>JBBGZY010000692.1:430000-1915340 GCA_037952925.1 Lithobates clamitans | reverse complement strand
GTCCACAGCCAAAACCCCGACCCTCCCTCCAAGGTCCACGGCCAAAACCCCGACCCTCCCTCCAAGGTCCACAGCCAAAACCCCGACCCTCCCTCCAAGGTCCACAGCCAAAACCCCGACCCCCCCTCCAAGGTCCACAGCCAAAACCCCGACCCCCCCTCCAAGGTCCACAGCCAAAACCCCGACCCTCCCTCCAAGGTTCACAGCCAAAACCCCCGACTCTCCCTCCAAGGTCCACAGCCAAAACCCTGACCCTCCCTTTAAAGGTCCACAGCGGCCCCCTTCTTAGTTACAAAGAAAATCTAAAAAACGGGGGGAGAGGAGAAAGTTTTTTCCTTCCTGCAGCAGAGTGATATCTCTCCCTCAATTAAAGTCTTAACGTTTGCTGTATACTGTAAACATCAGGAGCCTATTCAAGCAGAATTAAAAAGGTACTGAGAGGCCCACTTTAACAGACTGTTTGGTATTGCTGGCTGTGTAGGGGACGGCAAGGAGCCTGCAGTGGGCGTGTCTGGGAACCCTCTTATACGATACAGATAAGCCAAAGGCATCTCAAGATCACAAGATAGACAAATGGGGTTGTTAATGTTATTAATCCCATTACTTTATCAATGTAAACTTTATCCATCATTCTATATAAACATGCAGGCATACTGGCTCACATGACGTCTTTAAAGCTGAATGCCAGGATAAGCAAATATTGTCTAAATTCAAGAGCCATGTGTATTATTTTAACTTTGTGTATGTCTTCCAGATCTGTGCAGTAATCCAGTGCGAGACTTTCCCTCTATGCAGGAACTTCCTGTAATAAAGGCCACTCACTGCTGGTCTCTCCTTGTGCAGGGTGACTGGTCTTGTCTTCGCCTCCTCCTGTAGTATCTGCAGGCAGCCTGGAGTGGGTGGGGCCTGTTGGGTCCCTCCCACAGCTCTGTCCTGCACACAGGCTATGTACAGCACAGTGATGTCACTGCTACTTTGACAAGATAATATCCAAGTTTGTAAAATCGTTTGGGGCACACAAAAGTAGATTTTTATCCTTTGTGACTATTGAAGAATACACTCACCGGCCACTTTATTAGGTACACCTTGCTAGTTGGACCCCCCCCCCCCTTTGCCTTCAGAACTGCCTTCCTTCTTGGTGGCATAGCTGCAACAAAGTGTTGGAAACATTTTTTTTGATTTTGGTCTATATTGACATGATAGCATCTCACAGTTGCTGCAGTAATCGTCTGAAGAGCTATGATGCAAATCTCCCGTTCCACCACATCTCAAAGGTGCTCTATTGGCTTGAGATCTGGTGAGTGTGGAGGACATTGGAGTACAGGGACCTCATTGTCCAGTGGTGAGATGATTGGAGCTTTGTGACATGGTGCATTATCCTGCTGGATGGAGCCATCAGAAGATGGGGACACTGTAGTCATAAAGGGATGGACATGGTCAGCAACAATACTCAGGTAGGCCGTGGTGTTTAAATGATACTCAATTGGTACTAAGGGGCTCAAAGTGTGCCAAGAAAATATCCCCCCCACCATTACACCACCACCAGCCTGAACCATTGATACAAGACAGGATGGATCCATACTTTCATGTTTACACCAAATTCTGACCGACCATCTGAATGTTGCAGCTGAAATCGAGACTCAGACCAGGCAACATTTTTCTTCTATTGTCCAATTTTGGTGATTCTGTGTGAATTGTAGCCTCAGTTTCCAGTTCTTAGCTGACAGGAGTGACGCCCGGAGTGGTCTTCTGCTGCTGTAGCCCATCTGCTTCAAGGTTCAATGAGTTGTGCGTTCAGAGATGGTATTCTGCATACCTTGGTTGTAACGAGAGGTCATTTGAGTTACTGTTGCCTTTCTATCATCTCGAACCAGTCTGCCCCTGAACCAGTCTGCCCCCGCCCCTCAGGCATTTTCCTCCACACAACTGCCGCTCACTGGATATTTTCTCTTTTTCGGGCCATTCTCTGTAAACCCGAGAGATGGTCGTGTGTGAAAATCCCAGTTGATCAGTTTTTGAATTACCCAGACCCATCTGGCACCAACAAGCATGCCACGTTCAAAGTCACCTAAATCCCCTTTCTTCCCCATTCTGATGCTCGGTTTGAACTTCTGCAAATAGTCTTTACCAAGTCTAGATGCCTAAATGCACTGAATTGCTGCCATGTGATTGGCTGATTAGCAATTTGTGTTACCAAGCAATTGAACAGGTGTACCTAATAAAGCGGCCGGTGAGTGTATATTTACGTGAACGTTTTTGTGCCCCGGGGGTTCAGCAATACTGAAGACCAAAGAGCTGTCAAAGCACGTCAGGGACAAGAGATTGTAGAGACTGCTTTACTATTCCTCTCCCTCCTTCCAGTGGTCGAGCCACATAGAGAGCGAAAGCAACATTTACCAATTCCTCAACTAATGCATACCGTTCCAAAATAACCCGAAGCTACGCTATGCGGCGGATGAACAGAACAAAGATCCATAGCAACCAATGTATTTTAGCCCGAGTGATTCACTGGATGCTCTTGCTGAAGAAATTGTTCTGTGAATCACGCTGAATCCATCTGAAGTTTACTTGTTGAAGTGTTCCCATCAAATAACGTGGAAGAATGGACCGCTGGTGCTCTAGCTCAAGTGGATTGCCGAGCGCCTGTGCACCGTTCTCACTCGTACCCTCTCATGAAAAACACAGAACACTGTGTACTCCATGAAGAATAGATCTGACAGCAACGTGCAAACTCCCACAAGGGAACGAATACCCCATTCCAGAACGTTCACTACACAAAAGATCAATTCATACACACTTTAAGCCAGTATCACTGACATTGTAAAGTGTCTGAATGTTGAGGATCCTCAACTATTCGTGCACCATCATGGCAGAATAATAGAATCGCTTTGCTTTCAATAATATGGCACGGGGGGGCCTGCCTCCATGGATCTGTGCTCATGTGGTACACAGATTAGTCCTGTCCATGTAAGAAGGTGCTCCTAACGACCAAAACTCGTTGTGTATAAAAATGACACCTTTCCATTCGGACCTCACCAACATGGGCAAGACCAAAGAGCTGTCAAAGTATGTCAGGGACAAGAGATTGTAGAGCTGCAGAAGGCTGGAATGGGCTACAAGACCATCAGTGAGAAGAAGGAGACGACTGTTGTAGCGATTTTTTGCAAATGGAAGAAATACAAAATAAGCAAATCGCCCTCGGTCTGGAGCTCCATGGAAGATTTCACCTCATGGGGAAAGGATGATAATAAGAAAAGTGAGGGATCAGCCCAGAACTTCACAGGAGGAGCTTGTGAATGATCTCAAGGCAGTTGGGACCACAGTCAAACAAACCATTGGTAACACAATACGCCGCCATGGATTGAAATCCTGCAGCGCCCGCAAGGTCCCCTTCCTCAAGAAGGACACATGTACAGGCCATCTGAAGTTTGGCAATGAACATCTAAATGATTCAGAGAAGGATTGGGATAAAGTGCTGTGGTCAGATGAGACCAAAATTGAGTTCCTTGGCATTAACTCGACTCACTGTGTTTGGAGGAAGAAAAAAAATGCTGACTATGACCCTAAGAACACCATCCCTACATTTAAGAAGCACAGAGGTGGAAACATCACAGCGGGCAGCGTGTTTAAACCTTCAAAGACTGGGACCCTTTTAATAGGGGTTCCACTCCTCTGGACCATGTATAGCACCCCTCAGGACAGCTTTGGGTAATGCAGCAAGACCAAAAAGAGCCCTGGTTCCTAGGGTCCAGCCCTCAAAGAGGAGCTTTACAGGCAAAACCTCGTTCTTCTATGCGAGGCCCGGGTACCATCCTGGAGCCACAGTGGCGGGATGGATCCGGTTGTGAAGGCTTTTTAAATCCAGCATGGATCCCTCCTGGAGCTCCGCAGAGCACATCTTCACTCATGCCATCACCTTTAGACACTGGCGAAAAAACTGAGGTACTCCTGGAAGGAGGAGGGGTTATATAGGGGCGTCAACTTCCTGTATTGGGTTTGCCAGTGTCAACACCTGAAGGTAGCTATAACCCACTAAGTAAATACTTAAGGCTCTCTGTCCTATGATGTACGATAAAAGAAACATGATGCTTTGGGGCCGTTTCTCTGCTAAAAGTTACAGGCTGACTTTGCCGCATTGAGGGGCCAATGGACACGGCCATGTATTGTAAAGTCTCAGATGAGACCCTTCTTCCCCAGTACACTAAAGATGGGTCGTGGATGGGTCTTCCAGCATGACAAGGACTCAAAACAACCTGCCAAGGCAACAAAGGAGTGGCTCAAGAAGCACATTAAGGTCATGAAGTGGCCTAGCCAGTCTCCAGACCTTAATACTATAGAACATTTATGGAGGGAGCTGAAGCTTCATGTTGCCAAAAGACAGCCGAGGAACCTTAAAGGATTTCGAGTCGATCAGTAAAGAAGTGTGGACCAAAATCCCTCCTGAGATGTGTGCAAACCTATCCACCAACTACAAGAAACATCTTACTACTGTGCTTGCAACAAGGGTTTCTCCACCAAGTCATATTTTGCTTGGGTTTCAAATACTTATTTTACTCACTGAACTGCAACTCAAATTTATAACATTTGTATCATATTTTAAACAAGGAGTTTAATGTCTTTAATGGTTAAAGACACGTGCTACGCATCAAGGCTTAAACAAGCTTACGGCTGAAAATAAGGAAAAATTGGTCTGGCAGCTTAAGAGTTGAAGTCCATATGCCATCCAGTATAAAATAAGACAAATTAATATGTAAAGTGCAGTAACCCATAAAAACCAAACATCTACCTGACCTGAGAGCTTAGCTGCTGAAGTACAGTTGCTTGGGGCTTGCAGTATATCATCACTGCTTTATAAACTACCTTCTGAAATAATCCCAAATGTCAACCAAACACTCTCCTCTACTAAGCACAAATAGGCTGAGAAAATATTGGAAGGACCTGAATTCCCAGAAAAGCTGAGCTAGCCAGGGACGGCAGTCAACAGTTGTAGCAGCAGAGCGCTCATCTGCCAATAAATTTGCTAACAAATTGTCTGAATCATTTTTATAATGAAGTTCATCTGTTTGGCCAACTGTTCATACCGTGAAAAAAGAAAATCTAATTTCTGTCTGTTTTAAGCAAACCGTAAAATCAGAACGGCTTCATAGAGTGCTGAACCTCAGCTGGGTCCTGCTCATACCTCTGCACACAAAGAAAGAAAAAAAAAATCAGAGCGGCTACACCGAGTGCTGAACCTCTGCTGGGTCCCACTCCTACATTTGCACACTAAAATAAAGGGAAAAAAAGGAAAACACGGATCGGCTTTAGAGCCGGTTCACACTAGGATGACTTCTCAGGTGACTTAGCCGCCTGACAAGTAGCGTCCCGTTCTGTACAATGGAACCGTTCTAATCGGAGCGATGCAAGTCGCTCCAACTTAAAAAAAGGTTCCTGTACTACTTTGGGGGCGACTTGAGGCGACTTGCATTGGCTTCTATATTGAAGTTGTTTTGCAAGTCGCCGCTGCAGTCGTGTTCAAGTCGTCTGAGGCAGTCGCGCTGCAAGTCATGCTGCCTCAGTGTGAACCGACTCTTACTGAGTGCTGGACCCCCCGTTGGGTCCCACTCATACGTCTGCACACTGTAAAATCACTGCGCGGATTTACCGAGTGCTGGGTCCCGCTCTTGCAGGAGCAGTGATTTTAAATGCTCAAAGTGAAACGAAAATATACATCTTTAAATATAGTGCTCGTGGGTTCCCCTTATTCTGCCTGTAAAGTGGCGCATCTGTGACATGTATAGAACCTGCTGCAGCAAAAATGACATTTTAAAAATTTTCCTGGCTGCAAGCCACTGCCGGCAATAGAAAAATAAACGTTAACCACCCGTGTGACGTCACCAATTGGTGAATGCTGGGTCGGTGATGTCATATTGCCCATTTAAGAATATGAAACGGAGCAGGCAGTTGGTGGTTAGCCTTTGTCACGGGCGAAGCTTTTTTTCTGAGTCCAGCAGGCAGCGTGATCGACAATGAATCTACAAATTGGGGGGACATTTAATTTTTAATAAAGAAATAGTCAAAAACTGTGTGTGTTTAATTGACACTTTTTTTGGTGAATGAGTAGGGGTACAATGTACCCCTACATATTCACATTGGGGGGGGGGTGATCTAGTGGCCCCATTGTTAAAGGTTGCTTCCAGATTCCGATAAGTCCCATAAGTCCCCTGCCCGCAGACCCCCACAACCCTGGGGAAGGGGCCCTTGTCCCCAAAGCACCCCCTCTCATTTTGAGGGCAAGACTGCCAGGTTCCTGAGTATTTATGGGTTGCTTACCGACCTTCTGGGCCCTGCCCCCCCAGAGATTGGTGTAAACTATAAATATTCAGGCTGCAGCCTCTGTTGCTCCACCCACTAGATTCTGGAACTATCCAGAAAGTTCCAGAAGACTGGGGGAGGAAACAGAGCCTACCTACAAAGCAACAGTAAGGGTGCTACAGTGGCATCCAGTGAATGTACCATGAAGTCAATATCAATACAAGTAGAGGGCATGGGAATAAGACAGCCCATGCATATTCCATGGGATCATGGCAAAATAAGGACACAAGTATAATGGACTGTTGGAAGGAAAAGTTGGCACCATAACTATGCCAATACCCCCATTACTATACATGCCCAGAGAAACAAACAATAGGAAAGCATGCAAAGTAGCCCCCATCAAAAAAAAAGGAAAAAAACATTTGATTCAAAACCACATTTGAAATACACAAAGTAACAGAGAGCCAGTCAGAAGGGATGGAAGGACTCCAAGTCACAGGTGAATGGAAGATTCTATTGCAGGCGGTGACAATGCAGCCATTGATGGTTGCTGACCCTTGTGCCCTGCGGCAATGATAAGATTATCTGTGCCAGCTTCTGATTCCAGGCCTCGTGTTCATGCCAAGCTCGTGGTATTAAAGGCGTATCAGCGTCAAACTTTTCCACCCTTAAAAGGATGAAACGCACAGGAACATGCTGCGATTTACATGCGGCTCAGTGCGGTGCCGTCTGAGCCCATTCTATTTGAATTCATGCACTACTTTCGGAAACTCACTGCAACTGGATCGCAAAAGCCTTCTGTACCATGTGATCCGCTGCAGGCAAACGTACTGCCTTTGCGACCTGCATTTGGGGTTGTGGTAACTTAACATTGACACCTGCTGCAGATCGCAACGGCACTGCGTTTTGAACATGGTGCAGAAAACCCACACAGAACACAGGTTTTCCCATACCGTGTTCTGGTGTGAACTTGGGCCTTAAAAAAACACAAACGTATGCTTTTTAAACACCCAGGGATATATCAACATCGCAGAATTACCCTGTGCTTTACAAGCGGTCATTACAAACAGATCAGTGCAAGGCTCCTTTCACACGTGTGCGACTTCCCATGCGACTGGACACAACGTCACATGACAAGTCACAGCCCATGTATCTCAACGGAAGCTGGTCAAATTCATGCGACTTGAGTGCCACAGACTGCAATGTAAACTCTCAAAAGTCGCATGAAAGGCGCTTCTTAAAGGTTGTGACAGTTGTGCAACAGTCAAAGCCAAAGTCCCATCCAAAGTTGCAATGGAAATCACACGACTTTAAAGTGACACAAGTGTGAATGAAGCCCAAGTGAAGCTTTGCTTACCTTCAGCTTGTCTGCATCTGCGCTGCAGACACAGACTTTGGTATTCTGCACTTCATCCAGGCTGACAGTCACCCATCAAGGCATTTTGATATTTGCATAGCTCCTCCCAAGGGCCAGCCCACTGCGTGCGTTAGGACTGAGGGCTCGAGAGATACCCTGCTGGCCACTCCTACCTGTCATAATCTGCCTGCACTGCATAGAGAAGACCAGAAACTCTGTTATGACATCACTGGGTCTAAAATAAATATAATGAAAACAGAAAAAAGTTATTTAACCAGTGCCGGATCGCCCATTACGTTGTGGCTTCGTCTGGGGCGTGTTCCAACGGTGACTAGGTTTGTCAGGACCCGCTGATCATTGACAGGAGAGGCAGAACCGGTGGTCACACTTAACCCTTTGATCGCCCCCCTGATGTTAACCCTTTGATTGCTGCCGCCCCCCGATGTTAACCCTTTGATTGCCGCCCCCCCCGATGTTAACCCTTTGATTGCCGCCCCCCCGATGTTAACCCTTTGATTGCCGCCCCCCCCCGATGTTAACCCTTTGATTGCCCCCCCGATGTTAACCCTTTGATTGCCCCCCCCCCCATGTTAACCCTTTGATCGCCACCCCCCCCAATGTTAACCCTTTGATCCCCCCCCATGTTAACCCTTTGATCGCCCCCCCATGTTAACCCTTCGATCGCCCCCCCCATGTTAACCCTTCGATCGCCCCCCCCCCCCCCCCATGTTAACCCTTTGATCCCCCCCCCATGTTAACCCTTTGATCGCCCCCCCCACCGTTAACCCTTTGATCGCCCCCCCCCCGTTAACCCTTTGATGGCCCCCACCGTTAACCCTTTGACTCCCCCCCCCCCATTAACCCTTTGATCGCCCCCCCCCCGTTAACCCTTTGTTCGCCCCCCCCCCGTTAACCCTTTGATCGCCCCCCCCCCCCCCATGTTAACCCTTTGATCGCCCCCCCCCCCATGTTAACCCTTTGATCGCCCCCCCCATGTTAACCCTTTGATCGCCCCCCCCCATGTTAACCCTTTGATCGCCCCCCCCCCATGTTAACCCTTTGATCGCCCCCCCCCCCCATGTTAACCCTTTGATCGCCCCCCCATGTAAACCCTTTGATCGCCCCCCCGATGTTAACCCTTTGATCGCCCCCCCCATGTTAACCCTTTGATCGCCCCCCCCCCCCCCATGTTAACCCTTTGATCGCCCCCCCATGTAAACCCTTTGATCGCCCCCCCGATGTTAACCCTTTGATCGCCCCCCCCCCGATGTTAACCCTTTGATCGCCCCCCCATGTTAACCCTTTGATCGCCCCCCCCCCCCATGTTAACCCTTTGATCGCCCCATGTTAACCCTTTGATCGCCCCCCCCCCCCCATGTTAACCCTTTGATCGCCCCTTTCCCTGCCAGTGTCATTAGTACAGCGACAGTGCTTTTTTTTTTTAGCACTGATCATTGTATTAGTGTCACAGGTCCCCAAAAAGTGTCATTTAGTGATTTGTCGCAGTCCCGCTAAAGATCGCTGATCACCGCCATTACTAGTAAAATTAAAAATGCCATAAAAACATCCCATAGTTTGTAGACGCAATAACTTTTGCGCAAACCATCAATATAGGCTTAATTGGATTTTTTTTTACCAAAAATATGTAGCAGAATACATACAGTAATTGGCCTAAATTGATGAATTTGATTTTTTACATTTTTTTAATTGGATAGGTTTTATAGCAGAAAGTAAAATATTTTTTTTTTTCAAAATGGTCACTTTATAGCACAAAAAATAAACGCAGAGGTGATAAAGTGCCACCAAAAGAAAGCTCTATGTGGAAAAAAAAAAACAAAAAAAAAAAAAAAAGGACATCAATTTTATTTGGGTACATTGTCGCACAACCGCGCAATTACCAGTTAAAATGGCGCACTACCAAATTGCAAAAAAAAGCTGTCAGGAAGGGGGTGAAACCTTCCAGGACCGAAGCGGTTAAAAATGTTGAAGGGAAAAAAAAGGAAACAAGTTAGTCAAAATAAAAGCAGATTATCCTTTGGCTTTAATCACAAAACAATGACATTTCACAGAGGTGAACCTGGAAGTTTAATTTAAAAAAACAAAGGGGAAAAAAAAAAAGCATTCATATGGAACAGATCCAATACTGGAAGTCCAAGCTAGGCCTAAGGACAACAATCTTTTTTTAATGAGTTAATAAATGTCAGCGTTTTCTGATCACGAAGGTGCCCTTTATCACTACATGGCTTCTTAGTGGATATTAAGTCCTACCTAGCTCCAAGTATCGACTTCACATTATTACAGTTCATAGAGATGGTGGTGGAATTTAAATAAAGAATGCATTGCCAGGGGGCAGATCATACGTAACACACAATCACACTTTACTGCAAATCCTTACCTGCTTCTGTTTTGGAGATACTGGTACAGCCTGCACCAAACTGACTGCTAAGTGAAACGGTCCGACTTTGTTTTAACCACCGGACTCGGCTTTGTAATAATACATTTTGAAATACGCAGCTCCACCAGCATCCAATACTTGAGCGAGAGTCTTGTAAAAAAAAGTATATTGCCAAAAGTGAAACTTCAGTTTCAGGGGATGTCTATAACCTATCCTCAAGCTCTGTGCAGTCTTCTGAGCCAGGTGTCATGATTCTCCGAGCCAAATCCTCCATTTGTCTCACACGCTCCCCCGTCCAGACACTGCAGCTCACAGTGGGAGGGATTCAGTAACAAGCAGTAGGTGTGGCTAGATGACCGGCAAACTACAGGCTGGTAGATCAGCCGTGACAATACTGACAGCCGCACACCCTGCAACATCGTCCCCTCCCACTGCAGTGCAAGCAAACACAGCATGCATGAGAGCGACAACTCTGCTCTGAGTGTAGGAGCAGTGCAGCATTGTCGCCTCACCATCAAGAAGCTGCATTAGGTGGACACCACTGGCAGGATCAACAGGTATTTATAAGCCTTTGCAGGGGGGCCAAGAGAACTGTACAGTGAGGGGAAAAAGTATGTGACCTCCTGCAGATTTTGTACTTTTGCCCACTGACAAAGAAATGAACAGTCTGTAATTTTAATGGTACGTTTATTTTAACAGTGACAGAACAAAAATATCCACAAAAAAAACGCATTTCAAAAAAGTTATAAATTGATTTGCATTTTAACCACCTCCCGCCCACGCTATAGCCGAAGGACGGCTGTCAATAGACGTCCTCCTGAGCATGCGCTGTCACCACGTCCCTGCAGGGTGCACGCGGGCGTGCTCTGATCACCGAGTACAAGACTCGGCTGATCACAGATGGGAGCAGATCCCGACCCCTTACTGCGTGATCAGCTATCAGCCAATGACAGCTGATCACGTGACGTAGATATGTGGAAAAGGAAGATAATGGGACTTTACATGAGGCGTGTCTGTGCGTTTGGAAATAGAAAATAAATGATATATAATGAAGATTGATATGAACACGATGTAATGCATTGATTTCGCAGAACACTACAAAGCCACCGCATGCATCAAGTGAATTCATAAATGTCGTTTGTAATACAATTGAAAGGTACTAGCAGTAATGATAATGATATATTACAGCTAATAATGTTAATACTCATGATAATAATAACATTAACTCTAGTACTGATATGCTTTAATAAAACACGTCAATTTACAGATAATGAGAAGTATTGGTACAGAAATGAAAGATTGGTAATCCAGGAGCAGCATATATAAATCACATAGACATGATTGACACAGCAGATCCAAAATCGCATCATACATCCAATACACACCTCTTTTATATATACATACATACACACATATATATATATATATATATATATATATATATATATATATATATATATATATATATATATATATATATATATATATATATATATATATATATATATATATATATATACACACACACACACACACATACATATACACATATACATATATATACACACACACACACACATACAAAAAATACTGCATTTAAATCCATGATTATGACGAGCTTGTCTTAGCACACTGGTTGTACTCTACGCGTTTCGTAGCCTGTAGCTACTCATCAGGAGTGGGATGCAATGGTAAAACTAAAATCAGATGAATAAAAAGAGGTCTATTAACATATGATGTCCTCAAAAAGGGACACAACTATGTAATAGGAACCACACATTTAAACAGAAACTTACAATCACGTGATGTAAACACAAGATCGGTCACCAGCTTCTGTCAGAGGGACGTCGGTCCCTCACACAGACGCTGCTGCCTTGTCTGTGCCCACCAGTGCCGCCGCCCTATCAGCGCACATCAGTGAAGCCCCATTAGCGCACATCAATGAAGGAGAAAAATTACCTGTTTTCAAAGTTTTATAACAATGAATGTGTTTGTTTTTTTCAAAATTTTTGTTTTTTTATTTTTTTTAGCAAAAAAAAAAAAAAAAAAAAAAAAACACAGCAGTGATTAAATAACACCAAAAGAAAGCTCTATGTGAGTGAAAAAATAAAAAATAAAAAATGTAATTTAGGTACAGTGTTGTATGACCTCGCAATTGTTAAAGTGCGACAGCGCTGAAAGTTGAAAATTAGCCTGGGCAGAAAGGGGTTTTAATTGCCCAGTGGGCAAGTGGTTAATGGGTGAAACAAGTATTTGACCCCTTTGCAAAACATGACTTAGTACTTGGTGGTGAAACCCTTGTTGGCAATCACCACAGAGGTCAGACTTTTCTTGTAGATGGCCACCAGGTTTGCACACATCTCAGGAGGGATTTTGTCCTACTCCTCTCTGCAGATCCTCTCCAAGTCATTAAGGTTTCGGGGTTGATGTTTGGTAACTCAAACCATCAGCTCCCTCCACATATTTTCTATGTGATTAAAGTCTGTAGACTGGCTGGGCCACTTCAGGACCTTAATGTGTTTCTTCTTGAGCCACTCCTTTGTTGCATTGGCCGTGTGTTTTCGGTCATTGTCGTGCTGGAAGACCCATCCACCACCTATTTTCAATGCCCTGGCTGAGGGAAGGAGGTTCTCACCCAAGATTTGGTGGTACATGGCCCCGTCCATCGTCCCTTTGATGCAGTGAAGTTGTCCTGTCCCCTTAGCAGAAAAACACACCCAAAGCATAATGTTTCCACCTCCATGTTTGATGGTGGGGATGGTGTTTTTGGGGTCACAGGCAGCATTCCTCCTCCTCCTCCAAACACGGCGAGTTGATTTCAAAGAGTTCTGTTTGGTCTCATCTGACCACAACACTTTCCCCCAGTTCTCCTCTGAATCATTCAGATGTTCATTAGCAAACTTCAGACAGGCCTGTACATGTGCTTTCTTGAGCAGGGGGACCTTGCGGGCGCTGCAGGATTTCAGTCCTTCACAACGTAGTGTTTTACCAATTATTTTCTTGGTGACTATGGTTCCAGCTGCATTGAGCTCATTAACAAGATTCTCCCGTGTGGTTTTGGCCAATTCCCCACCGTTCTTGTGATCATTGAAACTCCACGAGGTGAGATCTTGTATGGAGCCCCAGACTGAGGGAGATTGACAGTTACTTCGTGTTTCTTCCATTTGCGAATAATCGCACCAACTGTTGTCACCCTCTCACCAGGCTGCTTGGCGATGGTCTTGTAGCCCATTCCAACCTTGTGTAGGTCTACAATCTTGTCCCTGACATCCTTGGACAGCTCTTTGGTCTTGGTGGAGAGATTGGAATCTGATTGTTTCTGTGGACAGGGGTCTTTTATACAGGTAACAAGCTGAGATTAGGAGCACTCCCTTTGAGTGCTCCTAATCTCAGCTCGTTACCTGTATAGAAGACACCTGGGAGCCAGAAATCTTGCTGATTGATGGGGGATCAAATACTTATTTCACTCATTTAAATAAAAATCAATTTGTAACTTTTTTTTAATGTGTTTTTCTGGATATTTTTGTTGTTTTTCTGTCTCTCACTTGGGAAAAAACGCACTACAATGCATTAAAAAAAAAAAAAAAGTGCAGAAATGCATCTGAAATGGAGAAATTGGGATGTGAACCGACCCTAAGGGCACTTTCACACAGGTTCACTTAAAAAACTGCCAGTAAAAAACGCCCTTCTGTTAATGGAGCATTTCTGCTGCGCTTCTGCAGTGTTTGTGGTGCTGTTTTTAAAAGGACATGTGACTCAAAAACGGCCCCAAAAACGCTTAGCAGGTGCATTTTTGATGTGGTTCACATTAATTTCAATGGGGAGGAGCATTTTTGGTGCGTTTTTTTTTTCTCTTTTTTTTTTATTTAGCGCCCCAAACATGCTCCAAAGAGGTAACAAGCAGGATTTTTTTTTCACCGCAACGGAAGCGCACCACCCCAGCGTAAACACATTCATTGAGAAGCATTTTTCTTGAGTTTTTTTTTTTTTAAACGCAAAAGTGCTTGAAAAACTTCAATGTGAAAGAGCTCTAAAGGCCTGCCTACACTTCTGTAGCAGCGAGCGCCACGGCATCCACAAAAGTGAACGCTCACAGATTTATCTATCCGGTCATCTTTTACCAATTACTTACATAAAGGATTGTCAGCGGCGTCTCCGACTCTCCCCACACAACCCTGGTCTTGGCAGCCGCCGCGCCGTCTATATGGAACGGCCTGTGGGATGAGGATTTGTAATCTGTCTCGTAGTAGCGTGTCAAGAAATGACAATCAATCGGTGCTGCCAAGTGAGTGGATGACCTTCAGCTGCACGCGGCCTCCAGTGCCGCACGGAGGCATTGCCATGAAACGGGTTCATTGGATTCATGAACACAAGAGAGGCCTTTCTATTAAAAGAGCAACTTCGGCTGTAGAGCTTAAAGGTGACCTCCGAGAGAAGCAAATGTTATCTAAATACATTCATTATGTGTATTATTTGAATCTCGGTGTGCTTTGTGTTTTTCTTCCAGATCAGAATCCAGTGCGAGACTTTCCCTCTGTGCAGGAACTTCCCATAATAAAGACCGCTCACTGCTGCTCTCTCTCCTTGTGCAGCATGACTGGTCTCGTCTCCGCCCCCTCTAGTTTCCTGCAGGCAGCCAGTAGTGGGTGGGGCCTGCTGGGCCCCTCCCACAGCTCAGCGCTCTGCACAACAGAGAGTTGTAAAGATCTGGAAGAAGTTCACAGCACACAAAGATTCAATGGAAGAACACTACATGACTTTGTTGTATCTACCCAACATATGGTCTACCTACAGACCTGCATGTAGACAAATATATGTTTAGCCCGGAGTTCAGCTTTAAAAAAAAAAAAAAAACACAAGGGCTTGTTTACACCAGCTGCATTGTGGAAATGCCTGCAAAATTGTGGTGCCCTTTTGCAGATGTAAGCGGGTGCCATTAGTTCTCTAATGGCACCCCCATGCATCAAGCGAATGCCATGTTCGTGGCCAGCAAAACGTATAGTATAGTGCGCCATCGCGTGGCGCAATTTTAAAAGTTGCCACATTTCTCGCGCATGCAGCAGCTCATTGAGATCTGCCTTTTAACGCGCAAAAAAAAAAAAAAAAGCGCACATGCCCCACCAGGATCTTCAGAGACTTTGTCTAGACTGAGATGAGGCCATGTGCTGCAGGCAGGAGGAAGCATTTCCTCAGTTTCCTCTCCCCCAGTGTTCAGACTGCAACAATAACTTTGTAGTAGAGCTGTACAATAGAAAAAAAAAAAAAATAACCATCGCAATCTCAATTAAACAACCCTCGTGATCTTAATCAAAAAAAGCAGACGGCAAAGTTTATCACAACATTGCTCAGCGCTGAGAAATAAAAAGTAACACTGTATTTGGTTCCTTTAGAGATCAAAAGGGATGAACTTCGGTCTTCCAATGAGGTCAGTTTAACCATTAAGGCTGCATTTACACGCGTTTTTGAATCGCAAATTTACTGCGAATCTGCCGCGATTTGATCAGAACTGATGTGCGAATGACAAATTGCGGAAGTCGCATTTGAGACGCCATTCATTTTAATGACACCTCAAATCGTGGTACAGGTCTGCCGTGCGTTAAAACGTGCGGCAATACGCATCGCGGCATGTCGCCCAGAAAAGGTCCTGGAGCTTTTTTTGGGGCGACATTTCCTGCGATGTGAATTGCCGCACATTTCATCTCACGGCAGACCCACACCCCGAATGGAAGGGTCATTTAAATGTATGGCATCTCAATGCGAATTCGCCAATTTGTCATTCACACATCAGTGCCGTCAAAGATTTGCAGAGAATCTGCCTGCGATTCAAGCAGTGTTAATTTCGTCGACTAAATTAATACTATTTTAGTCTACTAAAATACGACTAAAACTAAAAAAATGGCATTTTAGTCAAAAAGAGTATGACTAAAACTAAATTGAAGTCAAAATTAACACTGGTCTGTAGTGCATGTTCAAACTTTAATACCATAAATAATAACATTCAATTTTTCACTCCAGCAGTAAATTTGTTTGGAAATTGTAGAGAAATGCTTAAATAATGCATTACAATTAAAAAAAAAAAAAAAACACACACTTCAATGAATTAAAAAGAAAAAAAAAAAAAAAATAACCCACGCGCTAAACAGTAAAGTTAGTCCAATTTTTTTAATGTGAAAGATGTTACGTCATGAGAATCGTGATCTTTATTCTAAGCAAAAAAATCGTGGTTCTCATTTCATCCAGAATTGTGCAGCTCTTTGTAGTAATGCCTGGTACACACGATGAGAAAACGGGACACAAAACACCACTTTTGGAATGATCATTCGATAATCTGATCGTTCGTACATGGCTTTCAAGAGCCGATCATGACATTTTATGGGAAAATATTTGAAGAGGAAAGCTGTGAAAGTTAATGAATACCTGCAAGTGTTACACTGGCACAATACTCTACTTTTGTATGCACTTAAAGTGGTTGTAAACCCACAAAAAAAACCAAAAAAAACAAAAAAAAAACAAAAAAAAACCTGCAAGACAAAAAGGCATAATCCGCTAGTGTTCATAGCATACTAGCTCATTATGAACTACCTACCTGGGTTCGAAGACCCCGCATCGGTCCTCGTCACCCGCTCTGGCCGGCGACATCGTTCCCGGAGTTACTGCTGGGTATCGCGGGCTCTGGCGCTGTGATTGGCTGGAGCCACGATTAAGTCACTCACTCTAACTGAAGCAACGGCACGTACGTGCCATTGCTTCAGTGTGCATGTGCCAATGACATCGGCACATGCAGATACAGGGCATATCTTCTAATCTGTGCAGGTTTAGGAGATATCCGGGGTAGCTACAGGTAAGCCTTAGACCCCTTTCACACTGGGGCGCTTTGCAGGCACGCCCTGAACGAGGGCTCACACTGGAGTGGTGTGCTGGCAGGACTCCTGCTAGCAGCATCTTTGGAGCTCTCCTGCCCATTGAAATCAATGGGGCAGCGCGGCTATACCGCCGGCATAGCGCTGCTGCAGCAGCGCTCTGCGGTGGTTTTAACCCTTTCTCGGCCGCTAGCGGGGAGGGTAAAAGCGCCCTACTAGCGACCAAATAGTGCCGCAAAATTCAAGGTAAAGCGGCGCTAAAAATAGCGGCGCTAAAAATAGCGGCGCTTTACCACTGACGCACCCACCACCGACCCAGTGTGATATATGTAATATATTGCAGCTTACCAATCATTAGATGTGGTGGCTGCATTAGTATTTTTTTAGGCTTCTTTCTCTGTTTTCACCTGGTGATCTGGCCAGGAACACCTCCTGCATTAGAGTGCCCCCACTCTGGATGAAAAGCACAGGGGGCACCTTTGGACCGCAGCATCGTCAGTTTGGGGGGGGGGGGGAGTGTTAGATGTATTAGCAGATTTAAAGCGGAGTTCCACCCAAAAGAATGAACCCTCCTCCGCTGCCACATTTGGCACCTTTTGGGGGGGGGGGGAGCGGGTACCTTGTTTTGACAGATACCTGCTCCCACTCCCAGCTGACCTCACCGCAGCAAACTGAGCCGGAGCCTCGGCCCCCCTCCTCCTTCACCCGCCACCGGCCCATTCACAAAGTGCAGCGATCTTCGCGCATGCGTAGTAGGGAACCGGTTGTGAGGCTGCAAGGCTTCACTGCTGGATTCCCTTAGCCGAGATGGTGGTGGCTGCACCCTTGAGCCGATTGAAAAATTGTCTCAGGTAAAAGACAAATCACTGGCTTCGTGGACAGGTAAGTGTCTAAATATTAAAAAAAGTTAGCAGCTACAGTATTTGTAGCAGCTGACTTAAATTTTTTCTGAGGGGGGCCTGGAGCTCTACTTTAAATACACTAATAATGAAGCCAAACTCCAGCTCACACTTTATAAGTAGTTACAGCAAACAGTTTTTCTCCTGTTGGGATAAAGGTTTTACTAAATAAAAGCGGATCATTGTAAGCACCCCTGTCAATGGTAAATGGTTTGTCTCAACAGCATACATGAATACATTCTGAAGGAGAGCTTCTTTTGAAAAGCAGACTCAATGGCTGGATCAGCAGATGAAAATAGAAAAAAGCCTAAAAAAAAAAAAACAAACAATAAATGCAGCCATCACATCTAAGAAATGGTAAACTGCTGCTTTTGGGTTTTATACCGCTTTAAAAAATGAAACACATCTGTTAGGTCCACTTCTGAGATTTTAACCCAGTCCTATTTCTCTGCTAAGAACTACTTTGTTTGGCGTTTTAAAATCCGATATGTCCTCAGATCCACCATCCTACATACTGTATGCAGTCTTCTGCAGTGGAGAATCGCACTGACCATGTACACACTGTGTGGCGGTGCGCCCATAAGGGGCGCCGCCCCCTCTCCCCAGTCACCCCCTATATGACTAATGGATAGATTCATGGCCGCTGTAGCCACCCCCTATTCAGGCGTCAGGCCCCTTTTCAGACACCAGGCGCCTGAATTACAGCGGCGGGGGTGTTTTGAAGCACCCGATTAGAGCCATAGGCTCTAATAGAATTCAAAATAGGGTGGACTCGGAGTCCATCCAGGTGTGTTAGAAAAGCAAATGAATATTCACTTTTCTAACACTGAGCGGCCCCTCAGCCAATCAGGAGGCGCGGGTCTAATACCCGTCACCTGAAGACACGGGCGCTCCGATTGGACACCTAGCAGGAAGAGAGACCAATTGGAGGACACAGGAGTCACCTGCTGACCCGCTGCTCATCCCACAGCTCACCGCTGTCACCCGCTGCCTAACACCCCACCAAGATGGGGTAAGTGCTGGGCAGTCAGCCGCCGGGGTGGGGTGGGGGGGGTGCACAGTGAAGTTACAATTGATGTTTTTTTTCATTATTTTTCAGAAATGTTTATTTGCGCACTCTCAAAAATTTTGAGTACCAGCTGCCACTGGTACGCAGTGCATTATATATTGCACATTCACATCGGTCCCTGCCCTCAAGGAGCTTACAATCTAATGTCTCCATCTCACATACTAGGGCCAGTTTAGACTGGAGCCAATTAACCCACCAGCACGTCTTTGTAGAATGGGAGGAAACCCACTCAAGCACAGGGAGAACATGCAAACTCCATGCAGATCGTGTCTTGGCAGGGATTCCAACCCAGGACCTCAGTGCTGCAAGGCACACCTGCTAACCCCCGGTCCTTGCATCCCACGAGGAACTCCGCACAGAACATGGCGGCTCTGGGTCGGCTCCTCATTGTGCTGGTGGAAGAATGAACACACGAGGTGTAGTAAGGTTTGCACTGATGAGCACGTGGAGGGCGTTGAAGTCACATGTTGCAGCTGTGCGCTTCCGTCAACACCAGCACGAGCTCGCTAATTAGGCGTGCCGAATATGGCTGTAATACCTAACGGCACAAACATTTCCTGCTCGCTCGCCTTTACATCTGATTTTACTGTAAATAATTGGCAGTCCCCAGGGACCGGGACACAGCTGCTCCACGTTTAAAAAAAAGGGACTTTTATTCTCCATTAGCCATCGTCCATTAGGTAGATCAGCAGCTATTAGCAAAAAGGTCAGCAAACATCGCCCCTGCCCCCGAAGAGCTTACACTTTACTTTGTCTAACACACCTATACACATACACCCGGGGAGAGGGAGCAGCAACCCACCAGCATTTCCCGTCAATGAGGTGAGAAAAGTCACATAAATTATGGATAATGGGATCAATCCCAGGACCTCAGCGCTGAAAGGCAAGAGGCAATAATTCAGTCGCTGTGTTCCCAATTTCTAACAATACTAAAAGAATGGAGGGGTGAAGACAGAGAATGAAGGGGTGGAGAAAATGAAGGGGGGATGGGAGGCAGAGAGAAGCTGGGGGAGAGGGGATAGAAATGTGAAAGGGGGAGCGAGCTGTGAGGGGGGGACCCGAAAGAAAGGCGGGGTGAGGGGGGGACCCGAAAGAAAGGCGGGGTGAGGGGGGGACCCGAAAGAAAGGCGGGGTGAGGGGGGGACCCGAAAGAAAGGCGGGGTGAGGGGGGGACCCGAAAGAAAGGCGGGGTGAGGGGGGGACCCGAAAGAAAGGCGGGGTGAGGGGGGGGACCCAAAAGAAAGGCGGGGTGAGGGGGGGGACCCAAAAGAAGGGCGGGGTGAGGGGGGGGACCCAAAAGAAAGGCGGGGTGAGGGGGGGGACCCAAAAGAAAGGCGGGGTGAGGGGGGGGGACCCAAAAGAAAGGCGGGGTGAGGGGGGGGACCCAAAAGAAAGGCGGGGTGAGGGGGGGGACCCAAAAGAAAGGCGGGGTGAGGGGGGGACCCCAAAAGAAAGGCGGGGTGAGGGGGGGACCCAAAAGAAAGGCGGGGTGAGGGGGGGGGACCCAAAAGAAAGGCGGGGTGAGGGGGGGACCCAAAAGAAAGGCGGGGTGAGGGGGGGACCCAAAAGAAAGGCGGGGTGAGGGGGGGGACCCAAAAGAAAGGCGGGGTGAGGGGGGGGACCCAAAAGAAAGGCCGGGTGAGGGGGGGGACCCGAAAGAAAGGCGGGGTGAGGGGGGGGACCCGAAAGAAAGGCGGGGCGAGGGGGGGCCCGAAAGAAAGGCGGGGTGAGGGGGGGCCCGAAAGAAAGGCGGGGTGAGGGGGGGGACGAGAAAGAAAGGCCGGGCGAGGGGGGGACCCGAAAAAAAAAGCGGGGTGAGGGGGGGACCCGAAAAAAAAAGCGGGGTGAGGGGGGGACCCGAAAAAAAAAGGCGGGGTGAGGGGGGACCCGAAAAAAAAAGGCGGGGTGAGGGGGGGGACCCGAAAAAAAAAGGCGGGGTGATGGGGGGGACCCGAAAAAAAAGGCGGGGTGATGGGGGGGACCCGAAAAAAAAAGGTGGTGTCAGGCAGAGAGAGGTGGGAAGGGGTAGATGGGACAGAGAAAAGGGGATGGGGAGAAAAGAAAAAAAGGTGAGAGGTGGGTGGGAGAGAGCAACAGAGTGAACTATATCAAAAAGTAACATTCACCAATCAGCCATAACTTTATGACCACCCACTGAGACATGGACTTCTGGAGGTACATTGCGGTATCTTGCACCAAGCCGTAAGGAGATCCTTTCAATCCTGTAAGTTGTGAGGTGGGGCCTCCATGGATCAGACTTGTTTTTCCCGCACATCACACAGATGCTCGATTGGATTGAGATCTGGAGAATTTGGAGGCCGACTCAACACCTCAAGCACAGGTTATTACTCATACCATTTGTGAGTTCAGACCACGCCACAGTCTTCCATTACTCCGTGATCCAGTTCCGATACAGACATGACTGTCAGTACTTTTGGCTGTGGACACGGGTCAGCATGGGCACCCTGACCGGTCTGAGGCTACCTAGCCCTATACACAACTGTGATGCACTGTCTTTTCTGACACCTTTCTATGGGAACCAGCATTGATTTTTTTTTTTCAGCAATTTTAGTTAGAGATCCTTCTATTGGATCCAAATACATAGGCCAGCCTTCACTCACATGGATCAAACCTTGGCCACCCATCACCCTGTCACGGGTTCACCGATTTTGCCGTCCTTGGACCACTTTTGGTAGACTGCGAACACACGGCAAGAGCGGCAGTTTTGGAGTTGCTCTAGACTAGACTTTACAAGTTGGCCTTTTTCAAAGTCGCTCAAATCCGTATATTTGTCCATTTTTTTCTGTTTTCAACACAACTTCAGAGACACGTTCACTTGCTGTAGAATATATCCCACCCACTTCCAATGTTACTCGATTTAGCAGTCAGTGATCATAATGTTATGGCTGATCAGAGTATACTATACACAGTATATATAGAGAGAGATGGTGAAATACAGAGTGACATAGGTGGTTATTGCCTCTTGCACTCCTTTGTTCTCTCTCGGTGTTTGGGCAGGTGATGTGGAAAGCAGACTTTTCCGCTCCAGCTCTCGCTCCCGATCGATAGTCGTGTCATTGTCCCAATTCTCGCAGCTGTCTGTCATCACATGTAGTCGGATCCAAGTGACTCACTCCCTGTGGAGACGCTGCCTCGTGTAGCGCTGCGTGTAATACTCCCAGCTGTACCATCCTCCTGACCGGCCACGCTCTTGTGAAATATTAACAGGAACAACATTTAGGAACCTACTCAGCCACATTAGTTTCCTGGAAGTCTCTCGGGTCTTCGAGTTGTTCCATCACTGTATTTCGTCTCCATCTCAAGACAAAAAGATGGCATTCAGGCTTGTGCAGGATCTCCACAGAATGTGGGTTTTGGTCAGCCAGGGCACAAGACAGAAATAGCTGGTCATTTTCAATCAGTTGTGCTTAAGGCTGGTGCATGGAGTATGAACTCTCCACAAAACACTGCATTCACGGGTCCAGCTCAAGGTTCAGATGGGTATAAAACAGGGATGAGTGTAGCTGCACCAACAAAGCCAACCACACTCGAATGACGTCACTCATGGCAAAACATTATTGCTCCAGACATCACATACAGGCCAGCTATTCAATGCCTCAACGCATTTCACCCAACTAAGCCCTTGCTAGGTGAAATGCATCAGTGCGAGAAGGTACCTGGGCAGAGCTTCCGTTTGTGATGTCCAGAACAATACATTTTTACTATAGTTGTTGCCATTGGAATTCAGTCGGCTTTATTTGCGGTAGCTGCATACAGCTGGCCCCCATACAGGAGACTGCAAAGCTCCCGGGGCCCTGCAGGACAGGCCTGGGGGCGCCGGGGCCCTGCAGGACAGGCCTGGGGGCGCCGGGGCCCTGCAGGACAGGCCTGGGGGCGCCGGGGCCCTGCAGGACAGGCCTGGGGGCGCCGGGGCCCTGCAGGACAGGCCTGGGGGCGCCGGGACCCTGCAGGACAGGCCTGGGGGCGCCGGGACCCTGCAGGACAGGCCTGGGGGCGCCGGGACCCTGCAGGACAGGCCTGGAGGCGCCGGGACCCTGCAGGACAGGCCTGGAGGCGCCGGGACCCTGCAGGACAGGCCTGGAGGCGCCGGGACCCTGCAGGACAGGCCTGGAGGCGCCGGGACCCTGCAGGACAGGCCTGGAGATTTACCCCTTTCTATGTCCTGTTTACCATTATCACCGAGTGTAAGAAAACCCCAAACTTTGGGTTTCTCCCATAACAGGAAGAGAGAAAATCTTCCCAAGGGGACGCTGGTTCTGATGACAACCAGGGATTCCCTCACTATGGAGGGATTTCTTCACTTCCTCTTTTGGTTAAGGGACGGAAAGTGAAGGAGATTTTCCACAATGGGATACAGATTGCATAGAGGGTTATAACCCTCCCTTACTCTATTCAAAATGAAGAAAAAAAAATACGTTTTGCAGTTCCACTTTAAAATGAGCCTTTTGATTTGTGCTCCACAGGCATGAGATAAGAGTCCCCTGAATCGACCTGAAGTTGAAGGCCCTCAAAAATATGGGCTGCATATCAGATACTGAGCAGGTACAGTATATAATAACCTTGATCCATTACTGCTTTTACCCTTGCCAGTGTCTACCAGTCCCTCATATCTCCAATGACAGAAAGGTTGGCTTCGAGGAGATCTGTAGACACCTGGCAGAGTCGGGTTATGCATGATGAGCACCATCCCTACAAGTACCTTTAGCAGGTTGAGGTCTACAGAGGAGGGCAAGGCAGTTTCTGGGAGTAAATGCCCGTAGACAAAAGCATTCTGCTCCCAATTAAAAACAATATGTGAAAGTCATAAAGCAAACATGGCGGCCCCTAGACACACATACCATTTTATCCTTGTACAAGCTCTTAAAAATAAAAAACTATTCCTTATCAGCAAACGGACTCCATGTGTTCTCTTTTTAACTCAATTTGAATGAAAAACAAAAAACAAACAAAAAACAAACAAACAAAACAAACAAGCCGATAACCTACATTGCAGAATTGCTATCTGTGAAGGACAGGCTGCCGCTGAAAAGAATCACCATTGGGGGAATAAATATAATTATTCCGCTGAGTTAAATTTTCCGGTTTCTAGGGAAATTCTGCCTTCTCAGCTGACCGCAGGCGATAAGTGGAACTCTTCAAATTTTCCTATTGTAAAGAAAATTTCCTCCAATTACTCTCCGCTGAAAGATCGCTCCAACAACATTCACAGATAAATAAAGGCAGGATTTATTTTTTTGGCTGTTTCGCCTGGCTGTACCGCTTTCAATTTCCCATTGCAGACACTAGGTGGTTAATTCAGATGGATAAAAACCTGAGACTACCCACACGGTACAATCTTTTACTGCAATACAAATTTCAGACGCTTCCATTGGAAAATATTTTCACGCAATGTGTTCAATTCACAAAGCTTTAAAAACACAAGGTTAAGGATATTTAAAGTGGAACTAAAGTCCGAAATACTTCTCTCCTACAATGGTTCAAGCTCCTTTATCGGCATCTTCTCCCAAGTGTCAGGATGTAAACATCTTAATTGGACGGCACAGGATTTCAGTCATCCCAGCGGGCAGGAATGTAAATTGAGCTACGCATGCTATCTGAAAGATGCACGTGTGCATGAAGGACCAAAATTAGACTATATGGTTTATCAACATCTTGCAGTTTAGGTTCCCTACCTATAGGTAAAGTCCAGATCAGCATGTGCCCAGCATTTGAAGTAACGCAGTTGGGCATATGAGGAATAAAAAAACTGATTCAGACCTGGCCAGGTTGGGCAGGGTACACTCCCTCCCCTACACAATGGAAGTATGCCTTTTTTTGCTGCTGCAATTTACACATGCCCTTTATACATCTAAAGGTCCACTATAGCCACAATTCAAACTGATACCTACATAGAGCACATCCTACCTGCTTAGCACTTTGGTTTTATATCCAAACAGTAGAAAGCACCCTCGGTCCACCTCACTCCTTATTTGCAATCTGGTGATCCTGGATCATGGCTACTAGTGATGCTGGAACACCTTCCATGCTGCCTCTCACATGCAGCAAGACTGATGTACAAAATATCAAAGCAAAAAGTTTCTCTCAACCACCAATCAGATTTAAAGCCCAACTTCAGCATTTTACTTAAAAATGATCCTTCTCTCCCCCGGCAGATGGCGCGCACCTACGCCCCATTGGTGGACTGTTCCTTGGCATCACCACAACCAATGAAGCGCTATGGACCTTGATGACCTTTGGAGCTTGCACTTCTAAAGCATGGGGAAGACATGTTGCAGGGACTGGTCTAGCAGCACAGAGGATCAAGTAAATCTTCTCTAATCCCCCTAGGAGCACAGCGCAGCTGCAGAGAGGAATTTTCAAGTCTTCCAGAGTTGGGCTTCAGAAGCTGCCTTGGAAGTTTAAATGTGATTGGTAATGCGGAAAGCAAAAGAGGGAGACGTTAAAAAGCATCAACTTGACAAAAAACATATGCCAACCTCCCTCCCGACCCTTTGAGACAACATGCATGTTCTACAGATGCAGTAGGTCAAATAGTACCCAAAATTCACAGTCACAATAGTACATAGCTCACTGGTTGGTTTTAACTGTTGCCGGGAACTCTTTAACTTCAGCACAGAAAATTATTATCGTTGTCAAAAGAGTTGCCAAGTTTACTATAAGGAAGCTTGTCCCATGCAGATAATACTTAATACTAAGATAACGAACTCTTTATAAGGGATGCTAGCATAGACAGGCTCTACACCAGCCACTCTGAGTTCTGTGGAACCCTAGGGTTCCTCCAGAGGTTGCTCGGGGTTCCT
Source organism: Lithobates clamitans (assembly GCA_037952925.1). Taxonomy (NCBI): domain Eukaryota; kingdom Metazoa; phylum Chordata; class Amphibia; order Anura; family Ranidae; genus Lithobates; species Lithobates clamitans. The sequence goes on along the minus strand of JBBGZY010000692.1, from coordinate 1,889,645 downwards.
TGAGAAGTGGCCGACTGACCTCCCAGTTGATGGTGCCTGCACCAGGGTCAAAACCACTGGGCAGTCAGCAGCATGACATTAAGGATATTTTTACCATCTGAAAGGGTGGCTTTGTGACTACCACTATAAAGGGAGTTGCTTTCCACTGGCCACCAGCGTAAGGGGGTATTTTTCTCACTGACCCTTAATGAACTGGTTTTAGCAGGGGGGGGGGGGGGATCTTCAAGATCTGAAAATTTGAGTTAACCTCAATGTTTGATTGAGGTCAACGCCGACACTGGTTCCATGCTACATACATAATGATACTGACAAATATAAAGTTCTGGGGAAAAGTCCTTTGCACTTACCAGGTTACAGGTAGCACCCCCCGATATTCCTCAGGTAGTTTTACAATTCATCGTCCTAGGTGCCTCCACTAAAGGTTCCAACGTTGTGGAAATATTTGTTATTGCTGCGGCCATTACAGCAATCCCGATGTACTAGGTACCAAATGATGTCCCCTCCATTACTGAATGGACACTAGAACGATGTCACCGCACGAGAAAGGAATTGCTCGCGGCACAACTTTACAATACACAAAATACACAACATAACCACATTTATTCCGCCTGGATCCTTTAAACGGAATTGGAAAATTTCAAGGTCTTTGTAGAGGAGTTTCAGCAATGGAGCGAATAGTCTTGAGGCTATTCCCTGATTACAGCACTCATATACTCATTCCATCTCCACTTCCGGAGATTAGATGCTGCTATCCAATGCAACACATCCCCGCCCCCCCCCCCCCCCCCCACATTTTCTCTCCAATCCTTTTTGTATTCTTGTTTGTATCTCCTATTAATTTTTAAGCAGCTACCTCAACTTACCATATTAATTTAAAATTACAAATGGCCCTTTTGATCCTCTGGCTCTTGGATCTGAATATCGTTTCTGGCCTAATGCTAGAACGCATCCCATTGAACATTACATATGCTATACAGTGCCTTGAAAAAGTATTCATACCTCCTTGAAATTTTCCACATTTTGTCACGTTACAACCAAAAACGTAAATCTATTTTATGAGATTTTGTGAGATAGACCAACACAACGTGGCACATAACTGTGAAGTGAAAGGAAAATGATAAAATGGGTTTTTTAAAAATTGTATTAAAAATATCTGAAAAGTGTGGCGTGCATTTGTATTCCGCCCCCTTTACTCGGATATACCCCAACTAAAATCTAGTGGAACCAAGAAGTCATCTAATTAGTAAATAGTGTCCACCTGTGAGCAATTTAATCTCTGTATAAATACAGCTGTTCTGTGAAGCCCTCAGGTTTGTTAGAGAACCTTAGTGAACAAACCACATCATGAAGGCCAAGGAACACACCAGACAGGTCTGGGATAAAGTTGCGGAGAAGTTTAAAGCAGGGTTAGGTTATAAAAAAAATATCCCAAGCTTTCAATATCTCACGAAGCTCTGTTCAATCCATCATCCGAAAATGGAAAGAGTATGGCACAACTGCAAACCTACCGAGACATGGCCATCCATCTCAAGTGACAGGCCGGGCAAGGAGAGCATTCATCAGAGAAGCAGCCAAGAGACCCATGATAACTCTGGAGAGATCCACAGGACAACTATTGGTCGTGCACTCCACAAATCTGGCCTTTATGGAAGAGTGGCAAGAAAGTCATTGTTGAAAAAACCCATAAATCCTCCTGTTGGCAGTTTGCGAGAAGCTTTGTGGGGAACACAGCAAACATGTGGCGTTAGGAGCTCTAGTCAGATGAGACCAAACTTTAACTTTTTGGCCTAAGAGTAAAACGCTGTGTGGCAGAAAACGAACACTGTACACCAACCCCACCGTGAAACTTGGACAACGACCCTAAACATACAGCCAGAGCTACAATGAAACGGTTTAGATCAAAGCATATTTATGTGTAAGAATGGCCAAAAAGCCAGACTTCAATCCAATTGAGAATCTATGGCAAGACTTGAAAATTGTTGTTCAGACGGTCTCCATCCAATACAATTTGAGCTATTTTGCAAAGTAGAGAATGGGTAAAAAATTCATTCTGGATGTGCAAAGCTGGTGGAGACATCCCCAAAAAGACTTGCAGCTGTAATTGCAGTGAAAGGAGGTTCTACAAAGTATTGACTCCGGGGGGGTTTTATACAAATGCACACCACACTTTTCACATATTGGAATACATTTTGAAAATAGTTTATCATTTTCCGTCAACTTCACAATTATGTGCCACTTTGTGTTGGTCTATCACATAAAATCCCAATAAAATATATTTACGTTTTTGGTTGTAACATGACAAAATATGGAAAATTTCAAGGGGTATAAATACTTTTTCAAGGCACTGTATGTTCCTATTCAAAAAGCATAATAAAGAAATAAAAATAGGGGCTTACCATATCTGTCGTTTTCCCCCTCTATGTAATGTTAGGGATCGCCTGGGGAGTTAATGTGTATACTTAACCCTCTTTGTGCTGGTAGATCTCATTATCAGTTGTAAACGATGTGCAGACAGTCTATTCTAATAAAGGGTTAAAGATATCAAGGCTTGGATGGTAAACTGTATGGTAATACACGTCGCCAGTTTTCCCCCCACTTCATCCTTCTGATTGCACTTTGATATCGATCAGAAAAGCTGCCAACCTATTAACCTGCTCCAAACAAACCAATGGAAACATAAAAAACGTTTTACAAAATGTATTGTTAGAATTGCCATGTGAATGGGAACCCAAAACATACAGTGAGGTTTTCTGGCATTTGACTGCAAAGGTGAAACTACGCTTTAAATCCAGGTACCTGTGCAGTTCTTGTGTTCATAAATGCCCGACACAAATTCCATGCTGCAGCCTCTCACCTTGTGACTTGCTACAATGTTACAATGTAAAGTCTGATCACAGAGGTGGAAAAGACTGAACAAATGCTTCCTCCTGCCTGCAGCAAAATGATCTCATAATCTAGGTAGAATCACTGGACTAGTATTCAGGATAAAATGGTTTTACGTAGTGACATGCCAAGAATTTATTCACGCAGACCTACAGTTATGGGAAAGTCCACTTTAACAGACAGGGGCGCCTGAACATAGTTGTTTACATGGCTGTTCTGTAGCTGCCATGAGTAAGAATTGCAACACAGCCAGGCAAAGCTGAATCAGGGAGAGATGGATGGCTCGCCTCGGCTACCGGTAGAGCTGGCAGGAGATCCTTGGATTATTGAGTATTTGGAAGCTTTGCCAGAACAAACAGCCCATATTTGCATGATCTGTTCCCTGAAACAGGGAAACGCCAAGAGAAGAAAAACACAAGAGAACACTTGTAAAAGCTTCCATCGCAGAGACTGCATAAAAATACACGACATGTTCTTTTCCATGGCAGGCAGACGGGAGCATTTCTTAAGGTGTCCATGTGTCGCAGTACAATGGGATAAAGGGTATTCAGAGGGAAAAAATGTTTAAGGTTCTTTTTGGAGGAAAGTTTTTAGTATGTTGTATTTTGGCAGAATTTCCGATCGGACTTTCCTTGTAGCATACTCCAGATCGTTATCCGTGTGATTACGGCAAGGCCCAAGTTTAGGGTAAGGATAATGGTTAGCTCGGAGCCGTGCTAAAGCAAAAACTTTCATAGGAAACTTAAAAGGGTTAGTTCACCATTACAGTAAAAATGCCTGTGCACTCCAGCTACCCCACTACATAAAAAAACATTGCTCATGTTTTGAATAAGACGCTGCTTTAATTAATACTATAAAATTTAGACTGAGTAGCCTCTCCCAAGCCTGTCCAAAGAAACCCCCTAGGTAGACAACCTTCAAATCCTCTCCCAAGTCTGTCCAAAAAACTCCTAGGTAGGCCATGTTCCATTCTTCTCCATAAGTAGGCCATGTTCCATTCTTCTCCATAAGTAGGCCATGTTCCATTCTTCTCCATAAGTAGGCCATGTTCCATTCTTCTCCATAAGTAGGCCATGTTCCATTCTTCTCCTAGGTAGGCCATGTTCCATTCTTCTCCATAAGTAGGCCATGTTCCATTCTTCTCCATAAGTAGGCCATGTTCCATTCTTCTCCATAAGTAGGCCATGTTCCATTCTTCTCCATAAGTAGGCCATGTTCCATTCTTCTCCATAAGTAGGCCATGTTCCATTCTTCTCCTAGGTAGGCCATGTTCCATTCTTCTCCTAGGTAGGCCATGTTCCATTCTTCTCCTAGGTAGGCCATGTTCCATTCTTCTCCTAGGTAGGCCATGTTCCATTCTTCTCCTAGGTAGGCCATGTTCCATTCTTCTCCTAAGCCTGTCCAAAAAAAACCTGAGAAGGCCATTTTCCGTTCTTCTCTCAAGCCTGTCAGAAAATCTCCTAGGTAAGCAACATGCCGTTCTTCTCTCAAGCCTGTTCGAAAAAAACCCTAGGCAGGCAATATTTAATTCTGCTCCCATGCCAGTTTAAAAAACTCCTAGGTAAGCCATATTTAATTCTTCTGCCAAGTCTGTCCGAAAAACTCCTACATAGGCAACATTCCATTCTTCTCCCAAGCCTGGGTAACATTCCAACTCACCCAAAAGAATGCTTGTTCCCGGGAAATTAAGGAGTGTGTGCGATCTATTCTATCAGAAAGCCGCTACCCATCAGAAAATGCAACCGAAGTGACGTTCTGTCGTGGCCATCTTGGTACACCCGCACTCGTCCGCAGTAAGCCTACAAGGCAGCAGCAGACATCTTTTTACACCCACGAAGTCTTGCATTTCACACTCACTTTAACCAGTAAACTCAGCTTATATAGTGAAATACAGTATTTTGAAAACCGTCAAACCGTTTTGTCTTTAAAAGCAGCAGTGTTCTGCCAGATTAGCAAACCTGTGAGATCAGCGGGCTTGCTGATGCTTTTTCGACATCAAAACAGTGTTGCAGACTTCCAAATACTGTATTTCACTATATAAGCTCAGTTCACTGGTAAAGATAAGTGTGAAATGCAAGACTTCGGTGGGTGTAAAAAGATGTTCACTTGCCGCCTTCAGACTGTAGGCTTACTGCGGACGAGTGCGGGTGTACCCAAGATGGCCACGATAGAACATCACTTTGCTTGCATTTTCTGATAGAACACAGCCAACATCTGGTACATCCTGCTACCTAGGCAAGATGTGAAGGAGATTTCTACCTACCTAGGATTTTTAGAGCCAGTCTTAAAGTGGATGTAAACCCAATGTGATCCTTTCTAAACTTCTGCCATAGGGGTTATCTATAAGGATATACATGTCTCCTGCATGTATCTTTACCTGTCAAATGTCTCCCCTCTGTCTGTTATAAGACCCGAAAAACTGTAGATTCTGTGGGCGGGTTTGTTGTCCGGAGCTCGGTGGGTGGAGTCGTGATGTCAGTAGACTCCCCGCCCACCTCTACACTCCCCTTGTCAATATGCATTTCTTTCTGTTTATTTCTAATACTGAACTTCTGCTATGATCTCTAACATCCAGTGAAAAGACAGGAAAGTAACCACATGACTTCAGCATGCCAAATCATGGTGAGGTGTGGAACAGCCAATCCTTGCAGAGCTGCTGAAGAAAGGAGTGGGGGAGGGAATTAAAAAATAATGCATGTCTTAGGCTGGTGCACGAGATATGTAAATCACCTGTCACTCACAGCAAGGGGGAGGACTTCACAAAGTTTTTCTCAGTTTGTCAAGATTTTTCTCACTGAACAATAAAAGAGGATTGCTCAGAGATGGATTAACTCGTTGTGGCAAGTCTGGGCTCAAATGATAGGAAATCTTATACGCTACGGTATGATATAAAAAAAAGAAACAAAAAAAATTTGGGGTTTACATCCACTTTAAGGCCACGCGGCCTACAGGTAAGACATTGAAAAGCAGCTTATTCAAAACCTCAGCAGTTTTTTTTTTATGTACTGGGGATGGAATGCATGGGCACGTTTATTTTATGGTAAACTTAACCTTTAAGAAGGCTTTCCCTGTTGACTTCCTTCTAAAATTATGTTCGTTACCGAGCTCCTGGCTGAATTAAAAAGAGAAATGCGTTATGTTGCCCAGTCTTTTACTAGCCAATCCTGACTGACCCACTTATACTTGCATTCACCACAATGCCCCAATCCAGTCTCTGGTTCTTTTTCTCCCTCCCCCCCCCCCCAGTCAAAGATTTGGGTTTCATATATTATACCCCTTAGCTGTTTTTAATCTACCCTAACATTTTATACATACTTTTTCCAATTTAATTTTTTTCCAATTTTTATCATATGCTGAGAGAGTGCGGAGATGTCACCAGCATTGTCACATCCCTGAGGAAGTGCTGTGATGCCATCCATGTAGTCACATCACAGAGGAAGTGCTGTGATGTCACTCACATTGTTCATCTTCCTGAGGAAGTGCTGAGATGTCACCCACATTGTCCATCTTCCTGAGGAAGTGCTGAGATGTCACCCACATTGTCCATCTTCCTGAGGAAGTGTGGTGATGTAACCTGCATTGTCACATCCCTGAAGTGCTGAGATGTCACCCACATTGTCATATCCCTGAGGAAGTGCTGTGATGTCACCCACGTCATCAAACCCCAGAGGAAGTGCCACCCACGATGTCACATCCCTTCCAGGGTACACACAACATTGAAACATTTTGGTTACTGCAATCTGCATAGGCGCTCTTAGGCCCCTTTCACATTTTGCGTAGCGGGAACCAGCATTCCCACTCACGATTTTTTTAAGCATGATTTGCACACATTTCTACGGGTTGTGCATAGAGCAGCCCATTCACTTCAGAAGCTCCTGCTCCTTTTTGAGGAACGACCTTTATGCAATTTTTCGGTGCAATTGCAGAAATTCTCTTTCGTACAATAAATAATAATGCAAAAAATAAATAAATAACTCGCACCGCATTTGGGGCGCCATTAAGAATGGATGGGACCCTAATGTGCGTTGTCCGTTTTACCACAATCTTACAGCAATTTGGAATTTCAGACAGAATCGTTACCAGCGCTGTATCGCAGGATTGGGAGCCTAGGAGCTGATCATATTAGCTATTGGGCTTTAATGCAACACTCAGCGGTTTTAAAATGGCACTCAAGTCATACCTCCCAACATTTTGAAATGGGAATGAGGGACACCTACTTGCAAACATATGTAGACATAGGACACGCCCCCGACACACCCACTTAAAGGAGAATTAACCAAAAAAAAAAAAAAAAAAAAAAAAAAGGTTAATTAGATCCACAAGGACTTTTACCACTACTATTCCTTTATATTGGCTTTTAAAATTTACAAATGCAGCAATTTAGAATTTGGATGAAAGATTTAGCACTGCAAATCAATTTTTGAAAGATTAAAAGTGCATTTTATATACAACTATATAGATCAGACCAAAATGAGGGGTAAAGAGGGACAGAGGTACATTTCTCCAAATCAGGGAAAGTCCCTCGAAATCAGGGACAGTTGGGAGTCATGCTCAAGTGGTTCATTAACAAATAACATACTCCTTGTTAACATATGAGCACCACAGCACAACAAATCGATTCTTAGAGCTGCCCCTTAGTCAAAGCTCTGCTGTAAAGGGAATGGTAAAAGATTGTTATCAAGACTAATTCAGGTTGCTTACACTGCTTGCTTTAAAGGCCTCGGGCACACTTGGCGTTTGCCCAGTTCTCTTGAACGCCTTTCTCCTGGCAGGAGAAAAGCAGCGCCTAAAGCCGTGTTTTTTTCTTTTTTAAACACATTTGGGCACTTCAAGCGCTTTGACGTTAATTTCAACAGCCGGAATAATAATTTATTCTGGCTATTGAAATGAATTAACACTCAAGAGCTAAGTGCGCCTAGCATAAATGTGCATTTAGACATGTCAAGCATTTTTCTGCCAAAACACTGTTGCCCCTGAACACGCAAGCAGTGTTTGTTTTTTTTACTGCCTCTAAGGACCCGTTCACACCTGGCGATTAAGTAGCAAAAAGCACCAAGCGTGTTTGGTTGCCATCCATTTTTCATTGCACCTAAACGCGATGCAGTTTTTGATGCGATTCTTGCGTGATAAATCACAGCAAACTGCATTGCGTGAAGCTTTGATGCCCAAAAAGGTACAGGAGCTTCTTTTGAGCAACAAGCGTAATAAATCACGGCAAAACCACACCATGTTTAGGTGCCATTAAAAATGACACCCAAACATGCGTGGTGTATTTTGCCACTATTGCAGTGCGATTTGGAATCTTTGGGCCTAAGCCCCTATGTGTGCTTGAGCACATAGGCCAACATTAGAGGCAGGGAAAAATGTTTTTAAAAAAGCAAACGCTCTTAAAAGTGGCATTTTTGATGCCAATTGTGCAAGACTACTCCTTAAAAAGAGATCGCTATATCATTTTGTATATATATTTTTATGATTAATATCCGTTATGATATATTAGAGCTGAACAAATCGTTAAAAAAAAAAAAAAAATGCGATCTCGATTCAACCCCCCTCACAATCTTAACCCAGCATTTCCACGATTCATGCAACAAGTGCAGAGCCTCTCTGCTCACAGCGGTTAAAAAACAACAAAAAAAAAGCAGCAATGTTAAACATTGTTCAGAAGAGAGATAAAAAGAAACATTATATCATTCTGTTTTTAGAGATTGAAGGGATTAACTTTGGTCTGCAAATTAGGTCAGTTTAACCACTTAAAAGAAGTCCAGCCTGAGCTCATTCCGCTGGGCTTCTCCTAAGGGTCACAGGAGTGCAATTAGTTTTGTACTCCTGTGACCCGTTTTCAGCAGAGAGAGGTCTGAAGTCCACTCTCTGCTGAAATCACCAAGATCAGTCCAGGCACCGCCTCATCCCGACTCTGGAATTCTAGATCCGCCAGGAGCCACTGATAGGGCCGATCCTCGCCCCTCCACAGCTCAGCGCTCCAATGAGCGTAGAGGAGCAGAGCAGGAGAGCTGCCGATTGACAGACAGCAGCTCTCCGCTCTGGGAGGTGAGAGAACCGAGCCATCGGTGATGTTTGTGGCTTGGTTCTTAGTGACTAGGCGGCTGGTGACAGATGCAGCATCCACCTTGGTAAGTATGATTATGGGATAATAAATCCCATACTTCCATTGTAAAGTCTTTTTTTATTATTATTAAAAAATACCATAACATACTTACCTGCTCTGTTGCAGTGGATTTGCACAAAGCAGCCCGGATCCCCCTCTTCTTGGGTGCCTCCTCGGCTCTCCTGGCCCCTCCCTCCTTTTGGGTGCCCCCACAGCAAGCAGCTTGCTACGGGGGCACTCGAGCCACAGCTCCCCATGTCCATTCAGACACGGAGGTGCAGCCTGGTCCCCTTTCTAGTCTCATTGGCTGACTGAATGCAGCAGGAGCCAATGGCGCAGCGCTGCTGTCTCAGCCAAGAGGGGAGTCCCAGGCGGCCGAGACATTCCAACATCGCTGGTTTTAGAGGGACTCCAGGTAAGTGTTAAAGGGGGCTGCTGCACATAGAACGCATTAAGACAAAAAAACCTTCGGACTTTTACAACCCCCTTTAAAAGACAGCTCTTTTACCGACACTAGTTGCATACAAGTTAAAATCAGTAATTTTTACTAGAAAACTACTTAGAACCCTTAAGCACACATATATATACATACACACATATACAAAATATATATATATAAAAAAAAGGGGGGGGGGGAGAGAGAGAGAGAGAGAGAGAGAGAGAGAGAGAGAGAGAGAGAGAGAGAGAGAGAGAGAGAGAGAGAGAGAGAGAGAGAGAGATCTCTTTTTCTCAAAACAATAGGTGCTGGAACTTAACTACAGCCCCACAAAACCACTTCCCCCTACACACACTCTCCAAATCACAAATAGTGGGTGTGTTCAGTCAAATTTCACAAAAACAGTAGGAGGGTCTTAAAGGAGCATTAAATTCCAGGATTGCATTACATACAGTTGCAGGGCTGTCACTTGTAAACACAGAAGCCAGACTTCTGAGTTTACAAGTGATTGTGGTGAGCAGGCACCAAAGGGTCTGAGCCAGAGGTGATGGAACTGAGTTCCACAAAGTTCCCCCTGAAAAAAAGCGAGAATAGAGCCACAGAGAGACAGAGCCACAGAGAGACAGAGCCACAGAGAGACAGAGCCACAGAGAGACAGAGCCACAGAGAGACAGAGCCACAGAGAGACAGAGCCACAGAGAGACAGAGCCACAGAGAGACAGAGCCACAGAGAGACAGAGCCACAGAGAGACAGAGCCACAGAGAGACAGAGCCACAGAGAGACAGAGCCACAGAGAGACAGAGCCACAGAGAGACAGAGCCACAGAGAGACAGAGCCACAGAGAGACAGAGCCACAGAGAGACAGAGCCACAGAGAGACAGAGAAAGCAGCGACCCTAGAGATAAAAATGGCAGTTGTTGCAGTATTTTATGTCACACTGTATTTGCACAGCGTTTTTTTAAACGCAATATGTTGGGAAAATATACAGTTCAATTAATTTAAAAAACCTAAACTGTAAAATGTGAAGGATGATGTTACGCCAAAAATTGTGATCTTTATTCTAAGCAAAAAAAAAAAAAAAAAAAGTAGGATTCTCATTTTAGCCAGAAGCGCAGTTCTATAATATATTATACGATTCGGATGATTTATTATTAAATAAGGAGCTGCATTCATTTGGTGCCTTTTTATCTTTTAAGCTTCAAAATTACCTATTCTTTCCTTGTGGCCGCTAACATATGACGGCCCCTCTTAATTGCGCACGACCTCATTAGTCTCTTGTTGTCATTTTCTAGGATACACAACCTGTTATTCTGCTCATCCCTCATTAGGATAAGCCCGCTCCAATTATCTGGAAAAAGATGACGGGAAAAACATCTCTATTTCCTGTTCGTCTCTCACCGGACGGGCCGGCACAGGAGATTGATGCAGCTTCTCCTACTACCTGCTCTTTTCATATTTCATTTCCAAAAGCAATCTCAAATCCAATTAGTCCTTGCCAGTCGCCGGCACCTGCCGTCTCCTCTGCTTCCCCAATATTGGGTTTTATACTTTTCTTTGTGCTATTTGAGCCTTTGTGTCGGGTGAAGATGCAAATTGCACATGAATGTATAAAATAAAAAAGAAAAAAAAAAAAAAAAAAAAAAGGGCGTTTAACACACAAAACATGCCGCCCTTATCCCAATGCCACAGAACATTCACCACTTTTATCACTGCACAGAAACGTGGCGCCTGAGCTGGGAAAATGAAAGCTGAACATGAGTGAGCATTTCAACACTGCCGCTCAAAAGCGATAACAATTTTGTACAGTTTACAAAAAAAAAAAAAAAATTAACTTTTTTTTTTTTTTAAACAAATGTCTAGTGCAGCTAGCCTCATGCCCACTTACAGCAATTGCAGAGATCTACTGAGGACGTAATTATTTTTAATTAGCTTTAAAGCAGAATTTCACCCAAAATGGGGAGAAGACTGGAGCTCCTCTAAGCTCATCCCAATCATGTATATCTGTAATAAATCAATAAACTGACAAGTTTGAAAGACAGGACTAGCGAAAGAAAGGGAAAAGCAACAGGTTCACTTTAACCACTTAAAGGCCCTTTTCTGACATTTGTTTTTCTAGCAAAAAATACAGATTTTTACTTGTAATCACTTTGAATTCCCACACTTTAATTTTTTTAAGCAGAGACCCTAGAGAATAAAATGGTGGCCATTGCAATATTTTATGTCACACTGAATTTGCGCAGCGGGCTTTCAACCGTAATTTGGAAAAAAAAATGTGAAAAAAAAAAAAACACGTAAAATTAGCTTAATTTTTTGCTAACATGTCATGCTTTAAAAATTGCGCACGCTCATTGAATGGGGACAAACTATGGTACTTACAAATCTCCGTAGGAGACGCTTGTACAGGTTATCCGAGTTACAGAGGAGGTTTAGAACTAGAATTAATGCTCTCGCTCTAACAAATCGCGGCGATACCTCACGTGTGGTAAGAACACCGTTTAGATATGCCCACACGACTTACATATGCATTCGCTTCTGCACACAAGCTCGGAGGGATGGGGCACTTAAAAAAAAAATGTATTTTCTTTTTTATCCCCTCAGTGCCGACCGTGTGCACATATGTGGCCTCGGCTTTAAGGGGTTATACCGGGATGATGTCTGCAGCAAAAAAAAGACAGTATTCAGAATTGCTGTTTTTGACGATCTGAATACTTTGAAGTGCAAAGGAGGAACTGGGGGTCTTTTAGACACCTGATCCCTCCATAAAGAGTACCTGTCACCACCTATTACAGTCACAGGGGATGTTTACATTCCTTGTGACAGCAATAAAAGTCATCACCTTTTTATTTTTAAAGTGACAATGTAAAAAAACAAAAAAATTTTTAAAGTGCCCCCGTCCCCACGAGCTCACGCAGCAGAGAAAAACGCACACGCAAGTCGCACCCGCATATGTAAACAGTGTTCAAATCACACATGTGAAGTATCGCCGCGATCATCAGAGCAAGAGCAATTCTAGCACTAGACCTCCTCTGTAACTCTAACCTGGTAACCGTTTTTTTTTTTTTGGTACCATAGTTTGTCGCCATTCCATGATGAGTGTGCGCAATTTCAAAGCATGACCATTTACTCACTCGGCATAACATCTTTCACATTATACAAAAAAAATTGGGCTAACTTTACTGTTTAGTTTATTTTTAAATTCATAAAAGTGTGTCTTTTTCCCCAAAAAAATTGCATTTGAAAAGACTACTGCGCAAATACCGTGCGACATAAAATACTGCAATGATTGCCATTTTATTCTCTAGATTCTCTGCTAAAAAAAAAAAAAAAAAAATATTATATATAATATATTTGGGGGTTCTAAGTGACTTTCTAGCAAAAAATACGGATTTTAACTTGTAAGCAACAAATGTCAGAAATAGGCTTAGGCATAAAAGGGTTATATTTACACTGTCACGTTAAGTTTTTTTGGATCACTTTGAGGCTCGGTTCACACTGCAGCCTTGCAGGAACCCTGCAAATCCACTGCAGGTTCCCACATCGCATGCTCCCGGCGGCAGTTCACACTACCCTATGATCAGCTGTGATTGGTCACAGCTGATCACCTGGTAAGAAGCCTTTGTCAGAGGCTCCTTATCACGATCGGAGATGCGGTGTGTCAGACTGGCGCACGCCGGCATTTTATCCTGCTGGACGTCATATGGCGCCCAGTCAGGATAACAGAACCACTTCCAGGCCGTCATTCTGTTATAAGCCAGGCGGGAAGTAGTTAATATCACTTTAAAAGAGAGTGAAGTGGCTGTTAATCACAGCTCTCTGCTCCTCTCCCTCTTCGCTCATTGGACCCTGAGCTGTGGAGGGGCAGAGCGGCCGTCTCAGGCTCTCATCGGCTCGCTGAGAGGCTGAGATGGGTGTCATTCCAGGCACCTGGGCGATCCAGACTGTCAGATGACACAGTGCCTGGACCGATTTCGGTGACATCAGCAGAGAGCAGACTTCAGATGGCTTGCTGCTGAAAACGGGTCACAGGAGTGCAAAATGAATTGCACAAAATGAATTGCACTCCTGTGACCCATATAAGAAGCCCAGCCAAACAAGCTCAGGCTGGACTTCTCCTTTAAGTGCATGGAGTTCCTTTAAGTCAGCCTGGCAAGTAGCATGACTGCTTAGAAGCATAGGCTCATTTACGACCAATAAACCAATCAATACCTTGCCCCCTAAAAAGACAGAAGCCGATTAAGTTGGAAATAGGGCAAGGCCACAGCTTTACTGAACTTTTAAAAGTACAACTTTCCAAATGTACAAAACAATGCCAGTCACAGTATACCATGAGCACCCAAAAAACAAACTCACATAGTCTAAGAGGCCTGTCCTTACCATCAATGCCAGACAAGCATTAGACTGACCCCAGAATTTAACTTGAGGCCCATAAAGCAACATCAATTGCTGCCAAGGTCAAAACCGCCATATGCAGCCAGCACCTGCTTGACACCAGATTGTAGGCAAAGATTAACAGATGAAGGCCACTCATTTAAATGAACCCCATGAGGTGTTAATAAATACGGTTATCTCCCTCAAGAAAGACCCTAGTGGCAGATAACAATGCCACCAATCCTGTGGACGAATTAGAAAACCTAGGCATTCACCTTGCGAGGGAAACGGCTCCAAACAAGAACTAGAAACAAGAACAAAGTATGTGACGGGCCAAAACCAGAAAAGGGGAACAAAAGCTGGACCAAACAATTAGTAAAACTGGCACAACACAGAGCAATACCATGCTTAATAGAGGAGATTGAATCTACATGCCGGTAATGCCCTACATTGTTACCCCATACATGAATGATAAGAATGAAGGGACATAAAACCGTCTCAGGTAATAACAGTAGCCAGAGTAGGCCATGAAAACAACGAATTCTGCCAACTGCAAAGGAAAAATTCAATGATCCAAAGTAATTCTGGGGAGACACATGAAATCAGAACAAAAAGGTGAGCACGAACATATAGCAAAAATTTAAATGATTCCCATCTACCTAAAAGCCATCTCTATCATCAAAAAAAAAAGTGTGTGGGGAAAAATCATTCAGAGGCAAGACCAGCTGGAAAAAAGGAAAGGGTGCAAGACCCGAAAAAAATTCTAATTTGTTGAGATTGGAGGAATAAGCAGGAGACAAAGGATTCAGTGATCAGCACATCCTCCGAGCTACCATAAACTGGGGGTTTGTCCTCGGCGGCAAGCTCACTAATCTGAAAGTTGGCAAAGAATGCCCAAGAAATGGCAACTCGAAACAAGAGAGCCCTAAATGCAAAAAAACAGAGGGCAAAATGGAGAGGTCGGTTAAGTAGTGCACAGAAAAGAGGTGCCGAGAATCAGGGAAGCAAGTCAGATGTTTCCAAACATTTTCCTTCAAAATCCTCTGAATAAGAAAACTTGAGATGTCATCCCAGCTGAATAGTCTGAACCAAATACAGCAGAGGGAGCGGTACCCACCATCAAACTAGCCACAAATACAACCTGCAGGTAGAGGAGGTAGGAGAAAAGAACCAGGTGCCTGTCCCACGGGGAAAGGGAGAAAACATCCACAGGTGGAAGCACCTATTCATCCCAAATTTGCCGACAGGTTACCTGAGAGTTCTGGGAGGGGCAACAGGAGTCAGAAACGAGACTACAAAAAAAAAAAAAAAAAACGAAGGACAAGGAAGACCCACAGCAGTTAGTTACATCTGAAACCAAACAGTCAACTGATGACATCCAAAACACCAGAAGAACACAACAGGGAGAACAAAGGTGGAGAGAGCGTGCAGAGATGCAGTTAACCACTTGACTATATTAGGAAAGGGCTCTAACAGCATCATGTTACACAACAAATAGAGTTGGGCCAATGAGGCCAGCCAAGGTTCAGCAGACCAGTCATGCTGGAATAAAATGCCAAAGCTACAGGAGCTGGATGCAGCCCTGTAAAAACTCCAGCTGTGCGTTCGACAATTCCTCCATTCAAAGAATGACCATTAGAGAAATGCAAGAAGGACAATAGCGCTTCCAAGTCAACACGCGTAGGAGCTGATCATTTGTACGTAATCACGTGCATCTGATAGACATTTCGTAGATGCCCACAGAAGGCACTGCCCATCAGAAGTACGTGGAATGTGAAGACAAGGTGGCCCAAAAAGGTTGAAGCTGCTACAGCCATAGCTTCCTAGAGTCCCTTGGGACTTTAACCAACGAAAGAAGCTAATTAACCCCAGGAAGTCGGCAGACCATGCCCACAATGTCAATTTCAATGCCCAAAAGGACAGGAGATGTGCAGGACCTTCCATGTTGTTGGGATGGAATAGTCTTAGTGTACAGGAAGGAAGCAAAAGGCAGATACGATGTCCAGAAAACATAGCAAAAAAAGGTGCTGTATCAAAAGTGGAGCATTGGTCCCAGGAATGCTCCTGATCAATCCACCATTAACTGACAAGCCTGCAGGGAAAGAAAGTGTTGTATAAGTGAGATATGCATCTATTTTTTTGGGTTACCACACCAAGAGAGAAAACCCGAAGAAGCGTTAGGGGTGGATGAAAGTGATCCAAGACCCCCCAATTAAATCCCGACTAAGATCCAAGCCTCCCTACTGAGAGGGTACTGGTCTAGCCAGTGCAACATCCTTGAGAGTTTCACTGGCATCCTCCATCTTAGAAAGGTTGAACTTGGAACCCGGTTTGGCAGGTGGTATATTCCCCATTCAGAAAGTCGACTGCGGGGGGTGGGCACCACCCCCAAGAAAAAAAGTTGTGCGCACACAGTAGCTCACATTAAACAGTCAGCAGTTGCCTATTTGGATTCCACTGGCATGTGACCGAAAAGAAGTTAGCCTGTGCTGGCACATGAGTAATAACCATATGCAGCGTAAAAGTCAGCACTAGAGTGAATAAAGTTGGCAGCTACCAACGCAGGTCAATATACATAGCAGTTACCGTATATACTTGAGTATAAGTCAAATTTTTCAGCACATTTTTTTGTGCTGAAAGTGCCCCCCTCGACTTATACTCGAGTCAAGCACTTTTCTGCAGCAAAAAATTTCATTTTCCGAACCGATTTTGGGGCCCCGTATCTCAGGGCCACTTGGTGCTAGAAACCTCAAATTTGGTATGCAAACCCAGTGAACCTAGTACTACAACATATCCAAAGCGGAAGTTCCTAGCACTAAGTGGCCCCGAGATACGGGGCCCCAAATTCGGTTCGGAAAATGTCATTCTCTGATGCAGAAAAGTGCTTGACATTTTCTGAACCGATTTTGGGGCCCCATATCTCAGGGCCACTTGGTGCTAGGAACCCCAAATTTGGTGTGCAAACCCAGTGGAACTGGTACCATAACATATCCAAAGCTGTAGTTCTTAGCACCAAGTGGCCCTGAGATACGGGGCCCCAAAACTGGTTCGGAAAATGTCATTTTCTGCTGCAGAAAAGTGCTTGACATTTTCTGAACTGATATTTGGGGCCCTGTATCTCGGGGCCACTTAGTGCTAGAAACCCCAGCTTTGGAAATTTTATGGTGCTAGTTCCACTGGGTTTGCACACCAAATTTGGGGTTCTTAGTACTAAGTGGCCCTGAGATACGGGGCCCCAAATTCAGTAAACTGTGTCTATCTGCAGCAATGTCATTTCGGGACCCTTTGGGTTCAGAGACCCCAAATTTTGGCTGCAGCTAGGGGGCATCTAGGAACCCTTAACTACCGAGTTTGAAGTTCAGGGGACCTATGGCTGCAAATGGGCACAGTGATGCTGCAAATGGGCATTGTTGACCCTCTTTTCCACTTACAGTAGCTGTGCATTTCTCACCCTCGTCTTATACTCGGGTCAATAAGTTTTTCCCATTTTTTTGTGGTAAATTAGGGCCTCAACTTATACTCGGAACGACTTATACTCGAGTATATACGGTATTTCGGGGCAGCCATCGTTAGGCAAAACTGGGTATCAAAATCAAACTGCACAGCCCTCCATATATTTTGAAGACCTCCCAACTGAGATCCAGAGAACTGAATAGGGAAGAAGGGGCTAGTTCTGGATTTTTTTTTTTCAGAGCAATGCATAGGCACAGAAACTCTGCAGCCAGTTCCCAACAATACAAGGAACCTGCTTCGATTGTTCACCCTCAGTATTAACATCAATATCTTTCTATATGTCAACTGTCGGTATCAAAAAGCACCAGCACATCAGTGAACTCACTGTGCCATTTTTAAATTGTATTTATTTAATCCTCTGTTCTAAGTGCAAATCGATGGGGAAAATCGATTATAGAGGGCCACCCAGGTGAGAACCAGACCCTGGGGATGGGGTGGGAGCCACAGCTGGCATACATCAAAATAAAGTAAACATAAAAATTGATTGGACTGCTGCACAAATATGCATCCGTGGCCCTAAAACCGCTACACTTGACTTATCCCAGACCACCCCATAATTCATACCCAAGGGAGGTAGAGGAGGACGACTGATGATTGCTTGCTGGAAGGAGAGTCTGAAGTCCAGTAGTTGACCCTTTGTGTCAGAGGTTGTGCTAGAACATACAGGGTTAATAAGGAGCCTCCTGCCTCAAGTGACAAACTCTTGTGACAGATGAATCTCCTCAGAGCAGTTGGATGTCCTCACCATGGCCTTTTCCTAGAGTTCAGGTTCCACCCAGTCACCTCAGGTCTTTGTAGCCAATACTTGGGGAGCTGCTATACTTCTGTTTTAGGTTCACACCTACAGTGATCCCATGATTCCAGCAGTCAAGGCTCCCTTTCCCTAAAGGCGGTTCAAGGGGCCTTCATTTTAAAAAAGGGCAGCAAAGGCAGCCCCCATACATCCCTCACGAGTCACTTTGAAGCAGAGTTCCACCCACTTTTTCAACTACCGTGTCTCCCCGAAAATTAGACCCAACGTTATTTTCCAGGAGAGCTGCAATATAAGCCTTACCCCAAAAATAAGCCCTAGTTTAAAATGCTTGTAAAATCCTATAATCCACTCTATTACAGTAGTATATAATGTACAATGTGTGCGTTTCTGTAATATAATTGTGCCAAATATTTTCGGTACGCCCCCCCCCTTTAGTGCTCAGAGCGGGGAAGAGAGCTCCGGCGGGTTACGGAAGTTCCAAGCTGCGCTATAAGGAAGGTATTTGGCACATTTATCGGTTCGGTTCACACTGGGGATTCCTGACAGGCAGGGGGGGAGAGGGGGAGAGAAGACATCACATTACATGGTAAGACCTACCCCGAAACTAAGCCATACTGTATCTTTAGTTGCCAAAATATATATAAGACCCAGGGCTTATTTTCGGGGAAACACTGTAAATCTTAAAAGACTACCCCCCTCCACCACTCATTTTTGGCCATTGATTTTTTTTTTTTCCTTTCTCCTTCTTACCTTTATTGTAGTACCTTGTGTACTTCCGCCCCAGCATCATCGCGGCCCAGGGCGTCATTTTCTGCTGCTCGCCCACTGTCTTCTAGAACCTGTGTGTGTCCCAGAAGACGACGGAGCCATTCAGGAAGCGCCACAGCGACTCACGCATGAGCAGTAGGAAAACGGCGGTGAAGCCTGAAGGCTCCACTGCTGATTTCCCCTAGCTACACTCGATCCGATGGACGGATCAGCCTCAATTGTGTTATAGTCAACTTTTTAATATCATGAATATGAACTTATTGTCGGCCATTATCGGCACCTTTAGTGCAAGAAAAGCTCAAGAAAAATGCATCCCTTTAAAAATTTTATGTATGTCATCACACTGATCCATTGCGCTTCTGTTGTGGTGTTAAAAAAAAAAAAAAAAAAAAAAAGCACCTCCCCATTGAAATGCATTAAAAAAAAAACACAGCCAAAAAAAAAAAAAAAAATTCATTAAACGAACCTGTGCTATGTTTTTGATGCAGTTTATGAGTCGCATGACCTACAAAAAAAAAAAAAAAAAAAAAAAAAAAATACCATAAGCACAGTAAAATCGCGTACGTTTTCAGGCACCTTTTTCTCTATCAGCAAATTGCCAGAAAACACCATTTTCGGCCGCCGAAATTTTGGTGCATCTCAAAAAAAATAATTTCATTCGTATTTAATATTCAAAAGCAAACTCCCGCATTCATTCATGCCTCCATGATTTAGTTTGCTGAGAAATCGCTTTGAAAAACAACCCCCCCCCCCCCCAAGCATTTCTGGCCGTGGCCATCTTGAGTAAGGGCAGGTGGTTCATGTAGCATTTACTTCCTGGTACCCATCTGCCCTTAGCTCAGACAGGTGTTTCGTCACATATGGCGACCCATCACATTTGGCTACCCGCTGGAGTGCGCATGCGCGACGCTGCCATATGCCTTCCAACACTGTTTCGTCAGATTAGGCGACCCATCAGAATGTGTAACGGAAGTGACGTTCCATTGCCGCCATCTTGCTACATCCCGCACTCCTCCATAGTAAGGATACACTGAGAAGGGGAAAGCGGACATCTTGTTACACCCACCGGAGTTTTGCATTTTACACTTATTTGTAACAGTAAACTGAGTTTATATAGTGAAATACAGGACTTAGAACTACGTCTGACTGGTTAGATGTTGAATTTTGAAAGCAGCGAACTTCTGTCAGATTAGCAAACCTGTGACATAAGCAGGCTTAACGCTGCTTTTAAAATTCAACATCTAACGAGTCAGACGGAATTGTAAGTCCTGTATTTCACTGGATAAACTCACTTTACTGCTAAAAATAAGCGTAAAATGCAAGACTCCAGTGGGTGTAAGAAGATGTCCGCTTTCCCCCTTCTCAGTGTATCCTTACTATAGAGAAGTGCGGGGTGTAGCAAGATGGCGGCGACGGAACGTCACTTCCATGGCGGTTTTAGTGTGCTCTTTTGTCCGAAAACTGTTGGAACGCATATGGCAGCGTCGCGCATGCGCACTCCATCGTGTAGCCAAGTGTGATGGGTCGCCATATGTGACGAAACACAGGCAGGTGTGCTTAGCTGAGAAAGCCCCTCCTGAAGACTCCTGGGAAGTATGACATCATTTTGGCTTAGGCAAGAAACCAGGAAGTAACTAGAGAAATGTAAAAAAAAAAAAAAAAGTCTAAACACAAGTAAATAAATCTTCCCATCTACTAATACTAGCAGCATAAGGATCAAAAATAGTCTGTGTTGATTGAGAGAGTGAAGTTCTGTTTTAAGTATGAAGCACAAAGCAAGTGGTGAAAGCTCACACATACAATGTTCCAGCACATTCTGCTATAATTAGTATGCGGGGATCACGCTGCTAAAACGTTAATCTGAAATTTGCACCTCCAGAAGAAAACACGGGCTTTGCGAGCTTCCTCTCCACGCTCTGCTAATCTGTCGCTGGCAGCTGCGGGAAGGAAACAATATTTCCAGTCCCCCAATCATGGGCTTAACTGAAATTCAGAAAGCAGCCAACAAAAAACCATTAAAAAAGTGGAATTCCAATGCCACGGTCCCCCGTCTAGGAGAGTGAGCTGGATATTTCTGGGCTGGCAGTTTCACTTTCACATCCCTTTCCCCAACCCCAGGCCTGTGAATGGACAGTGAAAGAATCAGCAGCAAAACTGATGAGCTCAACTCTGCTCTCTCCTACTATCAGCATGCCCCATGGCACTGCAGCACACCCGATTGGCTCCTTGTGCTGCTTTTCCCTCCCCCTCTCTAAGCGGTTCAGACTGCAAAAAGTTGATACCAATATTAAAATTCAGGTTCTTACACTGCTTGCATTTAGTTCAACTTTGAAGCAAAACTATATACGCATAATTTTTTTTTTGTGGATACAGAGGGTTACAAATCCTGCCAGGTTTTTTTTTTGCCATCTGTGTCCCATTGGGGAGATTACCCTTCACTTCCTGCACCATACAGGAAGCGAGAGAAAATCCTTCCAAAATGAGGGACAGGGACCCCTGTTTGTCACCAGAACTCCGTTGGAGGATTTCCCCTCTATTCCTGTCCTAGAGAATCCAAAATGTAGGAAGCAGGCCAACCAGCAGCAGCTGAAACACTGAGCAGACCTAACTGATCACATGCAGCTGCACTGATTTTTCTATGGCCATTCATATAATATAAGGTTATGGAAAACCTGCGTGTCACTCGTCGTAATACATCACATGCATTTGTTTCTAAGAACTTCCTAAAAACCTAACCTTCTTAGCATTGCCATGGCAACGGGCAAACTGTATCTGGCCGAGGTCATAAAATAAGGTTAGGGAAAACCTTTGCAGCAATGTTCCAAGGTGCTGAACAGACGGCCTTTTTTGCTCCTAACTACCTAAAAACCCAACCTCCCAGCACTGCCAAGGTAACTGGTTAAAAAGTGTTACTAAACCCAGGAGCCTGCATTCACTATATCTGGTCTCCCACAGTACACGGAAATGCAATCATTATAGTAAATATAAACTGCTAAATACCTTTTCTCGTCAGCAGTATATAGCAGTCTTGTGACCTCTATCAGTGTCTGGTTTAAGCTTGTGGGAGGAGTTTTAATTCTCAATTGTCCTCTAAGGCTGCATGACCCCTGACCCTCTGGACAGTGCTGATTGGCCCTGTACTGATCACATGCACTCACAAAAAAAAAAAAAAAAAAAAAAAAATTCTCTAGCAATGCACACCAAACTGAGCATGTGCAGAGTGCCCCCTGGTTCTGTAAATATCAGGAAATATATGTCGGGGACAGTGGAAGGGGAGGATCAGAGAAGACCATGCTTTACCGCATACACAGACCGATATTACCATTGTGGGTTTAGTAACACTAATGTCCCGTACACACGGTCGGATTTTCCGACAGAAAACGTTCGATGGGAGCTCGTTGTCGGAAATTCCGATCCTGTGTAGGCTCCATCGGACATTTTCCATCGGAATTTCCGTCACACAAAATTTGAGAGCTGGTTCCCAAATTTTCCAACAACAAAATCTGTTGTCGTTCCAATCGTGTGTACACAATTCCGACGCACAAAGTTCCACGCATGCTCGGAATCAAGCAGAAGAGCCGCACTGGCTATTGAACTTCATTTTTCTCGGCTCGTTGTACGTCACCGCGTTCTTGACGTTCGGAATTTCCGACATTTGTGTGACCGTGTGTATGTGAGACAAGTTTGAGCCAACATCCTTCGGAAAAAATCTGATGGATTTTGTTGTCGGAATGTCCGATCGTGTGTACGCGGCATAACAGTTACGGAAATCCTTTGTATCACTTGTAGTCATGTTCCAAGGTGATAAACAGATATCTCCTAAAACTCGACCTCCCAGCACTGCCATGGTCACAAATTGTATATGTCCGTGGTCATAAAATAAGGTCACTGAAAACCCGTGTATCAATGGCAGTAAGTGCTAACCAGATAGGTTGTTGGGAAGTTATGACAACAAGACCAACCTCCCATCACCCAGCTGAGGGGTGGTGAACCTGCAGGCTGCAGATACCAACAACAAATGGTGTGCAGTACGTTCTACAGATAGGATTTTTACACTGCTGTATGTTGGAGTTTATCTTTACACAATCCCAACTTACAAATGCGCCATCATTAATACCTCATTACATCCTAATAAAAGACATCCAAACAGCACAGACATCTAATGATACCCACTTTCCATGGATCACGCCACATAAGCGCTGTGCATCACAATGGAGTTAATAATGGTTTTATAATATTCTGACATTACTCCCACTAATGCCTCCATTCACAGGCGGATGTACGCCATTACACTGTACATTATTACCGCATGGGGACCATTCTTCATTAAAAAGGTTCAGAACTGCACATTAGGACAGGCTTTCTGCTCAGTTTGCAGCAAATGATAGACACATTCCTTTCTTCGTAGAGACCCAGACCTTCTATAGCTTCATCACCCCTAACTGTCCTTTGTTTGAAACAGAACCCCTCTGCCCCCCTTTTCTCCAGAGAAACTTTTTTGGTCTAATGTACAGGTCCTCCAACAGGGTTCTGCCCCCCCCCCCCCGTGTCCTTCCTTACATCCCCCCCCCCATCAGTGTCCTGCGTTACCATCATGGCCCCCCCCCCACATCAGTGTCCTGCCTTACATCAAGCCCCCTCCCCCACACATCAGTGTCCTGAATACATCAGCCCCCCCCCCACATCAGTGTCCTGCCTTACATCAGGGCCCCCCCCCCACATCAGTGTCCTGCCTTACATCAGGCCCCCCCCCCACATCAGTGTCCTGCCTTACATCATGCCGCCCCCCCCCCCCACATCAGTGTCCTGCCTTACATCACGCCCCCCCCGCCCACATCAGTGTCCTGCCTTACATCACGCCCCCCCCCCACATCAGTGTCCTGCCTTACATCACGCCCCCCCCCCACATCAGTGTCCTGCCTTACATCACGCCCCCCCCCCCACATCAGTGTCCTGCCTTACATCACGCCCCCCCCCACATCAGTGTCCTGCCTTACATGACGCCCCCCCCACATCAGTGTCCTGCCTTACATCACGCCCCCCCCCACATCAGTGTCCTGCCTTACATCACGCCCCCCCCCACATCAGTGTCCTGCCTTACATCACGCCCCCCCCCACATCAGTGTCCTGCCTTACATCACACCCCCCCCACATCAGTGTCCTGCCTTACATCACGCCCCCCCCCCACATCAGTGTCCTGCCTTACATCAGGGCCCCCCCCCACATCAGTGTCCTGCCTTACATCAGGGCCCCCCCCACATCAGTGTCCTGCCTTACATCAGGGCCCCCCCCCACATCAGTGTCCTGCCTTACATCAGGGCCCCCCCCCCACATGTGTCCTGCCTTACATCAGGGCCCCCCCCCACATCAGTGGCCTGCCTTACATCAGGGCCCCCTCCCCACATCAGTGTCCTGCCTCAGTGTCC
The DNA here is from genome assembly GCA_037952925.1 of Lithobates clamitans. NCBI lineage: Eukaryota > Metazoa > Chordata > Amphibia > Anura > Ranidae > Lithobates > Lithobates clamitans. The sequence goes on along the minus strand of JBBGZY010000692.1, from coordinate 1,865,390 downwards.
TGCCTTACATCAGGGCCCTCCCCCCCCACATCAGTGTCCTGCCTTACATCAGGGCCCCCGCCCCCCACATCAGTGTCCTGCCTTACATCAGGGCCCCCCCCCCACATCAGTGTCCTGCCTTACATCAGGGCCCTCCCCCCCACATCAGTGTCCTGCCTTACATCAGGGCCCCCCCCCACATGTGTCCTGCCTTACATCAGGGCCCCCCCCCACATCAGTGGCCTGCCTTACATCAGGGCCCCCTCCCCACATCAGTGTCCTGCCTCAGTGTCCTGCCTTACATCAGGGCCCTCCCCCCCCCACATCAGTGTCCTGCCTTACATCAGGGCCCCCGCCCCCCACATCAGTGTCCTGCCTTACATCAGGGCCCCCCCCCCACATCAGTGTCCTGCCTTACATCAGGGCCCTCCCCCCCACATCAGTGTCCTGCCTTACATCAGGGCCCTCCCCCCCACATCAGTGGCCTGCCTTACATCAGGGCCCCCCCCAAAAAAATCAGTGTCCTGTCTTACATCAGGGCCCCCTCCCCCACATCAGTGTCCAGCCTTACATCAGGGCCCCCCCCACATCAGTGTCCAGCCTTACATCAGGGCCCCCCCCCCACATCAGTGTCCAGCCTTACATCAGGGCCCCCCCACACACATCAGTGTCCTGCCTTACATCAGGGCCCCCGCCCCCACATCAGTGTCCAGCCTCAGTGTCCTGCCTTACATCAGGGCCCTCCCCCCCCACATCAGTGTCCTGCCTTACATCAGGGCCCCCCCCCCCACATCAGTGTCCTGCCTTACATCAGGGCCCTCCCCCCCACATCAGTGCCCTCCCCCCCACATCAGTGGCCTGCCTTACATCAGGGCCCCCCCCACATCAGTGTCCAGCCTTACATCAGGGCCCCCCCCCCACATCAGTGTCCAGCCTTACATCAGGGCCCCCCCACACACATCAGGGCCCCCCCACACACATCAGTGTCCTGCCTTACATCAGGGCCCCCGCCCCCACATCAGTGTCCAGCCTTACATCAGGGCCCCCCCCCCCCACATCAGTGTCCTGCCTTATATCAGGGCCCCCCCAAAATCAGTGTCCTGCCTTACATCTGGGCCCCCGCCCCCCACATCAGTGTCCTGCCTTACATCAGGGTCCCCCCAACATCAGTGTCCTGCCTTACATCAGGGCCCCCCCCCCACATCAGTGTCCTGCCTTACATCAAATCAGCCCCCCCCCCACATCAGTGTCCTGCCTTACATCAGGGCCCCCCCACACACATCAGTGTCCTGCCTTACATCAGGCCCCCCCCCCCCCCATCAGTGTCCTGCCTTACATCAGGGCCCCCTCCCCCACATCAGTGTCCAGCCTTACATCAGGGCCCCCCCCCACATCAGTGTCCAGCCTTACATCAGGGCCCCCCCACACACATCAGTGTCCCTGCCTTACATCAGGGCCCCCGCCCCCACATCAGTGTCCAGCCTTACATCAGGGCCCCCCCCCCCCCCCCACAATCAGTGTCCTGCCTTACATCAGGGCCCCCCCAAAATCAGTGTCCTGCCTTACATCTGGGCCCCTGCCCCCCACATCAGTGTCCAGCCTTACATCAGGGCCCCCCCCCCACATCAGTGTCCTGCCTTACATCAGGGTCCCCCCCCACATCAGTGTCCTGCCTTACATCAGAGTCCCCCCCACATCAGTGTCCTGCCTTACATCAGGGTCCACAAGAGTCCACCCCCCCTCCTTACATTAAAATCCCCTGTACATCAGGATCTCCATCAGAGTTCCCCCCCTTACTTCAGGGTTCCCATTAAAGTCCACACTAATTCAGGTAATGGGGGCATTAGAGTCACCCCCCCCCTTACATCTGAGGCCATCAGGGTGAGAGAGAAATGCAGTCCATAAACTGTCTCTACTGACCTGAACCCTCAGTCTGTGCACTCAGAAGATACGCCACTTGAGGGGGGGGGGGGGGCTTTTAATCCTCCTCCCCTTCCATTTATAGAAGCTGTAGTATGGCTTATGAATGGCAGAGTTGGGCAGAAAGGGCAAGCATAGTTGGTCTCCCTTGGTGTGAGCCTGTAACGGTCCCTTAGTTGTATTAACCCTTACCACATCAGAAGGCTATGGTGGGTGGGGTGGGTCATGGATTGAAGAGGATTTTGACTAACAGTAGGATGTGTCTCTTTCTGCTGATTCTTCTTCTGACTGAAGTTATGTAAAATACATGTACAAGTGTAGCGCTGTAGGTTTAAAAAACTTATAAAAATATAAGAATAAAGGAAAACGTCTGTGTTAAACAGCAGAAAATTATAAACTGTATTAGCTTGACAAATAAACAAATAAAGTCTTTGATGTTCTTCAGATGTTTTAAAAGCTGGAAAAGACTGATGTTAGTCCAAAGGTATGTATAGTTCCTTATTCACCACGTGGATAACACATGCAAAAGTGTGATGGACCCTCCACATTGAAGGCTTCTCTGCGTACGCAGAGAACATATAAAGTAGAGGAGACATTGCTGAATCTGGCGACAGAGGAGATGATCCGTGGGAAGGTTTGCCATTCACTTTAAGTTCCGTCAGAAGTGTGGACATATATTGAAGCGTTGCTACCATCCTGTCGTGAGGTTCCTCCTTTTGATTACCCGTTGGGGTTACAAGCTTGATTGACTCATTGAACGTACGTTCTTATGAGTTCAATCCTTCTGGTAAGCCTTCAATTTTTCCTTATGTGGAGGGTCCATCACACTTTTGCATGTGTTATCCACGTGGTGAATAAGGAACTATACATACCTTTGGACTAACATCAGTCTTTTCCAGCTTTAAAAACATCTGAAGAACATCAAAGACTTTATTTGTTTATTTGTCAAGCTAATACATTTTATAACTTTCTGCTGTTTAACACAGACGTTTTCCTTTATTCTTATATTTTTATAAGTTTTTTAAACCTACAGCGCTACACTTGTACATGTATTTGAAATTCTGACAAAATCCTATTTGTTGTGTGAGCTGCTTTCTTGTTGGGTAAGCGCAGGGTTACACTTTTTGTCTTTTCTGGTTTATATGACTGAAGTTATGTCCCTTGTGCTTATTTTTAAATTTTTCTTTTTAGCTAGCAGGTCGCCTTTAATACATTGATTTCCTTTGATCGCTGGCTCCATCTAGAGACCATAATGCATTATGTTTCCTGAGTTACCTCGAGCAAGAAAAATACCGCATATTAGCCACTAGATGGAGCAGACAATCACAGGATGTCAACATATTACGCAAAATATGATCAAAATTTGTGAGGGCGGGGTAATTTTTTTTTTTTTAATATAAATAGTGTTAATGTGTCCTTTCATAAAACTTATTGTAACACGCTAGACAAGAACTTTTGTTGCCTATCATGAACATTAATGTGCTTCATGTATGGTGTATATGGTAGGGTAAGAGACATAAGCTTTACATCACTTCCCAAGATCTAACATTAAGGCCTCATTCACAGCATACGCCCGTGCATAGGCCATGTCTGCCTACATGGGGACGAGCACAGGTGTTCTGTACATCTCCATGCAGAAAGTCCCAATTTACTGTCAGTTGTCATGTAGCAGCTTCACGGACAACGCCGCTGCTCCCAATTTGACATCCATGCGAGTGCGCGGCCCCGACCGTGCGCTGTATTGTGTTCGGGCACATGCACCCACATGGTTGGCAAATTGGAAGCAGCAGCTGTCCACGAATTGGGACTGCCCTGCGGGGAACACCTATGCGTCCTTGTGCAGGCAAGCAGAACAGGCTTTGATCGGCTCCCAGCTGTGTGTCAATGTCAACGCCATTTAAAAAAATCTAAAGCATTACAAAAGAAAAAAAAGAAAAAAAGGACACCAATATTGGTGTTTTGAACAGTTAAACAGAGAAGTTGCTGCATCTGTCCCCCGCCGTCTCTGCACTGAGGACCGAGCAATCAAAAAACACAGCCGATGGCTCGGTTCTCACTCCCCCCCGAACAGAGCGATGCTGTCAGCATCTCTCCTCCGCGCTCATTGGAGGGCTGAGCTGTGGAGGGGAGCGGCCGTCTCAGCGGCTCGCTGAAAATGTCATCAGTCAAGGCAGCTGGCAGATCCAGACTTGGGAAGTCGGGATGACGCGGTGCCTGGACTGATCTTGGTGACGTCAGCAGAGAGCGGACTTCAGACTTCTCCGCTGAAAACTGGTCACAGGAGTAGAGCTTAGCGATTTTTTTTTTAAACTCGATTCACATCGATTTTTTTTTTTTTTTTTTTTGATGGACACCACGCCAGTCCTGAAGAGCTGCGGGCAGGAGCTTTTAGGAGAGGCCGCGGCTTCGGCCCACAGCTCTGCAGTACCAGCGCCGGTCCTGGTGAAAAATTTTTAAAAAATTAAAAAAAAAAAAAAATCGATTTGCTGAAAATTTGAATCGATGTGACCTCTCAACTCGATTCAAATCAATTTTTTTCCCCAGCCCTACACAGGAGTACAAAATTAATTGCACTCCTGTGACCCAGAGGAGAAGCCCAGCCTAAAATGCTCAGGCTGAACTTCTCCTTTAAGGACAGAGGAGGGATTTGGGGTCTATAAGACCCCAGATCTCTCCATAAAGAGTACCAGTCACAAGGATGTTTACATTCTTTGTGACAGCAATAAAAGTGATAAAAAAAAAAAAAAAAAAGTAAACAGTGTGGGAAAAAAGAAAAAAAAAATTGAACGTGCCCCCGTCTCCCAATGCTCGCACGCAAAAGGCTTTTGACGCGTCATTTACTTGGTAACATCATCTTTGATAGTTTCCAAAAAAAAATTGGGCTATGTATTGTTTTTTTTGCATTAAAATTTTTAAAAAAAAAAGGTGTATTTTTTGAAATTGCGCTTGAAAAACCACTGCACAAATACTGTATGACAAAAACTTGCAACATCTTTCTTTATCCCGCCCTTGAGTGACACCACTCTACTCCCCTCCCCCTATTGGGGGTCCCTTTACCCACCCCCTCCCTTTTCCTCTTGCCTTCCCCTTAACCCCTTCCCTTGCTCCTTTCTACTCCCCTTATAATTTGTCCCCCACCCTTCCCGCTCCTTTCTGGTCTCTATGCTTCCTATCTTATCCCCTGCAGCATCCTTACCCTGGCTTGAGCTTCTAGGCTTAGTACACCCCACTGCCCTTCCCATCCTGCACTCTCCCGGTACACTTGTGCTCTTGGGTATTGTCCAGTAGGGTGCCAAACTGGTGCCTCTGTTATTACTTAGGCATGGTTCAGAGCCCTGTGTAAACGCTCCCTTCCTTAAAACACACCCCCCCCCCCCTTCCATGTTGCCTATGCCTGGAATTTCAGCCTACCTTTTCCTCCCCTTGATGTTTGCTATATACCCTCTTGACCAGGCATGGTCTTTTCCATGCTTTATCTTTTGTTATGTTGTACTTATCATACACATGCACCTCATGCACTCTTACTTGTACCTTTGTACTGACACTCTTGCTTTTTTCAATACGATACTTGAAGAAAACATTGCAACACCTACCAATTTATTCTTTAGGGTCTCTGCTTTAAAAAAAAATAATGTTTGGAGGTTCCAACTAATTTTCTAGCAAAAAAAAAATACTGATTGTTACATGTAAACAACACTGTCAGAAAAAGGGCCTGGATATAGTAGTTCCCTTTAAGACAATACATTAAAGCCGGTCTAATTAAAGTGGTTTTGTGATCCCCGCTTATCACCAGCACGCTATATTGTCTCCTTTTTCTCTTCCGCTGCGGTTACAAAAGGGACCCATTAGTCAGAGCAAAACTCAATTATGCGAGAAGCGCGAGCTCCTGTGACCTGAGAGTTTTCATATTTTGACAAAAAAAAGATAGACGGTCGGTTTTAAATAAAACTCCAAAGTTTCTGGGAAAAGGCAATTATGCTGAGCCTTTCTTATATTAAAATGCACACTTATTTGGAACAATGACTGCACACTCTGTTCAGGATGAAAACCGACTGAAATTGTAATTAAATGGTAGGAGAACCATATTTAATTTTCGGCTAAAGTGATGCAAAAGTCTGGGCACCCCTATGTTTTTTTTTCTAAGCAAATGTTAAAATCAATCTAAACCCAATCACTGATCCTCTATAGTTTAGGTCATTGTAAAAGTTAATAAAAAAAGTTAAAACCGCACTTAGTGTGTCATCAAAAAGCAGCAGCTTAATGTGAGATACACAAGTTAAATAAATGAGAGAATCCGCGCTAGAATAGTCCCAATTGATGGATCAGGATAATTGATTATATATAATATATATACCGTATTTATTTCACACACACTTTGGAAATTACCCCATTTAGGGAAAAGTCCTATTTTGCTTCCTAATGGGTTGAGGGGGATTACCAGATATACAGCTTCATTTATTCCCAACCTGATTATTAAGTGCAGAAATGAAAATATATTACAAAATTATAACAGAAGCAACAAGTTATTAACCCAGAAGGAAACCGGTCACATTCCTTCATATATATATGCAGGCAAGTGTTTACAAATACAACCAGTTTTCCTTTGCAAGAAAGGCATGTCAAGATTCAGAAATTTTCCTACACTTTATGAGGTGTGTACATGATCAGAGAGTCAGATAAAAATCGATTTTTCATTCCATGCATTAAGGTGAAAACCACCTTTGCTGCAGCACCCCCACCCCGAGCGTCCCTTTTTCTTACCCGAGCCCATTCATTCCAGAGCCGTGCACAAGCTCAGCGGCTCAAGCCAACAGCTCTCATCTCATTGGAGAGATTGATATTAGGCCGGAGCCATTGGTTCCCGCTGCGGTCAATCAAATCCAGAGACGCGGGAGGGCAGGGCACCGCTGTGTGTGTCAATGGATGCAGCAGCAGGACTCGGGAGCGATCCCGCACAACTGCCCCCATGGAAACCGGATCTCCGTGGGGGCACCCGATGAAGGGGAGGAGTCAGGAGCACTGGTGGGGCACCCCAGAAGAGGAGGATCAGGGCTGCTCTGTGCAAAACCCTTGCACAGAGCAGGAGGGAGGAAAGAAGAAAGAAAGAAAAAAGTAGTCCCAAGTCGCAGGACAAGTCGCACAAGTGTGAAAGGGGCCTAAGAGGACAAAGTATAAAAAAGTGCAGCTTTGTAAAATGTTCATTTTATCGTCAGTGGATTAAAGCGGTAGTAAACCGCAGCATCAAAAAAAAAAAAAAACCTGCATGCTAGCACATTATGAAATATTTAGCTTATGCCACGTACACACGGTCGGACTTTGACCGGACTGGTCCGACAGACTTTCGGCAGACTTTTAACAAACTGACTTGCCTACACACGATCACACCAAAGTCCGACGGATTTGTATGTGATGACGTACGACCGGACTAAAATAAGGAAGTTGATAGCCAGTAGCCAATAGCTGCCCTAGCGTGGGTTTTTGTTCATTGGACTAGCATACAGACGAGCGGATTTCTGGGTCCGGCGGAGTTACGACGTAAAGATTTGAAGCATGTTACAAATCTAAAGTCGGTCAGATTTCCGACTGGAAAAGTCTGCTGAAGCCCACACACGATCGGATTGTTCGCCGGATTTAGTCCGTCGGACAAGTCTGTTCGAAAAGTCTGACCGTGTGTACGCTGCATTAGAATGAAGCCCTCCAGCAGCATGCCATCAAGGCCTCCATCTTCACCCAGTCTTTCTTCTGGGTTCATGGGCTCCGACATGTTGAATGGCCAGACCGCAATGATGTCACTCCTGTGCATAAGTCACAACCATGGCACAGAGCTCTGAAGGAACGGCACGGGCATGCCATTCCTTCAGAGCGCATATGTACCAGTGATGTCACCAGCTGGTTAAAGAGTGAATATCTCCTAAACGTTGCATGTTTAGGAGATATTATTTTACCTACAGATAAGACTTATTATAGGCTTACCTGTAGGTAAAAATCACAAAGTGGACTTTACTACCACTTTAAGGTGCATGCTACCTATGTGGATATAATGCTGGAGTATCTTCCTAACACTGATTGGAACTGAAAACGTGGTTGGAGAAGTAAAAAAGCTACGAAATGTCTTCCACATTGCAGACCAAGGCCAGATGAACGTGGCCAACTACTACGAGCTGTCCTTTAAGAGTTGTCATCAAGGATCCAGTCAACTCAAACCTTTTGATTTCACTAGCATCCATCAAAAGCTGAAAATATCAGCAGTGAGTTCATTGCCTTTTTAAATACTAACGCAAATATTCGCACAAATCTTTGGAGGGAAAAATGTTCCAGTAGCCATTACAACACATTCCAACCTTGCCATTGTCCTGGGAGCATGGTCTGTGGCCTCCAGAACGTCAGGGTTTGCAGATAAACCAGAGTACAGTATATGGATTCCTCTGGGCTCTACACAATTTCCCTTGTAAATCATTTCACTTAAGCTTTACAAATCCATTCTTTGGCATAAGCAGATGTGAACATCAGCCCCACAAGGAGAAGAAAAAAAATGTATTATATCGTCATAAAGGTTCCAATAGACACTAATTCCAGAAGCCGACAAAGCAATCCTAAAAAAAAAAAAAAAAAAAAAAAAAAAAAAATGTAAATCCATGGTTTGGTACGAGCATGTCTGCGCGGTATCTGGAGAATATCTTGTTTTTGTTAGCGGTTGTACCACAAAGGCAGCTACAGACGATAGATTAGAACAGGACATATTCCACACACCAAGGAATAGTTAAAACAGAAGACATTTTTTTATGTAATATGACTTCTATTTTCTTTCAGTATTTTACAGAAGATCCAGGTACTGGCATCTTTTGGCGCAACAAATCCCTTCACAGAAAAGTCAAGTGCGGGTGTACGTCCGGGGGACCAAGGGGAGGGCCAGGCGCCGCGGCAAGGGGGGACCAAGGGGAGGGCCAGGCGCCGCGGCAAGGGGGGACCAAGGGGAGGGCCAGGCGCCGCGGCAATGGGGGGGACCAAGGGGAGGGCCACGCGCCGCGGCAATGGGGGGGACCAAGGGGAGGGCCACGCGCCGCGGCAATGGGGGGGACCAAGGGGAGGGCCACGCGCCGCGGCAATGGGGGGGACCAAGGGGAGGGCCACGCGCCGCGGCAATGGGGGGGACCAAGGGGAGGGCCACGCGCCGCGGCAATGGGGGGGACCAAGGGGAGGGCCACGCGCCGCGGCAATGGGGGGGACCAAGGGGAGGGCCACGCGCCGCGGCAATGGGGGGGACCAAGGGGAGGGCCACGCGCCGCGGCAATGGGGGGGACCAAGGGGAGGGCCACGCGCCGCGGCAATGGGGGGGACCAAGGGGAGGGCCACGCGCCGCGGCAATGGGGGGGACCAAGGGGAGGGCCACGCGCCGCGGCAATGGGGGGGACCAAGGGGAGGGCCAGCGCCGCGGCAATGGGGGGGACCAAGGGGAGGGCCAGCGCCGCGGCAATGGGGGGGACCAAGGGGAGGGCCAGCGCCGCGGCAATGGGGGGACCAAGGGGAGGGCCAGCGTTGCGGCAATGGGGGGACCAAGGGGAGGGCCAGCGTTGCGGCAATGGGGGGACCAAGGGGAGGGCCAGCGTTGCGGCAATGGGGGGACCAAGGGGAGGGCCAGCGTTGCGGCAATGGGGGGACCAAGGGGAGGGCCAGCGTTGCGGCAATGGGGGGACCAAGGGGAGGGCCAGCGTTGCGGCAATGGGGGGACCAAGGGGAGGGCCAGCGTTGCGGCAATGGGGGGACCAAGGGGAGGGCCAGCGTTGCGGCAATGGGGGGACCAAGGGGAGGGCCAGCGTTGCGGCAATGGGGGGACCAAGGGGAGGGCCAGCGTTGCGGCAATGGGGGGACCAAGGGGAGGGCCAGCGTTGCGGCAATGGGGGGACCAAGGGGAGGGCCAGCGTTGCGGCAATGGGGGGACCAAGGGGAGGGCCAGCGTTGCGGCAATGGGGGGACCAAGGGGAGGGCCAGCGTTGCGGCAATGGGGGGACCAAGGGGAGGGCCAGCGTTGCGGCAATGGGGGGACCAAGGGGAGGGCCAGCGTTGCGGCAATGGGGGGACCAAGGGGAGGGCCAGCGTTGCGGCAATGGGGGGACCAAGGGGAGGGCCAGCGTTGCGGCAATGGGGGGACCAAGGGGAGGGCCAGCGTTGCGGCAATGGGGGGACCAAGGGGAGGGCCAGCGTTGCGGCAATGGGGGGACCAAGGGGAGGGCCAGCGTTGCGGCAATGGGGGGACCAAGGGGAGGGCCAGCGTTGCGGCAATGGGGGGACCAAGGGGAGGGCCAGCGTTGCGGCAATGGGGGGACCAAGGGGAGGGCCAGCGTTGCGGCAATGGGGGACCAAGGGGAGGGCCAGCGTTGCGGCAATGGGGGGACCAAGGGGGAGCTAGTGTTGCGGCAAAGAGGGAACCAGGGGGGGGGCCAGCATTGCGGCAAAGGGGGAGGGTCAAGTGCCAAATGTCACAGTGTAAGGAGAGCCTTCAGGTAGGGCATTGCTCTTGCACCCAACTCCCAACAGTGAAATTTAATTTATAGAGTAAAGAAGACCCTATTTACACATTCCAAATATTTGTTTAGCTGTTTGGTTGGAGTTGCTATTGAGCTACATCAGCAGATAACAAAAATGCTAACAAGCTGTAGATTTGCTGAATGGTCTCCTCCACTTCCCAAGGAAACAGCTGCTTGCAGGCACATATCCAAGCAGCTTGGATCACACAGGCAATATCCGGGTAACCTGGCGCTCACACATAGTCACATCTCCTGGAGAGACCTGTGAACAGGATACCAGAAAAAAAAAAAAAATAATGACCCGGGATAAATCGGTGCATTGTGCTGCCGCATTCCGGGCGCTGCATTTGTCTGTACCTAATCATTTTATGTGCGAGGTGAGGTCACCTTTATTATGAAACACCTGCGTATTGTACTGAATGCTAAACTCCTTAATGCAAATTCTAAAAATACTGGAAACCACTTGAGAAATCTGTGTGCTGCAGGAAGGACTCGTGAGAGTGCCAGGACTTTCCTCTATAAATGGCATCTGGGATTAAAAAAAAAAAAAAAAAAAAAAAAATGTATGGTTATATTTAGGGATGCACCGATACCATTTTTTTTTTTTTTTTTTTAAATACACACAATGAGACTGAGTACAAGTACCGATACTTTTTTTTTAGTACTTGCTGATACCAATTACCGATACCGACCGCAACTGTTTTGTTTTAAACTTTAGCTGTCGGCAATGGTACAAAGCATTGAAAAGTTATTTACAAATGAAATAGATTTTTTTTTTAATTTAGCGCTTTTTTCAATGAGAAATGTGTAAATATATGTTTATATGTGTGAAAATATTCACTAAGCAAACAAAAAAAAGAAAAGTTTTAACTGTTTAACGTTTATAAAATAGACGTGAACAAAAAAAAAAACAGCAGAAAAATAATTAAATGGAAGAGAATAGGGAGTTAAAGTGGAGTTCTACCCACTTTTACAACTCTTCAGCATCCCTCACTAAAAACTGTGCACTGTAAACGATTTGGATATTTAAAAAAAAAATTCTCAGCACCTACTGTATATCTGCTGTATTCATTTTTCACTTCCTCCTCCCTGGCCGTGGCCCATCGCATCATTTCCTGTTTGCAAAGCCTTCTGGGAAGGGGCGGCAACTTCCTCTGACACTGCCGTTGCTATGGAAACCTGACCTGAAACCTATTACACTGCTTGTGCTGCACTGAGCATGTGCGAGATCTGCAAGGATGAGATCCAGAAAGAAATACAGTCTGGCTTCAGATGCCCACACTTAAGATGGCCTGCTGTAAGTTTATAAAATAACAAACTACTGCTATAAACTAACAAAACAGACCTTAGTTTACAGACTAACTTTACTAGAATACATTAAGCTTGTCTATTATAGGGGTATTTTTATTTAAAAAAGTATAATTTCGGCCAGAACACCACTTTAAATACTCAGCTTCTCTTTAGTGCACCAGTCTCACTTTAATTGTGGCCAAGCGCGAGTTCCAGGAATTTTTTGAACCAGATTATAACCATCCTGGATGAGTAGCAGTTTTAGAACCGGCAATGGGCTCTCTTGTAAAAAAAAAAAAGTGATCTGAGCAGCTCTGTGGCCCCCCCGATCGCTTTTACAGGGCTCACAAGGGGCCCAACTCCCACCCACCATTGTTCCTGGGCTCTCTGATGTCACCAGGGATGCCGGGACTGCTACAAGCGATCGGGTCATCTGCCAGCAGAGGACATCCATTCCTCCCTCTCCTCAGTGATGAATGAAGTTGATGTTCTATCAGATTACCGCTACCCATCCGATTGTGTAACGGAAGTGACGTTCCCACCAAAAAAATACTTACTGCACATGCGCTATGCGTTCCAACATCTGATAGAACACCCATGCGGACATCTTACTACACCCAGCCACAGCTTGAATTTCAGAGTAATTTTAGCAGTGAGCGTAAATAAATAGATATATTATATTTACATCTGTGATGCTGCTTTGATGTTACATTTTGAAAGAAGCTGGACACCAGCAGTAGGAAGGTGGCGGAGGCCATGTTGGTACACCCCGCACTGCTCAGCACTAAACCTTTAGGCTTTCAAAGTTAAACATCCAAACAGCATCACAGATATCAATATACTATATTTATTTACGCTCACTTTATTGCTAAAATGACTCTGAAATTGCAAAACGTAGCTGGGTGTAGCAAGGTGTCCGCATGGTTGTTCTATCAGATGACTGCTACCCGTCAGATCATGAAATGTTTGGAACGCATAGCGCAGTAAGCATTTTTTTTTTTTTTTTTTGGTGGGAGAATCACTTCCGTTACACGAGCTGATGGGTAATCTGATAGAACACCAGAAGAACACCGGAAGTGACAAGGATTTCTTCACTTCCAGTTTCAGTGATCTCGGTCTGACCAGCTGCTCTTGGAGGGCAGGGGAGGGATCAGGGGTCTCTACACCAAAAAGTACCTGTCACTGCCCAAGCTCATCCCTGGTTTTGGCGATATAGCTGAAGAAAAAAAAATGTTTTACAATAATAAAATTAAAGTGGAACTGCAGTCTGCTCACATAATTTGTAATAAAAACATCTTTGCCATTCTGAGGCTTCCTTCCAACCACTTTACATATTATTTTATATATACTGTGATTCTGTACTTGCCAAATATGCTGCAGAAATCTCCCTCCACTGAGTCTGGCTGCATCCATTTTAACTGTGGGCAGCTGAAGCCTGTTCACTTCCTGGATTTACACAGAGGCAGCTTCCTCCTCTGACCCGCTGTTGACTCACCGACAGTCTCATTCACTTTAATGGGACGGCTGGTGACGTGGCAGTGACACTACAAGGTGAGGGACGTGGCCGCAGCAGGTGAGTGAATGCCCAATAACAGGGGCTGCCATGATGGATCTGAAATGACAGGTGCTCTTTAAAAATGTAAGGACTTATTCTTGCTGGTAGTCAGAATCTTTTAATATTTCCAAACAAATTGAAGGTTTCCTATTTAGAATAATGAGCTGTCAGGTTAATAAAACAGCGATATCAGAACCGATTCAATCATCCAGTTTGCAGTGTACATAGATTTGCAAAACAATGGGATAAAGGAATATTTCTGAACTTTGTTTTATCTCGTGGTTACTGTGAAATTGTGTAACTGCATCAATGCAGTGCAAGTTATCTCAGCTTGCAGAGCTTGGATTCATTGAATGAGTTTACCAAAAATGTAAATATTGCAGAATATACAGCCTCATGCTACATAACTAAGCTCCATTTCATGCTGAATAAACCAAAATTATTAATGTATCTTAAATAGAAAACTATCTTTAGATAGATTTTTTTTTTTTACTCCAAAAGCATTTTGTTAAAATAGATTTGATAAAAAAAAAAAAATATATAAATAAAATCATTGATTTTTATCCACCCTGGTATTGGATGACTGAGTAATTGTCCGTCATATTGTTACAGAACTGAAAAGTGGCCTGGTAATGACGGGATATATACAGACTGGTACTCAGATGGTTAAGTAGTGCACACAGGACAGGGATGGCTGATCCTTGGCTCTATTGCTGTCCCCAGCGATACTCCTCAGTATTGTTTGCACTGGTTTGTTGTCTACATTCATTGATCTATAAGTGGATAATAAAATCCCTTTTTGCACTTTTGGAGCTTTGTGAATAGAATAAAACAGCATTGTAATCCTCTGTTACTCTGGGATATGCAGATCAATCTGGGCTAAACACTTGTATTGATGCACACTTTAGAAAGGCTTAAGCTGCAGATTACAGCCAACAATGGCTCATTAATCGCCTCTCCATGGGATTGGATGGGAGACGGTGCGCGCACATTCCCGGCCCGAGGCTGAAAAGCGTGCACGCTGCAGAATGCAGAGCCCCCTCAGCACAATGCATGGTGTTCCTCTCTTCAAAAGCAACTGCAGGCAAAAAAAAAAAAAATCCATCCAGGAAACTCTGCAACCGGGCTAAAGTCCTTTACTCCATTTTTGTTTCAGGTGTAAGTTTCGGTTAAAGCAAGGCTTAGCGGTTGGAATAAAAGGATATTTGGCTGCTTCGACTCATAACTGAGGAGCCAGCGGGCACATGTGAACATTAGAAAAAGTACAATGTGAAAGGTTAAAGTAGAACTCCATCCAACATTTTTTTTTAAAGCCCAACTTTTGGGTTCACCTACCACCAGAGACCCCTCTACCGCCTTTGAGGCACTCCAGTTCTAGGTTATGCTTTAATTTACTTACAGGCTTCATTTAACTTACAGGTTTCGTCCCTGCCTGTGACTGGACAGTGAAAGGAGAAGCAGCAGACTGATGGCATTGTTCCTTCATTCTGCTCCTATCGGCATGTCTCGTTAGTATACAAGTGCTGGAAGCACAACGGATTAGCCTTTTATGCCGCTTCCGCACCTTCCAATCTGAGCTCTACTGTACAGGGACTGTAAAGAGTCATATTCAGTTACACTGCTTGCATTAAAAAAGAAGAATGTACAGTACATTTTGCTTTAAACCTAGTGAGAATTTTTTTTTTTTCAGCCACCCGGTTCCTGTCTCGGCCTAGAAAGAATGCATGTTTATTCCACGCATCGATCATTCCCAGAGAAAGACATTTTTCTGATAAAGGAAAAATGTCTAACATTCAAAGGTCATAGTGAGATCAGCCAGGTCAGGATATGAGCAGGCAATTATTAACCATTTCCTGATAACTCCAGCGAGAGATTGGAGGAGCGCAGCTGGGAAACGGGGTCACTGTGGTAGCGGGGTGACATCATAGCCCCGGCCGTCTGACAGATGCAGCCAACGGCCTGTGTAGGCGACATGTCGGCCTCCCATATATTAAAGCGGACCTGTGCTTTTCCTATGCAATACAAAGCAATAGGTCTACTTAAAGTGTTACTAAACCCAGGACCCTGCATTCACTATATCTGGTCTCCTCCCAGTACACAGAACATGGAAATGCAATTATTTTAGTAAATATAAACTGCTAAATACTAAAGATGCACCGAAATTTCTGCGGCTGAAACAGGTCAGCCGAAAATGGCGTTTTCGCCATTTTGCCGATAGAGAATAAAGGTGCCGATAATGGAGCCAAAAACGTGATTTTGCTGCAATTTTACTGTGCTTATAGTCGGTTTTTCATAGGTGCGTTGTTGACACCTTCTGACTGCGTTTTCCATGCATTTCAAGGAGGTGAGTTTTTTTTTTTTTTTTTCAGACCCCTTTCACACTGGGGCGTTTTTCAGGCACTTTAGCGTTGAAAAAAAAGCACCTGTTAAGCGCCTGAAAGAAGCCTCATCTGCAATCCCAATGTGAATGCCTGAGCCCTTTCACACTGCCAGCACCCGAAAAACGCTGATAAAGCGACGCTTAATATCCTTTTCACACTGGGGCGCTTTTCATGCGTTTTTTCGGGCGCTGGCAGTGTGAAAGGGCTCAGGCCATCGGCGCACCCAGCCCGGTGGCAAAAACACGAAAGCGCTGCAAAGAAGCTGCTTGCAGGACTTTTGACGCCCTGCCAGCGCAGCGCCCCAGTGTGAAAGCACTCGGGCTTTTACATTGGGATTGCAGATGATGCTTCTTTCAGGCGCTTTTTTTAACACTAAAGCGCATGAAAGACGCCCCAGTGTGAAAGGGGTCTAACTGACCAGAAATGCAGCAAGCAAGATTTTTAAAACAACGAAAGCTCAGTGGACCAGCGTGAGAACATGCATAGAATTTAGATCAGGGTTTCTCAACCAGGGTTCCTCCAGAGGTTGCTAGGGGTTCCTTGAGCAATGACCAATTTCTGCCTCTCAGATAAGTTCCCACTGACACTATTGATCTTTTTAGCCATCTGTAAGGGGGTCATTCTCTCCAATGACCACAAGTATAAGAAGCATTCTCCCCACTGACCATCACACTAAGGCAGGGGTAGGCAACCTGTGACCTCCAGCTGTGGCGAAACTACAAATCCCATCATGCCTCTAGAAGTCATGTCTGTTATTGTCAGGATCTTGCAATGTCTCATGGGACTTGTTTCCAAACAGCTGGAGGACAGAGATTGCCTACCCCTGCACTAAGGTATCATGAGATATAGATATAGTAATTTTTAGCAGGGGTTCCCTGAAACCAGAAGGCTATTTCAAGGGTTCCTCTGTTGAAAAGGTTGGGAAACCCCGATTTAGAGGGCTGAATTTTTCTTGCGCTAAAACCCCTCACACTGAGGCAGTTTTCAGGCGTTTTAGCACTAAGAATAGCACCTGAAAACTGTCTTTAAAGTGGTGTACCGGCCGAAATTATACTTTTAAATAAAAATACCCCTATAATACACAAGCTTAATGTATTCTAGTAAAGTTAGTCTGTAAACTAAGGTCTGTTTTGTTAGTTTATAGCAGTAGTTTGTTATTTTATAAACTTACAGCAGGCCGCGGCCATCTTAAGTCTGGGCATCTGAAGCCAGACTATTTCTTCCTGGATCTCATCCTTAAACAAATATATATATAGTGTAGCGCTATGTGTATAAATAAATGAGAACAAAGAATTAGGTTCGAGCCATCTTTCAATGGCCAGAAAATAAACAAAAAATACTTCAAAAATTGGATGAAAAGTGACTCAATACAAAAAGTGCGCTATATATTACAAAATGACATGTAAAACATAATAATAATAATAACAATACACCAGTGAAATGTGAGAACAGGACCAAATTATAAAATGGATAAGAAATCAGCCAAAAAAAGTCCATAAATATTTAAAAATGTGTTCCTGATGAAAATCAAAAACCACCACCAACAGTCTCTGAGGATTAACTGATGAAGACAACGGAATATCACTGGTGGGTGAGAAGGTAAGACACCAAATGAAATGTGACGTCTAAGTATGTAACAGGACCATCACCATAGCATCTGAGGAGGCTTACCGGAAGCAGGGGACTTGAAAAGACATACGTCTTACAAGTCTCAAAAAGCTTGTTTAGCCGCCAGGGCTGGCAGGATAAAACATCGGGTATCCACAACTTCAAATAGGGGAGGAGGGAAGATCTGTCAACAGCTTCAACCGTCCAGACGTATCAGCAGGCCAACCCGATGTTTATTTAAAAACCATGAGAGAAAAAAGACTCACATGGCATAATATCGTTTAAAAAGCATACATTTATTGGAACAATAAAAAAGGAACACTCACATGATATAAGATCGTAAACAGCTCAAATAGTATCAAACGCGGTGATCATAGGGGGTCCACCCAACATGTTTCGGCTAACAAGCCTTCATCTGGGGTGTGGACCCCCCCTATCCCACCGCTATTTAAACTAAAAATGACCCCCACTGGGAGTGTCACAACCCAGGAAGTGACCGACTGACTTCACTTCCGGTTCTCGAATTAGTGCGTACATACTGTATGTAAAATATATCATAAAGACAATAAGCGGTGTTTATACCGCTGGTCCTTCAGGGTCAGAAATAAATGTAAAATGATGCTGACGTTATGGCCGGCCCGGAAGTATTCGGGATAAAAACCAAGCCTCCTTCTCGGCACGGCCAAATTACATAGGACAGAGCGCCATCACGCTCCGCCCCCTCTGCTCAGCCAGACACTGGGGCCGTGCGCAATAGCGGAACTCACAAAAAGTTAGTCCGCCGGCGCACCACGCCTCGTTTTGGGCAGTAGATCCTATAGGTCGGGGCGCCACAACACCCCGCCCCCGGATCTCACATTAATAGCTATTGTAAATAGTGCGGCCGGCCTCACTTAAGGTCCGCCCACATTACCAAAGCCAAGCCTCTCGTCCACAACGGCATGTGAACTTCCTGTATGGAGAGCCGTGATTGGACAGAGAGGGCCGGAACTGAGTCATAGCGCTCTGGCAATGAGAAACGGTGTCAGCCTCCTCAGATGCTACGGTGATGGTCCTGTTACATACTTAGACGTCACATTTCATTTGGTGTCTTACCTTCTCACCCACCAGTGATATTCCGTTGTCTTCATCAGTTAATCCTCAGAGACTGTTGGTGGTGGTTTTTGATTTTCATCAGGAACACATTTTTAAATATTTATGGACTTTTTTTGGCTGATTTCTTATCCATTTTATAATTTGGTCCTGTTCTCACATTTCACTGGTGTATTGTTATTATTATTATGTTTTACATGTCATTTTGTAATATATAGCGCACTTTTTGTATTGTCTAGCCAGTGTTTTTGTGTACTGTATGTGCTGTTTACTAAGGGATGAGATTGATTTCCTGCTTGGCAGGGACACGAAATCCATCCCTTCCCTCGTGTCATAACAGCGATCTGCCTTGTTTACACAGGCAGATCTCCGTTCAATGATTGGCGAGTGCCAGCAGACATCCACGGATCGGCTTCTGCTGTGATCACAGCAGAAGCAACGCACCACCTGCAGGCGGAAGTGCACAATCACGTATATACGCATGCATGACTCTGCACAGGAGGGCCGCCCTGTAGCAGTAGATCTGTTAAAGGGCGGTCCAGAAGTGGAAACCGAGACTTTTCACACCGTGTGTTTGATGCACCTGGAACGTAATTAGTCAGTATAAACTGGAAGTTTAGTTGGGTCTTAAGAAGATTACTCACTAAGCTTCCAGCCACAGATTAACCGCTTGCCGACCGCCGCATGTACATATACAAAATCGGCAGAATGGCATGGCTGCGCAAATGGGCGTAGCTGTACATCCCTTTGAATTTGCCGCCGTCTGGTCGCGTGCTCGCCGCCGGCTACGCGTGACCCTGCCACGAGCTCTGCGAGTGTGATCGCGGGACATAGAGTCCGCGGGGATACCCGTGATCGTCTCACAGAGCTGAAGAACGGGGAAATGCTGATGAAAACAAGCATTTCCCCATTCTGCCTAGTGACAGGACACTGATCACAGCTCCCTGTAAATCGGGAACAGTGATCAGCGATGTGTCACACACAGCCCAGCACCCCCCCCCCCCACAGTTAGAATCACTCCCTAGGACACACAACCCCTGCAGCACCCCCTCCTGGTTAACCCCTTCACAGGCACATTTACACAGTATCAATGCATTTTTAATTGCACTGATCGCTGTGAATGGTCCCAAAATAGCGCCGAAAGTGTCCAATCTGTCCGCCATGTTGCAGTCACAATAAAATCACTGATCGCCGCCATTACTAGTAAAAAAAAAAAAAAAAATTAAAAAATTAATACAAATGCCATAAATCTATCCCCTATTTTGTAGACGCTATAACTTTTGCACAAACCAAACACTTTTTGCGATTTTTTTTTACCAAAAATATGTAGAATATATATCGGCCTAAACTGAGGGAAAAAAAAAATTTTATATATTTTTTGGGGATATTATAGCAAAAAGTAGAAATTTTTGTTTATAGAGCAAAAAATAAAGAAAACGCAGAGGTGATCAAATACCACCAAAAGAAAGCTCTATTTGTGGGGAAAAAAGGACGTCCTTTTTGTTTGGGAGCTACGACGCACGACCGCGCAATTGTCAGTTAAAGCGACGCGGTGCCGAATTGCAAAAAGTGCTCTGGTCTTTGGCCAGCCAAATGGTCGGGGGCTTAAGTGGTTAAGAGCCACAGCATGAAAGGTTTACATTGGAGTCTCCGCCGTCCATCCCGCACGTGTCACATAAAGCGCGGCGTGGGCAAGACAACACTGGACATATCCGATGACACATCATACACTCCCTAATATCTGCCCACAGTCCAGTAACCCAATTCAAGGAACATTCCATCAGTGTAAAGCTATTCATGGCAGACGGCTCACCTTATGAATAACCAGAATCTTAATTCCTGTCCTACTCGCCAGGTCTGTACGGCTAGCAAAATCCCTAAAGTGTCTATAAACCCTTCCATATACACTGTGAAGTGACTGGCCTCAAGTGATTCACAGACATAATGCAAATCCCCCTACATTGGCTGTACCTGTTTATCTGCAGTCTTCTTAGCTTGTCTGAGCGGTCACAAAAATATTTTAAAAAGGGGGGGGGGGTGGAGAGCTGAAGCTACACTTTACAGAGCTCAGTGAGGAGAACCCAGAGAGCTGATTGGAGAGAAGGGACACACACCCCTCCACACATCAACAGAGCTGAGGCTGTCAATCAGCTGGAGGTCCCCTCCCCTGTCACCATATTTCTCTTGGCATCAGGAAAACTTGTCAGAAGTGATCCATGCAGATAGAGGAATGAAGCAGGAGACAGAAATGACCCTTAGTGCTCCTAATTTAGACAAGTACTCACTATAGAGCAGGCGTCTCAAACTGGCGGCCCTCCAGCTGTTGCGAAACTACAAGTCCCATCATGCCTGTGGGTGTCATGCTTGTAACCGTCAGAGGGTATATAGGGATTTACTTTATACAAGTACCGGAGCAGTATTCTCACCGACCGGGGACGGTGAAGAATTGGGAAACTTCAGTGGGTATCAAGCCAGGGACCCAGCCAGTGGAGGTGACGCTTGCAGAGCAGCTTTGTGCGTCAAGCTAGGGACCCAGCAGAGAAGAGGGGGTGAAGCTTGAGGAAGATACCACCATGAAGATGGAGGAGCTCAAGGGTGATTCAGAGGAGGAGCTCAAGGGATTCAGAGGAGGACAAGATGGAGGAGCTCAAGGGATTCAGAGGAGGACAAGATGGAGGAGCTCAAGGGATTCAGAGCAGGACAAGATGGAGGAGCTCAAGGGGATTCAGAGGAGGACAAGATGGAGGAGCTCAAGGGATTCAGAGGAGGACAAGATGGAGGAGCTCAAGGGATTCAGAGGAGGACAAGATGGAGGAGCTCAAGGGATTCAGAGGAGGACAAGATGGAGGAACTCAAGGGATTCAGAGGAGGACAAGATGGAGGAACTCAAGGGATTCAGAGGAGGACAAGATGGAGGAACTCAAGGGATTCAGAGGAGGAGAAGATGGAGGAGCTCAAGGGATTCAGAGGAGGAGAAGATGGAGGAGCTCAAGGGATTCAGAGGAGAAGATGAAGGAGCTCAAGGGATTCAGAGGAGGAGAAGATGGAGGAGCTCAAGGGATTCAGAGGAGGAGAAGATGGAGGAGCTCAAGGAATTCAGTGGCAGTGAACCAGCAGGTATAGTGAGAGACCGGGAGCTCAGTGGGCTAAAGAACAAGAAATGATTGTAGTAGAATAGAAATGATTGTAGTAGAATAGAAACGATCTGTTAAGCTTTGGTGTTAGGAACTGTTAAAGACTGTTGCCATAGGAGACAGCATTCCTACACATGCAGATGTGGCGTCTTGCTGGATGCTTTCCCTGCATGGCTGTCCTCCTGTTGAAGTCTGAGTCTGCCAATTAACCTTGTAACTACTTAAGGGTGTCCTGGTCCTAACCCTCTCTCCCAAAGTTCTGTTAAGAAAAAAAAAATCTCTTTTGCATTCAAGAAGTGTCTGTGGCCCAGTCAATATACCTCGTACTGCACCCACCATGCCTTGCAACCCACCATATATAGAAGGTTGTCATTTATTCCTGGCCCTGGAGGTTCTCAGACTGAAGGAGGCCTGGGACCTTGCTAAAATAACAACATTTTCAGCTAAAAAAAAAAAATATGCATTTTTTGTTTCATAGGAACCTGCCTCAGTGGATGGCAAGTGCAATGCCAGGCTCCTGCAAACTCCATACAGAGGTACAGGTTTTGGTTCGGTTTCAAGAACATTTTTATATCTTTAAGCGCTCCATATCGCGAATGGGCCCCAAGGGCTCACTCAGTGACCTGCGTTTTTCCACACTGAATCAATACCAGTGACTGCAAAGGCACATAGAAAACAATAGATTTCTATGTGCATCGTTCACACTACTAGGTTGTGTACATGGGTGTGGTGTTAAAATGCAACCAGCCTGCATTTTAGCGCAACGCATGTAAAATTCAATGCAACTGAAAGATAAAAAATAAAAAAATTGTTTTTTGTATGTTGACCCCTACAGGGACCCCCATTTCACAAAGGAGAACGCATGCCAAAGTGCATAAAAACTGAACCCAAAAACAAAAATTGTCACATTGCAGCTCACCAGTCCTTAGATGTGGCGGCTGCATTCGTTCTAGATTTTTTTTTTTTGGTTTCCCCTTTTCTTTTTTTTCATTGTCAGGCCAGGAATATTTTTAGCAAGCACAGAAAATACCCGATGATCTTCCCAGAAATGCAATGTGCTTGTAACCATCTGTGGACTGCACTGACAACACAATGTTATCTTCCTTCTGAAGACTACTAATCTCCCCATCCCACACATAATGGAGATGAACAAAGGGGGGCAGGAATGGAGTCCAGCTCAGGTACTGCCCAGGGACAAGTGTGTTTTTGGCAGGATCACCAGGGGACAAGAGAAAAAAAAATGCCTAAAATAGATAAAATAACTAAATGTAGATCTTGAGTATTTTATGTTTTAAAGTTTGTCAACTTTGGCTACACAAGGAAATTAAAAAAAAAATTCTCATAGCTCTGTAAATGCTTACATAAAAACAGGTTTACGGCACCATCATTTCAGGCTTTACCGAAAAATAATCCAGACAGCATGTGGATCTCATTGTTTCCAGGGAGGAAACTTACAACGTCCATCCTGACTCACTGCCCTGGTCTTATAATAAACATACTGCACAGATGAACCATTCGCCATCCATGTCCATGTTCAAATTAAAAAATTCCTTTAGTTAAAACAAGCAATTTAACAGACTCTCCACAGCTGAAATTCTATGCAGATCTTGACTTTTCCTGTTAAAGATGAGTTTTGCCACGTCCTCTCCCATCGCTAAGCGCCGGTTCACACTTATGCGAATTCTATGCGGATCAGATGCGATCCGAAAGGCATAAATTTGCATGTCATGTAAAAATAAAACTCATTTCCAATGAAGGCTGTTCACATATAGTGGTGAAAATAACCATTTGATTCCTGTCAGATTTTGCCCACTTATAAAGAAATGAAGGGTCTATCATTTTTATCATAGGTGCATTTTAAAAGATAGAGACAAAATATCAACCAAAAATCCAGAAAGAAAAAAAAAAAAAAAACAGTGGGAGTGGGATACAAAATGTTATTTTACTCACTGAACTGCAACTCATTTTATAAGTATTTGATCCCCTACCAACCAACAATAATTGTGGCTCCCACAGACTGGCTACAGCATGTGCTCATGTGGTACACAGATTCATCCTCTCAATTTAAGAAAGTGCTCCTAACGACAACTCGTTATGTGTATAAAAAAAAAAAAAAAAAGGGAAGGACACCGGTCCAAAGAACAGCTTTCTTCCATTTAAACGACAGCATCATGGGCAATACCAAGGACCTGTAAAAGAACGTCAGGGACAAGATTGAAGACCTGTACAAGGCTGGAATGGGCTACAAGACCATCAGCAAGAAGCTTGGTGAGAAGGAGACAACTGTTGGAGCGATTATTCGCAGATGGAAGAAATACAAAAAAACCATCAATCACCCTCAGGCTGGAGCACCATGCAAGATTTCGCCTCACGGGGTAAGGATCATCGTGGGAAAAGTGAGGGATCAGCCCAGAACTACACGGAAGGAGCTGGTGAATGATCTCAAGGCATTTGGGACCACAACCAAACAAATGATAACACAATACACCGCCATGGATTGAAATCCTTTAGCACCCGCAACGTCCCCCTCCTCAGGAAGGTACATGTACAGGCCCGTCTGACGTTTGCCAATGAACATCTAAATGATTCAGAGAAGAATTGGGAGAAACGCAGTGGTCAAACAAGAGCAAAATTGAGCTCTTTGGCATTAACTCGATTCGCTGTGTTTGGAGGAAGAAAAATGCTGACTATGACCCTAAGAACACCATCCCTACAGTCAGACATGGAGGTGGAAAATTAAAGTTAGACTTACCGGTAACTTGTTTTCCAGGAGTCTTTCAGGACAGCACCTGAGAGAGTGGCTCCTCCCACACGTCAACAGGAAACACCTTCCACCAAACTTTAAAAAGGAGGCTCCTTCCCACGTTTCCAGGAGTATTAGAGAACCTCTTGGCCCCAAGCTGGAACACAATTACAATATGGTTAGTCACAGCATACAAAAAATAGGGCGGGTTTTTGCTGTCCTGAAAAGACGCCTGGAAAACAAGTTACCGGTAAGTAACTTGAATTTTCCCTCAACGTCTTTCAGGACAGCACCTGAGAGGGTAAAAGACTTACCCACTAGGGAGGGACCACAGCCTGCAGGACCTTTCTGCCAAAAGCCTGATCACCTGCTGACAGAAGATCCATTCTGTAATGGACAAACGTTAAGTAACTTGACCACGTAGCCGCCTTACAAATTTGATCTGGGGTGGCACCAGTTTTTTCTGCCCAAGTAATGGCTTGAGCCCTTCCAAGTAATGTAATGTGAACAGTTGTGGAACTGACCTTCCTTTTCTCCTGAAGGGTTTGCGCAAAAGGTTGGCAGGACGATCTCCTGTGACCGGTTCTTAAACGTTGCTACCTTTGGCAAAAAGCCTGGATCTGTCTTAAGTACAAACCTATCTGGATAAATGGACAAAAAAGGTTCTTTAACTGATAGCGCGTGCAGTTCACGGATTCTTCTTGCAGATGTGATTGCAACTAGAAACACAGTTTTGAATGTCAAATTTTTTAGAGAGACTGCTTGTTGTGGTTCAAATGGTTCCTTTGTGAGGGCTTGCAGAACCACAGAGATCCCATTTGGGAAAATGCTTAGCCAGAGCTGGTCTGGAGCTGGTAAATGCCTTGAAAAATCTTGTGACCAAAGTTTCTAAAGAAATTGATCTCTCAAGAAAAACCCCTAATGCGGCCACCTGAACTTTAAGAGTGCTGACTGCAAGACCCTTGTCTGTATCCTTTTGTAAGAATTCTAATATTGAGATAATGTCTTTCACAGCTCTATTTTCTGAACCACACCAAGAAACGTAGACATTCTACACCTTGGCATAAATAGCCTAGTTACCATCTTCCTACTGGAAAGTAATGTGGTTATTAAAGGTTCTGAGAAACCTTTGTTCCTTAGCATTTTCTCTTTAGATACCAGGCAGTGAGACTTAACCTGGCTACATCTGGGTGATGCACTGGGCCTTGTAGAAGTAAATCCTGTCTGAGAGGAAGCTGCCAAAATGGTTTGATTGCCATTTGCAGAATGGCAGAAAACCGAGCTCTCTTTGGCCAGAATGGAGTAATCAGAATTAGCGACACTTTTTTTTTGTATTTTCCTCAATACCAGAGGAATCAGCTGGTATGGGGAAAAGCGTACCCTAGGTGAAAATTCCAAGGGTGCGCCAAGGCGTCTATCCCCTGAGAACCGTCGTCTCTGTAAAAAGGGAAAAGAATTGCGGGAGCTATGTGTTTTACCTTGATGCAAACAGGTCCACTTGCGGATGTCCCCAGGTCCTTGTGATCAAGGCAAAAACCTCTGTATTCAGGCTCCACTCTGCCTCCTGAACCTTCTGCCTGCTGAAAATATATCTGCCACTTCATTTAAACGTGCCTTTGAGATGGACTGCAGATAAGGACAGTAAATGGTTTTCCGCCCACTCCAAAATTTTCTCTGACAGCAACTGAAGAGCTTTGCTTCTCGTGCCTCCCTGTTTGTTCAGGTAGGCTACGGTAGTGGCATTGTCCGATAGAATCTGGACATGGAATCCTAAGAGGTTTGGAGAGAAGGCAGCCAACGCTAAAGGCCACTGCTTTTAGCTCTCTCCAATTTGAGGGTTTTTCTGCTTCGGTCTGGGACCATGTTCCCTGTGCCAAACCCTCACCCATGTGGGCCCCCCATCCCCACATACTGGCATCTGTTGTCACAATTTTTTAGATCGGGAAGGACCAGAGTGGACCTTTTTGCAACACTGACCGATTTTTCCACCAAAGTGTTCGTTTGACTCTGGTAGGGATCTTTACCCTTATGTCTAGAGTCTCCGTTCTGTGGTTCTACACCTTTAGAAGGAACCTCTGGAGTGGCGTGAAATGTAGCCTTGCCCATTGGATGACTGGCATAGTCGAGGTTAAAAGGTCCCAAGGCTGACATAACCTGACCGACATCTGATTCGTTTCTAGTATAGTTACTACATTCTGGACCTTGATTTTTTTTTCTCTTCCAGGAGAAATATTCTTTGTTCCACTGAATTTATTTGGTATCCTGAAATTATACTTGCTGAGCCGGATTGAAGTTTGATTTCTGAATGTTCACTATTCAGCCCAGGGATTCCAAATGACTGCGGGCCTTACCCAGATCTTCTTGTAACTTTTCCCTGGACGGGGAAAAGTAGAGGAGGTTGTCCAGATACAGAATTATCGCAATCCCCTGAAGGCGAAGGGGCGAGGGCTTCCGCCATAACCTTTGTAAAGACTCGGAGCAGATGAAAGGCCAAAAGGAAGGGCCCTGAATTGCAGATGTAGCACCTCCTTCCCCATATTAACTTCCAACCTCAGGAATTTCTGGGACTGAGGGGCTATAGGAATATGTAGGTAAGCATCTCTCAAGACGATCAATGCCGTAAAGCATTCCTTGGTCAGCATATTCCTGACCGTGAAGATCAAGTCAATACAAAACTTCATGTATAGGATTGACTTATATAGCACTGAATATGTGAGGATAGAATCCCTGATAATGTTCCTCTGGAGATACAGGTGTCATAACCCTTTGATGCTTTAGATCCTTTAACAGGTTCTTCATAGCTAGGGCCTTTGTTGAGGACCTTGGTAGGTTTGTTACAAAGTATCTTTCTGGAGGAAGATCCGAAAACTATTTTGTAACCTTGGGACAGCATGCTCAGAATATATTGATTTTCTGTCACGCTAGCCAGGCTGGCCTGGCCCAGTGAGGGAGTAAATTCTGTAGAATTCCTCCCACTGGCAGTAACAAGTCATTGCGTTTTGTTGGTTGATGCAGGGGGATGGAAAAGGACATTTCCTTTCCCCTTTTCCTTCTGCAATGACCAATTTCTTCTCTTGGGGTTTGGTACTTTGTTCTTGAGCACTTAGAGATAAAAAAAAAACAAAAAAAAAAAAAACAGTTTTTTCTTTTTAAACGGGAAATTATTTTATCTGCTGTTCTATCTAGGACAGAATCTAAGTCAGGTCCAAATAGTAAATCTCCCAAGAACGGCAACCCACAAAGCTTATTTTTGGATGCCGCATTCCCCCGGCCAGGTCTTTAGCCACAGTGCCCTCCTGGCCGAGTTAGTTAGGGCTGCAGATCTTGGTCATTTTAATAGATTCTGCTGAAGCATCTGAAATAAAGGCTACAGCAGCTGACAAAGTCGAGAAAGAATCCAGATTTTCTTGCTTTGGTGAGTATGATATAATATGGGCTTTGAGCTGATTCACCCAATATTCCATATTCCTGGAGACACAAGTTGGTTTGAGATTGCCCATGATGGATTGCCAAGCCCTTTTAAGTTGTTGATCCATCCTTTTATTCATGGGATATCCTCGAATACTAGGTCAGTTGATCGTGAAACCTGGGAAAAGACTGCATCGAGTTTTGGGATTTTATTCCAAAGTGCCGCTGGGTCTTCGTCAAATGGAAAGCGCCTTTTAAGGCCTTTAGGAAAAAAAGGCTCTCTTTCTGGTTCTGCCCATTCCTTCTTAATAGCCTCAGAAATTAGTGAGTGCACAGGAAAAGTAAGATTTTTAGGCTCACTGAGACCTGCATACATCCTGTCATGCAGAGACAATTCTATTCTCTCCTCTTCTAGCCCAGAGTAGTATAAATTGTTTTTAACTTGGCCTGCCGTGACAAAAAAAAAAAAAACAAAAAACAAAAAACAAAAAAACCCCATCCTAGTGAGACAACCTGACCTTTCAAACCTGACCACAGGTGCACAATGAGAAACAGTCGCCTCATGTGCGCACACAGGCCCCTGCCACCGGGGGGGGGACAGACCCCATAGTAAAAACAGGGCAGATCACATCGGCCCCTTACCTGGGCGTTGCTGGTGCCTGTCCCACTTGCCGCCACCATCGAGGTGTGCTGTGGGTGTCTGGATGCCGGTTCCAGGCTCCAATAGCGCCACTGCACTGGACTGGAACCGGCAAATATGCACCAGCCCCGTTCCTCTCTACTCCCCCTGCGTCTTCCGGTGGAAATGACGCGGCTGCACTGCTCTGTTGACACCACTCCTTCCGGATACTGCACTTCCGGCAGATGCAGTCACTGACTGCCATTCCCAAGATGGTGGTGGCTTTAGAAGGTAGGCGGAGAAAAAGAAAAAAGGATATCCGCTTGCACCTCACCGCCGCCCAGGAGTGGCGCCCGCAGCAGTCCCGGCTCTCCCCGAGCACTTTGGAGAGGGAGGAGCAGCCCATCCAGCAGCACTCTGGAATGGGAGGAACGAGCTCTGGAGGTAAAAAACCCAAAAAACAAAAAGATGGCGGAGCAGGAAGCCTGGCCTCTCAGGACAGCACCTAAGAGTTCCTGACTCCCCACTAAGTGTTCCCTTTCGGAGGAAACAAACTAGCATCATGTGGGAAGGAGCCTCCTTTTAAAGTTTGGTGAAAAAGGTATTTCCTGTTGGCAAGTGGGAGGAGCCACTCAGGTGCTGTCCTGAAAGACGTTAAAGGGAAACATTATGCTTTGGGGCCGTTTCTCTGCAAAAGGTACAGACCGACTTTGCTGCATTGAGGGGCCAAGTCTTGTAAAATCTTGGTTTAGAACTTTCTTCCCTCAGCCAGAACACTGTAGATGGGTCATGGATGGGACTACCAGCATGACAATGGCCCAAAACATACCGCCAAG
This sequence comes from Lithobates clamitans, assembly GCA_037952925.1. NCBI lineage: Eukaryota > Metazoa > Chordata > Amphibia > Anura > Ranidae > Lithobates > Lithobates clamitans. The sequence goes on along the minus strand of JBBGZY010000692.1, from coordinate 1,836,300 downwards.
TCAACAAAGGATTGGCTCAAGAAGCTTATTAAAAAGGTCATAGATAGGGATGAGCTTCGAGTCGAACTCATGTTCGACTCGAACATCGGCTGTTCACCGAACAGCGAACAATCTGGGGTGTTCGCGGCAAATTCGAAAGCCGCGGAACACCCTTTAAAAGGCTATGGGAGAAATCAAAAGTGCCAATTTTAAAAGGCTTATATGCATGGTATTGTCATAAAAAAAGTGTTTAGGGACCTGGGTCCTGCCCCAGGGGACATGTATCAATGCAAAAAGTTTTAAAAAACTTCCGTTTTTTTCGGGAGCAGTGATTTTAATAATGCTTAAAGTGAAAAATTCCTTTAAAATTTCGTACCTGGGGGGTGTCTATAGTATGCCTGTAAAGGGGCGAATGTTTCTCGTGTTTAGAGCAGTCTGACAGCAAAATGACATTTCAAAAGGAAAAACAGTCATTTAAAACTACTCGCAGCTATAATGAATTGTCGGTCGGACATTACACATAAAAAGTTCATTGATAGAAACACAACCACCGGGCAAGGGTTGTGGGGATGAGGCTCTTCTCCCCATCAACATGGGGACAAGGTGCTTTGGGGGGCTACCTCAAAGCACCCTCCCAATATTGAGGGCATGTGGCCTGGTTCAGGAGGGGGGGGCACTCTCTCGTCCCCCCCACCTCCCTCTTTTCCTGCGGCCTGCCTGGTTGCGTGCTCATATAAGGGTGTGAAGGGCCTGGTATGGAATTTAGGGGGACCCCCACGCCATTTTTTTTTTATTTTGGTTCGGGGTTCCCCTGTGGGGAAATCCCATGCCATTTTTATCAATGAACTTTTATGTGTATTGTCGGACCAACAATTCATTATAGCCGCGAGTAGTTTTAAATGACTTTTTTCCTTTGAAATGTCATTTTGCTGTCAGACTGTTCTAAACACGGGAAACATGTGCCCCTTTACAGGCATACTATAGACACCCCCAAGGTACGAAATTTAAAGGAATATTACACTTGTTTCACTTTAAGCATTATTAAAATCACTGCTCCCGAAAAAACGGTTGTTTTTAAAAAACGTCTTTTTGCGTTGATGCATGTCCCCTGGGGCAGGACCCGGGTCCCCAAATACTTTTTATGACAATACCTTGCATATAAGCCTTTAAAATGAGCACTTTTGATTATTCATGTTCGTGTCCCATAGACTTTAACGGTGTTCGCGCATTCAAACACATTTTTTGCCTGTTCGCATGTTCTGATGCGAACCGAACCCTGGGGGGGGGGGGGGGGGGGTTCGACTCATCCCTAGTCACATAGAGTGGCCTAGCCAGTTCCAGACCATAATACTATAGAAAATGTATCAAGTAAGCTGAAACTTCAAGTTGACTAGTTGAGGTGACATCACAACCTCCACCTTGCCCAATTAGAAAACACCTTGTATTCATTGAACAAAATACAAGGCATTCTGTGAATGGCTGCGATACAGAGTGAACGCCCCTCGACCCCCCGAGGTCATTGTGCAGAGAGAATGATGGCTTTCAGTGCAGTAGCACCATAGGTGTGCACAGCCTATTGCATTAGGGCAGGGGTCAAAAACTGGCGGCCCTCCAGCTGTTGCAGAACTACAAGTCCCATCGTGCCTCTGCCTGACAGTTGTGCTTGTAACTGTCAGCCTTGCAATGCTTCATGGGACTTGTAGTTTCTCAACAGCTGGGAGGGCCGCCAGTTTGAGACCCCTGCATTAGGGTGTGCACTCCAAAACTCAAACACATATGCATGGGAGGGCGGCGGCCCAGTGTCCTTTTTTTTATCATTAATTTTATTTTTTTGCGGGCGAATCTGCGCCGCAGGGGTGATTAGAGAGTGTGCCCAGGCACAGCCCCGTGCACACACCTATGAGCAGCACCAACTACTACAGCATACCTCCCAACATTTTGAGATGGGAATGAAGGACACCTACTAACAAATATATGTAGGCATAGGACACGCCCCCTGTCACACACAAGGAGAACAAAAAAAAACAAAAGGGAAGAAAGTTAAATAAATCCACAAGGACTTTTTTTTACCAGTACAATTCCCTTATATTGGCGTTTAAAATGTACAAATGCAGCAATTTAGAAATCGGATGAAAAGTTTAGCACTGGGAAACACTTTTTGAAAGATAAAAAGTGCATTTTCAATACAACTATATAGATCAGACCAAAATGAGGGACAAATGAGAAGGAATGAGGGACAGAGGGACATTGCTCCAAATCAGGGACAGTTAGGAGCTATGACTACAGTGATTGGCAGCTTCCCCAGCAGCCCCCTCAAGTATGAGATATAAAACACCGTGCCAAGCTGGACCAATGGAAGTATACAATAAAGGTTATTTGTGGATTTCAGCTTTGGGTTAAACATTTGAATTCAAATATGTGCCGACTAAAAATATACAAATTCCCTTTCAGAGTTACAAGCGACTTGTGTTGATCTGAGCGGTTCTCCTTATTAAATATACAAAAAGGAACATTTGTACGCACATCGGGGCTGTGTCACCGGATTCCCGTAAACAGACATAGATCCAGATTTACAGACAACACACAGAGAAGCAGATTATACACAGGATATTCAGGAGGTCGGGGTATAACCGGGCTAAATATAGCATTACAGAGGAACTGTCTGAACACGTCTGAATGAATAATTCCCCTGCCGATAGAGCGATAGAGATACGGCTGCAGATCTACAACCCTCCTGGGCGCTGGGATTTAAAGGGTCTAACTGAAAACCAAACACATTCATATATTGCAGATTACTAGTCCTGGGTGTGGTGGCTGCTTTTTCTTCCATTTTCTTTATTTTCACCTGTTAATCCACACTTCCTTGTCACCCTAGGCTGGTCTCCAGATATGGACTACAAACATGTCCATATCACTTCATCTTCATTACATGAGAAGTAGGGCAATTGGTAGTTTACAAAACACTCGAAAGTGCTTTGAAATTTTGTTCTCTTTTTCATTTATTTATTACAGGTACTTGTAGAGCGCCCTCAATTTACGCAGCACTTTCCATACATCATATTGCCAAAAGTATTGCCTTTACTTGCACATGAACTTTAATGGCATCCCAGTCTTAATCCGTAGGGTTCAATATTGAGTTGGCCCACCCTTTGCAGCTATAACTTCTTCAACTCTTCTGGGAAGGCTGTCCACAAGGTTTAGGAGTGCGTCTATGGGAATTTAAAGTGTAGCGCTAAGTCATGAAAAATTGCATATAACAAATATCAAAGTAGATCAAAACACATGCAATATAGTGCAAAAAAGTCCATATATTAAAACAAATGAATGTCCCACAAGTGAATGTTAAAATCAATGAGAAACTTAATAATGAATGTCCAAACCACTAGTGAATCCCCTCACTCATGCCCCCCCCCCCTCCAATGGGTATAGGCTCACCTCTAGGAGTGTGACCCCCCAGCTAAGCAGGGTCAAACAGATCTTGTGAGCCACCCCAGGACTCAAGGGATATCCAACACAGCTAGCTCCTAAACTTCTCCCATAATCTCCTCCTCAGTAGTCAGCAGTTGATGCCTGTTGAGGGGAAACGCGTTGGGTGGAGCAAGTGGCTGTGACGCCATCGCGTTCTTTTTTCCTATGCGGTCAGTTGGCTCAATCCTCTGCTGCTGCTTTATGCTAGCTTTTTATCCGGTCCCCTTTTTTGTTCCTGTTCATTTGCCGTGTGTTGTGGAATTCAAGTTTGCAGTTTTTTCAGCGTGGTGTGACTATTTGCTGTGATCAATTGCTGTGAATTTATAGTGACTTTTAATAAAAACTCCTTGGAATACATCTGCACTATGAAGTCTCCCCCCCTTTCTATTTTTACTGAGGGGTTAACTTCAGGACGGTCTGAAGAGAAAACCGTAATTGAAGGCAATATATTTCTTCACCTGTGGATCCAAGCTGTTGAGAGGGAAAGCATCTACTCTCTGGCCGTGGAAATCAAGAGAGGATATCTTTTTTCCTGGATCGAAGTGCGAGTGGTGATCATCACTGCCGGCAGGCTAATGCACTAGGCGTATACGATCGCTATAATCTGAGGTCCAACATATCCGGTAAGCGGCCCTTTTAAATACATTTTCAAGCTGGAAGAATATCGATATCCGTCCAAGTGTTGAGGAATTGTGGCTCTTATTCTCTACTACACTTTAGGACTATTGTCTATGAGAATCATTTTGGATTTTATGGACGTTCAGTTGTTGATTTTTCATTAACCTAAATAGATACACTTTGTTTTATTAATTTAAAGGGATACACTTTATCACAATTGGTATACCTATTCACATAACCTTTTTTCACTCATCACGTTGTTTGTGTTATTGTATTTGGTACACTTTTATTTGATACATTTTGTTTCACTTATCACAGTAGGATTTGCATATCTTATCTGATATAGCAGTTTTGTTGCTTATCCTTGACATTCATATTGATAATTATTGTTTCAAATATTTTTCTTTATTTAGAAATCATTTGTGGATGCGCACTTGTATTTTATGAAACAGAATATATGCAGAGAGAAAAAGACACCAATAGTGAATAGTTTTAAACACTATCAAAAATGTATTTAAAATTGTGCAGGGTACTCGCATTGTATTGGTGCTTCCAGTGCACCACACTAAGAGTATTGGTTTAAAAAGATGTGTAACACAGAGCCGCGCATCCAAATACACAGTCAGCTCCTAAAAATCACATTGAACCCCGAATTGCTTTCACTGTCCAATGTCTATGGGAAAGTTTGACCATTCTTCCAGAAGCACATTTGTGAGGTCAGGCACTAATGTGGACGAGAAGGCCTGGCTCGCAGTCTGCGCACTAATTCGTAGTGATGTGAATGTGCAATATATATGTAAAGCATTTACGTAAATTGACGGCACTATACAAAGTACCTGTAATAAATAAAAATAAATAAATCTGGAATTCTGGAAGGATCTCCGTTAAGCCCATCAGAGTACCTTGTGACAATGCTTGCCAGCCTGAGCTGGGCAGATTTCCATTACTGCTCACAGCACAGGAGAGGGTTCCCTCACACTGGGACCACCTATAAACAGTGGCCCCAACTAATACCACCATAAAGCCTTAATGACCAACGAGGACCAGTCCCTAACCCTACATTCAACAACTCAGCACCTTGCCCATCCAAAACACCAAAACAAGGAGTCATGACAAAATCTCAAAGACGTAAAGTTGATCTTCACTGCATCAGAGCACCACAAACCACAATTTAATTAATTTTTTAATATTCAAACAAACTCCCCCCCCCCCCCCCCCCCATGTCTCTCCGCTTTATTTTGTTGAGAAATCACTTCGAAAATTACCCCTAGCTTTTCTGGTCATGGCTATCTTGAGTAAGGGGCAAGTGATTCACATAGCATTTACTTTCTGGAATCGATCTGCGCTTAGCTCAAGCATGCAGTCAGGAGAGTGTGCTGAGAAGACCCCTCCTCCCCTCCTGAAGACAACTGGGATGTATAACAGTTGCCTAGGCAAAAAAACAGGAAGTAACTGAAGAAATGTAAAGAAAAAAAAGTAAATATGATCTACTGAAAAAAAAAAAAAAAAAAAAAAAGGAAGGAGGATGGGACTTTGTATGAAGGCATTTTGACAAGGCTTACTTAGTACAGGCAGGGCTCTTTTCCCCCTCAGAATAGGTGCAGGAACTCCCCCTTCTGAGTTACCCTTCGTTTCCCTACCCACCTCTGAGCATTGTCCCTTGGTTCGACCAACTACCCACCTCCCAGTGCCAACCCTTTTAGAGAATACAGAACCAAGTATCATCTTGTGCTACTAAGTGATATGCATGGAATTTGTTAATGATAACAAGAAAAGCAGTAAAAGAGTGCAGTAAGCAACAAAAGACCCCCCAGCAACGATAGACCGCCCACACAATAGACTCCCCCCCCCCCCCCCCCCCAGAAACAATGGACCCCCTGCAACAAAACCCCAGCAGCCGGCATCAATAGACCCTCCAAGAGCCAGCAACAATAGACCTCTCCCTCAGCAGTAGATCCCTCCCAGCAACAATTGACCCCCCCCAGCAACATAACACCCCCCATTGGAAACAATAGACCTCCATACAAAAACAGATTCCCCAGCAGCCAGCATCAATAGACCCTCCAGTACACCCTAGCACTCCATGCTATTACTTACATTAATTGCTGGAGGTGCCGGAACTGCGTTCCCCCTGAAAAAAGAAAAAGCCTCTAATACAGGGCCCCAAGAACTTGGCAATGCGAGATACTCACTGTAAAAGCAGGCGGTTGAGATGTGGTTTGATCACACCCCCCCCCCCCAACCAATCTAGGGCATACAGCCACAGTACAAAAATGGAATTGCACTTTCCTTTTGGCAGGTGGTACCACCATCTAACATGGCCCTTTCAAGTGAATGGGGCTGCACCATAACTGTGTGCAATGGAGAGGGGCACTTGCGTACGAGGGCAGACATCACCAAAACCTTAATCTCATGGTCTCTGGCTACAAGTATAATTTCGGACATTTCAGGCCAATAGAGACTGCAGGGAACCTATTCTGGAGACAGACAGACCCCGGCTGGTAGACCTGCAAGGGAATATAAGGATCAGCAAAGAACAACCACTGAGACGTATATTTAGGCTGCTAAGAACAAAGAAGAGTTAACCAGCCTCAGAAAGATTTTTTTTTTTTTTTAAATAAAAAGGATAAAACAGGCACTGGAGGGGACCAACACGTTCCCATATCATTTCACACTTTTAGTAAAAGCGTTAGATTCACCCGCAGAGCAAGAAGAACTCCGGGAGACCGACGTTCTAAAGCGTCAAATCATTTAGCCTTTTACCATCCAACAAAAATACACCGAATTTGTTACTTCTTACACCTCTCGCTCACCAGCAGGGTTTAAGCACAGCTGTCATAAGGAAAATAGAAGGTTGGCTGCTGAAAATAATAGGTGTCTGGCCGCGTTGGCTTCAATACACCAAAAGATCTGAAGAAGCATGCGGCAAGAGAAAGTCAGAGAAAATTCTGAATTCCTTAATCGCTATACTCACAAGGAGGTTAGAAAACACTGAAGACAAAGCATTCGTGTGCCAGCCAGAGAACTAGCATTTTCAGAACCTACCCCGAAAATAAAGACCTAGCGTGATTGTCGATGATGGCTGCAATATAAGCCCTACCCCCAAATAAGCCCTAGTTAAAGTCCTTGTAGGTCTTATTTTCAGGGTAGGGGTTATTTTCGGGGAAACAGGGTAATGCTTATTTGGGGGGTAGGGCTTATATTGCGGCCATCACTGACAATCAAGCTAGGTCTTATTTTCAGGGAAACAGGGTATACATTTCTCCCATGACAAGTGTATTCCAAAGAAGCCTCCATTACTTTATCTGTATAGCGCTGGCATAATCCATTGCGTTTTAAAGGGTTAGTTCAACCTTACAGAAAAAAAAAAAAAAAGTGAGCCAACACTGGACACCCAACCCACTGTTTTAAAGTGGAATTAAACTCTTTCCAACTTGTACCTACAGGTAAGCCTATACCTTATAACCTGTAGGCATGGGCGTATCGGTCACAAGGCATTCGCCTTGGGTGGCATTTTTGTGGAATTTTTTTTTTTTTTAATTGATGGCAGTGATCAGCGATTTTTAGCGGGACTGCGACGTTGCGGCCGACAAGATCGGACACTATGTTGTGTACATGGGTGTTGTGGTCAAATGCAACCTGCCTGCATTTTAGAGCAACGCACATGAAAGGATGTAAAATGCAATGCAACTAAAAATAAAGATATAAAATTGTTTTTCGACCCCTCCAGATACCTCCATTTCGCAAAGGAGAACGCATCTCAAAGTGCATAAAAACTGAACCCAAAAACAAAAGTAATATGTCACATTGCAAGCATGAGTCCTTACATTTAACGAGCACCTGTCATTTCGGGCAGCAATCCTTATGCCCGGTACACACGATCAGAAAAATCGTATGAAAAATACCGCTTTCGTACGATATTCTGATCGTTCATAACAGGATAGCTCATCTGATATTATTTGATCGGACATGCATGAAAAATGTTTTCGTACGATGCCAGATCATACGATTTTCATTTAACCACTTCAGCCCCGGAAGATTTGGCTGCTGAATGACCGGGCCATTTTTTTGCAATTTGGCACTGCGTCGCTTTAACTGAAAATTGCGCGGTCGTGCAATGCTGTACCCAAACAAAATCGACGTCCTTTTTGTCCCACAAATAGAGCTTTCTTTTGGTGGTATTTGAGCGACTCTGCTGTTTTTATTTTTTGCGCTATAAGAAGAAAAAAAAAAAAACACAATATTTTGTACTTTTTTGCTATAATAAATATCCCCATTTGTTTTTAAAAAAAAGCTAATTTTTTCTCAGTTTAGGCCGATACGTACTCTTCTACATATTTTTGATAAAAAAGAAAAAAAATAAATAAAAATCGTAATAAGTATATATTGATCGGTTTGTGCAAAAGTTATAGCGTCTACAAAATAGGGCATAGATTTATAGCATTTTTATTATTTTTTTTTACTAGTAATAGCGGCGATCTGCAATTTTTTATCGGGTCTGCGACATTATGGCGGACACATCGGACACTTTTGACACATTTTTGGGACCATTGGCATTTATATAGCGATCAGTGCTATAAAAATGCACTGATTACAGTAAAAATGTCACTGGCAGCGAAGGGCTTAACACTAGGGGGCGATCAAGGGGTTAATTGTGTTCCCTGTGTGCGTTTCTAACTGCAGGGGGAGGGGACTGACCTAGAGGAAATGACAGATCGTGGTTCCTAGCTATTAGGAACTCACGATCTGTCACTCCTCACAGGACAGGGACCGTGAGAATTGGCACCCCCCCAGTGTAGTGGGCGCGTGCCTCCTGCAGCACGCGCGCGCCTGCTATTCCGATCCCGCGAGCCGACGTATAGCTACAACGACTCGTGGGATCGTGCCGAACACAGCTGGTCGTCAAGCGGTTAATCAGCACAGCTGTCATTCGAAGATGCAACACAAATGCATTACAACACAAACATCACTTCCTAATTTTTATTCTGTCGTAGGCAATTTTTGTTGACTTTAGTAAACTCAGATTCAATCTGAGATTCGCATGAAAAAAAAAAAAAAAAACACACAACATCCACCACCGACCAACAACCACCACCCCACCACCACCACCACCAAACCACCACCACCACCAAACCACCACCACCACCAAACCACCACCACCACCAAACCACCACCACCACCAAACCACCACCACCACCAAACCACCACCACCACCAAACCACCACCACCACCAAACCACCACCACCAAACCACCACCACCAAACCACCACCACCAAACCACCACCACCAAAAGGGATGATCATTCGTCTGATAATCTCATTGTGTGTACCGGGCATAAGACCATCATCGGACAAAAGGACCTATATTGTTGCTTGTAGCACACTGTTGCTTGACACAGCCCCTTCTCAAGCTCTAACATCCACCTGGTAGAACCTAGTGAACGCATGCCCTGAAGACCAAGTAGCAGCCTTGCAAATCTGAGCCATAGACACCTGATGATGTCCATGTCTCTTCAAATCTAGCATCTGCCATAGGAACTAGTTCTGGGCTTTCGTTATAGAAATCATTCTGCAAAATCAGTGCCGTGTGTTCATCTTCATAAGCTCAGTTTAACATGTGAACTTATAATAAATACAAAACGGCTTGCGTAATTTTTTTTTTTTGAAAGGAAACGAAAACTACTATAGTTTGCCTTTAAGCATATTTTGTAATATTTATTTTCTGCCTACACAACCATACAGAAAACCCCTCCAAGGGGGTCAATGCTCAGCCTGAGAGCTGTGTATAAATATACGGCATTTTCCCGTGAGCCCCGGAGCTCCGGTAATTGGACAAATCAGGGAACGGCGGCTCACACCAGAACCCATTAGTGGAGGAGAATTCCCATGTCCATGCTGGAATCCTGAATGCCCTCTGGCATGACTCCGCGTACCTATTAAAATGTCATGTGCTGAGCTGGAACGCAAGAATGTGGTGATGGGAATCTGTATTATAATAATTACCTGGAAGACTTTTAGACATTTGCACATGCTTGCTTTGTCAGATTTTTAATGATCATATTTATCAAGGTTGGGAGGTTCACCCTCGGGCGTCAGGTGACAGCCAAAGCATTCCAATCTGTACCTTAAAAAAAAAACGACAAATCTACCATTGTGAGCACTTACCCCATGTTTATTTATGGCTTAAACCTGTATGCACTATATCAAAGTAAACCAGTGAGGAAACAAATTTGAGAAATGTTGCTTTGGTATTAATAATAATAATAATAATAATAATAATAATAATAATATGAAGGACTCGAGGTTGTCATCCCGGCCCGGGATTCCATCTCTAAAAACCCAAGGGCAGCTCCCATTCTTCTAAGCCATTTCCCTTTAATGACACAGGCCATCAGTCTGGTCAATTTCTCCATTCACACTTGTGCAACTTGTCCTTCAACTTTGGACATCAAAGTTGCATGACAAGTCGTTCCACGTGTTTTCCAATGATAGCTATTCATATATGCACGGCCTAAAGTTGCAGCAACTTCAAAGTAGTTCATGCACTACTTTGGTCGGATTTCATCCAACTTGAGGGCCGTAGACTTCAATGTTAACCTTCAGAAGCTGCATGAAAAGTTGTACCTGAATTTTATACAATGCAACTTGTGTGCAACAGATGTCTATTATCATTGGTCAAAGCCAAGTTGTATCCAAGTTGCACCCATCCAAAGTTGCGTCAAAGTTGGCACAACTTTGGAGTCGTACAAGTGTGAATGGAACCCAAGGGAGACAAGAGAATTGCCTACCAATGCAAAGAACGAGTAAGCTCCTTCAAGAAGGAAGAGAGGGGCATGCCTCGTATGGGAATCATAGCAAATAATGGGTGCCGCTATGAACAGAAAAAGCGGCATGATGGAAATCCAGTCCGTCTGAGCAGATGACAGCCAGAAGCGGATATGGCGATGGTCCTTCACACAAGCCCTTGAAGTTAAAGAACCTATGTTTAGTCAAAAACCAGGGCCAGGACAAGGCGTGGGAGGCTGCTCTGGGCGCGTTCGTATCATGTGAGGTTGGGCATATAGAGCTCCTACCAACAAGCTACTAAGAGTAGTGGCAGCAGCTTCACTACTCCTGTCAGCTTAGAGTTGGAGGAGATGAGCCAGATCTGGAGGAGGAGAGAGCTGGGACAGGTTGTGCCCTTCTTGCCCCTCCAGCTCCATCTGCAGCTCTCCTGGTTCGGGACTGACAAATCGCTACTATGCAGTGTTTTATCCCCCCCCCCCCCTTTCCTTCCAGCAAAGAACAACGGCGGGTAGGCAAACAATCTAACAGCCAGTGGCATCTGTAGTGTGGGGCCCCAACTTCGCTCTCTATAGCCCCACTAGGGTGCTTACATTTTTTTTTTGGGGGGGGGGATTTTTGCTGACACAATGTCCATACATTTTTGGGTAGGGGCGCCATTTATATTATATATACACATATATACATACACATACACATACACACACACACACAGTATAAGCCCACCAGCACATTACGCCAATCACGGTTCTATGCAAATGCCAAGAGTCGGTTTTTGGGTTTGCCACCAACCCATCCCTCAATAAAGCTGAAACTCCGAACAAAAAATGCAGCATATAATCTCATTAAATATAGAGTTTAGGGACACTTAAAAAAAGTCTCTTCTCCATCATAACCTGCAACTGGACAGGGAAAGAAGAAGTAGAGAACTGATTGGCCCATTTGCTATTCTGTTCTTACCCCTTTCCGTATGCACTGCAGCTGGACAGTGAAATGAAAAGCAGCAACTAATTAGCTCATCTCCATCACTCTGCTCTCTCCTCCAACCTACATGTTCCTTCTGCTTCCTCTCCTCCTCCCCCCAGTTCAAAAGCTCTGCTGTTCAAGAACAGCAAGAGCCCAATACCAGGTAGGTCAGATCCTGGTACTTTCACTGGTTGAATTCAATAGTGTATTATTTAATACAGCTTTGCATTATTTTGTGTCTTTTATATCCACAGGTCTTTAATTTTCAAGCTTTGACAAAGTTTAGAACTGAAGGTTACTCAAAACAGCACTGTGAGTTGGGAAGCAATGGGTGAATTTGAGGTCTTCGAGGGGCTCCAGCAGTAGAATGGCACTTCAAGCAGTATTAAACCCAAAAGCAAATAATTATATTGCAGCTTACTAATTCTTAGATCTCTCTTCTATTTTCATCTATTGATGCAGCCAGCAAGGTTGTCTTTCACAGCATAAGCTCTCCGACAGGATGTATCAGTTTACATTGATGAGACAAAACTTTTACACTGGCAGGGGTGATTAAAATGATCAGCTTTTATTTATTCATGCATTCAAAATCTTTATGCCAAAAAAAAAAAAAAAAAAAGACACTGTCCCCTGTAACCGCTTATAAAGTGTGAGCTGAAGTTTGTCTTCAATTGTTGGTGTATCCAAATCTGCTAATACATTTAACACTACCCTCCCCTTAGACTGACTGCTGCGCCTCCTGTGTTCATCGCACCACTGACCAGATCACCAGGTGAAAAACAGAGGGAAGAAAACCAATACAGCCACCACATCTCATGATTGGCGAGCTGCAATATATTACGGCTTTCAGGCAGGGTGGATATAAATCAATGAGTAAAAGAAAAATATATATATATATATATATATATATATATATATATATATATATATATATATATATATATATATATATATATATATATATACACATACATACATATATATATATATATATATATATATATATATATATATATATATATATATATATACACATACATATATATATATATATATATATATATATATATATATATATATATATACACACATATATATACATATACATATACATATACATATACATATACATATACATATACATATATATATATATATACACATATATATATATACATATATATACATATACATACATACATATACATACATATACATACACACACAATTTTTTTGATTAAAACATTTAAATAAAGTGCTTTTGGAGTAAAAATCTAAAGATAGTTTTCTATTTAAGATACATTAATAATTTTGTTTATTCAGCATGAAATGGAGCTTAGTTATATAGCATGAGGCTGTATATTCTGCAATATTTAAATTTTTGGTAAACTCATTCAATGATTCCAAGCTCTGCAAGCTGAGATAACATGTACTGCACTGATGCATTCACACAATTTCACAGTAACCATGAGATAAAAGTTCAGGAATATTCCTTTATTCTGTTTTTCAAATCTATGTACACTACAAACTGTATGATTGAATCAGTTTTGATATCGCTGTTTTACTAACCTGACAGCTTATTATTCTAAATAGGAAACCTTCATTTTGTTTGCAAATATTAAAAGATTCTAACTACCAGCAAGAATAAGTCCTTACATTTAAAGAGCACCTGTCATTTCAGATCCATCATGGCAGCGCCTGTTAGCGGCATCCACTCACCTGCTGCCGCCACGTCCCTTCACCTTGTTGTGTCACTGCCGCATCACCAGCCGTCCCATTAAAGTGAATGAGACTGTCGGTGAGCCAATAGCGGGTCAGAGGAGGAGCCTCTACAGGACAGAGATGACAGTTGCTCTTTAAAAATGAAATCCAACCTGCTTTCAGGCAAGCAGTATAAAGTTGGCCATAAATAGATTTTTATTTTTGTGCGTCTCCACCAAATGGGTTTCCCCCAGACACACAAAGTAGATGAAGGGATCCTCCTCTCTATCTTATTGTATTCTGACAATGGTACTCCTCCACTGTCAGAATACACTGATCAGTCCTGCAGCCTATTGGTTGAAGGCGCTGATCAAATGAAAAGTTTTCCAGCAGTCCCGTTCGAGAGAAGTCTATCATTAGATCGACTTCTCTTGAACGGGAACTGCCATAGATAGATCAAAATGTGTCCAGTTCCTGATGAATTTTAATCCATCTATGGCCAGCTTACAGCTTTGTATAACAACCAGTGGCGGCCCTTCCATAAGGGTTGCAAAGGCGCCGCCCCCCTTATCCATGGGCCGGCCCCTAATCTACATGCAGGGTGCCGGACACATGGACTTCAATGGGTTTTTTTTTTTGGAAGCACATGATTAAGAGCCAGAGGCTCCAACTGGCTTCAAAAAAGGGTGGGCTCGGGGCACAGAGTATTGTGCCCTGAGCCCATCCAGTTGTGCAACAACAAATTTTTCCCTTCTCGATTCTCCTACCGGTCAATCAGAAAGCAGCTCCTGGTCGATCGGGTCTCAGGACCCACTTCCCGTTTGGCCGGCAGGAGAAGCAATGGCCCCGGAGCAAGGAGCAGCAGCCCTACCCCAAATCCTTGTTGGTGGAGGCCAGGGACGGGCAGGACGATGAGGCGGTGCGCTCCCACCCGGTCCCCGGGCCCTGCTTCTCTCCAGTCCAACACACCCCCATAGAGAAGCCCAAGGTGGTGGCCCTGTGGCTCGGAGAAGACGAGGCCGCCCACTACTTCAACGGAAAAAAAAAAAAAAAAAAAATCGGCTACTCCCTGGATCACAGCCCACCACTCACTGCTACTGCAGACATCACTTCGGGAGCTTCGACAGACAGCTGGGGAATGGGGCCGCCATTAACCTGGGAGAGGTACTCAACCCGGCTGGGGAGAGGTGGCAGATCCAACTGAACTCACCCCCTACTCCAGGCAAGGAACCCAAAACTTGTGTGTACAGCACAGGACATGTATGGAGAAGAGATGACAGTGCTCTACTATTGGCTGATCAGCAGAGGTGACCCGTCTGTGTCCCAGGGTGTTCTAGATATGGCAGTACTCCTGGCCCGTCCATAAGGAGGGGTGATTGGCGAATTCCTATCAGTCTACCGCTTTGAGAGGGGTTCGTCGCCCTCTCGTCCGTCTCCCACAACGGGGGTGGGGGGGGGGGGGGTCGAGTTCTGACATTGGTTTTCCACCACCCCAAAATATTGATCACCAGTCTCCACTGATAACACCCCCCCCCCCCCACCTCCATGTACACAAGACCTACAGATAAGAGATGGTAGAGAAGGGTGTTTACTATACGGCTTTATAAAGCCAAATTCGGCTACAGGACTCTGGGCTCCAGCAATGATCACCAGGAAAGAGAACTGCAGGGAACTGGTAACCAGACAGGCAAAATTGGTGAGTGAGCTCTTATGGACTTTATAGGCACAGAGGTACACAAATATCTTTAAAAAGTATAAGAAAATATCAAAATAAAAATTTAGCTAAAATTCATAATACATCTTAAAAATCTTAAAATTCTCACGATAATATACTACCCAGGTAGTCACAAACATCAACACAGCCCCCCAATATGGCCCCATCATAAGTAAATTGATTTGCCAATGGGTTGGAATCGTCAATGTCTGGGCGGGCCTAGTGTAGGTTGATGGTAACCAGATAGGTTGGAGAACCATGATTCTTCACCCATTGGGACCTTTTCATGTATCTTCCCCGTTCTATAACATAAACACGAACGCTCGGGTATACAGAATCTGGGCATAAACAATTCTTCAAAATGATGGCGGCTACATATCCGACCGTCCCTTAATGTCAAAGGGCATTTTGTTTTTACTCTGCAGATCATAGGGTCCTGCTCGGATTGTCCATTAAGAGGATAACAGTCAAAACAATGAAACACACCATCTTCTATTAGATGTCGGTAAGTTCCTCTATGCTTGCTTACAAGCACTGCACCAAAAACAAAAAAGCGCCAACCAGGCAGAGAAGCAGGATGGTCCTCACACTGCTCAGCAATGCCCCTCGAATTCCAGCGGCATTGGCAGAGAGCAGCAGATTGCCGCGGGCGAGAAGAGCATCCTCCTTGCAGCTGGCTCCGTTCTCTGCAGCGTCACCTTAAATTCTCTCTGGCAATGCCATTTTTAGCAGCACATAATCCCTCGGCGCACGTGGACTGCAAAGCCTCAAAACAATTGCCTTTGCCGATACACAGACACATAACAGAATGCATGTTTCTGACTTATTTAATAAAAGAGCCGCAGAGCGTTACCAAGATGTGCATGGCGAGAACCACCAATCACAATGCTGTCTGCAGACGCCCAGTCTCTGGAAAAACACACCATTTAAGATTTGTCTTAAACAATAAGATCCTTAGCTGCTATCCTATTCTTATGGTATGTAAAACACATGCTG
Source organism: Lithobates clamitans (assembly GCA_037952925.1). Lineage (NCBI taxonomy): Eukaryota > Metazoa > Chordata > Amphibia > Anura > Ranidae > Lithobates > Lithobates clamitans. Next base: position 1,820,076 of record JBBGZY010000692.1, on the reverse strand, counting down.
CCAGGCGGTGCCACCTGTGCCAGATGTGACAGCGCTGCATAATGGAAAGATGTCACTCAGTTCTCCCGTACAAGACTCCACTAATCAGGATCGATCCTTATTCATTCTGCAAGATAGTAGAACTAATGACCTCATAATGAAACTCATCGCATGACATCACCGATGACCTTGCATTGCTCCATACTTGTTACAGTAGATTTTTGTATCCAAACCTCAGCGCTCTAGACTTGGAGTACAATACCATTAATAATTACAATACTAAATCATTATGTATCAGTCATTTCCTTGTTGCATTTTCTTTTTTGTTGAACCCTGCATGCCCTCTGTACAGCGCTCCCGAATCTGTTGGCACTATAATGTTTTCTATATGTACAGCTAACATTGACTTGTACATGATAGAACATATATCTGGAGTGAGAAGACAGCAGCGTGTAGAATAGCAAGTCCCAGCATGCTTCTATAGGCTGCCCAGGAATGCTTATGTATAAATTTTATCGCTTTACAAAGTGTCATCACAATTTGAATAGCACTTTGTGAGTTACACAGAGCCATTCACATTGCTGCCCCTAAGGGGGGTCACAGTTCAATGTCCACACTAGAGCCACACAGACATGTACCAAATTACCAGGAGACAACTTATTTCCCAGCATGCCTTTGGACTGAGGGGAGAAACCCACCCAAACAAGTGTGGACAATTAAACATTAAGGATTGTATGCCTGGCATAAACCAAACAGGACAACAACATATCCAAGAGACTGCCAGACAGGGGGGGGGAGATCAGAGGTGACACCCGGGGGGGGGGGAGATCAGAGGTGACACCCGGGGGGGGGGAGAACAGAGGTGACACCCGGGGGGGGGGGGAGAACAGAGGTGACACCCGGGGGGGGGGGGGGAGAACAGAGGTGACACCCGGGGGGGGGGGGGGGGGGAGAACAGAGGTGACACCCGGGGGAGGGGGGGGGGGGAGAACAGAGGTGACACCCGGGGGAGGGGGGGGGGGGGAGAACAGAGGTGACACCCGGGGGAGGGGGGGGGGGGAGAACAGAGGTGACACCCGGGGGAGGGGGGGGGGAGAACAGAGGTGACACCCGGGGGGGGGGGGGGAGAACAGAGGTGACACCCGGGGGAGGGGGGGGGGGGGAGAACAGAGGTGACACCCGGGGGAGGGGGGGGGGGGAGAACAGAGGTGACACCCGGGGGAGGGGGGGGGGGGAGAACAGAGGTGACACCCGGGGGAGGGGGGGGGGGGGAGAACAGAGGTGACACCCGGGGGAGGGGGGGGGGGAGAACAGAGGTGACACCCGGGGGAGGGGGGGGGGGAGAACAGAGGTGACACCCGGGGGAGGGGGGGGGGGGAGGGAGAACAGAGGTGACACCCGGGGGAGGGGGGGGGGGGAGAACAGAGGTGACACCCGGGGGAGGGGGGGGGGGGAGAACAGAGGTGACACCCGGGGGAGGGGGGGGGGAGAACAGAGGTGACACCCGGGGGAGGGGGGGGGGGGAGAACAGAGGTGACACCCGGGGGAGGGGGGGGGGGGAGAACAGAGGTGACACCCGGGGGAGGGGGGGGGGGAGAACAGAGGTGACACCCGGGGGAGGGGGGGGGGGAGAACAGAGGTGACACCCGGGGGAGGGGGGGGGGGGAGAACAGAGGTGACACCCGGGGGAGGGGGGGGGGGGGAGAACAGAGGTGACACCCGGGGGAGGGGGGGGGGGAAGAACAGAGGTGACACCCGGGGGAGGGGGGGGAGGGAGAACAGAGGTGACACCCGGGGGAGGGGGGGGGGGGAGAACAGAGGTGACACCCGGGGGAGGGGGGGGGGAGAACAGAGGTGACACCCGGGGGAGGGGGGGGGGGGAGAACAGAGGTGACACCCGGGGGAGGGGGGGGGGGGAACAGAGGTGACACCCGGGGGAGGGGGGGGAGAGATAGGGGGAGGTGACACAGAGAGGGAGATGACACATTTAGCTAGAGGATTATGAAGAGATAACAGATTGCGAGATTATGAGCGAGAGAATATAGAGAGAAAGGATGATAGGCAATAGAGAAGGAATTTAAGGAAACTTTCTGTTGCAAAAACATCTCATCTAATTGTATGTTACAGATGATACCGGGTCATATATATATATATATTTTTTTTTTTTAAATCATTGGCTCATCCGCCACCAATCCAGCACGCTGTAAATGAGGAATTTAACTTAAAAGGCTCATTTGCATTGGGAATGACATTGAGTGCCTGCAGCAAGATGTAATGACACCCGCTGATAGCGGCAGGCGAGGTGGAATCCGGGAACGGACAGGCACAATGTCATCATACTGTATGTGGCACTGGGGAATTAGATGAACACCTGCCTAGGGGATAACAAGGTGACTGTACCGCAGTACCGACAATGGACTACAAATACCAGCCTGCAATAAACATCACCTGCCCAGAGCTGACAAGGCAAGCTGAGACTTCTAGTTCACCAACAGCTGCTGAAGGACCATGGACAGTGCTGAGCACTGCAGTCATTGGGTGTAGTAAAGTCACTGCAGGCAGCAATGTGGGCTCGCTCAGGCATTGGGACTACAAGTCTCTGTACTGTGCATATATAGCCACACTGTGACTTGTAGTTCCTCAGAGCAGCAAAAGCTGGATAAGGATAAAATATAACCCATCATTTCCCCATTTATAGTTCTATATAGCAAACCATACTAAAAAGCAAACAAAATCCACTCAAAGTCTATGGTGGGAATCAATTTTGAGGAACTACAATCCCCTGCCTGTCATTCATGAATCCAATGCTACCATAAAAAAAATGTTGGTAGACAATCACAATGGGACTCTGAAGCTGCAGTGGAACTAAAAGTTCCAGCAGGAAAAGGTGGAAGGAACAAAAAAAAAAAAAAAAAGTGTAATGTAAATATATATATATATATTAAGGTAAGAAAATAAAAGGTGATCGAAAGTTTATTCCGCTATTATTGTACTGTATACAGCAATGGGACTCAAACCTTGGTGGAACTACAAATCTCAGCAGATATTGCTGCAGGAATAAAAAGGAAATAAAAACTTTATTTGTCCCCCAATTACAAATGACATGCAGCCTTCCTACAGAGCACACTCTGCAATGAGCATTATATACTAGAACGCTATATAGAGCGCTTATAGCACATAGCTCAGGTGATTATAAACTAGACCTGGGGGACTACAAATCCCTGCCAGCCAAATCAACAGCAATATGGCAACATCTATATACTTATTATATAGAACGGTGATAGTACATAGCTCACAGTGCAAGATGACTCTACAGCAAGACTTGTGGGACTACAACTCCCAGCCAAACGAACAGCAATATATCATCATCTATATACTTATTATATAGAACAGTGATAGTAGATCGCCCATACTGCAAGGTGCATTATTATACAGTAAGCCCTGGGGCATATACTACAAACACGGGCATACAACTCATCACATAGCAATGTGATTATACAGGAAGAGTAGGGGGGACTACAACTCTCAGCATGCTCTGCCAGTATTTCTCCATTTGCAATGCAATGTGAACTCCATGTAAAGCCATGAGATTCGGGGGGGGGGGGGGGGACTACAGGTGCCAGCATGACTTAGGTTTCGAGTTTTTCAAGAGTTTCTATAACAAGTGTGCACATGGAGAAGATAAGATTGTCAAAGTCCTACAGTTCTATATTGGAGCGATAGTACATGGCTCATAGTGCAAGGAGCATGGTTATGCAACTAGACCTGGGGGACTACAACTCCCAGACAGCCAAATGAACAGCGATATGGCATTATCTAAATACTGTTACAGTATATACACTGCAAACACGGGCATACAAGCCATAACACATCAATATGCAACTATACAGAAAGAGCTGGGGGACTACAGTTCCCAGCATGCCCTGCCAACCAAATGCACTCCATATCATATATATATATATATATATATATATATATATATATATATATATATATATATATATATATATATATATATATATATATATATATATATTTTTTTTTTTTATTAAGTTTTTTCATTTTTTTTCAAAATATCAATCACAAGGCAATGGACGTTATAGACAACCAAAGCAATGTCATTCCGGGGGGACTACAAGTCTCAGCAGGCATGGCAGATATATAGTTCTTCATGAGTTCTAGAAGAACATCCAATAATGAGAAGATGGGAAACATAATGTCATTATTACTTTGTCCTACAAGATAGATGTAGTAATGTACATTATACACAGCCTTGAGGGGCCTGCTGAGATTTGTAGTTCATCTGTTGAGGTTAAATTAAAAAAAATATATATATATATTTATTATAATGTACATTACTACATCTATCTTGTAGGACAAAGTAATAATGACATTATGTTTCCCATCTTCTCATTATTGGATGTTCTTCTAGAACTCATGAAGAACTATAAAGCTGCCATGCCTGCTGAGACTTGTAGTCCCCCCCCGGAATGACATTGCTTTGGTTGATTGTCTATAAATGTCCATTGCCTTGTGATTGATATTTGAAAAAAAAAAATAAACAAAAAAAAAAAATAATACAATTATATATCTCCAACCTTCTTTCTCATAAATAAAATATAGCACAATAGTTATCTAAATAAAAATGTATCACATTGTTATATATAAGAATCACAATGTTATAAACATTAATGTTAAAAATGATATATAAAACATTGTGATACATTATTTGATTTATTTATATATATTAAAATGTGAAAAAAAATATATAATATTTTTTTTTGGTCTTTCACATTTTAATATATATAAAAAAAAATCAAATAATGTATCACAATGTTTTATATATCATTTTTAAAATTGATGTATATAACATTGTGATTCTTATATATAACAATGTGATACATTTTTATTTAGATAGCTATTGTGCTATATTTTATTTATGAGAAATTAAATATATATAATTTTTTTCCTATGATGTATCCCATTGTGGTACATGGTTTTAAAATAGATTTTTTTTTTATAAAGCAATATAACATGTATATCACATTGTAGTACCATAAATATCAGAAATAGAATGTAGCAGTGTGTGATTTCTATACAATGTAGCAGTGTGTGGTGTTGGCTCCCCCCCCCCCCAGCACTGTATAGACAGGAAGGTGAGCTCTCTGACTGTGGGCACTACAAGTCTCAGCATGCCAGGCTGGCATGCAGTGTGTCTGGCACAGTTTTCCCCCCTCCACACGTGCAGCAGCTGGTACTCACCGGGACATGCAGCGCCCCCGGGCGGGGTGGTGGGTGCAGGGCGGGTCAGCCCGGCGGGCTGATTGTCTCGGTACGGTAGAGAAGAGCTCCGATCCCCGAATGATCCGCTCACTCTCTCCGTCTACTCTGTCTGCTCCGGCCCCGCCCACTTCCATCACCGCCCGGACACGCCCCCCTCACTCCTGCTCTTAAAGGGACGCGCGCTGCCCTCGTGCTCACTCTTAAAGGGACAGACCGCTGAGAATACAGGACACCTGTCCTAGGCTGGGGAAATGCTGGGTGCCTGGCTGTGTCTGTCTGGCTCTAACATCTTTTAGTCCAAGTGTGCGGCAAATGGGAAATCTGTAAGGTGATAAGGGGCACAGGGGCGCCGCCCCCGTAATCTCCATGTGGGGCGCAACATGCATAAATTTTTACAAGTTTTTTTTTTTTTTTTTTAAGCACATGATTAGAGCCTGAGGCTCTAATTGGCTTCAAAAAGTATAGGTTCGGGGGCACAGAGCACTGCTCTCCGAGCCCACCCACTTTGTGACATTGGCGAATCAACATTCTCTATTGTCTTCCTGCTTCTCCTCCCAGCCAATCAGGACAGGAAGTGGGTCTTAAGACCAGATTGGCCAGGAGGAGAAGCTGTGACCTGTATGGTGTAAGTGCGGAACTAGCAGAGAGGTGTTCGCTGCCCCCCCTTCCCTTAAAAAAAATGGAGCACCAGCCACCAATGAAGGCGACGCTTTATTGCAAAGGTGAAGCCATTGGATCCAGGGCCGGTGCTACCACTAAGGCGCACTGCTGCCTAGGGCGCCCAACCACTGGTGTTCCTACTCTTTTCTCTCTCTTGCAAGCAACTAAGTCTCAGCATCAGCAGGCAGCCACCTCTCCGTTCACACATTGTGTCAGAGGTGCAGCAACGGTAGAGGACTGTGTCTGTGTCCTGACTCCCAAATGAACGGAAGCAAGCAAACATTCATGGATGGGCACTGGGCGCTGGTAGGCTGCATTTGATGGGCACTGGTGAGGCTGCATTTGATGGGCGCTGGTAGGCTGCATTTGATGGGCGCTGGTGAGGCTGCATTTGATGGGCGCTGGTAAGGCTGCATTGATGGGTGCTGGTGAGACTGCATTTGATGGGCGCTGGTAAGGCTGCATTTGATGGGCGCTGGTAAGGCTGCATTTGATGGGCATTTGTGAGGCTGCATTTGATGGGCGCTGGTAAGGCTGCATTTGATGGGCGCTGGTAAGGCTGCATTTGATGGGCGCTGGTAAGGCTGCATTTGATGGGCATTTGTGAGGCTGCACTTGATGGGCGCTGGTAAGGCTGCATTTGATGGGCGCTGGTGAGGCTGCATTTGATGGGCGCTGGTGAGGCTGCATTTGATGGGTGCTGATGAGGCTGCATTTGATGGGCGCTGGTGAGGCTGCATTTGATGAGCACTGGTGAGGCTGCATTTGATGGGCACTGGTGAGGTTGCATTGATGGGCGCTGGTGAGACTGCATTTGATAGGCGCTGGTGAGGCTGCATTTGATGGGCACTGGCGAGGCTGCATTGATGGGCACTGGCGAGGCTGCATTTGATGGGCACTGGTGAGGCTGCATTTGATGGGCACTGGTGAGGCTGCATTTGATGGGCACTGGTGAGGCTGAATTTGATGGGCACTGGTGAGGTTGCATTGATGGGCACTGGTAAGGCTGCATTTGATGGGCGCTGGAGAGGTTGCATTGATTGGTGCTGGTGAGGCTGCATTTGATGGGCGCTGATGAGGTTGCATTTGATGGGCGCTGGTGAGGTTGCATTTGATGGGTGCTGGTGAGGCTGCATTTGATGGGTACTGGTGAGGCTGCATTTGATGGGCACTGGTGAGGCTGCATTTAATGGGCACTGGTGAGGCTGCATTTGATGGGTAATGGTGAGGCTGCATTTGATGGGCACTGGTGAGGCTGCATTTGATGGGCACTGGTGAGGCTGCATTTAATGGGCACTGGTGAGGCTGCATTTGATGGGTAATGGTGAGGCTGCATTTGATGGGTACTGGTGAGGCTGCATTTGATGGGCACTTCATTAAAAGGGTGGGGTATACATGGGCAGGGCAAAGGGGGTGGAGCCAAGAGGGATGGGCAAAATTAGGTTTTGCCTAGGGTGTCAAAAATCCTTGCATAAGCCCTGATTGGATCCGTATCACAGTCATGCAGTTGGCATTTTCAGAAGAAGTTGTCAATAGAAGAACCCTGGCGGCCACCTACTACCTCGTTCTCTGAAAATGCCAACTGCATGACTATCAGGCCTCATGCACACTGGATGTTAAAATAACGTTATAAAAAACGCCAGTAGCTTGGCAGTGAGTGTTTTAATGTTTTTGCAAAAGCATATTTTAGCGTTTATTAGCGTTTTTCCGCGTTAATGTTTTTTAGCAATTTTTTTTTTTTTTAATGGATCAAAAACATTAAAAAACGCCGGTGAGTCGCAAGTTTATCGGCGTTTATCAGCTGAGAACAGATGTAAAACTCCTCTCAGAACCCACTAGTTTTGGGGGTTTTTTAAAGCCAAAAAACGCCCCAGCCAAAAACTGCTGATAACAGCCTATGTGTGCATGGACAGCTAGGATAACATGATGGGGAGTTTATTGACTGTAGAAAAAGTCTGAAGCCAAAAACAGCAGCTGTAAAAACGTCCAAAAACACCCAGTCTGCATGAGGCCTCATACTGATCCAATGGTGACTTACGCACCTTGTAAAACCCAGTGCGTCTTCTCAGTATCCTCGCAATGCAGCGTGCGTTGCACCAAAGTTGCTGTGTGTGCGATTTAGGGTCAGTTGTGGTGCACCAAACGTTCACATAACAAGGGCTGCCCTAATGCAACCCACATTAACCTGCCAACCAATGGGTGCAATGCATCACAGCGGACCGGGGTCTCTGGACGAAGCTCCTTCCTCGCTCCCACCCAATCACAATTCAAAGGAAAGCCCTCTAACACCTCCCCCCCACCCTGTGCCTTTCATCATGTGACCCTCTGAGTCACCTATTTCCTAAATGGGACCGGTGATGTCATCACGACCCTTCATGATGTCATCACAGCACTGCTGGAGTCTTCAGGACCCTGGCATTGGGCAGCCAATAGCATAGCTCCCAATTGTCTGATTTAGAGCGACTATCCCTGATTTAGAACAAGGTCCCTCTTTCCTCCTCATTTGCCCCTCATTTTGGTCTGATCTATATGGTTGTATCATATAAAATTAACTTTTTATCTTTCAAAAAGTGTTTCCCAGCGCTAAACCTTTCATCCAATTTCTAAATTGCTGCATTTGTAAATTTCAAAAGCCAATATAAAGGAATAGTAGTGGTAAAAAGAAAGCACTTGTGGGTTTAACTAATCTTTTTTTTTTACATAATTCTCCTTTAAGGGGGCGTGGCAAGGGGTGTGTCCTATACCTGCATACTTTTGCTAATAGGTGTCCCTCATTACCATCTCAAAAAGTTGCGAGGTACACAATAGAAATCATCCCTGTCACCAAGTAGGGAGTGGGAACCCTAGAAGTACCCCCCCCCTTTCTTTCCCGACTCAGAAGAAGGAAGGACAGATCACATGACTATGGAAAATCTTGGGTAATGAACTGGGGCCTAAAAGTAGTAATAAACCTTCAGAGTCTTTGTAGCTTAACATATAAATAAACACTTCCCATTATACTATTTGTTCAAAGTCTTACCCCAGAACTGCCAGTTTACAATTTGCAATGTTGCTGACCCCTGCTCTCTCGGTGCTGCTTCCCTGAACTTTGGCTCCATGCACACTAGCTTAAAAAAATGCTCCTAGCAACAGCTTTTGAGCATTTTTTTTCTTTCTGTTTCTAGAAGCAAATGGTGTTATTCTATGTGTCTATACACACTATTTTAGTCTAGAAGCGTTTTGAAGGTTGATAGGGCACAATTCTTCCCACTGACATCAAAGATGGGGCACTATTCCTGCCACTGAGACCAGCAATGGGGCACTATTTCTCCCACTGACACCAACGATGGGGCACTATTCCTCCCAATGACTCCAATGATGGCGCACTATTCCTCCTACTGACATCAATGATGGGGCACTATTCCTCCCACTGACTCCAACGATGGGGCACTATTCCTCCCAATGACTCCCAACGATGGGGCACTATTCCTCCCACTGACACCAACGATGGGGCATTATTCCTGCCACTGATACCAACAATGGAGTACCATTCCCCACTGACACCAACAATGGCGTACTATTCCTCCCACTGACACCAATGATGGGGCACTATTCCACCTCCTACTGACCACAGGTGATGTCACTGAAGCTGAGGTTATATCCACTCCCACTGGCCACAATCCGGTCTCCCTTAAGTCCGAAGGATAGTTAACTGGCCCTTTGTCCAGCAAGTCTGTTCAGCATATAGTAGTGCGTTAGAAAAACCCAACAATTTGTGACACATGCAAGTGATTTGGCTCTTCATTACTACGCAATATATTGTGCTGCAAACCATTGTAAATGGGTCCTCAACAGGAAAAAAAAAGGTTGGGGTGAACGTTGCATGTTACCAGGCACTCCAGGCACTCCATGTGCCTCCCCATTCCATAGGATATACCAGGTATAAAAGGAGTCTCTTTGTCACCTTCCTGTAATACAGGGACACATACTACAAGGGGATGTCCTACCAAATCCAACACAGTGTGGTCAACATGGCTGAATGACAATTCTACAGCTCTGATGCCTGACACTCCCGAGCTTTAGGAGCATAGGTGTGCATTAGGGATTAGGGTGTGCACCCCACAGCTCAAAATGTGCATATATATATATATATATATACACTGAGCAAAATCATAAACGCAACACTGTGTTTGGCCCTATTTATCATGAGCTGAACTCAAAGATCTACAACCTTTTCCATGTACACAAAAGGCCTATTTCTCTCAAATATTGTTCAGGTGTGGCATATCTGCATAAGATGCTGATTAGACAGCATGATTATTGCACAGGTGTGCCTTAGGCTGGCCACAATAAAAGGCCACGCTAAAATGTGCAGTTTTACTGTATTAGGGGGTCGGGGGGGTCCGACAACCAGTCAGTATCTGGTGTGACCACCATTTGCCTCGCGCAGTGCAGCACATCTCCTTTGTATAGAGTTGATCAGGTTGTTGACTGTGGTCTGTGGAATGTTGGTCCATTCCTCTTCAATGGCTGTGAGAAAGTTTCTGGATATTGGCAGGAACTGGAACACTCTGTCGTATACGCCAATCCAAACATGCTCAATGGGTGACATGTCTTCAGTCCGTCATGAACGCTGCTGCCAGGCTCATCCACCTCACAAACTGCTCAGCGTCTGCCACACCCCTCTGCCGATCCCTCCATTGGCTGGCACTCAGTCACCGAATTAAATTCAAGATACTAACTATAACTTACAAAGCCATCCACAACCTGGCCCCCAGCTACATCTCTAATCTAGTCTCAAAATACCAACCTAATCGTTCTCTTTGCTCCTCTCAAGACCTCCTGCTCTCAAACTCCCTTGTCACCTCATCCCATGCTCGCCTTCAGGACTTCTCCAGAGCCTCCCCATCCTCTGGAATGCTCTACCCCAATCCATCCGATTTTCTCCTACTTTATCCACTTTCAGACGATCCCTGAAAACTCATCTCTTCAGAGAAGCCTATCTGGCCCCCACCTAACAACTGTACATTTATCTTCTCAATCAGCACATCACCCACAGTTATTACCTCTTCTTGACCTTCCCTCTTAGATTGTAAGCTCTAAGGAGCAGGGCCCTCTGATTCCTACTGTATTAACCACTTGCCGACCGCCTCACGCCTATATACGTGAGCAGAGCGGCACGGGCAGGCAAAATCACGTACCTAGTACGTGATTGCCTTCCCGCGGGTGGGGGGTCCGATCGGACCCCCCCCCCTGTGCCAGCTGCGGTCGGCATTTGGTTGGGAGCGATGACAGACGAGGGAGAGACCATCCGATCGTGGCCCCCCCTCGCAATCGCTCCCAGCCAATGACAAACATCCCCTGCCTCTGTATAGTACACAGAGGCAGAGGATGTGATGTCATCTCTCCTCGGCTGTCAGTTTCCGTTCCAGCGCCGAGGAGAGATGACATGTAAGTAAGTGCACAACACAGTAGAACATGCCAGGCACACTAAACACCCCCGATCCCCCCCCGATCGCCCCCCGATCCCCCCCCAATCAAACCCCCCCCACCTCTCACAAACTGACACCAAGCAGGTTTTTTTTTTTTTTTTTTTTTTTTTCCTGATTACTGCATAGTGTCAGTTTGTGACAGTTAGCAGTGTTAGGACAGTGAGTATTACCCCCCTGTAGGTCTAGGGTACCCCCCTTACCCCCCCTAATAAAGTTTTAACCCCTTGATCACCCCCCCTCACCAGTGTCGCTAAGCGATCATTTTTCTGATCGCTGTATTAGTGTCGCTGGTGACGCTAGTTAGGGACGTAAATATTTAGGTTTGCCGTCAGCGTTTTATAGCGACAGGGACCCCCATATACTACCTAATAAATGTTTTAACCCCTTGATTGCCCCCTAGTTAACCCTTTCACCACTGATCACCGTATAACCGTTACGGGTGACGCTGGTTAGTTCGTTTATTTTTTATAGTGTCAGGGCACCCGCCGTTTATTACCGAATAAAGGTTTAGCCCCCTGATCGCCCGGCGGTGATATGCGTCGCCCCAGGCAGCGTCAGATTAGCGCCAGTACCCCCCCTAATAAAGTTTTAACCCCTTGATCACCCCCTGTCGCCAGTGTCGCTAAGCGATCATTTTTCTGATCACTGTATTAGTGTCACTGGTGACGCTAGTTAGGGACGTAAATATTTAGGTTCGCCGTCAGTGTTTTATAGCGTCAGGGACCCCCATATACTATCTAATAAATGTTTTAACCCCTTGATTGCCCCCTAGTTAACCCTTTCACCACTGATCACCGTATAACCGTTACGGGTGACGCTGGTTAGTTAGTTTATTTTTTATAGTGTCAGGGCACCCGCCGTTTATTACCGAATAAAGGTTTAGCCCCCTGATCGCCCGGCGGTGATATGCGTTGCCCCAGGCAGCGTCAGATTAGCGCCAGTACCGCGAACACCCACGCACGCACCGTACACCTCCCTTAGTGGTATAGTATCTGAACGCATCAATATCTGATCCGATCAGATCTATACCAGCGTCCCCAGCAGTTTAGGGTTCCCAAAAACGCAGTGTTAGCGGGATCAGCCCAGATACCTGCTAGCACCTGCGTTTTGCCCCTCCGCCCGGCCCAGCCCACCCAAGTGCAGTATCGATCGATCACTGTCACTTACAAAACACTAAACGCATAACTGCAGCGTTCGCAGAGTCAGGCCTGATCCCTGCGATCGCTAACAGTTTTTTTGGTAGCATTTTGGTGAACTGGCAAGCACCAGCCCCAGGCAGCGTCAGGTTAGCGCCAGTACCGCTAACACCCACGCACGCAGCGTACACCTCCCTTAGTGGTATAGTATCTGAACAGATCAATATCTGATCCGATCAGATCTATACTAGCGTCCCCAGCAGTTTAGGGTTCCCAAAAACGCAGTGTTAGCGGGATCAGCCCAGATACCTGCTCGCACCTGCGTTTTGCCCCTCCGCCCGGCCCAGCCCACCCAAGTGCAGTATCGATCGATCACTGTCACTTACAAAACACTAAACGCATAACTGCAGCGTTCGCAGAGTCAGGCCTGATCCCTGCGATCGCTAACAGTTTTTTGGTAGCGTTTTGGTGAACTGGCAAGCGCCAGCGGCCTAGTACACCCCGGTCATAGTCAAACCAGCACTGCAGTAACACTTGGTGACGTGGCGAGTCCCATAAGTGCAGCTCAAGCTGGTGAGGTGGCAAGCACAAGTAGTGTCCCGCTGCCACCAAAAAGACAAACACAGGCCCGTCGTGCCCATCATGCCCTTCCTGCTGCATTCGCCAATCCTAATTGGGAACCCACCGCTTCTGCAGCGCCCGTACTTCCCCCATTCACATCCCCAACCAAATGCAGTCGGCTGCATGAGAGGCATTTTCTTTATGTCCTCCCGAGTACCCCTACCCAGCGAACCCCCCAAAAAAGATGTCGTGTCTGCAGCAAGCGCGGATATAGGCGTGACACCCGCTATTATTGTCCCTCCTGTCCTGACAATCCTGGTCTTTGCATTGGTGAATGTTTTGAACGCTACCATACACTAGTTGAGTATTAGCGTAGGGTACAGCATTGCACAGACTAGGCACACTTTCACAGGGTCTCCCAAGATGCCATCGCATTTTGAGAGACCCGAACCTGGAACCGGTTACAGTTATAAAAGTTACAGTTACAAAAAAAAAGTGTAAAAAAAAAAAAAAAAAACACAAACAAAAATAAAAAAAAATAGTTGTCGTTTTATTGTTCTCTCTCTCTATTGTTCTGCTCTTTTTTACTGTATTCTATTCTGCAATGTTTTATTGTTATTATGTTTTATCATGTTTGCTTTTCAGGTATGCAATTTTTTATACTTTACCGTTTACTGTGCTTTATTGTTAACCATTTTTTTGTCTTCAGGTACGCCATTCACGACTTTGAGTGGTTATACCAGAATGATGCCTGCAGGTTTAGGTATCATCTTGGTATCATTCTTTTTAGCCAGCGGTCGGCTTTCATGTAAAAGCAATCCTAGCGGCTAATTAGCCTCTAGACTGCTTTTACAAGCAGTGGGAGGGAATGCCCCCCCCCCCCCACCGTCTTCCGTGTTTTTCTCTGGCTCTCCTGTCTCAACAGGGAACCTGAGAATGCAGCCGGTGATTCAGCCAGCTGACCATAGAGCTGATCAGAGACCAGAGTGGCTCCAAACATCTCTATGGCCTAAGAAACCGGAAGCTACGAGCATTTTATGACTTAGATTTCGCCGGATGTAAACAGCGCCATTGGGAAATTGGGGAAGCATTTTATCACACCAATCTTGGTGTGGTCAGATGCTTTGAGGGCAGAGGAGAGATCTAGGGTCTAATAGACCCCAATTTTTTCAAAAAAGAGTACCTGTCACTACCTATTGCTATCATAGGGGATATTTACATTCCCTGAGATAACAATAAAAATGATTTAAAAAAAAAAAAAATGAAAGGAACAGTTTAAAAATAAGATAAAAAAGCAAAAAAATAATAAAGAAAAAAAAAATAAATAAAAAGCACCCCTGTCCCCCCTGCTCTCGCGCTAAGGCGAACGCAAGCGGCGGTCTGGCGTCAAATGTAAACAGCAATTGCACCATGCATGTGAGGTATCACCGCGAAGGCCAGATCGAGGGCAGTAATTTTAGCAGTAGACCTCCTCTGTAAATCTAAAGTGGTAACCTGTAAAGGCTTTTAAAGGCTTTTAAAAATGTATTAATTTTGTTGCCACTGCACGTTTGTGCGCAGTTTTAAAGCATGTCATGTTTGGTATCCATGTACTCGGCCTAAGATCATCTTTTTTTTAATTCATCAAACATTTGGGCAATATAGTGTGTTTTAGTGCATTAAAATTTAAAAAAGTGTGTTTTTTCCACAAAAAATGCGTTTGAAAATCGCTGCGCAAATACTGTGTGAAAAAAAAAAATGAAACACCCACCATTTTAATCTGTAGGGCATTTGCTTTAAAATAATATATAATGTTTGGGGGTTCAAAGTAATTTTCTTGCAAAAAAAATACATTTTTTCATGTAATCAAAAAGTGTCAGAAAGGGCTTTGTCTTCAAGTGGTTAGAAGAGTGGGTGATGTGTGACATAAGCTTCTAGATGTTGTGCATAAAATGCCAGGACAGTTCAAACCCCCACAAATGACCCCATTTTGGAAAGTAGACACCCCAAGCTATTTGCTGAGAGGCATGTCGAGTCCATGGAATATTTTATATTGTGACACAAGTTGCGGGAAAGAGACACATTTTTTTTTTTTTGCACAAAGTTGTCACTAAATGATATATTGCTCAAACATGCCATGGGAATATGTGAAATTACACCCCAAAATAAATTCTGTTGCTTCTCCTGAGTACGGGGATACCACATGTGTGGGACTTTTTGGGAGCCTAGCCGCGCACGGGACCCCGAAAACCAAGCACCGCCTTCAGGCTTTCTAAGGCCGTAAATTTTTGATTTCACTCTTCACTGCCTATCACAGTTTTGGAGGCCATGGAATGCCCAGGTGGCACAAAACCCCCCCAAATTA
Organism: Lithobates clamitans; assembly: GCA_037952925.1. Taxonomy (NCBI): domain Eukaryota; kingdom Metazoa; phylum Chordata; class Amphibia; order Anura; family Ranidae; genus Lithobates; species Lithobates clamitans. The sequence continues at coordinate 1,804,642 of JBBGZY010000692.1, read as the reverse complement.
CCCCATTTTGGAAAGTAGACACCCCAAGCTATTTGCTGAGAGGTATAGTGAGTATTTTGCAGACCTCACTTTTTGTCACAAAGTTTTGAAAATTGAAAAAAGAAAAAAAAAAATTTTTTTTCTGGTCTTTCTTCATTTTCAAAAACAAATGAGAGCTGCAAAATATTCACCATGCCTCTCAGCAAATAGCTTGGGGTGTCTACTTTCCAAAATGGGGTCATTTGGGGGGGGGTTGGGCCATCTGGGCATTTTATGGCCTTCAAAACTGTGATAGGCAGTGAGGAGTGAAATCAAAAATGTATGCCCTTAGAAATCCTGAAGGTGGTGCTGGGTTTTCGGGGCCCCGTACGCGGCTAGGCTCCCAAAAAGTGCCACACATGTGGTATCCCCGTACTCAGGAGAAGCAGCTGAATGTATTTTGGGGTGCAATTCCACATATGCCCATGGCCTGTGTGAGCAATATATCATTTAGTGACAACTTTTTGTAAATTTTTTTTTTTTTTTTTGTCATTATTCAATCACTTGGGACAAAAAAAATAAATATTCAATGGGCTCAACATGCCTCTCAGCAATTTCCTTGGGGTGTCTACTTTCCAAAATGGGGTCATTTGGGGGGGGGGTTTGTGCCATCTGGGCATTTTATGGCCTTCAAAACTGTGATAGGCAGTGAGGAGTGAAATCAAAAATGTATGCCCTTAGAAATCCTGAAGGTGGTGCTGGGGTTTCGGGGCCCCGTACGCGGCTAGGCTCCCAAAAAGTGCCACACATGTGGTATCCCCGTACTCAGGAGAAGCAGCTGAATGTATTTTGGGGTGCAATTCCACATATGCCCATGGCCTGTGTGAGCAATATATCATTTAGTGACAACTTTTTGTAAATTTTTTTTTTTTTTTTGTCATTATTCAATCACTTGGGACAAAAAAAATAAATATTCAATGGGCTCAACATGCCTCTCAGCAATTTCCTTGGGGTGTCTACTTTCCAAAATGGGGTCATTTGGGGGGGATTTGTACTGCCCTGCCATTTTAGCACCTCAAGAAATGACATAGGCAGTCATAAACTAAAAGCTGTGTAAATTCCAGAAAATGTACCCTAGTTTGTAGACGCTATAACTTTTGCGCAAACCAATAAATATACGCTTATTGACATTTTTTTTACCAAAGACATGTGGCCGAATACATTTTGGCTTAAATGTATGACTAAAATTGAGTTTATTGGATTTTTTTTAGAACAAAAAGTAGAAAATATCATTTTTTTTCTAAATTTTCAGTCTTTTTCCGTTTATAGCGCAAAAAATAAAAACGGCAGAGGTGATCAAATACCATCAAAAGAAAGCTCTATTTGTGGGAAGAAAAGGACGCAAATTTCGTTTGGGTAGAGCATTGCATGACCGCGCAATTAGCAGTTAAAGCGACGCAGTGCCGAATTGTAAAAAGTGCTCTGGTCAGGAAGGGGGTAAATCCTTCCGGGGCTGAAGTGGTTAAAGTGTATTGTATTTGTACTGTCTACTCTCAAGTTGTAAAGCGCTACGTAAACTGTTGGCGCTATATAAATCCTGTATAATAATAATAATAATGTCTGGTGAATATGCTGGCCATGCAAGAACTGGGATGTTTTCAGCTTCCAGGAATTGTATACAGATCCTTGCAACATGGGGCCGTGCATTATCATGCTACAACATGAGGTGATGGTCGTGGATGAATGGCACAACAATGGCCCTCAGGATCTTGTCACTGTATCGCTGTGCATTCAAAATGCCATCAATAAAATGCACCTGTGTTCATTGTCCATAGCATATGCCTGCCCATGATACCATAACTCCACTGCCACCATGGGCCACCCCATCCACAACGTTGACACCAGCAAACCGCTCACCCACACAATGCCATACACGTTGTCTGCCATCTGCCCTGTACAGTGAAAACCGGGATTCGTCCATGAAGAGAACACCTCCTGGGCCATTCAGGAACAGTCACAGAGTTGTTGTGAAACCATTGCTTCGTTATTTTAGCTGTGTGCTTAGGGTCATTGTCTTGTTGGAAGGTAAACCTTCGGCCCAGTCTGAGGTCCTGAGCACTCTGGAGAAGGTTTTCGTCCAGGATATCCCTGTACTTGGCCGCATTCATCTTTCCCTCGATTGCAAACAGTCGTCCTGTCCCTGCAGCTGAAAAACACCCCCACAGCATGATGCTGCCACCACCATGCTTCACTGTTGGGACTGTATTGCACAGGTGATGAGCAGTGCCTGGTTTTCTCCACACATACCGCTTAGAATTAAGGCCAAAAAGTTCTACCTTGGTCTCATCAGACCAAAGAATCTTATTTCTCACCATCTTGGGTCCTTCAGGTGTTTATTAGCAAACTCCATGCGGGCTTTCATGTGTCTTGCACTGAGGAGAGGCTTCCGTCAGGCCACTCTGCCATAAAGCCCCGACTGGTGGAGGGCTGCAGTGATGGTTGACTTTCTACAACTTTCTCCCATCTCCTGACTGCATCTCTGGAGCTCAGCCGCAGTGATCTTTGGGTTTTTCTTTACCTCTCTCACCAAGGCTCTTCTCCCCCGATAGCTCAGTTTGGCCAGACGGCCAGCTCTAGGAAGGGTTCTGGTCGTCCCAAACGTCTTCCATTTAAGGATTATGGAGGGCACTGTGCTCTTAGGAACCTTGAGTGCAGCAGAAATTTTTTGTAACCTTGGCCAGATCTGTGCCTTGCCACAATTCTGTCTCTAAGCTCTTCAGACAGTTACTTTGACCTCATGATTCTCATTTGCTCTGACATGCACTGTGAGCTGTAAGGTCTTATATAGACAGGTGTGTGGCTTTCCTAATCAAGTCCAATCAGTACAATCAAACACAGCTGGACTCAAATGTAGGTGTAGAACCATCTCAAGGATGATCAGAAGAAATGGACAGCACCCGAGTTAAATATATGAGTGTCACAGCAAAGGGTCTGAATACTTAGGACCATGTGATATTTCAGTTTTTTTTTTTTTTAATAAATCTGAAAAAATGTCAACAATTCTGTGTTTTTCTGTCAATATGGGGTGCTGTGTGTACATTAATGAGGAAAAAAATGATCTTAAATGATTTTAGCAAATGGCTGCAATATAACAAAGAGTGAAAAATTTAAGGGGGTCTGAATACTTTCCGCCGCCCCCACTGTATATATATGAAAATAAGACATACCCATAAAATAAGCCGTAGCAGGATTTCTAAGCATTTGCGCAATTTAAGCCATACCCCGAAAATAAGACATAGTGATAGGTGTGGCTATGCAGTGCTGCAAGCTGAGGCATAGAGGGAGACATAGAAAGTGAAAGTAAAAGTCTCCTCAGGACGCTCTGCTTTAGGTATTGTGTGTCCTCAGGGGAAGAAATAAAGCTTTGTCTGCCGTTTTGCTGAGCACTGTGGGTCTCCCTCCCCCAGCACCAACCAGCAACAGTCTACGGGTCTCTCGCACCCCCCACAAACACCAGTAAAGCTGCTGCTTAATAAAAATAAGACATCCCCTGAAAATAAGCCATAGTGTGTCTTCTTGAGGAAAAATAAATATAAGACGGTGTCTTATTTTCGGGGAAACACGGTATAAACACATACATTAATACATGTATACAGTATATACTGTATATTTACATACATAAACACACACACACTCTTTTAATTGTAGCCTGTCAGAGGGAGAGAGAGGGGGGTGAGAGAGAAAAAAAGGGGATGAGAGTGAAAGAGTGGGGTAAGAGTTGGATGGGGGGGTGAGAGAAATAGAGGGGAGGGAGGGTGAGAGAGAGGGAGACGGGGGGGGGGGAATAGAGGGGAGGGTGAGAGAGAGGGAGACGGGGGGGGGAATAGAGGGGTGGGTGAGAGAGAGGGAGACGGGGGGGGGAATAGAGGGGTGGGTGAGAGAGAGGGAGACGGGGGGGAATAGAGGGGAGGGTGAGAGAGAGGGAGACGGGGGGGGAATAGAGGGGTGGGTGAGAGAGAGGGAGACGGGGGGGGAATAGAGGGGAGGGTGAGAGAGAGGGAGACGGGGGGGGAATAGAGGGGAGGGTGAGAGAGAGGGAGACGGGGGGATAGAGGGGAGGATGAGTGAGATGGGGGGGAATAGAGGGGAGGATGAGTGAGAGAGAGACGGGGGGGATAGAGGGGAGGGTGAGAGAGAGGGAGACGGGGGGATAGAGGGGAGGGTGAGAGAGAGGGAGACGGGGGGGATAGAGGGGAGGGTGAGAGAGAGAGGGAGACAGGGGGGGGAATAGAGGGGAGGGTGAGAGAGAGGGAGACAGGGGGGGATAGAGGGGAGGGTGAGAGAGAGGGAGACAGGGGGGTATAGAGGGGAGGGTGAGAGAGAGGGAGATGAGGGGGGAATAGAGGGGAGGATGAGTGAGAGGGAGACAGGGGGGGGGGGGATAGAGGGGAGGGTGAGTGAGAGGGAGACAGGGGGGGATAGAGGGGAGGGTGAGTGAGAGGGAGACAGGGGGGGGATAGAGGGGAGGGTGAGTGAGAGGGAGACAGGGGGGGGAATAGAGAGGAGGGTGAGAGAGAGGGAGACAGGGGGGGGGAATAGAGGGGAGGGTGAGAGAGAGGGAGACGGGGGGGGGATAGAGGGGAGGGTGAGAGAGAGGGAGACGGGGGGGATAGAGGGGAGGGTGAGAGAGAGGGAGACAGGGGGGGGGATAGAGGGGAGGGTGAGAGAGAGGGAGACAGGGGGGGGATAGAGGGGAGGGTAAGAGGGAGACGGGGGGGATAGAGGGGAGGGTGAGAGAGAGGGAGACAGGGGGGGGAATAGAGGGGAGGGTGAGAGAGAGGGAGACAGGGGGGGAATAGAGCGGAGGGTGAGAGAGAGGGAGACAGGGGGGGATAGAGGGGAGGGTGAGAGAGAGGGAGACAGGGGGGGAATAGAGGGGAGGGTGAGAGAGAGGGAGACAGGGGGGGGGAATAGAGGGGAGGGTGAGAGAGAGGGAGACGGGGGGGGAATACAGGGGAGGGTGAGTGAGAGGGAGACAGGGGGGGGGGGATAGAGGGGAGGGTGAGTGAGAGGGAGACAGGGGGGGATAGAGGGGAGGGTGAGTGAGAGGGAGACAGGGGGGGGATAGAGGGGAGGGTGAGTGAGAGGGAGACAGGGGGGGGGATAGAGGGGAGGGTGAGAGAGAGGGAGACAGGGGGGGGGGAATAGAGAGGAGGGTGAGAGAGAGGGAGACAGGGGGGGGGGGAATAGAGGGGAGGATGAGAGAGAGGGAGACGGGGGGGATAGAGGGGAGGGTGAGTTAGAGGGAGACGGGGGGGATAGAGGGGAGGGTGAGAGAGAGGGAGACAGGGGGGGGGGAATAGAGGGGAGGGTAAGTGAGAGGGAGACAGGGGGGGGAATAGAGGGGAGGGTGAGAGAGAGGGAGACGGGGGGGGGGGGGGGGAAATAGAGGGGAGGGTGAGTGAGAGGGAGACAGGGGGGGCATAGAGGGGAGGGTGAGAGAGAGGGAGATGGGGGGGGGAATAGAGGGGAGGGTGAGTGAGAGGGAGACGGGGGGGGGGGAATAGAGGGGAGGGTGAGTGAGAGGGAGACAGGGGGGGGAATAGAGGGGAGGGTGAGTGAGAGAGAAGGAGACACGGGGGTGAGATACGGGGGGGGGATAGAGTGGAAGGTTAGCGAGAGGGAGACACGGGGGTGAGAGACAGGGGGGGGAGAGGAAGAGTGAGTGAGAGAGAGAGAGGAGGGGGTGAGAGGGAGGTAGAGAAAGGGGGGAAAGAGAGAGAGAGGGGTGGTTGAGTGAGAGAAGGGGTGGTGGAGGGGGAGTGAGAGAGAGACTGGGGGGTGAGAGAAATAGGGAGTGAGAGAGAGTGAGAGGGAGGTAGAGAGATGGGGGTAAAGGTGAGAGAGAGGGGAGTGAGAAATAGAAAGCGGGAATGAGAGAGAGAGAGAAAGGAGGTGAGGGTGAGAAAAAGAGAAGGGGTGAGGAGGGGTAGAAAGTGAGGGGGTGAGAAGGAGGCAAGTGAGGGGAGTGAGAGCGAGGAGTGTGGGGTGGTGAGAGCGAGGGGGTAGAGGGGACGAGGGTGTTCAGTCTGTCTGCTACTCACAAACATGGCCCAGGCTGGTCTCCCCGAGGCTCACACTTCTGTACATTGGATGATACACTGGAGCTCGGGGTGATTAGGGTGTGCCCAGGCACACCCAGCACAGCCTCTGCACACTTCTATGTCTAGGAATAATTTATTTTGCGCCTTGCCTCTTCTGGGGTGTGCTTGCGGAGGTTTATTGGGGTATCTGACCCGACACAACACTGTACTCCTCTACAGTCTCATCTTGGTTATAGCCTGAGCAACACACTAATAGAATTGTGTTTCTTTTATTTTCTTGTTATGTTGCTTTATTTTTGTTTTTCATGGTCTGTCACACTTGCCCTTTTGAAGGTAGTCAGGCCTCTATTTTTATACTTTACAGGTATCCGCCCCTGTGAGGGTGCTGCACCATCTGTTATTCTTTTTCTGTACCTTGGCTTGATTTTTCAGTAAAAAAAAAAAAAAAGAGGAGTCTCCTGAAGAAATAAAAAATCTCAGGTCCAGCGTTATTTCTTCTGCATCTGTCAGAGATCCCGAGGAAAACATATAGGAATTCCATCCTGTGTCATCTAGTGAATGCAGCCAAGGCATGCATACCCCTTGGGTGGAAACAGACACAACCACCTACTGTGAGATATGTGGCTTAGGAAAGTGGAGGAGGTGAACAGGATGGAAGACCTAGTATGGACAGCCAGGAAAAAAAAAAAATTATAAAAAAAAAATCTCAGGTTTATTTGGTACAAAGTCCTGGAAGTCAAATTTACATTTGGCTTTTGCAAATGCTATAAGTTAGAGGTTCTTGTAGGTGAGTGAGCAGCCATACAAATGTCAAATAATACTGAGCCAGGAGCACAAAAAGTGGTGAAGTGTCAGCTCTCCAGCCTGGGAAGGAAATATACATATATATATACATATATATATATATATATATATAGACAAATAAAAAGATGACCTACTTGGACAATATGAGATAGGTGAGAGCCAACTAGACCTGTGTGATTTGGTTCATTCAGATTCATTTTTCGGACAAAAATGTCCTTCTTGGAGATTCAGATGTGTCCGAAGTTCCCAATAGACATAGAAATGAATGGCAACGAATCTGAAAAAAAAGTTATAAATGACAACTACTGAATGCATTATTTTATTTGTTTCATTTAGATGACATCACATTTTTGAATTTGTACGATAATGATCCGAATTCATTGTGAATAGCTGGTTGTGAAGGAGCAGATGGCCGCCACATCCTTAAAAGAGAAGTTTATTTTTTGTTATTTTTTTGTAGAATCATACTTACCTAGGTGGATGCAGCATCGGCCTGATGCTCCATCTGTCCCCCGCCAGCTCTAACACTGAGAACTGAGCGATCAAACACCGCCAATCGCTCGGTTCTCAGTGCTCCCTAAGCGGAGAGCTGTTGACTATTAGTCACTGCTCTCTGCTCTGTCCCCCCTCCTCGCTCACTGGAGCGATGGGTTGTGGAGGGGGCGGGATCGGCCAGCTCAGGCGCTCAACGGCTCCCTGAGGCTGAGCCGGGTGCCGGTCCGGGCATGTGGGCGGATCCTGACTTCATTGTCGCCTTTGTGATGTCAGCTGACAGCGGACTTCAGCCCACTGTCTGCTGAAAACGGGTCACAGGAGTGCAGAGCGATCTGCACTCCTGTGAATCACAGTTGAAGTACTTCTCCTTTAACAACCATGACTGTCTGCTGACAGCAGAATGTACACAATTTTTTTTTTTTTAAACTGTGTGGGCTCACTAAATCCACATTAATCGTTACCTGTTTGCAAAAATGAAAAGTTTCACCAAATGTCACATAGGAATAGTGCCCCATCAATTGTGTCGGGGGGAGGAAAAGTGTCCCATTGTTGGTGTCAGTGGGATAAATAGTGCCTCATCATTGGTATTAGTGGGAGGAATAGTGCCCCATTATTGGTGTCAATAGGAGGAATAGTGCCCCATAGTTGGAATCAGTGGGAGGAATAGTGCTCCATCATTGGTGTCAGTGTGAGGAATAGTGCCCCATCATTGGTGTCAGTAGGGGGAATAGTGCCCCATTGTTGGTAATAGTGGGAGGAATAGTGCCCCATCATCAGTTGGGGAAATAGTGCCCCATCACTGGTATTTATTGAGGGGGAATAGTGCCCCATTGTTGGTATTAGTGGGAGGAATAGTGTCCATCACTGGTATTAGTGGGAGGAATAGTGCCCCATCATTGTTGTCAGTGGGAGGAATAGTGCCCCATTGTTGGTGTCGGGGGGGATAGTGTCCCATCACTGGTATTAGTGGGAGGAATAGTGCCCCATTTTTGTTGTCAATAGGAGGAATAGTGCCCCATCATTGGTATTAATGAGAGGACTAGTGCCCCATCACTTTTATTAGTCACTGTGCTACCCTGACCTGTGGAGAGGTGAAAGGGGCACAGGAGGAGGGCACAGCACACTGATGATGTGGAGAAGTAATATGATGGTGGACAGAGGAGGAGGCTACTGTGAGGGGGTGAGGAGGACACTATCATGTCCTGTAGTATGTCCGCAGCCTCTGTCCACCTCCTGTAGTATGTCTGCAGCCTCTGTCCACCTCCTGTAGTATGTCTGCAGCCTCTGTTCACTTCCTGTAGTATGTCCGCAGCCTCTGTCCACCTCCTGTAGTATGTCCGCAGCCTCTGTCCACCTCCTGTAGTATGTCCGCAGCCTCTGTCCACCTCCTGTAGTATGTCTGCAGCCTCTGTCCACCTCCTGTAGTATGTCCGCAGCCTCTGTTCACTTCCTGTAGTATGTCCGCAGCCTCTGTCCACCTCCTGTAGTATGTCTGCAGCCTCTGTCCTCCTCCTGTAGTATGTCTGCAGCCTCTGTCCACCTCCTGTAGTATGTCCGCAGCCTCTGTTCACTTCCTGTAGTATGTCCGCAGCCTCTGTCCACTATTGTAGTATGTCCACAGCCTCTGTCCACCTCCTGTAGTAAGTCTCAGCCTCTGTCCACCTCCTGTAGTATGTCTGCAGCCTCTGTCCTCCTCCTGTAGTATGTCCGCAGCCTCTGTTCACCTCCTGTAGTATGTCCGCAGCCTCTGTCCACCTCCTGTAGTAAGTCCTCAGCCTCTGTCCAACTCCTGTAGTATGTCCGCAGCCTCTGTCCACCTCCTGTAGTATGTCCGCAGCCTCTGTCCACCTCCTGTATTATGTCGACAGCCTCTGTCTACCTCCTGTATTATGTCAGCAGACTCTGACCACCTCCTGTAGTATGTCCGCAGGCTCTGTCCACCTCCTGTATTATGTCCGCAGGCTCTGTCCACCTCCTGTGTTATGTCCGCAGTCTCTGTCAACCTCCTGTATTATGTCCGTAGTCTCTGTCCACCTCCTGTATTATGTCCGCAGGCTCTGTCCACCTCCTGTATTATGTCCACAGTCTCTGTCCACCTCCTGTATTATGTCCGCAGCCTCTGTCCACCTCCTGTATTATGTCCGCAGCCTCTGTCCACCTCCTGTATCATGTCTGTAGCCTCTGACCATCTCTCTTCTTTTATCATGTCTGCAGTCTCTGAGGAGGATCCTAGAAAGGAGTCAAGAGTGGAAACGCTGTCGGGATGGGGGTTACGGGAGGAGACAGACATGTGTACAATGTGGAGAGGAAACTATAGGATAAAACCAGAACCGCCAAGCTGGAGCCATCTGACTGAGCCCTGCAGGTTGCACCTGAGAGGAGGTCAGTGACAGTGCCGCCAGGCCAGTCTGAGGGGGGGTCACTGATGTAAAAAGGGGAGTAAATACAATAATGTAAGGGGGCACTGATATGAAGGTTCCCCCTATATTAGTAACCCCCCTTACCTTAGTGTATTTACTCTACAGAAGGTGGTCTCTATTCACCAGAGCCCCCCCCCCCACATCAGAGTTCCCCCTTACATCATGATCTTCAGCGTTCCCCTTTACATAAGAGTTCGCTTGCATTGTAAGGGGGAATCGTGCAGACTCTGTGCTGGCCGGGTTATAGTAACCTGACCTTCATGTCAATGGAGAAATATGTTTTTTGACTTTTTGTTTAACTTAAACACATTGCTAATAGCACTAGCTATGTGTTTATAGTTCAAATGTTGACATTTTCACTGTTTTGCACAAAAAACAGTAATTTTAGGTACTTTTTTGCTCTGTCAATAAAGAATGTGGATCTGTCAGTAAATTTCATGAATTTCCGCCAGTAAAAAAATTGGTGCTGTTTGTAAATGTTGGCATTCTGCCAGTAAATTTCACTTTGGGGAGGTTGGCAACACTGGCACCCGTCCACCCTGCACCATAACGTACCACACAGGTTCATTGCCATGCATTTTGGCCGCGTATGTTAATGCGTGCGTTACCACAACACTCAAGTGCGATGGAGCTCAGAGACGACTTTTACAGAAAAAATAGTCCCTATTGGAATTCCCCTTAATTTCCGGTTCAGTGAAAGCTGAAAGATGGTGGATGTTTTAGGAGACATGTTAGTACATGACAATGAGAACTTGGAGAGGGGACATGTAGTCTGATGATTTACAGACCACAAATAAAAGCCTCTGCTGGAAAACCTGAGCGCAGCTTATTAGAGGAAAAACATCAAGACGGATGCACAATAGATAATGAGGATATTGTTTGCAGGCACAAAGGGAACAGATTGGAAAACCAGGAAAAGGACAAAAATAAGCACAGTATACATACTATATGTCACATGTCACATTCCTTACACATGCAACAGAACTGGAATAAATTTTGCTGATTCTGCCGAGAGGCCTTTAAAGCCGAAGTCAACCCAATCACTAAAATCTCATAGAAGCTTTAACATGTTATGCCGCGTACACACGATCGCACATTCCGACAACAACATCCATCAGATTTTTTTTCCGATGGATGTTGGCTCAAACTTGTCTTGCATACACACGGTCACACAAATTTGGTCGGAAATTCCGAACGTCAAGAACGCGGTGACGTACAACACGTACGACGAGCCGAGAAAAATGAAGTTCTATAGCCAGTGCGGCTCTTCTGCTTGATTCTGAGCATGCGTGGAACTTTGTGCGTCGGAATTGTCTACACACGATCGGAAAATGTGCGATCGGAGCTTGTTGTCGGAAAATTTTAGAGCCAGCTCTATAACTTTGTGTGTCGGAAATTCCGATGGAAAAAGTCCGATGGAGCCCACACACGGTCGGAATTTCCGACAACAAGCTCCGATCGCACATTTTACGTCGGAAAGTCCGACCGTGTGTACAGGGCATAAATGTTATTCCAAAAGTCATTTTAAGCCTATTGAAATCAATGCGCTGTCCCTGGGGGTGATTCACCAAAACTGGAGAGTGCAAAATCTGGTGGAGCCGGGCATAGAAACCAATCAGCTTCCACTTTGTTTTGTCAAAGCTTAAAGCGGAGTTCCAACGTCAAATCAATTTTTTTTTTTTTTTCTAAATTCCTAAGTTAATATAATATAAATGTACTACTCACTTGGTTTTTCCAAATTACCCCCTGATGTCCGGTTTCGTATATAAAAATAACTTGTATAATCTGTTCCTGGCAGTTGCCATCTTGCCTGTGGGCATGTGAAGCCCACAAGCAGACACTTCCGGGATACGGTGATGCTGAGCTACCAGCATGCACCGCCCGTTCCTGCGCATGTGCATTATGCACATGTCACAACGCCGTAAGCTTCCGACGTTGCCATCACAACGGGCGGCGTCATCAGAAGTGCCCGCCCCGTTGTGATGGCAATGAAGACAAACAAAAGCACACAGATGATACGCCTTCAAGACGTGCTGGCGTCATTGCATCACTTCCGGTTTCAGAAGATCGCAATAATTAGCGGCGGCTAGCCAATCTGACTCCTGGGAAGATTGATTCATAGCTCAAAGGATACAGTGCACCGCCCCAGGAGACATTGCGCCGCCGGATATGGCGGCGATACCCGCGGGTGGCTGACACAGGAAACGCCACATAAATAAAGCCTAAAAAGGTAACCCTTATGCCCTGTACACACAATTGTATTTTCCAATGGAAAAAGTGCGATCGGACTGTGTTGTCGGAAATTCCGATCGTGTGTGGGCTCCATCTGACTTTTTCCGTCGGAATTTCCGACACACAAAGTTTGAGAGCAGGCTATAAAATTTTCCAACAAAAAAATCCGATCGTTTAAATTCCGATCGTGTGTACACAAATCCGACGCACAAAGTTCCACGCATGCTCAGAATAAATTAAGAGACGAAAGCTATTGGCCACTGCCCCGTTTATAGTCCCGACGTACGTGTTTTCGTCACCGCGTTCAGAACGATCGGATTTTCCGACAACTTTGTGCGACCGTGTGTATGCAAGACAAGTTTGAGCCAACATCCGTCGGAAAAAATCAGATGGATTTTGTTGTCGGAATGTCCGATCAATGTCCGACCGTGTGTACAGGGCATTAGGGGGGGGAAAAAATGATTGCCATTTGACAATGTATGTTATGCCAGCTTGGTAATAAGGTGAATTTCGGAAATTGTGTGGAACTCCTCTTTAACTGAACAAGCTAAAGTTAGAAGCTGATTGGTTTCTATGCACAGCTACTCCAGATTTTGCACTCTCCAGTTTTAGTAAATCAACACTATTTCTTTCATACACTTAAAAAAAACACTGAAAAAAACATTCTCTGTACTGCAATAATCTAAAGTAAAATTGTCACTATCCATGTCTATAAACAATATTCCATTATTGGACTCTTCTCCCTTGTTTGTTTTGTACTGCTGCATATTTTCCTTTGCACTTGGACATCAATAAAAAGATTTTGGATTAGAAAAAAAGTAAAAATGCATTGGGTTCAAGTTCTGTGTCTTATTGAAGAGTTAAGCTGCCTGTGGATGGTCACAAGTCAGCAGGTGAACATACTGTCCAGACCGACTAGGTCTAGGTATGTCAATGCATAAAGCTGCATTTGAAACGGAACATAGACTGCAATACTCAAAGAGGAGCTTCACTTTTGTTTGGCATTACAAAACGAATGCAGTCATCACATCTAAGAACTGATAAACTGCTATGTAATAAATGTTTGCTTGAAGTTAGCGCTTGAAGTTAGCACTTCAATAGTGCGCCATAGCTGAATGACAGATACATTGCGCCTCTGTAGTTCTGGGAGAGCGTCCATGGACAGACGTCCTCCCAGAACACGCCTCCCGTGCAGCCCCTGGGGCACGCATCAGGCACACTCTGTGACCGTTCTGTCCTTTGGACATAGCTGATCACAGATTCAGTTAAAGGGTCAATCACAGCTGATAACTTGTAAAGAAACTTGCCAGTTATCAGCTTTCCTTTCCTCAAATTACACTTTGCTACAATGTAAAGTAGTGGATGTACAGCTTGTATAACAGTGTAAATTTGCTGTCCCCTCAAAATAACTCAACACACATCCATTAATGTCTAAACCGCTTGCAACAAAAGTGAGTACACCCCTAAGTGAAAATGTCCAAATTGGGCCCAAAGTGTCAATATTTTGTGTGGCCACCATTATTTTCCAGCACTGCCTTAACCCTCTTGGGCATGGAGATCACCAGAGCTTCACAGGTTGTCACTGGAGTCCTCTTCCACTCCTCCAGCTGGTGGATGTTAGAGACCTTGCGCTCCTCCACCTTCTGTTTGAGGATGCCCCACAGCAGTGTTCCATACTTGCCAACTGTCCCGAATTTTCTGGGACATTCCTGGGATTTAGACCCTTTTCCCGATTTAATCGTTTCCCGGGAGATGTCCCGGGAAATTCGTTTTTTCCCGTTTTTCACTGCCGAGGTTCGTGCCGCCGGCCGCCAGAGGTCCACCATTTTCAAGAAGACCATAGAAGTAGGCTGGCCAGATGGCTACAATAGAGATTGAGCTGTGGCGCTGCCCACCCCCCGGCCCGCTCCGCCTCCCTGCCAGTCTCTGTGACCTGTTATGGAAAGGGGGGGGGGGATGGGCAGCGCCGCAGCTCAATCTCTGTTGTAACCATGCGGCTCCGCTTGACCAACTTTGGGGACGTATAGTCTGGATGTCACAGGGGGGGGCAGTCTGGATGTCACGGGGGGGGCGTATAGTCTGGAAGTCACGGGGGGGGGGATGTATATGCTGGATGTCACAAATGTCACGGGGGGGGGCTGTATAGTCTGCATGTCACAGAGGGGGGCTGTATAGTCTGGATGTCACAGGGGGGGCTGTATAGTCTGAATGTCACGGGGGGGGTGTATAGTCTGGATGTCACAGGGGGGGGCCAGTCTGGATGTCACAGAGGAGGGCTGTATAGTCTGGATGTCACAGGGGGGCCGTACAGTCTGGATGTCACAGGGAGGGGCCAGTCTGGATGTCATGGGGGGGGGGCATATAGTCTGGATGTCACAGGGGGGCTGTATAGTTTGGATGTCTCGGGGGGGGGGGGCAGTCTGGATGTCATAGAGGGGGGCTGTATAGTCTGGATGTCACAGGGGGGGGCAGTCTGGATGTCACAGGAGGGGGCCAGTCTGGATGTCACGGGGGGTCTGTATAGTCTGGATGTCACGGGGGGGGCTGTATAGTCTGGATGTCACGGGGGGCTGTATAGTCTGGATGTCACAGGGGGGGCTGTATAGTCTGGATGTCACAGGGGGGGCAGTCTGGATGTCACAGAGGGGGGCTGTATAGTCTGAATGTCACAGGGGGGGCAGTCTGGATTTCACAGGGGAGGGGCTGTATAGTCTGGATGTCAGGGGGGGGAGTCTGGATGTCACAGGGGGGGCCAGTCTGAATTTGACAGGGGGGGCCAGTCTGGATGTCACAGGGGGGGCTGTATAGTCTGGATGTCACGGGGGGCCAGTCTGGATGTCACGGGGGGGGGCAGTCTGGATGTCACAAAGGGGGGCTGTATAGTCTGGATGTCACAGGGGGGCCGTATAGTCTGGATGTCACGGGGGAGCTGTATAGTCTGAATGTCACGGGGGGGCCAGTCTGGATGTCACGGGGGGGCCGTATAGTCTGGATGTCTCGGGGGGGCAGTCTGGATGTCACGGGGGGGCCGTTTAGTCTGGATGTCACGGGGGGCTGTATAGACTGGATGTCACGGGGGGGCTGTATAGTTTGGATGTCACAGAGGGGGGCGTATAGTCTGGATGTCACAGGGGGGCCAGTCTGGATGTCACGGGGGGGCCGTATAGTCTGGATGTCACAGGGGGGGCTGTATAGTCTGGATGTCACAGGGGAGGGGCTGTATAGTCTGGATGTCAGGGGGGGGAGTCTGGATGTCACAGGGGGGGCCAGTCTGAATTTGACAGGGGGGTCCAGCCTGGATGTCACAGGGGGGCTGTATAGTCTGGATGTCACGGGGGGCCAGTCTGGATGTCAAGGGGGGCAGCCTGGATGTCACAAAGGGGGGCTGTATAGTCTGGATGTCACAGGGGGGCCGTATAGTCTGGATGTCACGGGGGGGCTGTATAGTCTGGATGTCTCGGGGGGGCAGTCTGGATGTCACGGGGGGGGGGCCGTATAGTCTGGATGTCACGGGGGGCTGTATAGTCTGGATGTCACGGGGGGCTGTATAGATTGGATGTCACAGAGGGGGGGCTGTATAGTCTGGATGTCACAGGGGGGGGGCGTATAGTCTGGATGTCACATGGGGGGCTGTATAGTTTGGATGTCACGGGGGGGGCAGACTGGATGTCACAGGAGGGGGGCTGTATAGTCTGGATGTCACGGGGGGGGCAGACTGGATGTCACAGGGGGGGGCCAGTCTGGATGTCACGGGGGGGCAGTCTGGATATCACGGGGGGACTGTATAGTCTGGATGTCACAGGGGGGGCCAGTCTGGATGTCACAGAGGGGGGCTGTATAGTCTGGATGTCATGGGGGGGGCGTATAGTCTGGATGTCTCACGGGGGGCTGTATAGTCTGGAAGTCATGGGGGGGCCAGTCTGGATGTCACAGGAGGGGGCCGTATAGTCTGGATGTCACAGGGGGGGGCTGTATAGTCTGGATGTCACAGGGGGGGCCGTATAATCTGGATGTCACAGAGGGGCACCAGATGTAAGGAGGACTGATGGGGACACCACGGGCATGTAAGGAGGACTGATGGGGACACAGATGTAGGGAGGACTGATGTGGGCACAGATGTAAGGAGGACTGATGTGGGCACAGATGTAAGGAGGACTGATGTGGGCACAGATGTAAGGAGGACTGATGTGGGCACAGATGTAAGGAGGACTGATGTGGGCACAGATGTAAGGAGGACTGATGTGGGCACAGATGTAAGGAGGACTGATGGGGACATCACGACATGTAAGGAGGACTGATGGGGAAACAGATGTAATGAGGACTGATGGGGACACAGATGTAATGAGGACTGATGGGGACACAGATGTAAGGAGGACTCTGCTGATGGGGACACAGATGTAAGGAGGACTGATGGGGACATCACGACATGTAAGGAGGACTGATGGGGAAACAGATGTAATGAGGACTGATGGGGACACAGATGTAAGGAGGACTCTGCTGATGGGGACACAGATGTAAGGAGGACTGATGGGGACACAGATGTAAGGAGAACTCTGCTGATGGAGACACAGATGTAAGGAGAACTCTGCTGATGGAGACACAGATGTAAGGAGAACTCTGCTGATGGAGACACAGATGTAAGGAGAACTCTGCTGATGGAGACACAGATGTAAGGAGAACTCTGCTGATGGAGACACAGATGTAAGGAGGACTCTGATGATGGGGACACAGATGTGAGGAAGGCTCCGTTGATGGGGCAGCTGATGTAAGGAGGGGCTCCGCTGAGGACAACTGATGGCATCTGGTGGCAGGCAACGTGGCAGGTGACACGCTCAGGGCTCCCACTGATTCTGTATTAATGTGAGTTTAATGATTTTATTTTATATTACAATGTAATAATAGAAATAATGCGCTTCAATCATCCTGACATCATAACAATCATGGCGCGGGGATGATTGAAGCGCTAACACCAGGTGTTTGGAGTATCTTTATCTGCTGATTGATAAACTCTGGAATACACATATTGTTATTGTGGTGTAGGATCTGGGGCAGGTGATGGAGGCCACTGTGCTCATTGGGACCTTTAATGCTGCAGACATTTTTCTGTACCCTTCCCCAGATCTGTGCCTCGATAAAATCCTGTCTCAGAGGTCTACAGACAATTCCTTGGACTTCATGGCTTGGTTTGTGCTCTAAAATGCACAGTTACCTGTGGGACCTTATATAGAGAGATGTGTGCCTTTCCAAATCATGTCCAATCCACTGAATTTACCACAGGTGGACTCCAGTCAAGTTGTAGAAACATCTCAAGGATGATCAGTGAAAACAGGATATGCACCTGAGCTCAATTTTGAGCGTCATCGCAAAGGCTGTGAATACTTATGTATATGGGATTTTTTTGTTTATATTTTTAACAAATTTGCAAAGATTTTAAACAAACTTCTTTCCCTTTGTCATTATGGGGTATTGTTTGTAGAATTTTGAGGAAAATAATGAATTTAATCTATTTTGGAATAAGGCTGTAACATAACAAAATGTGGAAAAAGTGAAGCGCTGCGAATACTTTGCGGATGCACTGTACACTTTAATGTATATGAGTGCTTGCTGTGCCTCATGGGATATGCACGTCACATATTCCAGGACCTTTATTAACAAAGGAGAGAAACGTCACAGGCTCCTACTCCCGACGCGTTGCGTCACAGACACGTGACTTTTTCAAGGACCCTTGAAAAAGTCACGTGTCTGTGAATCAACGCGTCGGGAGGAGGAGACTGTGACGTTTCTAGCAGTGTCTGTGTGTGAGCACTGGCAGTGGATGAGGAGCCTCCAGCGCATAGCTGAATGCAGCTGATCATTATACTTTCTATGCGATCTTATCTAGTAACATTCTTTGGTGCACCTATTTCATTTATTCAAAATGTTTTCACTTCAATTTTGGCACTTTTTAGGATTATTGTGGTACATAACTTATGGGTGTTTTATTTGTGTTTACTCACATATTAAGTGGGTGGTAATCACCAGGAGGATTGTATTATTCACAAAATTGTATTAATTTATGTTTAATCACATATTGAGTAAGAACACCAAGGTGCATTATTAAGAGGTTAATATCAGCGCAATTATTCACTTACACTCTATTTTTTATTTGTCATTCACAACATTAATTGCAGCTATATTATTTGGATATCTTTTAATAACCTTATCACATAATTTTATTCACTTTATCCACTTTAGCGCTTTAGTATTTTATCACTTTTTTACAAACAACATGGTGGCATCGGACCCGATCAGTTGCAGAATAGAAGAGGATCTCCGCAGGACAACGCTGGATCCGCTGGGTGGGTGAGTACTTTACAGAACACACCACCCAGTAAGCAGGGGTTTAAAAAAGATTGGGGGGGGGGGTGAAGATCTACTTCAAGATCAAACTTTTCATTTGGACAGAGTATGAAAGGTTTAAAAGCCCTGTAAGGCCTTTTTTTTCAGTTGTCTGTGTCCTATTAAGTTAATTCCTTTTCAATTCTTGACCCAGTGACACAATGGGAAATAAAAGTCAAGTCGAGCTTTATCGTCATTCTACTACATGTGAGGACATACGGTAGAACGAAATGTCGTATCTCACAGGACCGCAGTGCTACATACTAATTAAACATAATTATAAATATACAAAGAATAAAACACAACAAAGAACTTAAAATAAAAATTATAAACCTATACACATCTGGGAACTATGTAACTGTACATATACTGTGTATACTAAGCTCTCTCCAAAGTGCGGGGGAAAACCTTGGTAGACAGTTGTCACCAGAACAGGTGCCCCTATTGGAAGATTTCCTCTCTATTCCCGTTCTGGTGACAACTCAAAAAGAGACAGTGGTCACCAAGACCAATACTAAGGGCGAGTCTCCCAGTGGGGACACAGACTACCATAAACAAGTGACAGAGGTTCACACCTCTCCAACCAAAAACTAGAGAAAAAAAAAGTTTCTGGTTTTACATGCACTGTCATTTGTAATTTCAATTTGCTTGTAAAAGAAAAGGGCATAAAACACCTTGGTGGGCAAACACACACCTCCTGGCCCTTTAAGAGGTTTATGGCCCCGGGAGGCGGGGCGTGGCTTAAGATCACGTGACCACTGTGTTAGGCTGTCGCGGTGGTCATGTGGTCCAAAAACTCGCTCGTTGCGATCGGAGGCTTTCGGTTAGGTGACAGCAACTATGCTGGGAGCGCGCAGCGCGCACGCTCTTGGCACAGGTGTGTAGGCAGCAATTCACGCAAAATAAGGACCAGGAGCCGAGAGGCCACATATTTGCATACAGCCGGCGCCAAGTGGTTAAAGTGTTACTAAACATAGGACCAGATATTCACTCTATCTTGTCTCCCACAATACATGGGCATGCAATTATTTTGGTAAATACAGATTGCTAAATACCTTTTTTTTTATCAGCAGTATATAGCAGTCTTGTGACTTCTATCAGTGTCTGGTTAAAGCTTGTAGGAGGAGTTTTCATTCTCCTCTGACTGTCCTAGGAGGCTGCCTTGACCCTTTGTCTAGACAGTGCTGATTGGCCTTGTGCTGATCACATGCACCATCTGAGCATGTGTAGAGTGACTCAAAAGCTCTGTTCTATCAGAAGATGGTTTGGGGACTGTGTAAGAAGGTAAGGATCAGAGAAGACAGGATCACACAGCCTTTTTACACAATGCGGAGGATTAACCCCTTAGGTTCCACAGTGAGTATAACAAGCATCCTTTACTGCATATACAGACTGATTTTACTGTTGTGGGTTTAGTAACACTTTAAGTGGAACTAAACTGTATCTGAGCACCACAAATGGAAAACGTTAATTCATTTTTAATATTCATCACAAACTCACCCATCCATCCACGTCGCCATGCTTTATTTTGTTGAGAATCCATCTGCTCTTTGCTCAGGCATTCAGACAGGAGGCTGTGCTTATCTGAAAAAGCTCCTCCTTCACCCTTCGCCCTTCCAAATGAAAGAAAAAAAATGCCCATGAATATTCCTGGGATGTAAAAATAAGTTTAAAACAAGTAAATATACAGTGCCTTGCAAAAGTATTACCCCCTTGGCTTTTTACCTATTTTGTTACATTACAGCCTACATCTTCAAAGTTGTGGGCATGTTCTGTAAATTAAATGATGCAAATCCTCAAACAATCCATGTTAATTCCAGGTTGTGAGGCAGCAAAACACGAAAAATGCTAAGGGGGGTGAATACTTTTGCAAGGTACTGTAATAAACCTTCCTGCCTATTTACTGATGCTAGAGTGAAGAGTTGAAAAAAATAGTAATTTTTTTTTAATTAATATTATTTTTTCATTATCCGCTTGCCGACCTCCCTATAGCAGTTTTACTGCTACATGACGGCAGCTGTGCGCCGGATCACATATATATACGTGATACGACATTTCTGGGTAGCAGGCGCGAGTGTGTGCCGCCAGCGGCTTGCTCCTGCTGTAATTATTCACTGCGGGAGCCTGTACTGTGGACCCAGTGTTCGCAGACACCCACCGATCATTCGTTACACAGGCAGAACCGCAGTCCATCCATGTAAACAAGGCAAACTGCCGTTCTGTCAGTAGGGAAGACATGGATCCTGTCTCCCTGCAAAGCAGGGTCATGCATCTATGTCTTCCCCTACTACAAGCACCTCCCCCACGGTAAGAAAACACCAACTAGGCACGCATTTAACCCTTTTATTGTTCTAGATGTTTAACCCCTTCCAAGCCAGTGTCATTAGTACAGTGATAGTGCATGTTTTTAGCACTGATCACTGTATTAGTGTCACTGGTTCCCAAAAAAAGTGTCAAAAGTGTCAGTTAGTGTCCAGTTGCCCCACTATAAGTCACTGATCACCGCTGTTACTAGTAAAAAAAAACCAAAAACATAGTTTGTAGACGCTATAACTTTTACGCAAACCAATCAATATACGCTTATTGTTGGGATTTTTTTAACCACTTGCCGACCGCCTCACGCCTTTATACGTGAGCAGAGCGGCACGGGCAGGCAAAATCACGTACCTGAAACGTGATTGCCTTCCCGCGGGTGGGGGGTCCGATCGGACCCCCCCCCTGTGCCAGCTGCGGTCGGCATTTGGTTGGGAGCGATGAGAGACGAGGGGGAGACCATCCGATCGTGGCCCCCCCCTCGCGATCGCTCCAAGCCAATGACAAACATCCCCTGCCTCTGTATAGTACACAGAGGCAGAGGATGTGATGTCATCTCTCCTCGGCTGTCAGTTTCCGTTCCAGCGCCGAGGAGAGATGACATGTAAGTAAGTGCACAACACAAACACACACAGTAGAACATGCCAGGCATACATTACACCCCCGATCCCCCCCCGATCGCCCCCCGATCCCCCCCCAATCACCCCCCCCCCCTGTCACAAACTGACACCAAGCAGGTTTTTTTTTTTTTTTTTTTTTCCTGATTACTGCATAGTGTCAGTTTGTGACAGTTAGCAGTGTTAGGACAGTTACTGTAACCCCCTGTAGGTCTAGGGTACCCCCCTTACCCCCCCTAATAAAGTTTTAACCCCTTGATCACCCCCTGTCACCAGTGTCGCTAAGCGATCATTTTTCTGATCGCTGTATTAGTGTCGCTGGTGACGGTAGTTAGGGACGTAAATATTTAGGTTTGCCGTCAGTGTTTTATAGCGACAGGGACCCCCATATACTACCGAATAAATGTTTTAACCCCTTGATTGCCCCCTAGTTAACCCTTTCACCACTGATCACCGTATAACCGTTACGGGTGACGCTGGTTAGTTAGTTTATTTTTTATAGTGTCAGGGCACCCGCCGTTTATTACCGAATAAAGGTTTAGCCCCCTAATCGCCCGGCGGTGATATGCGTCGCCCCAGGCAGCGTCAGATTAGCGCCAGTACCCCCCCTAATAAAGTTTTAACCCCTTGATCACCCCCTGTCGCCAGTGTCGCTAAGCGATCATTTTTCTGATCGCTGTATTAGTGTCACTGGTGACGCTAGTTAGGGACGTAAATATTTAGGTTCGCCGTCAGTGTTTTATAGCGACAGGGACCCCCATATACTATCTAATAAATGTTTTAACCCCTTGATTGCCCCCTAGTTAACCCTTTCACCACTGATCACCGTATAACTGTTACGGGTGACGCTGGTTAGTTAGTTTATTTTTTATAGTGTCAGGGCACCCGCCGTTTATTACCAAATAAAGGTTTAGCCCCCTGATCGCCCGGCGGTGATATGCGTTGCCCCAGGCAGCGTCAGATTAGCGCCAGTACCGCGAACACCCACGCACGCACCGTACACGCACCATACACCTCCCTTAGTGGTATAGTATCTGATCGGATCAATATCTGATCCGATCAGATCTATACTAGCGTCCCCAGCAGTTTAGGGTTCCCAAAAACGCAGTGTTAGCGGGATCAGCCCAGATACCTGCTAGCACCTGCGTTTTGCCCCTCCGCCCAGGCGAGCCCACCCAAGTGCAGTATCGATCGATCACTGTCACTTACAAAACACTAAACGCATAACTGCAGCGTTCGCAGAGTCAGGCCTGATCCCTGCGATCGCTAACAGTTTTTTTGGTAGTATTTTGGTGAACTGGCAAGCACCAGCCCCAGGCAGCGTCAGGTTAGCGCCAGTACCGCTAACACCCACGCACGCAGCATACACCTCCCTTAGTGGTATAGTATCTGAACAGATCAATATCTGATCCGATCAGATCTATACTAGCGTCCCCAGCAGTTTAGGGTTCCCAAAAACGCAGTGTTAGCGGGATCAGCTCAGATACCTGCTAGCACCTGCGTTTTGCCCCTCCGCCCGGCCCGGCCCAGCCCACCCAAGTGCAGTATCGATCGATCACTGTCACTTACAAAACTCTAAACGCATAACTGCAGCGTTCGCAGAGTCAGGCCTGATCCCTGCGATCGCTAACAGTTTTTTTTGTAGCGTCTTGGTGAACTGGCAAGCACCAGAGGCCTAGTACACCCCGGTCGTAGTCAAACCAGCACTGCAGTAACACTTGGTGACGTGGCGAGTCCCATAAGTGCAGTTCAAGCTGGTGAGGTGGCAAGCACAAGTAGTGTCCCGCTGCCACCAAAAAGACAAACACAGGCCCGTCATGCCCATAGTGCCCTTCCTGCTGCATTCGCCAATCCTAATTGGGAACCCACCGCTTCTGCAGCGCCCGTACTTCCCCCATTCACATCCCCAACCAAATGCAGTCGGCTGCATGAGAGGCATTTTCTTTATGTCCTCCCGAGTACCCCTACCCAGCGAACCCCCCAAAAAGTATGTTGTGTCTGCAGCAAGCGCGGATATAGCCGTGACACCCGCTATTATTGTCCCTCCTGTCCTGACAATCCTGGTCTTTGCATTGGTGAATGTTTTGAACGCTACCATGCACTAGTTGAGTATTAGCGTAGGGTACAGCATTGCACAGACTAGGCACACTTTCACAGGGTCTCCCGAGATGCCATCGCATTTTGAGAGACCCGAACCTGGAACCGGTTACAGTTATTATAGTTAGTTACAAAAAAAAGTGTAAAAAAAAAAAAAACACAAACAAAAATATAAAATAAAAATAGTTGTCGTTTTATTGTTCTCTCTCTCTCTATTCTCTCTCTATTGTTCTGCTCTTTTTTACTGTATTCTATTCTGCAATGTTTTATTGTTATTATGTTTTATCATGTTTGCTTTTCAGGTATGCAATTTTTTATACCTTACCGTTTACTGTGCTTTATTGTTAACCATTTTTTTGTCTTCAGGTATGCCATTCACGACTTTGAGTGGTTATACCAGAATGATGCCTGCAGGTTTAGGTATCATCTTGGTATCATTCTTTTCAGCCAGCGGTCGGCTTTCATGTAAAAGCAATCCTAGTGGCTAATTAGCCTCTAGACTGCTTTTACAAGCAGTGGGAGGGAATGCCCCCCCCCCCCAACATCTTCCGTGTTTTTCTCTGGCTCTCCTGTCTCAACAGGGAACCTGAAAATGCAGCCGGTGATTCAGCCAGCTGACCATAGAGCTGATCAGAGACCAGAGTGGCTCCAAACATCTCTATGACCTAAGAAACCGGAAGCTACGAGCATTTTATGACGTAGATTTCGCCGGATGTAAACAGCGCCATTGGGAAATTGGGAAAGCATTTTATCACACCGATCTTGGTGTGATCAGATGCTTTGAGGGCAGAGGAGAAATCTAGGGTCTAATAGACCCCAATTTTTGCAAAAAAGAGTACCTGTCACTACCTATTGCTATCATAGGGGATATTTACATTCCCTGAGATAACAATAAAAATGATTTAAAAAAAAAAAAAATGAAAGGAACAGTTTAAAAATAAGATAAAAAAATAATAATAATAAAGAAAAAAAAAAAAAAAAAAAAAAAAGCACCCCTGTCCCCCCTGCTCTCACGCTAAGGTGAACGCAAGCGTTGGTCTGGCGTCAAATGTAAACAGCAATTGCACCATGCATGTGAGGTATCGCCGCGAAGGTCAGATCGAGGGCAGTAATTTTAGCAGTAGACCTCCTCTGTAAATCTAAAGTGGTAACCTGTAAAGGCTTTTAAAGGCTTTTAAAAATGTATTTAGTTTGTCGCCACTGCACGTTTGTGCGCAATTTTAAAGCATGTCATGTTTGGTATCTATGTACTCGGCCTAAGATCATCTTTTTTATCTCATTAAACATTTGGGCAATATAGTGTGTTTTAGTGCATTAAAATGTAAAAAAGTGTGTTTTTTCCCCAAAAAATGCGTTTGAAAAATCGCTGCGCAAATACTGTGTGAAAAAAAAAAATGAAACACCCACCATTTTAATCTGTAGGGCATTTGCTTTAAAAAATATATATAATGTTTGGGGGTTCAAAGTAATTTTCTTGCAAAAAAAAATTATTTTTTTATGTAAACAATAAGTGTCAGAAAGGGCTTTGTCTTCAAGTGGTTAGAAGAGTGGGTGATGTGTGACATAAGCTTCTAGATGTTGTGCATAAAATGCCAGGACAGTTCAAACCCCCCCCCAAATGACCCCATTTTGGAAAGTAGACACCCCAAGCTATTTGCTGAGAGTCATGTTGAGTCCATGGAATAATTTATATTGTGACACAAGTTGCGGGAAAGAGACAATTTTTTATTTTTTTTATTTTTTTTTGCGCAAAGTTGTCACTAAATGATATATTGCTCAAACATGCCATGGGAATATGTGAAATTACACCCCAAAATACATTCTGCTGCTTCTCCTGAGTACGGGGATACCACATGTGTGAGACTTTTTGGGAGCCTAGCCGCGTACGGGACCCCGAAAACCAAGCACCGCCTTCAGGCTTTCTAAGGCCGTAAATTTTTGATTTCACTCTTCACCGCCTATCACAGTTTCGGGGGCCATGGAATGCCCAGGTGGCAAAAAAAACCCCCAAATGACCCCATTTTGGAAAGTAGGCACCCCAAGCTATTTGATGAGAGGTATAGTGAGGGGGCGTGGCTTGGCGCGCAACAGCGATGGACGCTTGAAACAAGAGCTCCGGCATCCAGGCAGCCCTAACCCGTCACCTTGCACCCAAAGCACTTGATAATGAGCAAGAGGAACACAGGGACACCCCGCACGAGATCACGCCGCTCATCGGCAGCTTACCAGGGAAGGAACATTGAAGATCTGTTCCGGAATCCCCCGCCCGCACGAGAAGGCCTGTTAGGAGCCAAGATGGCGCCGCCGCATGTTATGGAGGACGACTTCAGCGAGGACTCTCAATCAGCGGCGGAGGAGAACGGTAGGATTACACCCCATTCCGACCTCCCCCTGACATACGCTGGCATGTCAGGCTTTGCAGCTGACATAAAAGCCACCTTTTCGGCGGCGATAACAGATTTAAAATCCAGCATGTTGATCCTCACTGACAAGATGGCCACGGCAGAACATGCAGGCAGGTGCAGGGATAAGGCTTTACATCGCCTGGACAGAGTTACACAGACACAGTCCCAACAGCTCATAGAAATCAACAAACACCTCGAAGATTTGGATAACAGAGGCAGAAGGAACAATATTAGGGTGAGGGGGATCCCAGAGACCGTAGAGGCTGATCAAATAACACCAGCTCTACAGAGGGTTTTTAACAGCCTGCTAGAAAGACCAGAGGAGACAGACATTGAGTTTGTAAGGGCTCACAGAGCACTCAGAGCAAGAGGCCCTGATAACATGCCACCACGCGACATCATATGCTGTTTACAGAGCTTTGCTTTAAAAGAAGACATCATGAGGAAAGCACGCAGGAATGATCAGATAGTCTTTAATGGTGAAACCATCATGTTATTTCATGATCTGTCTCAGATCACTCTAAAGAATCGCAGAGCTCTTAGACCATTACTAGACAAGCTGCGAGAAAAGGATCTCCGCTACTCATGGCGATTCCCATTTGCACTCCTAGTGAACCATAATGGAAGACAGCACATCTTACGATCACCAGATGATCTCCCAGATTTTTGCCAAGCATTACATCTAGAACGGATAGAATTACCAGAGTGGTACCAAGAATTCATGCTACCTCCACTGGAAAGATCCCCCTTCTCATCACCTGACAAACGCATCTCCAAGAAGATGAAATCAGCACGTCCTGGAGGTTCACAAGCGGGGACTCCAAATAACAGACCTCACACCCCCAGGGGCTCTGAAGAAGCCTGAAAATGTCCACAGAAATCCACACTACACTTGGAAGAAGACGCATCGCTCCTGAAATGACACTTTGAATGCTGACCCCAAAGTAAATACTTGCTGACATCAACATACTGAGACACTTTGGCTGGTTCGATTTTTCCTGACAGAATGGAACTTCACATCAAGATTCAACAACACATTAAGTACCAGTTCATATAGCTCAGCAGTTTTAGTAAAATTCCATGTTTACGGGGACTGTTGCTTTTACCCCCCATGATGGCCTAGGCCAATTCTATAGATAAAATAAGGTTGTAAGGTACACGAATCAGAATAGTTAATACTAATAGGCTTGTGCAGTTCTTAAAGCACAACTGTCAATATCTCACTCCAGCAAGCATTGTTTACAGAAATGTCGATGGGGGGGAAAAAAAAAAAAAAAAAAAAAAAAAAAAAAAAAAAACAAAGGAGAGCAAAGTAAAACACAAATTTTAGGGGCAATTTAAAACCATCTCCAAAGGGAAGACGACAAGATGATACCCCCGTTTGGAGGGGGGCCTTGAAATCTCCCAGGAGAACAGAGAAATGATCAAACAGCTCATCGACATCTCTACCTATAAAGTCATTTGGGTCAAAGAGATCAGGGGAGGATGTATGCTTCTTCATTGCTACTAATAGGGTGCATTGTTGACCATTAATGTTTATAATATGTTTACTATGGCTGCTGCCGGTTACTGCTCACTAATTGAGTGTTATATCTTTTAATTCAGTTTAATCTAATTTGACTGGTTGAAACTACCAAAGTGATTAGGCGGCTGCCAATCACGCTCCGACAAAGTGCCCCTTGGCGGGAGAGGAATTTCCTGACAGGAGGCACTAACATACCACCTTGGCCCCATTGGGTCCCCAAGGAGATTACATTATCTCACTCTTAACCTCTGGGTGCTCTCACTTTCAGAGTACTAGTTTCTTATTTTCTTATTTTCTTTTCCTCATTTCTTTTCACCTATACTTTTTAAGGGGTAAAGTATAATTCATTGGAAACTTCAGTCTTTTCTCCAGCTATTGTCTTGACAGCTCTCTCTGAACCCTCAAGATGGCGTACTCATCCCTAGGACACGAACCTACAATAATCTCTCACAACACGAAGGGCCTGAACATTCCTGAAAAGCGCAGGACCCTCCTGAGGGAACTCAAAAAAGGTAAACCACGTTTTGTGTTTTTACAGGAAACACACTTCAAAACTCAACAAATCCCCAAAATGACAGACTCATTCTTTACACAAGCATATCATGCAACGAATGATTTAGCAAAATCCAAGGGAGTGTCCATACTCATTAGTAGGGAGGCTTCCTTTGAAATAACTGACAAACTCATAGATCCAGAAGGAAGGTTCATATTCCTGAAAGGGAACTGCTGCGGTAAGCCTATTACACTAGCAAACGTTTATTTCCCCAACACGGCACACCTTACCTTCTGCCGTAAAATTGTTGGACAACTCAAGGACTTTGGCTCGGGATGTATCATTCTGGGTGGGGACTTTAACGTCCCGTTGAATCCTCTTAGTGATACGTCCACAGGCAAAACCTACATCACATACAAAATACTCAAACAAATCAAAACACTACTAAACTCGCTTCAATTAATAGACTCTTGGAGATTTATTAACCCAGAGGGAAAAGATTACACCTTCTACTCCATTCCCCATTGCAGATACTCAAGAATAGATTATGTCTTTATATCACAAAGAGACTTAGACATAGTATCTGGAGCTAAAATAGAGAGGTATAGTGAGTATTTTGCAGACCTCACTTTTTGTCACAAAGTTTTGAAAATTGAAAAAAGAAAAAAAAAAATTTTTTTTCTCGTCTTTCTTTATTTTCAAAAACAAATGAGAGCTGCAAAATACTCACCATGCCTCTCAGCAAATAGCTTGGGGTGTCTACTTTCCAAAATGGGGTCATTTGGGGGGGGTTTGTGCCACCTGGGCATTCCATGGCCTCCAAAACTGTGATAGGCAGTGAGGAGTAAAATCAAAAATGTACGCCCTTAGAAATCCTGAAGGCGGTGCTTGGTTTTCGGGGTCCCGTACGCGGCTAGGCTCCTAAAAAGTCCCACACATGTGGTATCCCCGTACTCAGGAGAAGCAGCTAAATGTATTTTGGGGTGCAATTCCACATATGCCCATGGCCTGTGTGAGCAATATATCATTTAGTGACAACTTTGTGCAAAAAAAAAAAAAAAAAAAATTGTCACTTTCCCGCAACTTGTGTCAAAATATAAAACATTCCATGGACTCAACATGCCTCAAAGCAAATAGCTTGGGGTGTCTACTTTCCAAAATGGGGTCATTTGGGGGGGGTTTATGTCATCTGGGCATTTTATGGCCTTCAAAACCGTGATAGGTAGTGAGGAGTAAAATCAAAAATGTACGCCCTTAGAAATCCTGAAGGCGGTGCTTGGTTTTCGGGGCCCCGTACGCGGCTAGGCTCCCAAAAAGTCCCACACATGTGGTATCCCCGTACTCAGGAGAAGCAGCTAAATGTATTTTGGGGTGCAATTCCACATATGCCCATGGCCTGTGTGAGCAATATATCATTTAGTGACAACTTTTTGTAATTTTTTTTTTTTTTTTTTTTTTTTGTCATTATTCAATCACTTGGGACAAAAAAAATGAATATTCAATGGGCTCAACATGCTTCTCAGCAAATTCCTTGGGGTGTCTACTTTCCAAAATGGGGTCATTTGTGGGGGTTTTGTACTGCCCTGCCATTTTAGCACCTCAAGAATCGACATAGGCAGTCATAAATTAAAGGCTGTGTAAATTCCAGAAAATGTACCCTAGTTTGTAGACGCTATAACTTTTGCGCAAACCAATAAATATACACTTATTGACATTTTTTTTACCAAAGACATGTGGCCGAATACATTTTGGCCTAAATGTATGACTAAAATTGAGTTTATTGGATTTTTTTTAGAACAAAAAGTAGAAAATATCATTTTTTTTCAAAATTTTCGGTCTTTTTCCGTGTATAGCGCAAAAAATAAAAACGGCAGAGGTGATCAAATACCATCAAAAGAAAGCTCTATTTGTGGGAAGAAAAGGACGCAAATTTCGTTTGGGTACAGCATTGCATGACCGCGCAATTAGCAGTTAAAGCGACGTAGTGCCGAATTGTAAAAAGTGCTCTGGTCAGGAAGGGGGTAAATCCTTCCGGGGCTGAAGTGGTTAACCAAAAATATGGTCTAAATTGATGAAGAAAATAGATTTTTCATTTTTTTCATTGGATATGTTTTATAGCAGAAAGTAAAAAATATTGTGCTTTTTTTTTTTTCAAAACTGTCAGCCTTTATTTTGTTTACAGCACAAAAAAGAAAAAAAAATGCAGAGGTGACAATACCACCAAAAGAAAGCTCTATTTGTGGGAAGAAGGAAGATAAAGGAAGGAAGGACATATAGAACTACCAGAATAACCCCCTAATTCAGTAATGGACAAACTGTAAGGTATAGATAATCATTTAAAGCAGAGGTCCACACTAAAAAAAAAATTACACAAAAATGCTCCTAAAAATATTAAAAAAAAAAATTGAAAAAAAAATTTTTTTTTACTTACCAGAAATGGCTGTTGCTAGGCAGATCGTCCTAATCTGCCACTTCCTACACTGCGGTAATCTTCATTCTTCTCCTCCTCGTTGTCTTCTGGGGAATGGGGCGCGCTGTGTTCTGGGGACTGTGTGTTTCCCAGAACACAGCCAGCCATTTATAAAGCGCCGCGCGACTCGCGCATGCGCAGTAGGAAACGGGCAGTGAAGCCGCAAGACTCCACTGCCTGTTTCCCTTAGTTCGAATGGCGGTGCCGGGACCCAATCCGATGGACAGATCGGCCTCAGGCGGTTGACATCGCGGGCACCCTGGACAGGTAATGCCGCGTACACACGACCGATTTTGCCGTTGGAGTAAACTCCGAAGGTTTCTTCGACGGAATTCCATTCAAGCGGTCTTGCCTACATACGGTCAACCCAAAATCCGACCAACGTCCGTTCGTCAAGAACGCGGTGACGTACAACACTTACGACGGAACTAGAAAAAGGAAGTTCAATAGCCAGTAGCCAATAGCTTCTGTCTCGTACTTGCTTCAGAGCATGCGTCGTTTTTGGTCCGTCGGAGCAGCATACAGACAATCGGTTTTCCCGATAGGAATTGGTTCCGTCGGAAATATTTAGAACATGTTCTATTTCTAGGTCCGTCAGAATTTTGGAAAAGAAAAGTCCGATGAGGCATACACACGATCGGAATAGACAATGAAAAGCTTTTGTCTGACTTTTTCTGTCGGACATTCCGCTCGTGTGTACGCGGCTTATTAAAAGTCAGCAGCTACAATGTTTGTAGCTGCTGACTTTTAAAAAAAAAATTTCAGCTGGCCCTCCACTTTAATAAATGAATAGCCCACAAAAATGGTTTGAATGAATTGATTTCATTAATCCCAGTAGGGATAGTGGCTGATAATCTCTATATTTTTCAGATCTCAGGATTTGGTTATCCCAATCACCTCCTCTTGGATTAGGAGGAATTACTTCCAATACAAAGAAGGATACAACGGTGTTATCAAATTTGTAATGGAGACCAATGTGCCCGGTCACAGGAGTGATCACCTTGCCATTTCCAGAGTAATAAATATGATCCCTAATTCTCTGGCCAAATTCCCGAATGGTTTTTGTTCACGACCCTTTGGTGGATGGGAAGAAATGGTAATAACTATTCATATTAACAGCACTTTTTTTTTGGGGGGGGGGGGGGGTGGGTGGGGGGATGTTTCATAAATCAAAAAATAACAAAACAGTAAAGTTAGCCCAATTTTTTTGTATAATGTGAAAGATGATGATTTCGCTGCGTAAATAGATACCCAACATGTCATGCTTTAAAATTGTGCACATGCCTGGAATGGCACCAAACGTTGGTACTTAAAAATCTCTATAGGCGACGCTTTAAATTTTTTTGCAGGTTACCAGTTTAGAGTTACAGAGGAAGTGTGGTTTGAACGGCGTTTACATATGTGGGTGGGACGTGTGTGAAGTGAAGTGACAGCCGAGCCTGGCTGCATTTTAGGGGCACAAGTGGCTGCATTTTACGGGCACAAGCGGCTGCATATAACGGGCACAAGAGGCTGCATATGATGGGCACAAGTGGCTGCATATGATGGGCACAAGTGGCTGCATTTGACGGGCACAAGTGGCTGCATTTGACAGGCACAAGTAGCTGCATTTTATGAGCACAAGTGGCTGCATTTGACGGGCACAAATGGCTGCATATGACGGGCACAAGTGGTTGCATTTGATTGGCACATGTGGCTGCATATACTGGGCACAAGTGGCTGCATATGATGGGCACAAGTGGCTGCATTTTATTGGCACAAGTGGCTGCATATACTGGGCACAAGTGGCTGCATTTGACAGGCACAAATGGCTGCATATGAAGGGCACAAGTGGCTGCATTTGATTGGCACAAGTGGCTGCATTTGATTGGCACAAGTGGCTGCATATGATAGGCACAACTGGCTGCATTTGATGGGCACAAGTGGGTGCATATGATGGGCACAAGTGGCTGCATACAATGGGGCACACATGGCTGCATGTGATGAGCACAAGTGGCTGCATATGATGGGCACAAGTGGCTGCATATGATGGGCACAAGTGGCTGCATATGATGGTCACAAGTGGCTGCATATGATGGGCACAGGTGGCTGCATATGGTGGGCACAGGTGGCTGCATATGATGGTCACAAGTGGCTGCAAATGATGGGCACAAGTGGCTGCATATGATGGGCACAATGGCTGCATATGATGGGCACAATGGCTGCATTTGATTGGCACACTGGCTGCATTTGATGGGCACCGTGAGGCTGCAATTGATGGGGGAGGGGTTCAGTATTTTTCAGTTTGCTTGCGCCCCCCCAAAAATTTTGAGCACCAGCCGCCGCTGCACATAGGTTGGAGTTGATGGACTTTTGTCTTTTTTTCAACCTCGCCTACTATGTAACTATGTGACAGGGCCTCTTTATGGAGAGATGTAGGGTCTATAAGACCCCACATCTCTCCTCCAGGTTTGTAAGCATCAGATCAAAAAAAAAAATGAACGATCCCATGCTTTGCAGCAGAGATCTAGCTTTGTTTACATCTGTGGCCTGGATGTGACGTCATAACGTCGCGCCCGGGCCTCCGACAGTCATAGAGATGACTGGTGACCATCTGGTCACTGGAAATCTGTATGCTTTTCATCCCGTGGAGGTGGATTCTTTCTCTGGGTCTCCGAAGGCATGGGAGAGCCCGGAGAAGCACCGGAGGGCATTGGGGGGGATGTCCCCTCCCGTCGCCTGTAAGAATTATGTAAGAAAGTGGCTGAACTGCCGCTACCCTGTTTCCCCGAAAATAAGACCTAGCGTGATTGTCGGTGATGGCTGCAATATAAGCCCAACCCCCCAATAAGCCCTAGTTAAAGTCCTTGTAGGTCTTATTTTCAGGGTAGGGGTTATTTTCGGGGAAACAGCGTAGGGCTTATTTGGGGGGTAGGGCTTATATTGCAGCCATTACTGACAATCACGCTAGGTCTTATTTTCGGGGAAACAGGGTATGATTATTCTTACAGTGCACAGAATTGCCGGCTCTAAAAGATGATATCTGAATGATGCCTGCAGCTGTAGGCTTCATTCAGATATCCCCACTCACAGACATATGACGTCCTTGGGCTGGAAGTTGTTAATGAAGATTTGCCCTTTTTTGGGGGGGTACCTTTTTAAACAAATCTATTTAACAAAAATGTGTATACTTAATACGTTTAAGCATTGTAAGTTCATACCGTACCACTAAAGTCTAGTTCGCCCCCCTCCAATTTGCCTATTTATTTGCTTGATTCATTAGGACGTAGGTACTTTACCCTTTTGTTAATTAGTAGCCCGTTATTTTCTAAAGTAACACAGTGCCGTATCGCAAAAAATGGCCGGGTCAGGAAGGGAGGGGGGTAAATCTTGCGAAGGTCAAAAGGTTAAATCAATGTTTACTGAGATAGTATAGGTACACTTTAAAAAGGATGTAAATATTTGAACATGAATGTATTTGTAGTAAGCTCTAACGAGCAGGGCTGTCTGATCCCTACTGTTTTAAAGTCTATTGTAATTGTACGGTCTACTCTCAAGTTGGAAAGCGCTGCGTAAACTGATGGCGCTATATAAATCCTGTATAATAATAATAATGACAACCCTGGAATCCTTGTTTTAAAATCCTGTGACGTTACCTATCATTGGCTTGCAAGTAAATGTGCCCATAGGCAGTAGATTATGCAATATTGTTATGGCGCATGGACTTGTGTAGCCCAAATACGTGCAATTAGATTGCGATGATGCAGATGGGACTGGAATGAAGTCTGCAATGTATAAATGAATTGGTAATGGGTTCGTGGGACCCTATTCATTTTTTTTTACTTCTAGCCAGAAATCTGTGATAAGAAATTTACCCTGGAAAGCGGATCGCGACATGAAGTTTTTTTATATTACCAAAAAGAAAAATTTTATAGAAATTTTTTTTTTTATTGATTGGCTCACCATTAATGATCAACATGACAAAACTAGCGGGTTTCATGTACCCGCATGACTTGCTTGGGAGCTACCGTATGAAAACGTATTCATTCTCACTTTGTGCCTCTATGAAGAGAATTAAATAAATGTCTGATAACAGGGGACACTGATTGATGATCTCAGTATATACTAAAACCAGTAATAGAGAGACTGACACCCCACCATTATCAAAAGGGCCTGTGCCAGCTGTATTGTAGATGCCCGTTCCCCACACGGAGTACCTCCTCATTCAGCAGCATGCCAGAGTGCTATAGCAACCGCATGAAAATGCTAAGAATGTGCCAAAGAAGAGGAATCATTAAACACACCAAAACTTCCAAGCCTTGGAATAAATTTAGGGACGCAAAAACTCAACTTTAGATGAAAATAAAAAAAATGAATATAACATAATATTCCAGTGTAAATATTTTAATGAGGATTGGGAAAGGTGAAGGGTGACAGTCAGTGTTAATTTTGGCAGCAAATTTCGATCTAGTTTTAGTCTCTTGCCCCGTACACACGATCGCACATTCCGACAACAAAATCCATGTTTTTTTTTCCAACGGATGTTGGCTCAAACTTGTCTTGCATACACGCGGTCACACAAATCTTGTCGGAAATTCCGAACGTCAAGAACGCGGTGACGTACAACACGAACAATGGCACTAGAAAACGGAAGTTCAATACCAAGTGCGCCACCCTTTGGGCTCCTTCTGCTAATCTTGTGTTAGTAGAAGTTTGGTGAGAGACAATTCACGCTTTTCAGCCTCTTGCTTTTCTGATCGTTACTGCTCTTCAGTTTGTGCTTGTGGGTTTGTATGGTTTTCAGCGCTTGCCCCCCCAAAAAGTGCACGCAAGGTCTGTATAAAATATATGGAATACTTTGCGGGTAGGGGAGTCATTGATATGCCAGAAAATGTTTAATAAACATTTTAAAAATACATTTTTTTATTTAAACTGAAATAATATTTCCTTTGATTTACTGCTTGTGTTTCTTTTAGCTGTCTCCTAGGTTCTCCAATGGGCTTTTTTTTTAGACATTTTTTTCAATAGTGCAAATGTAATTTATTTGATACATGAGGTGACAATCTCTTCTTCAGCGAACTATTATTATGTTGTGGGTCTGCTACACATACACCTTGTTTTTGTTGTTAATGTATGTAATGCATTACTGTTAAAAATATACATCATTTTCAGCACCATGAATAAATTTGGCAGTCACGAAAATGGCATGATTGTGGCAAATTATAAAGCACTGTAGGAGTTATTTACTAAAGGAAAATCCATTTTGCACTACAAGTGCACTGCAAAAGTGCACTTGAAACTGCACTGAAAGTGCACTTGTAGTGCAAAGTGGATTTGCTTTTAGTAAATAACCCCCATTTCAGTGTAAACACCAACTTACCGTATATACTCGAGTATAAGTCGATCCAAGTATAAGTCGAGGCCGTAATTTACCACAAAAAAATGGGAAAAACTTAGTGACCCGATTATAAGACGAGGGTGAGAAATGCACAGCTACTGTAAGTGGAAAAGAGGGTCAACAATGCCCATTTGCAGCCTCACTGTGCCCATTTGCATGTCTCATTGTGCCCATTTGCAGCCATAGGTCCCCTGAACTTCAAAGTCGGTAGTTAAGGGTTCCTAGATGCCCCCTAGCTGCAGCCAAAATTTGGGGTCTCTAAACCCAAAGGGTCCCGAAATGACATTGCTGCAGATGGACACAGTTGACTGAATTTGGGGCCCCGTATCTCGGGGCCACTTAGAGCTAGGAACCCCAAATTTGGTGTGCAAACCCAGTGGAACTAGCACCATAAAATGTCCAAAGTTGGGGTTCCTAGCACCAAGTGGTCCTGAGATACAGGGCCCTAAATTCGGTTCAGAAAATGTCAAGCTCTTTTCTGCAGCAGAGAATGACATTTTCCAAACCGATTTTGGGGCCCCGTATCTCGGGGCCACTTGGTGCTAGGAACCCCAGCTTGCACACCAAATTTGGGTTTGCACACCAAATTTGGGGTTCCTAGCACAAAGTGGACCTGAGATACGGGGCCCCAAAGTCAGTTCGGAAAATGAAATTTTTGCTGCAGAAAAGTGCTTGACTCGAGTATAAGTCGAGGGGGGCACTTTCAGCACAAAAAAAGTGCTGAAAAACTCAACTTATACTCGAGTATATACAGTAGTCCAAAAAATGATATTGAGCATTGAAAGAAGAAGCCACACATTGTTGAGTAGAAAACATTTTACTCTGCGCACATTTACATGTGCGTTAGAAAATGGTTTTTAAACAAACCAACATATTTTAGTAATAACATTTCTGTTTTTGACAGTACAAATAGCCTTTTTTGTGTTAAAACAGGCATGTTTAAAACCATAAAACAATACACAACTCAGGAACTTACAAAGTTCAACTTTGACAAAGTGAAGGCAATATCAGACATTAGTATGTCCAAACTGTGTTGATCTTGCCTTCATCATATGGAGTGATGTCACCCCTGTAAAAAGCCAAATTTTGAAGATGCACACAAATTGAGAGTCAAAATGGGGATTTCCCTCTTGATCCCATGCCTAATGTCAACATGTGCTAGCTCCCATCATGGGGGATCAATGGACGTGTTTTGGGGGTGTAACCCCTTCCTCTCATCTACTTTATTTGCGAGGAAGGGGTTGCACCCCCAAAACACGTACCTTGATATTCCGTGATGGCAGATAGCACATGTTGACACACTGTGTGCATCTTCAAAATTTGGCTTTCTACAAAATATTTAAAATGTGTGAAAATACTAAAAATAAACGAAGAATTTTGTGGTTTTTTAGATTCTGCCTAAAACATCAATGATGTTTTTGAGTCTTTTTTCCACATCATTGATGTCTTCCTTGATCTTTTGTAAGTCACGATTGCACACCATGATCTCCCCAATGAGGACGTGCGCACTTGCACTTGTGAAATGCCAATCTTCTTCCACAACATCCACATCATCTAAAATAAAAAAACACACCGTGTATTATAAATATGCAGGTATACATCTATTACCTGAATCTGTGTTCTCAGACACTCACCTGTTGTTTTTACTATTTCGCCCACTTCATAAACCTCTCCTTCCTCCACATCTTCTGGTTGTGGTGTGGGGATTTGCTTTTCTTTAGGAGGTGGGGGGTCCCTGGTGTCCTCAGATGTCCCGAGTCTTTTCTCCCCTATGTCAATGAAAAAAAGGTATACTTAGCGCACAGATATTTGTGGCCAGAAATAGTAATATGAAACATTGCTTGGAAGTGTCGTACAATTGTCTTTTTTAGTTCCAAGCTGAAGACATTATTTTGTTCCCTTTCTAAAGCTGGAATACTTACCTTTTTTGTACAATTTTCACACATGGAGACACCCCTAGTATCCACTGGAGCACCTGTGTGGGACACCCTAAAAAGTTTGTTCTGGTGTCCCACACTAGTGCTCCTGCGTCCAGATGTGTAAACAGCTGCTGAGTGTCCTCTCCTTACACTGAATCAAGTTTGTATTTCATTCTAGTACAAACCCATCTAGACAACAATGTCATAAACTTCTTTTAATACAAATAGGCCTGAACAAATGTAGTTAACCTGTATCTGCCAAAAACATTGTATTAGTGGGCGAACGAACAATGTTTACTACGAACAATTACTGTGTCCACGAACCTGAAAGTTGCCATTTTAAACTGTACAACAGTAAAGAAAAGCACATGGAACAGCATGCAAGTAATAATAATAATAGGAACACGTGGCAACTACTTACTTTTTTGAAGAACTCTCTTGATCTTTCTGTACTGATCCTGCTCCCTCAATTTCAGGTCTGACCAGCGTTTCCTCAATTGATCCTTGGATCGTCGTACCCCAAAATTCCTGTGCAGACTTTTCACAACTTTAGCCATGATTTTGGCCTTTCTGACATTGGTGTGGGTAAGGTCCATACTTTCCATCATAGTCAGCCGTCTTCAAGATGTCCACCATCTCCACCATCTCTATAAAGGACGTATTTGAGGCCTTAAATCTCCTCCGGGATTGGGGCGTTCAAGGCTCCAGGCTTTCGTCGTTGCTGCTCTCCTCTGCATGCACTTGCTCTTTCTCTGCCATGTACTCTCCCACTGCGCCGAAAGACAAGGGGTGGGGAATAGACTGGAAAGAACGTCAGGTGCGGGCTGAGTTTCACGCATGCGCAGTGTATATAAAGCTTAACACGCGCGCGTCGTATGTACGATCTGTGAGAGGAGGAAGGGGTATCGGAAGCGCTGATTGTTAGAGCGAAGGTACAGTTTTAACTTGGTGCATCAGCGGCCTATACTGCTTATAGATTGAGGCCTATATTGGGACAAGATTAGGAGAGTTTAGCCTGACATTAGGGTTTGTCTTGTGTTTGTGTCTTGCAGAGAAAATGGATCTATTGAATGATCAGGACTTTATCTCCATATTCATTGATATGTACAGGGAGCTGCCCTGTCTGTGGCAGGTAAACCACCACTTTTATAACAATAAAACAAAGAGGAAGGCAGCGCTGGATCAATTGCTGGAATTTGTGAAGCCAGTGATCCCCACGGATCCCCACGGATGAAGGCCCTAATTGGTGGCATGAGGCGCACTTATAATAGGGAGCGCAAGAAGGTCCAGGATTCCCAGAGATCAGGAGCTGCAGCAGATGACATTGCCCAGGCTATGGTACTATGACAGACTGCATTTTCTGGCAGG
This sequence comes from Lithobates clamitans, assembly GCA_037952925.1. NCBI lineage: Eukaryota > Metazoa > Chordata > Amphibia > Anura > Ranidae > Lithobates > Lithobates clamitans. Next base: position 1,765,667 of record JBBGZY010000692.1, on the reverse strand, counting down.
CCAGACTGAACCCAGGCCAGCACTCTCCAGTCTTCCTTCAAGGCTTCCTTCCACCTCAGCTGAGGCTTCCGACATCCAACCTGGGCCTTCCAACCAGGAAGAAGTGGAGGAGCCCAGCTTGAGCCAGGTATAGCATTGTTCAACATATTTCTAGTCAAATAATTAATTATGTTAACTAGATGTTATTATTGATCAGTAACTTCTGATTTTACAAAGTGTTTTACATATCAATAGATAGTAGTGGCCACAAATGATTGGGACAAGAATGAAAAATGCTGGGGTCAGAATGATAGTCTTTTCTATTTATTAACATTCAATTTGCAACAGTCATGAGCTGAAAATTGTGTGTGATTGATGAACCAAAAACTAAAACTATGTCCCTTTTTCATACACAGGAAAGTCTCAGCCAGGAGGAGGCTGTGGAAAGTGGCAGTCAGGAGGTGGCGGGGGTAAGTGGCAGCCAGGAGGTGGCCGGGCCCAGTAGCCTGCCCGAATACCAGGTCCCTCCCCTCCGCCTTCCAAAAAAAAGCCCCAGGAAGAGGAGTAACCTGAAGGAGGCAGCACTTGGCCTATTTCAGAAGACTACTGCGGCCCTCAGAACCCCCCGCCAATAATCAAGACGACTATGCCTACATGGCAGCCTGCACAGTGCAGGAACTGGAGGATGGCCAACGCCTCTTATGTGAGGAAGTTATATTACAAGCCCTAAATAAGGGGTTAAGGGACGAACTCACAAGCCAAAGCTACGTTTGTGAGTTCAACCATGGTCCTCCTCCTCCACCCCCTGCCACAACTACAACACCAGAGCAACAGCCTGGAAGCAAGCGTGGAAGGAAGCGTGGAAGGAAGACAAGAAAGTGATGGTCTGGGTTCAGTCTGGTCTAACAAAAGATGCAGGCTGTTGTAAGACCACAGCCTGGGGACAGATATGTCATCTGCTGCTGTTCCTGATCTCTTGTAGTCCTGGACTGGATTGTGCTCACTATTATAAGGACGCCTCAGGCCACCAATTTTGACTGTAAAAAAATTGATGTGTGCCCTGGGGAACAAAGGCTTTGCAAATTTCACCAGTTTCTCCAGCGTTGCCTTCCTCTTTATTTTGTTATGACCCATAATAAATGGCTATTTATTTTTCACAAATACTTGGCTATGTGTTTTACTTCAAAAAGGACAGTTTGTTTGTGAGTAGGTAGGTACATTTCAAAAATACAATGTCAAATAACAAGGGACACCAACACCAACCTCCTTGAGGTTAAAAAATACAAGATAATAATGGTGTTGTGGTAACTTGAAACAAAACGAAAGAAAAAATTATGCAGATCACTATAAAATAAAAAAATAGGAGATCTGGATAAAAAAAAAAATAATATAAACAAAAATTCTAAACATTATTATGGAAATCTGACAAAAAAATGATTCATAAAATCACGAAAAATAATAAAGAAATCAGTTTGTCAGAACTCTGTGTGAATATCAGCAGCAAAACAACTTCATTATTCTAGCATTATAAAGAAGAAGAGAATGCGCTGCATTAAAAAGATTTTAAAATTTGCAGCGTGACGAATGTGCTATCTCCATTACAAATGCTAGTTTTACCAGAACGAGCGCTTCCGTCTCTGCACTGATTGGGGCGGGGGGGGGGGGGATTTATTGAGGAGAGTCTGCACTGATGGAGGGGGGGGGGATTTACTGAGGAGGGTCTGCAAAGATGAAGGGGGGGGATTTACTGAGGAGGGTCTGCACTGATGGAGGGGGGGGGGAAATACTGAGGAGGGTCTGCAATGATGGAAGGGGGGGGGGATTTACTGAGGAGGGTCTCCACTGATGGAGGGGGGGGGGGATTTACTGAGGAGGGTCTGCAATGATGGAAGGGGGGGGGGATTTACTGAGGAGGGTCTGCACTGATGGAGGGGGGTGGGGATTTACTGAGGAGGGTCTGCAATGATGGAAGGGGGGGGGATTTACTGAGGAGGGTCTGCACTGATGGAGGGGGGGGGGATTTACTGAGGAGGGTCTGCAATGATGAAGGGGGGATTTACTGAGGAGGGTCTGCACTGATGGAAGGGGGGGGGGGATTTACTGAGGAGGGTCTCCACTGATGGAGGGGGGGGATTTACTGGGGAGGGTCTGCACTGATGGAAGGGGGGGGTTTACTGAGGAGGGTCTGCACTGATGGAGGGGGGGGGGGTTTACTGGGGAGGGTCTGCACTGATTGAGGGGGGTTTGCATTGAAGGAGGAGGGGTTATCCTGAGGGAGGGGGGGGCCTAAGGTTGCCACCTTTTCTTCAAGCCAAACCCGAACACTTTAGCGGTGCACTGGATTTTTTTTGTAGTATATAAAAGCCGCCAGTCACGGCATGAGCAGGGCGTTTCTTCAGTGCACATGTGCCCATGACGTCGGCACATGCGGATAGAGTGAATATCTCCTAAATTATGCAGGTTTAGGAGAAATTTGCGGTACCTACAGGTAAGCATTATAATAGGCTTATCTGTAGGTAAAAGTGGTGTAACAGGGTTTACAACCACTTTAATCTAGGGTGGTCCTACTACTGCACACAATGCAGAATTTATGTAATGACATAAAAGCACCATTCTGCACAGGTGTAATAAGAACCCACGATGACCCTTAGGCTGGGTTCATACATATGTGAATTGGGTATGGGTTTCCCCGCATCCAATTCGCCATGACAGGAGAGTGTGACCGGCTATGGAGTCGGTTCACAGAGACTGCATACAAAAAAGGGTCCTGTGCGTCTTTTGGTCCGATTCAGGTGCGAATTCAAGCAAAAATGCCGACCTGTTTCGCCCCATGAACCAGTGAACAGACACGCGGCCGCACCAGACCCCAATGAACAAACACTCGGCCGCACGTATTGTGAACCCGGCTTTAGGGGTTGTACTTTTGACAGCCTGGGCTCAGGGGATTGAATGATGATGGGTGTCATTCAACAGTGTACCCAAAGTATATTTTTATCATTTTTTTTTTCATACAAATACAGCTTTCTAATAAAGCTCTATTGGTTAAAGCCCAAAAACCACTTCAATACTGGACACCTTTCACCGGACTCTAATCTAATGGCGGTCTGTAAGGGGGGGTGCTGATATAGGGTGACTCTGATATAATTGGGGTCTCTAATAAGGGGTGCTGACTGCTGAGATAATGGTTGGCCAGCAACCTATTAGTTCAGAGTCACCTTATATCAGCACCAGTGGCAACTATGGTGTGAATGAGCCCCCACTGTGGCAACACCACTGGTCAGAACCCCTCCTTACAGAGTGACCCCTATTAGATTAGAGTACCTTTATAGTAGCAGCATACCCTCCCCCCTTAGAGAAACCTGTTAGCTCTGAGTCCCTTTAAATCAGTGCCCCCCCCCCCCACATTGAGACCTCCATTTGAGTGAGACAAAAAAAACTACCTTCCAGGAGCCGCTGCAAAGCTGTGTGTGTGAACCGGCCGGAGTTAGGGGGCAGAGGCTGTAAAATCTCATGCTTTAACCTGTAAAAGCATCCCAGGTTGCTAGGAAACCGGTTACGCCGGGGGGAGGGCGGGGCTTGGTGCTGGTGGGACTGGGAGAGAACGCACAGACTGTGCAGTGTGAGCTGGCGGAAGCTGTGCAGCAGTCGGGCTTCATTAGCCTAGTGCAAGTAGTGCTGCATTGACAGGGGAGAGGGAGATCGATCGGACTGTACTCACCACTGTCACAAGTCATTAGCCCTGCTGGAGTGGGGGAAAAAAAGGGGGAGCGTGCTACTGGGTGTCATTCAACAGTGTACCCAAAGTATATTTTTATCATTTTTTTTTTCATACAAATACAGCTTTCTATTAAAGCTCTATTAGTTGGAGTGAAAAATCTCATATGTTATTATTTATGGTGTTGAGGTATGAACATGCACTACAGACCAGTGTTAATTTCTAAGTCAAATTTCAGTTTAGTTTTAGTCTTAGTCTTTTGACTAAAATTGCATTTTAGTTTTAGTCCCATTTTAGTCTTTTGACTAAAATGCCATTTTCGTTTTAGTCGTATTTTAGTCATCTCAATTGTTTTAGTTTTAGTCGTATTTTAGTCGACTAAAATAGTATTCATTTAGTCGACTAAAATGTTTTAGTCGATTAAATTAACGCTGATGGAGGAGGGGGGTGGTTTATCCTGAGGGGTGTCTGTACTGATGGAGGAGGGTGGGTGGGCACTGCCATGATGAGGCATTTGGTGGGTACTGCACTGGTAGGCTGCATTTGGTAGGCACTGCACTGGTAGGCTGCATTTTGTGAGCACTGAACTGATGAGGCTGCATTTGCTGGGCAGTGAACTGGAAGGCTGCATTTAGTGGTTGCTGCACCGGTAGGCTTCATGTGCGTGCATGTGTCTACCAATGTGTTAATTTTGGATTGTGTGTGTGTGTGTCTACCAGTGTGTTAATTTGGGATTATATGTGTGTATCTTTGAGTGTGTTAATTTGGCAATGTGTGTGTCTGCCAGTCTGTTAATTTGGGATTTTGTGGGTTTTTTTTGTGTCTGCAATTGTGTTAGTGTGGGATTGTGTGGGTGTTATTCTGCTTATTTGTGACTGTGTGTGTTTATCTATCAGTATACATGTGTGTGTGTGTGTGTGTGTGTGTGTATCTGTCATTGCAGCATGCACACATACAATGATATTGCACACAAACAAAAACCATCACAAACACATACTGACATTACATACACACAGAAACCATGACACCCAAACAATAGAAATTACTTTTTTGAGACAGGGGTACTTAGGAATTTTTTTTTTTGCCTGCAGGGAACTTCATCGTAAAAGGTTGAGAAACGCTGCCTTTAAGTATACAGTAGTTAGTATTTGACTGGAATTCTACATTAAGCGACTGGTGCTGCTTATACCTCAAAGTGCAATAGTCGATAACAACAAAGTCTGTCCATCCTAAGAATGGGTCTCAGTGGAGGGTGTTGCAGCCTGAAGAAGAGCTTACATGGTAACACAGGTCACAACAAGGCAGGACAGGAGGGTGTCATCTCTGGGAGTTTTTTTAGTCAGGCTTTAGGGGGTGTGTAAATGGCCTACACCTATAGCAAGGGCATTTTTCCTAACTTTAGTCAAAGCTGCACAGTTTGTTTTTATCTACAGGCACCCCTTAAAGTGTTGTTAAAACCAGGACCCTGCATTCACCATATCTGTCAGGTCCCACACTTACCAGACAGGTGAGTCCACTTGGGCAGAGGGTAGGCTCCCTTACGTATCCGATTCGTGGCCCCTGGTAGAGTAGACAGGAGGCCCACGAATGCGGAGTGGTATGAGGGCCTGATGTTAGGGTCCTGGAGCAAGGTGGTCTGGCAAACAACCGGTAGAGCTTCAGGACTGATGGAGCAGATGCTGAGCAGGAGCTAATCAGGCTGGTCACACACAGGCAGAGGTCGGCAACGGGCTGGCGGCAACGGTACAAGGGAGTAGGCAGAAACAAGGTCAAACAAGCCGGGGTCGGGTTCAGGCAGCAATCAAGGGAGGTCCAAAGGCAAGCCGGGTCACAACGTGTCAACTACGGAGATACAGGAACACAGGAAGATCACGGAACAAGACACAGAGCTGTTTGATCAGGCAGCACCGAATCAGAGTAGAGGCAGGCTTAAATAGACTAATTGGCGCCAAACGCCGCGCTCGTGCACGTGCCGATTCGCCAAGGCGCCCCGCGCCCCCGCACGCACCCGAGCGCGCCCCCGACACCGGCGTGCACGCCCACACTACCGGGCACGCCAGCGGTAACGCCCATAGGCGGACACGCGCTAGCGCGGACGCGCGTACGCACGCACGCCCGGACACCACCCTGCACGCCACGGCCGGTCAGCCCAGACACACCAGTGCCCCCAGGAACATGCGCCCCAGCACGCACAGCGACACGAGCACCAACGTGCCCCGGCGCGCACCGGCGCCCAATCAGGTAACCTCTCTGACAATATCTGGTCTCCCACAGTACACAGAACATGGAAATGCAATCGTTTTAGTAAAGATAAACGGCTAAATACCTTTTCCCATCAGCAGTATATAGCAGTTTTGTGACTTCTGTTAGTGTCTGGTTAAAGCTTGAACGAGGAGTTTTCATTCTGCTCTGATTGTCCTAAGAGGCTGCAGGACCCCTGACCCTCTGTCTGGACAGTGCTCATTGGTCCTGTGATGATCACATGCACTCTCCCAAGAAAAAAACAAAACTCTCTAGCAATACGCACCAAATTGAGCATGTGCAGAGTGTCCCCAAGGCTTTGTTCAGTGGAAGAAGAGGAGGATCAGAGAAAAGAGGATCAAACAGCCTTTTTACACAATGCGGAGGATTTACCCCTTAGGTTCCACAGTGAGTATAACAAGCATGCTTTACTACATATACAGACTGATTTTACTGTTGTGGGTTTAGTAACACTTTAACTGCACATGAACTTTTCTGGTAAAGGTGAACTAATCTTTATTAAGGCTCTGTTCACATCTAGGCATTTTTGGGTGATTTTCTGCTCTAATGCCCCTTACACACGATAGGATTTTCCAACAACAAAATCCATGTTTTTTTTCCGACGGATGTTGGCTCAAACTTGTCTTGCATACACACGGTCACACAAATCTTGTCGGAAATTCCGTACGTCAAGAACGCGGTGACGAACACATACCGGCAGCAAAAAGTGCCCTGAGGCGATTCAGTTCGCATAGGTAGCGCTATACAAGTCACTCATTCATACCACAAGCTGAGAAAAATAAAGTTCAATAGGCAGTGCGGCTCTTGATCCGAGCAAGCGCGGAACTTTGTGCGTCGGAATTGTGTACACACGATCGGAATTTACGACAACGGATTTTGTTGTCGGAAAATTTGAGAACCAGCTCTCAAATTTTGTGTGACGGAAATTCCGATGGAAAATGTCCGATAGAGCCTACACACGGTCGGAATTTCCGACAACAAGCTCCTATAGAACATTTTCCATTGAAAAATCCTATCGTGTATACGGGGCATAAGCCTGAGCTCTAAAAATGCCCAACAAGACAAATCTCATTCATTTCAATGGCCCCTGTTCACATCTGTGAACATCTGAGTTTTCTTAATGTAGATATTTGCCAGCACACCAAGGATCAGCACACGGTGGCGTCCAAACGGTTCATTTTATTGCATGATCACAACACAAAAAGGTGCAACGTTTCGGAGTCACGCAGGACCCCTTCGTCAGGCATGTGATACTGCGTGACTCCAAAACGTTGCACCTTTTTGTGTTGTGATCATGCAATAAAATTAACCGTTTGGACGCCACCGTGTGCTGATCCTTGGTGTGCTGGCAAATATCTACATTGTGACTTGAACCAGTATCCAGCTGGTTGTTGCTGCAGCACCCGACCTTTAGAGCTTATACCAGGAACGTGTGCGATGGGAATATGAAACATTACATCTGAGTTTTTGTCTCCTTGAGCAAAACGTCAGTCGCTCAAAAAAGTACATGAGCTTCTTTTTTGGCAGATTACAGGCGTTTTACTGTTTTTCATCGGTCACTTGTCAACTCAAAATGCCTGTACAGAAAGGCTGCAAAGACGCCTGAAAAAACGCCAGAAAAAGCCTGTAAAAATAGCAACGCCTATCAATTCCCGACTCGACTACGCAAATTCCCTCTACGTAGGTCTACCCCAATATCAGCTTGCGCGCTTGCAACTCATCCAAAATACGGCGGCAAGACTGTTAACAGGAAAAAAGCCCTGGGAATCCATCTCCCCATCCCTAAAAAGCCTACATTGGCTAACTGTGAAGAATCGGATCATATTCAAGACCCTCTGCCTCACCCATAAATGCATACAAGGAAACGCTCCGCAATATCTCCGGGAAAAAATAAAACACTACACACCGAATCGCAGTCTTCGATCAGCTAACCAAAACCTCCTCATCATTCCCAAATACCGCTACAAAGCAAAGGGAGAACGTAGATTTGCAGTCCAAGGACCTCGACTATGGAATGCTCTCCCAACCAACCTCCGCATGGAAGAAAACCACCAGGCCTTCAGGAAAAAACTAAAGACCTTCCTTTTCTAGAAGCTGGCTACAGAGAATACATCTAGCGCCTTGAGGCGATTCAGTTCGCAATTGCAGCGCTTTACAAATCATTCATTCATTCATTCATTCATGTGAATGGAGCCGTAAAGAAAAGGAACACTCTTTTGAAGACAGTGAGGTGCACATTTTGGACAACTGGTTTTCAAGAGTTATTAAAGAGTTTGTCAACGTCAAACTGGAACAACCGTCCAGAACAGAGGTAGGGGCCTTCAACACCATCCGTTTTCCACATGTAGTGCTGTTTTAATATGTCTACCTTGGCGTTTTGACAACAATTCAAGCCTTCAGCCATGTTAATCTAAGGATTGACATCCATGAAGCCTTCCTGACATCAATAATGGGTTTCTGTATCTAAAACCGGACGGTTCCTCAATTTTCACACCTCCCAGCCTGTTCTTGGACAATAACATCTGCCTTTCCCTTTGGAGATTGGATCGAGGTGTCGGTGATACCTGTGTGGATATAAATTCTGGGGTATCATCCTGACACTCATGGAAACTGAAGAAGTGGCTTGGAGAAGCTACAAAATATATTCAACATTATAGAACCATTACAGATGATGAATGAGACCAACTGCTGCTAGATAAGGCAGGACAGAGTTAAAAGTCCTTTGCAAGGTAAGACTGTTCCCAAATTAGTATTTTAACTGTGGATTTCACTGTTTGTCAAAAGATCAGTATTAAGTAAAAAAAAAAAGATTTGAAATGAAATATAAGTATTCTGTGATTTGGGTTGTATGTCCCCTGGCAGCCCTTATTCATCAGGCTGATGTCACCTCGCAGCGATGTCAGACGTTAATCAGCGCACCACACATGGTGCTGGTACACTTTGTAATGCTGATCTCACAAGTGACAGGCATTGTTCCTGATTGATTCAGTCGAGGTAATGTGTGAAAATTGCCTGCATTCATGCATTCAAGTGATTCGAGTGGGGAACCGAGGCGATATCGTCGCATCATTATTACATTACTCAATCAATAGAGGTTTATGGCCCCCAGTCACTGATTCATTGTGGGTCCCCAGGGAGGAGAAATAAGAGTTTACATACCGAGAAGAAATCACCAAATATTATTCATACATTATAATAAAGAGGGACCACAAACTTTGAGAAAGCCTGTCATTACACAAAATGCCTGTGTGAGATGGTACAAGAGTTCTTGCTCAGTTACCCTCCTTTACCTGAACTCATAACAGTCAATTTAAACTCTAAAATGAGCCTTTAACTTTCCCCAACACTTATGACTTAAATCCCGATCCCGAACACCTAACACTAACGTTTCATTCTGACCTTAACCCAACCACTCATTCCTAACACCTAACTCTATCAAGTCTGATCCTAACTCTAATGCCCCGTACACACGGTCGGATTTTCCGATGGAAAATGTCCGATCGGAGCGTGTTGTTGGAAATTCCGACCGTGTGTGGGCTCCATCGGACATTTTCCATCGGATTTTCCGACACACAAAGTTTGAGAGCAGGATATAAAATTTTCCGACAAACAAAATCCGTTGTCGGAAATTCCGATCGTGTGTACACAAATCCGACGGACAAAGTGCCACGCATGCTCAGAATAAATAAAGAGATGAAAGCTATTGGCTACTGCCCTGTTTATAGTCCCGACGTACGTGTTTTACGTCACCGCGTTCAGAACGATCGGATTTTCCGACAACTTTGTGTGACCGGGTGTATGCAAGACAAGTTTGAGCCGACATCCGTCGGAAAAAATCCTAGGATTTTGTTGTCGGAAGTCCGGCCGTGTGTACGGGGCATAAGGCCCTATACACACTATTAGATTTTCTGCAGATTTTTGTCTTCAGATTTACCAAAACTATGTAGTGCAAGGGCCTGCCTGATTGCATAAAAATTGAAACTCTTAAGTTTTCACCTCATATATGATTTTGGTAAATCTGAAGACAAAAATCTGCAGGAAATCGAATAGTGTGTATGGGGTCTTACACTTAGCTCTAACACCTGAGCCTAATATTTAATTCAGACCCTAACTCTTAAGCCTTGTACATGCGATCGGATTTCGGCAGGGAACTGTGTGATGACAGACTGTTGGCCTAAAATCCGACCGTTAGTACGCTCCATCAGACAATTGTTGTCCATCTTTCCGCCAACAAATGTTGGATGGCAGGCTAGTAAATTTTCATCGGACAACGGGTCTGTTGTCAGATTTTTCTATCGTGTGTACACAAGTCCGTCACACAAAAGTCCAAAGTACAAACACGCATGCTCGGAAGCAAGGACGAGCCGGAAACGGTCGGTCTTGTAAACTAGTGTTTGTAATGGAGATTTAACATTCGTGACGCGGTAAGTTATGAATTGTCGAAATGCAGCGCACAATCTTTAATGGGATAATAATGAAGCTGCTTTGCTGGTGATACTGATGGAGTCATGGCAAACGTATTTGAAAATTCTTTTGTTTTCTAGTGATATCAAGAATAATATTATTATGCTTATTTTTTTTTTTTTGGCCAAGTTACCACAACACCATTATCCTGTAGTTTTTAATATCAAAGATACAACTATGTTGGTGTCCCCTTGTTAATTTTGCATTGTATTTTTGGAATTGTACTGTCATTTGAAGTAAAACAGATAGCCCAGTATTATTCTACACATTTTTTTTATTGTGCATTAAAAAAAGAAAACAAATAAAATTAGACATGGTATCTGCCAATAGAACTTAAAGCGGGATTCCGTCCCTGAAAAAAAAAATTAAAAGTCAGCAGTTACAACAAAATTTGGGATCGATGGTTGCAAGAATCTGACACCTGTACTTAATTACAGGATCGTCCAACAATACACCACTTAGACCTACATAACTAAGATTGTATTCCAGTTACAAATAATGAAAGTATAAATCAGAAGACACCATGGTTAATGTTGTTTTCCCATAATGGTCATGTCTGCACAGTGCATAACATATCCCATACAGATTTAGAGGTATGCAACATATATGAGAACGCCACGATATATATATATACAGCACGTATACTAAAATAAAAAAACAATAAATGTTCAACGGGGGCGGGGGGGGGGGGGGGGGAGGGAGGGAAATAGTATTCCATAGTTGTATACACTTATTTTTGGCGTTAGCACATGTTACTCCTAATCTTGACTATATAAACAGTGTATACCTCCCCTGTTTAACATGCATTTTATATACATGTATATTGGTATAACTCTGTATTTATATGCACTATTGTTACTTAATAAAACCTTTGTTTAATGGAAAAAAAGTCAGCAGTTACAAACACTGTAGCTGCTGACTTTAAATAAGTACATACCTGTCCTGGGTGCCCGCGATGTCGGCCGCCCGAGCCCGACCCGTCCCTCGGCTCTCGGGTCCCGGCACCGCCATGCTAAGTAAGGGAAACAGGCAGTGGAGCCTTGCGGCTTCACTGCCAGTTTCCTACTGCGCACACGCGAGTTGCGCGGCGCTCTGTGAATGGCCCCGTGGTGTTCTGGGAACACACACAGTTCCCAGAAGACAACGGGGTCGCTCACCGAGGAGCAGAACACGCCGCGAAATAGGAAGAGGCAGATTAGGAAGACTGCCTAGCAACAAGGGTTTAGGTAAGTTTAAATTTTTTTTTTTTTTCAAATGTTTTTTTTTTTATTTCTTTTTAGGATTTTTCATGCATTTTTTTTTTTTTTTTTAGGGTGGCCCTCCACTTTAACCAAAAAGTGCATTCTATGCATCCAAAAATATCAAAAATATAACAAACCAAATCATTATTCAACCAAAATATAAAATATGTATTTATCGGCGTATAACACAGACCCCAAGTTTAGGAGGGCATTTTAAGGAAAAAAACTTTTAGGAGGGAAGTTTAAGGAAAAAAAACTTGTAGCCTTGCCCTTCATTGCAGAATAAACAGTGTCCATTTGCAGCCTTGCCCAGTGCCGTGTGCAGTTGCCCATTATCATATGAGCCTTGCCCAGTGCCGTGTGCCGTTTGCAGTGTTTCGCTGAAGCTGCTGCTAGTGCAAGCCTCTTAGTTGGCATCACAATGCGGGCAGCAAACTGTTGCCTACACAAGCGATGTCAACTCTACATCCACGCTGGAGACAAGATGTCTCTTTCCTATCACATAAGCTGACTGTCCCAATCAATGTCTTCCAGGTTGCCTCATACATCCAGAAATTAACCCTGATAGTTTGCCAACGAGGCGTTTTCTACATTTCTAACTGCACATATACGGACAAGGACTGAGTTCACTACTAGCAAATCATGTCACAGATGTGAGTTATACAGTAATGAATCACAGTCCAATGAGTGTGCCTGGTCTATGTCTCTCCAACAGTATAATGCCAAAAAACATTGAAATCGACATAGAAATGATAAAATAAAATTTAATGCAGATGCACATTTCTATAAAAGTAAAAAGTAAAGATATTTTACATGTAACTCCTTCCTTGTTATCGGTATCCTGCTCCCCCAGCCGCCAAGATAGAGCCTGTGTACTCGGCTCGTCACGTGTACTCGGTTCGGCTCGCAGTCCCACCCAGTCCCGCCATTGGACGGAGTGTTATGTCCATCATAGGAGCTGGGCGGGAATGCGAGCGGAGCCGAGCACTCGGCTCGGTCTTTTTCCGCAGCACTCGCTCCTCATCCTCTCACAGCAGGGAGGCGGGACGGCGTGACTGCGAGCGGATGGTCTTTTTCGGCAGTGTTCGGTCTTTTGCGGCGGCGCTCGTTTTTTTCCAGTGGCGCTCGGTCTTTTTCGGCGGCGCTCGCTTTTTTTGGCACACAGGCAGTGGCGATCGGCGTATAACACGCACCCAGCGTGTTATACGCTGATAAATACGGTAATAATTAGTGTTGAAGAGGTGAAAATCCCCAGACCAGTGGCCTTATTGGGGGTCCTGGGGCTGGTATTGCCACTGACCGCCATGCTGCTGTGGTGGGTGGGGTTGCTGTGGTGGGTGGGTTGGCTGCTGAGGTTGTGTATGTGGGCCCAGAAAATCACACAGGTCAGTGGTGGCATAGATCGCCCCCCTGTTGAGGAGCTGCAGGATGAGCTCCTCGCACCTTCTCCTCTGGTCACCGGCCATCCCCCTTAACCTATTGGCTGTCACCATGCCAAATCCCTCGCCCTCATCTGGGTCAGTACGATTGGCAGTAGTGGCCTGGCTGAGGAAGGCAGCTGTGGCCTCGTCCAGATTCCTGCTCTTCCTGGCCCTTTTAGCTGGAGGGCGTAGGGGAGGGATCTGGGACTCCGTCTGGCTGCTGGCCACGGGCTCCTCCTGACTGACACATTCTTGTGTATGAAAATGGGACATAATTAGATTTTTTTTTAGGGTTTAGTCATCAATCACACACAATTTTGATCTCCTCACTGTTGCAAATTGAATGTGGACAAATAGCAATGACTATCATTCTGACCCCATCATTTTTCATTCTTGTTCAAATCATTTTTGGGCACTACTGTCTATTGATATGGAAACCACTTTGTTAAGGCAGAAATATTTGAACAATAAAGTCTAGTTATCATCATTGTATTTTTGGATACAAATATTTCTACAATGCTATACCTGGGTCAAGCTGGGCTCCTCTACATCTTCATCCTGTGCAGCAGGACCCGTGTGGACCTCTGGAGCTGTGGCCTCAGCAGATGTCGAAGGGAGCGTAGACAGCGATGGCCTGGGTCCTGTCTGGTCGGTCAAAAACCGCAGGCTGTGGTAATACCACAGCCTGGGGACATATTGGTCATCCGCTGCTGCTCCAGATCTCTCGGAGACCATGACCTTGTTGTGCTCCCTTTTAAAAGTACTCCACAGGTTGGAAGTTTTGTTCTTGACATAGTTGATGTCTGCCCTGGGGTACAAAGGCTTCATCAACTCAAGCAGTTTCTCCAACGCTGCCTTCCTCAAGATTTTATTGGAGTAATCTCGATTCTTGACCTTCCAGAGACAGGGCAGCTCCCGGTACAGGTAGATGAATTGTGGTAAAAGATCAGGCGCTGTAAATTTATCCACCATGATAAATTATATGATGCCTGCAAGACAGAACACAAGACAAAACATAATGTCTGGCTTAACTCATAAGCTGGTCCCAATACAGGCCTCAATCTAAGCAGTATATGCCACTAACCACCTATGCCCCAAATTCAAATTGTCCCTTCGTTTTATGGTTTCTTTCTTGCGTTTGCGAGCAAACGTCCTTCTCTCCAAGATCGTTCCTACGGCCATTCCATCGACATGCGCGCTGGCTTTAAATACACTGTGCATGCGTCAAACTCTGCTCTCAGTGCGTCATGGCGCTGGGGCGTGACCGTCTCTCTTCTGCATGCGACACACACGGCGGAACATTCGGGAGGGACAACATGGCAGAATCGGCGGATTACAGGCATCACCACGGTGGTGGAGCTCATAGGAGGCACAGAGCAACCCTCATGAGCAAGGGTGAGATGGTGGAGATGGTGCACATCCTAGAGAAGCACGACTACGACTGCAAGCTGCGCAATTACGAAAGGCCCAACAGCCGAAAGGACAGCATTTTGGATAAGGCCATCGCCATTTTGCAGACCGAATTTTCCTTGCAACGAACAAAGGACCAAATCAGAAAACGGTGGTCTGATCTCAAACACTGTGAGCAAGACCAGATGGAGTCCATAGATAAGATCATCAAAAAAAGTAAGCAATATTTGTATCTAACCAATATGTATATGTGTAAATTAGCTGTCTGTATATGTTAAAGGTTAGGGTCAGAATTACATGTTAGAAATATGTGTTTTTGGGTTAGGGTCAGATGTTAAGGGTAATTGTTAGGGTCAGAGTTAAATGTTAGCGTCAACTGTTAGGGATAAGTGTTAGGGTCAGAGTTAGGCTTAGTTCACACTGGCTTAAGAACAGGTGTTTGACAGGCGTTAAAAACGCCATTCAAACGCCTATGCACAAGATTCAATAGACAGCAAATTGTGCTGTTCACATTACAAAAACTTGAAGCGTGCCAGGGCTGGTCTCAGCCCTTCCTTCTCTGAGCTGGCTGCTCAGCTGTCGGCTAATTGCCAGCTTCTATCTCTCCACAGTGACTCACCTGTTCATGATATCCTGCTCGTCAGTCCTGCCTACTTAAGCCATCCAGCCCAGATGATCTCTGCCTTCGCTGTGGTCACATCTCTAGAGACGATCTCCTGTGTTCCTGTTAAAGACTTGCTTGACTGACATTCCTTCTGGCTCCAGATCCTGCTTGCTGTTCTACTACGCTCATCTCTGGCTTCCTGACAGTTTTGGCTTGTCTGACTATCCGTTCCGGTTCCTGAACTCTGGCTATGTTTTAAACAGTGGCGGCTGGTGAGGTTTTAGGATGGGGGGGTGCCAGACCCCGTCCTTCATTTTTGACACCTCCCACTTGGTAAAAATGGGCGTGATTTCAGCAAAATAGTGTGCGTGGCTCTAAGGTGGTGTGGTTAGCGTCTGAGATGAACGGGAGAGGGAGAGAGGGATGGAGGGACAGCAGGCCCAGATCATACACAACAATAGAAATATGTGTATTCTAGAAAGTTTAACAATCAGAAGATAAAGATACTCCAAACACCTGGTGTTAGCGCTTCAATCACCCCGGCACCATGGTTGTTATGGTGTCAGGATGATTGAAGCGCATTATTTCTATTATTACATTGTAATATAAAATGAAATCATTCAACTCACCATAATGCAGAATCAGTGGGAGCCCTGACTGAGCGTGCTGCCTGCCACCAGATGCCATCAAGTGCCCCCAGCAGAGTCCGTCCTTACATCAGGAGCCCCCAGCGGAGTCCGTCCTTACATCAGGTGCCCCCAGCAGAGTCCCTCCATACATCAGGTGCCCCCAGCAGAGTCCCTCCATACATCAGGTGCCTCCAGCGGAGTCCCTCCTTTCATCAGGTGCCCCCAGCAGCAGAGTCCCTCCTTTCATCAGGTGCCCCCAGCAGAGTCCCTCCTTACATCAGGTGCCCCTAGCAGAGTCCCTCCTTACATCAGGTGCCCCCAGTGGAGTCTCTTCTTACATCAGGTGCCCCCAGCAGAGTCCCTCCTGACATTAGGTGCCCCCAGCAGAGTCCCTCCTTACATCAGGTGCCCCCAGCAGAGTCCCTCCATACATCAGGTGCCCCCAGCAGAGCCCCTCCTTACATCAGGTGCCCCCAGCGGAGTCCCTCCTTACATCAGGTGCCCCCAGCGGAGTCCCTCCTTACATCAGGTGCCCCCAGCGGAGTCCCTCCTTACATCAGGTGCCCCCAGCGGAGTCCCTCCTAACATCAGGTGCCCCCAGCGGAGTCCCTCCTAACATCAGGTGCCCCCAGCGGAGTCCCTCCTTACATGCAGCCTGTGTCCCATCAAATGCAGCCTGTGTCCCATCAAATGCAGCCTGTGTCACATCAAATGCTCCTGTGTCACATCAAATACAGCCCGTGTCACATCAAATGCAGCCTGTGTCACATCAAATGCAGCCTGTGTCACATCAAATGCTCCTGTGTCACATCAAATACAGCCCGTGTCACATCAAATGCAGCCTGTGTCACATCAAATGCAGCCTGTGTCACATCAAACCCCCCCTTCTCCACAGGAGGTCCGCAGCAGCACAGCGACACTTACCTTGCTGTGTTGTCCACTCCTGCTGTGTCCCCTTCCACTGGCAACGGAGATGGAGGAGTCCGCTCCTCATACTTCCGGTTTTCTCTCGGGCGCAATGGGAGAGAGAAAACCGGAAGTGGCATCTAACTTGGATATCACTCAAACCGTCCGGCCATAGTAATAGATACTATGAACGCTGGGCGGAAGCTACTCGGCGCTTCCAAATGCGCCGCAAGACAGGACAAAAGCCTACAAATGAAGCGCCACGTCTGCAATCTCGTGATTGCATAGACATTGTGCTTCCTTTAGTGCACTGTGTCCGGCGCTCGAACACAGTGCACTTAAGAACCTTTTTTTCTATTTTTTTTTCCTTAAAGGGCCAGTTTAAAAAAAAATATTTTGTGACTGCCTGGAAGGGGGGGGGGGGGCGTTCGTGTGCCCCCTATGGACGGGCCGCCACTGGTTTTGACTTCATTTACTCTGTTTACCTTTTTTTATTATTATTAAACAAGCGTGATTTACCTGTACTTCTGCCTCAATCTGATTCATGGTTTCTGACAGGGGGGCTCTGGAGATCAAGAGGGGTCTGGAGAAGCTTACTGGAGAGAGCCAGCAGCAAGTTGGTAGGGAAGAGTCCAGCTGTCCTATGATGGTGTGAGTCTACATCTCCCTCACTAGGAAGAGCCTGGTGTTTATCAGCAGGAGGCAACCGATGATCTTGTGGCTACATGAGTACATGACCCCCAGTGCTGAACGAAAATTGCTCTGTGTAGCTTTGAACTCTAGAAGGAGTACAGGTCGCCAACAGCATAGAGATCCTGTGGGACATTCAGCAGTTTGGAGGAGTCCTTAAGTTATCCAGGTCTACAGTCTCGGCATTTCCCATGTTCCCTCTCCTTATCTCCGTTCATTGTTCCCAATAAAAACCCTAAAAAGAACACCTAGACTGTTTTCTGAGCCAGTGGAAGAATTAAGAAAATGCTGTGTGCTTGGCTGTGTGTGCTCTAAGTCGCGGAAAATAAGACTGCATTTGCCAGCGGCTCCTACGGGGGTGCACTACAAGTGATAAGGGTTTATTTATGGTTAGGTTTAAGGGTTTGGGGGGGTTCTCTAATAGTCAGGTTAAAATTGGGGGTTTCGTTTTAAACCATACTGGTTCTCCAAAAACTATATTTACAGATTTCTAACAATACTGGTCCTCCGGTGCATATGCCTGTGGTAGGGACATTGAAGTAAATAAATACCAAACATGTCAGGATTTAAAATTGTGCACACTCGTGCAATGGTGACAAACAACGTAAATTTTACTATCCATAGGCGATGCTTTAAAAAGCCTTTACAGGTTACCACTTTAGATTTACAGAGGAGGTCTAGTGCTAGAATTACTGCCCATGATGTGATGTTCGCGGTGATGCTTCACGTGTGTGGGAGGATCGCTGTTTGCGTGCGTGCAGGACTTTCGCGTGCGTTTGCCTTTGCGTGTGAGAAAGGGGAGATGGAGGCACTTTCATTTTTTTTTTAATTGTTAATTTATTTATTTTTTGTTTGTTTAACATTGTTACTTTAAATTTTTTGTATTTTTTTTATTTTTTGTAATGTAAACATTCTTGTAACAATAATAGGCATGTGACAGGTACTCTTTATTGAGAGATCTGAGACCTATAAAACCCCAAATCCCTTCTCTGTCCTTAAGACCCCTTTTACACTGAGGCCTTTTTTCAGGCGCTAAAGGACTAAAAATACCGCCTGTAAAGCGCTTGAAAAACGCCTCCCCTGCAGCCCCAGTGTGAAAGCCTCAGTGCTTTCACACTGAAACAGTGCGCTAGCACACCCTTAGAAAAAGTCCTACAAACAGCATCTTTGGATCTGTTTAGGAGCAGTGTATACACCGCTCCTCCACCGCCCCTGCCCACTGAAATTTATGGGCATCACTGCCGAAACGCCTGCAAAGCGCAGCGGCGCTTTTCGGGCGCATTTAACCCTTTCTGCAGCCGCTAGCAGGGGTCAAAAGCGCCCTGCTAGCGGCCAAAAAGCGCTGCTAAAATGAAGTTAAAGTGCCGCTAAAACTAGCGTTTTACAGCTAACGCGGCCCGCTGGCAGTGTGAAAGGGGTCTAAAAGCATTCAAAACGCCAAGATCAGTGTTTTTGAATGCTTTCAATTTTTTTTTTAAATGGTGCCGTTGACATCTGGGTAAACTGGAAGTGATGTCAAGTCATCGCTTCTGGGTATCATAGTGGAGAGCCAATCAAAGCCAGTCCTGGCTTTGCATGGCTGTCCGGTCAGCCAGTGGACATGTCGGCTGGCCGCTCGGATCTCCCTGTGGGACATGAGAGGCCGAGCAAGCCGCGGAAGGCAGCGGGAGGGAGGGGGGGACATCCCCTCCCACTGCTTATAAAAGCAACCCAGCAGCTAGTTAGCTGCTAGAATTGCTTTTACAAGAGAGCTGACCGCTGA
Source organism: Lithobates clamitans (assembly GCA_037952925.1). Lineage (NCBI taxonomy): Eukaryota > Metazoa > Chordata > Amphibia > Anura > Ranidae > Lithobates > Lithobates clamitans. The sequence continues at coordinate 1,746,584 of JBBGZY010000692.1, read as the reverse complement.
CTCTAAAAAAACGGTACCAAGGTGATGCCTGCAGCTGCAGGCATCATCCTGGTATAACTGTTTGAAGTCCAGCAACGTACGGTTATGTCACTGGTCAGCAGGGGCCGTGACTGCCCCCCAGGCCTAGTTCACCTAGCTGTAGAGCTGACCCTGACCAAGACCCTTTAAAACAACTGACACCAATGGGGAAGCACCATATCACCAGATGGGCACCCTACTTTCCAACCATATCACATTTTTCGACCCCCAAAGACCCTCTAACCAGCCAAGCTGCCATGATGATCACATGATAATCAAAATACGTTTTCAATCAGTAAATGAGGACAGTGGGTAGGACAAATTACCTTGTAGACATTCTTGAATTAACTTTCAAGAGCCCCTATAGTTCCTACCCCTGCAGTGACCTAATGCCACCTGACCTTCAACCAAGTGGGACCTACTGCTTCTATACTAATAAATACCACCATCTTGGGACTATTCATCACCCTAGTAATGTAACCCCTCCATTAACTTTCTTCTCCTGGTCTGTCTTTTTCAAGGTGGTATGTAAGTAATCCAATGTGTGATCATTTGCAACAACCTATAATTGGCCTCAAAATGTATATTCCACATCACAATTCATAGGAACCAATCACCTTTGGGTATTTGCAAGAATTTCAATATCCATTCTTAAACTTAAACTGAACTCAACTAAAATTTTCCTTGCTTAAATTTGCCACATTATTTTAGTGTACTTTTCTTGGATGAGGCCAAGTCTGGAGCCTAATAACCTCATGCTGAGGATGCCCCTGTTTTTGTTTATGAAGCCAAACCCTTGCCAATTTTTTTAAAGCCTCTTTTAGGTTTTTTTACTGTCTGGTAATTACTGTCTGTCTCCGTATTGAGCAAATTTTGCCTCATGACAGAAAGTGATGGGAAATCTCTTTGGGCAAAACACACATGTAGAGTTTTGGGACTTAAGAATGTTTTTCTTGCTGTCTTTGCCTTTTTGCCCTGGTAACAAGCACATCACAGAATTTTTGCATTTGTCACAAGGACAGGAAGTGAAGAAAAATCTCCCCAGTGCGTCTGACAGATAAATATAAAAACCTGGCAGAAAGTAAAGCTTCTATCCAAAACTAAACAAAGATTTTGGATATAGTCAGGCTTTAACAACAGTGTATGTTGATTGACAGCCAAGACAGAAAGCCTCAGAAACAGATGCTCTTACATCATTTGTGTTTGATTCTTTTTTTACAGGTTTTAGGCGTACTCAGCCATGGAAATGGTTCAATCAATCTGCCCAAACTGGAAGCTTCTATAAAACACCAAGCTAAGTTGACCAGGTCGCTTCCTGGTGACATCATTTGCTGAAATGTATATTGAGGCGCAACTTCCGGTCCAGTCACTTCCATAAAACACCAAGCCAATGTTGACAGGGCGGCTTCCTGATGACATCATTTGATGAAACATACGTCAAGGTGTAACTTCCGGTCCCGTCACTTGCGTGAAACACCAAGCTAATGTTGACCGGGTCCCTTTCTGATGACGTCATTTGATGAAACGTACGTCAAGATGTAACTTCCGGTCCTGTCACTTCCGTAAAACACCAAGCTAATGTTGACTGGTTCACTTCCTGATGACGTAATTGAAAGAAACATACGTCAAGGCGTAACTTTCAGTCACTTCCAGGTCCCGTCCTTCTGGTCCCAAGCAGTCAGTAGGTGGAACGCACTCTGGCTCCAGGGCTTGAGTGGAGCGGCGTCAATTCCATACATCGCAAACAAGCGAACATTTCCAGTGCCAGGGAAGGCACTTTATATGTAAGTAGCCCGTGCACATGTTTTATTATATTTTAATTAAATGTAATTACACTACATCGTCTTCTTTTGATTTCTGGTGGCATGGCAGAATAGAGGAGTATGGTTCTGAATCCATGTTAATTGTGTCAAATATGTGAAGAGCCATAAGAATAATGTACCTATCAGCCTACTCTGAACTAGGAGGATGCTACATGTAGTTCACAGAATGAAATGAATGCCATGAACAGCAGGAGTTGGAACAGTTAATTGGACCTCCTACCAGTTTACATTAAGAACAGCCAATATCCCATCCTGCTAATCAGATCATAGGCCAGGATAGGTCCACCTATTGAAGGGTCCATGCACCCGAGGTGACTTTTATTTAGTGGGGACACTATTAGCAAGTAAATCGTTTCTTCAAAAAAATACCTTCATACGTTGCTAAATTGGAACGCTCCCACTATAAAGCACATACCTCTGTGGAGATCATTAGGAAGGGATGCTGTGAGTGTCATGACATTCTATTCAGGTTAATATGAACTAATTGCCTAATATTTTTCCTATTTACCATTTAGCAGATGGAGTTCTGTGTAACAGCTGGAACTTCCTGATTTTTTTTTCTGTGCAAATGTAATGCTAAAATATGTCTGAATGGAAGACAATCCCTCCCAATATCTGTTCTAGCATAGAAGGGAACAATTCTGTTCACAGTAGCTGCCAAAAGGCTTTTTGGCTGTGCTGGGCTTTCTTAAAAAGATAGCCTAGCATGCAATAAATGTTTACTTAAAAAATAAAGATTTAAAAAAAAGAAAAGATATAAAACAGTGAATAACCGTTAAAATGTTAGAAATGCTACCAGAACATTATACTTTACCTTTAAATATACTTATTAGTAACAAATGACCATTATGCACAGAGCATTTACAGTGCCTTGAAAAAGTATTCATACCCCTTGAAATTTTCCACATTTTGTCATGTTACAACCAAAAACGTAAATGTATTTTATTGGGATTTTATGTGATAGACCAACACAAAGTGGCACATTATTGTGAAGTGGAAGGAAAATGATAAATGATACAAATAAATGTGTGAAAAGAGTCAATACTTTGTAGAACCCCATTTCACTGCAATTACATCTGCAAGTCTTTTTGGGGATGTCTCTACCAGCTTTGCATATCTAGAGAGGGACATTTTTGCCCATGCTTCTTCGCAAATCATCTCAAGCTCTGTCAGATTGGATGGAGAGCATCTGTGAACAGCAAAAGTCTTGGCACAGATTCTCAATTAGATTTAGGTCTGGACTTTGACTGAGCCATTCTAATGAACATGAATGTGCTTTGATCCAAACCATTCCATTGTAGCTCTGGCTGTATGTTTAGGGTCGTTGTCCTGCTGGAAAGTAAACCTCTCAGTCTCAAGTCTTTTGCAGACTCTAAAAGGTTTTCTTCTAATATAGCCCTGGATTTGGCCTGTATTTGGCTCCATCCATCTTTCCATCAACTTTGACCAGCTTTACTGTCCCTGCTGAAAAAATGGTGTGTTCAGGGTGATGTACAGTGTTAGTTTTCAGCCACACGTAGCATTTTGCTTTTAGGCCAAAAAGTTAAATTTTGGTCTCATCTGACCAGAGCACCTTCTTCCACATGTTTGCTGTGTCCCCCACATGGCTTCTCGCAAACTGCAAACAGGACTTCTTATGGCTTTCTTTCAACAATGGCTTATGGCTGGGCCGCTAAGAGCCCCGGCCGCTGAGAGCCCTGACCCCAGGCCGCTGAGAGCAGGAGGTGAGCCTGACTGGCCAGGTAGGTGTTTCTGCCCATATACACTGCCTCACTGTTATGCTAAACCCTCCCTGTTGTTTACCCCCTGTATAGCTGTGCATTGCTGAAAGGTATAATTTTAAAAATGGCTACCTGATCATCTCGTGTAGTATGTTGTAATCTACCCACAGTCTCTGGTTATCTCCTGTAATCTATCTGCAGTCTCTGGTTATCTGTGCATTTGGCTTGTGGCTGCGGCAACTGTCACATCAATGGGAAAGTTTAACGGGGACGCCGCCTCTGAATCTTGACATGACGGGTATCGGCACCGTGAAGCCAAGCATAGATGTCATGGCAATGTGTAGTCAATGATGCAGCTGCTATATTCATTCAGAGGTAGGTGGTAAAGGGGAGGTTCTGTTTAATCATCCTGTTTGATTTCCCGTTTACATTGACTGCGGCTTTGAAATCGCGCAACTTCATCAGAAATTGCACAATTAAAATTTCAGATGGGGCTTGGAAGACATCAGTGCGGCTTCATGTACAGATGTCTATGCAAGTTGCACCTGAAATCACCAAAAGTAGTGCAGGAACTGATTTAAACTTGTGTAGCACTGGAATTTTTGCCATGTAATGCTATATAGTGAGACAATGCTACTAAATTGGTATTTGACTCCCTCTAGTGGCATATAATGTGAATGAGAATTATTTCCACATAAAAGCTTATGCAGGAAGTGACTTAATTATTCTGTGAAAGGACTCACTTACCCACAATGCTCACCTGCCTACCCATGGGCTTTGGGTGACTGAACTGCATGCTGGGTAGAAAATAAAAGGCCCAGCGCGGCCATTTTTCTCTCTCTTCTTGCTGGGACGCGTGGCCTGACTGCAGGGATCTGTGGGTTGAGTTCGGAAGAACACGGCCTGCTTGGCACGGAGCGAGGCTGCAACCACCGGAGAGACTTTCACTGCAGCGTTGAAGCGGCGGTGTGGCCTAACCGGAGGATCCAGGAATGCCTGACGGAGCCAAACGAGGGTCCTGGTCATCTCGAGGAGCGGTGCAGTATGATGGAGCTGACTAGCAGCAGGACTGAGACCACCGGATCGGAGGCATCCAATTATCCAGGCCTGGTGTGGTGAGAGGGCTGTTGCCCAGAACTTATATAAAGCACCTAGCACACTATAGACTAGTCATTACAGTACTGCTGGGACCTGCAGTCCCATGGAACAGTTCTTTCCACTCAGACTGTGCTCAGACAGGCCTCAAAGCCTAACTTCACTAGGAACTGACTGACGGTCGTAGTGCATTCTGGAGAAAGGAAGTTATAAGTGCATTGCATAATTGAAGTTGCTGTTGTGCACTATTTTACGTTACATTACCATCTGCAAACCCTATGGAATACAAATACTGCAGTATAATGGCTAGCTGAAGAAAGAAGACAAGAGACTATATCATTTACTGTAAGGCCTTGCAGTATTGCTGCTACATACAAAGGACTGTATTTCACCACAGGGGGAGCTCTTGAGTAATTACATTGTGTTATATTGTTTTGCTAGCACTGTATAGTGTATTGTAAGTTTTAGAGTGTCTGCATGCCCGTTGCTGGAAGTGGGAAGGTGCCCTTTGCCAAGATTTTATCGCTCTAAGCATTAGTCCCACTTGGAGATGCGCCTGCAGGGGTCATTTAGGCAACCGTTGAGTATAGCCATTTACCAACACTTATCTCAGTACTGTGTCAGATTTGTGTGCCAATACAGTTCTTGTAATATTTGTTTAAACCTGCTTCAGTAAACTTATATCCTGGTTTAATACAATTTGTTGTGAGGCTTATTCATTCTCCTAGCAGGTGGAGCAGCGTATACCCAGGTAACAACAAAGGTAAAATGTATGTAAAGTGTTATTATTGAATTGTTCTTTAATATTGGGTTTTCACACCAACATTGTTACACACCTGTGTCAAGTGGGTTGAGCCAATATATTGGGGGTGAGAGAGCAGAGTACAAGCCCAATCAATTACCAGCAGCTCCTTCGGGGGTAAGTGCTACACTTGTAAACAAAAAGTGCCAGAAAAGTCCTGGTCTTCAAGTAGTGCAGTGACATAAAACTTGCATGCTGGACAAGGACTGTGCTGGCTCCGAAGGGGTCAATAAAAGGAATGAAATCCCGCTCTGCTAATATGTAACCCGGGAGAGCTCAGCGTAGGCCAATAATATGATTACGTGGTGGACTGATGCAGAGAGATGCACTACTAAATTAAATGAAGGCGCATTTTGTTCCAGTAATTCTGTTTGTGATGAGGAGATGTCCATTCCCATGGAATACTGTCTGTGTAGGTATTGTGAATAAATTGAGTGGACAGTTGTAGGACATCCTTATAATTGATTTACAGGAAGGTTTTAACCACCTGAGCTCTGGAAGGTCTTACCCCCTTCATGACCAGGCCATCATATGCTATTCAGCACTGTTCTACTTCAATTCCACAGTCATGCAGCACTGTACACAAACTAAATTTATGTCACTTTTTTCATACAAATAGAGGTTTTATTTGGCGGTATTTGATCCCCACTGGGTTTTTTTGGGTTTTTTTTCTATAAAACGAAACATCCCCCCCCCCCCCGAGATTTTCTATTTTCTCCTATAAAACATATCCAATAAAATCAAATTTCTTCATAAATTTAGGCCAAAATGTATTCTGCTACATCTCTTTGGTAAAAAAAAATCCCAATAAGTGTATATTACCCTGTTTCCCCAAAAATAAGCCCTACGCCAAAAATAAGACCTACCGTTATTTTCGGGGATGGCTCCAATATAAGCCCTACTCCAAAAAGTCCAAAAAACGTCTGTAAAAACAACTGCACATGCGCAGAGCGTGTGTGCTTAGTGTCCCTTGCATGCGCAATTGTTTTTTCAGACAATTTATGGATTTTTCACTTGTAAGGAACCCTTCTTGTCGTTTGCATTGGAGGAGCATCTTGAGTCTCAATTTATGTATGCAGCTTTGCAGCAGTGCTATTAAAAATACTTAAAGGGACAATACTACACTATCTGGAGTTTTTTTTTCTCCTTGCATATCCACATATATCCAGTCTTTCCGACTGACTTTTGACAGACTTTTGACAGACTTTTGACGGACTTCCGATGGACTTTCGAAAGGAACAGACTTGCCTACACACGATCACACCAAAGTCCGACGGATTCGTACGTGATGACGTACGAGTGGACTAAAATAACGAAGTTCATAGCCAGTAGCCAATAGCTGCCCTAGCGTCGATTTTCGTCCGAGGGACTAGCATACAGACGAACTGATTTTTCAACCGGACTCGAATCCGTCGGAAAGATTTGAAACACGTTTTAAATCTAAAGTCCGTCTGATTTTCGACAGAAAAAGTCCGCTGCAAGTCCGATGAAGCCCACACACGATCGGATTGTCCGATGGATTCATTCCATCGGACCAGTCTGGTCAAAAAGTCTGCCCGTGTGTACACGGCATAACTTGCATTACACCCACTATGCCTTACAACTCATTCTATATGGAAGGATGTCAGCAGTTCTTTTTTTTTTTCTACATAAATATTTTATTATAGATTTTCAAGAAACATACAGCGTATTATAGCAAAATAGGATAAAGGTTCTATTTGCAGCACATCATACAGTTGTACACAGATTGCATACACAAAAAGTATTAGAGAAAATAAAAATACCACATTTGCATAACAATCAGTGTTCAAAATTGAAGAGTGTAGTGGCCTCATTATTAATTTCGTAACCGATTCCAAACTGGCAATCTACCAGTTTAGTAATCTATCAGGACCAACTGAAAGTGTTCTTAGGAGCTATTCATATCCTAATCTTTCAGTCAGTCAATGGTGGTCCGGAGGTCAGAGCCAACTACTCCAGTTTGTCCCCAGTTCCACAACTGCTATGTAGTAGGGCTCAGGTAAAGAAAGAAAAAAAGAGAGGAAGAAAGGAAAAGAAAAGAGTGGAGGGCGGAGTGGGGGGTGGGGGGAGAATGTCAGCAGTTCTCGGCTCTAAAGGTTCTCATTAGACTAGAGGAGGCCTGGGACATTACTACAATAATATAAGACCCGGTCTTATTTTCGGGGAAACACGATAATTGGTTTGTGTGAAAATTATAACATCCAGAAACTATGGTATATATATTTAAAAATCAATCAATCCTGATGTACTGACAGCCAATCTCATTTCTTAAGGCCCTTAAAATGCCAGGGCAGTACAAATGACCCCCAAATGTCCCCTTTTTGTAAAGAAGACAGTCCAAGGTATTTACTAAGTGACACAGGAAGTTTTATGAAGTTGCAACTTTTTGGCACAATTTTTTTCACATTTTGTTTACATATTTGTTTACACCAGTGCAGTAGAGCGTCATCATATGACTGGTGTGGTGGTGATCAGGGATGAAATTTTTATTTATTTTTTTTGCCATTTCATTTTCTTTTTTTAACATTTTTTTTCTACTATATTTTTTATTACATACTCTAATGCCCCGTACACAACGGAAAATGTTCGATTGGAGCTTGTTGTCGGAAATTCCGACCGTGTGTAGGCTCCATCGGACATTTTCCATCGGAATTTCCGTCACACAAAATTTGAAATCAACAAAATCTGTTGTCGTAAATTCCGATTGTGTGTACACAATTCCGACGTACAAAGTTGCATGTTTGCTCGGAATCAAGCAGAAGAGCCACACTGGCTATTGAACTTCATTTTTCTCGGCTTGTCGTACGTGTTGTACGTCACCGCGTTCTTGACGTTCGGAGTTTCCGACAAGATTTGTGTGACCGTGTGTATGCAAGACAAGTTTCAGCCAACATCCGTCTGAAAAAATCCATGGATTTTGTTGTCGGAATGTCCGACCGTGTGTACGGGGCATAACACTGTACTACTCTGGGAGAACTGTCATGAATGGGTTACATTCATAACAGCTTTGATTACTAGAGATCTGTGATTGGCTACAGCTAATCACATGGTATAGGGTGCTGTGAATGGCCCAAGTACTATTTGATAGCTTGTGGGCCAATCACAGCATCACTTTTTTTGTAAATTCCTTTTTATTTCATTTTAAAATATGTAGTTATACAAAATAAAGCATATTGGGCATACCCAGGCTTAGAGAAAACAAAATAAAAACACAAATAATACAGCACTTAACACAAAACACAATCAGCATAGCAACCAATGCCCAAGGTCAAACAGAGGTATGTCACTGAAGGTACAAATTAGTGATATAAGTAGGGATTAGTCACACAGCACTCTAAAGTTTTTCTTCCAGTACTAGAAAGGAGTACAAAGATTCTTTAGGAGAGGGTGGTGGCAGAACCTACCGTCTCCGCAGAGTAGGTCCAAATATTCCAGACCTTGGAAAATTTACCAGGACATCCTCTAGACTCATAAGTATACTTATAAAGTGGCACCATCTTATTTGCTTTACTTACTTACTTTTTTACTTACATTTATTGGACTTCCAAAATCAACTGTAGGGGCCTGAGACAATCACAGCATCACTTTAAAAGAAAAACAGCTTACATAAACCCCGGTCGCCGAAAGGGGACGGATACCAGGATCCGCAATCCGCTGTGACACAGCGCTCATGGGAGACATTAATGAATTATATTATTGTACACCTTACTGAACACGAAATCTTGATGAAAAAAATTATTCCAGTACTATGGTTTCTTACAGCTACCAGTCAGATTCAAACCTGCCTTGCAATTTTGACTGTGTTTGCTCCAAGGCTATTCTTAGGTTTCTCAATTTTGTAGGTGCCCTAAGGCTCTTCTTGGGACTCTTAAGTTGCCCCTAGACTCTTCCTAGGATTTTCAAGGTACCCTATGGCTCTTTCTGGGAATCTCATGGTGCTCCGAGGCTCTTTTGGATATTCTCAAGGTGCTCCAAAGATTTTCCTGGGACTCTCAAGGTGCTCCAAAGATCTTCCTGGGACTCTCAAGGTGCTCCAAAGATCTTATTAGGAATTTCAAGATGCTCCAAGGATCCTCCCAGGACTTTCAAGGTGCTTCAGGGCTCTTAGGCTTCCTGGGACTCTCAATGCACATTACGGTACTCAGGTACTCCAAGTATCCTACCGGGACTGTCAAAGTGCCCTAAGACTCCTTCAAAAACTATTAAGGTGCTCCAAGGCTTTTCTCGATACTCTCGGTGTTCCAAGACTCTTCTTGGGAATCTCAATGTGCCTTACGAATTTCCCTGATACTCTCTAGGTGCTCTAAGGCTCTACCTGGGATTCTCAATGTGTCCAATAGCTCCTCCCAGTACACCCAAGGTGCTCAAAGGCTACTTTCAGACTTCCAAGATGCCCCAAGGCTCCTCATAGAAAGGACTTACTTGATATGAGAGGCCCAATACAGCTGCAGTAAAAAGGTATATGCTCTATGAACCTTCACCAACATAATCGTGACCTACCAATTCCCTTTATCATTTTTGGTCAGCTTGCAAACCCCTGACTGGCCGAAAGTCTACAGTATAAAGCAATTTGCTCTATGGCCATGAAATGTTTTTAGAATCCTGTGTCCTACAAAATAAAAGAGGTCAACCCTTTTCTCTCTTTGCATCCTGTTACATTTTTGATTATCCTTTCCTCTATTACAAACTAAAACTAAATGTTAAATAAGAGCACAATTCCAAGCACATAGTTTCACAAAGATTGGATCTAAGTTGTCTCTTATTTTTTCCCACAGATGGAAAACAGAAAACTCAATTGCCTTGTGAAATGGACTTCTGAGTAGCCCTTGGAAAAATATGTCATCTTGCATGGTCGAGCAGTAGCCAAACACTTTCATAATGGGCTTGCCTTAAAGTTATCTGCCATACTGTCTTACTCTGTTCATCTGACATTGATTACTCTTATGGGGCTTGATGAAAATGCCGCTAGACAGAATGTGACTTGCAGAAATGCCCCGCGGGAAACACAAACTCATAATTAGTCTCCAGCATTGATGGTTTGAAGTCTCTTGATTAGAGCACAAAAGAAAAATAGTTACACAAGACTAAACTCAAGTAGAACGCAAGGTGCATTGCAGGAACAGATGGAGATAGGGATTTGATGTTTTCTATTAATTTCCCTTTGCAGAACGTATAGAGAACATAGAGCTGTTAGATCATTCCATACCCCAATGTTTCACTATCTTTACGTTTTAATATACTTTACAAAATTGGGTTATCTTTGTGCTTTTTTGCATTAAAATTCAAAAAAGTGTATTTTTTTTCCCAAAAAATTGCACTTGAAAAAACGCTCCACAAATACCGTGTGACATTTGCCGATATGTTGAGAAATTTATTAGTACTTTAACTTGGACTGCAAATCATATGCTTTTTTAATATAATGGTTTCATCATGGTAATATATTTTAATTTATTTTTTTTAGAAGTTGGGGAGGGGGTGCAAGTAGCTGGTCTTGCCTAGGGTGCAAAATAGTCTAGCTAGCACCGGCCCTGGTCTTGGTCTCTTAGGAAGTCAAGAATGGTCAATTGTCGAGCTGTCCAGGGTGCATCTGGGAACAAGGGTGGATCTTAGTCAAACTTTTTTGGCTAGTGAACACCAAAGACCTCTTCTCATAACCAACAGACATTATGTTATTTAATGGTATATTGTATCTGGTTATTGTTAACCATTGATGGTTTTGTGGTTGCTGTAGACATTTAATTCCTCATCGCGCAGTCCATGTGTTTATTGGAAATTTTAACAAGCAGACGAAAATTTTAAAATCCGTTTGTCAAGAGTTATCTGATTGTATTTCACCAGTATAAGATCTAATAATGTATCTCTCACATGAGGAGATCCTTTACAGCAGTGCCTGGAGCAAGCAGCAAGTTAACAAGCCGAGAGCTTGTGGTTCAGCGATGGGCCTGGTAATAAGTCATTATTAAAATAGAAAGCAGTGGGAGACATCGAGAGATAGAAACACTACCCAGAATGCTCCTGACCTACATTCAGCTGAATAGACGTTTCACTCATTGGAGCTGCTGCTGCTTATGCAGATCTGATGGAATTAGAGGAAAACTAGTCTTCCTAATTTTCTTATTTTTTTTTTGGCTTGTAAGTGAATTTCATCAGCATAAAGTATAAGGAAAGGCAAAACTTTTTTTATTTTTATATTTAAGATTTGGATAGGATGGTGAGGGTTAGAACAACTGTCAGGGAGATCTGTTCTCTCTAACTGTCCTGATCACCAATATCACTGAGAATGAAAGTTGGTAAATCCAGAATTGGGGTGCCACCAGAACAGAAAAGAGGGGGAATCGTCCAATGGGGACATTTCACCAAAATACATTGGTGTCTAACAATGTACTGTACTCATGTATCAGTTCACTAACTTAAGTGATTGTAAGGGTTTTTTGTTTTTGTTTTAAATAACAAACACATCATACTTACCTGCACTGTGCAGCTCGTTTTGCACAGAGTGGCCCCCGAACCTCCTCTTCTTGGTTCCCCCAGCGGCTCTCTCGGCTCCTCCCCACATCAGATAACTCCCTAGGAGAAGTGCTCTCCCGAGGGGGTTCCTTGCGGGCACGCTCCTGAGTCCAGCATTCGGCATCCATAGCCGCCGAATGTATGACTTGGCCCTGCCAACCCCGGCGCCCGCGTCATTGGATTTGATTGACAGCAGCGGGAGCCAATGGCTGCGCTGCTATCAATTTATCCAATCCAGAGCCTAGAACCCCGGGCAGAGAGACAGCGCTTCCCCGCCAGGTCAAGTTCCAGGGCTCAGGTAAGTAAAACGGGGGGCATAGGATGCATTAAGGTGAAAAAACAGAAAGGTTTATAACCCCTTTAAAACTAAAGTTTACTGCCTTTTTTTTTTTTGTTACATACACATGAAGACAATTGTCCTGTATGCTGGTGGCTGCTCTGTTCCTTGAAATCTGCATTCACCTGCTTCCTGGATACTGCCACAGCTGTGCTCTTCTGGTGCCGCGGGGGGGGGGGGGGGGTGGTGGTTAACGCGAGCAGCTCTGACTGTCACAGGCACTCGCCAAAAGTGCCGATTATGCCTGCCCTTTCCGCCTCCCTCCTCCATTCATAGAGCTGTACTATTAGTTCTCGCAAAATAAGACTACCCTCTGAATGGAGGATGGGCGGATAAATAAAAGGTCCATCTCCTCCATTCATAAAGCACTTTTCATTGTGTTTCTTTAAATAGTTTAAATAGCAGATTGTGCACCTGAATTGTTGTATTGCAACTCTGGTATGAACTTGTAAGACTTTAAAAAACAGAAATTTTAACCCCTTGGAGCTGGCGGCTCCCTGCCCTTTAAGGGGTTTAGGATGCTGGGAGGTGGGGCGGGGACGGGGTTTATGATCATGTGACCACCGTGATTGGCTGTCATGGCGGTCACATGATCAGAAAGCTCCTAATCGCAAGCAGCGATCGTGAGTTTTCCGGTAGCCGCAGGTAACTGTGCCAGGAGCGCGCAGGCAGAGCTGTATTCCACCAAATATGTGGCTGCTCAGCACCGAGGCCCACCCACTGATGCCAACGGGTTAAAAAGGTAATCTTTTGCTGCTAAACTCATCTTTAGGCCTCATGAACTCTGGTTTATTGTAAATGCTGCTTCTCCTGGAAGGAGAAAATCACTGTTAAAAATACTCCTAAAGAGGAGCTGCAGTCTGCTCACATAATTTGTAATAAAAACATCTTTGAAATTCTGAAGCTTCCCTCCAACCAGTTTACATATTATTTTATATATACTGTGATTCTGTACTTGCCAAATATGCTGCAGAAATCTTCCTCCACTGAGTCTGGCTGCTTCCATTATAACTAGGGTTGTGCCGATACCGCGCATTTGCCCGAGTACTTGTACTCGGACAAATGCTGCGATGCTTAATCCGATACTTGGACAGTCAGGGGTGATCGGTGCAGGAGGAGTTACAATCACCGATCTCCCTATATAGATTTCAATAAAGCAGCTGACAACCGCTTCTCCTCCTCTCCCTCCCGCGGCTTTCAGCTACTTTATTGAAATCTATACAGGGAGATCAGTAAATACAGTTGTGCTCATAAGTTTACATACCCTGACAGAATTTATGATTTCTTGGTCATTTTTCAGAGAATATGAATGATAACACAAAAACGTTTCCTTCACTCATGGTTAGTGTTTGGCTGAAGCCATTTATTATCAATCAACTGTGTTTACTCTTTTTTTAAATCATAATGACAACAGAAACTACCCAAATGACCCTGTTTAAAAGTTTACATACTCCAGTCCTTAATACCGTGTATTGCCCCCATCAATGGCAGCTTGAAGTCTTTTGTGGTATTCGTGGATGAGACTCTTTATCTTCTCAGATGGTAAAGCTGCCCATTCCTCTCGGAAAAAAGCCTCCAGTTCCTGTAAATTCTTGGGCTGTCTTGCATGAACTGCAAGTTTGGGATCTCCCCAGAGTGGCTCAATGATATAGAGGTCAGGAGACTGAGATGGCCACTCCAGAACCTTCACTTTATACTGCTGTAGCCAATGACAGGTCGACTTGGCCTTTTGTTTTGGTTCATTGTCATGTTGGGATGTCCAAGTATGTCACATGTGCAGCTTCCTGGCTGATGAATGCAAATGTTCCTCCAGTATTTTTTGATAACATACTGCATTCAACTGATAGGCAGAACTCAGGCATTATTGATGGGCTTTGATGGGCAGAATTGAAGAGTACTGATAGGTGGCACTGATGGGCGCAGTTAGGTGGCATTAATGAGCACTGATAGGTGGTGCTGATAGGCAGAATTGATGGGCACTAATGGGCGGCATTAATGAGCACTGATAGGTAACACTTGTAGGTGGAAGTGATGGGCACTGATAGGTGGCATTGATGAGCACTGATAGGCAGCACTGATGGGCACTGATGATTGGGGCACTGATTATCAGTGTAAACAATTTACTGACATTCTTGACAGTTAACGGCAGTCCTTTCTTGACACAGCGTGTGAGGAAAGGGCTGTGGATAACCAGTCTGTTTACTAAGAAATACACCCAAGGGAGTGGAAAAATGGACTTTGTAGGCACCAGTCATAAAATTAAATATGAATCTTTTATTATACAAAAAGTACAAAAAAGCTCAAACCCAAACATTTAAAAAAAATATTGCAATACATTGCAAAATAATAGTGGGTACTCTCTCACACATAGGTTGAAACAAACAGGGGGGTATCCCTTGCAAAGGAAAAAAGGATCCAGACCCTCTGTTCAAACTGTGAAACCTCAAACTAATATAGCTCTACATGTTTCGCAACTGAATGCTTCTTCAGGAGCCTGTTTTGAGTCACCTGTAGTAGGGAAAGAGAGAGAGAGAAGACACACACCAAAATAGTACACAATATTAGTAGTTCCTTAAAACCTTAACAATAATGCGACTCAATCAGTATCAGTGGACACCATGAGGAAGCAAGCCCAAGGACCCAACAGTCAACAAGCATCAGGTGACGGACAATCACATGCGGGGACGTGTCTGGTAGAAAGATCATAGCGGGGGGGGGGGGGCATGGGGAAGAGAAAAAGGAGAAGGGGAAGGCACGGGAAGGGGAGAAAACCAGAGAGAGGAGGGGGGGGGGGGAAGAAAAAAGGAAAAAAGAGAAAGAAACGGAAGAGGGGAACAGAACAGGGAAGGAAAGAGAGGGAGGGGGAGGGAAGAGGGGGGATGGGAAAGAAAAGGAAGGGAAGGGAAAGGGAGGGGTGGGAGAAAGAAAAAGAAAGGATAAAGGAGGGGAGGAAGGGAAGGTATAGATATACACACACTATGGGGGGGTTGAAAGGCAATAGTGATAATGCACCGGCTTGTGCAATTGGGTCAGCCTCCAAGCGGAATGGGAGCTGCAAGCAGCTGAAAAGAATATATTCCCAGATTGTGCCTCTGGGTAGCCAAGCTACATTGGATATTCAATAGTCTCAATTCTAGGGAGTATAAACAGTATAAAGTCAGTCAGCGTTTATTATAACTCAATGTACATATAACAGTACCATAACAAATATCTACCCAGCAAAAGGGAGGATATATTAATAGAGAACTGTTCCACAATCTCCAATAGGGCAACATGAGTATATATAGCAGACTCCTACCTTATAAAGGGTAATGCAGGCTGAACGGATCCTATGGACAACATTCGCCAACTGTTTCCTTACAAACCTAGCACCAAACAGGGCATAGCCAGCAGGGCTATGATGGAACTCTAATAGTACCCATAAAAGCAACTTAATAGTGATAAACCGAACGCCATCTATGGAAGAAACAGATAAGGCACAGTGTGACCAATCCACACATAGAAACAGAGTGTAGCCACAGGAAGTATATCATAGTTGTGGATAGAGCCAGAGCAGAGTCTTACCAGACAGCTTGTGTTGTTGGAAATGACGCCCAGGAACCAGAGCGCCATAAGCAGTAGTGGCGTGGTAGAAGGCTAAGCTGTTAGCCTTAAGTACACGCCCCAATCAGGTGTGCAACAAGTGCACCACCTGATTCGGCCAAGCAGGGGTGCGCGCACATCCACAGCCCGCCACGCATGCGCAGTAGCCCAAGGGGCCGTCTGTCATGAACACTGGCGTGTGGAGGGAGCGCAGTCCTAAAGGTGACAGATCTGGGAGCTCCCCCTAGTGGTTCCTCTTGGGTACAGCGTAAGAACGCTGTCAAAGGCAGATGGAACAAACCTGAGGATGTTGGTAAGCACAACCATGAGGGTCACAATGCATTTCTAGAGGGAGGGAGCAGATCTGGACCAAAAGCCGCAAAATCCATCCCCTTCATGGGGCGGAATGCGGCTACCCGGCCGCACATGTGACTAGTACACCCGCAAGTCGATGGGGTCCAGAGGCCGGCCTCACCTGAGTCCTCATTACAGGCCCGAGTACATAGTATTAACTACCATGAAGAGGGTAAACTCATTCATAGTATGTAAAGACTGAAAAACGCACAAATGAACAATAATTAGATAAGTAAATCTACATACATTTTGCAAACAACAATGTGACTAAAATTGGAAATTCCTGCCACACTCACATTGTTGTTTGCAAAATGTATGTACTCGGGGACACAGACACAGGCAGCGTCCCACACCCATTTCAGTCACGAGAGACGAGCAGTGCCACAGCACCGATCACCAGGATCCGCCGTACACTACACGTCTGACAGGGAGCCAGCACCGCTATCCCTGACCTACACCTCCATCTACCTTACTACTACCCAACTGCCAGCCCCCGCTCCTCAAACCAATCACCCTTTACTACCTTAAGGGCAAAGACGACCCTGCCTATCAGCAGAGCAGGGGGCAGGAGGAGCTGTTATAAAAACACTCCGCCAATCCCGCTATCTGTGCAGATCTCCAGCTCCTCCCGCCCCCTTGCTCTGTGCTGATAGGAGGAAATCAGTGGTGGGGCGGGAAAGCAGGAAGAGGAGAAGAGGAGACAGACAAACATGGCCACAGAATCGTAAACGGCTGCATCGGCTGTGTCAACTGTGTATTGTCCCGGAATGAAGGTGCCCGGGACCCGGGAGAGACCTCCAAGATGCGGGACTTTCCCGGGCAATCCGGGACGCGTGGTCACCCTACCTGGACGGCTGTCTGGGTGGACGTGTGTCGTACGCCCCGGGCTGTTAGGCCGGAGATTGGGCCTATCCCGGAGGCATCTGGCTGTTAGGCTGTCTGAGGGCCTATCCAGAAGTGAGAGAGCAGCGCAGGGTTGGGATTGCGGCTTGCAGTCCAACCAGAAGTGACAGTTCTGCCGGCCGGAGAACCTGTCAGTGGTCGGAGGTAGAAGGGAAGCTGTCTCCACGAAGGGACCAATCGCCTTTACCAGGGAGTAACTGTAGCAAGTACCGGAACCATATTCTCACCGAAAGGGCACAGTGGAGAATAGGGCAACTTCAGGCGTTGATCAAGTCAGGGACCCAACCAGCGGAGGAGACTTTTGCAGAGCAGCTTTGTGTGTCAAGCCAGGGACTGAGCCGGTTAGCAGGGGTGAAGCTTGAGAAGTATCTGGAGTGCCAAACTAGGGACCCAGCAGAGAAGCAGGGGTGACTCTTGAGGGAGATACCTTGGAGGAGCTCAAGGGATTTAAAGTCAGTGAATCAGAGGGTCCAGTGAGAGAAAAGAAGTTCAGTATTGAAGAACTAAATGGAGCAGTTGTAGTGGAGCTGAAAGAACTGTTACGTTTGAGTTAGGAACTGTTAAAGGACTGTTACCATAGGAGACAGCATTCCTGCAAGTGCAGATGCGACTTCTTTCTGGGGCCTTTCCCTGCACGGCTGTCCTTCTATTGAAGTCTCTGAGTCTGCCGTTTAAAATTGCTACTACTTAAGGGTGTCCTGGCCCTAACCCTCTTTACCCTGCAAAATATAAAAAGGACTGTTAAAGAAATAAAACCTCTAAACCATTTTAGGCGAGTTTAGCAGCTTTCGTGTTTGGAGTTTACTTATTTCATTGGCGAAAATTTTAATTTATTCTGGTCGTTGAAATGAATAAATGCTGAAGTGCTAAAGGTGCCTTTAGACGCATTTAGCTGGGTTTGGCGCATTTATGTCCAAAAGCTCCTCTTCTGAACACGATTCCTCTGCGTTCAGGTGAAGGTGCTTTGGCTGCCTCTAAACTCTGCTGTTCCTAAACACCTATAAAAGCCTACGTGTGCATGGACATATAGGCTTTTATTGAGGCGCGTTCAGGGGCTTAGGCAAAAAACGGGCAAAAGCCCAAAAAAAAATCACTTTAGGACGGGGGGCCGGCAAGTCGTCAATCGTGATTGACTGTGGGGAGCCGACCAGTGGATTGGAGGTCACAGCCCTGCCTCCCCCCAGCCTCCGCCGCTCTCATGTTAACTGCGGAGCGGAGAGCAGGAGGCAGCATAGTGCTGGATGGAGGGAGAGGGCGGGAGCTGCTTTAGTAATTAGTTGTTGGGCATTCCTAGCAACCAATCACCAGCTTGTTATTATGAACTCCGGCAGCTCCCGCTCCAGCCTTCCACCCAGCACTATGCTGTCTCCTGCTCTCCGCTCTGCTGTACACACTGGCAGGTATGGAAGTGCTATCTACACAGCGCTGTGTGTATGTGGTGGGGGATAGGGGTTGGGGGTGATGTGAAGGGGACAGTGGAGACACTGTTGCAGGGAGGACAGAGGACACTACAGTGAGGGGGGGGGTTTTGATGCGAAATGAACAGAGAACAATGCTTTGGGGCATAGAAAGGCAGAGGACACTTTGTGGGGACAGAGGACACTGCCATGGGGGGGGGGGGTGATGTGAGGGGGGGCAAAGGACACTGTTTTGGGGGGGTACAGGACACTACTGGGGGGGAAGGGGGCAGAGGACACTACAGTGGGCGGGGGGGGGTCCAGAACACTACTATGGGGGGATGGGGGCATAGGACACTACAGTGGGGGGGGGGCGTGTGATGTGAAGAGGGTAGAGGAAACTGCATTGGGGGGATACAGAACACTACTGTGGGGGAGATGGGGGCAGAGGACACAGCTATGGGTAGCAGAGGACACTACAGTGGGGGGGGGGGTGATGTGAAGGGGGTAGAGGACACTGCATTGGGTGGGAGGGGGCACAGAACACTACTGTGGGGGAGATGGGGGCAGAGGACACAACTACGGGTAGCGGAGGACACTACAGTGGGGGGGGGGTGATGTGAAGGGGGTAGTGGACACTGCATTGGGTGGGAGGGGACACAAAACACTACTGTGGGGGGAGGGGGGCAGAGGACACTGCTATGGGGGATAGAGGAAAATACAGTGGGTGGGTGATGTGAAGGGGACAGAGGACACTGCTATGGGGGTGGAGGGGCAGAGCACACTACTGGGACTCACTATGTGTTCTTCATGCCATCTTTTTATTGGGAGCTTGATAGTACACCCCTAGTACCCACAAGCGCAAGACCTCCTCTGTAACTCTCGTAGGGCCTATGGAGATTTTTAAGTACCATAATTTATCGCCATTCCACGAGCGTGTGCAATTTTAAAGCATGACATGTTAGGTATCTACTTACTCGGCGTGACATTATCGTTCAAATAATACAAAAAAATTGGGGTAAATATTGTGTTTTGTCTTTTTATACTTCATTCAAGTGTATTTTTTTCTAAACAAATTGCGTTTGAAAAACCGCGCCGCAAATACAGTGTGACATAAAATATTTAAACAACCACCATTTTATTCTCTAGGGTCTCTGCTAAAAAATATACATAATGTTTGGGGGTTCCAAGTAATTTTATAGCAATAAATACTGATTTAAACTTTTAAACAAAAAGTTCCAGAAAAGGCCTGGTCTTCAAGTGGTTATTGCCATTAAAATCCCAGAAACATTCATCTCAGGTGTGGCTCTTTGTTTGGGATATAATGCATAGGTCCCAACTTTACCTGATTTGGAACAATATCCCTCTGTCCCTCTTTTCTCCTCATTTGTCCCTCATTTTGGTCTGATCTATATAGTTGTATACTGTATAAAATGTATTTTTTATTTTTCAAAAAGTGTTTCCCAGCGCTAAAACTTTCATCCTATTTCTAAATTGCTGCATTTGTAAATTTCAAAAGCCAGTATAAAGGGATAGTAGTGGAAACAAAAAGCACTTGTAAGTTATACAAATCATTTTTTTGGTATAATTCTACTTTAAGGGGGTGTGGCAGTGGGTGTGTCCTATGCTACATACTTTTTGCTAATAGGTTTTCCTCATTCCCATCTCAAACAGTTGAGGAGGTATGTATAATAAAATGAGTGCCAGCAGTGGTGGCCCATCCATTAGGGGCGCACAGGTGCCGCCTCTCCTATCCATGCGTTCGCCCCCCCAGATCTAGATACAGGGCCGCGGGGCTATGTATTCCAATGGGCGGGGGGTTTGGAAGCACGTGATTAGAGCCAAAGGCTCTAATAGGCTTCAAAAAAGGGTTGGCTCACCCACTTGTATGACGATAGTGAATGAATATTCGCTATATTCACGCTTAATCTCCTCCCAGAAAATCAGGAAGGGTGTTGTGAGACCCGTTTTCCTATTGGCCAAAACATCAGGCGATCCTATTGGACGCCTAGCTCCTAGGAGGAGGAGACGCATGGTGGAAGCTACCGTGTTAAAGGAGAAGACACCGGAGCCGCTGCCCACAGCCCTCCACCATCCACCTAGATAGGGTAAGTGCTGGACCGACCGGCAGACAGTGGGTGGGGGTTGGTGGTTAATTGCTGCCCCCCCCCCAAAAAAAAGACACCAGCCACCACTGAGTGTCAGTCACTTTAGTAGTATTTGAAACAGAAAAAAATGTATTGCATGAGGCAATATAAGAAGGAAGTGGGATCTGGATCAGGAGGTGCCAAAAAATACATTAGATGTCAAGCATTAGACTGGGCCTCAATCTCTTCTAGATCTTTCTCTAAAGCCTCTCATGGCTACCCAATATGCAAACTGTCATAGCTGGGCACCTACAGAGCTTTGGCTCCTAAACCAGTGGTCTCCAAACTGTGGCCAAGGGGCCAGATGCAGCCCTTTGCTTGCTTTTATCTGGCCCTTGGGGCACTATTTCATCCACTGATACCAACTGGGCATAATTCCCCCCACTGACACCAATGAAGGGGGAACCTCTCCTCCCAATGAACCTTTCCTGCACCCCGAGTCCGCCCACTTGTGTGACAAAAGCGAATTAATATTCGCTATTGTCTTCCCGATTCTCCTCCCAGCCAATCAGGAACAGTTCCTGTGACCTGATTGGCCAGGGAGTCTTAGGACACCCACGTGGAGGGGGGGGGTTGATCACGGCTTTCCCATCCGTCTCCCGCGGGTGGGGAGGTGGGGGTGTTTGGTGTTAGTTTGCCGCCACCCCCAAATATATTAAGCACTGGCCGCCACTGCTCTTGAAGCATGTTCCCAGGCTTTACCCACTCCCATAGAATGTTTACATCTCTCACCATCACCTGCGCCATGTTTACATCCTGGTGCATGTCTGCATATTATGAATAAATAGAAATAAAAGGCAAAACATTTGTGTATATATACATTATAAATATTTTTTTTTTTTAGTTGATATAAGCGATTATATTGCCTCTACTCTTCTGTTCTCAGCTGCATAAGGGACTTTGAGAGGTGGAGGTGGAAACAGTAGTACACTGATCTTCCCAGTGAATGGCTGCGTGTGTGTATGTGTGGGGTGGCACAAGCCTGAACATTGGAGCAGCACAGCCAGAAAATGAACCATGCTGGGATGGATGTGCATCTATGCCTATCCAGGTCCGTTTAAATAGAAAAGCAAGTGGACTGGCAGGATCACCACAAAGACTGCAATACCAGTGAAACTGGTCTAAGTGGTGAGTTAAAAACCAGGGTTAGAGTGAACAAGTCTTGCTTTTTGTTTGCTGGGTTGCATTTTTGGGGCTTTTCCTTTTAGTTTTTCAATCACCTATTTCTGTCACTTTTTAAATAGATTTTTTTTTTCTCTGGTTGCTTCAGGCTATCAATTAAGGGGAGGGGTAGAGGGGGAAGTGCCAGGGAGGCCGATCCAGGACTGGAGCATCCCAATAAGTACGCTCCATTGAGTGACATTGGTGAAACCAGTCAGGGACCAGCACTGCTGGAGATGAGGGACTCTCCTAGCTGCCAGGGGAAGAACTCCTCCAGTGAGAGTGGGGGGGCAGCAAAGGGAAAGGAAAGACAGATTCTGGTGGTAGGGGACTCAATTCTTAGAAGGACAGAGAAGGCAATCTGTAACCAAGACAGTATGTTGTCTACCGGGCGCTCGGGTTCGGCACATCACGGATCTTGTGGACAGATTACTGGGAGGGGCTGGGGAAGACCCGGCTGTCATGGTGCACGTTGGCACCAATGACAAAGTCAGAGGCAGATGGAGTGTCCTAAAGAACGATTTTAGGGACTTAGGAGCTAAATTGAGGAAAAGGACCTCCAAGGTAGTGTTCTGAGGAATACTACCGGTACATCGAGCCACACCAGAAAGGCAGAGGGAGATTAGGGAAGTAAACAAGTGGCTGAAGAGCTGGTGTAGTAAGGAGGGGTTTGGGTTCCTGGAGGACTGGGCCGACTTCTCAGTCGGTAACCGGTACTATAGAAGGGACGGACTGCACCTAAATGAGGAGGGTGCAGATCTGCTGGGAATGAAGATGGCCAAAAAGTTAGAGGGGTTTTTAAACTAGGCGATGGGGGGGAGGGTCCAGAGACAGAGATAGCCAAGAAAGATATTCCAGAGGGTAGTATTGGGGGCATTAGTGGTAGGTTAACCAATGCACAAAAACACAAGGTGAGTATATTAGCAAGTCCTAGTTGCAATCTCGAAACACCCAATACGAGGACAATATACGACCGGTCTAAACTATGTGGCATGTTCACCAATGCCAGGAGCATGGCAGACAAGATGGGTGAACTAGAGATACTGTTGTACAAGGAGGATTTGGATTTTGTGGGAATTTCAGAGACCTGGTTCAACAGCTCTCATGATTGGCTGGCAAACATTCAAGGGTATACCCTATACCGCAAGGATAGAGAGGGTAAAAAAGGGGGAGGGGTATGCCTATATATCAAGAATAATGTACAAGCGAATGTGAGAGATGACATCACTGAGGGAGCTAGAGAGGAGGTGGAATCCTTATGGGTAGAGCTCCAAAGGGATGAAGCTAAGGGGAAAATAATACTGGGAGTATGCTATAGGCCCCCTAACATGAGGGAGGAAGTGGAGACGGATCTCCTATCACAAATTGGATTAGCAGCAAGGATGGGAAGTGTTATCATAATGGGGGATTTTAATTATCCAGACATAGACTGGGCGGAGGGAACCGCGCATTCATTTAAGGCTCGCCAGTTCCTTAAAGAGGAGTTCCACCCAGGCGGGCCATTAAAAAAAAAAAAAATTAAAAGTCAGCAGCTACAAATACTGCAGCTGCTGACTTTTAATTGGACACTTACCTGTCCCTGGGTCCAGCGATGCGGGGGATCGAAGCCCCGCTCGTCCCCCCCCCTCCGCTCGTCGGCGCCAGCATTTCAACTGTGGGCGCCGGGCTGTGGCTTCACAGCCTGGCACCCACTGCGCATGCGCGAGCGGTGCCGCGCGCCGTGATTGGCCGCTCAATCACCTGGGACCTGTAATGGGTCCCAGATGATTGACAGGAGGGAGGGAGAAGAGCCGAGCCCTTTCTGTGCCAGGGGGAAGTGATGTCACCAGCCCAGGCAGAGGAAGGGGCAGACTACGAGGGATCACCTAGCAACAGGCATTTAGAGGTAAGTAAAAAAAAAAAAAATATCCAAATGTTTTTTTGGTTTTTTTTTTAGAATTTTTTAGATATGTTTGTTTTTTTGGGTGGAACCCCACTTTAATGTCTTGCAGGACAATTTTATGGGTCAGATGGTAGACGCACCAACTAGAAATAATACATTACTGGATCTACTGATTACCAACAATACAGACCTGATCATGGAAGTGGAAATACGGGGCAATTTAGGTAACAGCGATCACAGGTCAATTAGTTTCAGTATAAATCACACAAATAGGAAACATGAAGGGAACACAAAGACACTGAATTTCAAAAGAGCCAACTTCCCTAAACTACAAACCTTGCTAAAAGGCATAAATTGGGATAAAATATTAGGAACAAAGAATACGGAGGAGAGATGGGTTTGCTTTAAGAGCATATTAAATAAGGGCATTAGCCAATGTATCCCATTGGGTAATAAATTTAAAAGAGCGAACAAAAATCCTGGATGGCTTAACTCCAATGTAAAAATGCATATAAAAGCAAAGGAGAAGGCCTTCAAAAAATACAAGGTTGAGGGATCATCCTCAGCATTCAGACTTTATAAAGAATGCAACAAGAAATGTAAGGGTGCAATTAGGACGGCTAAGATAGAACATGAAAGACACATAGAGGAGGAGAGCAAAAAAATAAAATAAGTATGTAAACAGTAAAAAAGGGAGGACAGACCATATTGGCCCCATAAAGAATGAGGAAGGACATCTGGTTACAAAGGATAGGGAGATGGCAAAGGTATTGAATTTATTCTTCTCCTCAGTCTTCACGAGTGAATCGGGGGGCTTCAGTAACCAAAACTGCAGTGTTTATACTCATGACACAACACAGGAAGCACCTCCATGGTTAACAGAGGACAGAATTAAAATTACACTTGAGAAATTTAACATTAATAAATCACCGGGACCAGATGGCTTGCATCCGAGGGTACTTAGGGAACTCAGTCAAGTGATTGCCATACTAATGTTCCTAATTTTTACAGATAGTCTACTGACTGGAATGGTACCAGCTGATTGGAGAAAAGCCAATGTAGCACCAATATTTAAAAAGGGCCCAAAATACATCCCTGGGAATTACAGACCAGTTAGCCTAACATCAATAGCATGTAAACTCTTGGAGGGGATGATAAGGGACTATATACAAGATTTTAGTAATAAGAATGGTATCATTAGCAGTAATCAGCATGGATTCATGAAGAATCCTTCTTGCCAAACCAATCTATTAACCTTCTATGAGGAGGTGAGTTGCCATCTAGATAAAGGAAGGCCCGTAGACGTGGTGTATCTGGATTTTGCAAAAGCATTTGACACAGTTCCCCATAAACGTTTACTGTACAAAATAAGGTGCGTTGGCATGGACCATAGGGTGAGTACATGGATTGAAAACTGGCTACAAGGGCGAGTTCAGAGGGTGGTGATAAATGGGGAGTACTCAGAATGGTCAGGGGTGGGTAGTGGGGTTCTCCAGGGTTCTGTGCTGGGACCAATCCTATTTAATTTGTTCATAAACGACCTGGAGGATGTAATAAACAGTTCAATCTCTGTATTTGCAGACAATACTAAGATAAGCAGGGCAATAACTTCTTCGCAGGATGTGGAAACCTTGCAAAAAGACCTGAACAAATGAATGGGGTGGGCGACTACATGGCAAATGAGGTTCAATGTAGAAAAATGTAAAATAATGCATTTGGGTGGCAAAAATATGAATGCAATCTATACACTGGGGGGAGAACCTCTGGGGGAATCTAGGATGGAAAAGGACCTGGGGGTCCTAGTAGATGATAGGCTCAGCAATGGCATGCAATGCCAAGCTGCTGTTAACAAAGCAAACAGAATATTGGCATTAAAAAGGGGATTAACTCCAGAGATAAAACGATAATTCTCCCACTCTACAAGACTTTGGTCCGGCCGCACCTAGAGTATGCTGTCCAGTTCTGGGCACCAGTCCTCAGGAAGGATGTACTGGAAATGGAGCGAGTACAAAGAAGGGCAACAAAGCTAATAAAGGGTCTGGAGGATCTTAGTTATGAGGAAAGGTTGCAAGCACTGAACTTATTCTCTCTGGAGAAGAGACGCTTGAGAGGGGATATGATTTCAATTTACAAATACTGTACTGGTGACCCCACAATAGGGATAAAACTTTTTCGCAGAAGAGAGTTTAATAAGACTCGTGGCCACTCATTACAATTAGAAGAAAAGAGGTTTAAACTTAAACTACGTAGAGGGTTCTTTACTGTAATGCCCCATACACACGGTCGGATTTTCCGATGGAAAATGTGTGATAGGACCTTGTTGTCGGAAATTCCGACCGTGTGTGGGCTCCATCACACATTTTTCATCAGATTTTCAGATACACAAAGTTTGAGAGCAGGATATAAAATTTTCCGACAACAAAATCCGTTGTCGGAAATTCCGATCGTGTGTACACAAATCCGACGGACTAAGTGCCACGCATGCTCAGAATAAATAAAGAGATGAAAGTTATTGGCCACTGCCCCGTTTATAGTCCCGACGTACGTGTTTTACGTCACCGCGTTTAGAACGATCGGATTTTCCGACAACTTTGTGTGACCGTGTGTATGCAAGACAAGTTTGAGCCAACATCCGTCGGAAAAAATCCTAGGATTTTGTTGTCGGAATGTCCGAACAAAGTCCGACCGTGTGTACGGGGCATAAGAGCGTCAAGGATGTGGAATTCCCTTCCGCAGGCGGTGGTCTCAGCGGGGAGCATTGATAGCTTCAAGAAACTATTAGATAATCACCTGAATGACCGCAACATACAGGGATATACAATGTAATACTGACACATAATCACACACATAGGTTGGACTTGATGGACTTGTGTCTTTTTTCAACCTCACCTACTATGTAACTACTATGTAACAAAGAGAACAGGATATTTTTTAACACAAATACATGGTACAACAGACACATATAAGCAATATGAAATGTTGGGGTAACATGTTCTTTAAAGGGGTTGTAAACCTTTGTGGTTTTTCACCTTAATGCATGACCAGTGTAGATCAGATGTCGCCAACTTTCCTTTTACCTGCCCGACCATAAGTACTCACCCCCACCCCTGCTCATTACCTAGATCAGGGGTCTTCAAACTATGGCCCTCCAGTTGTTCAGAAACTACAATTCCCATCATGCCTAGTCATGTCTGTGAATGTCAGAGTTTTACAATGCCTCATGGGACATGTAGTTACGCAACAGCTGGAGGGCCGTAGTTTGAGGATCCCTGACCTAGATTAACAAGACCAGACGTGAAATGGAGTACAAATGGCCATAGCAGCCTTTTTTATTAACCAAAACACTTATTCAAATAACATTCTTTACATCAACATCTGAAACCAAAATAAACAGTCCTAAGGCCTGTTGGTCTATGAAGGCAACCCCAACATTCCAAAACATGTTCCACTGCTACACTGCGGGACCTTTACCATGGTAAGGCCTCCAACCGTGAACACCAGCTCGGAGACAACCCTGCTACCCGCAGTGCAACCATTACCCTATTCCAGTTAAACCATGTTAACTGGAATCCACCAGAGGGGCACATACCACCGATGAGTCCCCCACACTTCTCGTAAGTAATTTCTTACACTGTCACAGACCAATCTACCATCACTGCCCATAAGGGTGACACCTTACCCTTAAGGGCCCCTCCACACCCTCAAGGCACGTTAAATCCCAGGGACCACAAATCTTTCCCCATCGCTGATAGATGGACTCCATCCCCCTTTAGGTACATCTTGGTATCAGAATCTAAATCCCTATGGCGAATGACCATGCGCCCATTTCTCATAAAAAATCGGCCCACCACTTTATTGACTTTAATTCGAGTCTTGTTGAGTCTTGTAACCGACCTCGCCATGCACCAAGTCGTCCGAGCCACCATGTCAGACCACATATCAGGGAAGGCCGTACAGAGCCGCAGGAAATCTAACTTGATGTCCATAATAAGCTCCCTACTGGAACAAATCCGCAGATCATTCCCTCCAACCTGGAGCACTCTAATGTCGTGTGACCTGTCAAGGCGCGCAAAGCGATGTACCTCCGGCACCACCCTGTTCCACATCATCCCTGGTACGCCTAGCCAGTGAATACACGCCTCCCTCCTGGAAATACCTAGCTGTCTGCCATCCGGCCTAACATTAGCTCACCGAGCCCCCCAAAATACTTATGAGTGGCCCAAAATCCAGACGAGGTGCGTCTGCACTCTATCTGAAAGAAAAGAACGAGAACCACAGGATAACACCAAAACACTATGAATACTCACCCACAAGGAAGAACCACCGCGACCCTTCCTCTATCAGGTACCCCCCCCCTCCCCCCATGATCGGCTAATCAGCTAACAAATGCGGGTGAATGTAGGTACGAAATCTCCTTGAGTCCCACCTACCAATCCTCCTTACAGACGCCTCATCCAGCCCGCACTGAGCGTGCGAGGCCTACTGTTTTTCTTTCAAACCCGCTGCCCGAAGACTTTTCCTGAATATGGCAATGAACTGAAAGGGGGGGGGGACGGCGCCCCTATGCCTTGCATTACGGGCCGCCACAGTTTATAATCCTCCTTTACTCTATCCAAAAATGAAGAAAAACGTTTTGCTTTTACTTTAATGTTAATGTTTTTCTCTTCTATGCCAGTTTGCTGCACGAGAGATCAGCACCTGATCTGATATAGGCGACTCCAGCACAATGTAGCCTGGCCTTAGATGACCTCTATATCAGAGTCAGCTTACAAAATCAATGCAAAGTGGAAAAAAATACAAACGGATGCTGGAAAGTAAAAATATCTTTTATTGAACCAGAGCTGACACAGCTGGGAAGTATTTTTCATGCTGGAGAAGACGATATACCACCAAATGATATCCAAGTCATGTGACTCCCGATGGGGACTCGAGACGGGAAGTATCAAGATACACTTCTAAATATAAATATTGGTTATTTACTATTTATTTTTGATTTCTGTACATAATTAGCATCAACGTATTCCAAGGTTTAGGTCACCTCAGTTCCTGCCCCAGAAGAGCTCACAGTCTATTCTCCCTCCCGCCATCCAAACCACAACAATGAAGCTATTGCCGTATTCAGGGATAAGTTAAAGTGAAACTTTACCCATAACAACTTGGTAAAAAATAATGTTCTTTAGCAAGGTACTTACATTCCACATTAATAATTATGCTACCAAAATTAGTGTGCGCTGTAAATTGCCTCCACCATTGCTCCTGTTTCTTCTTACTGGAGGCTGCCATTTTGCTGAAGCCCAGAGCCCCTGAACAGCAGTAAATCTTTAGGCTGTCAGAAGATCGACTTCTACAAATGTGGCAGTGTACTGAAAAAAAGAAAGAGTAACTGAGCATGTGCAGAGCAGGGTGTATAACTGGACTTTAAACAGTTTAGCTACTTATTTTTAATGTGTTACATAGCTATACCTGCAAAAAGGGCCAGCCTGAGGTGATCATCTAGCAGGACTTCATTTTATGACTAAAGTTCCGCTTTAACAGGTTCACCTAAAGCTGAACTCCGGACTAAACAAATATTGTCCAAATACAAGAGTCATGTTTATTCTCAATTGTCAAGAACAGTGCTACTTCCAGGGCTTTCTTTCAGCTGAAACAGGGCAGAACTCTGTTCCACTACCTCCGTCACTGTCCTCTCTTACTTGTCACTGGTAACACAGAAGCTGGTAGAAGAGGTTTTCTGCACTACTCACTTCCTCTGCTGGCTTCTGTGTTCAGTGGTGCTCCTCTTCAGGCTCCTCTGCAGGCTTCTCGCTTCCCCTCCTGTAGCCCTCCAAAGCATTTCTCCT
Source organism: Lithobates clamitans (assembly GCA_037952925.1). Lineage (NCBI taxonomy): Eukaryota > Metazoa > Chordata > Amphibia > Anura > Ranidae > Lithobates > Lithobates clamitans. Next base: position 1,716,994 of record JBBGZY010000692.1, on the reverse strand, counting down.
TGCACTCTCAGGGGAGTGATGGGAGAGCTCTGCTCTGTGTGTGTGTGTGTGTGAGGGGGCTGTGTACTGTGTGGGGGGCTGTGTGCTGTGTGTGTGGGGGTCTGTACTGTGTGGGTGGGCTCTGTACTGTCTGTGTGGGGGGACTGTGTACTATGTCAGGGTGGTCTGTGCTGTGTGGGTGGGCTCTGTACTGTGTGTGTGTGGGGGCTTTGTATTGTGTGGGAGCTCTGTACTGTGTGAGGGGGCTGTGTACTGCGTGTATGAGTGTGGGGGGGGGCTGTGTACTCTGTGTATGAGTGTGGGGGGCTGTGTACTTGCGGGGGGGTCTGTACTGTGTGGGCGGGCTCTGTACTGTGTGGGTGGGCTCTGTACTGTGTGGGGGGGGCCTTGTATTGTGTGGGAGCTCTGTACTGTGTGAGAGGGCTGTATACTGTGTGTATGAGTGTGGAGGGCTGTGTACTGTATGGGGGGGTCTGTACTGTGTGGAGGGCCTGTACTGTGGGGCGGGCTCTGTACTGTGTGGGCGGGGGGTCTGTACTGTATGGGGGGTCTGTACTGTGTGGGTGGGCTCTGTACTGTGTGTGTGGGGGGGTGGGGGGGCTTTGTATTGTGTGGGAGCTCTGTACTGTGTGAGGGGGCTGTGTACTGTGTGTATGAGTGTGGGGGGAGAGGTGTACTGTGTGTATGAGTGTGGGGGCTGTGTACTGTGTGGGGGGTCTGTACTGTGTTGGCGGGCTCTGTACTGTGTGGGTGGGCTCTGTACTGTGTGTGGGGGGGGGGGCTTTGTATTGTGTGGGAGCTCTGTACTGTGTGAGGGGGGTGTGTACTGTGTGTGTGAGTGTGGGGGGTCTGTACTGTGTGGGGGGGTCTGTACTGTGTGTGGGAGGTCTGTTCTGTGTGAGGGGGCTGTGTACTGTGTGGGCGGGCTCTGTACTGTGTGGGCGGTCTCTGTACTGTGTGTGTGTGGGGGGCTTTGTATTGTGTGGGAGCTTTGTACTGTGGGTGAGGGGGCTCTGTACTAGGGGGGTCTCTGGACTATGTGGTGTGACTCTGTACAGTGTGTGGGGGGCTTTGTACTGTGTGGGGAGCTCTGTACTGTGAATAGGGTGGTGGGGGGGCTCTTTACTGAGGTGGGTGGGTCTTTGTACTGTGGGGAGAGATCTGTACTGTGTGTGGGAAGCTCTGTGGGAGGTGCTCTTTACTGTGTGGGTGGCCCTGTACTGTTGGGGGGGAGGGGAGGCTCTGTACTGTGTGGGTGGACTCTATACAGTGGGGGAGCTCTGTACTGCAGACGGTGCTCTGTACTGTGGGGGGCGGGCTCTGTACTTTGTGGGGGTGCACTCTGTACTGTGTGGGTGTACTGTGGGGGTTCTGTACTGTGGTGGGGGGGGAGTTGGTACTGTATGGGGGCACTCAGTACTGTGTGGGTAGGCTCTGTACCGTGTGTGTGTGGGGGGGGGGGTTGTACTGTGTGGGGGCATTCTCTACTGTGTGGGTGTACTGTGGTGGTTCTATACTGTGGGGGGGGGGTGCTTGGTATTGTATGGGTGGCTCTGTGTGGGTGGGCTCTGTACAATGAGAAGGAAGGGGGGGGTTGTACTGTGGGGGAAAGGGGGTTCTGTAAGGTTGGGGGCATGTGAGTACCTGCAGATGAAGACACGCCCTGGGTACTTTGTCCACTCCATGGATGGGCTGGTCACAAGAGTCTTATAGCACAATACAAATCTATTGGCACGGAAAGATATGTTCCCGTATATGAATTTTATTGCCATATAGATTTTATAGATTTAGGTGTGTGAGCGGAGTTGTCTTTTAAGCCTGTTCCACTATCTGGTCATGGCTACTTAGCCTGCGTCACACCCATCCGATGTGGAGGTCTTCCTGCTGTAATTTGTCAATAATAAGCATTTAATGTAATCTTCCGAGTTATTTCAGTACACTGATCTCCAGCCTAGCGATCATGATTAATGCATAACTTAATGAATACATAATGTCTCTTGAGTAGGAAAATGAAGCTAAATATATTTACAACATTTAGCGGAACATCCCAAGAATATGATTCCATTATTATTTCATAATATTTTTAATGAATCAAAATCATAAAGTTGTTTGGATTGATAATCAGACTATTTATTTCTCCTTCGTAAAAAAGAATCTGGTCTTCATAAAGGGCCAGTCCACCCAAAATGGATTGTAGCGCTCATCCCCGTAGGGGCCACTGTAGATTTAAGATTTCCAAGTTATTGCAAAGCAGTCGGTCACACAGCAGCAGTCCATCCATTCTGGCTCAATAAACAGTCTAGGGGTGACTTTTTTTTTTTGTAAATTTATTGCAGGTAGAACTTGGGAGGGGTTCTGGGAGTGATGCAGGATATTTCAAAACATAACAGGTAGCTAACAGAGGACACTTCTATCTTAATGGTAGTAATAGTAATCACGTAAGTAGTAGTAGCAAACTAAAACAGTCTATATGTGCACAGCTGGGGACCATGCAGCAAAGCATAGGGCAAGTAATAGAAGACTGAAGTAGTCCACATTTCACAGCTGGTGATCATAAAAAAATTCAGCACAAGAGGCTCTACTCACAGGTTCCTACACAATCTATGGATGCAACCCCAAGAACGCAGTCCAGCATCCAGCCCAGGAGTGCCCCAGGGCAAACAGCTTCACGGATCTCACAGATTCTTTCCCACCCAGGGGAAAACAATATCCTCTGGCCTCCAGCAGGACAGGAACCCATCCACCATCTGGGCACACCTTCACAGGGATTGGATAGGCCCTACTTAATATTCAGGCTAGGTATTTGAATCTTCTTGCCCCAATCTCCAGAAACTTCTCCTAGAGTCAGGGGGAGATAATTAAAACTCTCAGCCTTGAGCAGACCAAACTGCAAAGACTGCGGACATACAACAGGAGATCATCAGAGACTGCAGACATGATACAGGAGTTGGTCAGAGACTGCAGACATACTGCAAGAGATGGTCAGACTGTGAATATGATATAGGAGTCATTGGAGACAGGGGTGGATCCAGAGTCTAGTCTCGGGAGGGGCACTGCCAGAAAATAAGGTGGCATCTCTGCAAAGGAGTTACCTCGCCTTTCCTATGTTGTCTTCATTTCTGATCAGCAGTCTGATCACTGGGCATATACTGGGTTTGGCATCATAGATTGCCATCATCCACGGTCTACCACTACACCACATTTCTATTTTGTCACAAATATGTACACAGGTAGCAGAAGTGAGCCCACAAGCCCATATGGGCTCACTTTTGCTTCCTATGTTCGTATTTGTGACAAAGTAGGAATGAGACGTAGTGGTAGACCGTGGATGATGGCAATCTATGATGCCAAACCCAGTATATGCTCAGTGATCAGACTGCTGATCAGAGATGAAGACAACATAGAAAAAGTGAGGTAACTCCTCTGCACAGTATTTATGTATGTTATTACAGATCTGCTGGTCAAAAATGAAGGAAGGACATATTTCCCTGTTAGTTGGACTCCAGCCTAAATTGACAACTAATACAGATCTTCAGGAAAAGTGGCATGCATACAATCCTCTCTACTACCTAGCCATGTTGGAAGTTCCCTTCCCTCGCTCACGCCGTGCTGGAGCCCACAGCTCTGAATGCTCCCCTCCTGCTCTGCTCAGACCGTGGACGTGACATTACTGGTTGTGAGACACCAATAGCAGTGGCGATAGCAACTAGTGTAGTGCGAGGCCAGGCCAGCGGCTTGCCGCTGATGGAGACTCAGGAGTCAGTATATTTCTTCGGAGGGAGCAATTGCCCCATTGCCCCCGCCTAGATCCAACTCTGAGTAGAGAGAGAGTATGGGTCAAATCAAGGTAAAAGGCATCTCCTTCAGTCTAGAAGTCCAGGTGCTGGCAATGCTATGGCGTTTCGCACTACAAGGAGTGCTTAGTCATAGCCCATGACTAAGCACTCCTTGTAGTGTGAAACGTGTAAGTTTGTTCCACTTTGCTGTGACTTGTATTTTGGATGACACCTTATTGAATAAAGGCAAATATCTTTGGAGTGCGGCTGTCCAGAATTTCTTTGATGTCTAGATCCGACCCTGGTTGGAGACTGGGGACATGCTTCAGGAGACAGTCATAGATTGGAAAAACATTACATGAGACTGCTAAAAATCACTGCTATAACAGCGCAATAGGAAAATACAGATTAGTTCCTGTAGGAGCCCTGAGAGCCGCACAAGAAGCCAAATGGCATCACAAGTTGGGCACCAGGGATTTGGAGTTTATGGGTTGTTGAATGCTGAAAAGTCGAACAAAATAAGGTTGCAATTTTTTTTCACATTTTTATTTTTATATCAAGAATATCTCCAAAGCAGCCACATGTAGTGAATACAGTTCCATTTAGTTGTTGATGTACAAAGAGTACACATAACACTGCCACATAACTAACCCACATTATAATACAGTAAACAGCATTCAAATATGTATGGGCAGGCCTGGATTTACTCCCTTTGCTGCCCCAAAGCCGCGTCCTTTAATGCCGCCCCCCCGCGAGGGGTAAGGATTTTTCGTGGGCAATTTTTTAAGGCAATGGCTGGCGTTAGTGCTTCAATCATTCCCGGCACCATGGTTGGTATGATGTCAGGATGATTGAAACGCATTATTTCTATCATTACATTGTAATATAAAATGAAATAGTTCAACTCACCATAATGCAGAATCATTGGGAGCCCTGAGCGTGTCACTTGCCACTATGCCTGCCACCAGATGGAGATGTCACTTGCCACGCTGCCTGCCACCAGATGGAGATGTCACTTGCCACACTGCCTGCCACCAGATGGGGATGTCACTTGCCACGCTGCCTGCCACCAGATGGGGATGTCACTTGCCACGTTGCCTGCCACCAGATGGGGATGTCACTTGCCACACTGCCTGGCTGCCACCAGATGGGGGTGTCACTTGCCAAGCTGCCACCAGATAGAGATGTCACTTGCCACGCTGCCACCAGATGGGGATGTCACTTGCCACGCTGCCTGGCTGCCACCATATTGGGATGTCCCTTGCCAAGCTGCCACCAGATAGAGATGTCACTTGCCACGCTGCCACAAGATGGGGATGTCACTTGCCACGCTGCCTGGCTGCCACCAGATGGGGATGTCCCTTGCCAAGCTGCCACCAGATAGAGATGTCACTTGCCATGCTGCCACCAGATGGGGGTGTCACTTGCCACGCTGCCTAGCTGCCACCAGATGGGGATGTCACTTGCCAAGCTGCCACCAGATAGAGATGTCACTTGCCAAGCTGCCACCAGATAGAGATGTCACTTGCCACGCTGCCACCAGATGGGGATGTCACTTGCCACGATGCCTGGCTGCCACCAGATGGAGATGTCACTTGCCAAGCTGCCACCAAATAGAGATGTCACTTACCACGCTGCCACCAGATGGGGATGTCACTTGCCAAGCTGCCACCAGATAGAGATGTCACTTGCCACCAGATAGGAATGTCACTTGCCAAGCTGCCACCAGATAGAGATGTCACTTGCCACGCTGCCACCAGATGGGGATGTCACTTGCCAAGCTGCCTGGCTGCCACCAGATGGAGGAGGGTGGAACAGCGGTGCGGGCAATGAGAGTTGTCATCTCCCTCCCCCGCTGCCGCCCTGCTGACATTACTTGTCTCCTCCGCGGCCCGGGAGCAGAGGTGCCGCGGCACACAGGTCGGAGACATTTCTTTTCAAAAATGGCGCCGGGCGGCGCAATCACGCTACTGCGCATGGCCGTGCCCGGCCGAGCACGTCAGAGCTTTTCCGAGCCTGGCCGACTTCGGAATGGCACATGCGCAGTAGTAGTGGCCATCTTTTCTACGGACACCAGTGCCCCTAATGAACATTAACGGGCAGCCCGAAAGGGGGAGGGCGGCCACGAAGTCGCTGCAGGAGCGGCGCCAGCCTTGCACCACTGCCGCCCTGAGGCCTGGCCTCGGTGGCCTTGTGGCAAATCCGGCCCTGCGTATGGGATGTGAATCCTGTTCAGGCTGTGCAAAATATTTTCATCTTGAATCATGTTATGAATTTTCCAGACAGGGATGATTATGAACTAACATTTATTTTTCCTCTCCCAGAAACCTCTGGAGTTTGGACAATAAACAATATTTTATTCAATCCGTCAGTTAAGCTGCAGCAAAGGCCATAATTATTATGCTCTCAAGCTGTGCAATAGTTAAAGTGAACCTGACGTTCTTCTATTCTGTTCAGACGGGTAATGGAAATAAAATAGAAGCTGTGGATTTCCTGGAAGTCCAAAATCCCTGGGATGCTCATTTATGCAAATCCTGACTTGTGCTAGACAAGTCAACCTCTGGCCCACCCCTTTCCCTAATATGTTTTTCTAATGGATTTCTTCTATATAGAGCTTCTTTGAGGCTGGAACTATATTTATGTTTGGAGCTATTTGGAAAGGCTGAGTTGTTGATTGCAAGCTCCTGTTCCTGATATGTATTCACTGTATCACAAGGGATGTTATGTGTGATATGTTGTCAAACACCTTTAAAGTTTCTTACTCCCTTAGTGCCGGTTCACACAGGGGGGACTTGTCAGGCGACCTAGCCGCCTGACAAGTCCCCTCCCGCTCCGTACAATGGAACCGTTCTAATAGGAGCGACGCAAGTCGCTCCGACTTAGAAAAAGGTTCCTGTACTACTTTGGGGGCGACTTGGGGCGACTTACATAGACTTCTATACAGAAGTCGTTTTGCAAGTCGCCGTGGCAGTCGTGTGCAGGTTTAGGCTCTATTCGAACCTGAGCGTATCGATTTACTGCCGTTTTTTGGGTGTTTTTTTTTTTCTTTTACAGCTTTTTACAACCCCTTTAAAGCGTTTTAGAAACACATTACAAGCATTTTACAGCTTCAGACATTTTTTGTTTAGCCAATAGAAAGCAGTGGGGGGAAGAGAGGGAGTGGAATTTAAGGGTGGGGGGCTGCTATTTGAGCAGAAAACACTTGTAAAATGCCGGGTGTTTCCACTGAAGTCTATGGGGCCAAAAATGCTTGTGATCTGCCAAAAAGAAGCTCATGTACTTTTTTGAGATTCAGGCGTTTTGCTTCAGGCGACAGAATGCACAGATGTGAACAGGGGCCATTGAAATAAATGGGTTTTCGCTTGCTGAGCGTTTTAGAGCTACAAGCATCTAGCAGAAAATCGCTAAAGTGTGAACGAGGCCTTAGCATGATTTGGTTGTTATGGCCATAAGTATTTTTTTTTTTTTTAATGCAAATGGCACTTAAATACACATGGATGTATCAAGATTGGAGGCGAGAGGAACTGGAGCAGCTGTGAATGGCAACCAATTAGCTTCTATCTTCAGCTTGTTCACATACAGTAGGCTTCAGGCTGGGATCACACTGGTCCGACAAACGCTCCGACATTGGGAGCTCATGTCGCATGACGTGTGAAATTTAATGTTTCCCTATGGGAGCCGTCCTAACTGGTCCGACACAAGTCGTTCCGACTTTAGAAATGCTCCCTGTACTACTTCGGTCCGACTTTGATCCTACTTCAGCCTATTGACTATCATTGAAGTCGGATCAAAGTCGGATTGCCGTCTCGCATGATCCGACTTCGGCACGCGACTTGTGCTCAGATGATCTTGAGGGGGAACTCCGCGCTAAATTTTAAATAAAAAACCGGCATGGGTTCCCCCTCCAGGAGCATACCAGGCCCTTGGGTCTGGTATGGACCTTGAGGGGAACCCCCTACGCCGAAAAACCGGCGTGGGGGGGTCCCCCCAATCCATACCAGACCCTTATCCGAGCACGCAGCCCGGCCGGACAGGAATGGGGGTGGGGACGAGCGAGCGCCCCCCCCCCCTCCTGAACCGTACCAGGCCGCATGCCCTCAACATGGGGGGTTGTTGCCTTGGGGGAGGGGGGCGCGCTGCGGCCCCCCCACCCCAAAGCACCTTATCCCCATGTTGATGAGGACAAGGGCCTCTTCCCGACAACCCTGGCCGTTGGTTGTCGGGGTCTGCGGGCGGGGGGCTTATCGGAATCCAAGTCGGATCCCCGTTCATTGAAAGTCGGACACATGCCGGCTTCATGTCGCAGGGCAAAGTCGGATCCAAAGTAGGACGGCTGTCGTGTCGCACCAGTGTGAACCCAGCCTCAGGCTGGGTTCACACTGGTCCGACAAACGCTCCGACATTGGGAGCTCATGTCGCATGACGTGTGAAATTTAATGTTTCCCTATGGGAGCCGTCCTAACTGGTCCGACACAGGTCGTTCCGACTTTAGAAATGCTCCCTGTACTACTTTGGTCCGACTTTGATCCTACTTCAGCCTATTGACTATCATTGAAGTCGGATCAAAGTCGGATTGCCGTCTTGCATGATCCGACTTCGGCACGCGACTTGTGCTCAGATGATCTTGAGGGGGAACTCTGCGCCAAATTTTAAATAAAAATCCGGCATGGGTTCCCCCCCAAGAGCATACCAGGCCCTTGGGTCTGGTATGGACCTTGAAGGGAACCCCCTACGCCGAAAAAACGGCGTGGGGGGTCGCCCCCAATCCATACCAGACCCTTATCCGAGAACGCAGCCCGGCCGGACAGGAATGGGGGTGGGGACGAGCGAGCGCCCCCCCTCCTGAACCGTACCAGGCCGCATGCCCTCAACATGGGGGGTGGTGCCTTGGGGGAGGGGACGCGCTGCGGCCCCCCCACCCCAAAGCACCTTGTCCCCATGTTGATGAGGACAAGGGCCTCTTCCCGACAACCCTGGCCGTTGGTTGTCGGGGTCTGCGGGCGGGGACTTATCGGAATCCGGGAGCCCCCTTTAATAAGGGGGCCCCCAGATCCCGGCCCCCCACCCTATGTGAATGAGTATGGGGTACAGCGTACCCCTACCCATTCACCTAGGAAAAGTGTCAATTTAAAAAAAAACACTACACAGATTTTTAAAGCATTTTATTAGACAGCTCCGGGGGTCTTCTTCCGACTTCGGGGGTCTCTCCGGTTCTTCTCCACGGTCTCCGGATCTTCTGCCGGGCTCCTCCGCTCTCTTCTGCTCTTTTGCCGCTCTTTTGCTAAAGCGGAGGAGCCTGGTCTTCAATCTTCTGCCTTCTGCCTTCTGCCCTCTTCTCCTGATGTTGACACAACGCTCTCTGGGGCTAGAATGCTCTCTGTGCGCTCTGCTCTGACTTATATAGGCGGTGACCCCGCCCCCTTATGCCGTCACAGTCCCTGGGCATGCTGGGACTATGACGGCATAAGGGGGCGTGGTCATCGGGTGATGACCACGTCACAGTCCCAGCATGCCCAGGGACTGTGACGGGATAAGGGGGCGGGGTCACCGCCTATATAAAGCAGAGCAGAGCGCACAGAGAGCATTCTAGCCCCAGAGAGCGTCGTGTCAACATCAGGAGAAGAGGGCAGAAGGCAGAAGGCAGAAGATTGAAGACCAGGCTCCTCCGCTTTAGCAAAAGAGCGGCAAAAGAGCAGAAGAGAGCGGAGGAGCCCGGCAGAAGATCCGGAGAGCGTGGAGAAGAACCGGAGAGACCCCCGAAGTCGGAAGAAGACCCCCGGAGCTGTCTAATAAAATGCTTTAAAAATCTGTGTAGTGTTTTTTTTTAAATTGACACTTTTTTCCTAGGTGAATGGGTAGGGGTACGCTGTACCCCATACTCATTCACATAGGGTGGGGGGCCGGGATCTGGGGGCCCCCTTATTAAAGGGGGCTCCCGGATTCCGATAAGTCCCCGCCCGCAGACCCCGACAACCAACGGCCAGGGTTGTCGGGAAGAGGCCCTTGTCCTCATCAACATGGGGACAAGGTGCTTTGGGGTGGGGGGCCGCAGCGCGCCCCCTCCCCCAAGGCACCAGCCCCCCCATGTTGAGGGCATGCGGCCTGGTACGGTTCAGGAGGGGGGGGGGCGCTCGCTCGTCCCCACCCCATTCCTGTCCGGCCGGGCTGCGTGCTCGGATAAGGGTCTGGTATGGATTGGGGGCGACCCCCCACGCCGTTTTTTCGGCGTAGGGGGTTCCCTTCAAGGTCCATACCAGACCCAAGGGCCTGGTATGCTCTTGGAGGGGGAACCCATGCCGGATTTTTATTTAAAATTTGGCGCGGAGTTCCCCCTAAAGATTCATACCAAACACAATGCCGAGCATTGGCGGGGATCCAAGTCGGATCCCCGTTCATTGAAAGTCGGACACATGCCGGCTTCATGTCGCAGGGCAAAGTCGGATCCAAAGTAGGACGGCTGTCGTGTCGCACCAGTGTGAACCCAGCCTTAAGGATAGAAGCCCCTGCAATGTGCTACCCCAGCAATGTTTCCCTATGAGAGCCGTCCTAACTGGTCCGACACAAGTCGGTCCGACTTTGAGGCTGGGTTCACACTGGTGCGACACGACAGCCGTCCTACTTTGGATCCGACTTTGCCCTGCGACATGAAGCCGGCATGTGTCCGACTTTCAATGAACGGGGATCCGACTTGGATCCCCGCCAATGCCCGACACTGTGTTTGGTATGAATCTTTAGGGGGAACTCCACGCCAAATTTTAAATAAAAAACCGGCATGGGTTCCCCCTCCAAGAGCATACCAGGCCCTTGGGTCTGGTATGGACCTTGAGGGGAACCCCCTACGCCGAAAAACGGCGTGGGGGTCCCCCCCAATCCATACCAGACCCTTATCCGAGCACGCAGCCCGGCCGGACAGGAATGGGGGTGGGGACGAGCGAGCGCCCCCCCCCTCCTGAACCGTACCAGGCCGCATGCCCTCAACATGGGGGGGTTGGTGCCTTGGGGGAGGGGGCGCGCTGCGGCCCCCCCAGCCCAAAGCACCTTGTCCCCATGTTGATGAGGACAAGGGCCTCTTCCCGACAACCCTGGCCGTTGGTTGTCGGGGTCTGCGGGCGGGGGGCTTATCGGAATCCGGGAGCCCCCTTTAATAAGGGGGCCCCCAGATCCCGGCCCCCCACCCTATGTGAATTGAGTATGGGGTACATGGTACCCCTACTCATTCACCTAGGGAAAAAGTGTCAATTTAAAAAAAAAACACTACACAGATTTTTAAAGTATTTTATTAGACAGCTCCGGGGGTCTTCTTCCGACTTCGGGGGTCTCTCCGGTTCTTCTCCGCGCTCTCCGGGTCTTCTGCCGGGCTCCTCCTCTCTCTTCTGCTCTTTTGCCGCTCTTTTGCTAAAGAGGAGGAGCCCGGTCTTCAATCTGCTGCCTTCTTCTCTTCGGGGGTCTCTCCGGTTCTTCTCCGCGCTCTCCGGATCTTCTGCCGGGCTCCTCCTCTCTCTTCTGCTCTTTTGCCGCTCTTTTGCTAAAGAGGAGGAGCCCGGTCTTCAATCTTCTGCCCTCTTCTCTTCTCCTGATGTTGACACGACGCTCTCTGGGGCTAGAATGCTCTCTGTGCGCTCTGCTCTGACTTATATAGGCGGTGACCCCGCCCTCTTATGCCGTCACAGTCCCTGGGCATGCTGGGACTGTGACGTTTTAGGGGGCGTGGTCATCACCCGATGACCACGCCCCCTGTATGCCGTCATAGTCCCAGCATGCCCAGGGACTGTGACGGCATAAGAGGGCGGGGTCACCGCCTATATAAGTCAGAGCAGAGCGCACAGAGAGCATTCTAGCCCCAGAGAGCGTCGTGTCAACATCAGGAGAAGAGAAGAGGGCAGAAGATTGAAGACCGGGCTCCTCCTCTTTAGCAAAAGAGCGGCAAAAGAGCAGAAGAGAGAGGAGGAGCCCGGCAGAAGATCCGGAGAGCGCGGAGAAGAACCGGAGAGACCCCCGAAGAGAAGAAGGCAGCAGACCGGGCTCCTCCTCTTTAGCAAAAGAGCGGCAAAAGAGCAGAAGAGAGAGGAGGAGCCCGGCAGAAGACCCGGAGAGCGCGGAGAAGAACCGGAGAGACCCCCGAAGTCGGAAGAAGACCCCCGGAGCTGTCTAATAAAATACTTTAAAAATCTGTGTAGTTTTTTTTTTTAAATTGACACTTTTTCCCTAGGTGAATGGGTAGGGGTACCATGTACCCCATACTCAATTCACATAGGGTGGGGGGCCGGGATCTGGGGGCCCCCTTATTAAAGGGGGCTCCCGGATTCCGATAAGCCCCCCGCCCGCAGACCCCGACAACCAACGGCCAGGGTTGTCGGGAAGAGGCCCTTGTCCTCATCAACATGGGGACAAGGTGCTTTGGGCTGGGGGGGCCGCAGCGCGCCCCCTCCCCCAAGGCACCAACCCCCCCATGTTGAGGGCATGCGGCCTGGTACGGCTCAGGAGGGGGGGGGGCGCTCGCTCGCCCCCACCCCCATTCCTGTCCGGCCGGGCTGCGTGCTCGGATAAGGGTCTGGTATGGATTGGGGGGGACCCCCACGCCGTTTTTTCGGCGTAGGGGGGTCCCCTCAAGGTCCATACCAGACCCAAGGGCCTGGTATGCTCTTGGAGGGGGAACCCATGCCGGTTTTTTATTTAAAATTTGGCGCGGAGTTCCCCCTCAAGAACATCTGAGCACAAGTCGCGTGCCGAAGTCGGATCATGCAAGACGGCAATCCGACTTTGATCCGACTTCAATGATAGTCAATAGGCTGAAGTAGGATCAAAGTCGGACCAAAGTAGTACAGGGAGCATTTCTAAAGTCGGAACGACTTGTGTCGGACCAGTTAGGACGGCTCCCATAGGGAAACATTACATTTCACACGTCATGCGACATGAGCTCCCAATGTCGGAGCGTTTGTCGGACCAGTGTGAACCCAGCCTGAAAATGCTCCCTGTACTACTTTGGTCCGACTTTGATCCTACTTCAGCCCATTGACTATCATTGAAGTAGGATCAAAGTCGGATCCTTGTCCTAACCATCCGACTTTGGCATCCGACATTGTGTTATTTTCTGCCCCCTGCTGTAGCCCCTCCTATTGTGTGTTAGTTTTGATTGGTCAAAGGACAAGTGTACTATCTGAAAAATCGGATCAAAGTAGTATCCTGTTCATGAAAGTTGGATGGATGTAGGACCAATGTAGGATCAATGTAGGACCAATGTAGGACGGATGTCGCAGAGCAAAGTAGGATGAAAGTCGTACTACTGTCGTGTAGTATAGTGTGAACCCAGCCTTAGAATTGAAAGACAGAAGCTGATTGATTACCTTGCACAGCTGCTTCAGATTCTGGCTGCTTCGGTTTTGATAAGTTCTACTTCGCTCTCCACTTTCCAGGGCTGTCCCCAGATTCCTACTGCTTCCAACGGCGGCAGTCATATGATTCTGTCTATTTCCTGTGAAATATACTTATAAGTAAATATACTTACTGTACATCCAAGGGGATGTGTCATACAACACATTGTATACATACAGAATATATATTATATAATACATTGTATATATATAGGATCCATTATATAATTGTATACATTCAATATAGCATATAATACATTGTATACACACAGTATATATTATCAGTGGCGGCTGGTGAAGTTTTAGGATGGGGGAGGGGCGCCAGACCCCGCCCTTCTTTTTTGACCCCTCCCACTTGGTGAAATGGGCGTGGTTTCATCAAAATAGTGGGCGTGGCTCTAAGGTGGTGTGGTTAGCGTCTGAGATGAACGAGGGATGGAGGGAGAGGGAGGGAGGGATGGAGGGACAGCAGGCCCAGATCCTACACAACAATAGAGATATGTGTATTCTAGAAAATTTAACAATCAGCAGATAAAGATGTCCCTGCACTACTCTGCAATACTCTGCAATACCCGGCACTACTCTGCAATACCCCGCAATAGTCTGCAATACCCCGCAATACCCTGCACTACTCTGCAATACTCTGCAATACCCCGCAATAGTCTGCAATACCCCGCAATACCCTGCACTACTCTGCAATACCCCGCAATACCCCGCAATACTCTGCAATACCCCGCAATAGTCTGCAATACCCCTCAATACCCTGCACTACTCTGCAATACCCCGCAATAGTCTGCAATACCCCGCCATACCCTGCACTACTCTGCAATACCCTGCAATACCCTGCACTACTCTGCAATACCCTGCACTACTCTGCACTACTCTGTAATACTCTGCACTACTCTGCAATACTCTGCACTACTCTGAAATACCCCGCAATACTCTGCAATACCCCGCAATACCCTGCACTACTCCGCAATACCCTGCACTACTCCGCAATACCCTGCACTACTCTGCACTACTCTGCAATACTCTGCAATACCCTGCACTACTCTGCAATACCCCGCAATACCCTGCACTACTCTGCAATACCCCACAATAGTCTGCAATACCCCGCAATACCCTGCACTACTCTGCAATACCCCGCAGTAGTCAGCAATACCCCGCAATACCCTGCTCTACTCTGCAATACCCCGCAATAGTCTGCAATACCCCGCAATAGTCTGCAATACCCTGCACTACTCTGCAATACACCGCAATACCCTGCACTACTCTGCAATACCCCGCAATAGTCTGCAATACCCCGCAATAGTCTGCAATACCCTGCACTACTCTGCAATACCCTGCAATACCCTGCACTACTTTGAAATACCCTGCACTACCCTGCACTACTCTGCAATACTCTGCAATTCCCTGCACTACCCCGCAATACCCCGCAATTTTTATTGACCCCATATCTCACTGTAAAGAGGACCTGTCATGCCATATTCCTATTACAAGGGATGTTTACATTCCTTGTAATAGGAATAAAAGTGATCAAAAATTATTTTTTGGGGGGAAAAAAGTGTCAAACTAAAATAAATAAAGTAAAATGAACAATAAAAAAAAAAGTTTTTTTAAAGCGCCCCTGTCCGTGTGCTCGCATGCAGAAGCGAACGCATACAAAAGTCCCGCCCACATATGAAAACGGTGTTCAAACCACACATGTGAGGTATCACTGCGAACGTTGGAGGGAGAGCAATAATTTTGGTCCTGGACCTCCTCTGTAACTCAAAACATGTAACCAGTAAAAAATTTTAAAGCGTCAACTATAGAGATTTTTAGGTAGCAAAGTTTGGCACTATTCCACGAGAGTGTGCAATTTTGAAGGGTGACATGTTAGGTACCTATTTACTCAGCGTAACTTTATCTTTCACATTATGCAAAAACATTGGGCTAACTTCACTATTTTGTTTTTTTTTAAAGCACAAAACTGTTTTTTTTCCAAAAACAACGCGTTTGAAAAATTGCTGCGCAAATACCGTGCGAGATAAAAAGTTACAACAACCGCCATTGTATTCTCTAGGGTCTTTGCTAAAAAATATATATATAATGTTTTGGGGTTCTATGTAATTTTCTAGCAAATAAATGATTATTTTTACATGTAGGAGAGAAATATAAGAATTGGCCTGGGTGCTCCAGAACGCCTGGAGGTGCTCCCTGCATGTTGGGCCTCAAAATGTGGCCACGCTGTGTAAAAGTCTCACACATGTGGTATTGCCATACTCTGGAGTAATAGCAGAATGTGTTCTGGGGTGTAATTTGTGGTATGCATATGCTGTGTGTGAGAAATAACCTTCTAAAATGACAATTTTGTGGGAAAAAAAAGTAAAAAAAAATCTTGATTTTGCAAAGAATTGTGGGAAAAAATTACAATTTCAAAAAAACTCACCATGCATCTTTTCAAATACCTTGGAATGTCTTCTTTCCAAAAAGGGGTCATTTGGGGGGTATTTGTACTTTTCTGGCATGTTAGGGTCTCAAGAAATTAGATAGGCCGTCAGTACTTCAGGTGTGATCAATTTTCAGATATTGGCACCATAGCTTTTGGACTCTCTAACATTCGCAAAGACCAAATAATATACACCAAGTTGTACTTATTTTTACCAAAGATATGTAGCAGTATAAATTTTGGCCAAAATTTACGAAGAAAAATTACTAATTTGCTAAATTTTATAAGAGAAACAAATAAAAATTCATTTTTTTACTAAATTTTCAGTCTTTTTTCTTTCATAGCGCAAAAAATAAAAAACCCAACGGTGATTAAATACCACCAAAAGAAAGCTCTATTTGTGTGAAAAAAAGGACAAAAAATTCATATGGGTACAGTGTTGTATGACTGAGTAATTGTCATTCAAAGTGTGAGAGCACCGAAAGCTGAAAATTGGTCTGGTTAGGAAGGGGGTTTAAGTGCCCAGTGGTCAAGTGGTTAAAGTTCATGTGTGTGTAAAGGCAGGCGTCCCAATACTTTTGGTAATATAGTGTATTTCAATGTAGTGTAACCAAGTAATAAGAGAAAAGCTACAAAAACAGCGATAATAAGACTTGCGTCTTCAGAAACCCCAGTTGCTGTAGAAAACGTCAGAAATACATTATAAACCACTTTACTTGGCACCGCGAGGCATGCCCTTGTGTCTTACTGCCGAACTCCAGGAGATTAATTATAGTATTTCCTAGCACAGATGAATTCATATTTCATGAAATACTTTTTCTGAAGCCGGCCACCCACAATCTATACTGGGAGGGGGAGCTGATTTCAGGTCAATCACAAGTATGCAGGCCCTGATGGATGTGTAAGCAGGAAGAGATTCAGCTGTCCTTCCTGACTGCCAGTGGCTGATATCACCGGGGATTTGCAATCCCTGGCGGTTAACTTTTCGTCTCTCCATTAACTTCTTGGAATTACAGAAGATTACAGTGGGTTTTAGGAAAGAGAGTGGGCACAGAAAATGTCTCGCAGAACTTGGATGTGAATTTTGTATGAATATTTCAACTAAGGACTCATTCACACCATAACATGAGTTTATTAATGCATATGTATTTTAGCTAGAGATGTGCATGATGGAAAAATTTGTTTAGTTTTGGATTCATTCAGAAAGGTAATAATTTCATTTAGTCATTTTCGTTAAGTTGGAATGATTCGTTTTCGGAATTGGTTTTGTATATATTCGTTATTTTCAAATTGATTCAAAATGAAAATTTCAGAAGATGACTAAATTCATTAAATTTTTCTATTCTAATCTATTCTATTTTTTATATTGTTTTCTATTCTATTGTTTTCTATTCTATTCTTTTATTCTCTTTTCTATTCTGTTTTATTTTACTCTATTTTATTCCTTTATTTTCTATTTCATTCTATTCTATATTATATTTTATTCCTTTCCTTTATTTTCTATTCTCCTCTGTTTTATTCTATTCTATTCTGTTTTATTCTATTCTATTCTGTTTTATTCTATATTTTAATCCAGGGGTCCTCAAACTTTTTAAACAAGGGGGTAGTTCACTGTCCCTCCAACTGTTGAGGAGCGGGACTAGTTTGATAAAAATATAAACAAATTCCTATGCACACTGCACATATCTTAGTATGCAGAATGCAGGGTTCAGTAGTGCATTTTGCTCAGAAGGCAGGTTTCATAAGTGCGTTGTACCCAAAATGCAGGGATCACGAGTGCCTTGCACTCAGAATGCAGGGATTAGGAGTACGTTGCACTCAGAATGTAGGGATCAGGAGTGCGTTAGGCTCAGAACGCAGGAATCAGGAGTGCGTTAGGCTCAGAAAGCAGGGATCAGGAGTATGTTGCACTCAGAATGTAGGGATCAGGAGTGCATTAGGCTCAGAACGCAGGGATCAGGGGTGTGTTAGGCTCACAACGCAGGGATCAGGGGATCAGGGGTGTGTTAGGCTCAGAACGCAGGGTTCAGGAGTGCGTTAGGCTAAGAACGCAGGGATCAGGAGTGCATTTGGCTCAGAACGCAGGGATCAGGAGTGCGTTAGGCTCAGAACGCAGGGATCAGGAGTGCGTTAGACTCAGAACGCAGGGATCAGGAGTGTGTTAGGCTCAGAATGCAGGGATCGGGGGAGTGGGGGTAATGTAAGGGTGGTAGAGGACACTGCTAAGGAGACACCGAAAAGGAACGTGGGTGGACGCCCACTGATGCACACCATGAAACGTACGCTTTCCACATTCGATGATATATTTTCCTAGAAGTAAGCTTCCTAGCTTTAGGTAGCATCTGAATCACCGACGCACGTAAGCCTCTATCCTTCAGCACCTGGATTTCAACAGCCAGGCCGTCACAGCCAGCGACGGTAAAGCAGGATGGAAGATCGGCCCTTGGGATAGCAGATCCTCTCTGAGAGGCAGCCGCCAGGTGCACCAGGTCGGCATACCAGGACTGACGAGGCCAGTCTGGGGCTACTAGAATGACCATAATCCCTTCAGGCTTCGATCCTGCGTAACAGCAGAAGCTTGAGAGGGGGAAAGACATAGATCAGATGATACTGGCCCCACTGGGCCACCAGAGCGTCTGTGGCGTTGTCCATAGGATTCCGAGACCTGGCCACAAACCTCTGCACCTTTCTGTTGATCCGGGATGCCAACAGATCTACCACGGGAGTGCCCCAGCGCAGACATATCTGTTAAAGCACATCCTGATGAAGGGACCATTCCCCATGGTCCAACACCTGTCAACCGAGGTAATCCACCTGCCAGTTGTCCACCCCTGGAATGTGGATGGTGGGGATGGCCGGGAGGGAGCGCTCTGCCCACTGGAGAATGCCGGCTACTTCCAGGGCTGCTAACACACTCTTTGTTCCTCCCTGGTGGAGTATGATCGCCCGGAGTTCCAAGATGTTGATAGGTAGCCTGGATTCATAAAGCGTCCAGCGACCCTGAGAGAGCTTAGGCCCAGGACTCGGACAGACTGACATCGGTGGTGACCACTGTCCAGTACAACGGGAGAAAGGATTTTCCCTGCTGAAGAGCCAGCAAAAGCCACAAGACCAGGGACCTCCTGGTTTCCTGGCTCAGCCAAATCTGATTGTCCAGAGACCCCAGACATTTGTCTAATTTTAACAGGATCTCTTTTTTGCAGGGGTCTCGTATAGAACTGAGCAAATGGGACCGCCTCGAAAATAGATACCATCAGGCCCAGCACCCTCATTCAAGGGAGACCCACCTGCTGGACAGCAGTAAGCGAATGGCAGTCTGCAACTTCTGGAGTTTGTCCAGCGGAAGGAACACTCTGGCCAGAGCAGAATTCAGAGTCAGACCTAGATAGTCTAGTTTCTGAGCCGGAATCAGCTCAGACTTCTGGTAGTTTAACAACCACCCAAAATCTGTCAGTCTGAATAGTGATCTCCACCTCGCCCCTCAGGGTAGCAGGAGACTTCGCTTGCAGAAGAAGGTCATCCAGGTAGCCCAGAACAGCAATTCTCCGCTGCTGCAGCAATGCCAGAACTGGGGCCAACACTTTTGTGAAGACCCGAGGAATGGAGGCGAGACCAAAGGGTAACGCCACAAACTGATAATGTTCTGCTTCCACAGCAAAGTGTCGTGCACAGATCAGAATGTGCACGTAGGCATGTTTGATAACAATGGAGGCAAGAAAGAGCCCCTGATGAAGGGATGCCACCACCGAGCGAATGGACTCCATTCTGAACTTTCGAAACCACACAAAGCTGTTAAGGGCCTTGAGGTCCAGAATTGGACGTACCGTACCCTCTTATTTGGGGACCGTAAACAGATTTGAATAAAAGCCCTGGAAACGTACCGACACCGGAAACCGGGACGATCACCCGCTTAGGCAACAGGTCTTGTACCGCTCCCCGGAGGGCTAGCAAGCGGTCCGGGGACAGACGCACATTGGAAGGAAAAAATCTGCTTGAGGGCAAGCCTGGAACTCGATCTTGTAACCAGACAGAATCACTTCATGGACCCTCATGTGGTTTATCAAAGAGGTCCACAGGTCCAGAAACCAGCGGAGATGTCCCCCCACCCGGTGATGTGAGTGAGGACACTCCTTCATGCCGAAGGGGCCTTATCCGGGGGTCTGGAGAAACCAGCTCTCGGTTTGTCCGACCAGGGTAGCTTGGAACCTCCCGAGGAGGGCTTGAAAGACTTTGAGCTCTTGTCAGTGGACCCTTAGTGACAACAAACTTTCTGTGCGCCGAGACGCTTGCAACGCGGCTCCTTCCCCTTTTTAGACTGTGGAAGAAAAGTACTCTTCCCCCCTGTGACATTCTTAATGATATCATCCAAAGTGGCCTCAAACAAATGATCGCCTTGAAAATGCAAATCAGTTAGGGCTTTATTAGAAGCCTGGTCTGCAACCCAACACTTCAGCCACAATACACGCCGAAGCACCACCGCTGAAACAGACAGCTTAGAAAGCAAGGGAGCTGCGTCCAAAGAGGCATCACAGACAAACTCCAGCCCTTGAACCAAATGGTCCACCAATTCAGTGCAGGCAGTAGGAAACTGTTAACCTGTCAGATCACGGCGCAACAGCTTCGCCCACTCCGTTAGCATTTGAGACACCAGGGCAATGGCCAAGACCGGCCAAAGCACTGAACCCACAATAGTGATCATAGTGTGGCTCAGAGACTCCGCCTTCCTGTCAGCCGGATCTTTAAAAGCTGAGGAGTCTTCAACCGGAACCATGGTGGCTTTGTTCAATCGAGAGACCGGGGGATCAACCACAGGTGGAATCTCCTCAAAGGGATAATGCACAGCGAAGCGCTTTGGGACCGCAAAGAGACGTTTTGGACATTCCCATTCTTTATAGACAAACTTGTCTAAGTAGGAGGGATAAGGAAACACTTTCACCGTGCGAGACGACTTGTGAGTGCCATATAGGACCAGCACCTCCGCCGCAGCCGCATCCTCTATTTTTAAAGTTTCCCGTACAGATGCAACCAGTGCATCTACCAGTGCCTTCTCATGTGCAGTCACAGGTGCGGAGGAAGCATTCTCACTGTCCGAAAAGTCCGGGAGCGTGGCCGCAAACCCTGCAGGGTGGGCTACGTCCGCGGCGGCCGAATCAGATTCAGGATCTGACGAGACAGATGAATCAGGTGAAGGCGAGGGACGCTTCTTGCTAGTCCACTGCCCTAGAGCCGCCTCCACCCAGGACACAAAGGACTCCAGGGCTGCCGTCAGTGCATCAACGGATGGCTAGGACCCGGAAGGACCTGCAGCCTCTGAGAGGGGGTCAGGTGGGGAAACCTGCCTCTGAGACTCCATAGGGGAAAAAGGGGCCCCACCACACCAAGAGCAAACACTGCTATAGGACACCCCCACGCTGGTAGTGGCACCGGGTCACCAGGACACCCCACAGCCTGCAGCGGAGAGAGAGGAAGGGACCCCACCAGACTCACCACCCCACCAGCGTAGAGTTTGCTGCCTCAGATGTTGCACGGCACACACGTGGCGCCCGAGGTGGAAGATAACCCACGAGTCAGCACCGGGTTAAAAGGAGGAGCTCCCGCCTGCTAAAAACGCCGCCCTGGGCTTCACAGCAATGGCCGCCGCTACCTGAGCACACTATCCACCGTAGCATGGCCACCGGACTACACATGGCAGCCGGGCATAGGAAGTCAGCAGGCATTAGGGCAAAGGGCGCCGGCTACGACAGAATGGCCACCGCCAGCGCTCACAAGGCTACCAAGGACCCAGGACAGGAGGGATCCCCGTAGCCCAGCAAGAAAAACCACCTGAGGAAGAGGGGATCCGGCCAAATACGCGCACACATGCGCATATTTGGCACATTGCATTTAGGACATCCCAGTGATTTCAATGGGCTGCCCTAAGTGCTAAATATCACACAAAGCAGGCTCAAGTATAGATTTTGCCTAATTCCTGGAGTTCAACATTAAACAACCTTTGCGTAATGTAGTAAAGCCAGGATGAATATGGCAGCCCTGGAGCGTGAACTTCAGCAATGGCAGCTTCCATTTTTCTACCCTCACAGGTTCCCCTTAAATGCTCCATGCTTTCATTATTTGGATAATAACGTCCCCTTTTCCTTCCATTGTTGTTGGAAATGTTGACTCGGGCAGTCACCTAGTGTGACAGGGGAAGACACACCACGTCTGACAGCTGTAGAGGTTTATGTAATCCGCACAATGGAGAGGTCAGAACTTCAGACGCTGCCGCCATTGATGGCAAACAGAATTCTCTGTAATCCTCTTAGTGTATTGGGCCGTCCTCCTTTGTTAATACTCTGTGCTCAAAGATTTTCTGAAAATGGTTATTCATTCTTCTGTATGAGCAGGTCTCATAGTGCAACGATGGACAACCTAAGGCCATCTAAATATTATAGAACTACAAGTCCCAGCATGCAATGTCAGCTGATGCCCCTTCAATGAGCTTTGCAGCATATTGTGTTGTAGCATGATTGGGCACATAAAGAGATCCTGTCACTAACTTTAAAAAAATCCAGGTGAAAGCAGAGAAAAAAACAATTTTTTATGACTTGTAGGGTTTTTTTCTTTCCCTACGTTATTTGTATTCGCTTGCAATGCGCCTTTAAACCTGCTAGAAAATTAAACTACTCCTGGAAAGGTCAGCTCCTTAGCACAGCCCCTTCCTCCCTGTACGTCATAACCCTCTCCTTTTCTGGGGATGTCTTATTACTGTCTGTGCTGGCCCAGCTCCTCACCCTTCTGCTCCTTATATAACCTTTTATGTAGCTTCCAGGAGAAGAGCAAAGTGGAGTATTATAGAATGTCACTTGAATGACAGCTTTACTGGGGCTGGGGACAATCTCTAGGATAGCAGCGCCCAGGGCCACCGATACAAAGGAGCAGGCAACCCCCTGTATTAGGCCCAGGCCCCTTACTGACCAGATAGGTCTGGCTGCTGGCCCCATGTTTCAATTATCTGCCCCCCCCCCCATTCGCTCCTCACTCCTTTTTGACTACAAACTTCCAGAATCCCCTGTTCCCAGGAAAGGGAGCATGTCCATCCAGAGCTTGCAGTGCAGGAATTGTGGCGCAATGAGCCATACACAGCAGCACAGGGCACCAAGACAACCACTACAAAAGAGGCTTGGTGGGTTCATCTTCTCCAAATAAGGCTTCACCCCAAGTCTTGGATGCGGGAACAGTCCAGGTTTGACCAGCAGGGAGTGGTGTGTATCAGGAAGATGAAGGGGGTGCAGAGCATGGTGTAATGGAGGTGCAAACTGAGGAGTAATGTGGGATACAGAAGGAAGGAAGTGGAGGAAGCAGAGGGGATGCAAAATGCAAATAATGCAGGGAGTACAGAGTTTTGGAGGTGCAGGGGGTACAGTGAGGTGTTTTGGGGGGGGGTGCAGAATGTGAGGTAATGGGGGATCCAGGGGTTAAATAATGTGGGGGATGAAGTGGGTGCAGAATATGGAGGGTTTAGAATGTGGGTAGTTGCCGAATGCAAGGGCTGCAGAATGTGGGGGATGCATGGAGTGTAAATTAAGTTGTAATGGGGGGTACAAAGAGCGTAGGAGGGGACACAGGGGGTGCAGAGTGAGGTGTAAAGGGATATGCAGGTGGTGCAGAATGTGGGGTAGCTGGGGATTAAGGGGGGTGCAGATTGTTAGAGATTTGGGGATACAGGGTCTGCAAAGTATTGGGGTAGTAGGTGGGGATGCAGGAAGTGCAGCATGAGGTATGATGGGGAAGCAGAATGTGGAGAACGCAGGGGTTGCAGAATGTGGTGGAGTGGTGGTGCAGAGTGTTGGAGTATTGGGGATACTGCGGCTGGAAAGTATTGGGGTAGTGGAGGATGTAGGTGGTGCAGCATGAGGTATAATGGGAGATGCAGAATGTTAGGGAAGCAGGGGGTGCAGAATGAGGCAGAGTGAGGTATGTAGGTGGTGCAGAGTGTTGGAGTATTGGGGATACTGGGGCTGGAAAGTATTGGGGTAGTGGGGGATGTAGGTGGTGCAGAGTGTTGGAGTTTTGGGGATAAATGGGTGAGAAAGTATTGGGGTAGTGGGGAATTCAAGGGGTGCAGCATGAGGTATAATGGGAAATGCAGAATGTTGTGGGAGCAGGGGGGTGCAAAATGAGGCAGATTGAGGGATGTAGGTGGCGCAGAGTGTTGGAGTTTTGGGGATATAGGGCCTGGAAAGTAGTGGGGGATTCAGGGGGTGCAGCATGAGGTATAATGGGAGATGCAGAATGTTGTGGGAGCAGGCGGTGCAGAATGAGGCAAAGTGAGGGATGTCGGTGGTGCAGAGTGTTGGAGTATTGGGGATACAGAGGCTGGAAAGTATTGAGGTAGTGGGGGGTGCAGCATGACGTATAATGGGAGATGCAGAATGAGGGGAAGCAGAATGTGGGGGATTCAAGGGGTGCAGAATGTGGTGGAGTAAGGGATGTAGGTGGTGCAGAGTGTTGGAGTATTGGGGGATACAGAGGGTGCAGAGTGAGATCCAATGGGGGATGCAGAGGGTGTAAAGTGCGGGGTAATAGGAATGCATAGGGAGTATATAGGGAGAAAATGGGGATGGGGGGGCTATCAAACAGGCTGTACAGTGCTCCATGATTTCTAATAGCGCCCCTGGCAGTGAATAGCAGTCTCAAGCCTTTTGGATGCCCATTAATCTCATGGTAAGATTCTTTTGAAATGAATGTTCTGGTGACAGGGTCTCTTTAAAGAATTGAAGGTTGCAGGACTGATGCAGTGATCAGAACGGTTTGTAGTCATTGCCTTGAATCGGAGCCGATGCGGTGTTCGCTCGGTGGTGAGTGGGTGGATTAGTAAGGGGTGACTAAGCGAGTCAGAGGATGATAATAAAACATGAATTGATAAAATAATTGAATGGTGTATTTTGTGTCATCTATTGTACTGCAAGGACAGCTGTGGAAGGTGAATTGACAGCGCATTGAACTCTGTGAATATTAGAAGAATGTACTGCCTACTTCAAAGAACTCCAGGCCAGGGGACAAAATAAAAATGTAACCGCTATATCTCAAAATGAAACGTACAGATATAAAGAACTAAAAGCCTTGTTCCAATGAAAAAAGTTCAGTTTTTAGTATGTAGCGCTACCCTTTCAGGAGCTGCTGGCTTTTGGGTCACCTTACTCCTGCACAGCCAGGCAACACTCATTTTCTCATTTAGAGACAAGGCAACAGTCCATGAACTTGTTTTTTGGGGGAAAACAACTTGGATAGGGTATGAGATTTATGGCATGCCCAATTTGACTTGAAGAACAATAATGAGGACAACTCCCTTCTCTATGTAATCCAGAAAATGAACATACACTTGACTGTATTCCCTTCGAAACAGCAACGGTCACTATGAACTTGACACGGAAATTACGGAAGCTCTGGGTTCCTTGAGTAGAATTTTAGCAAAGTACCCACTTGCAGGAGCTCTCTGTCCCCTTTCTTAAAAATACCAGCCCACCTGGCTGCTTAGTGAAATATCCTAGGAGAAGGGATTGGGTCACAGCTCGCTAGCACAGTCCCAGAAAAGCAACTTTAACCAGTGGCGTCACTAGGGTTAGTGTCACCCGGTGCGGTAAAACATGGTGTCACCCCCCACAACTATAGTCACCCCTCAATACATACCCCCCTCCTTCAGTACATTCCCCCTTCCAAGTATAGTCCACCCTCAGTAGAGACCCCCCCCCCACTTAGTACAGACCCCCCTCCCTCAGTATAGACCCTTTACTAAATATAAACCCCCTCCATCAGTACAGACCCCCCTCAGTACAAACCACCCCCATCCATCAGTACAGCCCCCCCAAGGCAAACCACCACCCTCCATTAGTACAGAGCCCCCCCCCCAGGACAAACCACCCCCTTAACCCTTTTTGGCCATGGGGATGTAGAAGTGCTCACACTATCCCTGGAAATTCTGCTGCCTCAGAAAAGATGGCTGTTCCGGCCTCCTGCTGTACAGGCCCTTCCTCACAAGCCAAGGTGGCCGCACAGCACAGCTTCCTCACTCCATCTTTACCCGACTCTCATTCTGGCCAGGCTCCACAATATTTATGGGCTGATCCAGCCACCCTGCCAGGCCTCCTAGGTGGGGATTGGCCAGATTCCATCAAGTATACAGATCAGGACCTCATGGCCTCCACTCACTAGCTTCTAGAAACTTCTCCAAGCATCCAAAACCAGGAGGAGGTACCAGAGACCTGTCCTGTAGAGCCCTCCAGCCTGGCCTAGAGTAATCCAAAACAATTACCAACTTACACATCATACCACGAGTCACAAAAAAACTAATTTACATACACCAGTTTCACACTACAGGGTGCTACATGTAAATGCTGGAAAGTCAAAAGGCTGAACTCCCGAAATAAGCAAATATTGTCTCTAAATCTATTCTTCATGTGTATTATTCCTTGAATCAGCTTGTGTATTTCTTCAAGATCTGTGCAGTAATCCAGTGTGAGACTTCCCCTTTGTGCAGGAGCTTCCCGTAGGAAAGACTGCTCACTGCTGCTCTCTCCTTGTGCAGGGTGACTGGTCTTGTCTCCGCCCACTCCTGTACTCTTCTTCAGGCAACCTTTAGTGGGTGGAGTCTGCTGGGTCCCTCCCACAGCTCTGCTCTCTGCACAGGCAATGTACAGCACAGTAATGCTGCCACTGCTAATTTTACATAGCCACCAACTGTACCTGATTTCGAGGGACTGTCCTTGATTTGGAGCAATGTCCCTCTGTCCCTCTTTCTTCCTCATTTGTCCCTCATTTTGGTCTGATCTATTTATCTTTCAAAAAGTGTTTCCCGGTGCTAAACCTTTCATCCAATTTCTAAATAGCTGCATTTGTAGATTTTAAAAGCAAATATAAAGGAATAGTAATGGTAAAAAAAGCCCTTGCGGGTGTAACTAATCTTTTTTTATAGTAATTCTCCTTTAAGGGGGCGTGGCATGGGGTGTGTCCTATGCCTACATACTTTTGCTAGTGAGTGTCCCTCATTCCCATCTCAAAATGTCGGGAGGTATGAAGGTATTATCTGGGTTTGCATCCGGTGCACACAAAGTGGATTTATATTCTTTGTGGCTATTAACAGAATATATTTAACCAGTTGCGGACCGCCCGCCGTAGATTTATTGCGGCAGGGCGGCCACTCTGCCCCAGATCACATATCTAGTACGTGATCTGGCACTGCCGGGTCTGGGTGCCGCATGCGCACGCTGCCGGCGAACCGCTCCCGCTGTTCTTGGACACAGTGGGAGCCAATCACCGGGTCCAACAGACACGGTGTCCACCAGGACCCGCCGATCGTTCAGGAGAAAGGCAGAACGACGGTCTGCCTAAGTAAACAAGGCAGTCCGCCATTCTGTGAGGGGGGGGAATGTGCTGATCCTGTGTTCCTGCTAAGCAGGAACACGGATCTGTACATTGCCCCAGTCAAAGCACCTCCCCCACAGTTAGTAATCACTCCTAGGGACCACAGCTAACCCTTTGATCACCCCTAGATGTTGATCACAGCTTTAACCCCTAACGGAATGACATTCATTTGAAGCTCTGTGTATTATAAATGGTTGTCATGCAAATTTCCATTAAATACCCTCTTCACCTATTCTTTATCCTTTTTCCTATCGGCCCATTCACACCTGTGCGCTTAAAAATGTGAAATCTGAATTTGAAAATTCCTAATGCATTTTTAGTATGTTTTTAATGCATTGCGTTAACATTTAACACATAATGTGCATTACATGGGTTTTGCATTAGTTTTCATCCATGAAAAAAAAGGGACTAAAAAAATGCACTTAAAAAAAGTTTTGTGCGTTTTTGGTTCACTTCCATTGACTATAATGGAAGGTTTGTTTTTGTTGCATTTTTTAAACAGGGCACTGAAGATGCAGCAAGCAGGACTTTTCAACAGCACAGCATACTAAGGCCCTGTTATCACTGGTGTGCTTTTCAGAGTGACAAAAGCGCATGAAAAATAGTTCGCTTTAAATTCTATCTCTCTGTTCACATCTCTGTGCTGTGTTTTTTAAACTGCTTTCTGCATCTTTAATGCCCTGTTTAAAAAATGCACCAAAAACACCCCTTCCATTATAGTTAATGGAAACGCACCAAAAACACACCTCACACTTCTTTAAGTGTGTTCTTTGAGTCACATGTCAATTTTTACCAGGTGACTAGGGATGAAAACACATGCAAAGCGCATGTCAAATGCATTTAAAACACGATGCACATTTTTGAAAAACGCATATCACGTTTTACAATACATCAGTGTGAACAGGCACTCCTGACCCTCCAATTGGTGTGCCCTCCTGACGCCCCAATGGTGTACCCTCCTGAACCCCACAGTGGTGTGCCCCCCCTGACTCCCTCAGTGGTGTTCCCTCCTGACCCCCTGAGTGGTGTGCACTCCTGATCCCCTCAGTGGTGTATCCTTCTGACCCCCCCTGTACTATGTTCTGTGTTTTCCTGATCCCCCTATACTATGCTTTCCTAACCCCCCAGTACTGTGCCCTCTTGAGCCCCAGTACCATATCCTTATGACCCCCCTGTACATTGCCCTGCTGACCCCCTTTCTTTTGCCCTGCTAATCCCCTGTCCTGCTCACACCTGTCCATTGCCCTACTTTTCATACTACTGACCTCTGTACACTGCCTTACCTACTACTGACCTCTGTAGACTGCCCTACCTACTACTGACCTCTGAACACTTCCCTACCTACTACTGACCTCTGCAGACTGTCCTACCTACTACTGACCTCTGTACACTGCCCTAAATACTACTGACCTCTGTACACTGTCCTACCTACTACTGACCTCTGTACACTGCCCTAAATACTACTGACCTCTGTACACTTTCCTACCTACTACTGACCTCTGTGCACTTCCTTACCTACTACTGATCTCTGTACACTTCCCTACCTACTACTGACCTTTGTACACTGCCCTACATACTACTGACCTCTGTACACCGCCCTACATACTACTGACCTCTGTACGCTCCCCTAAATACTATTGACCTCTGTGCACTTCCCTACCTACTACTGACCTCTGTACACTGTCCTACCTACTACTGACCTCTGTACACTGTCCTACCTACTACTGACCTCTGTACACTGCCCTACATACTACTAACCTCTGTACACTTCCGTACATACTACTGACCTCTGTACACTTCCCTATCTACTACTGACCTCTGTACACTGTCCTACCTACTACTGACCTCTCTACACTGCTCTACCTACTACTGACCCCTGTACACTTCCCTATCTACTACTGATCTCTGTACACCTCCCTACATACTGCTGACCTCTGTACACTGCCCTACATACTACTGACCTCTGTACACTCCCCTACCTACTACTGACCTCTGTACACTGCCCTACCTACTACTGACCTCTGTACACTGTCCTACCTACTACTGACCTCTGTACACTTCCCTACATACTACTGACCTCTGTACACTTCCCTACCTACTACTGACCTCTGTACACTGCCTTACCTACTACTGACCTCTGTACACTTCCCTACATACTACTGATCTCTGTACACTTCCCTACTACTGACCTCTCTACACTGCCCTACATACTACGAACCTCTGTACACTGCCCTACATACTACGAACCTCTGTACACTGCCCTACATACTACTGACCTCTGTACACTTCCCTACATACTACTGACCTTTGTACACTTCCCTACCTACTACTGACCTCTGTACACTGCCCTACCTACTACTAACCTCTGTACACTTCCCTACTACTGACCTCTCTACACTGCCCTACATACTACGGACCTCTGTACACTGTCCTACCTACTACTGACCTCTGTACACTTCCCTATCTACTACTGATCTCTGTACACCTCCCTACATACTGCTGACCTCTGTACACTTCCCTACCTACTACTGACCTCTGTACACTGCCCTACCTACTACTGACCTCTGTACACTGCCTTACCTACTACTGACCTCTATACACTTCCCTACATACTACTGACCTCTGTACACTGCCCTACATACTACTGACCTCTGTACACTTCCCTACATACTACTGACCTCTCTACACTGCCCTACATACTACGGACCTCTGTACACTGCCCTACCTAATACTGACCTTTGTATACTTCCCTACCTACTACTGACCTCTGTACACTGTCTTACCTACTACTGACCTCTCTACACTACCCTACATACTACGGACCTCTGTACACTGCCCTACATACTACGAACCTCTGTACACTGCCCTACATACTACTGACCTCTGTACACTTCCCTACATACTACTGACCTTTGTACACTTCCCTACCTACTACTGACCTCTGTACACTGCCTTACCTACTACTGACCTCTGTACACTTCCCTACTACTGACCTCTCTACACTGCCCTACATACTACGGACCTCTGTACACTGTCCTACCTACTACTGACCTCTGTACACTTCCCTATCTACTACTGATCTCTGTACACCTCCCTACATACTGCTGACCTCTGTACACTTCCCTACCTACTACTGACCTCTGTACACTGCCCTACATACTACTGACCTCTGTACACTGCCCTACATACTACTGACCTCTGTACACTGCCTTACCTACTACTGACCTCTGTACACTGCCTTACCTACTACTGACCTCTATACACTTCCCTACATACTACTGACCTCTCTACACTGCCCTACATACTACGGACCTCTGTACACTGCCCTACCTACTACTGACCTTTGTATACTTCCCTACCTACTACTGACCTCTGTACACTGTCTTACCTACTACTGACCTCTCTACACTACCCTACATACTACGGACCTCTGTACACTGCCCTACATACTACGGACCTCTGGACACTGCTCCGCATATCGTGTTTTATAATATATGGACATAGGGGGAGACTGACAACACAGGAGAGCAATCGGGAGACAGTCGTCACACTTTATCATTCTTCAATCCATTTTACATCTTTCATTTCTACTAGGTGAAGTCATGATGAACAGATAGCCCTAAATTTTGCACTGTAAAATAAACATTGGCAATAATTCTGATATTTCCTTTGTGACAGGTACACGACAAATGCTCAAGTCCATTTCCAGCCAAAGCTTATTTTTTGTAGCAGTTTTAGTGCTCAGACAGACAGCACCTCTGGATCAAAAAAATAAATAAAGTGTCTATCCTGGAGCCAATGGCAGCTTAGACAAAGTCTCCACTGTGGCAGGAAACAGCTGCTCTGACAGGTTCTCTTTATAATGCTTGCTATTTGTAAGCAGCTTCCGCAACATAATAAGATGTACAATAGAGACATCTAGTGGACAGTAAATAAAACTGCAACTTCAAAAGTATCTTTAGGAAAAACTTTTTTTCTTTTTACAAATTGAGGGTATGGTAGGGAAGGGTTCTATGGATCTTCAGGGTTATTGCAAAACTACACGTCCCATGAGGCATTGTAAAACTGTGACGTTCACAGACATGACTAGGCATGATGGGAATTGTAGTTCCTGAACAACTGGAGGGCCATAGTTTGGAGACCCCCGGTAACCGTTGGACTCTCTGACTAGTTTTTATCACTTTTATCATTTATCTCAATTCAGACGGCACACTTGGCTCCTCTCTGTTTAGGAAGTCCTCGGCAGGAAATACCATCCTACACGCGGCCAGCCCCCAACACAAGTCCTTAGTGGCGAGCATTCCTTATAGTCAATATCTACGAAGAAGGAGGAACTGCAGCCGCGACCAGGACTTTGAAAAGGAAGCATAGGACTTGCAGTTACGCCTCTTGGATAGGGGCTACCGTCGCTCCATTCTCAAAAAGGCATATCATAGGGCCAAATCACAGAATCAAACTGAATTAATTCATTTGTCGAAACCCCCGAAAATCGGACCAGCAGGTACGGCTGATAACGACATATTCTAAACAGCATAAAAAAGTCTGTGAAATTATCCAGAAATATTGGCCTCTATTATCCAATGACAAAGTAATCTCTAAATATGTCAAACCAATTCCCTCCATTACCTATAGAAGATCAAGGTCCTTAACCACTTGCTGCCTGCCTGCCGTCATATGATGGCGGGACGGTGCAGCTGTTATCCTGGGCCGCCGTCATATGACGGCGCAGCCTTCCAGGCAGCCCAGGGGGTGCGCGCGCGCCGCCGCATCGCTCGGGTCCCGGTGCGCGTGTCCGGCGGCCGCGATGTCTGCCAGGCACCCGCGATTGCCCGGTAACCAAGCAGGACCGTGGATCTGTGTGTGTAAACACACAGATCTACGTCCTGTCAGATGGGAGGAGACCGATGGTGTGTTCCTTGTACAGAGGAACACCAATCGGTCTCCTCCCCTTGTGAATCCCCTCCCCACACAGTTAGAATCACTCCCTAGCAACACATTAACCCCTACAGCGCCCCCTCCTGGTTAACCCCTTCATTGCCAGTCCCATTTATACAGTAATCAATGCATTTTTATAGCACGGATCGCTGTATAAATGTGAATGGTCCCAAAAATGTGTCAAAATTGTCCGATGTGTCCGCCGCAATATCGCAGTCACAATAAAAATCGCAGATCGCCGCCATTACTAGTAAAAAAAAAATAATAATAAAAATGCTATAAATCTATCCCCTTATTTTGTAGACGCTATAACTTTTGCGCAAACCAATCAATATACGCTTATTGCGATATTTTTTTACCAAAAATATGTAGAAGAATACGTATCGGCCTAAAATGAGGAAAAAATTTGTTTAAAAAAAAAAAAAATTGCGATTCTTATTATAGCAAAAAAGTAAAAAATATTGTGTTTTTTCAAACTTGTCACTCTTGTTTTGTTTATAGCACAAGAAATAAAAACGGCAGGGGTGATCAAATACCACCAAAAGAAAGCTCTATTAGTGGGGAAAAAATGGTAAAAATTTCATTTGGGTACAGTGTTGTATGACTGCGCAATTGTTGTTCAAAGTGCGACAGCGCTGAAAGCTGAAAATTGGCTTGGGCAGGAAGGGGGTGAAAATGCCCTGTATGGAAGTAGTTAAAGGATCAATTGGTCCATAGCCACTTGACACAGAGATCTGTAAGAGATACTCGAAAAGGCACTGCCCCGTGTGGCAGGTGCGATTTCTGCAGTTACATTCTAGATTCAGAGGAGATAACCCTTCCAGATGGGACTTTAACCCAATTTCTTTGCTAACTGTCAATCCATTGGGGTGGTCTACTATATGAGGTGCACTTGTAAGGCCTTCTATATAGGGAAAACTAAGAGACCCTTCTTCCACAGGATTAGGGACCATGTGTCCCTCGTCCAAAAGAAATAGATGGAAACTGCCATTAGCCGACACATGGGTTTATACCATTCATTTGATCTAACAAAGATGAATTTTTTTGCCCTGGAATTCCTGCCCACTCATGAGAGGGGGGGAGATGTGGACTGAATTCTTTTGCAGAAGGAGACGAAAGAAAGAATTCCTTGGCTGCCACCTCGCCTCCTGGGCTCAACGAATCCATAAGCTTCAGGCCTTTCCTCTAGGGATCTGTATGGCCATTTTTTCAGTTGCTCCTTGAAGTGGTCATTTTTGGCCTCTATTGTTATTTGATATGTGTTGGTTTCCTGTACCAGGCTTTTATGTACACTCCATCTAAACTGCCTTCACTTTATTTTTGGCCGTTGGGATTTCTTGATCAATTATGTAGATTTCATCTATCAACTATTTTTGAATATACAAACAGAAATGGAAGAAAGGGAGAAAAACATTATCAACCAATTTTATTATATATTTTTTTTCTTCTCCCTAAGAGTCCTAGAATTTGAACTATGTTTTTGAACTAAGGAAGCACCTACAAGGATTAGATGACCATACGGATGCCCAGGGCGCCATTCCCAGTGGTAAGTTTATTTCCACTGGCTGGCGCCAATTGCATCTTTCCCTAACCTTTGTGTGAACCTTGTCCACACAAATGGTTGCAGTTATTTTTTCACCTTTCCCGGTTACACTTCCTCCTTCACCAATAGTTTTTATACATATCAATTTTGATGTGTCTTTGGCCTTTTTGGTCATTTACATCATTGCTGACAGTCCCAGAGGTGTTGATTTGTCACTTCCGGTGCGCCACCTAGTGTCACTTCCGGTGTGCCCAGCACCATTGACTATACTGAATTGATTGATGTATTTCTCTTCCTGATTTAGCCAGAAGTGTCACTTCCGGGTTTTACTGCCTATTGGTAGATGCCCCTGCAGCGTCCGCCCATCCCCTAGGGTTTGGCGCCGTTTTTTGGCGCCAAATTTGGAGAGGGGGAGGGTATTTAAACACTCTGGTGGTGGTTCAATAGAGATCCAGCCTGAGAGGAGGAGGATGTTATTTTCTTTAAATATGATCTGACCCAGGTATTTTATGCTATTTTGAGGAAATCCTAGACTAATCCTTGAGGAACCGTTGCTGTGGTTGAAGGTCTTCTGACTGATTTCAAATCTTGCTGTTGTTTTTAGGTTTTTTGCTGTCCTTTCCCCCTTTTTTTGGGGCTTTGTCTTGGAAAGAACACAAATCAATGCAGATAAGCAACTTGGACTTTTGGTTTTAAGCCAGTCCTTCATTACAGGTACAGATTCCTTTTTTTTTAAATAAAATAAAAAATAAAACAAAGAATTAAGAGAGTCAAATTAAAGATTGCAACAAAGTCTAAAGGAAATTTTTCTTTATTCCTTTATCCACTCACATTCTAGGACCTCTTCCATCAGTTATAAACGCGATTTTACTTACTCTCTGTGGTCATCAGCTGATCCTCCGGCTGGGTTTGCTTCCTAATTTAAGTAGCTTAATCACTTGAGTTTATATTAAATTCCCTATTCAATTTTTTGAAAGACCTGCATACAGGTAAACAAATCCCATTTTTGGCTTAAGTAATGTATTGGAAGATTGGATGTGTGGTATTATTTTTGCTTTGTATTTATACCGATTTCTTGATTGTCCCTTTAATGTTTATTTTGTAATTTACTGTATTATTTTCTCAGTGCCTGATAGATACTACTCTCCTGAAGAAGCCACGGCATGTGGTGAAACATGTTGCGAAATAAATCCTTCGGTTGCACTATTTAAAGACTGTTTCAGTACATTGAATGTATACTCTTTTTACAAATATGTTTTTATCAACTTTTCTAAATAAAATGTGACATTTTTACATACATTTTGTGTCACCCTTTTGAACCTTTAAAATCCCAGTTCCCTCTATGTTTTGTATATTGTATACTTCAGGGATGTGGTGCCAACACTTATATTGGATGTAAGGCAATTAATTATATTTTCTAGTTTTTATCACTGTTTGCCTTCCCATTGGGGAGACTTACCCCTCTGTTTGCCCTGGTGGCCACTGTCATCGAGAGAAAATGAGGGGAAATCCAAATTTTAGAGTCATACATAGAAGAAGAGACAAAAGGGGAAATCTTCCAATGGAGACACCTGGTCTGGGGACAGCTGTCTAAGAGGCAAATTCCTCTCACTATCTGTTGTCTCATCCCAGAACCCTGCACTCCATAGCACTCCATACTTAGCTCATCCCAGAACCCTGCACCTTGTGCATAGCTCATCCCAGAACCCTGCACCTTGTACATAGCTCATCCCATTATTGTGCACCCTGTACTTGGCTCATCCTAGAACCCTGCACCCTGTACTTAGCTCATCCCAGAACCCTGCACCCTATATATAGCTCCGCCCAGAACCATGCACCCTGTACATAGCTCAGCCCAGAACCATGCACCCTATACATAGCTCATCCCAGAACCCTGCACCCTGTACTTAGCTCATCCAAGAACCCTGCACCCTGTACTTTGCTCATCCCAGAACCCTGCACCCTGTACTTAGCTCATCCCAGAACCTTGCATCCTGTGCTTAGCTCATCCCAGAATCCTGCACTCTGTACTTGGCGCATCACAGAACCCTGCTCTCTGTACTTAGCTCACCCCAGAACCCTGCACCCTGTACCTAACTCATGTCAGAACTCTGCACCCTGTACTTAGCTCATCCCAGAACCCTGCACTCTGTACGTAGCTCATCCCAGAACCCTGCACACTGTACTTAGCTCATCCCAGAAACCTGCACCCTGTACTTAGCTCATCCCAGAACCCTGCACCCTGTACTTAGATCATTCCAGAACCCTGCACCCTGTACATAGCTCATCCCAGAACCCTGCACCTTGTACATAGCTCATCCCATTATTGTGCACCCTGTACTTGGCTCATCCCAGAACCCTGCACCCTGTACTTAGCTCATCCCAGAACCCTGCACCCTATATATAGCTCCGCCCAGAACCATGCACCCTGTACATAGCTCAGCCCAGAACCCTGCACCCTGTATATAGCTCCGCCCAGAACCATGCACCCTGTACATAGCTCATCCCAGAACCCTGCACCCTGTACTTAGCTCATCCCAGAACCTTGTATCCTGTGCTTAGCTCATCCCAGAATCCTGCACTCTGTACTTGGCGCATCACAGAACCCTGCTCTCTGTACTTAGCTCACCCCAGAACCCTGCACCCTGTACCTAGCTCATGCCAGCACCCTGCACCCTGTACTTAGCTCATCCCAGAACCCTGCACTCTGTACGTAGCTCATCCCAGAACCCTGCACACTGTACTTAGCTCATCCCAGAAACCTGCACCCTGTACTTAGCTCATTCCAGAACCCTGCACCCTGTACTTAGATCATTCTAGAACCCTGCACCCTGTACATAGCTCATCCCAGAACCCTGCACCCTGTACATAGCTCATCCCAGAACCCTGCACTCCATACTTTAGCTCATCCCAGAACCCTGCACCCTGTACTTAGCTCATCCTAGAACCCCGCACTCTGTAGGTTGTTCATCCCAGAACCATGCACTCTGAATGTAGCTCATCCCAGAACCCTGCACCCTGCACTTGGCTCATCCCAGAACCCTACACCCTGAACATAGCTCATCTCAGAACCCTGCACCCTGTACTTAGCTCATCCCAGAACCCTGCATCCTGTATATAGCTCCACCCAGAACCATGCACCCTGTACATAGCTCAGCCCAGAACCCTGCCCCCTGTATATAGCTCCGCCCAGAACCATGCACCCTGTACATAGCTCATCCCAGAACCCTGCACCCTGTACTTTGCTCATCCTAGAACCCTGTACTTAGCTCATCCCAGAACCCTGCAGTCTGTACTTAGCTCATCCAAGAACCCTGCACACTGTACTTAGCTCATCCCAGAAACCTGCACCCTGTACTTAGCTCATCCCAGAACCCTGCACCCTGTACTTAGATCATTCCAGAACCCTGCACCCTGTACATAGCTCATCCCAGAACCCTGCACCTTGTACATAGCTCATCCCATTATTGTGCACCCTGTACTTGGCTCATCCCAGAACCCTGCACCCTGTACTTAGCTCATCCCAGAACCCTGCACCCTATATATAGCTCCGCCCAGAACCATGCACCCTGTACATAGCTCAGCCCAGAACCCTGCACCCTGTATATAGCTCCGCCCAGAACCATGCACCCTGTACATAGCTCATCCCAGAACCCTGCACCCTGTACTTAGCTCATCCAAGAACCCTGCACCCTGTACTTTGCTCATCCCAGAACCCTGCACCCTGTACTTAGCTCATCCCAGAACCTTGTATCCTGTGCTTAGCTCATCCCAGAATCCTGCACTCTGTACTTGGCGCATCACAGAACCCTGCTCTCTGTACTTAGCTCACCCCAGAACCCTGCACCCTGTACCTAGCTCATGCCAGAACCCTGCACCCTGTACTTAGCTCATCCCAGAACCCTGCACTCTGTACGTAGCTCATCCCAGAACCCTGCACACTGTACTTAGCTCATCCCAGAACCCTGCACCCTGTACTTAGCTCATCCCAGAACCCTGCACCCTGTACTTAGATCATTCTAGAACCCTGCACCCTGTACATAGCTCATCCCAGAACCCTGCACCCTGTACATAGCTCATCCCAGAACCCTGCACTCCATACTTTAGCTCATCCCAGAACCCTGCACCCTGTACTTAGCTCATCCTAGAACCCCGCACTCTGTAGGTTGTTCATCCCAGAACCCTGCACTCTGAATGTAGCTCATCCCAGAACCCTGCACCCTGCACTTGGCTCATCCCAGAACCCTACACCCTGAACATAGCTCATCTCAGAACCCTGCACCCTGTACTTAGCTCATCCCAGAACCCTGCATCCTGTATATAGGTCCACCCAGAACCATGCACCCTGTACATAGCTCAGCCCAGAACCCTGCACCCTGTATATAGCTCCGCCCAGTACCATGCACCCTGTACATAGCTCATCCCAGAACCCTGCACCCTGTACTTTGCTCATCCTAGAACCCTGTACTTAGCTCATCCCAGAACCCTGCAGTCTGTACTTAGCTCATCCCAGAATCCTGCACTCTGTACTTGGTGCATCCCAGAACCCTGCTCTCTGTACTTAGCTCATCTAGAACCCTGCACCCTGTACCTAGCTCATCCTAGAACCCTGCACCCTGTACTTAGCTCATCCCAGAACCCTGCACTCTGTACGTAGCTCATCCCAGAACCCTGCATACTGTACTTAGCTCATCCCAGAACCCTGCACCCTGTTCTTAGCTCATCCCAGAACCCTGCACCCTGTACTTAGCTCATCCCAGAACCTTGCACCCTGGGACAGGGGACCTGACAGAGCACATTACATGGGACAGGGGACATTACATGGGGCAGAGCATATTACATGGGACAGGGGACATTACATGGGACAGACTGTTGGGCAAATTGTTGGGGGCACAGCTGGGCACACTTCAGTACTGGCTTTCTTCTTCTGGCTTCAGAACTCCTCCAGATTTCATAACTCCTCCAGTGGCCCTTTGTTTCCTGCCGGCCCATCCCCCACCCTGTACATAGCTCATCCCAGAACCCTGCACTGCATACTTAGCTCATCCCAGAACCCTGCACCCTGTACTTAGCTCATCCTAGAACCCTGCACTCTGTAGGTTGTTCATCCCAGAACCCTGCACTCTGAACGTAGCTCATCCCAGAACCCTGCACTCTGTACGTAGCTCATCCCAGAACCATGCACCCTGCACTTAGCTCATCCCAGAATCCTACACCCTGAACATAGCTCATCTCAGAACCCTGCACCCTGTACTTAGCTCATCCCAGAACCCTTCACCCTGTATATAGCTCTGCCAGCACCATGCACCCTGTACATAGCTCAGCCCAGAACCCTGCACCCTGTATATAGCTCCGCCCAGAACCATGCACCCTGTACATAGCTCATCCCAGGACCCTGCACCCTGTACTTTGCTCATCCTAGAACCCTGTACCCTGTACTTAGCTCATCCCAGAACCCTGCACTCTGTACTTAGCTCATCCAAGAACCCTGCACCCTGTACTTTACTCATCCCAGAACCCTGCACCCTGTACTTAGCTCATCCCAGAACCCTGCATCCTGTGCTTAGCTCATCCCAGAATTCTGCACTCTGTACTTGGCGCATCCCAGAACCCTGCTCTTTGTACTTAGCTCATCCCAGAACCCTGCATCCTGTACCTAGCTCATCCCAGAACCCTGCACCCTGTACTTAGCTCATCCCAGAACCCTGCACTCTGTACTTAGCCCATCCCAGAACCCTGCACCCTGTTCTTAGCTCATCCCAGAACCCTGCTCCCTGTACTTAGCTTATCCTAGAATCCTGCTCCCTGTACTAAGCTTATTCCAGAACCCTGCACCCTGTACTTAGCTCATCCCAGAACCCTGCACTCTGTACTTAGCTCATCCTAGAACCTTGCACCCTGGGACAGGGGACCTGACAGAGCACATTATTATTATTATACAGGATTTATATAGCGCCAACAGTTTACGCAGCGCTTTACAATATAAATAGGAGACAATGCAGTTATAATACAATAAAATACAAGAGGATTAAGAGGGCTCTGCTCAGAAGAGCTTACAATCTAATAGGGTGGGGCAGGTGGTACAAAAGGTTGTAACTGTGGGGAATGAGCTGGTGGAAGTGGTAGGAGATTAGTTGGAGACGTGATAGGCTTTCCTGAAGAGATGAGTTTTCAGGGATCGCCTGAAGGTAGCAAGAGTAGGGGATAGCCGGATAGATGGAGGTAACGAGTTCCAGAGGATGGGAGAGGCTCTGGAGAAATCCTGGAGATGAGCATGGGAGGAGGAGATGAGAGAGCTTGAAAGCAGGAGGTCTTGAGAAGAGCGGAGAGGTCGATTTGTGTGATATTTGGAGACAAGATTGGTGATGTAGCTTGGGGCAGAGTTGTGAATGGCTTTGTATGTTGTGGTTAGTATTTTGAATTTAATTCGCTGGGTGATTGGGAGCCAGTGTAGGGATTGGAGTAGAGGGTTGGCAGACACTTAGCGGTTGGTAAGGTGGATAAGTCTGGCAGCAGCATTCATGATAGACTGAAGAGGGGATAGTCAATGGAGAGGTAAGCCAATGAGAAGGGAGTTGCAATAGTCAAGGCGAGAGATAACAAGGGAGTGAATGACATGGGACAGGGGACATTACATGGGGCAGAGCATATTACATGGGACAGGGGACATTACATGGGACAGACTGTTGGGCAAATTGTTGGGGGCACAGCTGGGCACACTTCAGTACTGGCTTTCTTCTTCTGGCTTCAGAACTCCTCCAGATTTCATAACTCCTCCAGTGGCCCGCTGTTCCCTGCCGGCCCCTCCTCCTGCTATCCTTTCCACCCCAGATGATGTCATATACAACCACTCGGGAAGGACAGGAGGGGCCGGCGGGGA
The DNA here is from genome assembly GCA_037952925.1 of Lithobates clamitans. Lineage (NCBI taxonomy): Eukaryota > Metazoa > Chordata > Amphibia > Anura > Ranidae > Lithobates > Lithobates clamitans. The sequence goes on along the minus strand of JBBGZY010000692.1, from coordinate 1,676,658 downwards.
ACAGCGTGCTACAGCCAATAGTATGCCAGCTGCTTCCCTGCCTATCTTTGCCTATGTCTGTGTGATCCTCCTGTCAGCTGCCCCTGCAAATGACAGTCAGATTGCTGCGGAACCCCTGTGGACCTCTCACGGAACCCCCATTGAGAAACACTGATGTAGGCACCTGTGACCCATCCAATACTTGATATTCTTATTGTTAAACTGAAGCAGTCAGTGGATTTGAGATTCCATGTGTTCTAATATATCGGATTCTCTAAGCATCATAGATGCTTTAGTATTCTGGTGGGCCTCATTAAATGAAATCAGATGTATTACTTTGTGCCCCGTACACACGATCCGAAAATCGGATGATAGATCGTTTTTTTTTTTTTTTTGCATGCTAGTCGTATATCAAACCTGAAGAGTTTACTAAAGTTACGAAAATTCTCATACAACAGAATAAAAAATCGGAAGTGAAGTCATGTGTTGTAGTGTATTTGTATTGAATTTTTGGACGACAACTGTACTGCTTAAACGAAAATCGTCTGATCTGGTATGATACGAGAAAAATGTACGTGTTTGTCCGATCAGATAATAACGAATGAACTGCCGTGATTAGCTCTCGAAAGTTCTGTACTAACGATCCGATTATCGTACGATCGCGCTGAAAGCGGTATTTTTCCGTCTGATTTTCGGATCGTGTGCACGGGCCATTAGACACGATTTCCTATTGTGAGTATCTCACCAAAATTGACATTTTTGTTGCAGGGGATGCCTGAAATCTGACTTGTAACTTAGTGCCGACTTCTGGGAAAATCAGTGAGCCAATCACACAAGCAGGAAATGATGTTTCTGGGGGGCGTTCTGTGTACAGAACACCTCCAGGTAGACATAGTAAAGGAAAAATATTTTTTAATAACATTCAATTACAATATGGCTTGTGTCACAATTGTATAAGCTATATTTTTATTTTTTATTTGCTATTTTTTTTTCCATGAAAGTAGAGTTACCCTTTAAGCAATGGTTTACATACTGTACATTCACATCAGTCCCTGCACTCAAGGAGCTTACAATCTAAGGTCCCTATCTTACATGTACATATGTGTGCACACATTGTAGGGCCAATTTAGACAGCAGCCAATTAACCTACCAGCATGTCTTTGGAGTGTGGGAGGAAAGCAAAGTACCCGGAGGAAACCCACACAAGCACAAGGAGAACATACAAACTCCATGCATGTGTTTGACCAAGATTCAAACCAGAGACCCCAGTGCTGCAAGTGCTAACCACTAAGCCACTGTGCTCCAACGGTCCAACACCTGCAGTGTCCCTGGCCGGCATTATCCAGCTACTTGTCCTTTCCCATCTTCATTGGCCATGGCGGGATGATATCACTCCTGCGCATACGCAGCAGACATTTATCCCAGGACACACACTGTGTGCATGCGCAGCTCCACGTGCATTTAACAGAGGATTACGAACCAACACATATGTTTATTTTATTGCAGAAGATAGACTTTGCAAGTGTCTTCTGTAATAAAAAGCCTGCTTGTTTGTAAGTTTTTATTCTTTGGATTTAGTTACTCTTTAAAGTAGAAAAATAGCTGTGGATAGAGTTTTAAAGCAGTGGAGAATTTTCCAACATTTTTTTATTTTTCAATTGTGCACTGATAGCCATTTGCTGGGACCGGCCAATTGCTGAAGACAGAATACTCTGGACCTAGAAAAAGACAGGCAGAGGATGGCCGCAACAGATGAATGAAGGAGAATGAAGACCTCGCTTCTCTGATGGAGGGCATGAAGAAGTGTAAACCTGCCATAACATCCAAGTATGCTGTACAGTCGGGTCCATAAATATTGGGACATTGACACAATTCTAAACTTTTTGGCTCTATACACCACCACAATGGATTTGAAATGAAACGAACAAGATGTGCTTTAACTGCAGACTTCCAGCTTTAATTTGAGGGTATTTACATCCAAATCAGGTGAACGGTGTAGGAATTACAACAGTTTGTATATGTGCCTCCCACTTTTTAAAGGGACCAAAAGTAATGGGACAGATTAACAATCACCCATCAAACTTTTACTTTTTAATACTTGGTTGCAAATCCTTTGCAGTCAATTACAGCCTGAAGTCTGGAACGCATAGACATCACCAGACGCTGGGTTTCATCCCTGGTGATGCTCTGCCAGGCCTCTACTGCAACTGTCTTCAGTTCCTGCTTGTTCTTGGGGCATTTTCCCTTCAGTTTTGTCTTCAGCAAGTGAAATGCATGCTCAATCGAATTCAGGTCAGGTGATTGACTTGGCCATTGCATAACATTCCACTTCTTTCCCTTAAAAAACTCTTTGGTTGCTTTCACAGTATTCTTCGGGTCATTGTCCATCTGCACTGTGAAGCGCCGTCCAATGAGCCCTGAAGCATTTTGCTGAATATGAGCAGATAATATTGCCCCAAACACTTCAGAATTAATCCTGATGCTTTTGTCAGCAGTCACATCATCAATAAATACAAGAGAACCAGTTCCATTGGCAGCCATACATGCCCACGCCATGACACTACCACCACCATGCTTCACTGATGAGGTGGTATGCTTTGGATCATGAGCAGTTCCTTTCCTTCTCCATACTCTTCTCTTCCCATCACTCTGGTACAAGTTGATCTTGGTCTCATCTGTCCATAGGATGTTGTTCCAGAACTGTGAAGGCTTTTTTTTAGATGTTGTTTGGCAAACTCTAATCTAGCCTTCCTGTTTTTGAGGCTCACCAATGGTTTACATCTTGTGGTGAACCCTCTGTATTCACTCTGGTGAAGTCTTCTTTTGATTGTTGACTTTGACACACATACACCTACCTCCTGGAGAGTGTTCTTGATCTGGCCAACTGTTGTGAAGGGTGTTTTCTTTACCAGGGAAAGAATTCTTCGGTCATCCACCACAGTTGTTTTCTGTGGTCTTCCAGGTCTTTTGGTGTTGCTGAGCTCACCGGTGTGTTATTTCTTTTTAAGGATGTTCCAAACAGTTGATTTGGCCACACCTAATGTTTTTGCTATCTCTCTGATGGGTTTGTTTTGTTTTTTCAGCCTAATGATGGCTTGCTTCACTGATAGCGACAGCTCTTTGGATCTCATATTGGGAGTTGACAGCAACAGATTCCAAATTCATATAGCACACTTGAAATGAACTCTGGACCTTTTATCTGCTCCTTGTAAATGGGATAATGAGGGAATAACACACACCTGGCCATGGAACAGCTGAGCAGCCAATTGTCCCATTACTTTTGGTCCCTTAAAAAGTGGGAGGCACATATGCAAATTATTGTAATTCCTACACCGTTCACCTGATTTGGATGTAAATGCCCTCAAATTAAAGCTGAAAGCCTGCAGTTAAAGCACATCTTGTTCGTTTCATTTCAAATCCATTGTGGTGGTGTATAGAGCCAAAAAGATTAGAATTGTGTCAATGTCCCAATATTTATGGACCTGACTGTATATACAGTACTTGCTTATGGACCACATAAGTCGTCCATATCGTGAACTTGGTGATGAGTTATTCACTTTAAGGTCATCACAGAGGACAAAGGGTCACTCTTTACGTTTAGTGCAGTGGTTCTCAACCTCTCTAGTGCCGTGACCCCTTCATAAAATTTCCCAAGTTGTGGGGACCCCTAACAGTAAAATTATTTTTGTAGTGTGGGTTGTCAGCACCCAAGGCAAGACAAGTAATTTGCGCCCCTAACCCACAGACATTTAGTGCTCCCTGAGTCCCTTCCACTTGTACAGTATTAAATCCCCTTATGGTACATTTTAGGATGTATCACTCTTTCTTTGTTCTCCTTTCTTTCCCTTTTATCTCTCTCTATCCTAATTTTTTGTTTTTTTCCCCCATCCCTCTCTCTAGCAGTCTTTCTTGTTCTTTCTTGTTCTTTCTCTCCCTTTTTCTTTGTTCCTCCCCCCTCTTTTCCTCTCCCCTCCATGTATTCTCTATTTTTATTCCTTCTCTTACTCCTTGGTGTGTGTGGGCGGGGGGGGTGGGGGGGGGGTGTTGGGATTAATGGAAGTGCTGGTGGGAGTTCTGATCAACCAACTAATCACAGGTAGTGTTACTCACTGTGTCTCCAGCTCTGTGGTGTCTGGCAGCAGTGACACCTATGCCGAAATCGGGTCTCCTTTAGCCCCTCTCACTTCCCATTCCTCACCAGTCAGCTGACCTCTAGTCTCTGCCCCCCCAGCTATGCCGTGAACTGAATGGGCGACTGCGAAGAGGCTGAGCAGGTGGCCGCGAGCTCCAGGAACAGCAAAACTGTGCAGGCCACTAAAAGGCTGGGGAGATTGGGGCGGGCTTCAGGAACAACCCAGGATTCGGTGACCCCTGGCAAATCGTCATTCGACCCCCAGGTTGGGAACCACTGCTCTAGAGGGAAAAATATTTCATCTCAAATACGGAAAGGTTTCTTCACAGTAAGAGCTGTGAAAATGTGGAATAGACTCCCTCCAGAGGTGGTTCTGGCCAGCTCAGTAGATTACGTTAAAAAAGACCTGGATACTTTACTAAATGTACATAATATAACTGGGTACTGACATTTATAGGTAAAGAAGTTGATCCAGGGAAAATCCGATTGCCTCTCGGGGGATCAGGAAGGATTTTTCCCCCTGCTGTAGCAAATTGGAGCATGCTCTGCTGGTGTTTTTTGCCTTTCTCTGGATCAACTGTGGGTGAAGGATTATGTATATGGGATTGTATTTTTTATTTATTTATTTTTGGTTGAACTAGATGGACTTGTGTCTTTTTTCAACCTGACTAACTATTTAACTATATTATGGACAGAGCTTTTGGGGTGCCAAATGGATACAGGGATTGTATTTTTATTTTTTATTTTTTGGTTGAACTGGATGGACTTGTGTCTTTTTTCAACCTGACTAACTATGTAACTATATTATGGATAGAGCTTTTGGGTACAGTTTTTTGAATACAGTTCGCTTTACCATGTCCCCTTCCTAGATTGTAAGCTCTAATGACCTGGGCCCTCTGATCCCTCCTGTATTGAATTGTATTGTAAGTGTACTGTCTGCTCTTATGTTGTAAAGCGCTGCGCAAACTGTTGGCGCTATATAAATCCTGTATAATAATAATAATAATAAGTATTAGGCCACCAGTGCTTGTAATGCAGGTATATACAGCACATGGCATTATGCTTATTATGCACTAGGTGGCGCAATGCATGCATACTGTTGTTGCCTGGATGACTGTCTAGCTCTGCAGATATGAGCACATCACAAATATTTCTGGAATGAGGGCAATTCTGCTGTCACAAGCAAATACCGGCAAGCTGGTGGTTTTGTAATCCGCTTTCATTGACTCTTCATAGGACACTAGAGAGGTTACACCTGAACAAAACACAATGAACGTCATTGCTGATCACTCTTGAAAATGCCAGTTGCCTGGTCATCACTGTGTGGACCTTTTCTTGCTTGGCGTGGCTCCAGCTTGGCAAAGCTGCCATCTCGCAGCGCCTCTAACGTGGATGTTGGCTGGATTCCCGGGAGGTAGTGATATATATATATAACATCTGGCCTCAGTACTTTGTGAGCTGGAACAAGTTCGCAGGCGCAGTCAGAATGCCACATCAGCATTTATGACAGCCAGGCAACTAGCATTTTCAGAATGTGGTCAGCAATGGTCGCCCATAAATTTCCCGCAGCACCGATCAATTTAACAGCTGACCATTAGCTCAGTTGTCACACCACATGCAGTTTAGTGCGTTTTTCTTTCTCTGCATCAAAAAACGCATGGAAAATAGGTTATATGGTTTCCAATGGCATAGTTCACACCAGTGCGGTCAGTTCCAGGGCTTTTCAGTTCCAGAAAAAAAAAGTAGAACATGTTGCATTTTTCCTGCACTGGACTGTACTGGAACGCAGTAAAACGCACGAAAAACGCACTGGACACTAGTATAGTAAAAAACAGGAAAAAATAAATTTAAAAAAGCAACTGGAATGCATTTGGAAACGCATCAAAAATGCATTAAAAACGTGCATGCAGAAATGCATTAAAAACGGATCTGGAGTGCATTAATGTGTTGTGAACTTGCCCTTAATGAGATAAGATGGGGGGGGGGGGAGGGGCATTATAGTGTATTTATAAAAACGCGCTGAGCTATTCATCCTGTGAAACTGCATGTAAATTTTTTCTGTGCGAATGTGGGCAAGATTGAATGTTATTAGGCTATACTTTATTAGACATGTGCAGTTCGTTTCGTTCTGAATTGAAATTCGGACACATTTTCGTTTTTCTGAAATTCAGATGTGTCCGAATTTCCGAATTACAAAAGTACTGAATTTAAACGAATTCAAAATAACGAAAAAAAATTCGGACGAAATTCGAATTCAAGTCATTTTCGAATACTTTTCGAATTGGAATAGTTTTCAAATTCGATTTTGAAAAGTATTAGAATTCGAATCGTTTTCTAGATTCCAAAGAGAATAAAATAGAACAGAAAATAAAATAATAGAATAGTCTAGAATATAATAGAAACAAATAGAATAGAAAAAAATAGAATATAACCATCTTCTGAAATTCGATTTTCAAATAGAATAAATTTGCATACATAAGAAAAAAATATAATAGAGAAGAATAGAATAGAAAAAAAGAATATAATATATTAGACAATAATAGAATAGAATGGAATAGAATTTAAAAAAAACAATAGAAAAGGATAGAATAGAAAGAATAGAACCATTTCCCAAAATTTAAATATAATCAATTTGAATTTAAATAGAATAGAAAAGATTAGATTAGAATAGAAAATACCAGAATAGTATAGAAAAAAACAATAGAATAAAAAAGAAAGAATATAACCATCTTCCGAAATTACAATTTCGAATAGAATAAATTTGAATTTGAATAGAGAAGAATAGAATAGAACAGAATATAATAAAATATAAAATAAAGTAATAGAATAGGAAAGAATAGAATAAACAAATAGAAAAAGTATATAATTTTTTTTTTATCCAGAAAAATATTTTATTGAGAAAAACATGTAAAAACATACACATACCGACTTCGCAATTACATTTTGAAATACTTATATCTGTCAGACATTATTACATTTGTGTGTCTTATCGGCTGCATTAATAAACTTAACCTGTACCAAAACACCACCCGCTCCACTGAATGTCATTTTATTCATCACATACATCTGCATAATAAAAACCGTTTGTCCATCCCTATCCTAAACAGGAGGAGTGATTAAACCACATACGGTATTATGCCTTTGTAAGGTAGCCATAGATATCCAATACTTAGGGTCTCATGTCCCAAATCCCAACAATCTTCCCACGACCAAATCCACCGGGGCAAGCCCCGGAACATTCAGCCATGGTCCCCAGAGTTTCTCGAACTTCTGTGGGCAACCTCTGTGTTGGTATATCACCTTGTCCTTTCTTAACATTTCCCCCACAGCGTTGACCCATTCTTTAAGAGCAGGGGGCTCTTCAGAAATCCAGTGTTTCATAATTAGTTTCCTTGCCAGGAATACAGCTTTGGTAATTGCCACTTTAGTACATTCCTCCCATCCCAATTCATCTAACACATTGAGCAAGCAGTGCTTGGGATTCGTAGGCAAAGTGACCTGAAATACCCTATTGACAGTGTCCACCACCCCTTTCCAGTAGGGGTGAAGCTTTGGGCACCTCCATAGTAGGTGGATCAGGTCCCCATGTTCTCTTTTGCATCTAGTGCATAAAGGGGTGGGTCTAAGGCCCATAGCATATAACCTATGAGGGGTATAATACACTCTTAATATGATGTACAATTGTGTCAGCCTGTGTGCAACATTCAGAGAGCATGTGGGCACGGCCTGTAGCACCTCTTCCCACTGATCCCCATCTAACGGGCCGACATCTCTCTCCCACTTAGCAAGCATTCCCAAAGGATGTTTATTTAAAAGGCTTTGCAGTAACATACTATAGCACTGTGAAATAAACCCTTTGGTATTATTGGCTCCTGCAATCACATTAAACACAGGTGTGTGTGAAGAAACCCAATCCGCAGATTTACTCTGTGCCTCTACTGCGTGTTTTAATTGCAAGTAATAGAACCTCATAGACTGTGGTAGAGCAAATAACCTCTGTAAGGTCTCAAATGGGTGTAATTTCCCATTTTGGAAAATCTGCCTAATATACAACACCCCATATTTTCTCCATATCGCCCCATTCTGCATCTTAGCTAATTCTGGGTATGTGTCATTAAACCATATTGGGCTGTAGTCTGTGAATCCTGTTACCCCCTGCATATATTTAGTTTTAGACCATATTTTTTGTATTAAGTCATAAGTCGGGAACTTCTTGTTGGATTTCCCGAAGTTCATGGCTTCCAAGGCCGTCGGGGCCTAGTCTTTTTTAACTGTATGGAGCATTACCATTTCTGAGGAGCTACTTATGGGTCTCTCTTTTTCTGCGTCAATGTACATTGTACCTAGAAAAAGAATATAATTTAACCACTTAAGGACCAAACTTCTGAGATTTGGTGTTTACAAGTTAAAAACATTTTTTTTTTGCTAGAAAATTACTTAGAACCCCCAAACATTATATATATATATATATATATATATATATATATATATATATATATATTTTTATTTTTTATTTTTTTATTTTTTTTTCCTAACACCCTAGAGAATAAAATGGCGGTCGTTGCAATACTTTCTGTCACACCGTATTTGCGCAGCGGTCTTACAAGCGGACTTTTTTTTTAAAAAAATACACTTTTTTTAATTAAAAAATAAGACAACAGTAAAGTTAGCCCAATTTTTTTTATTTGAAAGTGGATCGCCTGCTGAAGAAGAGGATACTGGGGTTATGGTAGCTAGCTGCTGCCATGACAACAATATCCCTCTTCAAAGTACCGACATATAACGATGGCGTATGGTCCGTAAGTGGTTTACAAAAACAATAGAATAGAATAGCAAGAATATAATAATTTTCCTAATTTAAATAGAATCATTTCAAATTTGAATAGAATAGAAAAGAAGATCTCAGTCTGATGGCTATCATCATTCAACCCACTTCCTGTGAGCCCTGGTCGCCCTGGACCCATTCCCTCCCCATTCCCCAGCCTGTGACTGAACAGAGAAAGGAGAAGCAGCTCAGCAATAACCTCTTCTGTCTGTCACTCTGCTCTCTCCTCCTATCAACACGCCTCTTGTCAGCGCATGAACTGATTGGCTGCTTTACCATTTAATGCTCCGGCTCTGCTGTATAAGGACAGGAGGGGGTTAATACTGAGGCCAATCTAAGAACATACACTGCTTGAATTTAAAAAATACATTTAATGATGTAATAATGGTTACATAATTGCAGTAATTTGTGTCTCCAATGCCTGCCTAGTGTTCAGCATTAAAGCGGTAATAAACTCAAAAGGAAACATTTATTATATTTCAGCTTACCAGTTCTTAGATGTGATGGCTGCATTAGTTTTATTTTTAGGCTTTCTTTCCTTTATTTTCACCTGGTGATTCAGCCAGTAAGTCTGTTGCTGTTCAAAAGGGCTAACTGTCCTGAAGACATACAGTGCCTTGAAAAAGTATTCATACCCCTTGACATTTTCCACATTTTGTCATGTTACAACCAAAAACATAAATGTATTTTATTGGGATTTTATGTGATAGACCAACACAAAGTGGCACATAATTGTGAAGTGAAAGGAATTTTTTTTTTTTTTTTACAAATAAATATCTGAAAAGTGTGGGGTACATTTGTATTCAGCCCCCCTGAGTCATAACTTTTTAGAACCTCCTTTCACTGCAATTACAGCTGCAAGTCTTTTTGGGGATGTCTCTTCCAGCTTTGCACATCTAGAGAGGGACATTTTTGCCCATTCTTCTTTGCAAAATAGCTCAAGCTCTGTCAGATTGGATGGAGAGCGTCTGTGAACAGCAATTATCAAGTCTTGCCACAGATTCTCAATTGGATTTAGGTCTGGACTTTGACTGGGCCATTCTAACACATGAATATGCTTTGATCTAAACCATTCCATTGTAGCTCTGGCTGTATGTTGAGGGTCATTGTCCTGCTGGAAGGTGAACCTCCACCCCAGTCTCAAGTCTTTTGTAGACTCTAATGCCGTGTACACACGACTTGACTTGCCAACAGGCTAAACTCCGTCAGCATTTCCGATGGAGAGATTTAGAACATGTTCTATATCTGAGTCCGTCAGAAATGCTGACAGAAAAAGTCCGATGGGGCATACACACGGTCGGAATGCGTGACCGAAAGCTCCCATCGGACTTTTTTTGTCGGGAAGTCCGGCCGTGTGTACAGGGCATAACAGGTTTTCTTCTAAGACTGCCCTGTATTTGGCTCCATCCATCTTCCCATCAACTCTGACCAGCTTCCCTGTCCCTGCTGAAGAAAAACATCCCCACAACTTGATGCTGCCACCACCATGTTTCACGGTGGGGATGGTGTGTTGAGGGTGATGTGCAGTGTTAGTTTTCTGCCACACATAGTGTTTTGCTTTTAGGCCAAAAAGTTCAATTTTGGTCTCATCTGACCAGAGCACCTTCTTCCACATGTATGTTGTGTCCCCCACATGGCTTCTAGCAAACTGCAAACAGGACTTCTTCTGGCTTTCTTTCAACAATGGCTTTCTTCTTTCCACTCTTTCATAAAGGCCAGATTTGTGGAGAACACGACTAATAGTTGTCCTGTGGACAGATTCTCCCACCTGATCTGTAGATCTCTGCAGCTCCTCCATAGTTACCATGGGCCTCTTGGCTGCTTCTCTGATTAATTTTCTCCTTGCCCGGCCTGTCAGTTTAGGTGGACGGCCATGTCTTTGTTAGGTTTCCAGTTGTGCCATACTCTTTCCATTTTCGGATGATGGATTGAACAGTGCTCTGTGAGATGTTCAAAGCTTGGGATATTTATTTATAACCTAATCCTGCTTTAAACTTCTCCACATCTTTATCCCTGACCTGTGTGGTGTGTTCCTTGGCCTTCATGATGCTGTTTGTTCACTAAGGTTCTCTAACAAACCTCTGAGGGCTTCACAGAACAGCTGTATTTATACTGAGATTAAATTACACACAGGTGGACTCTATTTACTAATTAGGTGACTTCTGAAGGCAATTGGTTCCACTAGATGTTAGTTAGGGGTATCAGAGTAAAGGGGGCTGAATACAAATGCACGTCACACTTTTCACATATTTATTTGTAAGAAATTTTGAAAACCATTTATCATTTTCCTTCCACTTTACAATTATGTGCCACTTTGTGTTGGTCTATCAAATAAAATCCCAATAAAATACATTTACATTTCTGGTTGTGACATGACACAATGTTGAGACTTTCAAGGGGTATGAATACTTCTTCAATGCACTGTATTAATTACAGTGATGAAATAAACCATTTAGCTCTGACAGGGGTGCTTACAATGATCAACTTTATTTATGTAAAACCTTTATCCTAAAGGGAAAAAACTGTTATGCCCCATACATACGATCGGACTTTCCGACAACAAATATTTGGAAGCAGGTTCACAAATTTTCCATTGTCGGAGATTCCGATCGTGTGTACACAATTCCGACGCACAAAGTTCCACGCATGCTCGGAATCAAGCAGAAGAGCCGCACTGGCTATTGAACTTCATTTTTCTCGGCTCGTCCTACGTCTTGTACGTCACCGAGTTCTTGGCGTTCGGAATTTCCGACAACATTTGTGTGACCGTGTGTATGCAAGACAAGTTTGAGGCAACATCCGTCGGATAAAAAATCCACGGTTTTGTTGTCGGAAAGTCCGATCGTGTGTACGCGGCATAATTGTAGTGTGAGCTGGAGCCCGGCTTCAATTTGTTAGTGTTTCCAAATCTGCTAATACGTTTACCACTCCCCTCTGCCCAGACTGACAATGCCGCTGCCCAAAGGTGCTCCCTGTGCTCCAGAGTAGAGGCGCTCTAATACAGCGGGTGATAACAGGATGGGGAAGAAGCTTAAAAGAGAAAACAAATGCAGCCATTGCATCTAATGATTGATAAGCTGCAACATATTACAATTTTGGTTTTTGGGTTGAATAGCGCTTTAAATTAAAATTTGAACTCAATACTTTATATATCACAGGGACCTTCATTCTGCAGAAAATTCTAAACCCCCGAAGGAGCCTCCAGAGCAGGATTCCAGATGTTGCATTGTGTGTAATCGGAGAATGGCTGGAAAAGGCGCATCCTCCTAACGTTCTCATAGAAATAATATAAAAATTCCCATCCGGTGGATATTTCTGTACGGGGAGGGAGGATCCAGGTCACAGCTGCTTTCCTTTAGCTGGCTGGAGTGTAAGAGATTTCACATCTTGCATCATCTTCTCATAGATCCTTCTAGAAGGCCTCCAGGGGTTGGCGAGGTCTGTGCAGGGACAGCTGGAATCTCTGTTCCTGTATGGCCTCCTCTGCACGTTCAGTATAAGGACTGGAGCACACAATGAGGACATAGAGAGACCTTCTCAACGTATCTCCTTCCTGGAAGTCCTAGATATCCTTCTATGTCCTGCTGTACACTGAAGGAAACCTACAATCTGCCCCATAACAAGCAAACCCCCCCCCCCCCCAACCCATGTCCATGTCTATGTAAAGTATTGGGACGCCTGCCTTTACACACACATGAACTTTATTCGCATCCCAGTCTTAGTCTGTAGGGTTCAATATTGAGTTGGTCCACCCTTTGCAGCTATAACAGCTTCAACTCTTCCGGGAAGGCCGTCCACAAGGTTTAGGAGTGTGTCTATGGGAATGTTTGACCATTCTTCCAGAAGCGCATTTGTGATATCAGGCACTGATGTTGGATGAGAAGGCTTGGCTTGCAGTCTCCGCTCTAATTCATCCCAAAGGTGTTCTATCAGGTTGAGGTCAGGCCAGTCAAGTTTCTCCACCCCAAACTCGCTCATCCGTGTCTTTATGGACCTTGCTTTGTGTACTGGTGCGCAGTCATGTTGGAACAGGAAGGGGCCATCCCCAAACTGTTCCCACAAAGTTGGGAGCATGAAATTGCCCAAAATGTCTTGGTATGCCGACGCCTTAAGAGTTCCCTTCACTGGAACTAAGGGGCCAACCCCTAAAAGACAACTTGACACCATAATCCCCCCTTCACCAAACAATTTGGACCAGTGCACAAAGCAAGGTCCATAAAGACATGGATGAGCGAGTTTCAGTTGGAGGAACTTGACTGGCCTGCACAGAGTCCTGACCTCAACCCGATAGAACATGTTTGGGATGGATAAAAGTGGACACTGCAAGCCAGGCCTTCTCGAAGAATGGTCAAACATTCCCATAGACACCCTCCTAAACCTTGTGGACGGCCTTCCCAGAAGAGTTGAAGCTGTTATAGCTGCAAAGGGAGGGCCAACTCAATATTGAACCCTACGGACTAAGACTGGGATGCCATTAAAGTTCATGTGCGTGTAAAGGCAAGTGTCCCAATACTTTTGACAATAATAGGTTTCAATTAGCCTAGTTCACAGCAGTGTGGTCAGTTCCAGTGCATGCCAGTGCAGAAAAAAAAATCAGAACATGCTGCATTCTTTTCTGCACAGAACTGTACTACAGCGTAGCAAAAAGGATAAAATACGCACCGGAATGCCTCAAATATGCATTACAGAAAAAAACCAAAAACAAAATAGGAAAGTTTGGAAAAAAGAAGGGGAAAAAACAAATTAAAGATGCATCAAAAATGCACCGTAACGCAGCAAAATGCGCATGCAGAAACACATCCGGACTGCGGTTCTGTGAACCGACCCTTAAGCCAGAACTTTCTTATAGCAGGGAAGGGTTGGAATTAGGGTGGCACCAATACTGATTTTTTTTACCACGAGAACGAGTACCGATACTTTCGGTCAAGTACTCACTGATACTGACTACCTTTTCCTATGCGGTGCGATCTGAGCTCATACAAAGTAAATGGGCTCAAATCGCAATGCAAAGAGTCCCATGCAATTTGAGCAGGAATGCGTTGTCCTAATCACATGCGGTTTCCAGCACCGTACCAGTGTGAACCCAGGCTGAAATCACTATGACAAGCCTGGGTTCACACAGGAGTGGTGAGGGAAACCGCATGCGATTAGGACAGGAATTGTACCGCATTCCTGTTCAAATGGAATGCGATTCTTTCGCAGTGCAATTTGAGCCCATTCATTTTGTATGGGCTCACATTCCACCGCAAAGGTATCGGTTTGGGGTATCGGAATCATTTTCACAAGTTACATGAAATTACTTGGTATTGGTGCAACCCTGGTTGGAACCCTTTTAAGATTTTTCCCCTTCATGGAGCCCCAGATAGCAGTAAAGACCAGACAGGGGTTCAAACCTTTCCCCACTCCATCCAAAACAAAAAAGTTTTGGCTGGAGAAACACATTAATGCCTGTGGTCAGTAGCGGCCCTTCCATTAGGGGCGCACGGGCGCCGCCCCCCCATCCATGCGTCCAGCCCCCTTATCTACATGCCGGGTGCCGGATCGGTGGGGGGGCTGCTTTTTTTTTAGCACATGATTATGGCCAGAGGCTCTAATAGGCTTCAGAAAAGGGGGGACTCGGGGCGCAGAGCACTGAGTTCCGAGCCTACCCAGTTGTGTGACAATAGCGACTGAATATTCGCTATTGCCACACTAATCCTCCTCCCGACGAATCAGGAAGCGGGTCTTGAGACCCGTCACCCGATTGGCTGAAAGGACAAGCAACCCTATTGGATGCCGAGGAGACGCACGGCGGAAGCCGTGATGCAGAAGCGGAGGAGAGGACACAGGAGCCGCTGCCCGCCCGCAACCTAGATGGGGTAAGTGCCAGGCTGGATGACTGACCGACCGACCAACTGGGGGGGGGGGGTGCTGGTGACCCGACCAACCAACAGTGGGCGGGGGGTTTGCCGCCTGCCGACCGACTGGGGGGGTGGTTGTTTGCTGCCCCCCCCCCCCAGAAAAAAATACACCAGCCGCCACTGCCTGTGGCCCCTATTATTGGCACTTAAGTTCATACCTTTGTGGTGTGTCAACACAAAGTGCGTTGATGTGTGTTCATTTGTGCATTAAAGCAATTGTGTGAGGGCATCCCAGTCTTCAGTAAAGAGGAGCCCCTATTACATTGGTGTCATTGGGTGAAGGGCCCTTATTTATTGATGTCATTGAAGGGCCCCTATTCATTGGTGTCATTGGGTGAAGGGCCCCTATTCATTGGTGTCATTGGGTGAAGGGCCCTTATTCATTGGTGTCATTGGGTGAAGGGCCTTTATTCATTGGTATCATTGGGTGAAGGGCCTTTATTCGTTGGTATCTTTGGGTGAAGGGCCTTCATTCGTTGGTATCTTTGGGTGAAGGGCTCCGATTTATTGGTGTCATTGGGTAAAGGACGCCGGGGTCCTGCACCCAATGACACCAATGAATAGGGGTCCTTCACCCAATGACACCAATAAATAGGGGCCCTTCACCCAATGACACAAATGTAATAGGGGCCCTTCACCCAATGACACCAATGAATAGGAGCCCTCCACCCAATGACACCAATGAATAGGGACCCTTCACCCAATGACATCAATGAATAGGAGCCCTCCACCCAATGACACCAATGAATAGGGGTACTTCACCCAATGACACCAATGTAATAGGGGCCCTTCACCCAATGACACCATTGACTAGGAGCCCTCCACCCAATGGCACCAATGTAATACGGGCCCTTCACCCAATGACACCAATGTAATAGGGGCCCTTCACCCAATGACACCAATGTAATAGGGGCCCTTCACCGAATGACACCAATGAATAGGGGCCCTTGACACAATGACATCAATCTAATAGGTTCCCTCCACCTAATAACACCCATGTAACAGGGGTCTTTCACCCAATGACACCAATGTAATAGGAATAAAAGCGAATAAAAATACTCTGACCAGGTTTCAGGAGGAATCGGCATGTCCAGAGAAGCCCCTGTTTTAGGAAAAGCAACCACTGACCATCAATAAATTGGGTTCCTTTTTCCAGTGATACCAATGAATAGGAGCCCTTCACCCAATGACACAGAGGAAATAGGTGTCTTTCACCTAATGACACCAATGGATAGGGACCCTTTACCCAATGACAGCAATGAAATTTCTTTTCAGGGGGTCTTCCTCCCCCTGTATTTCTATTTTTACCAATGAAAAGGAACCCTTCACTCAATGACACCAATGTAATATGGGCCCTTCACCCATTGACACCAATGTAATAGGGGCTCTTTCCACTGAAGATCAGTGACTGGGTGCAATTCTGTAATATCCACCTACCAATCACTGTAGGTAGGGTTTCCTGTAAAAGTAAAGGGTTGGCCCCTATTAGCACTTCCCGAACCCCCCTTTAGAAACAACTAATGTTCCTGGGTTCAATAGTGATTATTTTCTGGCCATCAGACGTTGATGTTTGAGCAGTGGGCAAGGAATTCTGCTGATCTGTGGAATGAAGTAAATATTGGTTTAGCTTGGTGTGGAATGTGGAGTGTCCTATTATGTCCCACTTGCCACCATGTGCCTGATGACTTGTCAGAGGCTGTTATGTAGACTCACGTGTAGGATCACATAGAGACACAGGCAAGATCTGACATGCTTCTGTCCGCAACAACACGACCAGGTGACACCCAACCCAAGTCTATCTGATGCCAAAACGTTTTGTTGAGTTATGGACAGAGGCACATAGTTTAAGGTTAAAAAAAGTCCAATCAGTTGAATACAGAAAATTGTAAGGAAAACAAAAAAAACAAAACAAAATATATATATATATATATATATATATATATATATATATATATATATATATATATATACACATACATACATACACACACATATATATATATATACATTTAAATTAAATGAACAAAGTCCAATCAATAGTAAAAAGAAGAAATAAATAGGAAACCTCTATATACAGTACATACTGTAGCCCTATACCCACAGTTGATTCAGAGGAACGCAAAAACCCAATAAAGCATGATGCAATTTGCTCTGGTGGGGGGAAAAAATCTTTCCTGATCTCCTGAAGGCAATTGGATCAACTACCCCTGGTGTTATTACCTACTGTGCAACCACTTTCCAACCGTCAGATATACTAGTGCAGGGCAGCCGCTCTGCGCTGGATCACATACCTGGTAGCAGGGGCGGACTGACAACTCATGGGGCCCCCGGGCAATAGAAAATCATGGGGCCCCCTGTGTCTCCGCCCACATGCAAGCCGCACCTACACAAATCCTCATTTACATAAATAATGGGGCGCACAGTAAGGCGCATCACATGGCACACAGCAGAGCACGGGGAACATCATGGGGCACAGGGCATGGGGCACACAGTAGGGCACATCACAGGACACATAATGGGGCACCCAGCAGGGTTTATTATGCTGTACACATCAGGGCACATTATTGAGCACAGCATGGTGCATCACAGGGGGTACAGGGCACATCAGTGGGTACACAGCGGGGCACATCACAGAGCACATCAGGAGATACACAGCAGGGAGCGTGCCGCACATCACAGGGCATGTGGCAAATAATAGGGCACACAGCAGGGCACACAGTAGGGCACATCCTTGGGAACAGGACACAGGCGGTACACATCAGGGCACACATCCCAGGGCATGGGGCACACAGTAGAGCACATTACAGGGCACACAGTAGAGCACAACAGGTGGTACACAGCAGGGCACATCACAAGGCACATCACAGGGCAAGGGGCACAGAGTAGGGCACATAAGGGGGTACACTAGCAGGGCACATCAAAGGCCATGGGGCACGCAGTAGGGCAAATAGCAGGGCACAAACCAAAACACAGGGCACACAGTAGAGCACTGGGATCCTCCAGACTTAACACAGTGTCTTTCAGGGTAGCCATCAGAGGGGAAGGCGACACAGTGGGGGTGGAGGACACAGGGAGACACCGTGGGGGGGGGGTTGGAGGGCACAGGGGGACACTGTAGGTGGGTGGAGGGCACAGGGGGACACTGTGTGTGAGTGGCACAGGGAGACACCATGGGGGTGGTGGAAGACACAGGGGGACACTGTGGGGGGTGAAGGGCACAGGGGGGCACCGTGGGGGGTGGGTGAAGGGCACAGGGGGATACTGTGGGGAGGTGGAGGGCACAGGGGGACACTGTGGGGAGGTGGGGGGCACTGTGGGGGGGAAGTGGAGGGCACAGGGGGGCACTGTGGGGGGGAAGTGGAGGGCACAGGGGGGCACTGTGGGGAGGTGGGGGCACAGGGGGACACTGTGGGGAGGTGGAGGGCACAGGGGGACACTGGGGGGGTGGAGGGCACAGGGGGGCACTGTGGGGAGGTGGGGGCACACTGTGGGGGGGTGGAGGGCACAGGGGGACACTGTGGGGAGGTGGAGGGCACAGGGGGGCACTGTGGGGGGCACAGGGGGACACTGTGGGGAGGTGGGGGCACAGGGGGACACTGTGGGGAGGTGGAGGGCACAGGGGGACAATGTGGGAGGGGGGTAGAGGGCACTGTGGGGAGGTGGAGGGCACAGGGGGACACTGTGGGGAGGTGGAGGGCACAGGGGGACACTGTGGGGAGGTGGGGGGGGCACAGGGGGACACTGTGGGGAGGTGGAGGGCACAGGGGGGCACTGTGGGGAGGGGGGGGCACTGTGGGGAGGTGGGGGGCACATGGGGACACTGTGGGGAGGTGGGGGGACACAGGGGGGCACTGTGGGGAGGTGGGGGCACAGGGGGACACTGTGGGGAGGTGGAAGGGCACAGGGGGACACTGTGGGGAGGTGGTGGTCACTGTGGGGAGGTGGGGGTCACAGGGGGTCACTGTCGGGGATGGTGGGCACAGGGGGGCACTGTGGGGAGGTGGGGGGCACAGGGGGACACTGTGGGGAGGTGGGGGTCACTGTGGGGCACAGGGGGACACTGTGGGGAGGTGGGGGGCACTGTGGGGAGGTGGGGGGCACTGTGGGGGGTGGAGGGCACAGGGGGGCACTGTGGGGAGGTAGGGGGCACAGGGGGACACTGTGGGGAGGTGGGGGGCACAGGGGGACACTGTGGGGAGGTGGGGGGCACAGGGGGACACTGTGGGGAGGTGGGGGTCACTGTGGGGCACAGGGGGACACTGTGGGGAGGTGGGGGGCACTGTGGGGAGCACTGTGGGGGGTGGAGGGCACAGGGGGGCACTGTGGGGAGGTGGGGGGCACAGGGGGACACTGTGGGGAGGTGGGGGGCACTGTGGGGAGGTGGGGGCACAGGGGGACACTGTGGGGAGGTGGGGGGCACAGGGAGACACTGTGGGGAGGTGGGGGACACTGTGGGGAGGTGGGGGGCACAGGGAGACACTGTGGGGAGGTGGGGGGCACACTGTGGGGAGGTGGGGGCACAGGGGGACACTGTGGGGGGCACAGGGGGACACTGTGGGTGGGAAGCTGTGCAGCAACTTTCTAATAACAGCATGTGGTACATGCTGCTGCACTTCGCTTCCTAGATGCAGAGTAGCGCGGGAAGCGGCTGTATACAGACCTCTCGTGATGCGCTCCTCCTCCTCCTCGCCGGCCCCTCCTCTTTTCTGTCCATCCGAGGTGATGACAGATACAAGCACCTGGGGTGGACGGGAGGGAAGGAGGGGCCGACGGGGAGGAGGAGGAGCGCATCACGAGAGATGTGTATACACTGACTGCAGTCTCTTAGCAGTGAGCAGGGACCCGATCAGCCCGTCAATCACAGCTAGCTGACGGGTAGATCGGGTCCCGAAGTGGAAGCTGCCATGGGGCCCCCTACTGGCCACGGGCCCTCGGTCAGCGTCCGAACTGCCCGATGGTCAGTCCGCCCCTGCCTGGTAGGTGGTCACTGCATCCAGGTAGGGGGCGCGCAGCCCCAGCTGTGCTACGATTTGTTACAGCACCATCTGATCAGTGGGTCCCAGCCAATGATTGATCTCGGCGGGGCCCGCTGATGGGTTCCATCATTCAGGGAAGGGAGCTCTGTGTTGTAAACAACACAGAGCTCCGAACACGGACAGGAGATCTTGCTGTTTTTTTATTCTTTGCAAAGCAAAAAACAGCAAAATAGCTTAGTAAAAGCAGCACATATTACACACTGTTAGACACACATTAAACCCCTTGATTGCCCTTCATGTTAACCCCTTTTTGGAGACCAGTGACACTAATACAGTGATCAGTGCTAAAAATATGCACTGTCACTGTACTAATGACACTGGCTGGGAAGGGGTTAACATCAGGGGTGATCAAAGGGTTAAGTGTGTCCCTAGGGGGTGCTTGCTAAATGTGCGGGGGATGGATTTACTAGATGAACAGAGTGCTCCGTGTTCCTAGTTAGCAGGAACACAAGATTATTCATTGTTCATCTCTGACAGAACGGCGGTCTGCCTTGTTTACATTGGCAGACCGCTGTTTATCTCTGTGGGGAGCGATCGCGGTTGGCCAGCGGACATCGCATCTAAGGGACCCGCTGATTTGCTCCCCCTCTGGCCAATCGGCGAGCGCGCCTTCGCTGGCTTTTGCACAAAATGGCGTACAGGTACAACTTATTTTCTGGCAGTGCCCCTCCCGAGACTAGACTCTGGATCCCCCCTGGCTGGGGGCACCTGATGTAAGGGGGGACTTTGCTGGGGGCACCTGATGTAAGGAGGGGCTACGCTGGGGGCACCTGATGTAAGGAGGGGTTCTGCTGGGGGCACCTGATGTAAGGAGGGGTTCTGCTGGGGGCACCTGATGTAAGGAGGGACTCTGCTGGGAATGCCTGGTGTAAGGAGGGATTTGGCTGGGGACACCTGGAGGCAGGAGGGAGTTTGCTGGGGGCATCTAAGGTAAGGAAGGGCTCCGCTGGAGGCACCTGATGTAAGGAGGGGTTCTGCTGGGGGCACCTGATGTAAGGAGGGACTCTGCGGGGAATGTCTGGTGTAAGGAGGGACTCCTCTGGGGACACCTGATGTAAGGAGGGACTCTGCTGGGAATGCCTGGTGTAAGGAGGGACTCTGCTGGGGACACCTGATGACATCTGGTGGCAGATGACTGACACGCTCAGGGCTCCCACTGATTCTGCATTATGGTGAGTTGAACTATTTCATTTTATATTACAATGTAATAATAGAAATAATGCGCTTCAATCATCCTGACACCATAACAACCATGGTGCCGTGATGATTGAAGTGCTAACACCAGGTGTTTGGAGTATCTTTATCTGCTGATTGTTAAACTTTCTGGAATACACATATTTCTATTGTGGTGTAGGATCTGGGCCTGCTGTCCGTCCATCCCTCTTTCTTTCCTTCCTTCTCTCTCCTTCCCTCCCTATCTCTTTCTTTCTTGCTTTCTTTCTCTCTCTCCCTCTCTCTTTCTCTCTCTCTCTTTCTCCCTTTCTTTCTCCCTCCATCCCTCGTTCATCTCAGACTCTAACCACACTCCCTTTGAGTCACGCCCTCTAAGCCACGCCCAATATTCTGTTTAAACCACGCCCATTTTCTTCTCCCACTATTTCACGCCTACAAACGAATGCCCCGCCCCCTAATTCTAACAATTCTAACATTTTTTTAACATTAACATTAACATTGTTGGCAACTATGATGGAGGTATCTGTGTAGAATGTGGAGAGTTGGGATCATCCTGAGTCTGTGTGTTGTGGCTGGGGACCTTGGGTGGTCACGCAGATACAAAAATGATTTGGGGTTCTTCAGTGCCTTCAAAGATTGGCAACCTGGTTTAGTATTTTTATCTGTGAGATTATTATGGTTTTGTTAAACAATTGTGTTTTATGGTTATTTGTTAATAAATGGCCAGTATTTTATTCCAAAAAGGGTGTCTTTGATTTATTTACAATTTGTGGGTAACAACTTAAGTAAGGGGAGTAGTAGTGGTTCTGTGGGGTTTGCATTTGTCTCACCATAGTCATGTTTGTTTACAAGTTTAAATTAGTATTTTTTTGCTAGAAAATTAATTAGAACCCCCATTTTTTTTTCTTTGCAGAGACCCTAGAGAATAAAATGGAGATTGTTGCAATTTTTTTATGTCATACTGTATTTGCACAGCGGTCTTTCAAACACAATTTTTTTGGGAAAAAATACACTTTAATTAATTAAAAAAACACTAAAGTTAGCCCAATTTTTTTGTAGAATGTAAAAGGTGATGTGCACGCTGGAATGGCAACAAACTATGGTACTGAAAAATATTCATAGGTGACACTTCAATAATTTTTACTGGTTACCTGTTTAGAGTTACAGAGAGGGTCTAGTGCTAGAATTATTGCTCTCACTCGGCAAGGGTGACACAACCAGTTATTATGTTTAGGGCCATTACTTTTTCTCTTAATAAATGAAATCATAATTTAAAAACTGCCTTTTGGATTTACTCAGGTTATCTTTGTGTAATATTAAAATTTGTTTGATGATCTGAATCATTTAAGTGTGACAAATATGCAAAAAAAAAAAAAATCAGGACGGGGGCAAATACTTTTTCACAGCACTGTAGATGCACTTTTATCCACTTTCTAATGTTTCATTTGCTCCCCCACTTCCCCACCTAACAATCAGGACTTTTTTTATTTTTCATTTTTTATGTGTTTTCAGTGAACCACACTTCCCCACACTTTCTGCATTCTTGCCTAGACGAGAGTGATGTATGCAATGTCTGCAGCCTCCTGGAGTACGCTTCATGCATCCCAAAGAGGTTGCAGAGTATTCTACTGCGCATGTGCTGTGCTAGGTCATCAGAGTGACTGACTGTCTCTTCTGGGTTCTTGCAGCCGGCCCCCTGAGGAAGTGCCATGGGTGTATGCGTGTCATCAGAGAGCCAACTGCAAGAATCCAGAAGAAGATGGTGGCACAGGTTTTGCTGCAGTGGTGTAGTAGATCCCTAGAGAACACTGATAGATGGTTGGGCATGGGAGCAGTGGCGGCCTGTCCATTAGGGGCACCCGGGCGCCGCCCCCTCTAGCTACGGCCACCACATCCTAATTAATGCTCTATGATCCACGGCCGCTACCCACTATTCATGTGCCCAGCCTCTTTCAGGATGCCGGGCGCATGAATTCCTATGGTTTGGGTGGGCCAGGGGGGGTGTTTTTTTAAAGCACCTGATTGGAGCCAGAGGTTCTTATAGGCTTCAAAATAGGGTAGGTGTTACAACAGCGAATGAATATTTGCTTTTGCAACACTAATCCTCCTCCTGGCCAATCAGGAAGCGGGTCTGATACCCATCACTCGATTGGCTGAAAGGACAGGCAATCCTATTGGATGCCTAGGACAAGGGGAGGAGACACACGGAGGAAGTGAGGAGGAGAAGACACAGGATCTGCTGCCTGATGTGCCCGCTGATGCCCGATCCCCCGCCGCTGCCCGCTGATGCCCGATGCCCACCGCAGCCGGATGTGCCCGCCAATGCTCGATCCCTGCCGATGCCCGATGTACCTGCCAATATCCGATCCCCGCTGCTGCCCGATGTGCCCGCTGATGCCGAATCCCCGCCTGATGCCTGTCGCTGCCCAATGTGCCCACCGCCTAGATGGGGGTAAGTGCCGGTGGACCATCAGACAGTGAGGGGGGGGTTTGAGGTGCCGCGGAGGGGGGGGGGTGTTTGCCACCCCCCCAAACAAAAAAACACCAGCCGACACTGCATGGGAGTATTTTTTTTTTTTTTTGTGGGTAATCCAGCAAATAAGGTAAGGGGGGTGTAAATTTCCTCTTTTTGGGGCATCGTTAGGAATACATTGAAAGCAGCAGCAGCAGGTCGCAAACCCAGTGTGTTTTGAACGCAGTGCGGGAAACGTGCACAGAACATGCATTTTACACACTGCGTTCCGGGGTAAACAAGCCCTCCAGCCCACTGCCCTGTGCAATGTACAGGTTCTATTCGTTATATACAAAGACGGGCTCCAGAGACTCAGTGAGTCACCAGCCCCCCCACCCCATCACATGATCTCATGATCCCTTCAATCTGTAAAAAAGTCATTGTTTGTTGTGACACTGTTCTGTTTATCCAATAAGCACGCAGCTGTGTTTGTGCCAATTAAATTGAATTATTTGCAAAGTAAATTATTCTTGTCACTGGTAATTTAAAGAGACCCGGTCACAACTTTTAAATAGAGACCAGGTGGGTGAAACCCCAGTGTGCAGAGGACCACCATGACAGAGGAACTCTATAACAGAGGGCCACCATGACAGGAGATCACCATGATCGAGGGCCACCATGACAGGGGACCACCATAACAGAGGGCCACCATGACAGGAGATCACCATGACCGAAGGCCACCATGACAGGGGACCACCATGACAGAGGACCACCATAACAGAGGGCCACCATGACAGGAGATCACCATAACCCAGGGCCACCATGACAGGGGACCACCATAACAGAGGGCCACCATGACAGGGGACCACCATAACAGAGGGCCACCATGACAGGTGACCACCATGACAGAGGGCCACCATGACAGGAGACCACCATGACAGAGGGCCACCATGACAGGGGACCACCATGACAGGGAACCACCATGACAGGGTAACGCCATGACAGGGAACCACCATGACAGGGTAACGCCATGACAGGGGACCGTCATGACAGGGTACCACCATGACAGGGTAACGCCATGACAGGGGACCGTCATGACAGGGTACCACCATGACAGGGTAACACCATGACAGGGGACCACCATGACAGAGGATCACTATGATAGACAGGCAATTGGAATTTAAAAGGAGAAGCAGCAATGCATCCTCTATGTACCAACTAGTCATAAGACATTGCCTCCTTGTCCAGCTTCAGTAAAAACTGAAATCTGGATTGTTGCCATGGGTCACCACACACTGCACATACAGCAACTTGAATGAAGCTTTGTTTTAAATTGGATGTAAACCCACGTAGATTTAGGGTACTTGCAACAGTAAAATCAAGGGGCTGGGCTGTGTAGTAAACGCACGTATTTGGACGTACGGGTACACGCGTATAAAAAATTATTCTAGCTATTCTTGGGGTGTGTTGTGTGTGTGCACATGCTATATACACATATTTAAAATTAAAAATCTGCATCGCTATGTTACGCAGGTACCTGCATATATATACACAAATATGTGCATATAGGCATGTGCACACGTACAACACACCCCAAGAATAGCTAGAATCATTTTTTTATATGTGTTTACCCGTATGCGCAAATACTCAGTTGCGCTGAGCCTGTGCTTTACCAGGCTTGGTGTTAGGCCCCTTGCACATGGGGCAGTCTAGGAACAGTGCATCCTTCCTGGCATTTTAGAGTACCCATAAGGGACAGTTGCAGCGTCCGACCCCGTTGCTACTGTAGGCAACCTGTTAAAGCCTATGGCAGGCTGTATTGGACAGGGTGCTATACAGAGCGGGACTTTACTAAGCTCCAGTATGAATACACCAGCCTCAGTGCTACCCATAGGTGTGCGCACAGGGTGTGCTGGGTGTGCCTGGGCACACCCTAATCACCCTGTGCAATGCAGATTTCCCCTGCTGAATGCCCCTACCCCCATGGCAGCTGAGGCTACAGAGAAACGGACTGGGGAATCTCTGTCCTCAGTCCATTTCTCTGCAATTTTACCAAAGCCCCCCACACCTATGGTGCTGCCCCCCGCCATGCCTCCCTGAGTGCTGACTTTGCCAGCCGTCTCAGTTGGCCTCATGGGTGGTATAATTTTGTAGCACCCTTTTCCTAAACAGGGCTGCTAGTAAATTTAGTTAGGTGCAGTGTCGGCTGGTGCTTAAAATTTTTGGGGAGGTGTAAACAAACTGAAAAATACTAAAAAAAAACAAAACATCAAATGCAGCCACTTGTGCCAGTCAATTGCAGCCATTATGCCCATCAAATGCAGCCACTTGTGGCCATCATATGCAGCCACTTGTGCCCATCATATGCAGTCACTTGTGCCCATCATACGCAGCCACTTGTGTCCATCAAATGCAGCCACTTGTGCCCATCATATGCAGTCACTTGTGCCCATCATACGCAGCCACTTGTGTCCATCAAATGCAGCCACTTATGCCCATCAAATGCCACCACCTGTGTCCATCATATGTCGCCACTCGTGCCCATCAAATGCAGCCACTCGTGCCCATCACATGCCGCCACTGTGCCCATCAAATGCCGCCACTATGACCCCCGCCCATCTGCTGTCTGCCCAGCACTTACCCCATCTTAGTGGCGAGTCAGGCAGCAGGTTACGGCGGTGAGCTGTGGGACGGCTCCTGCGTACTCCTTGCTTCCCTCTCCTCACTTCATCCGTTCTGCTAGGCATCCAATCGGAGCCAATCAGGTGACGGGAATTAAACCCACGCTTCTTGATTGGCGGTTCAGTGTTAGAAAAGCAAATATTCATTTGTTTTTCTAACACATCTGGGTGGACTGCGAGCGCAATGCTCTGCACTCCAAGTCCATTTTTTTGAAGCCTATGGCTTTAATCAGGTGCTTCAAAAAAACACCCCCGCCGCTATAATTCAGGCTCCTGGCATCTGAAAAGGGTCCAGACGCCGGAATATGGGGTGGCTACAGCGGCAATGCATGAATCTATCCATACTACGGGGGGGGGGGGGCGGCGTGACAGAGGGGGCGCCCTTAATGGACGGGCTGCCCTGGCTAGGTGGTAACTAAGCCTGGCTAATTTGTAGTCTTCTCCTAAGCTTGAGTTTAACTGTGATTTCTCTCTTCTGTCAATAGGTGGCACTGTTGCCTTTGGCATTAGAATAATAGATTACAGTGAATTCAGGTTATGAGTGAATATGCTTTTCTCAGCCAATCAGCAGGAGTTTCTTTGGGCCGCTGAGGCTGCTGGGGTAGTCTATTTATTTGGAAGGAGTCGGGTGATCGGGGTTCGTTCCACCTGGGCTGCGGCCTGGGTGGGTATGCGTGGAGCAGCAGCAGAGGTGTCGGCCTGAAGCCTGGGGCCTAACCACATGTAAAGTGGCTTGGCCTGAGGGGAGCCTGATCACTGCCAGGAGGCAAGGGAGAGAAAGTTGCCAGAGGGGGGACCACTTTTGTTGCCGGAGGCAAGTGTAAAGGGATGGAGTTCTGAAGGAGTACCAGAGCAGACGCTTCATCATGCGGGGATTGTGAAGTAAGTGGGAAAGCTTCAGGAGAGAACTCATTCAAGAAGTACAGCGGGTAGCTGTGAGTAAATCTTGAAGAGAAGTACAGCGGGTAGCTGTGAATAAAGCTTGAGGGATCCAGCGGGTAGCTGTGAGTCCGAGGAACCCAGCGGGTAGCTGCGAGTCCGAGGAACCCAGCGGGTAGCTGCGAGTCCGAGGAACCCAGCGGGTAGCTGTGGTTGAAGCTTGAAGAATACAGCGGGTAGCTGTGAGTCCGAGGAACCCAGCGGGTAGCTGTGGTTGAAGCTTGAAGAATACAGCGGGTAGCTGTGAGTGAAGCTTGAGGATCTACAGTCGGATATGAAATACTACGAAATACAGATCACTGCATTCAGCTTAAAGCCCCTTTTTTTCTGTATTGCTGTCTGCCTAGTTCTATTTTTGTCCAAGGAGTCTGCCAAGTTGCTATTGCATTTGCCTAAGGGAGTCCTGTGCCCTACCCCTCTCTCCTCTGCTCCTGTTAAAAGAAATAAAATTCTCTTTGTTCATTTTTAAAAGTGACTGGCGCCCATCTTTTCACCTTGCACTACACCCACCATGCCTAGTAACCTGCACCCTGAGGAGGAATGTCAGCCCTCCCTGACTCCGGGGGTCACCACCAGGCCTCTGGAGGTCGGGGGGAGCGCTACAATTGTTTATTTTAAAGCAGAGAGAGCTGAATTACACTATACTTCACTGAAGCAAAAATACTTACTTAGGTCCATTGGTCTGATGCCCCTCGCTAGTGCCGGCATCTTCTTCCCGTCTTCTTTTGGGTGCCAGTCTTGGTTTCCTGTATGACGTCACTGCTGCACATGCACAGGAAGTGAGGTCATCCCAGCACACAGGGGATGCATATGAGCAGTGTACCATCTACAGAGGATAGTGAACAGGCAGGTAGTTTCTTTTATTGAATGTCTCTTCTGCAATAAAGAGCCTGCCTGCTCACAATTTTTTTTTTCTGCCTTAGTTCCACTTTAACTGAGGACTGTCGACGACAGCTTGGTCAGCATGCTGGGAGCGCGCTCTCAACCCATAACCCTCCTGCCACCATGGAAGCAGATGTTGGGTGGCTGGGCGCAAACCCTACAGGAATCACAGCATAGCTATACAGTTTAACTTCACCAACACTTCATATAAATAAAAAAGGTTTACAGTGCAAATACTGCTGTTGCATATAATGTGCATCAAATTTGAACATTTTCAACAATTGAACATTTGCAAAAAAACACCACTGTACCATTGATTCAAAAAAGGAGCAATAAGATGGAAATGGGATGGTAAAGAAAGAAGAAAATGGAAAGAAAGCTATGGTAATTGTTTTCATTATGGTCAGCAAGCTACCATATTTTATTACTAAATGGGTCTCGATGACTGCCTCCCCCCCTTACTACTCCCCCCCACCCGTGTTCTTTTTAACCCCCCTCCCTACCGCGTACCGCGCGGCAGGAGATTCAGTTTTCTGTTCCCGGCTCAGTGTGTGCACTTCCTGTCAGTCCGGCCGGAACAGGAAACTGAATCTCCTGTACCATGCGGACTGCAGGAGGAAGGAAGAGGAGCTCCGCCATGCTACAGGCTGCAGCTTACAGGAAACGGCGGCCGGCGGCCGGCGGCGCGGCTGGGGCCCCAGGCCAGCTCGGGGCCCCAAGCAATTGCTTGTTTTGCCTGTCCTGTCACGACGGGCCTGCTCCAAACATTTTGAGATGGGAATGAGGGACACCTACTAGTAAATGTATGTAGGCATAGGACACGCCCCCTGCCACACCCCCTTAAAGGAGAATTAACCCCAAAAAAAGGTTAATTAAATCCACAAGTGCTTTTTTTTACCACTACTATTCCTTTATATTGACTTTTAAAATGTACAAACGCAGCAATTTAGAATTTGGATGAAAGGTTTAGCACTGAGAAATACTTTTTGAAACTATATAGATCAGACCAAAATGAGGGACAAATAAGGGGGAAAGAGGGACAGAGGGACATTGATCCAAATGAAGGACAGTCCCTCGAAATCAGGGACAGTTGGGAGGTATGCGTATTGTGTTCGGCAAGAGGTTCAAGCAAAGTATATTTGACACTGGTGTGTAGAATCCCTCCTGAATGGGACAACAATGTGAATAGAAAGTCACAGCCCACTACTAAGTGACTGATGACGGGGGAGGGGGTCTGAGCGAAGAGCAGCCATCCCATATGGTAAAAGTATTCTATATGATCACGTTGCAGCAGCCTGCATATATACAAAGGCCCTATTGGCTGGCAGAAGCTTGCTATGATTAAGTGTAGGCCTGACACATAGGCAGCCCCCCTCCCCTAGCATCGTATTCACGTGCAAACACTCAAGTAGTGCTTCTCCTGCAGATCTAACACAGGGGAGTCGGGGGATCCAGATGGTCCCAGAGCTCAGATGTAAATATTAGTCTTCCCTGGATAACTTTTATATATATTGTCCTCCAATCTTCCCTGCATATCCCAATGTATCCCAATGTAAAAGCATAACTAACCAACCACAGCCATTATACCCAATAAATCAACCAGGAAAAAGCCGATGAGATCTTCCACTGTAAAGGGGACCTGTTATTCGTGATCCTATACTACTATATATTTTTTATTTATCTATTCCAGACCCCTTTCACACTGGGGCGGTGCGGGTGCCGGTGGTATAACGGCGCTATTTTTAGCACCGCTTTACCGTCGTTCTAGCAACGGTATTCGCCCGCTACCGGGGGTGGTTTTACCCCCCTGTTAGCGGCCGAGAAAGGGTTAAAACCACCGCAAAGCGCTGCTGCAGCGGCGCTTTGCCGGTGGTATAGCCGCACTGCCCCATTAATTTCAATGGAAAGGAGCGGTATACATACCGCTCCTTCACCGCTCCAAAGATGCTGCTAGCAGGACTTTTTTTTACCGTCCTGCCAGCGCACCGTTTCAGTGTGACTGGAGTGTGAGGAGCGGCTCTTTCAGGGCGCTTTGCAGGCGCTATTTTTAGCGCTGTAGTCCCCTGCAAAGCGCCCCAGTGTGAAAGGGGTCTAATTTCACAGAAAAAGTCACCATTTTACAGTATGCTTTTTTTTTTTTTTTTTTTTTTTGCTTAAAGCACACACATTTTCAACTAAAGTGGTTTTAACCACTTGCCGACCAGCTCACGCACATTTACATCGGCAAGTTGGCTTCTTCCCGTGAATTGACGTACCTGTACCTCGGCTCCATTAAGAGCCATAGCAGGCGCGCTGCACAGCAGGGGGGGGACACCCGTTGCGTGTGGCCGGCGGCTGCCATGTCAGCCGGCCTCCCTCAATCGCTGGCACGAGAGCCAGGATGGGGATCTGTGTATCTAAACGCACAAATCCCCTTTCTGACAGTGAAGGAGAGACAGATCTGCTGTTCTTAGTAATTAGGAACTGTTCCTAGTGTTAACCACTTCCCTGCCATAAATGTTGTCCACCTGTGTGCAATCTAAGTGTCACATGATCTGTCATTACATATACACACATTTTTTAAAGGCCCCAGAGGCTACAACACCTAAGCAAGAGGCACCACTAACCAAACACTGCCATGAAGACCAAGGAACTCTCCAAACAAGTAAGGGACAATGTTGTTGAGAAGTACTGGTCAGGGTTAGGTTATAAAAAAAATATCCAAATCTTTGTTGATCCCTAGGAGCACCATCAAATCTATCATAACCAAATGGAAAGAACATGGCACAACAGCAAACCTGCCAAGAGACGGCCGCACACCAAAACTCACGGACCGGGCAAGGAGGGCATTAATCAGAGAGGCAGCAAAGAGACCTAAGGTAACCCTGGAGGAGCTGCAGAGTTCCACAGCAGAGACTGGAGTATCTGTACATAGGACGACAATAAGCCGTACACTCCATAGAGTTGGACTTTATGGCAGAGTGGCCAGAAGAAAACCATTACTTTCAGCAAAAAACAAAATGGCACGTTTTGAGTTTGCGGAAAAAGGCATGTGGGAGACTCCCAAAATGTATGGAGGAAGGTGCTCTGTTCTGATGAGACTAAAATTTAACTTTTTGGCCATCAAAGAAAACGCTATGTCTGGCGCAAACCCAACACATCACATCACCCAAAGAACACCATCTCCACTGTGAAACATGGTGGTGGCAGCATCATGCTGTGGGGATGTTTTTCAGCAGTCGGGACTGGGAAACTGATCAGAGTTGAGGGAAAGATGGATGGTGCTAAATACAGGGATATTCTTGAGCAAAACTTGTACCACTCTGTGTGTGATTTGAGGCTAGGACGGAGGTTCACCTTCCAGCAGGACAATGACCCCAAACACACTGCTAAAGCAACACTTGAGTAGTTTAAGGGGAAACATGTAAATGTGTTGGAATGGCCTAGTCAAAGCCCAGACCTCAATCCAATAGAAAATCTGCGGTCAGACTTTAAGATTGCTGTTCACAAGCGCGAACCATCCAACTTGAAGGAGCTGGAGCAGTTTTGCAAGGAGGAATGGGCAAAAATCCCAGTGGTAAGATATGGCAAGCTCATAGAGACTTATCCAAAGCGACTTGGAGCTGTGATAGTCGCAAAAGGTGGCTCTACAAAGTATTGACTTTAGGGGGGTGAATATTAGTTATGCACATTGACTTTTTCTGTTATGTTGTCCTATTTGTTGTTTGCTTCACAGTATAAAAAAAAATCTTCAAAGTTGTGGGCATGTTCTGTAAATTAAATGATGCAAATCCTCAAACAATTCATGTTAATTCCAGGTTGTGAGGCAACAAAACATGAAAAATGTCAAGGGGGTGAATACTTTTGCAAGGCACTGTATGTGAAATAGGGACCTTAGATTATAAGCTCTTTGTGGACAGTAACTAATATAAATGGATAATATATATAATTATTGATGTTCTATAAATACCTGAAATACTCACCTTACAAACCCAACATTTTGTTTAGAACAGCGGAAAAAAAACATTTTACTGTGATCTTTTCTATTTCTGATTTTCACACACACTATGACATGAGGGACCAAACAACGTTCATGGATCAGTTCAAACTATTTCCCGTCAAATGATAAAATATCAAATATCGTCCTCTCATATCTCCCATCTATGTGCTGAGATCACACCAATGGAAAAAGAAGTCTCTTGTAGTAACTTGGTATTAGATAACACAGCCTTGTTATGTCTGCCCACTGGACCCCCGGAGACCCCATCCCCCATGAATGAGCGGTATTGAGGGGCTCTGGTGGTACACAGTGGCTTCTGATTGGGGAGGAAATCCTTACTCCCGCCGTCGTCTTCTAGATTTTTCTCAGAGAACACTCCAACAGACGGGGAGAGGGTGAGTGTGGAGAGAAGTCACAGCAAGTCGTGACCTGTGAGTATTCTGAAAGGACTCGTAAAACTATAATAAGTAAAAAACACGTTACTTTTCGTAACAGCTGTACACATTATACCATCACCACACACACACTGTAATTGTCTTATTCCTAAAATTAGAATTTACTAAATTTGTAGATAATTTTTTTTTTTTTTGCATAAAACAGGCTTTTATCTAAAGCTAGATTCACATCTTTGCATTTTTTTTAGTGTGTTTGCAGATCTGCAGAAACAAATTACAATCCAGTTAACATTATTTCCTATGGGTCCTGTTCATATTCAATGCAATTTCTGGAAATGGTGCAGGGACTTTTCACACGCGGCATGGTTCATCACAGGGGACGCACCCTCGAAATACGTCAGACATTGGAAGTGTCTTCCCTACACTGGGATTGGCGCAGTGGACCAGAGTGTGCGCGTCATTGTAGATATTGCTGAGCTCCATATCATGTTCTGTTTTTGAGTAATTGTTTTATTTCTTCAATAAAAAGATTTTTTTAAGGTAATGTGCTTTTGTGCCCTCTGTTTTTCTGTTCTTCCAGTACAGTGGTACCTTGGATTACAAGCATAATTCGTTCCAGCAGAATGCTTGTAATCCAAAGCACTCGTATATCAAAGTGAGTTTCCCCACTGAAGTCAATGGAAACTCAGATAATTAGTTCCACAGTAACTTCTATTGTATGCAGTACCGCATGTGGCCAGAGGTGGGGGGGGGGTGCCAGAGACACTCGGAAACACTCAGAGAGGCTGTTTCCGAGTGGCACCGAGTGCATTCGAGCGGCTCCGAGTGTCACCGGCGCCCCCGCACCTCTGGCCAAATGCGGTACTGCTTGAATCCTGCTCGATTTGCAAGACAACGCTCGCCTAGCTTTAAGATGTATAAGACCTAAGGTCCTCCACTGCTGGAGTATTCTCCTTGAGCGCAGGAGGTTGTTCATTTTGTTTGTATAACATCTTGCAGCAGACTGCAGGACAGCCTGTCCTTCTGAAAAACAACAGACTCCCTGGCTGGTTTACAAGGTGGAACTAAAGGAAAGAAATCCTAAAAAAAAGAAAACTTAATGCAGCCATCACATCCAAGAATTGGTAATCTGCAATATAATAATTGTTTGCTTTTTTGTTCAATATCACTTTAATCACCTCAATACCGGGCACTTTCACCCCCTTCCTGCCCAGGCCATTTTTTAGCTTTCAGCGCTGTCACACTTTGAATGACAATTGCGCAGTCATGCAACACTGTACCCAAATAATTCACAATAATTCTGTTTCTTCACACAAGTAGAGCTTTCTTTTGGTGGTATTTAATCGCTGCTTGGATTTAAATTGTTTACTAAAAAAATTAAAAAAATAAAAAAGACCAAAAATTTTGAAAAAAAAAAAGTTTTTCTTATTTTCTGTCAGTAAATTTTGTAAATAAGTAATTTTTCTCCTTGACTGATGTGCATTAATGAGGCTGCACTGATGGACACTGATGAGGCGGCACTTACGGGCACTGATTAGGTGGCACTGGTATGTAGCAATGATGGGCACTGATAGGTGGCACTGAAATGCGGCACTGGTGAACACTGATAGGTGGCACTGGTGGGCACTGATTAGGTGGCACTGATATGTAGCACTGATGGGCACTGATAGGTGGCACTGAAATGCGGCACTGGTGAGCACTAATAGGTGGCAATGGTGGACACTGATAGGTGGCACTGGTGGGCGCTGATGGGCAACACTGGTGGGCAATGATAGGCAGCACGGCTAAGCAGCACTGATGGGCGGTGCTGATGGGCAACACTGATGAGCAGACACTGATGGGCACTGATGGGAGACACTGACTGGCATCACTTTTGGGCACTGATTGGTGACACTGATAGGCACTGATTCGTGGCACTGCTGGGGCTTTCCTGTAATCAGGGCACTGATGATCAGTGCCCTAATTACCTGCCCAGGTCTCCTCTGTGAGGAGATGCCGCTGATCGGCTCTCCTCGCCATACACTCTGTGTCAGTGTGAGGCGAGGAGAGCCGATTCACGGCACTTCCGTATTTACATGTGACCGGCTGTGATTGGACACAGCCAATCACATGGTTAAAGAACTGTGGCTCTTTACAGAGATCTGGGTCACGCCATGTCCTAGCAACACAGCGTGGCCATAGCGACCATTCTGGGGCGCCGTCATATGACGTCCTCCCAGAACGAGAGCCGCACCGTCCCTCCGTCATTTGACGGTGGGCGGGCGGCAAGCGGTTAAAAGGATGGTTCACCTTTACAGAAAAGCTGCCTATGCAGGTAAGAGATGTTTTTAGATTAAAACAAACTGGGCAGCAGCTCTGACTAAAGATGAATAACATCCTTGCTATAGGTGTAGGGCCTTTTACATAACTTAAGCCTGACTTAAATACTTCCAGGACGTTGCTAAGTGAGGCCTAGTTGTCACTGCTCACCACCACCATCACCGGAGTGAGTTCTTTCCCTGATTCAATCCCCCTCACACGCTCTCTCTCTCTCCTCTGATGTAGTAGCTCTGAGCTCAGCGTTGGAGAGCTCACTCCTGTGATGGAGGAGGTGAGCACTAATGACTAGGCCTCACTTTTAGCAACGTCCTGGGAGTATTCCAGTCAAGTATGTAAATGGCCTACACCTACAGCAAGGGCTTTATTCAACTTTAGTCAGAGCTGAGCAGTTTGTTTTTTATCTACAGGTGCCCCCTTATCTGCATAGGCAGTTTTGTGGTAAAGATGAACTATCCCTTTAACTTTTCATACAATAAAATAAAGATTGCGGCTGGGGTGGGGGGTTTGTCTGTTGCCTGAACATTGTGGAGCCAAAAATGGTCTCCTTTATTTAGTCTGAGTTTCGTCAACTGCGGTTCTTTTTTCTTTTTTTTAATTGTTTTTTTTCATTCTACAGCCGATAACGGAAAAGGTAATGAAATGCCAAGTGGATATCATGAAGCCATAATAGCTCCTATACTTTCCAGAGAGAACTGCACTCCATCCATCCCTGGGCTGTCTGATGGCGGAGAACTTGTGGCATGTGGGGAGGAGGAGGAGGAGGATTTGGAGAGGGAGCAGAGAGAGAATTCTGTGCTGCATCCCACATGGCTGCATAGAAAGACAACGTGGCAGGGTGGGGGGAGGAGGAGAGGGACGAAGACTTCCAGAAAACTTCCATTAACCCTACACGTCTGCAAGGAGAAACCTTCCAGAAGATTGTTCTACTGCTAGAAAATCCATTGATTGTGTTTCACACATATATTGTTATTGTATTGCTATGTGGTAGCTCATAATAACACGTATTAAAAAACAATCACTGGGGACCGCTAAAGAAGAATCCCTTCCCCGCACCCTCCACCTATCAGTGCCCACCAGTGCCACCTATGAGGGCCCATCAGTCCTATTAGTGTGTTTTTACCTTTAGTGTAAAAACATACCTATGCATCTTTGCCCCAATGTGTTTTTCACTGAAACGTGTTGTTGCGCATTTTCAAAGTGCAACATTCAACATTCTAATGCCATTCATCTTGCACATGAGCAGAAGTAAAGGCACTTGACCTATCTCTCTAATGGTCAAGGTCCTTCAATGGCTTCACGCCAGTCTTTGGGCATCTACATTGGCTGGCATAGGATGACGTAGCTCCTGCGCAATGCTCAGACGTGGGTCGTACCGGCACACAGGGACCATGCCAGCGGTGCAGCTCAGTTTACATGTTGCAGAAGACTGTGAGCAGATAGGTGGGTATAATTTATACTGGGGTCTGGGTTCAGCTCCCATCAGGAACACAAGCTGCATGGAGTTTGTACATTCTACCTATAAGTGTGTTTATTCTCCAGGTGCTTTGCTTTTCTCCCACAATCTAAAGTTATGCCGGTAGGTTAACCTTGGCTCACACCTGTGCGATTTTTAGTGCATTTTATATTTTACAGAAACGCACTAAAGTCTATTTAACGTGGCTACTGTGGATCTAGTTCACATCTGTGCATTTCCACCTGACATCCTTCAATATCTATAGAGCCTGATGAAAGTTGTGGGGGGTAATAATACAGCCGACTGGGGTGGCTTTCAGAATTCAGTAGTAGCAGTGCAATATTTGTCAATCTTTGTAGCCCACAGGCTGAGTAAATAAAATCAGTATATGGCCAACTCAAGACTGTAAGCTCCTGTGGTGCAGAGACTGGTACTATACAAGGCTGTGTAGATAGTGTCACCTATATCATTAGCATTATACACTGCCCCATCCTCTGTGTTTGTACAGCTGGGTCACATTTGGTAGAAAGTGTCACCGTCTGCTACTACCACCCAAGTCATCTACGATGAGTCTGAAAAGGGAATGTGTTCCCTAAAAGAGCTCTTTCTTATGCAGCAGTTCAATGAATTGTTTAAAACAACCACTTATTCTGAAGTTTAGATATGGCCATTTATACATAGTCCCATTCACCATACCTGCGGGTTCCCTTTGGAAGCTGGGAACCGCTATAGGGGACACCACTACTCTTGTGATCTCCACTTACCTCCAGGTCCTGTGCCAAGCAACACAAAAAAAACATGTCAATGCATGTCAACTCAACTGCATTTAGCGTTGATATCAAGTGGAGGATCAAAGGGGATTTAGCGTTGATTACCAGTTATACATTTTACCTAAAACACTCACTGTCCACCAGCTGCATCTACCCTATTGGCCAGCCTCAGCTTCCCTATCACCCAGTCCAAGTTTCCTGTCCCCAAACCTCAGCTTCCCTGTCCACCAGCTTCAGCTCCCCTGTCTGCCAGCCTCTGCTCCCCTGTCCCCCAGCCTCAGTTTCCTGTCTGCCAGCCCCAGCTCCCCTGTCTGCCAGCCTCATCTCCCCTGTCAGCCAGCCTCACCTTCCCTATCTGCCAGCCTCAGCTCTCCTGTCAGCTAGCCTCAGCTCCCCTGTCAGCCAGTCTCAGCTCCTCTGTCTGCCAGCCTCAGCTCCCCTGTCCGCCAGCCTTTGCTTCCTTGTCCACCAACCTCAGCTCCCTTGTCCGCAGCCTCAGCTCCCCTGTCCGCCAGCCTCAGCTCCCTTGGCCGCCAGCCTCAGATCCCCTGTCTGCCAACCTCTGCTCCCCTGTCAGCCAGCCTCACCTCCCCTGTCCGCCAGCCTAAGTTTCCTGTCCACCAGCCTCAGCCCCCCTGTCCCCCAGCCTCAGTTTCCTTTCTGCCAGCCTTAGCTCCCCTGTCCGCCAGCCTCAGCTCCCCCTTCAGCCAGCCTCATCTCCCCTGTCAGCCAGCCTCACCTTCCCTATCTGCCAGCCTCAGCTCCCCTGTCAGCCAGCCTCAGCTCCCGTCAGCCAGCCTCAGCTCCCCTGTCAGCCAGCCTCAGCTCCCCTGTCAGGCAGCCTTAGCTCTCGTCAGCCAGCCTCACCTTCCCTATCTGCCAGCCTCAGATCCCCTGTCAGCCAGCCTCAACTTCTCTGTCTGCCAGCCTCAGATCCCCTGTCAGCCAGCCTCACCTTCCCTATCTGCCAGCCTCAGATCCCCTGTCTGCCAGCCTCACCTTCCCTATCTGCCAGCCTCAGCTCCACTGTCCGCCAGCCTCAGCCACCCTGTCCGCCAGCCTCAGCCACCCTGTCCGCCAGCTTCAGCTCCCCTGTCCGCCAGCCTCATCTTCCCTTTCCACCAGCCTCAGGTTCCCTGTCCAGAAGCCTCAGCTTCCCGGTCCGCCAGCCTCAGCTTCCCGGTCTGCCAGTCTTAACCTCCCTGTCCACCAGCCTCAGTTCCCTGTCCACCAGCCTCAACTTCCCCGTGTGACAGCCTTAACTTCCCCGTCTGACAGCCTCAACTTCCCTGTCTGCCATCCTCAACTTCCCTGTCTGCCATCCTCAACTTCTCTGTCTGCCATCCTCAACTTCCCTGTCTGCCATCCTCAACTTCTCTGTCTGCCATCCTCAACTTCCCTGTCTGCCATCCTCAACTTCCCTGTCTGCCATCCTCAACTTCCCTGTCTGCCATCCTCAACTTCCCTGTCTGCCATCCTCGTGCCACAGCTCCTCTGTTTCTGCCCCTTGCAATGTGCTGCCATTGTTTTTAGCACTAAGGCATTGTAATGCACTGTTAAGTAAAAGGGTACAATGTACAATTTCTTTACAACATGTAGGGCTCGTTGACATAAGCAGCCAGGCATCAGTAAAACCAGACAGTTGAGCTGTGGTTTTACCGACCCTTATCTGCTCACCTGAAAGCAGACATGCAGCCGCCCAGGGCTGTACAGTGCCTTGAAAAAGTATTCACACCCCTTGAAATTTTCCACATTTTGTCATGTTACAACCAAAAACCTAAATGTATTTTATTAGGATTGTACGTGATAGACCAACACACACTGGCACATAATTCTGAAGTGGAAGGAAAATGATAAGTGTTTTTCAAAATGTTTTACAAATAAATATGTGAAAAGTGTGGGGTACATTTGTATTCAGCCCCCATGAGTCAATACTTTGTAGAACCACCTTTCACTGCAATTACAGCTGCAAGTCTTTTTGGAGATGTCTCTACAAACTTTGCACCTCTAGAGAGTGACATTTTTGCCCATTCTTCTTTGCAAAATAGTTGTAGCTCTGTCAGATTGGATGGAGAGCGTCTGTGAACATCAATTTTCAAGTCTTGCCACAGATTCTCAATTGGATTTAGGTCTGGACTTTTACTGGGCAATTCTAACACATGAATATGCTTTGATCTAAACCAACCCATTGTAGCTCTGGCTGTATGTTTAGGGTCATTGTCCTGCTGGAAGGTGAACCTCCGCCCCAGTCTTAAGTCTTTTGCAGACTCTAACAGGTTTTCTTCTAAGATTGTCCTGTAATTGGCTCCATCCATCTTCCCATCATCTCTGACCAGCTTCCCTGTCCCTGCTAAGTAAAGCATCCCCACAACATTTCACGGTGGGGATGGTGTGTTTGGGGTGATGTGCAGTTTTAGTTTTCCACCACACATAGTGTTTTGCTTTAAGGCCAAAAATTTCAATTTTGGTCTCATCTGACCAGAGCACCTTCTTCCACATGTTTGCTGTGTCCCCCACATGGCTTCTCACAAACTGCAAACACAACTTCTTATGGCTTTCTTTCAACAATGGCTTTCTTCTTCCCACTCTTCCATAAAGGCCAGATTTGTGGAGTACAGGACTAATAGTTGTCCAAGTCTTGCTAGGTTTGCAGTTGTGCCATACTCTTTCTATTTTCGGATGATGGATTGAACAGTGCTTTGTGATATGTTCAAAGATTGGCATATTTGTTTTATAACATAACCCTGCTTACAATTTTATCCCTGACCTGTCTGGTGTGTTCCTTGGCCTTCATGATGCTGTTTGATGCCTGATGTTCTTTAAGGTTCTCTAACAAACCTCTGAGGGCTTCACAGAACAGCTGTATTTACACTGGGATTACATTACACACAGGTGGACTCTATTGGTTCCACTAGATTTAGTTAGGGATATCAGAGTAAGGGGGCTGAATACAAATGCATATTTATTTGTAAAAAAAAAATTGAAAACCATTTATCATTTTCATTCCACTTCACAATTATGTGCCACTTTGTTTTGGTCTAGCACATAAAATCCCAATAAAATCCATTTACGTTTTTGGTTGTAACATGACAAAATGTGGAAAATTTCAAGGGGTGTGAATACTTTTTCAAGGCACTGTATACATCATGAGCAAAACGCTGTGCTCTTCAGACGCAGCAAACAGCCTCACCGCCATTGCCCTGCCACCACATATAATGCAATTGCATCGCGATGGTGTGGCATTTACCGGGTTAAATTAGGCGGTGAGGAGGCTTCATAACACCTCCTCACCACCCAACAAATACCCTCTGATTGCTCTTCAGAGGGCATCGCACGTGTAAACGAGCCTTTGAGGTACATTGCCAGTACATTTTCAAGGCACTGCCTTAACTAACCCAACATACAATAATGTGTCACCTAACACGTGTTAACTCACAGCAAATAAGTGCATGTGGCCTAGGGTTGCCACCTCATCCCTTTAAACCCGAACACATATGAATTACACAGGTTCTGAGGCTAATTAAATGCAGATAAGGCAACAAGTGAGTTTAATTACCACCTTAATCAGCCACAGAACCTGTGTAATTAATATGTGTTTGGGTTTAAAGGGATGAGGTGGCAACTCTAAATGTGGCCTTCATCTTGCTTTTCCTTTAATATCATCCGAGACAGAAATGAATAATCCCATTGAGCTGCAGAAGGTCCGAGCTGTGACCTCCATACAGTACAGTGTAATATGCTGCAATGGAGGGAGGGCTCAGCATCTGAAAGACGTCTTGTAGGTATTTTGTTAACCCCCCCCCCCCCATCCCCCATCCCCCTTTACCCCCGAGGTAACACGCAGACGTCTAGAAAGTTCTGCACATTAAAGAAGTGCTTCAGGTGTTCAAACAAGCTGGGAGCTCCACCAGCAATCTACACCATAAAACATCTCCTTTCTAAGGTCAGAACAAGGCCTATAGAAATTCAAATAAATCACAAACAGTTAGAGCATTGTGAGATCAATAAGGGGTCCATTCACACTAGAGCATCACTGTGCACAGCAAATCACATTAAATGCATCCGCGTGATATGGTGGCATTAATTTACATTGCTGTGCATGCATCAATGTAATGCACATGAATGGCAAAGTGTGAATGGGCCCAGCCAGCTGAGAACCATTATGGTACATTGCAACCTTGCTTGCTTGTTGCACTGACTACACTGATTGCTTCAGAAAGGTGCAGCATACAGTACACTCACAGTAAGGATGAGCTCTGGCGTGTTCACATGCTGCACGTGTAGAGCCCGCCAAGAAGTCGGCACGGCGCAGCGCTAATCACAGGCAGTGAGACATTTCCCAATCTCTGCGGCCGCACATCGGGAAATGTCTCACTGCTTGTGATTAGCGCTGCGCCATGCTGACTTCCTGGCGGGCTCTGCACGTGCAGCATGCGAACACGCGGGAGCTCATCCTTAACTCACAGTAACCAGGGTTCAGTTATCTTAGGTCTCTTACCCTGTTTCCCTGAAAATAAGACCTAGCGTGATTGTTGGTGATGGCTGCAATATAAGCCCTACCCCCCAAATAAGCCCTAGTTAAAGTCCTTGTAGGTCTTGTTTTCAGGGTAGGGCTTATTTTCGGGGGAAACAGGGTAGGTCCCCCCCACTGCCACTTGATTTGGCAAAATACACCTGGCTGGAGCTGTACAAGGTGGTTTGCAGAATTTTTAATGAGGGATGCAGCGTGACAGGCTGTACCACCTGTCAGACTCGCCCTTTGAGCTTATTGAGGTCAGGCTGCAACCGTGTGCCATCTTGAATTTGGGGCACGGTAGAGCGGCATTATAGGGCGATATAACACTTCCTCACCGCCTGTCAAAAGCCCTGTTACAAGCAATCCAAATCTATATTCATGTTGTAAAGCGCTGCTCAAACTGTTGGCGCTATATAAATCCTAATATAATAATAATATAATAATAATATATTTCTCTTCAGAGGGCACCGCAGTCCAAAGCAAGTGTAAAGCAGCCCGTAAACTCAAAAACAAACATTTTATATATTGCAGATGATACAAGAATTGCATCTCAGTACATCTGGTTGAGTCTCTAGAGCAGGGCCCTCTGATTCGTACTTTATTAAATTGTATTGTAATTGTACTGACTGCCCTTACGTTGTAAAGTGCTGCATAAACTCTTGGCGCTATATAAATCCTGTATAATAATAATAATAGATGTGGCAGCTGAATTACTTTTTCTTTTTTTCAGTCTTTGTTTCTTTATTTCAACCTGGTGATCCTGTCATTACCAAACTTCCTCTCCTAGGATGACAACGCTCACTGTACTGTATCTATAAAGAAACAATGTTGTCACCCTAGGACAGCAAGTTTGTCAGGTCCATAGGACGAGCAAAAATTGATTTTGCATGTCAAAAGAATTTTTTACAAAGGATTGTTTCCTTACTTTCATTTTTTAATGGAGCAAATGTTTTATGGCATGCCCGCTGCGTTGGCCAAAGAAATCTGTGCAATCGATTTCGTGTTGAATCATTCGATGGAACGTCTAATCTGCAGGCTATGAGGGCCATTCTCTGCATCCCTCATATAACAATCCAGATACAAGTATCCATTGTCAGGGAAAGGAATGTCAGGGGTTGTCTCAAGCAAGCTGAGGGGCTGGAATCACAGGAGGAGGGCTGGAGACGTCAGAGGGCGAAGGGAGGGGGGCATCAAAGTCCCTCATTTAAATAAAGTTTTCCAAACTTCCAGAACTTTCCTCTGCAGGGTATATAGGCTGGGCTGTTGGATGAACAGGGCATAGACACACAGGCACAGAGGAGGACAGCTCAGGAGAGGCACAGCTCTATAGCTTCCACTATTGAGGTATGTCACCTATAGCCATCCTTACTGGGGAGGGGGGGGTCGGGGCTTTGACTACAGTATAGTTCTGCACACTGGAATCCATAGCTCGATTCATGCGGAATAATTGCTGCATCAGCTGGTTTGTGCTTGGCTTCCATTGCACGGATATAATATTAACTGCACCGCATACTTCCATAGAGTTGTTGCAATGCATTTGCAAATTAGGAATAAATACGGTAATAAATGCGTTGCATGGAGCAGTGGTGATGATAGCAGCCAGTGAGATCTCACTTCAAAGACAAATTCTCATTGATCGTTATATAATATTGCACTATACATTGCTCTATGCATGGATGCATGTATGTTATAAATTGGCCATGCACGTGTGTTAGCACATTCTGCATGCAAATTTCAATCGGGGCAATTGGGGAGGACTGAGAAAAGAACTGGGGACCTACTTAGCCAAAAAATTGCCATAAAAATTTTATTGGAAGGCTTTCAAGTGTGATGTCCAGGGAGGTGGCCCATAGAGCCGGACCCGACTG
The DNA here is from genome assembly GCA_037952925.1 of Lithobates clamitans. NCBI lineage: Eukaryota > Metazoa > Chordata > Amphibia > Anura > Ranidae > Lithobates > Lithobates clamitans. Next base: position 1,633,359 of record JBBGZY010000692.1, on the reverse strand, counting down.
AACAGATATATAATACTTACATGTATGTTAGATGATGCTACTGTTAAGAGAAAGTATTTTGCAAGCCTATGGTTGCATTATAGCCAGTCAAAGGCTTCAATGCTTATACTGTACTTTTATAATCCAATATTATAGTTGGAAACTTTTTGGGAAGAATCGAAAGGAAACTTCCCTACAATTGAAGAAAATGGTGATGCCCTTCCTAGACCACCTACCATTGCACTTTGCATGCTGCCCTTTACCTAGTTGGATATTCCACAGGCTATAGTGTGGGATGGGTAGTGAGGGGTGGGTTGTCCTGCAGGATTCTTGACAATGCAAATTGCATGTATAGAAAGGCAACCCAGCTCCTACTGTTATGCTTGGGCATAGAAAGGATGAATTCACTTTTACTGCTCCATCAATGCTTGCTGGGATTTGTAGTTTTACAAATCCCAGCTAAAGCTCCCCACCCATGTTACAATATGATTGTACAATTTCCTTTGGATCGAACAGCACCTGTGTTGTGCAAGAGCCTGCCTGATTGGATATCGACTGAATAGATAGTTTAGCTCATTACAAAATTTTGGTAAATCTAAAAATAGTTTGGTCAGATTCTTGTAACATATATAGGGACCCTAAAGCTGGCCATACATTATACAATTTTCTTATTCAATTTCCTTTGGATTTACCTTCATCTATGTAGTGCAAGAGTCTGCCTGATTGGATATAGACTGAATAGATAGTTTAGCTAGGTCCACATATTACAAAATTTTGGTAAATCTAAAAATTGTACGGTCAGATTCTTGTAACATGTATAGTGACTAAAGCTAGCCATACATTATACAATTTTCCTATTTCATTTCCTATAGATTTACCTTCAACTATGTGGTGCAAGGGTCTGCCTGATTGAATATAGATTGAATAAATAATTTAGCTATACGCTCATATTAAGAAATTTTGGTAAATCTAGAATTGTACGGGATAGATACTTGTAACAAGTATAGTAACTCTTATTCAGCAAGGTAAAGAGTATTAATTGTTTCTCTACCACACTGGGGTTGATTTTCTAAAACTGAAGTGTGCAAAATCTGGTGCAACTTTGCATATAAACCAATCAGCTTCCAGATTTCTTTGTCAAAATTTATTTGAAGAAGCTGAAGTAAGCAGCTAATTGGCTACAATGCACAGCTGCACCAGATTTTGCACTCTTCAGTTTTTGTAAATTTCATGTAACAAAACCTTATCTAACCCCCTGCAATAACTGGATGGCCAAACATTATACAACTTTCCTTTAGATTAAAGCAGGAGGTTGTATAAGGTTTGTTACATAATGAGTTCTGCAGTACGGTAGAGAAACAATGTGCAGTAATCCATGGCATCCAGTTCATCTTCCTTACCAGATTGGTCCCTTGGGATTGCTGCATTAAACACATTATCAATACTCATTACCTTGCTGAATAAGTCTAATTGTCAATACTTGGGATTCCTTGGGCTTAGCATATACAGCTATACCAAGAGCAATGATAGTGTAATAATGAATGGTGAGGTTTGATTGCTATGGGATGCTCCATAGTGTGCCGAAGAAATACCTTTGCTTTAGAAGAAAACACAATGATGAACGCAATAACAAGCAAAAATTGTTAACAACATCAGGCAGGAGATGGCTGTTTTGCTTAGTGTTTTGTCTATTGTTCAGTCACACTACACATCCTTTTCCTTTGTTATTCTTTTTTTATTTTCCATGAGATTATAGACATCAAGGGCTGTGCTGGACGAGACAATGCTGGGATACATTATGGCTAGAAATGGATAAACACATAGAGAACATTCAGACTGTGCCACATCAGCATCCCCCCCCCCCCCACCCATTTCTGCCCCCTCCCTCCAATCCTGCCAGCACTAATATTATCCCGCCACTAGGGGCAGTGGCATTAAGAACCACAGGAGGGTCTCATTGACATACAACAGTGCTTCTACATCTGCTGGTGCTAAATTGTGTTCTGTGGCAATCTGCTTCATTTGTCTGTTTCTTTCAGAATGAAAATTGCAAAAGTTGACCTCACTAAGAATCTCTATAAAGGTATATCGAATCCACATTCTCATCTCTTTCTCAGTACTGGGTGTGATCCCAAGCTGCTCTAGGCTTGGAGAACAGTAGTCAACCATAAATGAAGGTCATTTGAAAATAGTTCATGCAGCTTATCCAAAACCATTTAAAGGGTCAATTTGTTTTCCTTTTGCAGGATAAAAGCAGACGATCTTTGCATATATCCCCTATTGCTGATGCATGGGGGGGGTATCTCACTTGAGATGGGGGAAGTGAGATGGGATGCAAAGAGTTGTCATCAGAATAGCTGGTTGATAGGAGTAGATGTTCCTTTTTAATTTTGAAAGTGAGAAACATTTTCTAAATCTATTCAAAATTCGTGTTCCAATTGCCATGGCATGCCATGTCCTGTCTCCAGCGTGAAGATTATTGCTTCTAAATTCCATGTCCTGTCTATGACTTAAAATTAGTTCTGGATGGGCTTTTTTATTGCAAAAGTTGGCATAGAGCATAGAACGAGTGACTCAGACACTAGATTTAGTTGCTCACCGTGAAACTAAAGCCTCAGGCTATTTAATTTAGCTGACATGCAGGGCGGGGCAGCGTCAGTTAAATTCAATGCCTTATTAAGTTCTTTATTTCATTTCATGTTTTAAATAGTGGGGTGGGGTGTGTGTTTAAATGCACAATAGTCAAGTAAATTTAAATAGGATTTTTATTATTACCTTTTTTCAGTTTGGGCAAAAATGCCTTTGACCAACATTAGTTACTCTTTTTTTTTTAATTTGTGGACTAATTGTTGGCGAATTCCAGTCTAAACCCAATTTGCAGGTTTATTTTCACTCCACCCCCCGGGGAAGGGAAGAGAATTGGTGTGTCTTCACCAGAGGAACATGTGATGTATTAATGCAATAACAAGACAAATTAGCAGCCAAATTTACATGGATTTTTTTTTTATTTTAGATTTTTGGGGTTCTACACTTACATTTTGCTTTTAATTTCAACCTGAAATAAACAATTATAAAAATAAAAAGCCAAGATTATCCACAGGTAAAAAACATAACAAAAAGCAAGGCAAGACAAAGAGCTTGCATTGTGCTTAAGCTTTCATGGATTAATTTTATTCTCATCTGACCTCCAACATTTTAATGGTGAAAGGAAAATATGTCATTATATGCCACAATTGTCCTTAATGTTTGAATGTTCTTCTCTTTTTTTTCAGAGTTGCATCACTGCTTCCAACAATTAAAAGCACCATGTGGATGATCAAATTCCTGGTTCTTGGCCTCCTGTTCGCTGTGGATGCAGCAGTAAATAAGAAAGCGGTGGAGAATGTAGCCAAAGAGGCTCCTGCAGAGAAGAAGATCAGTGAACATGCCAGTACCATTGCTGACCGAAGTGCTAACCTGGCATTCAACCTCTATCAAACCATGGCCAAGGACAAAAATGTTGAGAACATCCTGCTCTCACCAGTTGTGGTGGCTTCTTCGCTTGGTCTGGTGAACCTTGCCGGCAAAGCCAGCACTGCCGCCCAGGCCAAGGCAGTCCTTAGCGTTGACAAGCTGAGTGATGACCTTGTCCATGCTGGCCTGGCCGAGCTCCTTAACGAAGTTAGTAATTCCACTGTCCGCAATGTCACCTGGAAAATTGGAAACCGTCTCTACGGCCCAAGCTCCATCAGCTTCTCTGATGACTTTGTGAAGAACAGCAAAAAGCACTACAACTACGAACACTCCAAGATTAACTTCCGAGACAAGAGAAGTGCCCTTAAGTCCATCAATGAGTGGGCCACTCAGACTACCGATGGCAAGCTCCCTGAGGTGACCAGTGACGTGGCGAAGACTGATGGAGCCCTCATTGTCAACGCCATGTTCTTCAAGCGTAAGTATTCAAGGCAAATAGGCTTTGTCTAAAGAAATTCTCTATTTGGAATGTTCATGATAATTAAAGCTGTGTTTTATTCCATAGCTCACTGGGATGAGAAGTTCCACCACAAGATGGTTGACAACCGTGGCTTCATGGTGACCCGCTCTTTCACCGTGTCTGTCCCCATGATGCACCGCACAGGTATGTTAAAATAAAAATCATGATGACAAATTGAGCGAAACCTCAATAGGAATTATTATTCCTTATGAGATACTATATTATTTAAATGTAAGACTTTAAAAACTCAGGAGTTTAAGCCCAGCTTTTTATAGTGGGTAATCTTTAGAAACTCAGATTTTACGGGTATTTGTGACTGCACTGTAGAGTCACTTAGACAAGAAAAGTAGGAATGCAGATAAAAGGGAGACAGACAGCAATAGCAGATGATAAATTGTAACCCTTATTGATTTTTCCCACAATGATAAAAAGTGCTGGCTTGAGTTTGGCTTTAAAAATGTTCTAATCTTTTTTAGATATTTCTTATTAAAACTTCAGAGAGGCTCTCTGGTTGTTTCAGGGGCCACAATTCATTGCAACATATCTATGCTCTAAGTTTCCATGGATAGGGCATAACCATGAATATCACCCATTTTATTACCATATATGACATAGTAATCATAGAGTTCTTGAAGCATTTTTAATGTGTCTGGCAAGCATGAAACATATCCTATGGTTACCATCTCTTGTGAATCCTATGGTTACCATCTCTTGTGACTTTGCCTTTAGGTTTGTACAATTACTATGAGGATGAGACCCATAGCCTTCAAATCCTGGAGATGCCCCTGGCCCACAAGTTGTCCAGTGTGGTCTTCATTATGCCTTACCATGTAGAACCCATGGAGAGAGTGGAGAAACTCCTGACCAGAGAACAGGTCAAAACCTGGCTTGGGAAGATGCAGAAGAGGGCAGTTGCAGTGTCCTTGCCCAAAATCAACCTGGAAGTCAGTCATGACCTTCAGGTAAGTCCAGCTCTATGATTCATCAAGATTCAAACCAAACATTTAGCTTTAACATTACATTTTTAAAACCCAACCATTTATCTAATTTGTACCATATAATCAAACCAACCATACGCACCACCCATCTCTTCATATGTATTATTTTTTGTACTCAACCCCACCTGAATATCTGAATGAAATCCAAACAAAATATTTGGCCTCAGGTGTAAAAGCAAACATTCATTTACACCATCTAATCTGCTGACATGCAGTATTTTACGTATACCCTTCCACCATCTTTGATTAATATGTAGAATCTGACCTTTATCGTCATCATTCTATGCATTGAGATATCTAACCAGTCACTTTGCCCATAAGATTATTTAAGGTACCCTTACCAATTATATAACTCCACTTTTACAATAGTTAAATCCAACAGCCTCAGCCAAACTAATAATTTCCATCACTTACATGTTCATCCTATCAATTAAACTTCAGTCTGTTATTTCAGTGCCAAGTTTTCGACTCCACCATTCTACAAGTTATGCTTTAAAAAGTACCTCTAAAGTTTAACATATTCAATGGGACTCATTTGGTTTACCATAGCACCTGGTATTTCCAAAATTTCAACCCTTCAAGACAAACATTCAACTCTGTTAACATCTTTGTGCTGCAAATGACTACACTTGTTTTTTGAGAGAACTTGATGTGTGGAAGCTATGTCAACAAAAGGAAAGCAAAGGAAGCAAATCCCACTCCAAATCTGTTTAGAATAATCATCAGAGGCAGCAGTGCCTTCGATCAGTGGTTTTCAACCTCAGTCCTCAAGTACCCTCCAACGGCCCATGTTTTGGGAACTTCCCTTAGATAAAATAGCTCTTATCAATACCATGTCATTGATATTGATTTAAAGCAGCTGTGAAAAATAAAAGAAAACCTGAAAACATGGCCTGTTGGAGGTACTTGCAAACTGAGGTTGTGAACCACTGCCTAAAGCTGGATACACACTATACAATTTTCGTTAGATTTGTTTCCTTTAGATTTACCAAAACCATATAATATGAGGTCAACCTTAACAGTTTCAATTTGTATGCAATCGGGCAGGCCCTTGCACTGCATGGTTTTGGTAAATCTAAAGGAAATCAAACAACAAAAGTTGTATAATGTGTATCCAGCTTTAGATGATCTCACATTGGAGATATACAGCTATTAATAATCATGCACAATCACAGACCAGGAAGTACACTGCTATGTTTCAGGAGCAATTCAAAGCAAAAAGGTACATTTTTTAGAATACTGCTTTGGCATCATTAAAGTGATATCAAAGTTCGGCTTTTAAAAAAAAAAAAATAACAAACATGTCATACTTACCTGCTTTGTGTAATGGTTTTGCACAGAGCAGCCCCAATCCTCTTCTTCTCAAGTCCCCCTATCAACGCTCCTTCCCCATGACCAGTGCCCCCAATAGTAAGCCACTTGCTATGGGGGCACTGGTGTGTGCTCGCTCCCAGGCCCTGCTCTATGTGTCCACAAAACACATAGGGCCGCAGCTCAGTCCCTCCCCCTGCTTCCTCCTTATTGGTTCACTGGCTGTGATTGACAGCAGTGAGAGCCAATAGCTCCCCCTGCTGTTGCAGCCCATGAGGAGAGGGAATCCCAGGACAGCCAAGGCTCTTGTGCACATTGCTGCATTGAGAGGGAGCACAGGTGAGTATTAGGAGAGGGCTGTGGAGAGGGAGCAGCACACTGAAGGTTTATTTTAAACTTCATGCATAGAATGCATGAAGGTAAAAAACCTTCAGCCTTCAGCGGCTTTAACATCTCTAGATGTTCCTTATATCCGACCCTCACCTTTTGCGTTTATGTCCACTCTAAAGACTGTGTTTATTTTCATTCTAGAAACACCTGGGTGAACTTGGTCTGACCGAAGCCATTGACAAAACCAAGGCTGACCTTTCCAAAATCTCTGGCAAGAAGGATCTCTACTTGGCCAGCCTGTTTCATGCAACTGCCCTGGAGTGGGACACCGATGGAAATCCTTTCGATGCTGACATCTACTCCAGGGAAGAGCTTAAAGCACCAAAGCTCTTCTACGCTGACCACCCCTATGTCTTCCTGATCAAAGACAACAAGACGGACTCCATTCTGTTTATTGGTAGACTAGTCAGGCCAAAAGGTGACAAGATGCGAGATGAATTATAGTACCAAAAAGCAGTGGGGGGTTAGGGTGGTTGGGTAGTTATAAATGAATTCAGGTTTTTTTAATGAAAGGATGGCAGAAAAGAAAACAACCAAAAAAAATAAATGTTGGCATTTGACATCTTGACCTGTTTACAAAAAGAGAACATTCCACCAAAGCAAAGACTTTTTTCCCGGAGGTTACTCTATTGGACCTTTGGTTTGACATTAAACATCAACCCTGGCGCTTGAAAGCAAACTGTAGTAAAGCTTTGAAGGCCTCACATGAGAGACTGAACTTTCTATTGCAATACTTACCCTGTGAGACTTGAGTTCCACTATCTGTCACTGAAGTTTGACGCTCTAACACGATGCTGTGCTCCGGTGGCCTTTTACATAGACGCTAATATCTTTTATTAAGGAGATTCTGGGACTTAATGTGAAAGGTCATTTAGTATAAAAGAACTTCTGGCCTCTAGTTAGTGTAAAAAAGGGAAACAAAAAAGCCCCAAAAAGTTAGCAGTTGGGGTCAAACTTTAGCCTCTTGTTCAATATCAGTCATTATTTCAAATGATTTGCTTTGGGTGTCCTTTCACTTACAGGAAGCCGGCTCTTCTTTCCCCTATTTCAGGGGATTTTGTCTTGTTTGTATTGCCCTCTTGCATGTGTCATGTGAGGGGTCAATGGGTAACTGATACCTATGCAATCACTTCTTGCACCATGTGTGGTGCAGGTTGAATTTATAAGAATATGCGTGCTTGTTGAGAGGGGTGGGAAGATGTTTTATTTAAATATTAAACAAAAAAAAACAAAAACAAAAAAATGAGAATCAAATGGGGATTTTGAATTACTTTCACCATGTGGATTCACAAAATCTTTTCTTTGTAAAAACTACAAACTGTTCAAATGTTCTGTGTGAGTTTTGCAATAAAGTTGTTTAAAAAAAAATATCAATGTTTATTATTTGAGTGGGGAAGTAGGAGTTTTGGCTGGATAGTGGAAATGCTTGGTTTAACAAATAAAATGCATTTGCTGGGTATACATACATGAACAGTACACTCTATTATTAATTATTATACATTTTACAGGTCACCCAATATTCACAAAACAAATCATGATTTACACATAATTGAAAATGTGTGAATCTTGGGTGAAAAAAACATTGGTAAATTTGCTCCTATGAGTTTTGCTTACCTTAGCCTCCTTAAGGCCCGTACACACGGTCAGAAAATCTGAAGATAAATTTCATCCGATGAACGATCTGCCAATTTTCTGATCGTTAGTATGCTGCTTTTGACAGCCGATTACGAATTTTCGGAAGACAAAAACTGGATGTGCAGGCTTGAAAATTTTTGTCTGATGTGACCACAAAGTCCGATTTTTCTTTTCATTAGTACGGTTTTCTGACAAAAAAAAATCTGAAGAGCAAGACTAGGCATACTCAGAAATGAAAGAACACATACAAAACAATTCAACACATTACGTCACTTCTGACGTTGAATTCTGTCATCACGCACATGAACTGTAATGGCATCCCAGTCTTATGCCCCGTACACACAGTCGGATTTTCCGACGGAAAATGTGTGATAGGACCTTGTTGTCGGAAATGAGAGCAGGTTATAAAATTTTCCGACAACAAAATCCGTTGTCGGAATTTCCGATCGTGTGTACACAAATCCGACGCACAAAGTGCCACGCGTGCTCAGAATTAATAAAGGGATGAAAGCTATTGGCCACTGCCCCGTTTATAGTCCCGACGTACGTGTTTTATGTCACCGCGTTCAGAATGATCGGATTTTCCGACAACTTTGTGTGACCGTGTGTATGCAAGACAAGTTTGAGCCAACATCCGTCGGAAAAAATACTAGGATTTCGTTGTCGGAATGTCCGATCAATGTCCGACCGTGTGTACGGGGCATTAGTCCGTAGGGTTCAATATGGAGTTGAAACATATAGAAAAACAGGGAGGGCGCACCGACCTTGCGCATTACCAAAGATAAAATGTATTTATATAGTAGAAACAAAGGTCATACTCACAAACGTTAAAAAAAGGTTAACATTACTCCACGAATTGGGAGCCGTGTCTTCTAGACACCTGCAACCTGGACCGGTTGTTAGGAGGAACCAAACTGTATCGCAAAACAGCTTATGCGTTATGAGGGAATACCCTCTTCTTCAGAGCCTCAGCGATAGGCTCCGAATTCGTGGAGTAATGTTAAGCCTTTTTTAACGTTTGTTTGTGAGTATGACCTTTGTTTTTACTATTTAAATAAATTTTATCTTTGGTAATGCGCAAGGCCGGTGCGCCCTCCCTATTTTTATATATGTTTCAGCTTTAAGGACACCCATTGTTCTGAGGAGGGCAGCAAGACCTTTGACTTTCCACACTTTATCCAAAGGGTTGGCTACACCACCTACACATGGACTAAGGCCATGAGCGCAGGAGATAGTTTTGTGTCAATATTGAGTTGGCCACCCTTTGCAGCAATAACAGCTTCATCTCTTCTGGGAAGGCTGTCCACAAGGTTTAGGAGTGTGTCTATGGGAATGTTTGAGCATTCTTCCAGAAGCGCATTTGTGCGGTCAGGCACTAATGCTGGACATGAAGGCTTGGCTTGTAGTCTTCACTCTAATTTATTCCAAAAGTGTTCTATCGGGTTGAGATCAGGACTCTGTGCATTCTAGTCAAGTTCCTCCACCCCAAACTCGCTCATCCATGTCTTTATGAACCTTGCTTTGTGCACTGGTGTGCAGTCCTGTTGTAACAGGAAGAGGCCATCCCCAAACTGTTCCCACAAAGTTGGGAGCATGAAATTGTCCAAAATGTGTTGGTATGCTGACGCCTTTAGAGTTCCCTTCACTGGAACTAAGGGGCCAAACCCAACCCCTAAAAAACAACTTCACACCATAATCCCCCCTCCACCAAACTTTACACTTGGCACAATGTAGTCAGGCAAGTACCGTTCTCCTAGCAACCACCAAACCCAGACACATCCATAGGATTGCCAGACAGAGAAGTGTGATTTGTCACTCCAGAGAACACCTCTCCACTGATCTAAAGTCCAATGGCGGCGCGCTTTACACCATTTCATTCGATGCTTTGCATTGCACTTGGTGATGTAAGGCTTGAATGCAGCTGCTTGGCCATGAAAACCCCATTCCATGAAGCTCTCTATGCACTGTTGTTGTGCTAATCTGAAGGCCACATGAAGTTTGGAGGTCTGTAGCTATTGACTCTGCAGACAGTTGGTGACTTCTGGGCACTGTGCGCTTCAGTATGCGCTGACCCCGTTCTGTCATTTTACGTGGCCTACCACTTCGTGGCTGTTGTTCCTAGTTGCTTCCACTTTGATATAATACCATTAACAGTTGACCGTGGAATATTTAGTAGCAAGGAAATTTCTCGGATGGACTTATTGCACAGCTGGCAACCTATCACAGTACCGTGTTTGAATTCGCTGAGCTCCTGAGAGCGACCCATTCTTTCACAGAAGTTTGTAGAAGCCATCTGCCTGCCTAGGTGCTTGACTTTATACACCTGTGGCCATGGAGGTGATTGGAACACCTGAATCCAATGATTTGGAGGGGGTGTCCCAATACTTTTGGCAATGTGGTGTATTTCTGATCAAGGTTTAGACCCCATACACACTATTAGATTTTCTGCAGATTTTTGTCTTCAGATTTACCAAAACCATATAATATGAGCTCAAACCTTAAGAGTTTCAATTTGTATGCAATCAGGCAGGCCCTTGCACACTACATGGTTTTGTTAAATCTGAAGACAAAAATCTGCAGAAAATATAATAGTGTGTATGGGGCTTTAGAGGCAGATCTTGCATGGTTATTCATCGAGGCAAATTTGCAGTAGCCCCTAAAAACAACCAATTAAAGCTCATCTTCCATTATGGATGGAATATTACAGATGGAATATTGGTAACTGTACGTTGAAATTAAAGCTGTATTAAACCCAAAAGCAAACATTTATTATATTGCAGCTTACCAATTCTTAGATGTGATGGCTGCATTCGTTTTCTTTTTTAGGTTTTCTTTCTTCTATTTTCATCATATGATCTGGCCAGTAAGTGTTGTTTTTACAAAAGAATAAGCTCTTCAGCAGAATGTATCAGTTACAGGGACGAGACAAACCATTTAACACTGGCAGGGGTGCTTACACCGATACGCTTTTATTTTTTTGGGGGGTAAAACTTTTATCTCAAAAGGAAAAAAATTGTTTGCGGTAACTGCTTATAGTATTAGCTTGGTATTTGGCTTCAGTTAGTTAGTGTATTCAAATCTGCTAGTACATTCAACACTTCACCTGACTGACAATGCTGTTATGCAAAGCTGCCCCCTGTGCTCCTTCATCCAGAGTGGGGAGCACTCTAATACAGGAGGTTTGTTACTGACCAGATCACCAGGTGAAAACAGGGAGGGAAAAGGCTTAAAAAAAAACAAAAAACGAATGCAGCCACCACATCTAATGATTGGTTAGCTGCAATATATTACATTTTGGTTTTAGATTTAATGCCGCTTTAAGAATTGTGCAAGCTACATAAGCACATCATGTATTATATGAAGATGTAATTGTGTACTATTCTTAAAGGGGGTTAAAAATTTGAGCCTATGTGTAGGCAGGTGCAGTGTATTTTCTCCACGGCAGGTGGCGCTCATCCACAGTGGCAATGCAGGTGGAGGATTAAGTTGGGAGGAACCTAGTTCCTCTATGGTTTCCTCAGTCACAGAGAGACAGCATTCGATTGGATGCTGGCACCCCATGTGACTTTAGTGGCCATCTTCGGTAAGGCAGAGTCTATTTAAGCCCCTGGTTCCCGGGTTTGGTGCTCATTTCATGTGTGGCTAGGGTAGGGACAGGTCACCTGTCTGGCAGGGAAAGTGCTTAGCATCAGGGAGAGGTTCCTGAGGAGTAGGGAAAATGCAGGGACACGCTATTCTTTCTGGTAGCCTCCCCACTTGGGTACGGACCAGCCAGGCCACATTTCCCCCCTCGAGACAGAAGCTGTAAGCATACTCGAGGCCGACTTCTACTCCACATCGCTGGTTTATGCGGTGAGTACTCCCAGTCAGGTTGTCTTCCCGCTGGGCCTGTTCTGTATTGCCGAACTTCAGTTACAACAAATTTCTGTTCTCTGCGCTTAGACTCAGAGAGTTTTTCTGCTGCTCCATGCTGCATCCACCCATACAGTGCAGGGGTCATTAGTGGGTAAAAAGGAGTGCAGGGGTCAAGTGTGTGTAATGTACATAGTGCAGGGGACAGGTGTGTGTAATGTACATAGTGCAGAGGTCAGGTGTGTGTAATGTATAGAGTGCATGGGTCAGGTGTGTGTAATGTACATAGTGCAGGGGTCAGGTGTGTGTAATGTACATAGTGCAGAGGTCAGGTGTGTGTAATGTATAGAGTGCATGGGTCAGGTGTGTGTAATGTACATAGTGCAGGGGTCAGGTGTGTGTAATGTACAGAGTGCATGGGTCAGGTATGTGTAATGTACGTAGTGCAGAGGTCAGGTGTGTGTAATGTACAGAGTGTAGAGTTCAGGTGTGTAATGTAAATAGTGCAGGTTCAGGTGTGTAATGTAAATAGTGCAGTGTCAGGTGTGTGTAATGTACATAATGCAGGGATCAGGTGTGTGTAATGTACATAATGCAGGGGTCAGGTGTGTGTAATGTACATAATGCAGGGGTCAGGTGTGTGTAATGTACATAATGCAGGGGTCAGGTGTGTGTAATGTACAGAGTGCAGAGGTCAGGTGTGTGTAATGTACAGAGTGCAGAGGTCAGGTGTGTGTAATGTACAGAGTGCAGAGGTCAGGTGTGTGTAATGTACAGAGTGCAGAGGTCAGGTGTGTGTATTGTACACAGTGCAGAGGTCAGGTGTGTGTAATGTACAGAGTGTAAAGTTCAGGTGTGTAATGTAAATAGTGCAGTGTCAGGTGTGTGTACTGTACATTGTGCAGGGGTCAGGTGTGCGTGTAATGTACACAGTGCAGAGGTCAGGTGTGTAATGTACACAGTGCAGAGGTCAGGTGTGTAATATACACAGTGCAGAGGTCAGGTGTGTAATATACACAGTGCAGAGGTCAGGTGTGTAATATACACAGTTCAGAGGTCAGGTGTGTAATATACACAGTGCAGAGGTCAGGTGTGTAATATACACAGTGCAGAGGTCAGGTGTGTAATATACACAGTGCAGAGGTCAGGTGTGTAATATACACAGTGCAGAGGTCAGGTGTGTAATATACACAGTGCAGAGGTCAGGTGTGTAATATACACAGTGCAGAGGTCAGGTGTGTAATATACACAGTGCAGAGGTCAGGTGTGTAATATACACAGTGCAGAGGTCAGGTGTGTAATATACACAGTGCAGAGGTCAGGTGTGTAATATACACAGTGCAGAGGTCAGGTGTGTAATATAAATAGTACAGAGGTCATGTGTGTGTACTGTACAAAGTGCAGAGGTTAGGTGTGTGTGTATTGTACACGGTGCAGGGGTCAGATGTGTGTAATGAACACAGTGGAGAGGTCAGGTGTGTGTGTGTTTTACAGTATCTCACAAAAGTGAGTACACCCCTCACATTTTTGTACATATTATATCTTTTCATGTGACAACACTGAAGAAATGACACTTTGCTACAATGTAAAGTAGTGAGTGTACAGCTTGTATAACAGTGTAAATTTGCTGTCCCCCTCAAAATTATTCAACACACAGACATTAATGTCTAAACTGCTGGCAGCAAAAGTGAGTACACCCCTAAGAGAAAATGTCCAAATTGGGCCCCAAGTGGCAATATTTTGTGTGGCCGCCATTATTTTCCAGCACTGCTTTAACCCTCTTGGTCATGGAGTTCACCAGAGCTTCACAGGTTACCACTGGAGTCCTCTTCCACTCCTTCATGATGACATCACAGAGCTGGTGGATGTTAGAGACCTTGCGCTCCTCCACCTTCCATTTGAGGTGCCCCACAGATGCTCAATAGGGTTTAGGTCTGGAGACATGCTTGGCCAATCCATCACCTTTACCCTCAGCTTCTTTAGCAAGGCAGTGGTCGTCTTGGAGGTGAGTTTGGGGTCGTTATCATGTTGGAATACTGCCCTGTGGCCCAGTCTCTGAAGGGAAGGGATCATGCTCTTCTTCAGTATGTCACAGTACATGTTGGCATTCATGGTTCCCTCAATGAACTGTAGCTCCCCAGTGCCGGCAGCTCTCATGCAGCCCCAGACCATGACACTCCCACCACCATGCTTGACTGTAGGCAAGACACACTTGTCTTTGTACTCCTCACCTGGTTGCCACCACACACGCTTGACACCATCTGAACCAAATAAGTTAATCTTGGTCTCATCAGACCACAGGACATGGTTCTAATAATCCATGTCCTTAATCTGCTTGTCTTCAGCAAACTGTTTGCGGGCTTTCTTGTGCATCATCTTTAGAAGAGGCTTCCTTCTGGGATGACAGCCATGCAGACCAATTTGATGCAGTGTGCGGTGTATAGTCTGAGCACTGACAAGGCTGACTCCCCACCCCTTCAACCTCTGCAGCAATGCTGGCAGCACTCATACCTCTATTGCCAAAAGACAACCTCTGGATATGATGCTGAGCCCATGCACTCATCTTCTTTGGTCGACCATGGCGAGGCCTGTTCTGAGTGGAGCCTGTCCTGTTAAACCACTGTATGGTCTTGCCCACCGTGCTGCAGCTCAGTTTCAGGGTCTTGGCAATTTTCTTATATTCTAGGCCATCTTTATGTAAAGCAACAATGCTTTTCTTTTCAATTTTTTCAGACTCCAGGAGAGTTCTTTGCCATGAGGTGCCATGTTGAACTTCCAGTGACCAGTATGAGAGAGTGAGAGCGATAACACAAAATTTAACGCACCTGAGACCTTGTAACACTAACGAGTCACATGACACGGGGGAGGGAAAATGGCTATTTGGACATTTTCACTTAGGGGTGTACTCGCTTTTGTTGCAAGCGGTTTAGACATTAATGGCTGTGTGTTGAGTTATTTTGAGGGGACAGCAAATGTACACTGTTATACAAGCTGTACACTCACTACTTTACATTGTAGCAAAGTGTCATTTCTTCAGTGTTGTCACATAGATAGAATAAAATATTTACAAAACTGTGAGGGGTGTACTCACTTTTGTGAGATACTGTACACAGCACAGAGATCAGGACTCTCCTTGGCCTCCCAATAATCCTTATATTCCTGGCATACTGCGGGCCTTTAGCACCTCTACCAGCGTTCCAGATCCCCCTTCTTCCCCATCAATAACAGTGCATCTTTCACGGTAACCGACCCCCTGCCCCCCCCCCCTTGCACCCATTACTCACCAAGTACCCAGGAAATGCCAAAACAAAGGCCAGCAACTACCAGATCACATCACATGAGATTGTGGTCCCACCATGGAAACCTTGGAGAGCAAGCGGGACAGCAGCAACAATTCTCCCTAGCACTATGTTGTAAGATACTAAGTATCATAGAGTGGTAGAAGGGTGTTGTGTGAGCCACCAACAGGCAGCTTCTGCTGGACCCTAAATCATTTCCTGACCCCCTGGGGCAGGTGCAGAAGGACTGTTACCCCCCCCCCCCCCTACTGGGAGCCCTGAACACAGGGTACCTGGTTGCTATGAGTTATAGCACTTAGCACACCATCAGTGACCTTTATGGTTGCCACCTCATCCCTTTAAACCCGAACACATATTAATTACACAGGTTCTGTGGCTGATTAAGGTGGTAGCTAAACTTACTTGGTGCCTTATCTGCATTTAATTAGCCTCAGAACCTGTGTAATTCAAAGGTGTTCAGGTTTAAAGGGGTGAGGTGGCAACTCTAGTGACCTTCCTTAGTGCTTCTATTCAGCATGCATTGGAATTTTGGGAAACATGATATTCCAAACTGTCCATTCAAGCAACAGGCACACACTTGCTAGTCCACTCCCAACTATAAAAAAAAAAAAAGTTCCTATGAACATAATAAGGCTTGCAGTTTTTTGAGGTGAAGTTTTTTCGTTAGCTGTAGGCTTTTTTTTCCCAACACAAAGCTCTCAAGACCTTTGACAACAAGAGTTAATCTCAGAATACTGAAAGACTAGCTATGGGGCACTCCCATTTTCAAGCACAGACATGGTGCTGCCATCTGCTGGAGAACCTGCTAATTGCAGTCATCAACAGTGATACATTTGTATTCACTTCTTTCTGTGAAGTTATCCAGCTGCCCCCTCCTCCCACATACTTCCTAGCCCCTCCCATTTCTATGTAATAAAACTGGGAGAACTCTTCCCTGCATGGTGCTATGATTGCTCCTCTCCCCACCCCTCCCAGCCCCCCATCTCTGTGTACACGTAGCACAGGGAGCGGTGGGGGTGCAGGGGCCTCCTGGTGCAAGTAAAGCACATTGGCTGCAATTAAGAACAATAATAGAAAACTATTCCTAAACTTCCTGTGCAGAACGTTTAGAGGTTAAATGAATAATGATGATATTATTATTATGTCTTATTTTTTAAATAGTATTATTATACAAGATTTATATAGCAGCAACAAATGAAGAAAAGTTATCCAAACCATATTTGATTTCTTTATCAGACGTTAAATCACTAAATTAATTATTAAACGTTATAATATCGGTTCTGAAAACTGCCTATCTATACATAAAACAACTAAGAAAAAAAAACAAATACAAAAAACTTTAGGAAATTCCTTTATTTCCTATTCAGATAGTGTGGAGGTTAAGCAATGAATAATGATATTATTAATTATTTTTAATTTTATTATTATGTTTGTTGCCAAATCGGCGGCTATTGCCGGAAATGGCACCGTCCAAATCGGTGCGACACCGACTTTGGGGCGCCGCACCAGTTCCCAAAAGTAATTTCTGCACTACTTTTGGCGACTTCGGGTGAGATTTCAACAGACATCTCTGCAGAAACCCGCACAGATGTTTCTGAAATCGCCCCCCCCCCCCCCGAAGTCGGACTGAAATGCCGGGTTGAAATTGTGCGAGTTCAGCTGAACTCGCACGATTTCTAACCCGTAGCAATGTGAACCTGGGCTAAATCTGTCTTATTTTCTTGTCCTGTGCTAGTTTACTGAAGCTTAGATGCTAAATCTTACTACATACAGAGGTGATATATTGAGAAACAATGTTTGCAACACCCAATGCCAAATTCCGGTCCAGAAATGTAATTGTAGAAAAGTGCCTATTGTCATTTTATGACTTATGTTATGACTTATATAAAGGGAATCTTTAGTTTGAGTTTACTGGTCTTTTCAATAATAAATAAGTACTGAAATATATCTATATCGATCGATAGACAGATAGATAGATAGATAGATAGATAGATAGATAGATAGATAGATAGATAGATAGATAGATAGATAGATAGATAGATAGATAGATAGATAGATAGATAGATAGATAGATAGATAGATAGATATATGTAGCGGCATCCCCGACCTCCAGAGTCAGGGAGAGCTGGCATCCTCCCCTGTAGAGTGGGTCACTACTAGGCATGGTGGGTGTTTTGCAAGTTGAATGATTGGGCGCCAGTCACCTTTTGAATGCAAGAAAATTAGATTTATTGTCTCTTAACAGAACTGGTGGAGAGAGGGTTAGGGCAGGACAAAATAATAGGCAGACAGCTATACAGGTGGAGGGCCTTTAAGCTGGAAGCAGCCACTGTGTTTGTAGAACTGCTGTCTCCTATGGCAACTGAACTTTCAACAGTCAACAGAGATCTATACACTTAACTCACAGTAACCCATTCCAGATATTCTCTCACATCTCACAGTATCTTACTGTAGAACTTCACTCACTGAGCTCCCGCTCCCTCACTAGACTTTAAGATCCCAGTTGTCACTGGATCCCCTGAGCTCTTTCACAGCTAACCCGCTGTATACTCCTCAAGCGTCACCCCTGCTAACCCGCTGGGTTCCTGGCTTGGCACTCTGCTGAAGCTTTCCCACTTCTTCACTGTCCCCGGCTAGTGAATAAGGCTGCTCTGGTACTTCTTCAGTCTTCCATAACTGGCCTCTGATAACCAGAGTGGTTGTCCCTTCATGGCTACTGTGTCTCCTTTATCTCTGACCTTGATCC
This sequence comes from Lithobates clamitans, assembly GCA_037952925.1. Lineage (NCBI taxonomy): Eukaryota > Metazoa > Chordata > Amphibia > Anura > Ranidae > Lithobates > Lithobates clamitans. The sequence continues at coordinate 1,615,176 of JBBGZY010000692.1, read as the reverse complement.
TTACTTGCCCCTGGTGACAGGAGTGGTCGACCCATGTGGCAACTGCTTCTCCCTCACTGCTGGCAACAATGCGTTTCCCTGTCCGGTGGAACCACTGCAACTTGGTTGGGCTTCCGGCCGAAAGCTCCAACCCCACGCTGCTTTTCTCAAACCTGCATAGGTCTCAGACAGCCTAGCAGCCAGGTGCTCCCAGGGTAGGCCTTAGGCTTCTGGCCTAGCAACCCAGAGCCTTGTAACACATGTCCACCCAGACAGCCATCCAGACTCCTCCCGAATAAATAGGCTTTCCCAGCAGGCCAAGGGACTAAAGAAACCCTTGTCAAAAGGCTGAGACAACCCATTCACCCCTAGTCCGGGTTCACTATGCCCTTATCATTCTAATGCCACAGGCAACAGTGCCATCCAGTGACAGAAGAGAGAGGTGCATCAAATCGAGAGTTAGGGAAAAGTCAAAGAATCCCCCCTAACAATTAGCCAGGCTAGTTACCACCTAGCAAGTTAAATTTATTAGCAATCCTGCTTACAACCAGGGTGCTACATCTACAATATATAGCATAAGATTTAAAAATTTAAATATAATATATATATATATATATATATATATACACACAGTATCTCACAAAAGTGAGTACACCCCTCACATTTTTGTAAATATTGTATTATATCTTTTCATGTGACAACACTGAATAAATGACACTTTGCTACAATGTAAAGTTGTGAGTGTACAGCTTGTATAACAGTGTAAATTTGCTGTCCCTTCAGAATAACTCAACACACAACCATTAATGTCTAAACCACTGGCAACAAAAGTGAGTGCACCCCTGAGTGAAAATGTCCAAATTGGGCCCAATAAGCCATTTTCCCTCCCCGGTGTCATGTGATTCGTTAGTGCTTCAAGGTCTCAGGTGCGTTAAATTTGGTGTTATCGCTCTCACTCTCTCATACTGGTCACTGGAAGTTCAACATGGCACCTCATGGCAAAGAACTCTCTGAGGATCTGAAAAAAAGAATTGTTGCTCTACGTAAAGATGACCTAGGCTAAAAGAAGATTGCCAAGACCCTGAAACTGAACTGCAGTATGGTGGCCAAGACCATGCAGCTGTTTAACAGGACAGGTTCCACTCAAAACAGGCCTCGTCATGGTCGACCAATGGTGTTGAGTGCAAGTGCTCAGCGTCATATCCAGAGGTTGTCTTTGGGAAAAAAGACGTATGAGTGCTGCCAGCATTGTTGCAGAGGTTAAAGAGGTGGGGGGTCAGCCTGTCAGTGCTCAGACCATATGCCGCACACTGCATCAAATTTGTCTGCATGGCTGTCGTCCCAAAAGGAAGCCTCTTCTAAAGATGATGCACAAGAAAGCCCACAAAACAGTTTGCTGAAGACAAGCAGACTAAGGACATGGATTACTGGAACCATGTCCTGTGGTCTGATGAGACCAAGATAAGCTTATTTGGTTCAGATGGTGTGAGGTGTGTGTGGCGGCAACCAGGTGAGGAGTACAAAGACAAGTGTGTCTTGCCTACAGTCAAGCATGGTGCTGGGAGTGTCATGATCTGGGGCTGCATGAGTGCTGCCGGCACTGGGGAGCTACAGTTCATTGAGGGAACCATGAATGCCAAGATGTACTGTGACTTACTGAAACAGAGCATGATCCCCTCCCTTGGGAGACTGGGCCGCAGTTCAGTATTCCAACATAACAACCCAAAACACACCTTCAAGACAACCACTGCCTTGCTAAAGAAGCTGAGGGTAAAGGTGATGGACTGGCCAGGCATGTCTCCATACATAAACCCTATTGAGCATCTGTGGGGCATCCTCAAACAAAAGGTGGAGGAGCGCAAGGTCTCCAACATCCACCAGCTCAGTGATGTCGTCATGGAGGAGTGGAAGAGGACTCCAGTGGCAACCTGTGAAGCTCTGATGAAATCCATGCCCAAGAGGGTTAAGGCAGTGCTGGAAAATAATGGTGGCCACACAAAATATTGACACTTTGGGCCCAATTTGGACATTTTCACTTAGGGGTATACTCACTTTTGTTGCCAGTGGTTTAGACATTAATGGCTGTGTGTTGAGTTATTTTGAGGGGACAGCAAATTTATACTGTTATACAAGCTGTACACTCACTACTTTACATTGTAGCAAAGTGTCATTTCTTCAGTGTTTGCACATGAAAAGATATAATAAAATATTTACAAAAATGTTAGGGGTGTACTTACTTTTGTGAGATACTGTATGTAGCGCCCTGCTCCTGTTGACCAGGTGTTCGCATGTAAATTTAGTTTTTGGCTGAGCTGTAACCAGCTCAGATTGAATGTATATAGTTTACTGGATCTGTTCTGGAATTTACTTGGTTGTGCAGTTCCCACTGTTGCCAGTAGGTGTCACTGGTACCTTGGGACAGTGTGCGAATAACAACTTAGTGAAACTTTAATGAATATTCTTCTTTCAGAAACAGCCCAGTAGGAGGTTCCTGCCGCTGTGAATTCTGGGAGAGAGTATTTATGGGACAGATGCCAGGCGCTTAGATCAGTCCTGACCTCGTGGCCCTCCAGGCCTGGAGGCTACATTACTGCAGCTTTGCAAGTAGGCCCAGAAGCCTGTCTGGTGCCTACTACCGCAGAGGTGGCCCTTAGGCTGTCTTGCCTGCTAGGAGGAAGCCGAGCGGGGCCGAGGAAACCCAGGGGAGGACCCTTGCTGGAGAGAGCCAGGATGAAGGCTGGTCTCTCAGAAGGGCCTGGTAACTTACTTGGAGGACGCACCTATCTCTAACCTATCCTCACAGTACCGCCGGGTCGGCTTAAAGGTTCTGGTACTGTGAAGAAGCTGCTCTACAATTCAATCAAGGTAACTAACTGTCTGGCTGCTAAGTTTGTGAGAGAGACTTATCCAGGCTTATACGGGCTGCTAAGTCTGTAAAAGAGACTTGTCCAGACATCTTGCAGGTTGCTAGATCTGTGGCAGAGATCTACCCAGCCATACAAGATTTGAAGAGAGAAAACTGTGTTTTGTCCTCTATTCTGAAGATTCTGTAAGTGATCTGCTACAAAAAGGTATCTGCAACTCCCCTTGAACCTCTTTACTGCTACTTCTTTCAAGTTGTTTTTCATTAAAGCATTGAAGAAAAAGAACTAAGTGACTGTTGCATACATTGATGGGGGCAAGGCCCAAATTAGATTCTAAGTTTCTGATATGGTGAACTGTGGGTAAGGGGTGAAGGCAAAGACCCAATTTAAATCAGCAGCTCCTTCGGGGGTCAGTGCTACACGTATGTGTGTATATATGTATACACACACACACACACACACACACACACACACACACACACACACACACACACTACTGAGCTCTGCAACTAGAAATATATTCTGTAATCATATTATCTGTAATGCCATCATCATTAATTGGCCTTTTTGTGTTGCCTTTCGTACAGTACCACTGAACATGATGGTAATAATAATAAAAATAGCAGTACCCTCTTCTACACTATAGCATATGTGCTAAAAAAAAGTACCCATCAGTGCCGCATATTAGTGCCCATCATCAGTGCCGCCTTATCAGTGCCCCTCAGTGAAGGAGAAAACTTACTTATTTACAAAATTTTCTAACAGAAACAAGCAAAAACTTTTATTTTAAAATTTTCGGTCTTTTTTATTTGTTGCGCAAAAAATAAAAACCCCAGCGGTGATCAAATACCACCAAAAGAAAGCTCTATTTGTGGAAACAAAATGATAAAAAATTTTGTTTGGGTACAGTGTAGCATGACTGCTCAATTGTCATTCAAAATATTACAGCCCTGAAAGCTGAAAATTGGCTTGGGCAGGAAGGGGGGAAAGTGTCTGGTATTGAAGTGGTTAAAATAAAAAAATAAGTTATACTTACCGGCTCTGTTCATTCTTGCACAGAAAGGTCCCTTACCTCCTCTTCTGGAAATACCCCACTGGAGCTATCCACTCCTCCCCCTCTGCCAGGTGCCTCCTTAGTAATCCAGGTGCTATGGGGGCACCCAGGCACACAAGCTCCCGAGGCGGGCTGTGTGCATCCGTAAACACACACAGCACCAGTAAGCCACACCCCTCCTCCCTCCTCACAGGAGTTTGACTGACAGCAGCTCTGCTGCCCTCAGTGTCTCCTTTGAAATCAGGAATTGAGTGGAGCAGTGCTGCAGCCAAGACAGTGCTGGATCGGTGATAGGAGTCTGGTAAATGTTTAGGGATGGGGGTGGGCAGAACAGGTAGAGGGGTGTTTTTTTACACTAATGCAGGGAATGCATTAAGGTAAAAAAAAAAAAAGTTTTGACTCTAGAACCACATTAGGGACGGTTAGTGATAGTGCTAGTTTTAGGGTTACTAATTGGGCCATAAGAAGATGGAGGTAATATTGAGGTTATAAGAAGGGTTAGTGTTGCTCCTGACCATGCTTCTCCTTGATCCTGGCTAGACCACTTCTCTCATCGTGTCTGCTCACCTGAGGCTGACCTTGGCTCAGCTTCTGGACATGTCTCCTTGCTGTAGGCATGGTCTCCACCCTACTACATCCAAGATCTGCCTCACAGGTTCCTCCTGTACTACTGCGGGCACACAGACTTTCAATCATGGTTCACCCAGAGTGTCTTCAGGACTTCTGCCTGCAGCCCTAAAACCACTTCCACGGGCCATTTCCACAATAGCCATCAACCACTTGCTACTCTGTGCCTTGTACATCTGTCTACATACTCAGGGGTGCTCAGAGCCGCAAGGAAAGCCCTCGAGTCACCTCAGCCTCCAACCAAGGTACACAACAGAGGGTTAGGGTTAGTGTTGTGGTGATAGGGAGGGTTAGTGTTGTGGTTATAAGGAAGGCTAATGTTGGGTTATAAGGTGGCCTTGTGTTGGGTTATAAGGAGGGCTGATGTTGGGGTTATAAGGATAATTTTTGTTGGGGTTATAAGAAAGGCTAGTATTGTAGTTATAATGAGGGCTAGTATTGTGGTTACAAGGAAGGTTAATTTTGGGTTATAAGGAGGGTTAGCGTTGAGTTATAAGGATGGTTAATGTTGGGGTTATTAAGAGCGTTAGTGTTGGGTTTTTAAAGAGGGTTAATATTGGGTTTATAAGGATGGTTAATGTTGGGGTTTTGCCACAGTCCCCATTGGGTAGATCTCCCTTCACTTCCTGTCCCATAGTCAAGTTATAGGAAATCCCTGCAAATTAAGAGAATCCCTTGGGGGCACCCCAGGTCACCAGAATTACTGTCCCCATTGGAAGAATTACTTTTCTGAGGACAACCCAAAATGTGGTATTTTCTTTTACTATTGCTTTCACTTTCAATGATAATGATAACCATGACAATAACAGAGTGGATGAATCTCCCTGTCGGGGACACAGACAGCAATAAAAACCTAATAGGTATTCTAATCCATCTCCACTCTGTCCAAGAGGGATATTGTTGGGGTTATAAGGAGGGTTAGTGTTGGGTTATAAGGGGGGTTAGTGTTGGGGTTATAAGGAGGGTTAATGAAGTTACCAGGAGGGTTTTAAAGAGGGATGGTGTTGGGATTATAAGGAAGGTTAAAGTACTGTAGAACTAAAGACAAAGCTTTTTTATTTTAGATAGGGTAAGTGAGGGTTATACCTCCTCTTAGATTTTTTATTTGTTATCTGTGTCCCATTGTGGAGATTTTCCTTCATTTCCTGCCCCATAGCCAAAACAGGAAGTGAGAAGAGATCGCTCCAAAGTGAGGGAATCCTTGGAGGTCACCAGTGTCACCAGAACTAGTGTTATAATTGGAAGATTTCCCCTCTATTCCTGTTCTGGTAACAACCCAACATTTGGGGGTTTCTTTCACTTTCACTCTAGTTGATTACAGTAAACAGGAGGGTGAATCTACCTAATAGGAACACAGCAATAAAAACCTGACTGGGGTTCTAATCCCTCTCCACTCTATGCAACACAAAAAAACAAGTTTTGCCTTTAGTTGTACTGTAATGTTGGGATTATAAGGAGGGTTAATGTTGGGTTATAGGAGGGTTAAAGTGGTGTTCAGGCCGAAATTATACTTATTAAATAAAAATTCCCCTATAATACACAAGCTTAATGTATTCTAGTAAAGTTAGTCTGTAAACTAAGGTCTGTTTTGTTAGTTTATAGCAGTAGTTTGTTATTTTATAAATTTACAGCAGGCCGTGGCCATCTTAAGTGTGGGCATCTGAAGCCAGACTGTATTTCTTCCTGGATCTCATCCTTGCAGATCTCGCACATGCTCAGTGCAGCACAAGCAGTGTATCAGGTCAGGTTTCCATAGCAACGGCAGTGTGAGAGGAAGTTGCCGCCCCTTCCCAGAAGGCATTGCAAACAGGAAATGATGTGATGGGCCACGACCAGGGAGGAGGAAGTGAAAAATGAATATACAGCAGATATACAGTAGGTGCTGAGAATTTTTTTAAAAAAAATATCCAATTTGTTTACAGTGCACAGTTTAGTGAGGGATGCTGAAGAGTTGTAAAGGTGGGTGGAACTCCACTTTAATGTCACGCGGTCACTCTGCTCTCTCCTTCTATCAGTATATCCATAATTAGTACATTAACACTGCAGCACAACTGATTGGTATCTTGTGTTTCTTCTCCTTTTCCCTGTCTGAGCTCTGTTGCACATAGAATTACAAAAGACTGGTACCAGGTCAAATTCAGGTACTTACACTACTTGCATTTAAAGATCAAATTTAATGTATTAATCAATACAGAGCTGCATTAATTTGTGTCTTTTTTTATCTGCCCGGATTCCAGCAATAATTCCACTTCAGTACCATTGTGCTAAAATCTTTTTTGTGTTTGTGTGGAAGTGGCACCATCTAGTGGCTTTGTGCAATATAGCAATTCAGATCATCCCACTATCCACAAACCTATACTTTAAGACCCATTTCACACTGGAGTGACGCTTTACCGTCGTTTAAGTGGTGTTTTTCGGCCGCTAGCAGGGTGCTTTTAACCCCGGCCAGTGGCCAAAGAAAGGGTTAAAAGCGCCCGTGTTGCGGTGCTTCCGAAGCGCTTCCGAAGCGCTGCCCATTCATTTCAATGGGCAGGGACGCTTTACAGGTGCTTGCTATTTTTAGCGCTAAGATGCCTGAAAAGCGCCTCGGTGTGAAAGAGAAAAATGAAACAAAACTAAATCCATCAATTTAACATATTTAAAAAACTGTTAAATTCCCGGCACGTGCCGGGAATGACGACTGTCACATTGGTTGTGCTCCCAACCAAACTGTCAGACCATCCAATGGTTGGTGTCAGGGCCGGACTGGCTTGCCGGGATACCGGGAGATTTCCCGGTAGGCCGCCTGAGTTGCTGCGGCTGCAGTGCTCCCCTCCTGCTCCTGTGTGTCACGGAGCTGGCTGTGTCTGTGTTCGGCGGCCGCGCTGTAACATGGTCCCGCCCCCCTAGACCGGCTTGTGTGATAGTGGATAGAATCAGTGTTCCGCCTATCACACGAGCCGGTCTAGGGGGGCGGGACCATGTTACAGCGCGGCCGCCGAACACAGACACAGCCACCTCCGTGACACACAGGAGCAGGAGAGAGGGATACTGTAGATGCCCGCCCATACAGTCTGCCCTGTTTGCCTCAGCCTGTATAGGAGGATCAGCGGGGGGAGAGGAGGGGGGCCGCATATAGAGGAAATGAGCTTTCTATATTCCTCCATGCAGCCGCTGAATACTTGCAGGAGGGAGAGGAGGAGAATCAAGTATTCAGCGGCTGCATGGAGGAATATAGAAAGCTCATTTCCTCTATATGCGCCCCCCAGCCGATCCTCCTATCCAACTTCTTTTACTGGCCCCCCCAGTTCTCCTTGTGCTCCCTGGCTCCTCCCCATGCTCTCCTCCCCTCACCACACTCTCCAGCCCCCCCCCCACAGTTCTCTCCACCCCTGTTTTTTCTGCCCCCCCCCTGCTCTCCAGCTCTCCCCATCCTACTCTAGCCACCATCCCAGTGCTCTTCACTCCCCCAGTGCTCTCCACCCATGTTCTTTCTCCCCCCCCCCAGTGCTCTCCAGCTCTGCCCATCACTCTCCAGCCCCCACCCCAGTGCTCTCCGCCCCCCACAGTGCTCTCCAGCCCCCCATTCTCCGCACCCCTGTTTTCGGTCCCCCCGGTGCTCTCAAGCTCCACCCATCACTCTCCAGCCCCCTCCCCAGTGCTCTCCGCCCCCCACAGTGCTCTCCAGCCCCCCATTCTCCGCACCCCTGTTTTCGGTCCCCCCGGTGCCCTCAAGCTCCACCCATCGCTCTCCAGCCCCCCCGTGCTCTTTGCCCCCCGTGCTCTCCACCCCTGTTTTTTTTTGGCTCCCCCTCCAGTGCTCTCAAGCTTCCCCCCCAGCACTCTCCGCTCCCCACCCCTGTACTCTCCACTCCCCCGCCAGTGCTCTCCAGTCCCCCGTGATTTCCACCCCTGTTCTTTCTGGCCCCCACTGGTGCTTTCAAGCTCCCCCCATTGCTCTCCACTCCCCCCTGCTCTGTGTACCCCCCAGTGCTCTCCACCCCTTTTTTTCTGCCCCTCCCCCAGTGCTCTTCGCCACCCCACACTCTTAGCCCCCCCGTGCTCTTTGCCCCCGTGCTCTCCACCCCTGTTTTTTTTGGCTCCCCCTCCAGTGCTCTCAAACTTCCCCCCCAGCACTCTCCGCTCCCCACCCCTGTACTTTCCACTCCCCCCTGCATTTTGCCCCCACCCATGTGCTCTCCAACCCCCGCCAGTGCTCTCCAGTCCCCCGTGCTTTCCACCCCTGTTCTTTCTGGCCCCCACTGGTGCTTTCAAGCTCCCCCCATTGCTCTCCACTCCCCCCTGCTCTTTGTACCCCCCAGTGCTCTCCACCCCTGTTTTTCTGCCCCTCCCCCAGTACTCTTCGCCACCCCACACTCTTAGCCCCCACAGTGCTCTCCACCTCTGTTCTTTTTGGACCCCCAGTGCTCTCAAGTCCCCCCCCCCCAGCGCTCTCCGCTCCCCATCCCTGTGATTTCCACTCCCCCCTGCTCTTTGCCCCCACCCATGTGCTCTCCAACTCCGCCAGTACTCTCTGCTCCCCCTTCTTTCCAGCTCCCACCCAGTGCTCTCCACTTCCCCAGGACCAGAGGACAGGCTGACTGGGGCTGGAAAATGAGGATGGCTGAAGGTGCAGGTGGCCAGGGACCACTCCATCTCACAGCAAACAGATCCTCTGGAAGGAGCACTGTCCCCATCCAAAACGAGAACAGACCCTGCCTGCTGTTGGCCATCATGGATATCCTGCTGGCATGCAAGGTACCGTACCGAGCATCAACAACACACCTTCCCACAGACAGGGACTGCTGACTGGGCCATGGGGCACAGGAGGGGCTGCAATGATGGGCACAGTGAAGCTGCATTCCTGGGCACAGTGAGACTGCATTCACGGGCACAGTGAGACTGCATTCACTGGCACAGTGAGACTGCATTTGATGGGCACAGTGAGGCTGCATTGATGGGCACAGTGAGGCTGCATTGATGGGCACAGTGAGGCTGCATTGATGGGCACAGTGAGGCTGCATTGATGGGCACAGTGAGGCTGCATTTGATTGGTACTGATGAGGCTGTATTTGATGGGCTCTGGTGAGGCTGCATTTGATGGGCACTGGTGAGGCTGAATTGAGCTCCTGAATCATGTCTGCAGTCTCTGACCATCTCCTGTATCATGTCTGCAGTCTCTGACAATCTCCTGTATCATGTCTGCAGTCTCTGACCATCTCTTGTATCATGTCTGCAGTCTCTGAGGGAGTCTGCAGAGGAGTCAAGAGTGGGAGCACCGCCAGATGGGGGTCTTGGGAGAAGTCAGACAAGTGTGGACTGTGGAGAGGAGACTATAGGATAAAACCAGAGCCACCGAGCTGGAGCCGACTGACTGAGCCCTACACGGTGCACCTGAGAAGAGGTCAGTGACAGCACCGCTAGGCCAGTCTGAAGGGGGGGTCACTGATGTAAGGGGGGAGTGAATACGATAATGTAAGGGGGCACCGATATAAAGCACAGCCTTATATCAGTAACCCACCCCCCCTTACCTTAGTGTATTCTTTCTGCGGAAGGTGGTTTCCCCCCCCCCCTCCCACGTTCTGAGTTCCTGGGGTCCCCCTTGATGATTGATCACTTACCACTTTTAACTGGAATTTGCTTATATAAAGCCCTATGTGATTTCATATCTGTCTTATCTATATATAATACACTCTTCAAATGTGCATTTTATGGTTTTCCCTTTCATGAACAAGAAATCAATGACGTTATGCTGTTGCGGTGGTATAATAATGCTGTGGGGCTGGTATGAATTTTTTTCCAGGGCTGGATGTTATTCCCAGTCCGGCCCTGGTTGGTGTCATAACTGATCACATGTGCAGCACCATGGCAGTTGCAAATCCAATAGAGGCCAAGAGGGCAGCTTCCTTGAAAAAGATGGGAGGGTTTAGTCTTGCTTTAAATATACATAACTTAAAGTGGAGTTCCGCTTATAAAATAAAAATTAAAAGTCAGCAGCTACAAATACTGCAGCTGCTGACTTTTAATAATCGGACACTTGCCTGTCCCAGGGTCCAGCGATGCGGGGGAACAAAGCCCCGCTTGTCTCCCCCTCCTCTTTGCGGCGCCAGCATTGTAACTGTGGGTGCCCTTCACAGCCGGGCACCCACTGCGCATGCGCGAGCCCGTGGCGTGCCGTGACTGGCCAGGAAAATCATCCAGGACCTGTGACGTGTCCCAGATGATTGCCGAGAGGGAGGGGGGGAGAGGTGATCTCCCTTCCGGTGCCGCGGTGCGCCAGAAGGGAGTGGGAGCTAGGACCCTCTAAAAAGAGGGTATCCGCTCTTCCCCCCAAAAAAATGACATGCCAAATGTGGCATGTCAGGGGGTCACCTTCCCTTAAAACGGAAGTTCCATATTTGGGTGGAACTCCGCTTTAAATTGGAACATTGGTCAGAAAGTGAAGTCCTGCTAGATCATTTCAGGTTGGCCCCTATTGCGGGTATAGCTGTAATGTAAAACATTACAAATAAGTGTCTATACAGTTTAAAATCCAGTAATACATTGTTCCACCCTGCTCTGTACATGCTCAGTTGCTCTCCCTTTTTAGGCATTTTTAGGAACTGCCGAGTTTGTAGAGGCCGATCTGCTGACATCCTTAACCACTTGCCACCCGCCCACCGCCAAATGACGGCAGGGCGGTGCAGCTCTCGTTCTGGGTGGACGTCATATGACGGCCCGTGGGGGCGTTCATCGCGGCGATCGGTGGCGATCAGTCTGACACAATACTACACTGATCTCCGTCAGAGGCTCTTTACCATGTGATCAGCCATGTCCAATCATTGCTGATCACGATGTAAACAGGAACAGCCGTTGATCAGCTTTTCCTCACTCGCGTCTGACAGATGCGAGTAGAGGAGAGCCGACCGGCTGCTCTCCTGACAGGGCGGTCTGTGCTGATTGTTTATCAGTGCAGCCTAGGGTTGCCACCTGCCCGGGATTCACCCGCACAGTTTAGGTTTTGAATCATGTGTCCAGGTTCCAGTCCACCTGAAACCCGGACACACATAGCTCCCAACTGTCCCTGATTTCGAGGGACTGTCCCTGATTTGGAGCAATGTCCCTCTGTCTCTCATTCCTCCTCATTTGTCCCTCATTTTGGTCTAATCTGTATAGATGTATATAAAATGCACTTTATCTATCAAAAAGTGTTTTCCAGCGCTAAACCTTTCATCTGATTTCTAAATTGCTGCATTTGTAAATTCCAAAAGCCAATATAAAGGAATAGAAGTGGTAAAAAAAGCACTTGTGGGTTGTGGCAAGGGGTGTGTCCTATGCTTGCATACTTTTGCTGCTAGGTGTCCCTCATTCCCAAAAAGTTGGGAGGTATGGACACTAGGGATGAGCCGAACACCCCCCGGTGTCCAGAACATGCGAACGGACCAAAATTTTGCACGAACATTCAAACACCGTTAAAGTCTATGGGACTCGAATGTGAGAAATCAAAATTGCGAACTTTAAAGGCTAATATGCAAGTTATTGTCCTAAAAAGGGTTTGGGGACCCGGTCCAGCCCCAGGGGACATGTATCAATGCTAAAGAAAGTTTTAAAAACGGCCGTCTTTTTTGGGAGCAGTGATTTTAATGATGCTTAAAGTGAAAAAATAAAAGTGAAATATTCCTTTAAATATCGTACCTAGGGGATGTCTATAGTATGCCTGTGAAGTGGCGCTTGTTTCCTTTGTGTAGAACAGTCCCTGCACAAAATGACATTTCTAAAGGAATAAAAGTCATTCAAAACTGCTTGCGACTGTAATGTAATGTCGGTTCCCGGCAATATGGATGAAAATTGAGAAAAATGGCATGGGTAACCCCTCAGCCCATTACCAGGCCCTTTGAGTCTTGTATGGATATTAAGGGGAACCCCGCACTCAAATTAAAAAAAGAAAAGGCGTGGAGCCCCCAGGCCCTATATACTCTGAACAGCAGTATACAGGCGGTCCAAACAAGACAGGGACTGTAGGTTTGCTCTTAAGTTGAATCTGTTTGTAATTTGGAACAGGTACATTTTGTAAGTGTAGCTCCAGCCAAAAAAATCTATTTTTTAAGCTTTTTAGGGAGGGGGTAATCATCACCCCTGTAACATTTGCTTTGCTGTCTGTGCCCCTGTTCAGAAGATTTCACCTCACTTTCTGTCCCAATGACAATTGGATTTTGAAAATTTGGGGTTTTTGGGGAAACAAGGATTGATTATAATAAAGCATCTGTGGAGACACCTTTTTTTCCATATTAACTCTTACAGGAGAGAATTTCCCTTCCTAGGGGTAGATTTCCTCTCACTTCCTGTTGTCTCCCTCCGTTTGTAAGTTGGAGTCGTTTGTAAGTCAGATGTTTGAAAGTAGGGGACCGCCTGTATATACTATACGGCCTGCCCTATATACTCTGCAGAAATTTGGTGTTGGTGTTGGTGGTACCAGAACACTGTAAGCCCTCACAGTTACTCTTGGTGGGTGCTGGAACAGGAACCGCCGTGAAATATTATATCAAGAATTGTAATTACATGCCCCTGTTGAACAGGGGCAGAAAAATTGGGCCGTTGGTGTGATGGTGTTGCCACAACACTGTAACCCCTCACAGTTACTCTTGGTGGGCGCAGGAACGGGCCCTGCTGTGAAATATTAGATCAAAATTGTAATTACGTGTCCCTGTTAAACAGGGGCAGAAAAATTGGGCCTTAGGCACTGGTGCCACAACACTGCAACCCCTCACAGATACTCTAGTTGAGAGCGCAGAAACGTGCCCTGCTGCAAAATATTACAGCAAAAATTTTAATTACGCCCCTGTTAAACAGGGGCAGAAAAATTGGGCCTTAGGCGGCGGTGGTGGTGCCACAACACTGCAACCCATCACAGATACTCTAGAGCGCAGGAACGAGCCCTGCTGCAAAATATTACAGCAAAAATTGTAATTACGTGCCCCTGTTAAACAGATGCAGAAAAATTGGGCTTTAGGCACTGGTGGTGGTGCCCAGAACCAAAAATGTTCTTAGAAGCTATCAACATGAACATTGAGGAGGAATAGGATAGTCACTCAGCATCAGCATAGGCAGTCTTCAAGGGATCTCACATTTATAAAAAAATGAATTGGTTACATCAGCATCAGGTGCTTGGTAGCTGGTGATCCAAGACTGATTCATTTTTATGAAGGTGAGCCGAGATTTTTATGAAGGTGAGCCGATCAATCGAGTCTGTGGACAGGCGCACTCTTTGATCGGTTACAAAGCCTCCAGCAGCACTGAATGTGCGTTCAGATAGAACACTGGATGCAGGAGAGGCCAGTAGCTCAATTGCATACTGTGCAAGCTCTGGCCAGTGATCCAGCCTCAAGACCCAGTAACCCAGTGGATTTTCGGTTGGAAAGGTCTCCATGTCTGATCTTGCCCCAAGGTATTCCTGCACCATGTAAATCAGACGCTGGCGATGGTTGCTGGAACCGATCAGACCTTGTCCAGGAGGACACGTTGTCCAGGAGGACCAGGAAATTGTAACCTCCCAGGCTCTGGAAACGTATTGCACAAACCTTTCTGCAAGGCCTCCGGAAGATGTTTCATCCTCCGCTCCCTCTGCGAAGGCTGGATAAGTTCCGCAACCTTACCCTTGTAACATGGATCAAGAAGGGTTGCCAGCCAGTACTGATCCTTCTCCTTGATACCACGAATCCGAGGGTCCTTTCGCAGGCTTTGCAGGATCAGAAAGGCCATGCAGCGTAGGTTTGCTGAGGCATTCGGTCTGGAGTCCTCTGGGTCACTAAGGATGTCATGATCCACAGCCACCTTCTCCCAGCCACGTACAAATCCATGGGTTTCTGGGGACTGAAAACGATCCCTTGAAGACTGCTGCTGATACTGAGTGCCAGGCTCCACCTCCATGCTGGCACAATCCTCCTCCTCCTCCTCTTCCCGTGTGATAGGCGGGCCTGCAGGAATACTGTCTGGATAAAGGGGGCCTTGAGAGGTAAGGAAGTCCTCCTCTTCATCCCTCTGTTCTGCCTCAAGTGCCCTGTCCATTATTCCACGCAGTATGTGCTCCAACAGGAAGACAAGAGGGACAATTATCACTGATGCATGCACTGTCACTGCTCACCATCCTCGTGGCCTCCTCAAATGGTGTCAGGACAGTGCATGCATCCTTGAATATTAGCCACTGATGTGATGAAAAAAAGCCAAGCTCCCCTGACCCTGTCCTGGTGCCATACTCGCACAGGTACTCATTGATGGCCCTCTGCTGTGTGTGCAGCCGCTGCAGCATTGCCAACATTGAGTTCCACCTCGTGGATATGTCACAGATGAGGCGGTTCTTGGGCAGGTTGCATTGCTTTTGAAGGTCAACCAGCCGAGCACTGGCATTTAAATGACCGGCGGAAATGCCCACAGACTTTCCTGGCCTGCCTCAGGAGATCCTGTAAGCCCGGGTACCTGCACAAGAAGCACTGCACCACCAAATAAGGACGTGAGCCAAACAGGGAACATGGGTCAAGTGTCCCTGTCGTAGGGCGGAGAGGAGGTTGGTGCCATTGTCGCAAACAACCATTCCTGGCTGAAGCTGGCGTGGCGTAAACCACTTCTGAACCTGCCCCTGCAGAGCTGACAGAATCTCTGCCCCAGTGTGCCTCCTGTCCCCTAAGTAGACCAACTCAAGCACCGCATGGCATCTTTTTGCCTGAGTGCTTGCTTAGCCCCTAGAACACCTACGGAGCAACACTGGTTCCGAGGACAAATCTGCACAGGAAGAGGCAATAGAGGAAGAAGAAGAGGAGGGGGTGGAGGAGAGAGGTGTGGCAGAATCACCATTACCAGCATTTTGGAGGTGTGGTGGCGGAACAAGCTCCAACATTACTGCACCCTGTCCTGCATCCTTCCCAACAGCCAGCAGGGTTACCCAGTGCGCCGTGAAAGAAAGGTAAGGTCCCTGTCTATGCCTACTGGACCATGAGTCAGTGGTAATATGCACCTGACCGCTGACCGCCCTGTCCAACGAGGCCAAGACATTGCCTTCCACATGCCGGTAGAGAGCCTGAATATCCTTCCGAGAAAAAAAATGGCGTATGAGAACCTGCCACTGAGGTACCGCACATTCCTCAAATTCTCAAAAGGGGGTAGAGTCTACCAGTTGAAAAGGCAGCAGTTGGAGTGCTAGCAATTTAGCCAAACTAGCATTCAGCCGCTGAGCATGTGGATGGCTGGGACCGAATTTCTTTCAACGGTTTAGCAAATGGGGTAGGGAAATTTGCCTGCTACAATCGGATTTAGGTGTACCGCTAGCAGATTGCCCGCAAGTGCTTGGGACACCTAATTCTACACCTTCATTCCTCTCAGTGCAGGTCTCTGAGAGGACTGAAGGTATAGTGGGATTGGAGATCCCAGCTGATGAGGAGCAAGGAGAGGTCCGCCTTGTTCTTTGGTGTGGGTCTTTTAAGTACTGTTGCCAACGGACTGCATGGGAGCTCGACATATGTCTGGTCAAGCATGTGGTGCCCAAGCGGCTGCTGTTTTGGCCACGCTTGATACGCTTCAGACATATGTTGCAAACAGCAGCGGTGCGATCTGCTGCACACGTCTCACAAAAGGCCCACACCAAAGAACTTTTGAAAAAACGTACGGAGTCAGCAGCGCCCTGCACATGCGGAGCTCTGCGGTGTGATGCAGTCGGTTGGCTGTCCTTAATCTGGCCCCTGGAGGGCATCCTGTCTCATTGGAGATGTGCCTCCTCCCCTCTTCTATCAGGCACCCACGTAGAATCAGTGACCTCATCATCCCCTCCCTCCTCGCCACTGGAGCAAAACTGGCAGTATGCTGCAGCTGGGGGAACATGACTGCCAGTTTCTTGTCCTTCTTGGGCACCCCCACTCTCTGGGCTCACATTATACTGCCTTCATCCTCAACCTGGGTATCATCATCGGAGCCTTCAAAATGCTAACTGCAGCATGTACCTGACACTGTGGTCGAACAGTTCGGGGGACTCCTCAGGACATGTGGTGGGGCTAGGGAAGGAGTGACTGATGCCATTGAGCCTATGGAATAGGCTGCTTTGGCAGCTGCATTGGCAGCCAAACTTGTCTTGGCCTGGGTGACAGAGGATAAGGAGGATGAGGATAGCTTTGTGATCCACTCTATCAACTCTTCTGCATGTTTTGTCTTAACACAGCCAGCTGTAGAAAAAAAGGACAAGCGTGCCCCACGACCACATGCTGAGGATGCACCGTGTCCACGACCAGCACTGTTGGCTGCAGACACCTGCCTGCTTGCCCTTTTTTAGTGGCCTGTGAGCATCTGCCTTTCCTTGGTGGCCTTCCAGACATGCTGTAAAATTGGATTAGCAAAACACCGCCTGAAGTTTACTAGAAAAATTACACCAGGAGTCAGGTATAGGCTTTGCTAGAGTAGAATGCAGTGGATATATATGTAGGAGACTGTATATATATCTTGTTGCACTGCAGATCACTGAATCACCTGCCTGCCCTGCCTGCCTGAAAGTGTCTTTGAATACGTACACCAAGAATGGCCTGTAGTCAGGTATAGGCTTGGCTAGACTAGAATGCAGTGGATATATATGTAGGAGACAGTATATATATTTAATGCACTGCAGATCACTGAATCACTTGCCTGCCTGCCTGCCTGAAAGTGTCTTTGAATACGTACACCAGGAATGACCTGCAGTCAGGTATAGGCTTGGCTAGACTAGAATGCAGTGGATATATATGTAGGAGACAATATGTTGGAAGGCTGACCGCAGGCCAGCCTAGATTTGTGGGAGGAGTCCGGGGCTATATAGCCCTCCTCCACGGCCGGTTTCAGAGTCGGCTTGAGTTCCCGGCCAGTCGACGTCATTTCCAGTGGATTCATTTCCGTTTTTTTCATTTAAGGCATCTCCGTGCACCGCGGCACCTCGTGGCTTTAGTCCGGTCTGTTGGGCGGAAGGTAGGTGGGGGGGCCCTCTCTGATGGCTCGGTGGGTGCCGGGGCGATGGTGCACGATCGGTCGGTCAGCCGGCCGGGGGAGGGACGGTCATGGCATCCACAGCTGGCGGTGGTGCTAGCAGGGCGATCGGAGGGCCGTGTTGCAGGCTGATTGTGGGCATGATGTGGAGGTGTAGGGGTGACTCGGTCAGGGTTGTGCTGGGTGGCTGTAGAGCTAGGGGGGGGGTCATCTGAGCTGCCAGTAGGAGCCTGTGCTCAGGGGGATGGGGTGCCTTCTTCATGTGTCTGGCACGTGACTTACTGGGGGTTCGTACGAGGCGTCTCAGGCATGGAGGGGGGAGGGCAGGGGGTCACACAGCAGGGGTCGCTCTGTCACGGTGTACTGTGTGTGGGTCTGCAGACGTGGGCATGCTTCTTTCAGGGGATGCAGTCCAGCGCTACTCTCTCCTTCTGGGGCACGCACTGTCTCAGCATGTGTGGGTGTCATTTGTTCTTTGATATGTTATCTCTTTTTTTGACATTTTTTTTTCAGGTTCTGTTCCTGTACAGGTGTTTTTGTTCTCCGAGATCCTTGCGTTTCTCAAAAACATCAGATGCGTTCAGGGTTTTGTAGGGGGAAAGGGGGGGGGGTCGATGCAGTCGGCTTGTTAGGGTTTTTTTTGTTTGTTTTTTTTTATTGGTTGCATTCCTTTTGCAGGTTACGTGATTTACTTGTTTTGTTTCTCTGTCTGTTATTTTACCATTTTCAGGTTCATCACCTCGCGGGTGATTCGTTCGTGTTGTCCCAGCTTTTAAGCAAAAGCGGCAGGAGCATGCATGTCGTTTGTGTTCAGGATCTATCATGACTTTAGATCCTCACGGGCAGGGGCGGACTGACAGCTCAAGGGGCCCCCGGGCAAAAGGAAATCATGGGGCCCCCTGTTTCTCCGCCTACGTTCAAGCTACATCCACACAAAGTCCCACCTACATATTGCACTGCCCACATTGCATGCGTTCAAAGAATTTCTCTACATGATGTTCAAAATAAATGTTCCACTCGTACAATATTGAAACCCCTTATGGTACATTTTAGGATGTACCACTCTCCTTGTTCTCCTTTCTTTCTCTATCCTAATTTCTTGTTTTTCCCTATCCCTCTCTCTAGCCATCTTTCTTGTTCTTTTTATTATTTTTTCTCTCCCTTTTTCTTTGTTACTCCCCCTTTTTTCCCCTCCCTTCCATGTATTCTCTATTTTTATTCCTTCTCTTGCTACTTTGTGGGAATGGGATGAGTGGCAGTGCTGGTGGGTAGTTGGGATCAGTGGCAATGCTGGGGGGAGTTCTGATCAGCCAACTTAGGTGCTCTTGATCAAGCTCATCTGCTGATCTGAGAACTGTTTATTGGCAACTATACACAGGTAGCGTTACTCACTGTGTCTTCGACTTTGTGGTGTCTCGTAACAGTGACACCTATGCCAAAATCAGGAGATAGGGTCTCCTTCAGCCCCTCCCACTTCACATTCCTCACCAGTCAGCTGACCTCTAGTGTCTGCCCCCCCAGCCATGCCGTGAAATGAATGTGCGGCTGCGAAGAGGCTGAGTGGGCGGCTACGGGATCCAGGAACAGCCCTGCTGGGCGGCCACAAAAAGGCTGGGAGAGCAGTGCGGGCTTCAGGAACAGCCCAGGATTCGGTGACCCCTGGCAAATCATCATTCGACCCCCAGGTTGAGAACCACTGCTTTACAGGTTCTGCAACAAAAATATAATAAATGCACATTTTTTTACCTCCAAAAAATGTGCATTTATAATTTTTTCTAAAAATGTGAACTTAGTTTTTAACAATTCACCTCATGGTGAATAAATCTATTACTGAATACACCTCATAAGTAATTTTAACCCCCACAAAGTCAGTTAGTGTCCCTCCCAGCCAGTGTCCGTTAGCACCAGATTGGCCACCACACTATCACAGTTACAATAAAAGTTGCTGATCACCACTATTACAGTATAGCTGCATACATTCCAGTATATATCCCCCATAGTTTGTAGACACTATAAAACTTTCAAACAAATTAATAAATATACTCTTATTCGGATTTTTGTTTTTAACAAAGACATGTAGCAGAATACATTTTGGCCTAAATATATGAAGAAATTTGTCTTTTTATAACAGAAAGTAGAAAATATAGTTTGAAAAAGAAATATTTATCTTTTTTTCGTTTTTATAATAATAATAAAAAAAACACCACAGGTCAAGTGGTTAAACAGAATTTTAATGCAAACAAACACATCATACCCAATTACGGTATTTGGTAAAATAGAAAAGATTGGGTTGCGTCGAGTAAATAGATACCAAGCATGTCAAGTCCTAAAATTTAGCACACCTGTGGAATCGTAAAAAACCGTGGTACCCAAAATTCTCAAAGGTGATGCTTTAAAGCCTTTTCGGGTTATCACTTTAGAGTTAACTTTGAATTACGGCCCTAGAATTGCTCTCACCCCGACGTTCCGGTGCATACTATACATGTATCCATTATTGTTTACATACATGTGCTCGTCCTTCATAACGCTTTTTATATAGAGTGTGTGAAGGGATTATGGGTGTGCTTTACATTTTTTAAAAATAATTTTTATTTACTTTATATCATTTTTAACTGATCACCAATGTAAGGAACATCCTTCTCACTGACCACCAATGTAAGGAGCATTCTTGTCACTGACCACCAATGTAAGGAACATTCTTCCCACTGACCACCAATGTAAGGCGCATTCTTCCCACTGACCACCAATGTAAGGAACATTCTTCCCACTGATCACCAATGTAAGGAACATTCTTCTCACTGATCACCAATGTAAGGAACATTCTTCCCACTAACCACCAATGTAAGGAGCATTCTTCCCACTGATCACCAATGTAAGGAACATTCTTCTCACTGACCACCAATGTAAGGAACATTCTTCTCACTGACCACCAATGTAAGGAACATTCTTCTCACTGACCACCAATGTAAGGGACATTCTTCTCACTGATCACCAATGTAAGGGGCATTCTTCTCACTGACCACCAATGTAAGGAACATTCTTCTCACTGACCACCAATGTAAGGAGCATTCTTCTCACTGACCACCAATGTAAGGAGCATTCTTCCCACTGACCACCAATGTAAGGAACATTCTTCCCACTGATCACCAATGTAAGGGGCATTCTTCTCACTGACCACCAATGTAAGGAACATTCTTCTCACTGACCACCAATGTAGGGACATTCTTCTCACTGACCACCAATGTAAAGAGCATTCTTCTCACTGACCACCAATGTGAGGAACATTCTTCCCTCTGATCACCAATGAAAGGAACATTCTTCTCACTGACCACCAATGTGAGGAACATTCTTCCCTCTGATCACCAATGAAAGGAACATTCTTCTCACTGACCACCAATGTAGGGACATTCTTCTCACTGACCACCAATGTAAGGAACATTTATAGTGTACAGATTTTAGTGATATATATATATAATAAACGCACTAAGCCCAGGTTCACACTGACAGCGGGAATGAAAGTGTGTGAGTTCAGCTAAACTCGCACAATTTCATACCCACATATCAGTGTGAGTTTGGCAGCGATTTCAGAGACATCTGTGCGGGTTGCTGCACAGATGTCTATGGAAATCGCACCCAGAAGTCACCAAAAGTTGTACAGAAACTACTTTTGGGAATCAGTGCTGCGCCACAAATGCGGCATCGCACTGATTCGGGTAGTGCCATTGTCGGCAATTGCCGCTGATTTGCCATGCGATTTGCCATGGCAAATCGCATGGCAAATTGCTCCAATGTGAACCAGGGCTAAGTGCTATTCCCTATATATAACACTGATATCTATACACTGAGTGCACTGAGTGGCATTCAATGTACCAGATGTCAGTGTGCACTAGTGAATAGCACCTGCCACCTGGTAAATAGGCACAGCACAGGGCAAGAATGAAGTGGAACACTCAGCAGCATGGCTCTCTCGTTTACAACACACATGATAATGCACTAACTGGCAACTGCTCTCCTCTTTTGTCATTATCACACTGACCTGCTGCTGCACACAAGGCAGGTCAGTGTGGGTTCCTTTGGGAAAGGGAAATTCTTCTCTCCAGATGCCAGATGACTTGCTCAGCCTGTGCGGCGCGCTCTGCTGCCTCCAGCTTCTTTACCGGTCCCCCGCGGCAGTGACGAATGGCCCCGCCCCTCGGCTGAATTCCCCAGGGGGTGAGATGGCCGGAGCGCCTGTCACTAAAATCATTCCCGAACGGCTGACGGCTCGCCTCTGAGCTGATGAATGATCCATCCTGGCCAGCTCTGCTCATATAGCCGCATCAACCAGAGTTAAAGGCTACACTTTACTGCTTCGGAAGGGGTATTGTTTTTCATATTATGCTGCGGGCACCTCCAGGGACGGACGGACGGACTGAGCCGGCCCGGGCCCCCCCCCAACACGGGGCACTCGGACAGCGACCGACTGACCGAATGGTCAGTCCGCCCCTGCTCACGGGCCAAAATTCACTTGTAAGTGTCAATACAGATTCTCAGGCCAACATTCAAACGTCATACACTTTCACTTACTACTTTTATTTCCGTACCCACCACGCTCTGTGGCAGTGTTGCCAACCGTCAGTATTTTTACTGGCAACCAGTAAAAAACAGGCATTTTTCTCCTGCCAGGAAATGCCAGTAAAAGTAAAAGGTTGCCAGTAAAAAATATGGCTGTGACGCTCGGCTTGGTCCGGAGTCAGCTGGGACCATCCGCGTGCCTGCTACAGTGTGATCCGGCGGCTCTGGCAGAGGCGGTGCCTGAGCATGTTGTGTGATGTCATGGTGCAATGGAGCCAAGCAGAGCGGCCAGAGCCTCGTGTTCGGGTCTGCGGTATTGGAGCAAGGCAAGCTGGGACCGAGACTGTCAGTGCTATTTAGACTGGAGTGGACTGGAGGACCACCTGGCTTGGAGAGAGACTGTCACTGTGACTCAGGAGGGGACGTGTTGTGTCAGTGAGGTCTCATCATCATTTGTGCTGCTGCACACGGCTGTCAGTGTCACTGTGAGAGTCAGTTTTATGTGTGTGCTGTCCATTCTAATTTCATGCACTCCTGAGTCCTGTCCCTGAACTACTTACTTACTATATATCGAAAATAAAATAAGAAATATGTTTTTTGCCTTATCTACTTTACTTTAAATCATATTGCTAATTGCATATTGTATTTGTAGCCTAAATACTGTCATTTGCACTTAAAACTGTAATTTTGTAACTTTTGGAAATGCCAGTAAAAACTTGGGCGTGCCAGTAAATTTTGGGTGTTGTGTCAGTAAATTTCAATCTGGTAGGTTGGCAACACTGCTCTGTGGGTATCGTAGCCTTGAGTGTTCGTTGTTAATTGCCTGTCTTGGCGCCACAGGTTGCTCGGGCTCACTCAGTACATGCACGTAGGGTGGTTGCGCATCAAGTTTCATTCATGTGCTGTTTGGCACAATATTGCACCCACATTTCTTTAGGTCTGATCTTCGGGAGGGGGGAGGGGGGGGTTGGATAGTCGTTACAAATCTTTCCCTAAAGTATTTCTTACTGTTTTTCGTTTTAGATTCAACCATGTCACACATGTCAGAAAGCGATAAGTTTGCGTTCATTTCTCCATCCCTTACTGGGGTTTCGGAGCACGGAGGCACCCCGTCATTAAGGAGTTGGACTGTGCCCAGGCTCACGGCGGAGCTTCGTCATAGGGGCATTTCTTTTCCGGCTACGGCCAGGAAGGCGGAACTTTTTAGGTTATTGTTCCCCAATCCGGCACAGCCTCTCCCTTCTACCAGTTTGAGTCAGGTGTCGGTGCACAATTCACTTACGCAGATCCATGCTTTGTTAAATACACTTTCCACTTCCATGTCTCAGATGCAGGACAGAATGGAGGTGGTGGAAGCACATGCGGCCAGAGCACAGGTGTCACCTGCACCCCCAGCTCCAGTCCTTCCCAGTGCTCCCGCAGGTAATGTTGCTATTTCCTTGCCTGTAGCAGCTCCATCTCCTTTAGCAACATTTCCGTTGGGCGGCACAGTGGTGCAGTGGTTAGCACTCTCGCCTAGCAGTAAAAAAAGGGTCGCTGGTTCGAATCCCAACCACGACACTACCTGCCTGGAGTTTGCATGTTCTCCCTGTGCCTGCGTGGGTTTCCTCCGGGTACTCCAGTTTCCTCCCACACTCCAAAGACATGCTGGTAGGTTAATTGGCTTCTGTCCAAAAAAAAAAAAATAAATAAATAATTGGCCCTAGTATATGAATGGGGACCTTGGATTGAGGGTAGGGATTGATGTGAGTGTGCAATGTTCAGGGTTAGGGACAAGGGTCAGGGTTGTAGACCCACACTCACTCAGGTTGAACTGGATGGACTGGTGTCTTTATTCAACCTTACTAACTATGTAACTATGTAACTATGTAACTATCTCCGGCTCATTTAATTCCTGCCAACTTAAAGAAAGGCATATTGGAAGGGAAGGACGTGAATTTGTCCTCCCTGCTGATAGCTTCGCAAGATATCATGGAAAATAAGTCTTATGCTTGCGGCTAAGTGTCGGTTGTGCTGAAGACCAAAGATCCCAGGCTCAACCGCAAGCTTAGTGTGGCGGAATTCGTGCTAGCATTCGGCATCTTCCGTGATATCATTTGTGTGGTCAGTCCAGACAGGAGGGTGGAGTTAGATTTGTATCGGCACAAGTATGGAGGTGCATTTTCTTTAATTATCACCGGTCTTTCTCGGCCAAAGTGGTGGCCACTTGGGCTCAGTTCCAGGTGGACATGTGTTGGAGCAACGTGGACATGGAACTTTTCTGCAGGCACTTTGCCAACCAGAAGTCCCCGCCAGCACCTGCCAGTCCTTAGCGCATACCTCTGCTTGGTGTCCTATCTTTGAGGCCCCCGGTCCATCAGAGGTTAGTAAGCAGGGGGCCGGTGTGTCCTCCACAGGACCTTCCAGGCAGGTGGACAAGTTGGGTAGGACTATCCATTTCTTAGGCAAATCGCAGGTATGCAACAATTTCAATCATTCTGGCTGCAATTAAAATCAGTGTAGGCTCCTGCATGTGTGTTCCAATTGCTTTCTGGCTTGTCCCAAGTCTTCCTGTTTGGTCAAACCCTTTAGTTCAGTATGACTAAGCCGAGTTAATGTTTCCGCTTTAGGGGCTTATTTAGAGGGTCACCTATCCTCTGGTGTCAGGCAGTTCCTGTTAAATGGTTTCACATCTGGGTTCCACACAGGGTCACGCTTCCTACCAGAGACCTTTTTTTTTTCTTTTTTTTGAAAAGTTTTATTTATTGCTTTTTTTTTTTGTAAATTATTTTTATTATATTTTCAATGTAAGTACAGAACAGAACAGAGCCTATTGGGCATACCAGGCTCGATCAACAACTACATAGAAAAAACAAAACATAACAAAAATTTAAAAAAAAATACACATAGAATCTATATCTATGTTCCTAACTAAACCATTGTACGCTCAACCACCTTGCAGACTATTCAAAGTAGTCCTCCAATTCCATGTGTACACTGCGATACCCACTATATTCATTTATGTAATGAGATGTGCAATATATTAACATATTCAATTCCCCCCCTTCCCATACCTATCGACTGACAGCCCAGGGACTTTTATGAGATCAGGAACGCCATTTGAGCCCTTCCCGGTTACTCAATAGAGTGAACTAATCATCAATCGAGTCTGAATTAGTAGACTGGGATTCCGTCCAAATATCCCATATTTTGTGAAATTTTTTTTCACAACCACATGACAGGTAAGTAGCTTTGTACAATGGTAGGGCCACATTCACCAACCTCTTCCAAAAATGTATTGAAGGTGCATATGAGGCCTTCCATCTGAGTACTATAGATTTACGGGCATAGTAAAGTAATAATCCTAGCAAGGTTCTGATTGCCCGGCGTGGGGCCAGTGGTTTAACGAGTCCCAGCAGACATACCTCTACAGACAATGGCACAGGAACGGTGGTGACAGTCAAAATAAATTTGGTTACCTTAACCCAAAAAATTTCAATCTGAGGACAATTCCAAAAAATATGAATGAAATCCGCTGAGGCTGAGTTACACCTCCAGCAAGAGGCAGAAATAGATGGGTAGATTCTATGTAAGCGCTCAGGCGTGTAATATACCTTATGTATTATTTTAAATTGGACCAATCTATCTCTGGCTGATACTAGCTGTGAGAAGGGGTATTCCCACATTTCTTCCCAATCTTCTGTGTCCAATGCAGGGAAATCTACCTCCCACTTTGCCTTAAGGTTTTCTAGTCCCGTGTGTACATTAGGGAGTAGTGCCTTATATATGGAAGATAAAGGTTTAGACAGAGCTTCATCTCTGAGCAGAGTCTCTAGATTCGAGGTGTAAAAGGCCACGGAAGCACTTGCAAACTGAGTGTTGAAAGCGTGCCTAAGCTGCAGGAATCTAAACAGGTGTGAGTTAGGTAAATTATATTGTTGTTTCAACCTATCGAAAGTCTGTAATTTGCCTTCAAGACAAATTTGATTTATATATTTAATGCCCTTGCCTGCCCATACCCCAGGGTCGGGAATGGACCCGAATTCTGGTAATTGCGGATTGAACCAAAGAGGGCTATAAGGGGAGATGTGTCCAGAGGGGATAGGGCGTAATGAATTTGCCACTGTCCACGCCAGTATTACCGCTCTCATTGCTGCTGTAAGAGGGAAGGGAGCTCTAGAGCCCCGGTAAAGTAGGTTCCTTAGCGCCTCATAAGACCCCAATCGTGCTGCTTCCAGAACCACTGCTGCGTTGGACTCATCAGAGATCAGCCAGTTGTGGGCGTGTGATAGCATGGCCGCCACGAAATAAGAGTGAAGGTCAGGACAAGCCAAACCCCCCTCTCCCAAAGGTCTCTGCAGCACCGTCAGCCTAAATCTCGGCTGACCGGATCCCCAAAGAAAAGATAATAGAACGGTTTTTTTTAGGCGAAATATCTTTTTGGGGATCCAGACAGGTGCATGTCTGAGAGCATAGAGAAAGGCAGGCAGAAGCTTCATCTTAAATAAATAAATCCTCCCGATTAAGGAGAGGGGAAGATTCGCCCACGCCCTCATCCTCTTTCTCATCCTCTGCACCAGTGGCTCTAAGTTAAGGGTATAATAGTCAGAGGTAGATGTGGAGATGTGAATACCTAGATATTTAATTTTGTCTGTCCATAGTAATGGTAGATTAGGATCCGCTATATCCTTTGCGGCCCCATCTATCGGCAAAATTTGGGATTTATCCCAGTTTACTTTGAGCCCTGAACAGCCCTGAACAGCTAGTGAAATTGGAGAGAATGGTCAACGTCTCCCGAAGGGATTGGGCAGGGTCATTCAAGAAAAGGATAAGATCATCCGCATATAAAGCCACTTTCTCATGAATGGATCCCACGTGTATGCCCCTAACCCCGTCTGCCTGTCTGAGGGCCGAGGCAAGTGGCTCCAAGTGGCAAAAAGGGCCAGTGACAGTGGACAACCTTGCCTCATACCTCTTCCAACAGAAAAGGGTGCCGACAGAGCACCACCAAGCTTAATCTGCGCCGTTGGATCTTTATATAAAATATCAATCCATCTGCGGAATACTTCTCCAAAACCCATAACTTCTAGGACCGTGGACATAAAAGGCCATGCCACTGAGTCGAACGCCTTTTCAATGTCCAGTGTCACCATTTCTCTCGTAGAGGACTCAGTGGGAGGTAGCTGAAGATGGGTGAACACTCTACGCAAATTTATATCTGTTGATTTCCCTGGCATGAAACCAGTCTGGTCTATATTAATCAGGGATGGAAGAATCGTCCGCAGTCTGGTCGCTAGTATTTTTGTCAAAATCTTAAGGTCATAGTTTAGGAGGGATATCGGCCTATAAGAAGTACAGAGGGATATGTCTTTACCGGGCTTAGGGATGAGGACTATATGTGCCTGATACATTGAAGGGGGTAAGGACATCTGTTTTTTACTTTCGGAGAAGACTTTTAACAATTATGGTGCAAGTAATGAGGCATACATTCTGTACCATTCACCAGGTAGGCCATCGGGCCCTGGTGTTTTACCACTGGGAAATGAGCAAATCGCCTCTTCTATCTCCTCAGTGGTAAACTCTCTGTCTAAAAATTCTAAATCCTCTGCGAAAGAGTGGGTAGGTGTAGGGACTGCAAAAATTCCCTACGCCGATCTTCCGGCCATCCAGGGACCGCCTTATATAAGTTTTCATAGAAGGATCTGAATTCATCTATAATTAGTTCGGGGGTAGAGATAACCTGACCATCTGAACGACAGATTTCTGACACCACCGTCTGCATTTTAGAATCCGCTACTAAGTTCGCTAGGAGTTTGCTGTTTTTGTCTCCAGATTCAAATATCTTCCCTGCCAAGGAATTTAAATCTAGATGTGTGGCCGAGACAAGATGTAGAGACAATGCTCTTCTTGCCTCGGCTAACCGGCTAAAGTGATCCAGAGTCGGGGAGCCAGAAAAGGCCTCCGCTGCTCTAGCCTCTCCCTCCTCAAGTACCTGGACCCGACCGGACATCTCAGAACGGACCGTTTTAATAGCGGAAATGTATTCTCCTCTAGTGTTGGCCTTAAAAGCGTCCCAGACTATCTGCGCTGAGGCTGAGTCCTCATTAATCTCCCAGTATTGTTGTAGTTTGGGAGAGACCTCCTCCCCCACTCTCGAGTCCTGCACCCATTTGGGTGCTAAACGCCAGCAGTCTTGACTCCTGGTGTTCGACAACTCCAAGGTGACCTCCAGAGGTGCATGATCAGAGAGCGAGCCGGTAAGTACGAGACCCCTCTCACCGCTGCCAGGGCACAGATGTTGCCAAGGACCAGATCGATCCTGGAACCAGATTTATAAGTAGTGGAGTGAAAGGAGTAAGCCCTAGTGGTTTGGTGCTTCCATCTCCAAATCTCAGTATAATTGAAAGCTTGTGCCCAATGAAGCAGGTCTGGCGAATACGCCCTATTTGGATTGGACGAGTCCAGGGACGGATCCAGGGTAGAGTTGAAATCTCCAGCTATATATAATCTGGAGAATTGTAATGCAGCTAAAAGATCATATACCTTGTAGAGTACCCGTTGGTTAAAGGGAGGAGGTACATATATGTTCACTAAAGCATAGACCACCGCCCTGATCTCCAGTAATAGAATTATGAAACGGCCCTCTTGATCAGTTTGCAAATGCACAACCTTGTATGCAAGGGATTTGTTCAATAAAATGGCCACTCCCCTTGCATAACTGGAATACGTTGCATGGAAAGATTGCCGTACCCAGGGTCTGCGTAGCGCCAGGATCTTGTTCCCCAGAAGATGAGTCTCCTGAAGGAACAAGATATGGGGTTTGTGATTATTCAGATATTTAAACATTAATGCCCTTTTTACCTTGTCATTAAGACCCCTTACATTCCATGATACCAGTTTCAACTCCGTTAATGCAGTGACAGATTATAATTAAACATAATGATTACTACATGTAGGGGGTCAGCCCCCACGGGACTAAGGGGGAGTGTCAAAAGGATAAGAAATGAGAAAGAAATAAGAAGAAATTTTGCACTGGACACAGTGAGCACTAATAGGACACATGACATGTAAGTATCAGTCAGTGGATGTTGAGCGTACAAAAAAGAAAAAAACAAACGATGTGAACTCCCTACTGACCATGAAGTACCCCTAAAGAGAAAAAAAAACACAGAACAGAAAACAATAAGAACTATGGTCAGTTTAATACCCGAAACCTGAACTCAAACTTCTAGATCTTCAGACTTCTGAAAAAAGAAAAAAGTTCCAAAGTGTAGCGACTCAGTATCGCCGACGCCTCTTCAATTGACGGGGAAAAAGAGAAAAAAACAAAAAGAGAAAAAGAGGAAAAAAACCCCCAAAAACTGGGGAGGGGGGGGGGGTCTGATACTTCAGTGAGTTACTTCTAATAAGGTGGCTCCGTGGTAAAAGAATATATACTAGAAGCACATCTGTTCTTGAACTAGAAGGATCTTTGATGATTAATGTTCCCAGAAAATAACATGTACAATTCTGCTTGAGGGGCACAGGAGCCAACGAGCAACAACATCCGATGATGAAGTCTAAGAAGCTATACAACAGGAACTGTTAGCTGGATGAACTACCCCCTCGAACATGGATCCAGAAGGAAAATGGGATCTTTGTGCTGATTTCGGATAGCGACTCATACTTGCGTTTACTGTAGGTTGTTCAGCCAGTCATCCGCATCAGCCCGAGAATCAAAGAATCTGAACGTGCCATTGTGAGGGACCCGAAGACGGCTGGGATACAACATGCTGTATTTTATGTCCTTTTCACGTAGGCGCTTACGGACATCATAGAAGGACTTCATCTTGCGTTGCAGGTCTGCCGAGAAATCTGGAAACAAAAGAACTGAGCCACCGCCGTATGGAAGCGAGGAATGTTTGCGAGCTGCGGAAAGGATCCTGTCAGGTCCCTGAAGTTGAGGAAAACACCAAGAAGGGTCGGGGATTTGCACCAGGGATACCGCGTCCCGTGGGTACACGATGGGCACGTTCGACGACATAGGTAGGAGAGGTATCCGCGAGGTCCAGCAGTTTTTTGAAGAATTCTTCCGCGAACTCCGCTGGTCTGTCACCCTCCTCCCCCTCCGGGAGACCCAAGACGCGGACGTTGTTGCGTCTCGCTCTGTTTTCTGCGTCATCAGACTTAGCGACAAGCAGTTGTACTGTACGCTGTAATTCCGCGATGGTATTGGTGTGGGTAGCTGTAAGGTCTTCAGTGGCAGAAATTCGAGATTCTGATTCAGTCAGCCTACCCCTGATCTTATCCAGGTCGTTTCTAATGAGATTACATTCCTCTGCGAGGCGATCTATTCTTATTTATTGATTTTTAACATCTACCGAGACCTTTGAATGTAGGAATCTTTTGTCTGCAAACCACCATGCTTCGCTAGTAGAGGAATTGTTGGAAATAGAGGTGGCCAAAGGGTTTGTAATTGGGCCATTCAGGTCATCACCTTTCGGCATGTGGAGGGTCAGCCCCATTGGGGTTGTGTATGGAAAATTTTCCAATAAACATCATCTCATTTATTATTTGCACCTCATTTTTCGCACGTTCCGAGTCAATTCACTGATTCCCTCAGAGGAATATTCTTTGAAATATTCTTCTGTGGATTCAGCCATACAGCTTATTCTTCAGTTGGACATGGGGGCTTGGTTGTCCAAAGCTGACATTGCTGATGCGTTTAAGTCACTGCCTATCAGTCCTGCGCTTTGGCAATGGCACGGCATCATATGGCGGGGTTGTTACTACTTTGCCACCAAATTAACCTTTGGGTCAAAGAGTAGTCCCTGTTTGTTCAACATTTTCTCTCAGGCTCTCCATTTGATCTTGGTTCACTGTAAAGGTTGTCTTGGGGTGGTGCACTACCTTGATGATTTTTTGCTCGTAGAGGACCCTGGCTGGCCACCCAGGGATTTGCAGTGTCTCATGGAACTGTTTGCCGAATCGAATGTGCCACTGGCGGTTCACAAGGTGGAAGATCCTGCCAATATCAATTTTTTAGGTATCACGCTTGATTCCGATCGCATGATTGCAAGTTTGCCCAAGGAGAAGTTGGACAGAATTCGTTTGACAATCCATGCATTCATCTGCTCGAAGAGGGAGTTGCAGTCACTCTTGGGCATGCTAAATCATGCGATTTGTCTCCAGATTGTTGGCCCTTTTGCCCCTTTTTCAGGATGTTGACGCGTGTGTCAGCTTGCAAGCTAACTCACGTGCTGACTTGGTCATGTGGGACAAGTTTTACAGTACCAACAGCAGGTGGTGTCTGCTCGAGGTACTTGACTCACTTTCTAGGTTTCTGGCTACATCCCCGCCGGACAGCCCTCTGTTACCATTTCCCTCAGATCCTCTAACTTCCAAACAGTTCATGGCACGTTAGGATCCTGATCGCGAAAATAGGCTTGAATCCAAAACTATTTACAGGACATTCTTTTAGGATCGGGGCGGCATCTGCTGCTTCTAAACAGGGGGTGCCTCCTTTCATCATTAAGCATATAGGGCGATGGAAGTTCTCCTGTTTTAGCAGGTACATTCCTGAACCGCATATGGAGGTTATTGGGGTGTTCACCTCTTTGTTGAATTGGTCTTGTTATCTCATTTTCATTAAAATTTTCTGTTTCACACCTACTCATGTGTCTTTTGCCCTCTTTTCAGGCATACCGACCAATTAGGCCAAGGCACACCACAGGTCTTGGTAAGTTAGTATTTGTCGGTCTAGGGGGACTCTGACTACAAGTTGGAAGGCTGGCCGCAGGCCAGCCTGGATTTGTGGGAGGAGTCCGGGGCTATATAGCCCTCCTCCACAGCCGGGTTCAGAGTCGGCTTGAGTTCCGGGCTCCCACCCTCCAGGTTCCCACACTTATTTCAGTCACACTTTGTTCAGTCATGCTCACATATTTTCATCCATACAGGGTATGCCCTCTTTTCAGGTATACCGACCAATCAGGCCAAGGCACACCGCAGGTCTTGGCAAGTATGTATTTGTCGGTCTAGGAGGACTCTGACTACAAATATATTTAATGCACTGCAGATCACTGAATCACTTGCCTGCCTGAAAGGGTCTTCGAATACGTACACCAGGAATGGCCTGCAGTCAGGTATAGGCTTGACTAGACTAGAATGCAGTGGATATATATGTAGGAGACAGTATACAGTCAGGTCCATAAATATTGGGACATCGACACAATTCTAATCTTTATACACCACCACAATGGATTTGAAATTAAATGAACTTTAACTGCAGACATCCAGCTTTAATTTGAGGGTATTTACATCCAAATCAGGTGAACGGTGTAGGAATTACAATAGTTTGTATATGTGTCTCCCACTTTTTAAGGGACCAAAAGTAATGGGACAATTGGCTACTCAGCTGTTCCATGGCCAGGTGTGTTATTCCCTCATTATCCCATTTACAAGGAGCAGATAAATGGTCCAGAGTTCATTTCAAGTGTACTATTTGCATTTGGAATCTGTTGCTGTCAACTCTCAATATGAGATCCAAAGAGCTGTCACTATCAGTGAAGCAAGCTATCATTAGGCTGAAAAAACAAAACAAACCCATCAGAGAGAGAGCAAAAACATTAGGTGTGGCCAAATCAACTATTTGGAACATCCTTAAAAAGAAAGAACGCAACGGTGAGCTCAGCAACACCAAAAGACCCTGAAGACCACGGAAAACAACTGTGGTGGATGACCGAAGAATTCTTTCCCTGGTAAAGAAAACACCCTTCACAACAGTTGGCCAGATCAAGAACACTCTCCATGAGGTAGGTGTATGTGTGTCAAAGTCAACAATCAAGAGAAGACTTCCCCAGAGTGAATACAGAGGGTTCACCACAAGATGTAAACCATTGGTGAGCCTCAAAAACAGGAAGGCCAGATTAGAGTTTGCCAAACAACATCTAAAAAAGCCTTCACAGTTCTGGAACAACATCCTATGGACAAATGAGGCCAAGATCAACTTGTACCAGAGTGATTGGAAGAGAAGTGTATGGAGAAGGAAAGGAACTGCTCATGATCCAAAGCATACCACCTCATCAGTGAAGCATGGTGGTGGTAGTGTCATGGCGTGGACATGTATGGCTGCCAATGGAACTGGTTCTCTTGTATTTACTGATGATGTGACTGCTGACAAAAGCATCAGGATTAATTCTGAAGTGTTTCGGGCAATATTATCTGCTCATATTTAGCAAAATGCTTCAGAACTCATTGGACGGCGCTTCACAGTGCAGATGGACAATGACCCGAAGCATACTGCAAAAGCAACCAGTTTTTTAAAGAAGTGGAATGTTATGCAATGGCCAAGTCAATCACCTGACCTGAATCCGATTGAGCATGCATTTCACTTGCTGAAGACAAAACTGAAGGGAAAATGCCCCAAGAACAAGCAGGAACTGAAGACAGTTGCAGTAGAGGCCTGGCAGAGCATCACCAGGGATGAAGCCCAGCGTCCGGTGCTGTCCATGCGTTCCAGACTTCAGGCTGTAATTGACTGCAAAGGATTTGCAACCAAGTATTAAAAAGTGAAAGTTTGATGGATGATTGTTAATCTGTTCCATTACTTTTGGTCCCTTTAAAAAGTGGGAGGCACATATAGAAACTGTTGTAATTCCTACACCGTTCACCTGATTTGGATGTAAATACCCCCAAATTAAAGCTGAAAGTCTGCAGTTAAAGCACATCTTGTTCGTTTAATTTCAAATCCATTATGGTAGTGTGTAGAGCCAAAAAGATTAGAATTGTGTCAATGTCCCAATATTTATGGACGTGACTGTATATATTTATTGCACTGCAGATCACTGAATCACTTGCCTGCCTGCCTGAAAGTGTATTTGAAAACGTACACCAGCAATGGCCTGCAGTCAGATATAGGCTTGGCTAGACTAGAATTCAGTGGATATATATATGTTGGAAACTGTATATATATTTAATGCACTGCAGATCACTAAATCACTTGCCTGCCTGCCTGCCTGCCTGCCTGAAAGTGTATTTAAAAACGTAAACACCAGAAATGGCCTGCAGTCAGATATAGGCATGGCTAGACTGGAATGCAGTGGATATATTTATGTTTGAGACAGTATATATATATATTTAATGCACTGCAGATCACTGAATCACTTGCCTGCCTGCCTGCCTGAAAGTGTATTTGAAAACGTACACCAGCAATGGCCTGCAGTCAGATATAGGCTTGGCTAGACTAGAATGCAGTGGATATATATATATATATATATATATATATATATATATATATATATATATATATATGTGTGTTGGAGGCCTGGAGCCGACCAATAAAGAAGAACTCTTCAATAAAGAAGTTCTTCTTTATTGTTCGGATCCAGGCCACCTGTTGATTGCATTTGCTGTTGATTGCTGACTTCTTCAATAAATTCTTCGTTAAGCCGGCATAGCAACTCTCACAGTACGGACCAGAGACATCCAGGGCTGCTACACAGTGGCAAACACTGTGACTGCTCATACCCCTGCAGGGGTGTCCCTATTCGGTGAGTGCAAGCATAAAAAGACCCCGGTTAAGGAGCACCATCACAAGACCAGCACTTGAATAAGGAATTGTTTTTCACAACACCACTTCCCAATGAGAATGTAACCCTTTCCAAATCATAATTTAAACAAACAAGTCCAACAAGTACTGGGCTTATGAATCACTTGTTTTACTGTTTAAGCACTAGTCACTTTATGATTTTAGTATAACTAGCATGTTTTTTGCACTTAAATGAAATGGTATGTGATATAGAATTGCAATACTTATTAACCCATATTTAGCACAAGGCACTTTAATTACAAGTATTCACATATGTGTAATCAGTAAATAGTTTTCACTTTTAGTTTTGGTTTATGCGACATCCATCTGTAATTTTTATTTGCATATTTTAATCATTCTTACCCACAACCAACATCTAAAAGGAGTAATCTACACTATTTTTTTAATTTAATAACACACACACCAGAGGGTGTAGCACAAATGAAAAATAAGCACAAATTGGCCTATATCACATGCCACTTTAAATTTTATTTTTTAAACAGTTTTCATTTTGCTTATAATATGCTCTCCGTAAAGAAGTCACTTTTTAAAGCACTATTTTATTAAGTTTATCACCTTAGAAATTTGCAAGACAACACATTTAGTCAGCAGATTCCAATTAAGTCATCACACAAAGCAACTATAAAAATCGCATCACATCAGAGCAGCGCCATACCTACACCCCTTACCTTTATTCATATTATAGTATTTTTCCACCCTGGTGGATTTATACCTGTAGGAGCAGCAGCTCATAACCCACCCGGAGAGTACCTCTATCCATAGCGCGGATTCATTTCACTTATCCATAGTGCATGCTTGGCCAATCATCAGCCAGCAATGCACTGCGATGACGCAGTGCATTATGGGGTGTGACGCGCCACTCGAATTTGGCGCAAACGCCCCATAATGTTCAATCTTCATCGAACAGCCGATGTTCGACTCAAACAGAAAGCTCATCCCTAATGAACACGTTTCACACCTAATCTCATCGGGATTCCCCCTATAACAGCCACCCTCTCTGCATCTTCTGCTGCTCACTACCACCAACTCTCCCCCTTCCTCTGCACCTTCGGCCTCTCACCGCCCCCCCAGCTGCCCCCCTCCATCGGCACTTCAGTTTACAATCTACCCCCCTGCGCTGTTTCCATTCTCGCTTGGCTTCTCCCTGATCCTCTTCTGCTCCTCATCCATTCATGCTTTGGTTCACCTCCACTGTAACACAACCTAACTGCCTTTCATTCACATTACCTGCTGCTTGATCTCTCACTCCCACTAGCAATGCCGCATCTCACTTCAGAACTGCCGCTCTCCCATTCATTCAGCCTCTTCCTTCTCACCACCGACTCTGGTCCTCCCTTGATCATTCCCTCCTCGCTCACCTCCATCCACATCTCTCACCTTAAAGTGCAAGCTCCCTTCTCTCTGCAAATCTTATTCTATTACTTTCCCCCTTCCCACCCTTGTCTGAATTCCACGCAACTCCACCGACCTAGCACCTATCTTTGCTGCATCCCCTCTTTCCATCCCCAGTCATCCCCCTCACTCACCTTCCCCCCACCTTTCTGTCCTAGGTCACCTCCCCCCTTGCAGCCCCTCCTATTTATACTAACCCAAACCCCCCAACCCATGCCCCCCCCCCCCATCCTGCCACATTATTACTCTCATTGGCACATCCACAGGTGTCTGAGGTCTTTTACTAATAATACAGGGTATACTACAAATAAATTGCCATGCACCACTAAGGTGTTTGGGTTTGGCTTGAAGAAAAGGTGGCAACCCTAGCGCAGCCCCCCCTCCGATGTCCGCCCAGGACCACCAGGATGCCGAGTAAAAAGAATTGCAGCTCACAAACACTCCCTGCTCCAAGATGACACCGCCCCAATGAAAACTTGTTCCAGGTGCTGGCTTTGCATGAGTAGCAATGGAATGAGGAAAATCCTGGATAGCCGCACTCTGGGATGAAGACGTCTTTATTAAAATAAAAATCCCACACTGCAGTCAAATTACAGGAAAGTACAGGGTAATAGGCTAACGCGTTTCACATCATCGGATGCTTATTCGTAGCTGTAGAGAAACAGTAAGAGTGTGGTATAAATAGAGAAATAAAAAAAATAAAAAAAGGGAGGGGGTGGAGTGTGTGCGCTGGTGAACCAACCAATCAACGCGCTGCACAAAAAACCCAACCCTTTCAGTGCAATTAAAAAGTGATTAACGTTTCCATAATAAAACCTACACCTGTGGAGTGGGGCGAAAAAGCATCCACTTAAAGCCAAGACATAATAATATTTACTTCTAAAGAAAAAAAAATAAATGTAATAGTAATACCCGCACAATGGCATGAATTAAACCCACATACTTTTTTTATACATTTTCACCCAGAACACGGGTTATGTGTTTACACTCTTTTTGGTTTATATAGTTTATTATGGATAGCCTTTCTATCACATCCATTGGCCGTTTTCGGCTTATGTGTTTATCCTTCATTTATTTCAGCAACAGAAGTGAGACCTATGGTTTCCGCATGGCTCGTCCTTGAATTGGTCCATGCAGTAATGGAATAAATGAAACAGTGTTCCTTTAGAATTTTATGTTCTTTTATCATGTAAACTATAATCACTATCATATGAAAATAGAAAAAATTATGAGAGTCCGATCACACACAACAGTGTTTAGTTATTTCTCTCCTATGACTCATCTGACATTACACCATCTCGGTTTTTTCTTTTTTTTCTTTTTTCTTTTTAGGAGGCAAAATTCATTTGGCATTATTGATAGTATTTGTTTGGACAGAATCTTGTATTTTGTAACAATGTTTGTCATTACCAACACTGAGTAGTCTGAAGTCCATCTGTATCCAATTTTTACCATGTACCTCCTAATTAATATGTGATACAAGCCGATACATGTGAGTGAATATTTGGTTAATATGTATTCATTCCGCTCCTATGTTCGTTTTATCCGATTGTTTATGTACCTTTTAACTTGGGTTTTGTCAGCATTTTAGGATATTTGTTGATGCCATGGAGGGTTCGTATACTGCACATTGGTATTTTTGCATATGCCTAGACTTTTTACACGAGTGCAGTTGCGGTATCCTGTGCATCAATTTAATTTTTCTCTGATGTCAATAATATTTCATTTGTTGTGTTGTGCTTTCACCTGCTGTGGGGCGGCATGGCATCCTATACTCACCTTTTACATATATGTAAAAAATGTTTTCGTTTTAACCCCTTTTGTGTCATTTGGCTAGTTTTGACATTAAATAGTATGTGGGTTTAATTCATGCCATTGTACGGATATTACTATTACATATATTTTTTTTTCTTTAGAAGTAAATATTATTATGTCTTGGCTTTAAGTGGATGCTTTTCCGCCCCACTCCACAGGTATAGGTTTTATTATGGAAACGTTAATCACTTTTTAATTGCACTGAAAGGGTTGGGGTTTTTTGTGCAGCGCGTTGATTGGTTGGTTCACCAGCGCACACACTCCACCCCCTCCCTTTTTTTATTTCTCTATTTATACCACACTCTTACTGTTTCTCTTCAGCTACGAATAAGCATCCAATAATGTGAAACGCGTTAGCCTATTACCCTGTACTTTCCTGTAATTTGACTGCATTGTGGATTTTTATTTTAATAAAGATGTCTTCATCCCAGAGTGCGGGATTTCCTTCATTCCATTACCACCAGGATACCGCCAGGACCACCAGGGATGTCCACTGCACTGGACCACCAGGTATGCCACCCTAGACCACCAGGGAAATGCCAATCGGTGCCCAGGCAGCTGCCAACCAGTGCCCATCCCAATGCCTGCCAGTGCCATCAGTGCTGGCTGCCAGTGCCCATCAGTGCCACTTATCAGTGCCTAGCAGTGCCACCTATCAGTGCCCAGCAGTACTGCCTATCAGTGCCACCCATAAGTCCCCCTCAGTGTCGCTTATCAGTGGCCACCAGTGCCACCCATGAGTACCCATCAGTGCTGCCTATCAATGCCCATCAGTGCTGCATATCAGTGCCACCCATTAGTGCCGCCTACCAGTGCCCATCAGTGCCCATCGTCAGTGCCCATCAGTGCCACCTCATTGGTGCCACCTCATCGGTGCCGCCTTATCAGTGCCCTTCAGTGCTGCCTTATCAGTGCCCAACAGTGAAGGAGAGAACTTACTTATTAACAAAATTTTATAACAGAAACAAAAGGAAACCTTTTTTTTTCAAAATTTTAGGTCTTTTTTTATTTGTTTAGCAAAAAATTCTGTTTGGGTACAGTGTAGCATGACCGCGCAATTGTCATTTAAACAGCGACAGCGCTGAAAGCTGAAAATTTGCTTGGGCAGGAAGGGGGTGTAAGTGAACTGTATTGAAGTAGTTAAAGCGGAATTAAATCCTTTTATACTTTACAGCCAAGGAATCTGCTTCTGTTTTGATCTACAAATGCCATGGTGCTGTACATGTGATCAGTTATGACTCCAGCCATTTGATGGTTTGACAGTTTGGTTGAGGACACAAGCAAATGTAACAGTTAGCAATCCCAGCAAGTTTTTTGGAACCGTTAAATTGATGGGTTTAGTTCCACTTTATGATTTACTGCTATCAGGGTCTCTGGGCTTCAGCAAAATGGCAGCCTCCAGCTAGAAGAAACAATAACAATGCTGGAGACAATTTACAGCACACACTAATTTTGGTAGAATAATTATTAATGTGAAATGTATGTTCCTTGCTAAAGAACATTAATTTTTTATGGTAATGGGTAAAGTTCAGCTTTACCACTTGCCGACCGACTCGTGCCGATATATGTTGGCAGAATGGCATGGCTGCTCTTTAGGAGCCGCCGGAGGCGTGCGCGCCCGGGGCACGGCAGGGGACCTGTTGCGTGTGCCCGGCGGGCACGATCGCCGCCAGCCATGCGCGATTACGGGCACGAGAGTCAGCACAGGGATTTGTGTGTGTAAACACACAAATCCCTGTTCTGTCAGGGCAAGGAGACATATCGTGTGTTCCTAGTAAGTATGAACAACAATATGTCTCCTCCCCCAGTAAGTCCTATCCCCATACAGTTAGAAACACCAACTAGGGAACACATTTAACCCCTTGATCGCCCCCTAGTGTTAACCCCTTCCCTGCCAGAGACATTTACACAGTAATCAGTGCATTTTTATAGCACTGATCACTGTATAAATGTCAATGGTCCCAAAAATATGTCAAAAGTGTCCGATCTGTGTCGCAATACCGCTAAAAATCACAGATCACCGCCATTACTAGTAAAAAAAAATAATAAAAATGCCATAAATCTTTCCCATAATTTGCAGACGCTATAACTTTTGCGTAAACCAATCAATATACGCTTTTTTGCATTTTTTTTTACCAAAAATATGTAGAAGAATATATATTGGCCTAAACTGAGGAAGAAATGTTTTTTTAAAAAACATTTTTGGGGACATTTATTATTACGTAAAAAATATTGTTTTTTTATTATTAATTGTTGCTCTTTTTTGTTTATAGAGCAAAAAAGAAAAAGAAATGCAGAGGTGATCAAATACCACCAAAAGAAAGCTCTATTTGTGGGGGGAAAAGCTAATTTTGTTTGGGTACAGCTTTGCTCGACCGCGCAATTGTCAGTTAAAGTGACGCAGTACCAAATTGTAAAAAGTGCTCTAGTCGGGAAGGGTGTAAAATCTTCCGGGGCTGAAGCAGTTAAGGAGGAAGTGAACTTTGGAAGCTGTGCTTGAAAAAGCAGGCAGCGAGCAAAGGACTATTCATTGATATTGCCTGTGGTCTCCCTGCATTATAATTTTCATCTCTTGTTCTGTACTGTGTCTCTGTGTGAAGGCGGCCATCTTGGTAGAGGCAGGGCTTTACTTCCTCATGTCAGAGACTCCAGCCAGGAGAACAATGCGCAGTACAGTAGTGACCTCATCAAATCTCACTGAAAATCTGCTGAGACTAGCAGTCAGAGGCAGCAGTACCTCATTCATACTGGAATAACTTTTATGTTTCCCAGATCACTTTTTCGAGCATTTTAGCTAAAATCACTTTTAGCTGTATTTACACACAAGTCTACATACGTTTAGCTGCATTTAGGGTTTCTAACTAGATCCTGGAAATGCAGAATTCTATTTTCTCTAAATGCATCTAAACTGACCGCACCTAAACGCAGGTAAACATATCAGCAGCACCTGCTAAAGAGAAGCTACAATGACTTTTCATCAATTTTATGCAATTTTTTAAATACTTTTTTATTATTTATTGGGATTGCTTTTTACTTTAAAACATTCTAACCCGTGAGCCTGAAAAAGAGCAGGGACACCTAAAACTTTAGTCCCCTTGAGCTGTGTCCACACCCCCCTCCCCCAACCTTCCTGTGACGCAGCCATCTTCTTTTGTTTGGTTCATGTGCAGATGTACTGGAGGACTCCAGCCAAACGTCAGGTCCAAGCAGAGCCCTGCGATAAATCTGGACACGTGTACGATGGGGGGGGGGGGGGGGGTTCGGTGATCAGACACACAGGAGTTGATTTACTAAAGGCCAATAGACTGTGCACCTTGGAACGTGCAATTGCACTCTGCAAGTGCAGTTGCTCCACGGCTTAGTAAATGAGGTAAAGCTTCACTTTGCAAAGAATACCCAATCACATGCAAGGAAAATTTAAAAAAAAAGCATTTTTGGTTGCACATGATTGGTTGATGAAAGTCAGCAGAGCTTCTGCTCATTTACTAAACTCTAGAGCAACTGCTCTTGCAACTGCACTTTCCACAGTGCGCAGTCTTTTTGCCTTTAGTAAATCAACCCCACAGTGTGCTGGAATTACCAAACTGGCTCTGTCTTCGCACCTGCGTAGACTGCATGTGCACAGATGTGCCATAAGGCTTCTGCCGGGACCTGAATCCCTGCTGCACACCTGCGCACGCAGAATAAAAATTTGAGGAGAAGCAGGCATTCCAATATTCTTAAATCTTTTCTATTGTACACTGAGCTCAGCATAAAATTTCAGCATCTACCCAGATAAATGAATTCCTGCATGCGCCACCCCAGCAATGTGGCCTCTGGGCAGATATTTATTTCCCAGAAAGTATATATACAGTTGTGGGGAAAGCAAAAGAATTGTCAAAGGATCTGCGGGAAAAGCTAGTTCAACTGCATAAAACAGGAAAGGGATATATAAAAAGATATCCGAGAACATTCACTGCTTGTTCAGGAGTCACTGTCCGTGTATATGCGCCATGTTATAACATGGCGACGATACATAGACGATATATTCCTGATTTGGGATGGGCCAACCGAATTATTACATGAATTTCTCGATTGCATTAATAAGAATGACTTTAATTTATAATTCACGATGACTCACAGTCCGAATGAAATTACGTTTTTAGATGTACTCATCAAAAGATCATCAAATGGCAATCTCTCCAGTGAATTATAACGTAAGCCCACAGCAGGCAATTCCTTGCTTCATGCAAGTAGTTTCCACCCCAAGCCTCTCCTAGCCTCCATACCATATAGCCAGCATTTAAGAGCACGCCGTAATTGTTCTGATGATGCTGGATTCAAAACGGAAGCCAATACTTTAAAAAAGAGACTCCTCAAAAGAGGATATTCAAACGCCTGTTTGAAAAAAGCATACAAACGGGCCCTTAACCAACCCCGTTGTGACCTACTTAATGCACAAAAACAACCCAGTAAAGATGAAACAACTAGAATTATCACGACATACTCATCACAACACAAGCAGGTAAAACGCACTCTGAACAAATACTGGCACTTACTAACAATGGACCAAACTTTGTCCCCCTTTGTCCCCAGTGCTCCAGCAGTCACTTACAGGAGGCCGCTATCCATAGGAGACAAAGTAGTCAACAGTGAGTACAAAGCCTGTAGAGGCGATCCGTGCAAAACATTGGGAACATACATGTGTGGGGGGTGCCATTATTGCCAATATATGGACAAACGAAAAAATATTATTCTGCCCAATGGCCAGCTGTTCGCTCCCAGGCATTATGTTAACTGCAAAACCTCAGCAATAGTATATTTGTTAACCTGCGAATGCGGGTTGGCAAGACCATAAATGAGTTCTGGAAACGCATTTACCAACATCTTGGCACCATACGCAAACGCGATCCAGACTTGCCGATTGGTCGTCACATGGCAATGGCTCATCCCTTATCGATTCCTAAAATATACTTTTTAGCCCTTGATCGTATCCACTTCAGTCCGAGGGGAGGAGATTTCAACAAACGCCTTCTCCAGTGCGAACTGAGATGGATACACAACTTACTGGCCTCAACGGGGCCTTTAATTTCAAACCGTTCCTTCCCGGCTTTATATCAGGGGTTTGTGAACTGGACCTGTAGGGACTTCCAAATAGGACTCACTGTCTGCTTTCATCTCCCAATCCAATATCAATTTTATTTATTTATTTTCTGTTCTTCTTTCCCCTTTTTTTACTATATGTCATTTACTATCATTATATCAGGCATTTCTAGATAGATACAGGACCGGTTATGGGCTACTATGTCCATATACACTTAGACTGCTCCTGATCAAAAACTATTGCTATACTATCATGTGTTTGTTTATTGTATACACCTGGGTTCTTTATGTTTATGTTTTTGGACTATTATTTGTTTAAACTGACTATTACTTAAGTATTTTGTTTCTCTCATCAATACCTGTATAGGACTGATTGCTACTTTACAATCCTCTATATGTAATCAGAGGTTAACTGCATATCATGTCCTTCTCCTCTGCTCTCTCACTGATGTATCTATGTACAGCAGGCTGGCTTTCTGTTCGTTTTCCCGTTCACTTTTTGTTCACTTCTCAATCCATCCACAAGATGGCGCAGGTTCCTGGATGCGGAGTGGGTGCGCGCACACGGACACCCGGCGGGTAAGCTCTACACATGCATGGCCGTGGGGCAGCACTTGCTTGCGTGTCCCCTGGGCCTTCTGCATGTGGATGAGCTCCTAGACGGTTCCCCGTGCTGGCTTCGCTGCTTGCATCGGGACCGCATACCCGCCGGTGACGTTGAGACGCGTGACGTCATCACGCCCCTAGGGGCGTGGCTACGCCGCGCGCCTCGACGTCTGGGGGATGCCTGATCTCCACACACAGCTGCTTGTTATGCAGCTGATTCCGTGGAGTGGACACTGATTGGCTGATGTCCAA
This sequence comes from Lithobates clamitans, assembly GCA_037952925.1. Classification (NCBI taxonomy): domain Eukaryota; kingdom Metazoa; phylum Chordata; class Amphibia; order Anura; family Ranidae; genus Lithobates; species Lithobates clamitans. The sequence continues at coordinate 1,571,435 of JBBGZY010000692.1, read as the reverse complement.
TCAGTTGTCCTATATGAGACGCAGACACTCCTTGGGCACCTGTCAGTTTCAGTTTTTGAACTGCTGCCTGGAGGTCTGCGTCTCAGGAGATTACTGAACAACCACAAGGTAACTTGACTTATACTCTTATACACTGGAATATTAAAACTTTACTTCACATGTTTCTCTATTTTAGCTGAATGACTGTTCAGCCTTTCAGCGAAACACTGGCTTAATTATATGCCTTGTATACTCATATACACAGATCTCTATCAGCCATCCGTTGTGAAAGTGTTGCAGCGCCGTGCATTGCATCCCTGGCCGCACATCTTGTGTTCTGTGAACTACATAAACCAGCCTGCTCCTAGTTCTGCTGTTCAACCGCTGTTTTTGTTATTTCCTGTTTGTTTTTATGAATCAGATTGATGTAAGTACAACTAGTTTTTCTTAGACTTTTTTTGTATTTTTTCCTTATATAACCACAAAATCGCATATATCGCAAAATTGCAGTCGCATATAATTTATGACGATATAGATATTCTTTACTATTTTACTATTTTTTGAAATTTACATTACAGATAGAGACTTGAGCACCCAATTGTAAATCCCTTGATGAAGGAGTAATACATACCTATTTCCGAAACATGTTGGGTTTTGTGCTATATACCTCATCCACTTGATCCTCTACATATAGGCTGCAGGCTGTAGGCACATAGGTGTCATATCCTCTGTATGCAATTGGATGTATAGTGTTCGTATTTGCACTTTGTATATTTGCATTTTCTCTTGTTACCTTTTATATACAGATACTTTCTATATGTTTAATAAAGATGGGACTGTAGTGCACTTTTATACAAAATAATTTATGAGATTAAATATTTATTTTTGGCCAGTACAAAAATCCTTTCAGGGCGACCTTGATGCACTTATAGTGCATATTTCTTCTTCTATCCAAAGGATAGAGAATGCCAATCAGCAGTGTTCAAACTCTAACAAGAAGTGGGAAATGAGGGGTTCTGTTGAAGAAGAAATCCATACTACCCAAATGCCACAAAGTATCCCGCTTACAATACACCAAACAGCACAGAGACATGCCTCAAATCTTCTGGCACAAAGTCATTTGGAGCGATGAGACCAAAATTGAGAGTTTTGGCCACAACCATAAACGTTAGATTTGGAGAGGAGTCAACAAGGTCTATGATGAAAGGTACGAAGGTGGATCGCTGATGTTTTGGGGATGTTGAGCTACAAAGGCAAAGGAAATTTGGTCAAAATTGATTGCAAGATGAATGCAGTATGTTATCAAAAAATACTGGAGGAACATTTGCATTCATCAGCCAGGAAGCTGCGCATGGGACGTACTTGGACATTCCAACATGACAATAATCCAAAACACAAGGCCAAGTCAACCTGTCATTGGCTACAGCAGAATAAAGTGAAGGTTCTGGAGTGGCCATCTCAGTCTCCTGACCTCAATATCATTGAGCCACTCTGGGGAGATCTCAAACATGCAGTTCATACAAGACAGCCCAAGAATTTACAGGAACTGGAGGCTTTTTGCCGAGAGGAATGGGCAGCTTTACCATCCTGAGAAGATAAAGAGCTTCATCCACAAATACCACAAAAGACTTTAAGCTGTCATTGATGTTAAAGGGGGCAATACACAGTATTAAGAACTGGTGTATGTAAACTTTTGATCAGGGTCATTTGGGTAGTTTCTGTTGCCATTATGATTTAAAAAGAGTAAACACAGTTGACTGATAATAAATGGCTTCAGCCAAACACTAACCATGAGTGAAAGAAAAGTTTTGTGTTATCATTCATATTCTCTGAAAAATGGCCAAGAAACATAAATTCTGCCAGGGTATGTAAACTTATGAGCACAAGTGTGTGTGTGTGTGTATGTATATGTATATGTGTATATATATATATATGTATATGTGTATATATATATATATATATATATATATATATATATATATATATATATATATATATGTGTATATATATATATATATATATATATATATATATATATATATATTATGTATGCCTGATTTTATGGATGTCGTGGTGATGTCCTTTTGAAGATTTCAAAATAAATACAGTTTGTGCAGCAATCCCGTTTTTGGATTTTTATATATATATATATACCTAAAAAAGTGAGTACACCCCTCACATTTTTGTAAATATTTTATTCTATCTTTTCATGTGACAACACTGAAGAAATCACACTTTGCTACAATGTAAAGTAGTGAGTGTACAGCTTGTATATCAGTGTAAATTTGCTGTCCCCTCAAAATAGCTCAACAGACAGCCATTAATGTCTAAACCGCTGGCAACAAAAGTGAGTACACCCCTAAGTGAAAATGTCCAAATTGGGCCCAAAGTGTCAATATTTTGTGTGGCCACCATTATTTTCCAGCACTGCCTTAACCTTCTTGGGCATGGAGTTCACCAGAGCTTTACTGGTTGCCACTGGAGTCCTCTTCCACTCCTCCATGATGACATCACAGAGCTGGTGGATGTTAGAGACCTTGTGCTCCTCCACATTCCGTTTGAGGATGCCCCACAGATACTCAATAGAGTTTAGGTCTGGAGACATGCTTGGCCAGTCCATCACCTTTACCCTCAGCTTCTTTAGCAAGGCAGTGGTCTGCTTGTCTTCAGCAAACTATTTGCGGGCTTCCTTGTGCATCATCCTTAGAAGAGGCTTCCTTCTGGGACGACAGCCATGCAGACCAATTTGATGCAGTGTGCAGCGTATGGTCTGAGCACTGACAGGCTCCCCCCCCCCCCCCACTCCTTCAACCTCTGCAGCAATACTGGCAGCACTAATACCTCTATTTCCCAAACACAACCTCTGGATATGATGCTGAGCACATGCACTCAACTTCTTTAGTGGACCATGGCAAGGCCTGTTCTGAGTGGAACCTGTCCTGTTAAACCACTGTATGGTCTTGGCCACTGTACTGCAGCTCAGTTTCAGGGTCTTGGCAATCTTCTTATAGCCTAGGCCATCTTTATATAGAGCAACGATTCTTTTTTTCAGATCCTCTGAGTTCTTTGACATGAGGTGCCATGTTGAACTTCCAGTGACCAGTATGAGAGAGTAAGAGCGATAACACCAAATTTAACACACCTGCTCCCCATTCACACCTGAGACCTTGTAACACTAACGAGTCACATGACACCAGTTAGGGAAAATGGTTAATTGGGCCCAATTTGGACATTTTCACTTAGGGGTGTATTCGCTTTTGTTGCCAGCAGTTTAGACATTAATGGCTGTGTGTTGAGTTATTTTGAGGGAACAGCAAATTTACACTGTTATACAAGCTGTACACTCACTACTTTACATTGTAGCAAAGTGTAATTTCTTCAGTGTTGTCACATGAAAAATATAATAAAATATTTACAAAAATGTGAGCGGTGTACTCACTTTTGTCAGAATATTCCATAAGCCCAATAAGAAAAGAATTTTTAATACAGAAATGTTGGCTTAGTAAAAAGTATGTCCATGTACAGTATAGTATGCACTCAATACTTGATTCGGGGGTCCTTTTGCATGAATTACTGCATCAATGCGGCGTGGCATGGAGGCGATCTGCTGAGGTATTATGGAAGTTCAGGTTGCTTTGATAGCGGCCTTCAGCTCATCTGCATTGTTGGGTCTGGTGTCTCGCTTCTTGCTCTTGACAATACCCCACAGATTCTCTATGGGGTTTAGGTCAGACGAGTTTGCTGGCCAGTCAGGCACAGTGATACCATGATCATTAAACCAGGTATTGGTACTTTTGGCAGTGTGGGCAGGTGCCAAGTCCTGCTGGAAAATGAAAACCAGCATCTCCATAAAGCTGGTCAGAGGCAGAGGGAAGCGTGAAGTGCTCTAGAATTTTCTGGTAGAGGGTTGCACTGACTTTGGACTTGATAAAACATAGCGGACCAACACCAGCAGATGACATGGCTCCCCAATTCATCACAGACTGTGGAAAATGTTGTATTTCATTTGGAAATCAAGGTCCCAGAGTCTGGAGGAAGAGTGGAGAGGCTTAGAATCCAAATTGCATGAGGTCCAGTGTGAAGTTTCCATAGGCAGTGATGATTTTGGGACCCATGTCATCTGCTGGCGTTGGTCCACTGTGTTTTATCAAGTCCAAAGTCAGCACAGCCCTCTACCAGGAAATTCTAGAGCACTTCATGTTTCCCTCTGCTGACCAGCTTTATGGAGATGCAGATTTAATTTTCCAGCAGGACTTGGCACTTGTCCACACTGCCAAAAGTACCAATACCTGGTTTAAGGATCATGATATCACTGTGCTTGATTCGCAAAAAAACTCTTCTCACCTAAACCCCATAGAGAATCTGTGGGGATCTGCCAAGAGGAAGATGAGAGACACCAAACCCAACAATGCAGAGGAGCTGAAGGCCGCTAACAAAGCAACCTGGGCTTCCATAACACCTCAGCAGTGCTACAGGCTGATTGTCTCTATGCCACATTGATGTAGTAATTCATGCAAAAGGAGCCCCGACCAAGTATTGAGTGAATACTAGACTGTACATACTTTTCAGTATACAAACATTTCTTTTTTTAAAATCAATTTTTTTATTGGTCTTATATAATATTCAAATTTTCTGAGATACCGAATTTTAGGTTTTCACTAGCTGTAAGCCATAATCATCAATAAAAAAAAAAAGAAAGAAATGCTTGAATTATATCACGCTGTGTGTAATAAATGTATATAATATATGAGCTTCACTTTTTGAATTGAACTACTGACATAAATTAACTTTTTGATGATATTCTAATTTTATGAGATGCACGTGTGTGTGTGTGTGTGTGTGTGTGTATGTGTATATATATATATATATATATATATATATATATATTCAAACCCACACAATTTGTGTTTAACATGTAAACAGTTATCACATAACAATGGATTCCCAGAGCACAGCGGGTTAACCAATGGCACAACTCAGCTTAGATTATAGCGTACAATGAAAGGAGGGGAGATCTGGAGAAGCAGGGGGTGAAATCGCTGCTCTGGAGATGGAGGGAAGGGAAGAGTCAGTCTCTTTAACACTATACTGTGGTGACCTGCATTTTACTGCACTGTGGAACGCAGGTGAACAATTTTTTTCTATGTGTTCTGTTCATACTGCAACACAACCCAGAGGTGCAGTGCAATGAGCTGTGGTAAAATTCAGACATGTTGCATTTTATTGCAATGCACAGGAAGGTGCCACATGTCACTGCACAGCAGCACCATTCTGCTGTCTGCACTGTGCTGCTGAAGTGTGCATCACACCACCCCCTACTGCCGGCTGCAGCTGACTGCAGCTGGAATTGACAGCTGCCCACACAATAAACCACTGCATTTTGGAGTGTGGGCAGTGTGAACTGGCCCTTAAGAATCTGGGGAAGAAGGGGTCTGAGACACTGTTCTGGAGTGGGGAGAAGAGGGAGGAGTCAGTGCTCTGACTAATTCACTTTTGTGTGTAAATTTCAGCTTGAGCTATTGATCTCTGTAAACAACAAGCCTATTTCAGCAGGAAGATGAGAAAAAGTATACATGAAACAATAAAAATACACACAACTACTATGCTTCCCTTAAATATTTACCAGCTCTGGGTCTGAACTAAAAGCCCAGCTCTTATAGACAAACAGGCCCAACTGTCTATGACTATAGAGGAAGTAATGTTCCCAGACCCTCCACTTCCTGACCTCAGTGCTCATTTCCCTCTACTGCACTACTCAGCAATGATCAGATCAGCAGCAACCAAGACCCAGGTGAGTGCACATATGTATACAGGATAGATAGATAGATAGATAGATAGATAGATAGATAGATAGATAGATAGATAGATAGATAGATAGATAGATAGATAGATAGATAGATAGATAGATAGATATTGTATGTTATCTACCACTATCTCTTTTTCTGCATTCATTGTGTTGCTCTCACCAGCAGGATGATTGTGCTGTGGGTTGTCGCTCTGATCTCTTGGGGTAAGTCTCTTATTGTACCCTTCATTATATAAATTTAAATAAAATGGCACATATTTATGAGACAAAGTAGTTTTTAGAGAATTTGTAGTCCTTGTTGAGACCTAAGGTTGGGGAAATAAATTATCTTTAAAAATTAGCATAAGGGATGGTACTTACATTTAACCACTTCAGCCCCGGAAGGATTTACCCACTTCCGGACCAGGCCATTTTTTGCAATACGGCACTGCGTCGCTTTAACTGACAATTGATGTCCTTTTTTCCCCACAAATAGAGCTTTCTTTTGGTGGTATTTGATCACCTCTGCGGTTCTTATTTTTTGCGCTATAAATAAAAAAAGAGCGACAATTTTGAAGAAAAAACAATATTTTTTACTTTTTGCTATAATAAATATCCCCGAAAAAAATGTAAAAAAACTAATTTCTTCCTCAGTTTAGGCCAATATGTATTCTTCTATATATTTCTGGTAAAATAAATCACAATTATCGTATAATGATTGGTTTGCGAAAAAGTTATCGCGTCTACAAAATAGGGGATAGATTTATGGCATTTTTATTTTTTTAAATTTTTTTACTAGTAATGGCGGTGATCGGTGATTTTTAGCAGGACTGCGACATTGCGGCAGACAGATCGGACACTTTTTTGGAACCAGTGACATTTATACAGCGATCAGTGCTATAAAAAATTTTATAGCACTGAATTCTATATAAATGATGCTGGCAGGGAAGGGGTTAACACTAGGGGGTGGTCAAGGGGTTAAATGTTCCCTAGGGAGGTGTTTCTAACTGTGGGGGGAGGGGACTGACTGGCAGTAGAGAGAGATCGCTGTTTCTGATCACTAGGAGCAGACGATCACTCTGAACTCCCCTGACAGAACGGGGATCTGCTTTGTTTACGCTGGCAGATCCATGTTCTGCCTCTCTGTGGAGGGATCGCGGGTGCCCGATGGACGTTAAGTCGTCTGCCGCACCTGCTGATTGGCTCCCCCCCGCTAGTGAATGGGCACGGGCGCCCACAGATCGCAGTGTACGCGCCCGATGTACACATACGGCGATTTGTGCAGCCGAGCCAACCTGCCGCAGTATAACTGCGGCGGCTGGTCGGCAAGAGGTTAAAGTGTTACTAAACCCACAACAGTAAAATCAGAGTGTATATGCAGTAAAGCATGCTTGTTATACTCCCTGTGGAACCTAAGGGGTTAATCATCTGCATTGTGTCTTCTCTGATCCTCCCCTTCTTCCACTGTCCCCAATCTATTGCCTGATAGAACAGAGCCTTGGGGGCACTCTGCACATGCTCAGTTTTGTGTGTATTGCTAGAGAGTTTTCTGTTTTTTTTTTTTTTTAGGAGGGTCCATGTGATTAGCGCTGTCCAGATAGAGGGTCAGGGGTCATGCAGCCTCTTAGGACAGTCAGAGGAGAATGAAAACTCCTCCTACAAGCTTTAACCAGACACTGATAGGCTGGCTACAGGGATCTAACACCTGCTTACAGACCTGCTGGTTGGTGCATCACCAGCAGGTTCCCAAAGAGCTGTAGTGACTCAGGGACAGCAGCAGATGGAGCCACAGCACACAGCGGGGCACATAGGCATTGGACAAGCCTAGAAGTATCAGATGTGCAAACCAGGAATAATCCGCGCTACCCCCACACAAATGAAAAAAGCCCAAATGATGAAACTAGATACCTTGCATATTAAAAATGCTGTCAAAAAGGTGCTGCACCAAAAAAAAAAAACCTGAATATAAGGTTTGTCAAAATGTGCAAAAAGGTGCTACCTAGAAAAACACTGTGAAAAACAGACATAAGACTTGTCTGTAGAACAAAGGGTGAATATCAAATATTTGAAAATTAATTGAACACAATAAAAAATTAATTATATTAGTTAGCGCATGTTTACAGTTAGAACCCAATGGGGTAAACAGAAGTGTTACTATACTCTTTATGTATACTTTAATTGATAATTTGTATGACTATTGTCCATTATTTTGATTGAGATTAGGATGTAAATGTTTTACCGCTGTACCTGATTGTTATATACCAAAACCAGCTGCCTTTAATTTTTCTGTTATTTGTATGGAAATTTCAATAAAAATTCTTTAATGATAAAAAAAAAAAAAATAATAATAAAATCAAGTCCATATATGATTAAATAAATGTGAAATGAGTTCAATAAATGTGAAACCAAAAGAAATGAAAACTTGGCCAGAGGCTTGTCAGGACGTCACCACATACCAGCTGGCTGGCTCTCGCCGCGGCTGAGTTTTCCGTTTGAATTTTGTTGCTCGGATAATGCCTCTCAGGATGTCAGCTGTTCTATGAATTGAAAATAAAGGAAGTTGTTTTAAACACCTTCTTTCCTCTTTTCTTGCCTATCATATGCCACGAGTGGTCTGTTCTGGCTAAAGGAGATAAGGAAATCACAGCCTGCTGTACCAGCGCTATGATGTCCAGACCTGCTTGATGAGGAGAGAGCCCTGTCAGAAGCATAGGTGTGCGCAGCCTCTTGCATTAGGGTGTGCACCCCAAAGCTCAAATACATATGCATGTGTATATTACTGATGGTGTCAGTAGGGCAATGGACAGTGTAATTTTGTTTATTTTCTTTTCCAAAAAATTATTTTCTTTTGTAACATTTTTTTTGGGGATGAAATATCAGTGGTCTAAACAGGGGGGAATATGCACCACACAAGGCGATTAGGGTGTGCCCAGGCACACCTGGCACACCCTGAGCGCACGCCTATGGTCAGAAGTGTGAATCAGCTGTTTGTTTGACGGAAGTCTAAATCAGCAGTTTGCTGCCTGATGATCCACCAGCTCTAATGATCTCTGTAAAGGGGGGATCCTACATATCTGGTAAGCAGCCTCCTTTTACCTTTGCTGAGCATAGTGAATTGTGAAGATCACATCTCAGGTTTTACAGTTGAAGGTTTTTCTTTCCTGTGAGAAACTTGCCCCGTTGGATGCTATCTTTTAAGGACACTACTAATGCAGTGTACACACGGTCGGACTTTTTCGACCGGACTGGGCCGACGGACCAAATCCGGCGGACAATACGATCGTGTGTGGGCTTCACCGGACCTTCAGCTGACTTTTCCAGTCGCAAAGCTGACGGACTTTAGATTTGGAACACGCTTCAAATCTTTACGTCGTAACTCCGCCGGACCCAGAAATCCGCTCGTCTGTATGCTAGTCCGACGGACAAAAACCCACGCTAGGGCAGCTATTGGCTACTGGCTTTCAACTTCCTTATTTTAGTCCGGTGTACGTCATCACGTACGAATCCGTCGGACTTTGGTGTGATCGTGTGTAGGCAAGTCCGTTCGTTAAAAAGTCTGTCGGAAGTCCGTCAAAAGTCCGTTGAAAGACCGCTGGAAAGTCTGTCGGACCAGTCTGGTCGAAAAGTCCGACCGTGTGTATGCGGCATTAGCTGGACAAGTTTTCTTTTGGTTTCACATTTATTGAACTCATTTCACATTTATTTAATCATATATGGACTTTTGTTGATTTTATTAATTTTTTATTGTGTTCATTTAATTTTCATTCATTTGATATTCACCCTTTGTTCTACAGACAAGTCTTATGTCTGTTTTTCACAGTGTTTTTCTAGAAGTATCAGATGCTGAAGATCCTTCAACCAATGGAGATCTGCAGGAGATCGCTGACTGTGGTCACTGACATCAGGACTGTCACATGGATGTTTTTTCATCTTTTTTTATTTTTAGCTACCGAGTCACTTTAATAGCTAGGTGGAAGACTAGGTTTATGTTGTGCTTTATCATTGCAAAAGATTGTAATGTTTGTTCTAAACTCCAGTTTGGAGGCCAGAGATGGGCAACTTTATATAATGGCAGTCGATAAAAAAAAATATATCTATCATTTTGTGTTGTTCTTCCTTTGTACTCTACATGATTCTTTCATTTATACATTTTTGTAAACATTAACTTATTTATTTTATAGCCTATCAAACGAATGTGTCCTATGGTGGAGCAGCAATGGGGCAGGAAAGCCCGAGACGGTCGCTCCTACTTCCTCTGCGGGGCAAGTTTGAAATGCCCCTATCTGATGTAGAGTGGGCGAAAGAAGGGCAGTTACTGGCTAGGATAAACAGGGGGCGCTGTGACTACGGCTGTGGTAGTACATCCCAGCTCTTCTCCAATGGGAGCTTGTGGCTGAGTCATGGTGGAAAGGAAAAGGAAGGAAGATACTCGGTGACGGTGTATAATGCAGCTGGTTTTGTCATACATAAGGTGGACATCACACTATGGATTATAGGTAAGTACTGTGACAGACCTCAGAAGAAATAGAATGTTGGGAGTAGGGCGCACACCTATAAGATTAACACAACTTTATAGTGTAGTGCAGGGGTCAGGAATAGGTAATGCGCAGAGTGCAGGGGTCAGGAATGAGTAATGTACAGAATGCAGGGGTCAGGAATAAATCATGTACAGAGTGCAGGGGTCAGGAATAAATCATGTACAGAATGCAGGGGGACAAAAATAAATCATGTAGAGTGCAGGGGTCAGGAATAAATCATGTACAGAGTGCAGGGGTCAGGAATAAATCATGTAGAGTGCAGGGGTCAGGAATAAGTAATGTAATTAGTGCATAGTGCAAAGTACATATACTGTAACCATGCATTGGCACACATCGCTGACCATTCTGGACCTATCGAATGATCCTTTGGACCTTCCAGACCGTTCCTGCCTCGGTGTGCTTCTATGCCTGTTTGACCTGGTGTTGTTGACATCCAGGTCCACTGGCTCTGGTAAGAGTACCCATCTTTACTTTACCATTGACGTCAATGTTTCCAGATATACACCCAACCGCCCCTGGCCTCTGCATATGAATGACCTTGAGTTTGTGGCATATCAGCTGTTTGTTTTTATGGGACTGATATATTTGGGTCTTTGTTCCACCCTTCAATTATTTTTTACTTTGTTGGGACTCATCTATGTTTATATTTACTATTTTTTTGTCATTTATACACTGATACAGGTTTTCCAGCACTGTTTATTTATACATGGTACCTGGCATTGTTTATATATATACAGGGTCACTTTTGTGTTTATATAGTTCACTAACACTGTTCTACTTTTAGCGCTACATTTCCCACTTTCACTTTTATTTCTTAAAATAATTGCTGTTATATCACAGCTCGCTGATCACGCCAATGTCCTGTGAGCTGTAGATCTGAATGCTACGGGTACAGTACACCTAAATTGTTAGCCCCACTTCTGAACCCCCAATGGTTGCCTTACCCATGCCCCAGTTAATTTTTCTCGCTTGAATTATTTTTACCATCATGGGCGTGAGTGGGGTCTCAAGTCTAAATTTTGCCTAAGTGGGTGAAATGTGCAGCGCTTATGTGATCATATAAACCATAACAAATAATATGAGTACAAAAAATGTGAATAATAAATGATGTGCTCAAAAATACTCCAAGCAGTCCTCTATTATGACATGTGATGTCTATAAACAGAGGAACTTGGACGTGTGATGTCCAAAAAAGGAAAAAGTCAGTGACAAGCTTCAATCATGTGTGATGATAATCCTAAACCACATGTGGATATAATATAGTGACAGTCTTTAACTTCAAATATGTATGATGTAATAACAGTTAATAGTAGGTCCACCACCAAAGACACCAGAAGCTGCTTACCAGAGGGATTGAACTCAAATAGGTGTACACCTAGTGAGTCAATCAAGCTTTGTGGTATAATATACCAAGGGGATCAGATGCTCTATCCAGATATGACCTCCAGATGGACCTCCGAACAGGTGTAAGGTATGGATGGACTCAGTAGATATAGGCAGTCAGCCCCATCATTAAAAGAAAGAGGAAGGCATATAGTGTAACTCCGTATGGAAATTTTAATACATAAAAAGCAAAGGAAATACACTCACGTGTTTAGCAGTAAAATCAAGCGCTTGTAAAAAAAGAAGACAGTGGTCTCGGCATATCCTCCCGACGCGTTTCGACTTAGAAGTCATCATCTGGGGTGCTGGAGCACTGTACTGGCTGAGTATTTATAGATACTGGTTACCCCCATAACAAGTGGCAGCTCCGTCTGATTGAAAGTGCGAATTATGGAGATTACTTCCTGGTTAATCCAAAATGGCGCCCGGGCTTGCATTCAAAGCCTCGTTTTCATATGTAGAGGAGGATTACTTCCTGGTTCTGCCAAAATGGCACCCGGACAAGAGTTCCAAGCCTCATTTTAACATGTGAAAGAGGATGTGACATCATGTGGAACAGTGACTGGTTTAAACAGCCAAAAACATGGCACTGCTATTCTTGGGGACATATAGGGGCAGATGTGGCTTAAAACGGCACAATGTCTGGTGTATATAACCTACAACATGGCGCTGTTTGTCATAAGGACATGTATATTAATACACTAAGTCACAAGGTATCACCCTTCTGGCAGCAAAAATGAAAAATGATATAATACATCCAAACATTGCACTAGCCTGAACATGGGCAGTGGTGTAGTGGCCGGCACTCCCACCCAGCAGCAAAAGGGTCGCCGGTTCGAATCCCAAGATTCCATGTGGGGGGTATAAAAAAATAAATAAATACATAAAAATTATGTAACATATATAAAAAATATATGATACTAAGATGTGACAAAATTATGGTACCCCTCAGAAAGGACACGTTATTGGTTGGATCGAGCTGATATTTGTGATAGGGACCAAACCAGTATATATTCAAATAAGAAATCCAAAATACATTCTAAAATATATGTTATAAGAATTTAATAAAAATACCCTCATAAAAACATTTATAAAAAACCTCTCATAAAAGATATTCTAATAGGTACCAACTGGACCCTAAAGTACTAGAAATAGGGAAAAGGCATCATGCTTGGTTGATAAAAGCATTGATGTCCCATTCTATGTTCAACCCAAAAGGGGAGTAGGTCTGTAATTGGTGGATCCAATAAGTCTCCAAGCGAGAGACTCCCCTTGTCTTAGCTCCTCCCCTCCAAGGAGGTGTATATTTATCTATGACAAGAAATTGAGAACCAGTAGGGTCTCGTCTGTAATGCTCTCTATAATGTCGAGGCACGTTATGTTTAACGTTGCCACTTTTTATTTTAGCGATATGCTCGCTGACTCTAACAGAGAAAGCTCGAATTGTACAGCCCACATATTGCTTCCCGCAGGGGCAGGTAATCAGATAAACGACATGTGTGGTAGCACAAGTGCAGAATGTTTTAATGGGATATGTACAGTTTGTAGTGTTCGATTTAAACTCGAGGCTTTTACGTCTACCACAGGAATTGTATTGACATACAGTGCATTTTTTGCAGGGAAAATAACCCACTAAGTTATGAAAAAAAGAAGAAGGTCGTATGGGGGGATTTATGATATTAGGTGCAATTTTTCCCTGCAAAGAAGACACACCTCTAAAGATGACCTTAGGTTGTTCTGGGAGTATTTCCTTTAAAACACGGTCATTCCTAAGTATATCCCAATGTCGGTAAGTGATGTTTTTGATTTCTCTGTGTTGGACTGAAAAAGTGGTGGGCATAGAGCATTTAAAGGAGCTTTCTTGTTCACGAGGAGGTTTTGGTGTCAGCAAAGAATTTCAATAAATTGCAGCCACTCTATTTATTTCTGAGGTTAACGATTTTGGGTCGTACCCCTTTTCTATGAATCTGTCCCTCAGTGTTGATGCTTGAGTGAAATAGTTTACATCTGTGCAATTCCTGTACAATCTCAGGAACTGACTACGAGGCACAGACTGTAACCAGGATTGGTGGTGACAGCTGTCAACTGGTATAAAGCTATTGCGGTCAGTATTTTTGAAGTAAGTTTTAAACTTAAATTGGCATGAGACCATCTCGATTTCGAGATCCAAAAAGTGAATTTTAGATGAGCTAAATTCATATGTCAACGAAATCCCCCGATCGTTGTCATTTAAAAACACAAAAAAATCCATGAGGGATTTGGGGGTGCCATCCCATAGGAGGAAGATGTCGTCTATATATCTGGCCCACAGTACCAATGAGGGCCTGTGCTCAGAATAGAAGACATCCTCCCCCCATTTTGCCATAAAAAGGTTGGCAAGGCTAGGGGCAAATTTAGCCCCCATAGCCACACCCTTCTGTTGCAAGAAAAACTTTTGGTCAAACCAGAAGTAGTTGTGTTTGGTAGCAAATTGTAATAGCTCAATAATATATTCACTTTGTTTATTGGTAATGGAATGGTCCCTGTTCAGAAAATGTGTGACCGCTTCTATACCTCTGGTATGGGGGATACAGGTGTACAATGATGCCACGTCTGCAGTGGCCATCAGCAGGTCCCCCCCAATCTCCACACTTTCAAGTAGCCTAATGGTATCAGTCGTATCCTTAAGATATGATGGAGTGCCTTTGACCAATGGTTGAAGGTAGAAATCGATATATTTACCGATACGTGATGTTACAGAGTCGATTCCACTTATGATTGGTCGACCCGGAGGGTGAACAGGATCCTTGTGGATCTTGAGCAGATGGTACATGATTGGGATTCTAGGTGCAGTAGGTACTAGGCAAGCCCTTTCTTTTTTATTTAGAATCTGCTTGTTAAAACCTTTTAAAACTAGTTGGTCCAGCTCTTTTTTATATTGGGCAGTAGGGTTTCTGGTAAGTTTCCTATATGTGTCCTGGTCGCTTAATATCCTATACATTTCTTGAATGTAGTCCAGTCTGTCCTGCACGACTATTATATTATACCACATATTATATTATACCACAAAGCTTGATTGACTCACTAGGTGTACACCTATTTGAGTTCAATCCCTCTGGTAAGCAGCTTCTGGTGTCTTTGGTGGTGGACCTACTATTAACTGTTATTACATCATACATATTTGAAGTTAAAGACTGTCACTATATTATATCCACATGTGGTTGAGGATTATCATTACACATGATTGAAGCTTGTCACTGACTTTTTCCTTTTTTGGACATCACACGTCCACGTTCCTCTGTTTATAGACATCACATGTCGTAATAGAGGACTGCTTGGAGTATTTTTGAGCACATCATTTATTATTCACGTTTTTTGTACTCATATTATTTGTTATGGTTTATATGATCACATAAGCGCTGCACATTTCACCCAATTTGTCATTTTTGCAACTTTATCCACTGCTGTGCTGGCAGCTTTAGTTTTTGTTTTTTTTTTGAGACAGCGCGGTATATATTTGTTTATAAATTTTGCCTAAGGCCTCACAAAGCCTAGAGCTGCCTCTGATTGTATGTAATTAGGACTTATACAGTCTCATGAGGCTCCTGGGTCCTCTAGACCACTGAAGAACCACTTTTGTAATGTGCTACACTGATAGGATAAGTTGTCTCACTCTTTATCCCTATAGAGATCCCTGAAGAGCAAGTGCTGGGGCCTGGCAACACCTCAGTCCTGCTGCCTCTGGATTTGGAGTCACAACTCATCCAGGTGAATTGGAGGAAAGATGAGCAGCCACTGGGGGAGATCTTTAGGGGTATCTGTGTCTCTGGCTGCAATGAGACATACAGCATACTCCTTAATGGCAGCTTCCTCCTGAGACGTGTCCAGAGAGAGGACGAGGGAAGATACTCTGCAGAGGTGTATGATGAGCATAACATCCTGATCCACCAGACTGAGATCCTCTTGTACATTTATGGTAAGAGAACATTGGGGGGGGGGGGGGGGTTTACAGTGACAAATGCAGGCTTTTTTCAGCGGGAACGTGGAGGAACGCAGTTTTGGCACCTCCAGCATTGAATGTATCTAATGGCAAGGAGGTGCTGGAGGATCTCTTGTTGCAGGGGTGGATCTATTTTTGCTGGTGGGGGATCTGTTGTTTCTGGGAGGGTCTTATGTTGCTGGGGAGGGTGGCCTACAGTGGTGGCTAGTGCTCCTTTTTTAGGGGGGGGGCGGCAAACAAACCCCTCCCCAAAAAGCAGGATGAAGCAGGAAGACAATAGCGAATGTTCATTCGCTAATGTCACAAGTGGGTGGGCTTTTTGAAGGGTGGGCTTAAAAAAAAAAAACCTAACAGAACTCTATGTGTCCGGCGCCCCCATTGGGGATTAGGGGCCGGTGCATAGAAATCAGGTGGGGCGGCGCCCCTGCACCCCTAATGGACCGCAGCTGGTGGCCAATTGTTGCTGGGAGTAGTCCACTGTTGAGGGAGGTATCTATTGTTGCTGGTGGGAGTCTATTACTGCTGGGGGGGTTGTTTTTGTTACGGGGGTATATTGTTGATGAGGGAGGTCTTTTGCTGGCTACAGGGGATCTATTTAACCGCTTTTATTGTTATCATTAACAAAAAATTCTATAGAAATTATTTTTTAAAATACCACAAATAATGCTTGGTTCTGTGTTCTCTAAAAGAGGACGGAGACAAGGGGTGACTCGGAAGGTGGGAGTATCTGCACCTATTCTCTGAGAAAAAAGCCCTGGACATTTGTAATTGGTTTCGGTCCACTAGACTTATATGGAGACAGGTGAATGCAGAAATGGGAATCTGCCCCCAAGTTACTGCCAGTGGAAAGCTCAATCAGAGCAATTTGTGTCTGTGTGGGTTTTCCTTTCCTGTCTACCTCCTCTGGTCCCTCCATCACATATGTTCCGTTCTCAAAACACTGACTATGTGTGGTTCTAAACGGACAGCTAAACACTTGTCAGAGACTCCAGTAAACGGAAGCCCAATGCTTGATTTGTCTACCAAAGTAATCCAACTTTATTTCTTTATTATTTTTAGTTTTTAATTTTTTGTTTTTGTGAAACTGCAATACAATACAATAACAGGATATCAGTACACATAGAATAACTAATCTAGCATAAATGACAGATGACACAACAGAAAGGCACTTACAGGTGATGATGTCTCAAGCCCCTTGGGAGAGAAACAGACATGCTGCATCCATGTAGAATGACAATCTAAAATGGCTGAAGAACTTCCTGAACCAAAAGGTCACATCTTGTATGAGAAATTTACATGACTGAAGATAAAGCTGCTACAGACTTTGGCCACTAGATGGCAGTGGTAAACTACACATTCTATATAAGTAATTATAACCTAATTAGCTTGCAAAGGCAGCACACTCCCTGTCTGATATAATACATTATATCACTACTTATACATATCTACTGTACAGGGAAAAACACACTCATAAGAAAATACGTTCCCGTCTAGAACTGGTAACATAAACTAAAACATGAGTCCACAATATCAATGTCTCTTGGCTATGGTACTTCAAGCTGGAAGCCCACATGAAGAAACAGTTTTGTCCTTAAACCCATCTTCAGATTGGAGAAGCCGCACTAGGCCAAACTATCTCCAATGCCAATTGTAATCCACAGGATGAATTTTAACTCTTGGCGAATGTCATGTCTGAAAGCTGTCAGTGACAAGCTCTATATTATGTATTGTGTCGACAACATAACAGAAATACCTGTTCAAAGGAGAACAATGACATCCGAAACTGGTCTGGCGTACACTTTAACAGTCCCTTGTTTTGTCACTTTGACTTCAACCTTTCTGACATTACCATCTTTACTTGGAAACGTATTAGTGACAATTCCCATAGGCCAGTTGTTTCTGCTTTCTTGACCATCTTTCAATAACACAACATCTCCATCTTTAACATTGGAACTGGTCTTATCCCATTTCCTGCGACTTTGTAAGGTAAACAAGCAATCTCTCCTCCATCTCTTCCAAAACGTATCAGCCAGACACTGGACTTGTTTCCATTGCTTTACATGAAGTTCTGTTGTACTAAAATCTCCACAAGGGGCCGACACAGAGTCTACCTTTTGGGTCAAGAGCATAGCAGGAATGAGAACTGTTGGATTATCTGGATCTGTAGATATTGGTACCAACGGACTTGCATTAATGATGGCCATAACTTCTACCATGAAAGTACTCAAAAAGTCTCATGAGTCAAACGAGTAGGTTTAGCTTGGAGTAACATTGCATCCAAAATGTGCCTAGCTACACCTATTAACCTTTCCCAAGCACCTCCCATGTGAGATGAGTGTGGAGTGTTAAAGATCCATGTGCATCCTTTGTCTTCAAGATAGTCTTGAAGTTCTACATCATTTGAACATATATGCAGTTCCTTGCATGCTACTACAAAATTAGTACCTCTGTCAGAGCGAATTAACTTAGCCGGACCACGAACAGAAAATAGTCTTCTTAGGGCATTGATGAAACTGGATGCTGACATGGATGTGACGAAAATATAAGCGTAGGATAGTTTTGCCTTAACTAGATGTGGTGTGATCTTTAGAAGTAGTGTAATTGTAGATGTAGTTTAATTCTGGATTATTAAAAATATAGTATTCTATGTCAGTCATGCACATATGTTCTTTCATTAGCATTTGAAAAGGACAGAGATAGTTTTTTTCTAGGATCGTAGTGACACCTAGATGCCAATAAAAGTTCCCATTAGAGTAAACATAGATTGCCACCTTCCTGAGACTCAAAGAACACTGCTAGTCATCTTGGCCACACGGATCTGCAGGGGGCATTCACAAGGCTCCGGACAGTCTGTAAGCTTTGATTAATATCAAGAGATCTAAGGAACCTATTTTATCTCTCATAAAAGCTAAAATATTACCGGCAGAGAGATGAAAATAATTCCTTTTGATCGTACACCTGATGGGTTACGTGTACATGTAACTCTGTATGTTTAGCAGGTGTGGAATCCTAGAGAACCACACAAAACGGCTATATGGCGCCTGATTGCAGCAGGCAGGCAGTGATTGGTACTGTTGCGATCGGACTGATGCGCTGGTATCGGAAATCCTATCCATGACCCAGCAATCAGCGCCGTTCTGGGCCAATTTGACTCTGGTCATTTCAGAACACAAAACATTTGTGGGCTGAGACAGGAACACCCCCCCAGGGTTGATTGGCCAAGGGCTAAAGTCCAGCCCGCATCCATATTTCAATAAATTGGGTAGCCTGAGATATGGACATTGTTCTTCCACGAAGCCAGTTCGAAACTGGGGAGTTCCCACATGTTCCAGTATGCTTCTACTAACGGAAAGATTTACTTGGTAAAGTTTATTTCTGTTTTTATCCCTTTTTATTTTCATAGCAAATTGCCAATTGTGTGTCTTTCCGCATTTTTTGTATCTTTTTTGGTAAATCCTTTTTTCTTTGTATATCTTATATGCACTGCCCACTTTCGGGATATTAAATGATAAAATTAATAAGTGACTTCTGTGTACTAAGCTAGGACTCATATCTCTGGAGAGGTTGTTGTATTTTAGTGCCTAAGTACTCGGTTTAAGTTACGTACCAATCGGTATGCAATTGCACTGTGTGTTGGCAGATTGCATGCAGATTGTAAGCTAACAGATCTGCCAGACAGAGATCTGTGTGTGTGGTGGCTCAGCAGACCAGTCTGCGGACAAACTGTTGGGTGGTGGCAGGCTATCATTTATTGTGTATCTGGTGTGTGGGTGTGGGGACAGTGGGAAGAGTGATTAACACCGGGGTTCAAGCTTGCAGGATAGCTGGAGGAATCCTAGAAGTGTGTAGTAATTGCTAGATTGCTCCCCAACCCTTAGAGTGCACCAGATTGTATGTAAGATTTGTATCTGCCTGTGTGTGGTCAGCTAGCTGGATTGGAGTGGAGTCTCCCTCTAGTGGTGGCCAAAGGTAGTGCAGGCTGTGAAAATACTACAGCCGGTCTTGCATGCGCAGTATAAGATCCCCCTTATTCCCTTAGTTCCTCATATACCCCGGTCACGGAACGCACGTCGCGGTTAGTTAGTCGCCCGTGGGGTGTGAATTCGTGACAGATTGGCGGCAGCGAGCGGGATTTGCTTAGTACATTAGTACATGGTTTATTCATTTAACCTGTGTACTAAAGGTTGGAAGCTTGTTAGAAGCAACTGACCTACAGAAGCTCACTCAGTGCATAATTTTTGTTTTGTAGAAGACATACTTGGCTATTTGCTCCCCACCCCCTCTTGTTTTTTCTTTTCTATCTTTTATTTGGGCAAAAAAAACTTGGAGATGGTAACCCACGAGATGATATGCTGGTACAAGAGGCAATCCGAAGAGACCGCGATTGACCTCTGTGAGCTAAGAGGCATCAGTACAGTCGGCAAGACGAGGACCCAACTTTTATGTGCGTTGATAGAGGATGACCATGAACAGTTCACCATGGCATCTAAACCCAGAGACTGTGCCATTCCAGATGACTGTGCGAGACAGCATGACTCTGTTCTCAAACCCTCTCAGCGGAAGAAATCACTACAGCAGATGAAGCAAAGAGAGAGAGAGCACAAACTGAACAGTACCCAAATCCAGCATGGAAATGCAACATCACCTCCATCTGCATCAAGAACTACAAGAGCCAGACCTACATCTGTGGAAACCTTGAAGTGTTTTGTCTGTAACCAAGGTGGACATTACTCAAGCCTTTGTCCAAAGAGGAGGAGGCCTAGCCCACCAGCAAGTGTGAAAAGTGCTCCCCCTACTGTATTGCTTGTTGGGGAAAATGTAGGAGACCGAGCGGATAACCTGCAGCCAGTTACCGCAAGTGACAGCGTTACAGTCGGACTCCGAGGTATGGGATCAAAGGATGTCCTAGCTCTTCCAGGATTGAGGTGCTGTGAGGATGTGATCCCAGGGGAAGCCATGTTTGTCACCGGAGGTGGAGGAGCCATCTCTGCCATGCCTATGGCTTGTGTTTCGTTGAACCTGGACTCTGAAAGCCAAATGAAAGAAGTGGGCAGAGCAGATCCCATGTATGTAGGAGGCCATGCGGATAGCCTGCAGCTGGTTACCGCAGGTAACAGTGTTACAGTTGGACTCCAAGTTATGGGATCAGGGGATGTCCTAGCTCTTCCAGGATTGAGGAGCTGTGAGGATGTGATCCCAGGGGAAGCCATGGTTGGCACAGGAGGTGGAGGAGCCATCCCTGTCATGCTTATGGCTTGTGTTTCATTGAACCAGGAATCTGAAAGCCAAGTGAAAGAAGTGGGCAGAGCAGATCCCACAAATGTAGGAGGCCGTGCGGATACCCTGCAGCTGGTTACCGCAGGTAATAATGTTTCAGTCGGACTCCGAGATACGGGATCCACGGATGTCCTAGCTCTTTCAGGATCGAGGAGCCATGAGGATGTGGTCCCAAAGAAAGCCACAGTTATCACAGGGGTTGGAGGAGTCACCACTGTGTTACCAACAGCTTGTGTTGCTTTGCTCAGAGGATTAAAAAGCAAAGTGAGAGAAGTAGGCATAGCAGATGCCAGTAATGTACTATCGGGTACTGACCGGGTGCAGTTGGTAGCCCGCTATGAGCCAAAGTCATCCCCCCTGGAACCTGCATCTCCACCTGAAGCCCCGGATTCACGTAAAGTACTGTTGGGTGACTCAGTGCATGTTGGGAACTCTGGGGAGGGTCAGGGGACTAGTGACTGTGTGCCAGGTCCTGGCCCTAATGGGTTTATGGAGCCAAGGCCCAGAGAGGAAACTAAAGTCACAATGAACTCTGAAATTGATAATGTTTTGTGTGATGTAAAAAGTCATGATCTGTGCTGTGCAGACATTCCCTCTGCTGCAGTGGTGACTCCCGGGGCCCACCGGGCTGCCCCGAACTGGTCATTGCCCACTGCTACAGAGGAACTGTCTGTGAAAGGGCCCAATCCAACTGTGTCGGACCCTTGTGAACTTGGTCAAGCAGGCCTGAGGTCCCCTCACACTGTTGTCTCCCTGGCGTCTGTGGCAGATTGCTCTGAGTCCCCTGAGGCTGTTAAAATTGACATCAGCCTGGAGGAGTACAGAGGTCTGGCTGACGGACGGTCAGTTGGGGATGGCGGGATGAGGGTGTATGGGGAACAGGACTGTGACTCTGTAACCACTTGTAAAGAAAAGGAATGTTTTGAAGTACCTGCTGAAAAGGAAAACTGTGTTTCAGTAGATCCTGGTAAGGACAAGCAAGGTGTGCTTGTAACCTTATGTGAGGCAAAGGCTTCTGTGGTCTGCTCCTCTGCCATGACAGCTACCAGTACTTCCATTGTGGATTCTGGGCTGTGCATCACAGAGGAAGGACCACAGGGTGAGGGGACAAATCTGATCCAATCTGACTCTACTCCCTTGGCAGTTGCGGCTGACGGCACTGAGTTCTTAGGGGCTGATACATTTGTTGCCAGCCCAGAGGAACTCAGGTGTTGTGCCAACAGGTGCTCTGCTGAGGATGGAGTAGGAGTATGTGATGTGGGTCAAAGGACAACCCCCGGTGGAATTCAGTTTTCTGTGATCTTCTCCTCTGTCACCACAGTTGTGAGTACTGCTATGGCGGATCTATTGCTGTGTGACACTGAGGGAATATTACAGGGTGACAGGGCAAATCTGGCCCCATCAGGGCCTACCATCTCAGCAGCTGCAGCTGACAACACCGGGTACTTTCTGGCTGATAAGTCTGATGTTAGCCCAGAGGAGCTGAGGTGTTGTGCTGGCAGGCCTTCTGCTGAGGAGGACAGAGTAAGACAGTATGACACGGGTCAGAGCATGACCCCTGGCAGAATAAAGTCTTTTGTGGCTTCATCCTCTGTACCCACAGCTATGAGTATCATGATTGAGGATTCGTTGCTGTGCATAACAGGGGAAGAACCACAGAATTATGGGGGAAAACTGACCCCATCTGAATCTGCTCTCTCAGAGGCTGCAGCTGATGGCACTGAGTTCCTACCAGCTGATATGTTTGGTGTCAGCGTAGAGGAATTCCGGGGTTGTGCTGGCAGGCCTTCTGTTGAGGTGGAACGAGAAAAAGTGTGGGAGACAGGCCAAAGAGTGGAGGCCCTGGTACCCAGGTCATGGAACCAGGCCCAGATCACCCAGGGACGGCTCTATGCCAGGCTCAAACATCTGGGTGTGGTAGCTCATAGAGTAACACCAGATGGCCAGGGCCATTGGCTGAGAATGCTGACAACACACAATGACAAATTGGCCTGTACCCTTTCAGTAGGTAGTCAGTGGCCAGTGGATGAAGAGGATCCGCAGAGCAATCTGCTGGCCAATCCTGATCCAGACCCATTAGGATCAGTCAGAGAGGGGTGCGGTCGCCCTCTCCTATCTGCAAAGGGACAGGCTGAAATGTCGGTGGTGCCAAGCTTCAGTTGGGGGAACCTTCACCCCCATCTTAGGGAATCTTCCATGCAGACGCGTTAGCTGACCCGTTTAGGCTCAGCTGTGCGTCATCTGGAAAGGGGAGATGTGACGAAAATATAAGCGTAGGATAGTTTTGCCTTAACTAGATGTGGTGTGATCTTTAGAAGTAGTGTAATTGTAGATGTAGTTTAATTCTGGATTATTAAAAATATAGTATTCTATGTCAGTCATGCACATATGTTCTTTCATTAGCATTTGAAAAGGACAGAGATAGTTTTTTTCTAGGATCGTAGTGACACCTAGATGCCAATAAAAGTTCCCATTAGAGTAAACATAGATTGCCACCTTCCTGAGACTCAAAGAACACTGCTAGTCATCTTGGCCACACGGATCTGCAGGGGGCATTCACAAGGCTCCGGACAGTCTGTAAGCTTTGATTAATATCAAGAGATCTAAGGAACCTATTTTATCTCTCATAAAAGCTAAAATATTACCGGCAGAGAGATGAAAATAATTCCTTTTGATCGTACACCTGATGGGTTACGTGTACATGTAACTCTGTATGTTTAGCAGGTGTGGAATCCTAGAGAACCACACAAAACGGCTATATGGCGCCTGATTGCAGCAGGCAGGCAGTGATTGGTACTGTTGCGATCGGACTGATGCGCTGGTATCGGAAATCCTATCCATGACCCAGCAATCAGCGCCGTTCTGGGCCAATTTGACTCTGGTCATTTCAGAACACAAAACATTTGTGGGCTGAGACAGGAACACCCCCCCAGGGTTGATTGGCCAAGGGCTAAAGTCCAGCCCGCATCCATATTTCAATAAATTGGGTAGCCTGAGATATGGACATTGTTCTTCCACGAAGCCAGTTCGAAACTGGGGAGTTCCCACATGTTCCAGTATGCTTCTACTAACGGAAAGATTTACTTGGTAAAGTTTATTTCTGTTTTTATCCCTTTTTATTTTCATAGCAAATTGCCAATTGTGTGTCTTTCCGCATTTTTTGTATCTTTTTTGGTAAATCCTTTTTTCTTTGTATATCTTATATGCACTGCCCACTTTCGGGATATTAAATGATAAAATTAATAAGTGACTTCTGTGTACTAAGCTAGGACTCATATCTCTGGAGAGGTTGTTGTATTTTAGTGCCTAAGTACTCGGTTTAAGTTACGTACCAATCGGTATGCAATTGCACTGTGTGTTGGCAGATTGCATGCAGATTGTAAGCTAACAGATCTGCCAGACAGAGATCTGTGTGTGTGGTGGCTCAGCAGACCAGTCTGCGGACAAACTGTTGGGTGGTGGCAGGCTATCATTTATTGTGTATCTGGTGTGTGGGTGTGGGGACAGTGGGAAGAGTGATTAACACCGGGGTTCAAGCTTGCAGGATAGCTGGAGGAATCCTAGAAGTGTGTAGTAATTGCTAGATTGCTCCCCAACCCTTAGAGTGCACCAGATTGTATGTAAGATTTGTATCTGCCTGTGTGTGGTCAGCTAGCTGGATTGGAGTGGAGTCTCCCTCTAGTGGTGGCCAAAGGTAGTGCAGGCTGTGAAAATACTACAGCCGGTCTTGCATGCGCAGTATAAGATCCCCCTTATTCCCTTAGTTCCTCATATACCCCGGTCACGGAACGCACGTCGCGGTTAGTTAGTCGCCCGTGGGGTGTGAATTCGTGACAATGGACTCAATCAATTCTATATGCACTGCTCTTGTAGAAAGACATGTGAAAAGAACAGCCCAACGTTTGTTGTCAGCGCTACCTCCTCTAGTTCGGCGTGTTACAACTGCCCAGGGACCAAACACATCAACACCCACACTAGTGAATGGAGGCTCAGGATTGACTCTATCTTTTGGTAACTCTGCCATCTTTTGGCTTTCCAATCTCCCTCTGAGCTTACGACACATGACACATTTGTGAATGATTGCAGACACTAGACGTTTTCCACCAAGAATCCAGAAACCTGCAGCTCGGATTGCACCTTCTGTTATGTGGCGCCCTTGGTGAACTATTTGATCATGATAATGTCTTACAATCAAAGTAGCAATATGGTGATCATGAGGAATGATGACAGGCTACTTCTCCTCATCTGACAGCGTGGCAAAGGATAAACGGCCACCTACTCTCAATAGTCCATCTTGATCTATAAAGAGACTGAGTTTTGTAAGACGGCTATGTTTTGGAAGCGTCTTTTGTAGTTCAATGCAGTCATATTCTTGCCTGAAATATGTATGTTGTACAGAAGAAATTATGACTGTCTTGGCTTGTGAAAGTTCTTCTAAACTGACTCTTTCATGGAAAACTCCCCAGCTTCCGGGTCGATCATCATTGGTTTTCTTCTGGAAGCTTTTCGCAACATGAATTAGTCTTGCTATGACCCTGTTTAGTCTCCTCCAGTTGGAAAATCTTTCGAAGCAATGTAACTGCAGTCTAGTGTCAACAGCTTTAGTGCTGAAGTTTACTACTTCTGACCTAATTTCAGGATCAGCTTCGGGTTCCACTAAAGAGTAAACATTGGTGTTATCAGGATTATCTACAACTGTCTGATACAGAAAATGTGGGCCTGAGAACCATAAAGAGTCCTGAAGGCAAGCTATCTGTGTAGGCCTGGTAGCATAATCTGCAGGATTTTGTTCTGAGGGCACATAGAACCATTGCTCTGGACAGGTTGCTTGTCTGATCCTATTCACCCGATTGGAAACATATAAGAAGAATCTCTTGGTAGTGTTACAGATATAGCCTAAGACTGTTTTACTGTCTGTAAAGAATTTCACAGCATCTAGGCTTAGGTCCATCTCATCTCTCACTAGCTCATACAGTTCAACCGCTAGTACGGCTGCACATAACTCTAGGCGTGGAATTGTATGTGCCGGCCTAGGACTCAGTTTGGATTTTCCCATGACAAATCCAACATGACAGACATTTCCTCCATTGTTTACCTTCAAGTAAGCAACTGCACCTATAGCTGTAACAGATGCATCTGAAAAAATGTACAGTTCCCTTTTGCAGGCTTGTGACAATGAAACAGGAACATAACATCTGGGTATTTGTACACATTGTAAGGATTGTAAAGACTCTGTCCATTTGACCCACTCATGTAGTCTCTCTTGTGGAAGTAGGGCATCCCACTCACTTTCTCCACTTGACAGTTCACGAACTAAGGCCTTACCTTTTATGGTGACAGGTGCTACAAACCCGAGAGGATCGTAGAGACTGTTCACAGTGGATAGAATTCCTCTTCTCATGAATGGCTTTTCTACTGAAGAAACCTGAAAAACAAAACAGTCCTTCTCTATATCCCAGCTTAGGCCTAAACTCTTCTGTAAAGGAAGGGTGTCTGTTCCCAGGCAAAGGTCTTTGAGATTCTTAGCTCTGTCTTCTGCGGTGAAAGCTTCCATGACTTGTTTGCTGTTAGAAGCTATCTTATGTAGTCGTAGATTAGACTCTGCCAGCATTTGTTTTGCTTTGTTAAGAATGTTGATTGCTCCTTCAGGTTTGCTAGCTGAAGCAAGTCCATCATCTACATAGAAATGTCTCATCACAAGGCATTTGGCATATTGACCATAATGTTCTGCACCTTTCTGGGCAGCTTTGCGCATGCAGTATATGGCAACAGCAGGAGAAGGGCTATTACCAAAAACATGCACCCTCATTCTATACTCTGTCACCTCTTTATCTGTGTCGTTATCTTTGTACCACAGGAAACGCAGGTAATCACGATGGTCCTCTCTCACTAGAAAACAATAAAACATCTGTTGCACATCCCCTCTGAAGGCAATAGGCTCTTTCCTGAAGCGTAAGAGGACACCCAGAAGTGTGTTGTTTAGATCTGGGCCACTCAGCAGAACATCATTTAATGAAACACCTTCATGTTGAGCACTGGAGTCGAACACAACTCTTATTTGTTCTGGCTTGTGTGGATGGTAAACGCCAAACATTGGCAGATACCAGTGTTCTTTACCTTCGTCCAGTGATGGTGCTACTTCGGCATGATTGTTGTCAAGCATCCTTTTGATGAATTCTGTAAAGTCTTTTTTCACTTCAGGTTTTCTTTGCAAAGTTTTACGTATCTCTGCTTTATCGTCTGGTAACATATCACACTCTATCAAGGTGGGAAGTGAGAGATGAACTCTCTTGTCAAGAGACTCGATAGTAAAGTCCGTAGCTCTTCTTCCTGAAGTTTCCATCACTCCTGCACATGTCTTTAGGGTGTATGGAACTGCACTCGATGTAATGTTGAAAGCATCAAAAAAGTCTGACCTTGCCAGTGACCTGTTACTCTGTTCATCAAGAACCACATACATCTTAACTGCTTTTTGCTTTTCCCCTGTGGGGTACACTGTTGCTAGGCAGATCTTGGAACATGAACGTGGAGTTATACTGTCACCACAGATTTCCGTGCATTTGGACATCACTGGGGTAGATGAATTATCTTTTTGCTCCCTGTCCCCGCCTTTCGGGGCTTCTGTGACATCTAATGGTCGGTGCAAAGTATCAGGGTGTAAAGCTGTGATGTGTCTCTTACTGCCACATTCTGAGCAATCCGCTTGTATTTTGCAGTCTTTGGCTACATGTTTAGTGGATCCACAACACTTGAAGCAGATGCCGTTTTGTCTAAGAAAGGCTATCCTTTCCTTGACAGGTTTACTTTTGAACCCTTTGCACTTGTTTAGGGGATGGGGCTTTTTATGAAGTGGGCAAAGTCTGTCAGGGTCTTCAAAGGTGTTTACCTTGTAGCTGCTTGGACAGTCTGGGTCCTCAGAGGGTACAGTTATCTTATGGGCGATCACTGAAGTCCTATGGAAGGCTCTAGGTGGCTTTTCTGCTTTCGGCAGTTGACTGTTGGTGATGAAGGAAAAGCTGGGATCACACCGGATCTTAGCTTGCTGCTGCACAAACCTAGAAAACACAAAGAATGGGGGAAAAGGGACATCAT
The DNA here is from genome assembly GCA_037952925.1 of Lithobates clamitans. Classification (NCBI taxonomy): domain Eukaryota; kingdom Metazoa; phylum Chordata; class Amphibia; order Anura; family Ranidae; genus Lithobates; species Lithobates clamitans. The sequence goes on along the minus strand of JBBGZY010000692.1, from coordinate 1,543,402 downwards.
GATCTTCTTTGTATTTGGCTCCAACACTCAACCATTTGTCTTGTAGGTTGTGAGGTAGTTTCTCCGCTATAGGCTTAGTACCGCTAGCGGTATCTAAATGTGCAAGTCCTCTTAAATAGCCTTCTTCTTTGGCACACTGGACTTCCCAAAGTATATCACCCAGCTCTTGAAGTTTGAAATTGTCTCTGCTGTTTAGCTTAGGGAAAGACTCCAGTCTTTTCATTAGAGCACCTTCAATTGCTTCTGGTGATCCATATCTTTCCTCTAGCCTTTGCCAGGCCATATCAAATCTCGCTGAAGGGTTAAATATGTGAATCCTGCGCATCCTTCTTGCATGCTCTGCTGACTCAGTCCCAAGCCATTTTATCATCAGGTCTAGCATCTCAGCTGCTGGTAATTCTAATGCCCCGTACACACGGTCGGACTTTGTTCGGACATTCCGACAACAAAATCCTAGGATTTTTTCCGACGGATGTTGGCTCAAACTTGTCTTGCATACACACGGTCACACAAAGTTGTCGGAAAATCCGATCGTTCTAAACGCGGTGACGTAAAACACGTACGTCGGGACTATAAACGGGGCAGTGGCCAATAGCTTTCATCTCTTTATTTATTCTGAGCATGCGTGGCACTTTGTCCGTCGGATTTGTGTACACACGATCGGAATTTCCGACAACGGATTTTGTTGTCGGAAAATTTTATCTCCTGCTGTCCAACTTTGTGTGTCTGAAAATCCGATGGAAAATGTCCGATGGAGCCCACACACGGTCGGAATTTCCGACAACACGCTCCGATCGGACATTTTCCATCGAAAAATCCGACCGTGTGTACGGGGCATTAGTCTTTGACTGCATTCAGAAAAGGAGACTTCCATGCCCAGTAATTCTCGGGGGAGTCATCGAACTTGAGAAAGCCTGAATTAACCATCTCTTTACGGATAAGATATTTAGTGACATCTTGTGCACTCTGGGGTTTGGGTAGCTGTAGTAAGGATTCACTTGGCCTGTTCCTATATGTCTCTAATGGTTCATCTTTAAATGTTCTGGCATTGCTAGCTTCATGGGTTTGTTTTCGTACACTCAGGGGTTCTGCTGGTTCTGGTTTAAATTCAGCTGACTCTGGATTGGGAAACTGTTTAGTTGCATTGCTGTTTAAAAGTTCTTGGACATACTCCTTTGTACGTTCTGCTGAGGAACAGGGTTTCTCAGGCACATCTGGGCCTTTGTGGATAGACCCACTTCCAGACCGCTCAATATCAGCATAAGCTGCGGCCTCTGCTGCTGCAGCGGCGGCTGCGCACTGACACTGAAGTATATGCAACTTTGCTTCCTGCTCTGATTTTTCTTTTATAATGGCAGCCTCTTTCTCGGCAAATTCTAGCTTGACCCGAGCTGCCTCTGCTTTGGCGCGAGCTCTGACTAAAAGGGCACTTGCTGATGAAATCTGACTGGACCTTGTTGATTTAGACGAGTGTGAGCGTGCATCGTCTTGCTGGACACTTGGCATGCTCTCCCTGCCTTGATGTGTCCCGGGTAGCTGATCTTCAGCCTTATACTGTCTTCCCGATCTTAGACTCATTCTGTCTGTGCAGAGACTAATATCTCCAGGCTTGTCACCTTTTCACTGTTCCGTTCTCAAAACACTGACTATGTGGGGTTCTAATCGGACAGCTAAACACTTGTCAGAGACTCCAGTAAACGGAAGCCCAATGCTTGATTTGTCTACCGAAGTAATCCAACTTTATTTCTTTATTATTTCTAGTTTTTAATTTTTTGTTTTTGTGAAACTGCAATAAAATACAATAACAGGATATCAGTACACATAGAATAACTAATCTAGCATAAATGACAGATAACACAACAGAAAGGCACTTACAGGTGATGATGTCTCAAGCCCCTTGGGAGAGAAACAGACATGCTGCATCCATGTAGAATGACAATCTAAAATGGCTGAAGAACTTCCTGAACCAAAGGTCACATCTTGTATGAGAAATTTACATGAGTGAAGATAAAGCTGCTACAGACTTTGGCCACTAGATGGCAGTGGTAAACTACACATTCTATATAAGTAATTATAACCTAATTAGCTTGCAAAGGCAGCACAACATACATGGGACTGTGTTCAAACTGGAGGAAGCTTTTGGCATCAGGAATCCAAAACAGGTAGTGGTTATTGCAGGGCTGTTGGCACTGAGAAAAACATTTTCATAGTGGACTCACACATGATCCCTAACCTATAACCTAAAGTAGAACTGAAGATAAAACTTTTTTTCATTTTGGATAGAGTATAGGAGGGTTATGACCCCTGTCAGTCCCCCCCCCCCCCCGTCTGTGCCCCATTGTGGAGATTTCCCTTCACTTCCTGTCCCATAGCCAAAACAGGAAGTGAGAGGAAATCCCTTCAAAGTGAGGGGCTCCCAGGGTGTCACTAGAACTAGTGTCCCCATTGGAATTTGGTATTTTCTTTTATTGTTACTTTCGATGATAATGGTAAACAGGACATATAAAGAGGATGAATCTCCCTAATGGGGACACAGACAGCAGTAATAACTGACAGGGGTTCTAATCCCCCTCTACTATGTCCAAAACCAGGAAAAAAAAGGTTTTAATTATACTTTAACCACTTCCTGCCCATGCTATAGAAAGACAGCTGCAGTGCAGGCTTAAAGCGTTCCGCCGATTTTTTTTTTTTTTTTTTTAAGTCAGCAGCCACAAATACTGCAGGTGCTGACTTTTAAACTATGGACACTTACCTGTCCAGGGCGCCCGCGATGTCGGCACCCGAAGCCGATCTGTCCCTCGGCTCTCGGGTGCTGCTGCCACCATCTTCGGTAAGGGAATCAGGAAACTAAGCCTTGCAGCTTCACTTCCTGGTTCCCTACTGCGAATGCGCGACTCGCGCTGCGCATTCCCATTGGTCTCTGCTGTCTCCTGGGACCTGTGTGTCTCCCAGAAGACAGCATGGGGGAATGCGAAGTGGCATATCTATGCCCGGAAGTGGGAGCAAAATGCCTGTATTAGACAAATAGTCTAATACAGGTATTTGCTCCCCCCCTCCTCCCTGAAAGGTGCCAAATGTGACACTGGAGGGGGGAAGGGTTCTGAAAAGCGGAAGTTCAGTTTTTGTGTGGAACTCCGCTTTAACTTGCTGGGAAAATATACTGTATATTTTTTTAAAACCGCCGCCATTGGCAGCCGAGTAAACGGGAAGTGACGTTGTGACGTCACTTCCGTGTTTACAAAGAGAAGACTGGAACGAAGCCGTTTCCGGCTACAGTAAGTGCCAGTCTCTCTCTAGCCGCCAGAAGAGGCGGATCAATCATCAGGATTCCCGGTGGGTCGGAAAGCCCGGTAAGAGCGGCGGAAGGTGGCGGGATGGGGGAAGTCCGGTATAACCCCCTAAAGCGGAGGCCGCGTATCTGTGTACACTTGGCGGGAAGGGGTTAAAACTCAAGTCTCCGCCCCCTCCACTTTTTTTTTAATAGTAGTTTAGCAAGGGGGAGTTGGGCAAACAAAAACAGCAGACCTTGCTTTCTAGGTGTAACTTTAACCACTTGCGGACCGCCTGCCCGCAATATACTGCGGATGGACAGCCTGTACAGGCAAAGCTACCTACCGGTATGTTGCTGCCCGTTTCCAGGTTTAGGGGGCGTGCATGCAATGGGAACCTCATTTGAATGGGATTTTTAAGGCAACAAACAAAGAGATTTTTAAAAAAAGTTGGATAAGTTTTATTTATACAAAAATTGTTAAAAGGTGATTAAACATATGAAAATATACATTTACAAATAATACAAAATGATACACTACAGAGGTGGCAAAGAATTATATGATCCAACGCGTTTCAAAATGATTAAATTTCTTCTTCAGGGATAAATTTTTGCCATTATAGTAATCATGATTGACCTAGCGAATTCTCAGTATGATACTCCAAAAACCCCCATCCAGCCAGAAAACGGTCTTATATCGTGCAAAAGAGCCCTCAGATATTGAGATCCAATGAGAGACGCCAAATGTCCCAAGCAAAAAGGAAATGCTTAGGGGAAGGGGAATGTGAAATCTTGCAACAGACCTGTGGGCTTGTATGCCTTCAAAAATGAAAAAATTCAGTATACAATGAAGAGGGGAAATTCCCTTTCCATAATTTTAACAGCATGTCTCCTGCCGATGAGCATACGTGAATGCGAAATCTACCAGGGGTCCAGGAGGAAACAAAGATCCATCCCGAGCCCAAGCACAAACCCACAATTACCCACTCTCAGCAGCAAACAGCAGAGAAATAGCGCTGGCATGCACCCCCCCTTCCTCCCCCTCCTACCGACACCTGCAGTTATGATTCACAGCCAGGACCTGCTGATTGGTCAGTCACAGCTCAGAGCCCTGTGTTGACAGTCAACACAGGGCTCTGTACAGAGGGAATGATCTCTCTGTGTCTTTGCCCTGCAAAGCAGGGAGAAAAACAAAGATCTTTAGTAGAAAGCAGCACACATTACACATAGTTAGGCACACATTTAACCCCTTTGATTACCTGAGATGTTAAACCCTTCCCAGCCAGTGTCATTAGTACAGTGACAGTGTATATTATTATTATTAGCACTGATCACTGTATTAGTGTCACTGGTGATGTCAGTGGCAGTTAGTCAGTTCCCATTCAGTGTCAGATTACCCGCCGCATCACAGTTCCACTATAAGTCGCTGATCACCGCAATTTGTAGTATAAAAAATAAAGAAATAAAAATTCCAGTATATATACCATAGTTTGTAGACGCTATAACTTTCGTGCAAACCAATTATTACACATTTTTTTGATACATTTTTTTTACCAAAGACAAAGCAGAATACATTTTGGCTTAAATTTATGAAGAAGTTTGATTTTTAATTTTTTTTTATATGTTTTATAGCAAAATATTAGGTTTTTTTTCAAAATTTTTGCTCTTTTTCCGTTTATACAATAAAAAACCCCAGTGGTGATCAATAGCCACCAAAAGAAAGCTCTATTAGTGTGAAAAAATTATAAAAATTTAATTTGGGTACATTGTTGCATGACCGCGCAATTTCCAGATTAAATAGTGCGGTGCTAAATAGCAAAAAATGGCCTGGTCATAAAGGAGGGTAAAACCTTTCGGAGGTCAAGTGGTTAATGTTTGTTCTGCAATAAGCGCTCATCTGCCTGCCAGCCAAGTTTCCTCTGAATGTACATTAAAGTGGGAGTAAACTCCCATGCATGACTTTTACCTATAGGTAAGCCTATAGTTAGGCTCACCCATTGGTACAGTAAATACCGTTTAGGAGATATTTATTTTTGATGCAGCCGGTGACGTCACTGGCGCATGCGCTCTGAAGAAGCAGCATACCGTGCTGTTCCCCTCAGGGTCCTGTGCCGTAAACGGCGGCTACCACGCACATGTGTATAAGTGACGTCATTCTCGGCTCCGGCCACTCACACGGCCGGAGTCTGCAAACCCGGAAGGAAGATCGGGTGAAGATGGAAGCGTCTTCAGCGGTGACATTGTGGCGCTGGAAGGCTTTGTTCTAAGGAAAGTTTCACATAATGTGCTAGTATGTGAAGCATGCTAGCACATTAAGGCTTTACCTTGCAGGATTTAAAAAAGAAACAGCGGTTTACTACCGCTTTAAGGCTTCATTCACGCCAATGCAATTTTTGCACATCACATTTAGAGCAGCTATTTCAAGGTATGTTAGCAAAGTGTGTTTGGGTGCCATTAGGAATGAATGGCACTGCTGCGAGGCTGCAAAAGTATTGTTTGATTTTCCGCATTGCAGGAAAGCGTGCGATTTTGTGCGCAGTCCCACATCATACAAATGTTAACCAGGCCTTAACCACACATGCACATTTCAGTGTACATACTCGCATGCCTCTCTGTGCATCAAGATGGACTTGGCAGAAGATCAGTTAGGATCAGTCAGGATGTTAGTGGCGCCAAAAGAGCAATGGGGAAAAACCCCGCCTCCGTCACATCGCTGGAGGGGGCGCTTTGGCAGGTAAGTCTATCATAAAGTGCCTATAAAAGGCTATTTGAACCTGTCTGATCCTCCTCTTCTTCCACTGTCCCCAATCCATCTCCTGATAGAACAGAGCATGGGGGGGGGCACTCTGCACATGCTCCGTTTGGTGTGTATTGCTAGAGAGTTTTTTTATTTTTTCTTGGGAGGGTCCATGTGATCAGCACTGTCCAGATAGAGGGTCAGGGGTCATGCAGCCTCTTAGGACAGTCAGAGAATGAAAATCCCTCCTACGACCTTTAACCAGACACTGATAGAAGTCACTGATAGAATACTACTGATGAGAAAAGGTATTTATCAGTTTATATTTACTAAAATAATTGCATTTCCATGTTCTGTGTACTGTGGGAGACCAGATATAGTGAATGCAGGTTCTCGGTTTAGTAACACTTTAACCACATGCCGACCAGCCGCCTCAGTTGTACTGCGGCAGAATGGCACGGCTGGGGGAAACGACGTTACGTAATGTCGCTTCGCCCTGTGGCCACTAGGGGGGGGGGGGGGGCGCGTGTACGCCCCCCAAGCCGATGCGATTGCCCGGTGGTCGCGATCACCGCCGGGCTCCTGCGATCGCTCGGTGCACATGGAGAACCAGGATCTGTGTGTGTAAACACACAGTTTCCGGTTCTCTGAGGGGAGAACTGACAGATCCTCTGTTCATACAGATTATGAACAGAGGATCTGTTAGTTTCCCTATGCAATCCCCTCCCCCCTTCAGTTAGAACACAAACTAGGACACACATTAACCACTTCACTGCCCCCTAATGTTAACCCCTTCACTGCCAGTGACATTTTTACAGTAATCAATGCATTTTTAATCACACTGATCGCTATATTAATGCCAATGGTCCCAAAAATGTGTCAAAATTGTCCGACGTGTCCGCCCTAATGTTGCAGTCTCTGATCGCTGCCATTACTTGTAAAAAAAAAAAAATGCCATAAAACTATCCCCTATTTTGTAAGCACTATAACTTTTGCGCAAACAAATCAATATACGCTTATTGTGATTTTTTTTTTTACTAAAAATATATGAAGTATATAGAAGTATCAGAAGTATCAGATGCTGAAAATCCTTCAACCAATGGAGATCTGCAGGAGATCGCTGACTGTAGTCACTGACATCAGGACTGTCACATGGATGTTTTTTAATCTTTTTTTCTTTTTAGCTACCAAGTCACTTTAATAGCTAGGTGGAAGACTAGGTTTATGTTGTGCGTTATCATTGCTAAAGATTGTAATGTTCGTTCTAAACTCCAGTTTGGAGGCCAGAGATGGGCAGCTTTATATAATGGCGGTCAATAAAAAAAATATATACCGGTATATATATCTATCATTTTGTGGACTTCTTCCTTTGTACTCTAGATCAGTGGTCATCAACCCAGTCCTCAGGACCCACTAACAGGCCAGGTTTGCAAGATAACTGAAAATACATCACAGGTGATATCATTTGCTGCTCAGTGATTGCAGTATTCTAGTCTGCATCTCCCCAAGGTAATACATAAAACCTGGCCTGTTAGTGGGCCCTGAGGACAGGGTTGAGGACCACTGCTCTAGATGATTCTTTCATTTATACATTTTTGTAAACATTTCTCTTATTTATTGTATAGCCTATCAAACGTATGTGTCCTATGGTGGAGCAGCAATAGGGCAGGAAACCCCGAGACGATCGGTCCTACTTCCTCTGCGGGGCAAGTTTGAAATGCCCCTATCTGATGTAGAGTGGAAGAGAGAAGGGCAGTTACTGGCTAGAATAAACAGGGGGCGCTGTGACTGTGGCTGTGGTGAGACATCCCAGCTCTTCTCCAATGGGAGCTTGTGGCTGAGTCATGGTGGAAAGGAAGAGGAAGGAAGATACTCGGTGACGGTGCATAATGCAGCTGGTATTGTCATACATAAGGTGGACATCACACTATGGATTATAGGTAAGTAATGTGACAGACTTCACAAGAAACAGAATGTTGGGGGTAGTGAGCACACTTATAAGATTAACACAACTTTATAGTGTAGTGCAGGGGTCAGGAATAGGTAATGTACAGAATGCAGGGATCAGGAATAGGTAATGTACAGAATGCAGGGGTCAGGAATAGATAATGTACAGAGTGCAGGGGTCAGGAATAGGTAATGTACAGAATGCAGGGGTCAGGAATAGATAATGTACAGAGTGCAGGGGTCAGGAATAGGTAATGTTCAGAATGCAGGGGTCAGGAATAGGTAATGTACAGAATGCAGGGGTCAGGAATAGATAATGTACAGAGTGCAGGGGTCAGGAATAGGTAATGTACAGAATGCAGGGGTCAGGAATAGGTAATGTACAGAATGCAGGGGTCAGGAATAGGTAATGTACAGAATGCAGGGGTCAGGAATAGATAATGTACAGAGTGCAGGGGTCAGGAATAGGTAATGTACAGAATGCAGGGGTCAGGAATAGGTAATGTACAGAGTGCAGGGGTCAGGAATAGGTAATGTACAGAATGCAGGGGTCAGGAATAGGTAATGTACAGAATGCAGGGGTCAGGAATAGGTAATGTACAGAATGCAGGGGTCAGGAATAGGTAATGTACTGAGTGCAGGGGTCAGGAATAGGTAATGTACTGAGTGCAGGGGTCAGGAATAGGTAATGTACAGAATGCAGGGGTCAGGAATAGGTAATGTACTGAGTGCAGGGGTCAGGAATAGGTAATGTACAGAATGCAGGGGTCAGGAATAGGTAATGTACTGAGTGCAGGGGGCAGGAATAGGTAATGTACAGAATGCAGGGGTCAGGAATAGGTAATGTACAGAATGCAGGGGTCAGGAACAAATCACGTACAGAGTCCAGGGGTCAGGAATAGGTAATGTAATGAGTGCATAGTGCAAAGTACATATACTGTAACCATGCATTGGCACACATCTTTTCCGTGGTGATCTTTTTTGTGGATGCTTTCTCCTTTATGGTCTATTTATAACAGGTTCTAATATAGGTTTGCATACATTCTGGCCTTGTCTTGGTGAATCACCCTGTGTACCTCTGCTGGCCTGTCCCATCTTCAGCTCCCTGACATAATATGCCTCTCCATGGCACTTGCCAATTGGTGAACTGCTGGTTCCTGTTACATTTTTAAACCTATCCATGGTTTATATATTTGGACTTTATTGTCTCCTGAAGAAGTGAACTTTGCTTCACAAAACGTGTCGAGATTAACCACTTACGGACCGCCGCACGACCATATACATCCTAATTTTGAAGAGGAATATCGTTATGGCAGCAGCTAGCTGCCATAACCCCGGTATCCTCTTCTTCAGCCGGCGGTCCGCTTTCAGATAAAAGTGGTCTCTGCTGCGAATTTTCCACACTTTCATCGGCAGCAGGAGAAGCCTCCCCCCTTCCTGCCACGCTCTGGTGCCCTCTGCCGCTTACCGGAGCCGTCGGCAGCGGCGGAGGAGATCGGATCTTTCAAATGCTGCGTACGGAGAGGGTACTGAAGGGCCATTTTTTTTTTTTAAATGACAATTTTTTTTATTGTATTTTAGTGTAAATATGAGATCTTTTTGACCCCAGATCTCATATTTAAGAGGTCCTGTCATGCTTTTTTTCTATTACAAGGGATGTTTACATTCCTCGTAATAGGAATATAAGTGACACAATTTTTTTTTTTTTAAAGAACAGTGTAAAAATAAAAAATAAAAGATAAAATAAATAAGAAAAAAATTTTTTAAACGCTCCCCGTCTCGCGTGCAGAAGCAAACACATACGTGAGTAGCACCTGCATATGAAAACGGTGTTCAAACCACACTTGTGAGGTATCGCCGCGAAAAGTAGAGCAAGAGCAATAATTCTAGCCCTAGACCTCCTCTGTAACTCAAAACATGCAACCTGAAGAATTTTGTAAACGTCGCCTATGGAGATTTTTAAGGGTAAAAGTTTGTCGCCATTCCACGAGCGGGCGCAATTTTGAAGCGTGACATGTTGGGTATCAATTTACTCGGCATAACAATATCTTTCACAATGTAAAAAAAATTGGGCTAACTTTACTGTTGTCTCATTTTTTAATTCAAAAAAGTGTATTTTTTCCAAAAAAAGTGCGCTTGTAAGACCGCTGCGCAAATACAGTGTGACAGAAAGTATTGCAACGACCACCATTTTATTCTCTAGGGTGTTAGAAAAAAAATGTATAATGTTTGGGGGTTCTAAGTAATTTTCTAGCAAAAAAAAATGTTTTTAACTTGTAAACAAAAAATCTCAAAAAGAGGCTCGGTCCTACCTGTGAAAACGTTGTCCTTATATGGAACATACACCAATGTTTATATTTTTTATCTTAGCAATGCATGCTTATGTGTACTTTGCACCTTGCTTTTAACCTTGATATGCTGTGTGCCCCACAATGTGCTCCATGTTCTGCTGTTTGCCCCATAATGTGCCTCATGTTCTGCTGTGATGTGCCCCATTGCCCTGTTGTGTGTCCTATGCCCTGCTGTGAGCCCCATGATGTGCCCAAGGTTCTGCTGTGTACCCTGTGATGTGCCCCATGACCTGCTGTGAGCCCTACAATGTACCCTATGTTCTGCTGTGTGCCCCATGTTCTGTCCAAGGTTCTGCTGTGAGCCCCATGATGTGCCCCATGTTCTGCTGTGTCACATGATGTGCCCCATGTTCTGCAGTGTCACATGATGTGCCCCATGTTCGGCTGTGTGCCACATGATGTGCCCCATGTTCTGCTGTGTGCCCCATGTTCTGCTGTGTGACCTATGTTGTGCCCCATGTTCTGTGTGCCCCATAATGTGCCCTGCTGCCCCCCCTGTAATGTGCCCCCCTGTAATGTGCCCTAACCTCCTGTGCTCTGCCCTGCTGTCCCCTGTACACTACTTATCTCAAGTTAAACCCAGAACTGAGCATCTGCGCAGAAAAAAACCCACAAATTTCACATAAAATAGGTAAGTTCTAAGATTTTTTTCTATTATTTAATGCTATTTCTTAAAATAATTGCTGTTATATCACAGTTCGCTGATCACGCCAATGTCCTGTGAGCTGTAGATTTGAATGCTACGGGGTACAGCACACCTAAATTGTTAGCCCCACTTCTGAACCCCCAATGGTTGCCTTACCCATGCCCCAGTTGATTTTTCTCACTTGAATTATTTTTCCCATCATGTACGTGAGTGGGGCCTCAAGTCTAAATTTTGCCTAAGGCCTCCCAAAGCCTAGAGCCGCCTCTGATTGTATGTAATTAGGACTTATACAGTCTCATGAGGCTCCTGGGTCCTCTAGACTCAATGACCACTGAAGAACCACTTTTGTAATGTGCTACACTGATAGGATAAGTTGTCTCACTCTTAATCCCTATAGAGATCCCTGCAGAGCAAGTGCTGGGGCCTGGCAACGCCTCAGTCCTGCTGCCTCTGGATTTGGAGTCACAACTGATCCAGGTGAATTGGAGGAAAGATGAGCAGCCACTGGGGGAGATCTTCAGGGGTATCTGTATCACTGGCTGCAATGAGACGTACAGCATACTCCTTAATGGCAGCTTCCTCCTGAGACGTGTCCAGAGAGAGGACGAGGGAAGATACTCTGCAGAGGTGTATGATGACCATAACTTCCTCATCCACCAGACTGAGATCCTCCTGTACTTTTATGGTAAGAGAACATTGGGGGGGGGGGATCTGTTGTTTCTTGGAGGGTCTTATGTTGCTTGGGAGGGTGGCCTACAGTGGTGGCTGGTGTTCCTTTTTTAGGGGGGGGGCGGCAAACAAACAGCAGGAAGACAATAGCGAGTGTTCATTCGCTAATCTCACAAGTGGGTGGGCTTTTTGAAGGGTGGACTTCAATTTAAAAAAAAACTCATAGAACTCTATGCATCCGGCGCTCCGCATGGCGATTAGGGGCCGGCGCATAGAGATTAGGGGGACTGTGCCCCTTATGGACTGGCCGCAGCTGGTGGCCAATTGTTGCTGGGAGTGATCCACTGTTGAAGGAGGTATTCATTGTTGCTGGTGGGGGTCTATTACTGCTGGGGGGGGTTGTTATTGTTACGGGGATATGTTGTTGATGAGGGAGGTCTTTTATTGCTGGCTGCAGGGGATCTATTTTACCGCTTTTATTGTTATCATTAACAAATTCTATAGAAATTATTTTTTAAATTACCACAAATAATGCTTGGTTCTGTATTCTCTAAAAGAGAACGGAGACAAGGGGTGACTCGGAAGGTGGCAGTACCTGCACCTATTCTCTGAGAAAAAAGCCCTGGACATTTGTAATTGGTTTTGGTCCACTAGACGTGAAGAGGTGACGTCTTTATATGGAGACAGGTGGATGCAGAAATGGGAATCTGCCCCTAAGTTACTGCCAGTGGAAAGCTCAATCAGAGCAAATTGTGTCTGTGGGGGTTTTCCTTCCCTGTCTACCTCCTATTTCAGTGTACTATCTCGCATGCCTCTCTGTGCATGAGCAGGAGTTATATCATCTTGGGCAGCGCCATCAAGATGACCCGAAGATGATGGACTTGGCAGAAGATCAGTTAGGATCAGTCAGGATGTTAGTGGCGTCAAAAGAGCAATGGGGAGAGACCGCGTCCGTCACATCGCTGGAAGGGGCGCTTTGGCAGGTAAGTCTATCATAAAGTGCCTATAAAAGCATACATAAATATTTCTACTACACATACATATAATCGTAAAAGCCTGGAGGACATGCAGGATACTTTAGTCCTACATTAAAATATGGTGACCATTTGGTTTAAGCTTGGGACCGCAGAGGGATTGCTGGGATTTCCTCTCGTCATTTATCCCTGTATGTCCTCTAATTTCTGGCACAGACAATCAGACTGAGAAGAAATCACCGGATCCAGATCCAGATCCAGGTCCAGGGATCATCTTCATGGTTAGGTGTGCTATCTTCGTTCTAGTCCTTGTGGTGTCCATGGTGTATCTGGGAAAATGCCTGTGCAAAAGAAGGAAACAAAAACTGGGTAAGAAGGACACACAACTGTCATATGCAGTACTCAGGCTTTACCCCTGCTGTCTATAGTTCCCTACTCCACATCCCAAAATCACATAAAATGGAAATATTGTTGTTTTAATTTTTTTTTCTAGATAGAAAGGGGTATTTATATCCCTTGAAATTTTACACATTTTGTCATGTTACAATCAAAAACGTAAATGTATTTTATTGGGATTTTATGTGATCGACCAACACAAAGTGGCACATAATTGTGACATGGAAGGAAAATGATACATGGTTTCAATATGTGAAAAGTGTGGCGCGCATTTGTATTCACCCCCCTTTACTCTGATACCCCTAACCAAAATCTAGTGGAACCAATTGCCTTCAGAAGTCACCTAATTAGTAAATAGAGTCCACCTGTGTGTAATTCAATCTCAGTATAAATACAGCTGGACTGTGAAGCCCTCAGAGGTTTGTTAGAGAACCTTAGTGAACAAGCAGCATCATGAAGGCCAAGGAACACACCAGACAGGTCAGGGATAAAGTTGTGGAGAAGTTTAAAGCAGGGTTAGGTTATAAAAAAATATCCCAAACTTTGAACATCTCACAGAGCACTGTCCAATCCATCATCCGAAAAGGATAGAGTATGGCACAACTGGAAACCTACCAAGACATGGCCGTCCACCTAAACTGACAGGCCGGGCAAGGAGAGCATTAATCAGAGAAGCAGCCAAGAGGCCCATGGTAACTCTGGAGGAGCTGCGGAGATCCACAGCTCAGGTGGGAGAATCTGTCCACAAGACAACCATTAAGCCTCGTACCCACGATCGGATTGTTGGCCAACAGAGCGTCAGACTTTTGTCAAAAAGGCGTGTGCCTGGATCTTGTCTTGCATACTAACGGCACACAATTGTCGGCCAACAAACACAAACATAGTGACGTACTATGTGGAATTTCAGCTCTTGAGCGCCACCCTTTGGGCACCTTCTGCTAATGTCGTGTTTGGTGAGCATTGATTCTGAGCATGTGTGTCTGTACTTTTGGACTTTTGTGTGACGGACTTGTGTACAGACGATACGAAAATCTGACAACAGACCCGTTGTCCGCTGAAAATTTACTAGCCTGCCATCCAACATTTGTTGGCCGAAAGTTGGACAACAATTGTCTGAAGGAGCGTACTAATGGTCGGATTTTAGGCCAACAGTCTGTCATCACACAATCCCCTGCCAATAATCGGATATTGTGTACGAGGCTTTAGTCGTGCACTCCACAAATCTGGCCTTTATGGAAGAATGGCAAGAAGAAAGCCATTGTTGAAAGAAAGCCATAAGAAGTGCCGTTTGCAGTTTGCGAGAAGTCATGTGGGGGACACAGCAAAAATATGGAAGAAGGTACTTTGGTCAGATGAGACCAACATTGAACTTTTTGGCCTAAAAGCAAAATGCTATGTGTGGCGGTAAACTAACACTGCACATCACCCTGGACACACCATCCCCACCGTAAAACATGGTGGTGGCAGCATCATGTTGTGGGGATGCTTTTCTTCAGCAGGGACAGGGAAGCTGGTCGGAGTTTATGGGAAGATGGATTGAGCCAATTACAGGGCAATCTTAGAAGAAAACCTATTAGAGTTTGCAAAAGACTTGAGACTGGGGCGGAGGTACACCTTCCAGCAGGACAACGACCCTAAACATACAGCCAGAGCTACAATACAATAGTTTAGATCAAAGCATATTCGTGTGTTAGAATGGCCCAGTCAAAAGTCCAGACCTAAATCCAATTGAGAATCTGTGGCAAGACTTGAAAATTGCTGTTCACAGACGCTCTCTATCCAATCTGACAGAGCTTGAGCTATTTTGCAAAGAAGAATGGGCAAAAATTTCACTCTCTAGATGTGCAAAGCTGGTGGAGACATACCCAAAAAGACTTGCAGCTGTAATTGCAGCTAAATGTGGTTCTACAAAGTATTGACTCCGGGGGGCTGAATACAAATGCACGCCACACTTGTATAAAATGTTGTAAACCATTTATCATTTTCCTTCCACTTCAATGATGTGCCACTTTGTGTTGGTCTATTACATAAAATCCCAATAAAATACATTTACGTTTTTGGTTGTAACATGACAAAATGTGGAAAATTTCAAGGGGTATGAATATGTTTTGAAGGCACTGTACAGTACATGTATTGTAAATAATCTTATCGGTATATGTTCCTGCTTACAATTCTCATTTCCATTCATAGTTTTTAATTACAATTTGTAATTTAATTATAATTAAATGGGGAACGCCAAATTAGCTGTTTAGTAATGATGAATGAACACCTGCGAATGCACCCGACACGGATTACGTGTGAGAACCCTAGCGGGAGTTTCCGGTGATTAGCTGTGGGAAGCAGCCCCAATGAGAGCATCCTACAGCTAATTTGTGGCCAATCACATGTATTTGCTCATTACATGCGAGTGATCGGCCCTGGATGCAAATAACCTTAGGGTTGCCACCTTTTCTTCAAGCCAAACCTGAACACTTTAGCATTTAGCAATTTTTTTTTTTTGAACAGGGAACGCTGTGGACTCTTGTGTAAAGGGGAACTCTGAATTAAAGTGAGTTTCTGCTCACCAAAGCTGCCATTTACTTTACAGTTCCCAGCATTCCCTCTTAAAGTGGTTCTAAATACTCTAGGTTTTTTTTTACTTTCGTGCATTCTATGCATGATGGTAAAAAGCCTTCTGTGCACAGTAGCCCCCTCTAATGTCCCGTACACGATTGGACATTCCGATAACAAAACCGTGGATTTTTTTCCGAAGGATGTTGGCTCAAACTTGTCTTGCATACACACGGTCACACAAATGTTGTCGGAAATTCCAAACGCCAAGAACGCGGTGACGTATAACACATACGATGGGACTATAAAAAGGAAGTTCAATAGCCAGTGCGCCACCCTTTGGGCTCCTTTTGCTAATCTCGTGTTTATCTTGTGTTAGTAGAAGTTTCGTGAAAGACGATTCGCTCTTTTCAGCCTCTTCAGTTCGTTACTGCTTGTCAGTTTGTGCTTGTGGGTTTGTATCTGTTCTTCAGTGCGTGTTTTCAGTTCGTTTCTGTCTTTCAGTGCGTTCTATTTAATAGTTCGTATCAGTTTTCCAATGCGTTCTTGTCCGCTCATTTCTGATTTTCAGCTCGCTCTTCTCAGGCCTTTCTGATTTTCAGTGCGTTCTGTTAGTTCGTTCTGACCAGCTAACTGTTTTGAAGCCATGTTGCGGGTACGTACTCATCGTAGAGTTCGTGCTGTGCTTGGGCTTGGTGTTGGATTTCTTGCTTTGACCCAAGTCCAGTCCATGAACAGGGCGAGGAGGAGTTCATGGACGAAGAATTGGTTGCTCCAGCGTGACCAATTCTCGCACATGCCTTTGTTGCGGGAGATCCGGGAGAATAATTCTGATGATTTCAGGAATTATCTCAGGATGACGGACCCCGTTTTTTACTGTCTGTTGGCTTTGCTGTCCCCTAACATTATGAAGCAGGATACCTGCATGCGGCAAGCCATCACTCTTGAACAAAGGCTCATTGCCACCTTGCGGTACTTGGCGATGGGGAGAAGTCTCCAGGACATCAAGTTCTCGACTGGCATCTCCCCCCAGGCTCTGGGAATCATTATTCCAGAGACCTGTTCTGTCATTATTCAGGTCCTACAGAAGGACTGTATTAAGGTAAGTTTTCTCCTTTAACATCACATTCTATGTATTTAATGTTTGCTAATGTATAGTATTTATTTCATCATTCCATAATTACCATGATTGTAATATGCTCTGAATGTCCTCTTTGTCCTCCTGCATGCTGGAAGCTTTTAATGCTCCTTTTTGTCCTTCATGCATATTTGCCTTCACTAACCTCCGCAGCATGCTATCCTGGGCCCATACACACCTAGCTTAGTCACTTAAATATTGTATTTTGTCAGCTCCATTGTAGTGCTTACCTTAAACATCCCCTAAAATGTGCCCAAATGTTTTATTGTTGTCCTTAAATTCATGCTGAGTGCAAGAGGCTTTTTTTATTTTTGGGGCCAAAACTCATTTGGAACCCTCCCTTCCCCCCCAACCGCTAAGTCAACCGATACCAATACTCTATCTGCTGACTTTGCTAAACCCATACACACTATGCCTACCTCTTTTGTGTTTGTATTTATGGATGAATTCACCAAAGCATGTAGTGCAAGTGCCTGCCTGAATACTTTCAAATGGTACTGTTTCAAGTTTTGTTCTTCTATTATCTTGATAGGTAATTGCAGAATGTAACAATGTGCTTCAATTTTGGACAGTGTGTATTTATATTTTTTTATTATGACACTTCTTACCTGTCCAGTGGGCTGCCAGTAGTGTAAGTAAAGAGGGGCTGGCCAAAGTATCACACATTATTTATGCATTCAGCTCTCAATGAAGTGGAGAGGGTTACCTGTCCAAAACATCTCCCCCCACCATAAAATGTTTACAATGGGCCAACAGAGGGGGTGAGGAATCTGATAAGTGGACCTTATACTTTTGTCTTTAAATACTCCTTAAAAGAAATGTTATACTTATGTTGGCCAAGAATGTTTGTGTCTAATATGCTTGCAATGTTACGTGCAAAAGTATTAATTTTTCTTTTTCTTGTTTGACTCCACAGTTTCCTTCAAACCCACGGGAATGGCAAACTGTTTGCCCGGCAGTGGGACTAGATGGGAAGCATGTCCACATAGTCCCACCCCCAAATTGGGGTCATACTTTTACAACTATAGGGGTTTAATAGTATTGTGTTGTTGGCGGTGGTGTTGGCGACATACAAGTTCCTCTATGTTGACGTAGGGAAAAATGGCCGGATGTCGGATGGTGGAGTCATCGCCCCGAGAATGAGTTCTTCAGACGTTTCAAGAATGGCGGCTTGGGCTTCCCACCTCCAGAAGACAACATGGCAGGACTCCCATTTGTCTTTGTGGCTGATGAAGTGTTTGGGCTGGGTGACCATCTGATGCGGCCGTTCCCGATGAGGATCCTCACCCCGGACCAGAGGGTTTTTAATTACCAGCTGGCCAGAGCCAGAAGAGTGGTGGAAAATGCATTTGGAAGGATGGGCAGCCAGTTCCGCCTATTTCTCACAGCCATCAACATGACGGAATATCAAATAAATCATATTGTCCTTGCATGCTGCATACTCCATAATTTCTTAAGGAAAAATGCAACAAACTATGTGGCCTAAGTTGGGACTGAGGCCAGCTTTCAAAATCAAACAACCTTGACGGCTCTTGAAGCTGGCCATCCTGGCTTGCCCCCCCAAAGCGTCTGCAAATTAAGACAAAAGTAAGTAGAATACTTTGCGGGTAGGGGGGCCATTGATATGCCAGACAATGTGTAAAACATTTTTAAAATAAATATTTTTTTTCTAAACTGAACTCATATTTCATTTGATTTACTGCTTGTGTTTCTTTTAGCTGTCTCCTAGGTTCTCCAATGGCCTTTTATTTTTGGCCATTTTCTTTAATAGTGCAAAGGTAATTTTTTTGATACGTGAGGTGACAATCTCTTCTTCTCCTAACTATTATGTTGTGGGTCTGCTACACACACACATTGTTCTTGTTGTTAATGTATGTAATGCATTAATGATAAAAATAATCATCCTTTTCAGCTCCATTAATTAATTGCTTTGAGTCCCTAAAATGGTCTGATTGGGGCAAAATTTAGAGCACTGTTGGGGTTATTTACTAAAGGAAAATCCACTTTGCACTACAAGTGCACTGAAACTGCACTGAAAGTGCACTTGTAGTGCAAAGTGGATTTGCCTTTAGTAAATACCCCCCATTGTCACTGTAAACACCAACTTACTCCAAAAACTGGTATTGAGCATTGAAAGAAGAAGCCAAACATTGTTGCGTATAAAACATTTTACCTTGTGCACATTCACATGTGGGGTAGAAAAGGGTTTTTTATCAAACCAAAATCTTTGGTGTATAACATTTATGTTTGACAGTAGAAATAGCCTTTTTTTTTGGTTAAACGGGCATGTTTAAAAGCATAGAACAAAAAATATGTGTAGCGCTAAAAGTTCAGTATAGGGACACTGAAGTTCAACCAATAATCAAAAGCATCAAAAGAGAAGAAAAGTCCTCAATAATGTATACAGCATAGTCCACATAGATGTGATAACTTTGTGAAAAAGGCAATTCAAATACGTGACATCCGAGGTGAAGATAGAAGGGGCACACCACCACCGAATATGTAAAGGCTTACCAGATCACATGGACCCTAGAGGGCGTACGCCAAGAGGGTCAAATCAGGCTTGGGTGGTGGGTGGTAATGGATATTCCAAAGGTGTGATGGAGATGGACGTCCGGAAGTGGACCAAGGACTAATATGTCCCTCAGGATAGGGTTGAGGAGTGGATGGTGGTAATATAAAATGAGGAGGAAAAAGGCCACATAGTGTGATTCCGTAAAATAAACATACAAATTTATTTAAAATAAGAAATACTCACATGTACGTCTTAGTAAAACCAGCGCTGTACAGAAAATGGCGGCAGTGGGGTCCTACCCGACGCGTTTCGTCCTCTTAGACATCGTCTGGGGGGTCCCATGTATACTTATATAAAATTAAAATAGATCCCAAATTGTGTGTGGAAACTGGAAAGAGTATTAAATGAGAGAATGTGAAAGAATAAAAGTGTTAATGGGCCGCGCTACATTCCTCCCAGCCAAGAACACGCCTAATTCAGGCCGATGACAACGTGCGCACACATCGCGCGTGTGCACAAGTTAGATCATACGTGGGGCCAGCTCAGATCGGCATTAGTGTGCGCGCGCACCCTGCGCACGCGCAATGACTGGGTAGAGGCAACGGAAAATGACCACTCGTACGGGAGGCGGTCTGATCTACGTACTGAAAAAACCCCATCTGTTGTTGGGCATTACGTACCTAAAGGGTGACACGCCGCACATACGAAACACCACTGTGACATATATGCTAAGTAGTGGCCCCAAAATAACACTACCTTAGAGCCAGCAGTGTGTCATGGGGTATGTGTGACAATGAATGTGTATGTGTACAGAAAATATCATCCATATCGAATTAAAAGGCATACCATATATGGATACTCTGAGTGTACTAAAGTGTATTATTGACCCAAGGCCAATGTAGTGTGTCAAAAGTGAGCATAAGAAGTGGAATATGAAGTTCACATATAAAACATATGTCGAATGTGTACCTTTTGGAATATTGGGGTGTGTCAATAACTCACCGACAAAATAGTGTGAATACGAATAGTGGAGCGGGCCCCCCACAACAGTATATACATAAAATTCTCACATACATATTCTAAAAAACGCATATGTATATTGCGTACACAATTAAAGGGACACACCGTTACAAATGGGTGTAAACCAAAAAAATGAGCTATATCACAATTGAGAAGGACAAATAAATATAGATACAAAATCCAACAAAAGAAAACAAAATGGAAAAAATAAAAATGTATGTAAATAGGAGAGAGCAAATGTTTAAAAGCATAACATACACAACTCAGGAACTTACAAAATTCAACTTTGATAAAGGCAATATGTGACATTAGTATGTCAAAACTGTGTTGATCTTGCCTTCATCAGATGGGGTAAAAGCCAAATTTTGAACATGCACACAAATTGGGAGTCAAAATGTGGATTTCCCTCCTGATCCCATGCTTAATGTCAACATGTGCTAGCTCCCATCATGGGGGATCAATGGATGTGTTTCAGGGGTGCAACCCCTTCCTCTCATCTACTTTAGTTGTGAGGAAGGGGTTGCACCCGCAAAACACGTACATTGATATCCTGTGATGGCAGATAGCACATGTTGAAACCCTGTGCATCTTCAAAATTTGGTTTTAAAATTACTTTAAAACTTAAAAAAAAAAAAAAATTAACAACAAACTGTTCAATTTTTGTGGGTTTTAGATTCTGCCTAAAACATCAATGATGTTCTTCATTTTTTGTTGTACATCATTGATGTTTTCCTTGACTTTCTCTAAATCCCAATTGCACACCATTATCTCCCCGATGAGGACTTGTGCACTTGCACTGGTGAAATGAGTTTCTTCTTCCACAACAACCACATCACCTAAAAATAAAAAAAACACACCATGTATTATAAATATGCAGGCATACATCTATTACCTGAAGCTGTGGTCTCAGACACTGACCTGTTGTGGTCACTATTTTGCCCACATCACACACCACTTCCTGAACCTCTCCCTCCACATATTCAGGGTGTGTGGGGATTTCCCCTTCTTCAGGAGATTGGGGTTCCTGGTGTCCTCAGATGTCTCGATTCTTTTCTCCCCTATGTGAATACAAAAAAGGTATACTTAGCAAACAGATATTTGAAGCAAGAAATAGTAATATAAAACATTGCTTGGAAATGTCGTACAATTGTCTGTTTTGGCAGAATTCAAAGCTGAAGACATGATTTTTTTCCCACATGGAGAGACCCCTAGTATCCACTGGAGCACCTGTGTGGGACACCATTAAAAGGGTGTTCTGGTGTCCCACACTAGTGCTCCTGCGTCCAGATGTGTAAACAGCTGCTGAGTGTCCTCTCTTTATACAAGTTTGCATTTCATTCTAGTTACAATGTACTAAACTTCTTTTAAAACAAATAGGCATGAACAAATGTAGTTAACCTGCATCTGCCAAAAACATTGTATTAGTGGGCCAACGAACAATGTTTACTACGAATGATTACTGTCCCCAGGAACCTGAAACTTGTCATTTTAAACGCCATTTTAAAATGTACAACAGTAAAGAAAAGCACATGGAGCAGCATGCAAGTAATAATAATAATAGGAACACAGGACAAATACTTACTTTTTTGCAGCAGTTTCCTGATCCTTCTGTACTGATCGTGCTCCCTCAATTTCAGGTCTGACCAGTATTTTCTCAATTGCTCCATGGATCGTCGTACCCCAAAATTCCTGTGCAGACTTCTCACAACTTTCGTCATGATCTTGGCCTTTCTCACATTTGGGTTTCTGTACGGTCCATACTTCCCATCATAGTCGGCCCTCTGCAAGATGTCCACCATCTCCACCATCTGTACAAAGGACATATTTGAGGCCTTAAATCTCCTTCTGGGTTGGGACGTTTGTGGCTCCGGGATTTTCTCGTCATTGCTGCTATTATCGCACACCTGTTGTCTCTCTGCCATGTGCTCTCCCACTGCTTCGAAAGAGAAGGGGTGGGGAATACACTAGAAAGAAGGTCAGGGGCGGAGTTTCATGCTTGCGCAGTGTATATAAAGCATAACATGCATGCATCGTACGTACGATCTGTGAGCGGAGGACGTAGTAGAGTAAGCGCCGATGTGCAAACAAAGGTACAATTTTAACTTGGGGCATCAGTGGTTAGTGGCCTATACTGCTTATAGATTGGGGCCTATATTGGGACAAGATTAGGAGGGTTTAGCCTGACATTAGGGTTTGTCTTGTGTTGTGTCTTGCAGCTAAAATGGATAAATTTAATGACCATGACTTCCTCCCCAACTTCATTGATAAGTACAGGGAGCTGCCCTGTCTGTGGCAAGTGAAACACCAATTTTATAACAACAAACTAAAGAGGAAGACAGCGCTGGATCAGCTGTTGGAATTGATGAAGCCAGTGATTCCCACGGCAGACATCAACTATTTGAAGTGCAAAATTGGTGGCCTGAGGAGCACATATAATCGGGAGCGCAAAACGGTCCAGGATTCCATGAGATCAGGAGCAGCAGCAGATGACATATATGTCCCCAGGCTGTGTTACTACGACAGACTGCGGTTTTTGTCAGACCAGAGTGAACCCAGGCCATCACTCTCAACCCTTCCTTCCACTCTTCCTTCCACCTCAGATGAGGCTTCCGACGTACAACCTGGGCCTTCCATCCAGGAAGAAGATGCAGAGGAGCCCAGCTTGAGCCAGGTATAGCATTGTTGAACATATTTGTTGTAAAAAAAAAATGATGTTAACTAGATGTTATTATTGAATTTCTGATTTAACAAAGTGGTTTACATATCAATAGACAGTAGTAGCCAAAACTGATTAGGACAGAAATGAAAAATGCTGGGGTCAGAATGATAGTGTTTTCTATTTGGTAACATTCAATTTGCAACAGTCATGAGCTCAAAATTGTGTGGGATTGATGACCAAAAAACTAAAACTATGTCCCATTTTCATACACAGGAAAGTCTCAGCCAGAAGGAGGCCGTGGAAAGTGGCAGACAGGAGGTGGCAGTGGAAAGTGGCAGCCAAGAGGTGGCCGTGCCCAGTAGCCTGGCCGAATCCCAGGTTCCTCCCCTCCACCTTCCAACAAAAAGGACCAGGCAAGGAACCTGGAGGAGTCAGCGACTACTTTGATTCGGCAGGCTACTGCGGTCCTCACAACCACCCCTAGTGTCCAGGACTCCCTTGCGTGTATGACGGCCAGTAAAATGCAAGTAATGGAGGAGGGTGAGCGCCCCATCTGTGAGGAGGTCATATTTCAGGCCCTAAATAAGGGGGTGAGGGGCCAACTCACCAACAAAATCCACGTCTGTGAGTTTGACCATATGACTCCTCCACCACCTCCAGCAACACCTCCAACACCACAGCCACAGCCTGGAAGGAAGTGTGGAAGGAAGTCTTGAGAGTGATGGACTGGGTTTGGTGTGGTCTGGCAAAAGACACATGCTGTTGTTAAGACCACAGCCTGGGGACATATATGTCATCTGCTGCTGCTCCCGATCTCTCGGAATCCTGGACCGTATTGTGCTCACTATTAAATGGACTCCTCAGGCTACCAATTTTGCCTGTCAAATAATTGATGTCTGCCCTGGGGTACAAAGGCTTCACCAATTTCAACTGTTTCTCCACCATTGCCTTCCTCTTTATTTTGTTATGACCCCTAATAAAGTTTTGATTTTTGTTTGGACAAATACTTGGCTATGTGTTTTACTTCAAAAAGGACAGTTTGCTTGTGAGTAGGAAGGTACATTTCAAAAATACAATTTCAAATTGACAAGGGACACCAACACCAACCAACCTCTTTTGAGGTTAATAAATACAAGATAATAATGGTGTTGTGGTAAATTGACACACAAAACGACAAAAAAAATATTATGGAGATCACTATAAAAAAAAAAATAATTTCTGGAGATCTTGAGAAAAACAAAAAAATTATTCAGGAGATCACGAGAAATAATAAGAAATCAGTTTGTCAGAACTCTGTGAATATCAGCAGCAAAGCAACTTCATTATTCTAGCATTATAAAGAAGAAGAGAATGTGCTGCATTGAAAGACTTCAAAATTTGCAGCGTGACGAATGTGCTATCTCCATTACGAATGCTAGTTTTACAAGACCGAGCGCTTCCGTCTCGTACTTGATTCAGAGCATGCGTGGAATTTTGTGTGTCGGACTTGTGTACACATGCTCAGGAATTTCCGACAACAACGTTTTTTGTCGGAAAATTTGAGAACCTGCTCTCAAACATTTCCGACAACAAGCTCACATCGAACATTTCCCGTTGGAAATTCTGACCGTGTGTATGCGGCATTATACTTACCTGAGCCCCATTGCGATCCAGCGATGTGCACGAGATCCTTGGCTCCCCAAGGACTCTCCCTTCTCATTGGCTGAGACAGCCAATAGTTAACGGTGCTGTCGATCACAGCCAGTGAGTCATGAGGAGAGAGGGGGGGGCAGGGCCAAGCCGTAGCTCTGTTTCTGAATGAACACGCAAAGCAGCGGCTCAGGAGCGAGCCTGCTTGGGTGCCCCCATAGCATGGTGCTTGCTCTGGAGGCACAATCGGCAGCAGGGAGGGGCCAGGAGCTCTGGCGAGGGACCCGAGAAGAGGGGGATTGGAACTGCTCTGGGCAAAACCACTGCACAAAGCAGGTTAAGTATGACATATGTGTTACTTTTAAAAAAATTGCTTTTAATTTCACTTTAAATCAGCAGCTGCTTCTGGCATTAGAGGAGAGGAGGAAAGCCGGAAATGCTGGGGAAGAGGGAGGGTGACACAGGGATCGGAGTGGCGATGGAGGCACACAGGGAGGCGGCAATTAGAGATGCAGGGGGAGGGGGTCAGAGGCACTTAGTGCAGACCCTGTAGATTCCCCTGCAGCGCAGCCAGTGGGAGAGGAGAAGAGGGAAGCCAGTAGTTTAGCGGGGGCAATTTTTTTCTGGGTTTCAGGCGATCTGAAACCCGGACACATGATTCAAAACCCATATTGTCTGGGTGAATCCCAGACAGGTGACAACCCTAGATAGTCCATCTCCATGGCTGAGCGC
Source organism: Lithobates clamitans (assembly GCA_037952925.1). NCBI lineage: Eukaryota > Metazoa > Chordata > Amphibia > Anura > Ranidae > Lithobates > Lithobates clamitans. The sequence goes on along the minus strand of JBBGZY010000692.1, from coordinate 1,518,171 downwards.
TCACATGTAATTGCCCTATTAGCAATTACATGCAAATGGCTGCGATTTGCTGCTGAAGCCAGCAGCATCCCATTGCTTTCAATGGGGCTGCTTCCCACAGCTAATCGCTGTAATCGGTGTTTGGTGCGTTGGTGTGAATGCATTCTGGCTTTGGGTCCTTTTCACTTTAACTTTTATTAATTTAATAAAAATTAAGTGTAAGTACCTTTCATTGCAGCAGTACCTTGAGTTTTGGCCTGCATGATGACACCCCCTTAGTGTGGAGAGCTGTGACAGTGGGGGATGACATAAAGTTGGTTAAATGAGGCTGGGCAAGAAGTGGAGCGCCATCAGCAGGAGGAGCAGATCCTTGGTGGGGGACGGGACTGGATTGAAGTTGATTATTGCATTGATAGATGCTTTTTACTAATATACCATGGGTTACTTATTTCGTTTTTTTACCTTTTTTTTTTTAAATAGCTGGGGTTCCACTTTAAACAGATTTCTGCCATATCGTGAGAAAAAAATGACCTCTCTAATGTATTTCCAGGTCACAAGGTGAACATCCAGCTCCCCCTATCCACAGAGATAACATCGGCACCATTGGAGAATGCCACCACTGAGTCAGGTAATGAGGGGGAACAGAAGCAGGGAATTTGGGGACCTGAATACCATTAATATAGAACATTAAATCAAAACTAAACCCCAAAATACTCCCGCCCCCCCCCCCCCTCCCTAAGGCACCCACGAGCTACTTTACCAGAGCCAACATTTTCTGGGTTCAGCATCTTCAGACTCTTGATTGGCTGGCCTGGAATGATGCAACCCCTGCCAACAGGGCCGGTGCTAGACTAAATCTTTTTTTGTTTACAAAAGTTTTATTTGGAAGTTCAAATGAAAGTTACAGTACAATATATATGAAGTCAATAAACAATAAATCGTGGATTGTCATTGAAACAATATATGGTATTATTAATAAAGGTAATGATGCGGTATAAGTCATATAACATATATACCATATATACTCGAGTATAAGTCAACCTTTTCAGCACATTTTTTTGTGCTGAAAGTTCCCCCCTTGACTTATACTCGAGTCAAGCACTTTTCTGCAGCAAAAAATTTCATTTTCCGAACCGACTTCGGGGCCCCGTATCCCAGGGCCACCTGGTGCTAGGAACCCCAAATTTAGTGTGCAAACCCAGTGGAACTGGTACCACAACATATTTAAAGCTGAAGTTCCTAGCACCAAGTGGCCCTGAGATACGGGGCCCCAAATCCGGTTCGGAAAATGTCATTCTCTGCTGCAGAAAAATGATTGACATTTTCTAAACTGATTTTTGTGGCCCTGTATCTCGGGGCCACTTGGTGCTAGAAACCCCAGCTTTAGGAATTTTATGGTGCTAGTTCCACTGGGTTTGCACACCAAATTTGGGGTTCTTAGCACTAAGTGGCCCCGAGATACGGGGCCCCAAATTCGGTCAACTGTGTCCATCTGCAGCAATGTCATTTCGGGACCCTTTGGGCTCAGAGACCCCACATTTTGGCTGCAGCTAGGGGGCATCTAGGAACCCTTAACTACCGAGTTTGAAGTTCAGGGGACCTATGGCTGCAAATGGGCACAGTGAAGCAAGCAAATGGGCACAGTGATGCTGCAAATGGGCATTGTTGACCCTCTTTTCCACTTACAGTAGCTGTGCATTTCTCACCCTCGTCTTATACTCGGGTCAATAAGTTTTTCCCATTTTTTTGTGGTAAATTAAGGCCTCGACTTATACTCGCGTATATACGGTATATATAATGAAGGCAATGTTATGCTTAAGAAAGCGTATGGAACATTGAAAAACATGAGATAATTATATCAAGTTTTGCTGCTTAAAAGTTAAACATGTAGAAATGGTTTTACAAACAGTGGTATTTTATGGTAGGTTCCAGTAGGACCATTTTTTGTTGAAGATATATAGACTATCATGTAAGGTGTGGTAGATTTTCAGATAGTTTGAGCATTTCCATCCTGGATAAGACCTGAGACCATATAGTTTGTTAGATCTCCAGTTATAGGCGATCATCCATTGGATAGAACTGTACAATGAGTGGAATAGTCTATTGCAAGGGGTAGGTATATTGGGTATGTTGGCATACAGAAGGCAAATTTGTGGGTTGGGAACTATTTTTTGTTTGGATGACATCTCAATTCTAACCACGGCAGCCTGACAAATCTGTTCAAGGTATTTACAGATCCAGAACGTATGCAGAAATGTGCCTGGTTCAGAACAAACCCTAAAACAGTCAGGGGAGGCTGCAGGGTAGAAAGAGTGGATTTTAGTGGGGGTCAAGTACCATCTGGAAAACAGCTTCATCGGAGTTTCCCTGAATGCAATTGCTTTGTTACTTGTACGAAGGTTAGACTAAATCTTACTTACAAATTTGTGATTTAAGGCAATGCTTCACTTAAATCAGAAGAACAACTTTAGAGAGGAGCTCCATTTCCCTTTGTAAAAAAAAATTAAAATCAGCAGCTACAAAAACTGTAGCTTCTGGCTTTTAATAAACAGTCTCTCACCTGTCCCACAATCTAGCGCTGTGCTTGGCCCAGTCGTTTTCTCCCTGTGTCCTCTCTTCTCGGCGCTGGCATCTTTATTATGGGAACCTGGCTGTGACAGCTCACTATAGGTACCCGGCTGTGACAGCTTGTAATTACCACTGGGGTTTTCTATTTTTTGATAAACAAACTAAAAAAGACTGAAAATTTTGAAAAAAAACAAAACAGTTTTTATAGTTTGTTGTAAAATTATGCAAACAGGTAGTTTTCCTCCTTCATTGATGGGGATTGATGAGGCTGCACTGATGGGCAATAGGTGGCACTGAGGAGACACCATTGGTAGGCACTGATCAGGAGGCTCTGATGAAGCTGCACTGATAGGCACTGGTAGGTGTGCACTGATAGGCAGTACTGATGGGCACTGGTAAGTGGTACTGGCGGGCACTGGTTAGGAGCACTGGTGGTCACTGTGTGGGACCGATGTCCCTTTTACAGAAGCCGGTAATCGGCTTGTTTTTAATTTTCTCCTCACGCTGTCAGCATGAGGAAAATAAAAAGGCGATTACCGGCTTCTGTTCACATCATGTGATCAGCTGTCATTGGCTGACAGCTGATCACGTGGTAAAGGGCTGAGATTGGCCCTTTTACGCAGATCTGTGATCAACTGAGTCCCAAGGTCTCGGTGATCATAGAGCATGCCGCCCACGCACCGCAGGGGGCGCACGGGCAACACGAGCATGGGAGGATGACCGTGTATGCCCTCCCGGCAATTTAAGCTTGCGCTGTAGCCGTCCAGAGGCGGCTCTCTAATTAGGCAAATTAGGCGGTCGCCTAAGGCCTCGCACTCACAGGGGCCTCGTGGCCACTAATTTACCTGTTCTCAATCACTGAAGTTGACGCCGGCGGCTCCGCCTACCCCCACTGGGACTCTGTGGCCCAGGAGCTGATGGGCAAATCGGATACTGCCCCCTGAGGAATAGCGGCCTCATCACGGAGCGTCCCAGTCTGTGGGGCCTCATTTGTAAGTTTTGCCTAAGGCCTCACAAAGCCTAGAGCCACCTCTGTAGCCGTCTTTCAGGCTATAGTGTGGGCACCAAGTCTTTAAAGTGGATGTACACCCTAAATGAATGACATTTAGCTTTCTAAAAGCACTATGGGTAGTGCTTTTAGTATAGCTACTAAAACTGAAGAGTGCAAAATCTGGTGCAGCTCTGCATAGAAACCACTCAGCTTTCAAATTTTTTTTCGTCAAAGCTTAATTGAACAAGCTGAATTTAGAAGCTGATTGGCTACCATGCATGATTTTGCACTCTCCAATTTTAGTAAACCAACCCCTGTGTATCAGAAACAATTTCCATGTGTTAAAACTAAAAAAAATACTTATTTTCCCTTTTTTTCTATTCTTTGTTGCACCTCGGAGCTGATCTCCTGCAGCCTTTTTGTCTAATGCGCCCATTAAAGTTAATGGGAATGTAACCACCGCCAGCCAAATGCTTGGTTTGCGGTTGTGGAGCGGTATTTTTTTTTATTTTACTATCTCCCCCTTCAATATTAATGAAGCAGCAATGCAGACATGCATGTTACATGCATTACCACAATGCAGAGGTGCAAATGGGCCCTTGGATTAATTCTTTCCTTCATATACAGAGGATATAAAAAGTCTACACACCCCTGTTAAAATGTCAGGTTTCTGTAATGTAAAAAAAAAATGAGGCAATGATAAATCATTTCAGAACTTTTTGCACCTTTAATGTGACCTATAAACTGTACAACTCAATTGAAAAACAAACTGAAATCTTTTAGAGGGGGGAAGTAAAAAAAGGTGGCTGCATAAGTGTGCACACCCTCTTATAGCTGGGGTTATCTGTAGCTGTGTTCAGAATTAAGAAATCCCATTCAAACTCATGTTATATAGGAGTCAGTACACACTTGCCATCATTTAAAGTGCCTCTGATTAACCCCAAATAAATTTCAGCTGTTCTAGTGTGTCTTTCCTGACATTTTCTTAAGCCTCGTACACACGATCGGATTTTCTACAGAAAAAACCTCAGACTTTTGTCCGAAGGCATGTGCCTGCATTTTGTCTTGCATGCAAACGGCAAGGAATTTGTCGGCCAACAAAAGTAGTGACGTGCTACGTGGTTTTTCAGCTCTTTAGCGCCACCCTTTGGGCTCCTTCTGCTAATTTCCTGTTAGTAGAAGTTTGGTGAGTGTTGATTCGCGCTTTTCATTAACGCTTTTCATTTTGTGCTTTTCAGTTCGTTTCTGAACGGCCGTTTGTCAACCAGACATGTTGAGGAATCGGAGGAGATAATGTGTTTTATAAATTATTGGCCTTGGAGTTATTGCTTTGACCAAAGTCCAGGAACAGGAGGAGGAGGAGTTCTTGGACCAAAAACTGGTTGCTTTATAATTTGTGACCAATTATATCATATGCCAGGGATATGCAATTAGCTGACCTCCAGATGTTGCAAAACTACAAGTCCCATCATGCCTCTGCCTCTGGGTGTCATGCTTGTGGCTGTCAGAGTCTTGCTATGCTTCATGTGATTTGTAGTTCTGCAACAGCTGGAGATCCGCTAATTGCATATCCCTGTCATATGCCTTTGCAGCGGGAGCTCCAGGAGAATAATCCGGATGTTTTTTGGAATTATCTCAGGACCCCTGGCTTTCACCAACTCTTGGCATTGTTGACCCCCTATATTAAGAAGCAGGACACATGCATGAGGCTTTTATTTTATTTTTTGGTTGAATAACCAAAAAATGCATCCAAAAATATTTTCTATATTTTTGGAAGTATAGAATGCACTTTTTGGTTAAGTTCTATTGGCAGATATCATGTCTAATTTTATTTGTTTTCTTTTTTTAATGCACAATAATAAAAATTGTGTAGAATAATACTTGGCTGTGTTTTACTTCAAATGACAGTTTGGGAGTAGGCAGTTACATTTAAAAAAATGTAAAATTGACAAGGGACACCAACATAGTTGTATCTTTGATCCTAAAAACTACAAGATAATGGTGTTGTGGTAACTTGCCCAAAAAAAAAAAAGCATAATAATATTATTCTTGATATCACTAGAAAAAAAAGCCTTTGAAAGTTTGTTTGCAATAACTCCATCAGTATCACCAGCAAAGCAGCTTCATTATTATTCCATTAAAGAAGAAGAGAATTGTGCGCTGCATTTCGAGATTTCATCATTTGGCACGTCACGAATGTTAATTCTCCATTATGAACGCTAGTTTACAAGACCGACCGCTTCTGGCTCGTCCTTGCTTCTGAGCATGCGTGTTTGTACTTTGGACTTTTGTCCGATGGACTTGTGTACACACGCTCGGAAAATCTGACAACAAACATTTGTCCGCGGAAAATTTTAAAGGCCCCTATCCAACATTTGTCCACGGAAAATCCGACAACAATTGTCCGATGGAGCGTACAAACGGTCGGATTTTCCTGCCAACAGCCTGTCATCACACAATTCTTGGCAGAAAATCTGATTGTGTGTACGAGGCTTTAGTTGCATCCTACAGCAAAAGCCATGGTCTGCATAGAGCTTTCAAAGCATCAGAGGGATCTCTGATCAGAGGAGATGGGCACAAAAGAACTTCCAAGGCATTAGATATACCATGGAACACAGTGAAGACAGTCATCATCAAGTGGAGAAAATATGGCACAACAGTGACATTACCAAAAACTGGACAACCCTCCAAAATTGATGAAAAGACGAGAAGAAAACGGGTCAGGGAGGCTGCCAAGAGACCTACAGCAACATTAAAGGAGCTGCAGAAATATCTGGCAAGTACTGGCTGTGTGGTACATGTGACCACAATCTCCCGTATTCTTCATATGTCTGGGCTATGGGGTAAAGTGGCAAGACGGGAGCCTTTTCTTATGAAGAAAAACATCAAAGCCCAGCTAAATTTTGCAAAAAAACATCTGAAGTCTTCCAGAAGCATGTGGGAAAATGTGTTATGGTCTGATGAACCAAGGTTAAACTTTTTGGCCATAATTTCAAAAGAAACACTGCACATCAACAAAAGAACACCATATCCACTGTGAAGCATGGTGGTGGCAGCATTATGCTATGGGGCTGTTTTTCTTTAGCTGGAACAGGGGCCTTAGTCAAGGTAAAGGGAGTTATGAACAGTTCCAAATACCAGTAAATATTGGCACAAAACCTTCAGGCTTCTGCTAGAAAGCTGAACATGAAGAGGAACTTCATCTTTCAGCATGAAAAAGACCCAAAGCATACATCCAAATCAACAAAGGAATGGCTTCACCAGAAGCAGAATAAGGTTTTGAAATGGCCAAGCCAGAGACCAGACCTGAATCCAATTGAAAATCTGGGAGGTGATCTGAAGAGGGTTGTGCACTTGAGATGCCCTCGCACTCTGACAGATGTGGAGTGTTTTTGCGAAGAAGAGTGGGCAAATATTGCCAAGTCAAGATGTGCCATGCTGATAGACTCATACCCAAAAAGACTGAGTGCTGTAATACAACTATGGTCAGGGAGGCTGCCAAGAGGCCTACAGCAACATTAATCAAAAGGTGCTTCAACAAAGTATTAGTTAAAGGGTGTGCACACTTATGCAACCATATTATTTTAGTTTATTATTTTTACTTCCCTCCACCTAAAAGTTTTCAGTTTGTTGTTCAACTGAGTTGTACAGTTTATAGGTAACATTAAAGGTGGAAAAAGTTCTGAAATTTATTTATCTTTGTCTCATTTTTTATATCACAGAAACCTGACATTTTAACAGGGGTGTGTAGACTTTTTATATCCACTGTATGTATGTCAGTATAAGGAATACATTTTTGCATGACGCTTCCATCACTTTATCAATGTATATATCTTCTGCTATTTATGATAGATACTGACATGGGAATTTATAGATAGGCAACTGCTATCCTCATATTGATTAGTGGTTCCAAATTACTAATAACTACTGCAGTAGGGAACAGACACAAAAGATACACACCGCATCTTTCCAAATAACTGTTCTGCTTTATTATGACGCAATTGAAGAGTTTTATACACATGATTACCTAGGTATCACATTAATATTACAATTGTACGTTTATGGTAACAAGGGGCGTAACATAGGCAGGCTAATTCTCATCAGGACTCGAAAGAATGCAAACATGCACTGAAAACATTATTAGTGCCGTGTGAGGGCAGTGTGCAATACATACAAAATAGAATACAATTATATACAGAACTTACAAATTTTATTTACAATACTATAATTCTGTCTTATCATATGATGATGGTTTTATATAAAGATATGTACTCACCTGTGTCCTCATATTGCAGAGTGCCTGGATTATACGCAGAAGGCAGAGGAAACATACCAGAACCTGGAGGAACTGACCACCTTCATTGCAGAAGGCAAGGCAGATGCTAAGGCCTGATATATCAGCCATCTGGACCCAATAGCAGCTGGAAGGTGTTCTCATATTTGGACTCTCCAATTCCTGTAGTATTCTGTATGTCAGGAAAATGGAACATGCCCATCCATACTGGGACTGCCCCGACATAATGGAAGATTGGTGTGATGCTAAGAACTGATATGATCATTCCTGAAACATCCCATTATCACCAAAATCTCCAATATAGGAATTTCCAATTTCCCTTTCCCTGTGTATTAAATGAAGTGTATAGAAACGCTCTCTCTTGTTCCATTATATACACTTTTCAAAGTATTCTGTTATATCTGTTCTAGAAGGGCAGCAAATATTGATTCTGCCAGAAATGCTACGAGCCAAAAATGTTCTGTGCTGCACTCTTATCACTTTGCATCATTCCCTGGTTTCTCTGCGGACTACAGAAAACCACCCCCCTCTCTATGTTATGGAGATGGAGAAGAAGGATTAGTATTCTGTTGTTCTAACACACTTCCTGTCCTAGGGTGACAACACTGCTCCTCCACAGAGTCAGTGAACATGGTCCCTCTTGGACAGGAAGTGTGCTAATGCTAAAATCACCAGCTGAAAAAAAAATAGAAAACCAATGCAACCACCATATCTAAAAACTAGTAATCTGCAGTATATTTTGGTTTCTGTAGTTAAATAGACAGTGCATCTGCAAAGTATTCACAGCGCTTCACTTTTTCCACATATTGTTATGCCTTTTTCCAAAATGGATTAAATTCATTATTTTCCTCAAAAACCTACAAACAATACCCCATAATGACAATGTGAGTGAAGCTTGTTTGAAATCTTTGCAAATTTATAAAAAAAAAAATAAATTTAAAAATCCCATGTCCATAAGTATTCACAGCCTTTGCCATGACACTCAAAACTGAGCTCAGGTGCATCCTGTTTCCACTGATCATCCTTGAGATATTTCTACAACTTGATTGGAGTCCACCTGTGGTAAATTTAGTTGATTGGACATGATTTGGAAAGGCACACACCTGTCTATATAAGGTCCCACAGTTAACAGTGCATGAAGTCATGAAGTCCAAGGAATTGTCTGTAGACCTCAGAGACAGGATTGTATGGAGGCACAGATCTGGGGAAGGGTACAGAAAAATTTCTGTAGCATTGAAGTTCCCAATGAGCACAGTGGCCTCCATCATCCGTAAACGGAAGAAGTTTGGAACCACCAGGGCTCTTCCAAGAGCAGGCCACCCAGCCAAACTGAGCAATTGGGAGAGAAGGGTCTTAGTCAGGGAGGTGACCAATAACCCAATGGTCACTCTGACAGAGCTCCATGACTTGTGGAGAGAGGAGAACCTTCCAGAAGAACAACTATCTCTGCAGCACTCCACCAATCAGGCCTGTATGGTAGAGTGGCCAGACAGAAGCCATTCCTCAGTAAAAGGCACATGACAGCCAGCCTGAAATGTTTGCCAAAAGCCACCTGAAGGACTTTCAGACCACGAGAAACTAAATTTTCTGTTCTGATGAAATAAAGATTGAACTCTTTGGCCTGAATGGCAAGCATCATGTCTAGAGGAAACCAGGCAATGTTCATCACCTGGGCAATACCATCTCTACAGTGAAGCATGGTGATGGCAGCATCATGCTGTGGGGACGTTTTTCAGCAGCAGGGACTGGGAGACTAGTCAGGATAGAAGGAAAGATAAATGCAGCAATGTACAGAGATAGCTTTGATGAAAACCTGCTCCAGAGTGCTCTGGACCTCAGACTGGGACGAAGGTTCATCTTCCAACAGGACAACGACCCTAAGCACACAGCCAAGATAACAAAGGGCGGCTATGGGACAACTCTGTGAATGTCCTTGAGTGGCCCAGCCAGAGCCCAAACTTGAACCCAATTGAACATCTCTGGAGAGATCTGAACATGGCTGTGCACCGACGCTCCTCATCCAACCTGATGGAGCTTGAGAGGTCCTGCAAAGAAGAATGGGAGAAACTGCCCAAAAATAGGTGTGCCAAGCTTGTAGCATCATACTCAAAAAGACTTGAGGCTGTAATTGGTGCCAAAAGTGCTTCAACAAAGTATTAAGCAAAGGCTGCGAATACTTATGTACATGGGATTTTTTTGATTTTTTATTTTTAATGAATTTGCAAAGATTTCAAACTTCTTTCACATTGTCCTTATGGGGTATTGTTTGTAGAATTTTGAGGAAAATAATGAATTGTATCCATTTTGGAATAAGGCTGTAACAAAATAACATTTGGAAAAAAGTGAAGCCCTGTGAATAGTTTCCAGATGCACTGTACTTTAAGGCCCTAAATACATATCATCATCGCTTCAGCCCCGGAAGATTTTACCCCCTTCCTGACCAGAGCACTTTTTACGATTCGGCACTACGTTGCTTTAACTGACAATTGCGCGGTCGTGCGACGTTGTACCCAAACAAAATTGACGTCCTTTTTTCCCCACAAATAGAGCTTTCTTTTGGTGGTATTTGGGCGCTATAAACAAAAAAATAGCGACAATTTTGAAAAGAAAACGCTTTATTTTTTACTTTTTGCTATAATAAATATCCCCCAAAAATATATAAATAACTATTTTTTTCCTCAATTTGGGCCTATACGTATTCTTCTACATATTTTTGGTAAAAAAAAATCGCAATAAGCGTATATTGATTGGTTTGCGCAAAAGTTATAAAGTGTACAAAATAGGTGATAGTTTATGGCATTTTTATTATTATATTTTTTTTTTACTAGTAATGGCGGCAATCTGCGATTTTTATTGGGACTGCGACATTATGGCAGACACATCGGACAAATTTGACACATTTTTGGAACCATTGGCATTAATACAGCGATCAATGCTATAGAAAATGCATTAATTACTGTAAAAATGTCGCTGGCAGTGAAGAGGTTAACACTAGAGGGCAATCAAGGAGTTAATTGTGTTCCCTAGTTTGTGTTCTAACTGAAGGGGGGATGGGACTGTGCAGGGGAGATGACAGATCGCTGTTCATACTCTGTATGAACAGACGATCTGTCACTTCTCCCCTCAGAGAATCGGAAATTGTGTGTTTACACACACAGATCCCGGTTCTCCGTGTGCCCCGAGTGATCGCGGGAGGTGATCGTGACCGCCGGGCACTCGCATCGGCTCGGGGGGCGAGCGCGCGCTGCCGCCCCTAGTGCCCACAGGACGAAACGACGTTACATAACGTCGTTTCGCCCAGCCGTGCCATTCTGACGCAGTACAAGCGCAGCGGATGGCCGGCAAGTGGTTAAAGAGGGTTAATGTTGGGTTTATAAGGAGGGTTAGTGTTTGGGTTATTTTCTTTTTACTATTGCTTTCACTTTCAATGATAATGGTAACCATGACAATAACAGAGTGGATCTCCCTGTCGGGGACACAGACAGGAATAAAAATCTAATCAGTGTTCTAATCCATCTCCACTCTGTCCAAAACTACAAAAAAGTTGTGGAAATACGGGGCAATTTAGGTAACAGCAATCACAGGTCAATTAGTTTCAGTATAAATCATACAAATAGGAAACATAAAGGGAATACAACGACACTGAATTTCAAAAGAGCCAACTTCCCTAAACTAACAACCTTGCTAAAAGGCATGAATTGGAATAAAATATTAGGAACAAAGAATACGGAGGAGAGATGGGTTTGCTTTAAGAGCATATTAAATAAGGGTATTAGCCAATGTATCCCATTGGGTAATAAATTTAAAAGAGCGAACAAAAGTCCTGGATGGCTTAACTCCAATGTAAAAATGCATATAAAAGCAAAGGAGAAGGCCTTAAAAAAATACAAGGTTGAGGGATCATCATCAGCATTCAGACTTTATAAAGAATGCAACAAGAAATGTAAGGGTGCAATAAGGGTGGCTAAGATAGAACATGAAAGACACATAGCGGAGGAGAGCAAAAAAAATCCCAAGAAATTCTTTAAGTATGTAAACAGTAAAAAAGGGAGGACAGACCATATTGGCCCCATAAAGAATGAGGAAGGACATCTGGTTACAAAGGATGGGGAGATGGCAAAGGTATTGAATTTATTTTTCTCCTCAGTCTTCACGAGGGAATCGGGGGGCTTCAGTAACCAAAACTGCAGTGTTTATCCTCATGACACAACACAGGAAGCACCTCCATGGTTAACAGAGGACAGAATTAAAATTAGACTTGAGAAACTTAACATTAATAAATCACCGGGACCAGATGGCTTGCATCCGAGGGTACTTAGGGAACTCAGTCAAGTGATTGCCAGACCGTTGTCCCTAATTTTTACAAACAGTCTACTTATTGGAATGGTACCAGCTGATTGGAGAAAAGCCAATGTAGTACCAATATTTAAACAGGGCCCAAAAAACATCCCTGGGAATTACAGACCAGTTAGCCTAACATCAATAGTATGTAAACTCTTGGAGGGGATGATAAGGGACTATTTACAAGATTTCAGTAATGAGAACGGTATCATTAGCAGTAATCAGCATGGATTCATGAAGAATCGTTCTTGCCAAACCAATCTATTAACCTTCTATGAGGAGGTGAGTTGCCATCTAGATAAAGGAAGGCCCGTAGACGTGGTGTATCTGGATTTTGCAAAAGCATTTGACACAGTTCCCCATAAACGTTTACTGTACAAAATAAGGTCCGTTGGCATGGACCATAGGGTGAGTACATGGATTGAAAACTGGCTACAAGGGCGAGTTCAGAGGGTGGTGATAAATGGGGAGTACTCGGAACGGTCAGGGGTGGGTAGTGGGGTCCCCCAGGGTTCTGTGCTGGGACCAATCCTGTTTAATTTGTTCATAAACGACCTGGAGGATGGGATAAACAGTTCAATCTCTGTATTTGTACTAAGCTAAGCAGGGCAATAACTTCTCCGCAGGATGTGGAAACTTTGCAAAAAGATCTGAACAAATTAATGGGGTGGGCAACTACATGGCAAATGAGGTTCAATGTAGAAAAATGTAAAATAATGCATTTGGGTGGCAAAAATATGAATGCAATATATACACTGGGGGGAGAACCTCTGGGGGAATCTAGGATGGAAAAGGACCTGGGGGTCCTAGTAGATGATAGGCTCAGCAATGGCATGCAATGCCAAGCTGCTGCTAATAAGGCAAACAGAATATTGGCATTAAAAAGGGGATCAACTCCAGAGATAAAATGATAATTCTCCCACTCTACAAGACTCTGGTCCGGCCGCACCTGGAGTATGCTGTCCAGTTCTGGGCACCAGTCCTCAGGAAGGATGTACTGGTAATGGAGCGAATACAAAGAAGGGCAACAAAGCTAATAAAGGGTCTGGGGGATCTTAGTTATGAGGAAAGGTTGCGAGCACTGAACTTATTCTCTCTGGAGAAGAGACGCTTGAGAGGGGATATGATTTCAATATACAAATACCATACTGGTGACCCTATAATAGAAATAAAACTTTTTCGCAGAAGAGAGTTTAACAAGACACGTGGCCACTCATTAAAATTAGAAGAAAAGAGGTTTAACCTTAAACTACGTAGAGGGTTCTTTACTGTAAGAGCGACAAGGATGTGGAATTCCCTTCCACAGACGTGATCTCAGCGGGGAGCATCGATGGCTTTAAGAAACTATTAGATAAGCACCTGAATGACCACAACATACAGGGATATATAATGTAATACTGACACATAATCACACACATAGGTTGGATTCGATGGACTTGTGTCTTTTTTCAACCTCACCTACTATGTAACCTTTAGTTATACTTTAATGTTGAGTTATAAATAGGGTTAATGTTGGGTTATAGGAGGGATATTGTTGGGGTTATAAGGAGGGTTAGTGTTGGGGGTTATAAGGAGGGTTAGTGTTGGGTTATAAGGAGGGTTAGTGTTGGACTATAAGGAGGATTAGTGTTGGGGTTATAAGGAGGGTTAGTGTTGGACTATAAGGAGGATTAGTGTTGGGGTTATAAGGAGGATTAGTGTTGGGTTATAAGGAGGGTTAGTGTTGGGGGTTATAAGGAGGGTTAGTGTTGGGGTTATAGGGAGGGTTAGTGTTGGGTTATAAGGAGGGTTAGTGTTGGACTATAAGGAGGATTAGTGTTGGGGTTATAAGAAGGATTAGTGTTGGGTTAAAAGGAGGGTTAGTGTTGGGGTTATAAGGAGGATTAGTGTTGGGGTTATAAGAAGGATTAGTGTTGGGTTAAAAGGAGGGTTAGTGTTGGGGTTATAAGGAGGGTTAGTGTTGGGTTATAAGGAGGGTTAGTGTTGGGTTATAAGGAGGGTTAGTGTTGGGGTTATAAGGAGGGTTAGTGTTGGGTTATAAGGAGGGTTAATGAAGAAGTTACAAGTAGGGTTTTAAAGAGTTGGGGTTATAAGGCAGGTTAAAGTACTGTAGAACTAAAGACAAAGGTTTTTTTTTATTTTAGATAGGGTAAGTGAGGGTTATACCTCCTGTTAAATTTTTTATTTGTTATCTGTGTCCCATTGTGGAGATTTTCCTTCATTTCCTGTCCCATAGCCAAAACAGGAAGTGAGAAGAGAGGGAATCCTTGGAGGTCACCAGAACTAGTGTTATCATTGGAAGATTTCCCCTCTATTCCTGTTCTGGTAACAACATAACATTTGGGGGTTTCTTTCACTTTCACTCTAGTTGATTACAGTAAACAGGAGGGTGAATCTACCTAATTAGGGACACAGCAATAAAAACCTGACAGGGGTTCTAATCTCTCTCCACTCTATGCAACACAAAAAAACAAGTTTTGCCTTTAGTTGTAATGTAATGTTGGGATTATAAGGAGGGTTAATGTTGGGTTATAGAAAGGTTAATGTCACTCAGAGAGGTGATAAGGGCGCTCTGGTGGAGGTGGGTAGCTGGTCAGAGGGATGATAGTGATGAGATGGCACTTCTGGCAGCACTTTGGTTAGAGGAGAAGCAACTCAAGGAAAAGACCTCAGGGTCTGACGAAGGAGCCACACATGCTCCGAAACGCGTTACCACCCCCTTCTCTACACTGACACCATCAGCCTTGTGTGTCCCACAGTGAATACAGGCTTCCCTGCTGCCTCCTCTTTCCAACAAGCATGAGAACGCTTTACAGCTGCTGGACGGCTCTACACTGCTCTCTACCACCGTGCTGAGGATGGACACATGCCACAGATGAGGACTCCTGATTTTATCATGTCTTTTAACACTCAACAATCTTGTAAGTGCTTTTAACCCTTTGTGCACTTTATTAAATTTGACATACTGCACTTTGGAGGCGCCTTTCTTTTCCTTTTTTAATGTCACTCGGTCACTCTGCTCTCTCCTTCTATCAGTATATTCATAATTAGTACATTAACACTGCAGCACAACTGATTGGTACCTTGCGTTCCTTCTCCTTTTCCCTGTCTGAGCTCTGTTGTACATAGAATTACAAAAAACTGGTAGTAGGTCAAATTCAGGTACTTACACTACTTGCATTTAAAGATCATATTTAATGTATTAATCAATACAGAGCTGCATTCATTTGTGTCCTTTTTTATCTGCCCGGAATTCAGCTTTAATTCCACTTCAGTACCATTGTGCTAAAATCTTTTTTGCGTTTGTGTGGAAGTGGCACCATCTAGTGGCTCTGTGCAATATAGCAATTCAAATCATCCCACTATCCACAAACCTATACTTTAAGACCTCTTTCACACTGGGGCGGCGGGTCCATTGGTGGTAAAGCGGCGCTAGTTGTAGCGGAGCTTTACTGTCGTTTAGGTGGCGCTTTTAACCCCCGCTAGCGGCCGAAGAAAGGGTTAAAAGTGCCCGTGTTGCGGTGCTTCCGAATCGCTTTTCAGGCACATCGGAAGCACTGCACATTCATTTCAATGGGCAGGGGCAGTGTAGGAGCACTGTATACAGCGCTCCCACACTGCCCCAAAGATGCTGCGTGCAAGCGCACCGCCCCACTGTGAGAGCACTCAGGCTTTCACACTGGGGTGGTATGAGGGGTGCTTTTCAGGTGCTTTACAGGCGCTATTTTTAGTGCTAAAATGCCTGAAAAGCACCTCAGTGTGAAAGGGGTCTTAAACATTAAAATATAACTAAATCAATCGATTTAACATATTAAAAAAAACTGTTAAATTAAATTAAATTCCCCGGCACGTGCCGGGAATGACGACTGTCACATTGGTTGTGCTCCCAACCAAACTATCAAACCATCCAATGGCTGGTGTCATAACTGATCACATGTGCAGCACCGTGGCTGTTGCAAATCCAATAGAGGCCAAGATTTAACTTAAAGCAAAACTAAACTTAACATAACTTAAATTGGAACGTTGGTCAGAAAATGAAGTCCTGCTAGATCATTTCAGGTTGGCCCCTATTCCAGGTATAGCTATGTAAAACATTACAACTAAGTGTTTATACTGTTTAAAATCCAGTAATACATTGTCTCACCCTGCTCTGCACATGCTCAGTTGCTCTCCATTTTTAGGCACTGCCGAGTTTGTAGAGGCCGATCTGCTGACATCCTTAAAGCGGAATTAGATCCTCCTATCCTTTGCAGCCAAGGAAGCTGCTTCTGTTTCGATCTGCAAATGCCATGGTGCTCTACATGTGATTAGTTATGACTTTGACAGTTTGGTTGAGGACACAAGCAAATGTAACAGTTAGCAATCCCAGCATTCCAGAAAAATAACTGTTTTTTGGAACCGTTAAATCGATGGGTTTAGTTCCACTTTATGATTTACTGCTGTCCAGGGTCTCTGGGCTTCAGCAAAATGGCAGCCTCCAGCAAGAAGAAACAATAACAATGCTGGAGACAATTTACAGCACACACTAATTTTGGTAGAATAATTATTAATGTGAAACGTATGTTCCTTGCTAAAGAACATAATTTTTTTATGGTTATGGGTAAAGTTCAGCTTTAACCACTTGCCGACCGACTCACGTCGATATACGTTGGCAGAATGGCACGGCTGTGCAAAACAACGTATTGGTCCCTTTAAGAGCCACCGGAGGCGCACGCACCCACCGCACGGCAGGGGACCCGATGCGCGTGGCGGGAAGGGGGTCAAATCTTCTGGGGCTGAAGCAGTTAAGGAGGAAGTGACCTTTGGAAGCTGTGCTTAAAAAGCAGGCAGCGAGCAAAGGACTATTCATTGATATTGCCTGTGGTCTCCCTGCATATGATTTTCATCTCTTGTTCTGTACTGTGTCTCTGTGTGAAGGAGACCATCTTGGTAGAGGCAGGGCTTTACTTCCTCATGTCAGAGACTCCAGCCAGGAGAACAATGTGCAGTACAGTAGTGACCTCACCAAATCTCACTGCAAATCTGCTGAGACTAGCAGTCAGAGGCAGCAGTACCAGCGGCGGAACCGGGGGGGGCAACAGGGCAATTGCCCCCTCCGAGAATGCGGGTGACAGGGTGGCTCCACCACGGCTGATAGTGCGGGCAGCCCTGCAGGTGACAGTGCGGGCGGCTCCACGGTGCGGGCGGCTCGGACAGTGAGTCGGTGAGGGGGGGTGTAGCTGGGCGGCTCCATGTGTGACTGTAAGTGGGCTGCTGGCCAATCAGGGAGCCAGCGGGCAGGGGAACAGAGAGATGACATCTCTCACCACCCTGCACCCGCCCTGCATCCCTGCAGTTCCACCCTCACTGTGAAGGCAGCTGTGGGCAGCAGAGAGATTACATCATCTCTCTGCTGCCTGACTCTGGGACATAGCAAGAGACCACCTTAGCAGGAAAGTGACATGGCAGGTGACAATCCGCATCTGGTGACAGGTGACGTGGCAAGTGACAATCCGCAACGTGTGGCAGGTGCAGGGCCGGATTAGTCACAAGGCCACCGAGGCCAGGCCTCGGGGCGGCAGTGGTGTAGGGGCGGCGCCGCTCCTGCAGCGACTTCGCGGCCGCCCCCCCTTTCGTGTTGCCCATTAGAGTCTATTATGGGCACCAGTGCCCATAGAAAAAATGGCCGCGAGCCGACCACGCAACTGCGCATGCGCCGTTCCGAAGCCGGCCGGGCTCGGGAAAGCTCGTAAGCGCTCGGCCGGGCGGCGCATGCGCAGTAGCGTGATCGCGCCGCTCGGCGCCATTTTTAAAAAAAATTGAGATTGGCTAGTAGTGTCAGCGGTGCGGTGGCGTGGGAGAAAGATGACATCTCCTATTGCCCGCACCGCTGTACCGCCCTCCTCCTGATGGCAGGCAGCATGGCAACATTGGCAAGTGACATCCCCATCGGGTGGCAAGTGACATCCCCATCGGGTGGCAAGTGACATCTCCATCTGGTGGCAAGCAGCGTGGCAAGTGACATCCCCATCTGGTGGCAGGCAGCGTGGCAAGTGACATCCCCATCTGGTGGCAGGCAGCGTGGCAAGTGACATCCCCATCTGGTGGCAGGCAGCGTGGCAAGTGACATCTCCATCTGGTGGCAGGCAGTGTAGCAAGTGACATCTCCATCTGGTGGCAGGCAGCGTGGCAAGTGACATCCCCATCTGGTGGCAGGCAGCGTGGCAAGTGACATCCCCATCTGGTGGCAGGCAGCGTGGCAAGTGACATCTCCATCTGGTGGCAGGCATGGTGGCAAGTGACATCCCTATCTGGTGGCAGGCAGCGTGGCAAGTGACATCCCCATCTGGTGGCAGGCAGCGTGGCAAGTGACATCCCCATCTGGTGGCAGGCAGCGTGGCAAGTGACATCCCCATCTGGTGGCAGGCATGGTGGCAAGTGACATCCCCATCTGGTGCCAGGCAGCGTGGCAAGTGACATCCCCATCTGGTGGCAGGCATGGTGGCAAGTGACATCCCCATCTGGTGGCAGGCAGTGTAGCAAGTGACATCTCCATCTGGTGGCAGGCAGCATGGCAAATGACATCCCCATCTGGTGGCAGGCATGGTGGCAAGTGACATCCCCATCTGGTGGCAGGCATGGTGGCAAGTGACATCCCCATCTGGTGGCAGGCATGGTGGCAAGTGACATCCCCATCTGGTGGCAGGCATGGTGGCAAGTGACATCCCCATCTGGTGGCAGGCATAGTGGCAAGTGATATCCCCATCTGGTGGCAGGCATGGTGGTAAGTGACAAGAGATGGTGGCAAGTGACACGCTCAGGGCTCCCAATGATTCTGCATTCTGGTGAGTTGAACTATTTCAGTTTATATTACAATGTAATGATAGAAGTAATGTGTTTCAATCATCCTGACACCATAACAACCATGGTGCCAGGGATGATTGAAGCACTAACACCAGCCATTGCCTTGAAAAATTGCCTGCGAAAAATCCTTACCCATCGCGCGCTTACCCTGAAGTATTTTTAGTCTGTACAATTAAAGCCAGTTATTTTCAGTGTTCTCGTGTGTGGAGATATGTTTTTAATTGATCTATTGTAGAAGTCATCGATAAAGGACGTGGTGTGTGTGTGTGTGGGGGGGGGGGCGGCATTGAAGGACCCGGCCTTGGGGCGGCAAAGGGAGTAAATCCGGGCCTGGGCAGGTGACGTGGCAAGTGACAATTCACAACGTGTGGCAGGTGACGTAGCAAGTGACAATCCGCATCTGGTGACAGGTGACGTGGCAAGTGACAATTCGCATTTGGTGGCAGGCGACGTGGTAAGTGACACACTCAGGGCTCCTACTGATTCTGCATTATGGTGAGTTGAACTATTTAATTTTATTTTACAATGTAAGAATAGAAATAATGCGCTTCAATCATCCTGACACCATAATAACCAGGGTGCCGTGATGATTGAAACGCCAACACCAGCCGTTTCCCCGATAAATTGCCCGCAAAAAAAAAGGTATTTTCTGGCAGTGCCCCTCCCGAGACTAGACTCTGGATCCGCCCCTGAGCAGTACCTCATTCATACTGGAATAACTTTTATGTTTCCCAGATCACTTTTTCAAGCATTGTCGATGTTCCTGCATGTTAAGCCACTTTTAGGCGTATTTACACACAAGTCTACATACGTTTAGCTGCATTTAGGGTTTCTAACTAGATCTTGGAAACGCAGAATTCTAATTTCTCTAAATGCATCTAAACTGACCGCACCTAAACACAGGTAAACATATCAGCAGCACCTGCTAAAGAGAAGCTACAATGACTTTGCATCAGTTTTATGCAATTTTTTAAATAGTTTTAAAATTCGGACACAGTGTGCTGGAATTTCCAAACTGGCTCTGTCTTCGCGCCTGCGTGGGTAATCTGCATGTGCACAGATGTGCCATAAGTGTTCTGTCGGGACCTGAATCCCTGCTGCACATCTGCGCACGCAGTATTAAAATTTGAGGAGAAGCAGGCATTTCAATATTCTTACCTCGTTTCTATTGTACACTGAGCTCAGCATAAAATTTCAGCATCTGCCAAGATAAATGAATTCCTGCATGCGCCACCCCAGCAATATGGCCTCTGGGCTGATATTACTTTCCCAGAAAGTATACAGTATCTCACAAAAGTGAGTACACCCCTCACATTTTTTGTAAATATTTTATTATATCTTTTCATGTGACAACACTGAAAAAATGACACTTTGCTACAATGTAAAGTAGTGAGTGTACAGATTGTATAACAGTGTAAATTTGCTGTCCCCTCAAAATAACTCAACACACAGCCATTAATGTCTAAACCACTGGCAACAAAAGTGAGGACACCCCTAAGTAAAATATTCCAAATTGGGCCCAATTAGCCATTTTTCCTCCCCGGTGTCATGTGAATTGTTAGTGTTACAAGGTCTCAGGTGTGAATGGGAAGCAGGTGTGTTAAATTTGTTGTTATCGCTCTCACTCTCTCATACTGGTCACTGGCAGTTCAACATTGCACCTCATGGCAAAGATCTCTCTGGGGATCCTAAAAAAAGAAGTATTGCTCTACATAAAGATGGCCTAGGCTATAAGAGGATTGCCAAGACCCTGAAACTGAGCTGCAGCACGGTGGCCAAGACCATACAGCGGTTTTACAGGACAGGTTCCACTCAGAACAGGCCTCGCCATGGTCCACCAAAGAAGTTGAGTGCACGTGCTCAGCATCATATCCAGAGGTTGTCTTTGGGAAATGGACGTATGAGTGCTGCCAGCATTGCTGCAGAGGTTGAAGGGGTGGGGGGGTCAGCCTGTCAGTGCTCAGACCATACGCCACACACTGCATAAAATTGGTCTGCATGGCTGTCGTCCCAGAAGGAAGCCTCTTCTAAAGATGAAGCCCGCAAACAGTTTGCTGAAGACAAGCAGACTAAGGACATGGATTACTGGAACCATGTCCTGTGATCTGATGAGACCAAGATAAACTTATTTGGTTCAGATGGTGTCAAGTGTGTGCGGCGGCAACCAGGTGAGGAGTACAAAGACAAGTGTGTCTTCCCTACAGTCAAGCGTGGTGATGGGAGTGTCATGGTCTGGGTCTGCATGAGTACTGCCGGCACTGGGGAACTACAGTTCATTGAGGGAACCATGAATGCCAACATGTACTGTGACATACATTTTCAGTAAACCAACATTTCTGTATTAAAAATAAAAAAAAATATTGGTCTTATGTAATATTCAAATTTTCTGAGATGCTGAATTTTGGGTTTTTACTAGCTGTAAGCTATAAACATCAAAAAAAAAAGAAAGAAATGCTTGAAACATATCATGCTGTGTGTAATAAATCTATATAATAGATGAGTTTCACTTTTTGAATTGAACTACTGAAATAAATCAACTTTTTGATATTTGATATTCTAATTTAATGAGATGCACCTGTGTGTGTATATATTCAAACACACACAATTTGTGTTTAACAGGTAAACAGTTATCACAACAAAGGATTCCCAGAGCACAGCGGGTTAACCAATGGCACAACTCAGCTCAGATTATAGCGTACAATGAAAGAGTGAAAGGAGGGGAGATCTGGAAAAGCAGGGGGTGGAATCGCTGCACTGGATAGGAAGGGGAAGAGCCAATAATCTGGGAAGGGAAGGGTGCAGACAACCCCCAAATAGGAAAAGAGGGGAAGAGTCAATATCCTTGAATCAATGCTCTGCAGACGGAGGGAGGGGAAGAGTCAGGCTCTTTAACACTATACTGCAGTGATCTGTGTTTTACTGCACTGTGGAACGCAGGTGAACAATTCTACGTGTTCTGTTCATACTGCAACACAACCCAGAGGTGCGGTGCAATGAGCTGTGGTAAAATTCAGACATGTTGCATTTTATTGCAACGCACAGGAAGGTGCCACATGTCACTGCGCAGCAGCACCATTCTGCTGTCTGCACTGTGCTGCTGAAGTGTGCATCACACCACCCCCTACTTCCGGCTGCAGCTGACTGCAGCTGGAATTGACAGCTGCCCACACAATAAACCACTGCATTTTGGAGTGTGGGCAGTGTAAACTGGCCCTTAAGGATCTGGGGAGGAAGGGGTCAGAGACACTGTTCTGGAGCGGGGAGAAGGGGGAGGAGTCAATGCTCTGACTAATTCACTTTTGTGTGTAAATTTCAGCTTGAGCTATTGATCTCTGTAAACAACAAGCCTATTTTAGCAGGAAGATGAAAAAATCTTGTAAACATGAAACCATAAAAATACACAAAATTACTATGCATTCCCTTTAATATTTACCAGCTCTGGGTCCGAACTAAAAGCCCGGCTCTTATAGACAAACAGGCCCCACTGTCTATGACTATAGAGGAAGTTTGGAAGTGCGTTTAATATGCTATATGGATAACTTCCACTTACTGAAGTCTACTTGTGGTTATAACTTTATCGTAATGTTCCCAGACCCTCCACTTCCTGACCTCAGTGCTCATTTCCCTCTACTGCACTACTCAGCAATGATCAGATCAGCAGCAACCAACACCCAGGTGAGTGCACATATAGATAGATAGATAGATAGATAGATAGATAGATAGATAGATAGATAGATAGATAGATAGATAGATAGATAGATAGATAGATAGATAGATAGATAGATAGATAGATAGATATTGTAGCTATCTCTTTTTCTGCACTCATTGTGTTGCTCTCACCAGCAGGATGATTGTGCTGTGGGTTGTCGCTCTGATCTCTTGGGGTAAGTCTCTTATTGTACCCTTCATTATATACATTTAAATAAAATGGCACATATTTATGAGACATAATAAATACAGATTGATGGTCAAAGTAATTTTTTGGAAATTTGTAGTCCTTGTTGAGACCTAAGGTTGGGGAAATAAATTATTTTAAAAAAAATCAGCACAAGGGATGATACTTACATTTAACCACTTCAGCCCTGAAGTATTTACCCCCTTCCGGACCAGGCCATTTTTTGCAATCCGGCACTGCGCCGCTTTAACTGACAATTGATGTCCTTTTTTTCTCACAAATAGAGCTTTCTTTTGGTGGTATTTGATCACCTCTGCGGCTCTTATTTTTTGCGCTGTAAACAAAAAAAAGAGCGACAATTTTGAAGAAAAAACTATATTTTTTACTTTTTGCTATAATAAATATCCAAAAAAAAAAGTAAAAAAACTAATTTCTTCCTCAGTTTAGGCCAATATGTATTCTTCTACATATTTTTGGTAAAAAAAAAATCACAGTTAGCGTATAATGATTGGTTTGTGCAAAAGTTAACGTGTCTACAAAATAGGGGATAGATTTATGGCGATTACATTTTTTTTTTCTCACTAGTAATGGTGGTGATCTGCTATTTTTAGTGGGACTGCGACATTGCGGCGGACAGATCGGACACTTTTTTGAAACCAGTGACATTTATACAGCGATCAGTGCTATAAAAATGCACTGAATACTGTATAAATGACACTGGCAGGGGTTAAAACTAGGGGACGATCAAGGGGTTAAATGTTCCCTAAGGAGGTGTTTCTAACTGTGGGGGGGGGGGGGACTGACTGAAGTACAGGGAGATCGCTGTTCCTGATCACTAGGAACAGAGATCACTCTGAACTCCCCTGACAGAACAGGGATCTGCTTTGTTTACACTGGGAGGGGGCTTGTGATCAGCACTGTCCAGACAGAGGGTCATGCAGCCTCTTAGGACAGTCAGAGGAGAATGAAAACTCATCCTACAAGCTTTAACCAGACACTGATAGAAGTCACAAGACAGAGATCGGGAATACTGCTGATGAGAAAAGGTATTTATCAGTTTATATTTACTAAAATAATTGCATTTCCATGTTCTGTGTACTGTGGGAGACCAGATATATTGAATGCAGGGTCCTGGGTTTAGTAACACTTTAAGAACAAGCTGAAGTTAGAAGCTGATTGGTTTCTATGCACAGCTGACCCAGATTTTGCACTCTCCAGTTTTAGTAAATCAACCCCAATGTCTCCTTCTCCATATTGGTGTAGCTCAGCACCTGGCTACAGGGATCTAACACCTGCTTACAGACCTGCTGGTTGGTGCATCACCAGCGGGTTCCCAAACAGCTGTAGTGACTCAGGGATGGCAGCAGATGGAGCCACAGCACACAGCGGGGCACATAGGCATTGGACAAGACTAGAAGTATCAGATGCTGAAGATCCTTCAACCAATGGAATCTGCAGGAGATCGCTGACTGTAGTCACTGACATCAGGACTGTCACATAGATGTTTTTTAATTGTTTTTCTTTTTAGCTACAGAGTCACTTTAATAGCTAGGTGGAAGACTAGGTTTATGTTGTGCGTTATCATAGCTAAAGATTGTAATGTTTGTTCTAAACTCCAGTTTGGAGGCCAGAGATGGGCAGCTTTATATAATGGCGGTCAATAAAAAAATATATATATATCTATCATTTTGTGGAGTTCTTCCTTTGTACTCTAGATGATTCTTTCATTTATACATTTTTGTAAACATTTATCTTATTTATTTATTGTATAGCCTATCAAACGAATGTGTCCTATGGTGGAGCAGCAATGGGGCAGGAAACCCCGAGACGATCGGTCCTACTTCCTCTGCGGGGCAAGTTTGAAATGCCCCTATCTGATGTAGTGTGGAAGAAAGAAGGGCAGTTACTGGCTAGAATAAACAGGGGGCGCTGTGCTTACGGCTGTGGTAATACATCCCAGCTCTTCTCCAATGGGAGCTTGTGGCTGAGTCATGGTGGAAAGGAAGAGGAAGGAAGATACTCGGTGACGGTGTATAATGCAACTGGTATTTTCATACATAAGGTGGACATCACACTATGGATTTTAGGTAAGTACTGTGGCAGACCTCAGAAGAAATAGAATGTTGGGGGTAGGGTGCACAATTATAAGATTAACACAACTTTATAGTGTAGCGCAGGGGTCAGGAATAGGTAATGTACAGAATGCAGGGGTCAGGAATAGGTAATGTATAGAATCCAGGGGTCAGAAATAGGTAATGTACAGAATGCAGGGGTCAGGAATAGGTAATGTAAAGAATGCAGGGGCAGGAATAGGTAATGTACAGAATGCAGGGGTCAGGAATATGTAATGTACAGAATGCAGGGGTCAGGAATAGGTAATGTACAGAGTGCAGGGGTCAGGAACAATTCACGTACAGAGTGCAGGGGTCAGGAATAGGTAATGTACAGAGTGCAGGGGTCAGGAATAGGTAATGTACATAGTGCAGGTGTCAGGAATAAATCGTGTACAGAGTGCAGGGGTCAGGAATAGGTAATGTACATATATGCATAGTGCAAAGTACATATACTGTAACCATGCATTGGCACACATCTATTCCGTGGTGATCTGTTTTGCAGATGCTTTTTCCTTTCTATTTATAACAGGTTCTTATACAGTTTTCCATACATTCTGGCCTTGTTTTGGTGAATCACCCTGTGTACCTCTGCTGGCCTGTTCCATCTTCAGCTCCCTGACATAATATGCCTCTCCATGGCACTTGCCAATTGGTGAACTGCTGGTTCCTGTTACATTTTTAAACCCATCCATGGTTTATATAGTTGGACTTTATTGTCTCCTGAAGAAGTGAACTTTGCTTCACTAAACGCATCGAGATTAATATCAGTACCTGTGAAAACGTTGTCCTTATATGGAACATACACCAATGTTTATATTTTTTATCTTAGCAATGCATGCTTATGTGTACTTTGCACCTTGCTTTTAACCTTGATATGGTGTGTGCCCCACAATGTGCTCCATGTTCTGCTGTGTGCCCCATAATGTGCCTCATGTTCTGCTGTGTGCCCTGTGATGTGCCCCATGCCCTGTTGTGTGTCCTATGCTCTGCTGTGAGCCCCATGATGTGCCCAAGATTCTGCTGTGAGCCCCATGATGTGCCCCATGTTCTGCTGTTTACCCTGTGATGTGCCCCATGACCTGCTGTGAGCCCCACAATGTACCCTATGCTCTGCTGTGTGCCCCATGTTCTGTCCAAGGTTCTGCTGTGAGCCCCATGATGTGCCCCATGTTCTGCTGTGTGCCCTACGTTGTGCCCCATGTTCTATGTGCCCATAATGTGCCCTGCTGTCCCCCCTTGTAATGTGCCCTATTCATAGTTGCCAACATTGCAAAAAAAAAATGTGGGACACAAAGCTCTCCACGGCGGAAATGGGTGTGGTTTACGCGAAATAGTGGCCATGGCTTAAATGGACGTGGCTCAAGAGGGTGTGGTTAGAGTCTGAGATGAATGAGGGATGGAGAGCAGGAAAGGGGGAGGGGGAAAGGGGGAGAGGGGGAAAGGGGGAGAGGGAAAGGGGGAGAGGGGGAGAGGGGAATGACGGGACAGCAGCCCCAGATCCTACACAATAAAAATATGTGTATTCTAGAAAGTTTAACAATCAGCAGATAAAGATACTCCAAACACCTGGTGTTAGCACTTCAATAATCCCCGCACCATGGTTGTTATGGTGTCAGGATGATTGAAGCGCATTATTTCTATTATTACATTGTAATATAAAATGAAATCATTCAACTCACCATAATGCAGAATCAGTGGGACCCCTGAGCGTATCACCTGCTACGTCGCCTGCCACCAGATGCCATCAGGTGCCCCCAGCAGAGTCTGTCCTTACATCAGGTGCCCCCAGCAGAGTCTGTCCTTGCATCAGGTGCCCCAGCAGAGTGCCTCCTTCCATCAGGCATTCCCAGTACAGTACCTCTTACGTCAGGTGTCCCCAGCGGAGTGTTGGCTGCAGTCTAGCTACATCTCCTCAAGAGTGGTGACAAGGGGAGAGAGGTGTGTGGGTGGAGGCATGGTGACTTGGGGTGTTACAGGCTGACTTGGGGAAGGGTGGAGACAGGGTGGTGATTTGGGGGTGCAGGCATGATGGTGACTAGGCCGGAGGGGGTGCAGGCATGGTGGTGACTAGGCCGGAGGGGGTGCAGGCATGGTGGTGACTAGGCCGGAGGGGGTGCAGGCATGGGGGGGAGGGGGATGCAGGCATGGTGTTGTCATGGGGGGAGGCGGGTGCAGGTATGGTGGTGATATGGGGGGAGGGGGTCAGGTATGGTGGTGATATGGGGGGAGGGGGCCAGGGCTGGACTGGGACAAAAATGTGGCCCTGGACTTCATCCAGACCGGCCCAGGGCACAACACATCAGGGTACGGTACATCAGGCCACATCAGGGTACAAGGCACATCAGTGCACAGCATATCAGGGTACAGCACACCAGGCCACATCAGGGTACAGGGCACAGCACATCAGGGTACAGAGCCCAGCACATCAGCGTATAGGGCACAGCACATCAGGACACAGCACATCAGGGCACACGACATTGAGGCACAGGACATCGGGGCATGGGGTACCGGGCCACAAGGCACATCAGGTCACGGGGCACATCAGGGCATAGGAGATCGGGGCACAGCACATCAGGGCAAGATTAAATCGGGACGAGGGTCCCAAAATCGGGATTGTCCTGGGAAAATCGGGACTGTTGGCAACTATGCCTATTGTGCCCCCCTGTAATGTGCCCTAACCTCCTGTGCTCTGCCCTGCTGTCCCCTGTACACTACTTATCTCAAGTTAAACCCAGAACTGAGCGTCTGCGCAGAAAAAAAAAACAGCACAAATTTCGCATGAAATAGGTAAGTTCTGGGATTTTTTTTCTATTATTTAATGCTATTTCTTAAAATAATTGCTGTTATATCACAGCTCGCTGATTACGCCAATGTCCTGTGAGCTGTAGATCTGAATGCTACGGGGTACAGCACACCTAAATTGTTAGCCCCAATGGTTGCCTTACCCATGCCCCAGTTAATTTTTCTTGCTTGAATTATTTTTTCCATCATGGGCGTGAGTGGGGCCTCAAGTCTAAATTTTGCCTAAGGCCTCACTAAGCCCAGAGCCGCCTCTGATTGTATGTAATTAGGACTTATACAGTCTCATGAGGGTCCTGGGTCCTCTAGACTCAATGACCACTGAAGAACCACTTTTGTAATGTGCTACACTGATAGGATAAGTTGTCTCACTCTTTATCCCTATAGAGATCCCTGCAGAGCAAGTGCTGGGGCCTGGCAACACCTCAGTCCTGCTGCCTCTGGATTTGGAGTCACAACTCATCCAGGTGAATTGGAAGAAAGATGAGCAGCAACTGGGGGAGATCTTCAGGGGTATCTGTATCACTGGCTGCAATGAGACGTACAGCATACTCCTTAATGGCAGCTTCCTCCTGAGACGTGTCCAGAGAGAGGACGAGGGAAGATACTCTGCAGAGGTGTATGATGAGCATAACATCCTGATCCACCAGACTGAGATCCTCCTGTACTTTTATGGTAAGAGAACATGGGGGGGGGGGGGGGGGGGCAGTTTACAATGACATTTGCAGGCTTTTTTCAACGGGAATGTGGAGGAACGCAATTCCGGCACCTTGAGCATTGAATGTATCTAATGGCAAGGGGGTGCTGGAGGATCCCTTGTTGCAGGGGTGGATCTATTTTTGCTGGTGGGGGATCTGTTGTTTCTTGGAGGGTCTTATGTTGCTGGGGAGGGTGGCCTACAGTGGCGGCTAGTGCTCCTTTTTTGGGGGGGGGGGGGGCGGCAAACAAATCCCCCCCAAAAAGCAGGATGACAATAGCGAATGTTCATTTGCTAATGTCACAAGTGGGTGGGCTTTTTGCAGGGTGGTCTTCAAAAAAAGAAAACTCATAGAAATCTATGCGTCCAGCGCCCCGCATGGCGATTAGGGGCCGGCCATAGAGATTAGGGGGGCGGCGCCCCTGCTCCCCTTATGGACCGGCCGCAGCTGGTGGCCAGTTGTTGCTGGGAGTGATCCACTGTTGAGGGAGATATTTATTGTTGCTGGTGGGGGTCTATTACTGCTAGGGAGGGGGGGGGGTTGTTACGAGGGTATATTGTTCCTGTCTACCTCCCCCTGTCCCTCCATCACATACATGGGACTGTGTTCAAACTGGAGGAAGCTTTTGCCATCAGGAATCCAGAACAGGTAGGGCTTATTGCAGGGCTGTTGGCACTGAGAAAAACATTTTCATAGTGGACTCACACGTGATCCCTAACCTATAACCTAAAGTAAAACTAAAGATAACATTTTTTTTTATTTTGGATAGAGTATAGGAGGGTTATGACCCCTGTGAGTTTTTTTTCCCCTCATCTGTATCCCATTGTGGAGATTTCCCTTCACTTCCTGTCACATAGCCAAAACAAGAAGTGAGAGGAAATCCCTTCAAAGTGAGGGGCTTCCAGGGTGTCACCAGAACTAGTGTCCCCATTGGAATTGGGTATTTTCTTTTATTGTTACTTTCGATAATGGTAAACAGGACATATAGAGAGGATGAATCTCCCTCATGGGGACACAGACAGCAGTAATAACTAACAGAGGTTCTAATCCCTCTCAGCTCTGTCCAAAACCAGGAAAAAAAAAGGTTTTAGTTATACTTTAACCACTTCCTGCCCACGCTATAGCTGAAAGACAGCTGCAGTGCAGGCTTAACTTCCCGGGAGGGCATACATGGACGTCTTCCAGTGATCACGCTGCCCGCGCGCCCCTGCAGACTCAGCTGATCACAGATCAGGGTAAAGGGCCAATCACAGCGGCCCTTTACGGCATGATCAGCTGTGTCCAATGACATCTGATCATGGGAAAAAAACAGTCGGTTATCGGCTTTTCTTTCCTCACGCTGACAACGTGAGGAGAGAAAAGGAGAGCCGATAATTGGCTTGTGTTAAAGAGACATCAAAACTGACAATTAGGGCACTGATTATCAGTGTCCTGATTATCAGTGCAGTCCCAACAGTGCCCACCAGTAATGCCAATCAGTGCCTCCTCATCAGTGCCGCCTATCAGTGCCCATCAGTGGAACTTATCAGTGCCCATTAGTGCCATCTATCAGCACCACCTAAGAGTGCCCATCAGTGCTGCCTATCAGTGCCACCTATCAGAGCCTGTGTAGCATAATCACGCAATTGTCTTTCAAAGTGTAATGCCCCGTACACACGGTCGGATTTTCCGATGGAAAATGTCCGATCGGAGCGTGTTGTCGGAAATTCCGACCGTGTGTGGGCTCCATCGGACATTTTCCATCGGATTTTCCGACACACAAAGTTGGAGAGCAGGAGATAAAATTTTACGACAACAAAATCCGTTGTCGGAAATTCCGATTGTGTGTACACAAATCCGATGGACAAAGTGCCACGCATGCTCAGAATAAATAAAGAGATGAAAGCTATTGGCCACTGCCCCGTTTATAGTCCCGACATACGTGTTTTACGTCACCGCGTTTACAACGATCGGATTTTCTGACAACTTTGTGTGACCGTGTGTATGCAAGACAAGTTTGAGCCAACATCCGTCGGAAAAAATCCTAGGATTTTGTTGTCAGAATGTCTGAACAAAGTCCGACCGTGTGTACGGGGCATTACAGTGCTGAAAGCTGAAAATTGGCCTGGGCAGGAAGGGGGTGAAAGTGCCCAGTAAGTGGTTAACCTAACCCAACAAATTTCCCACATCCTCACCTTGTGCTTAAAGCTGAAATCCAAGCATGACTTTATATAAATATGTTCCTTGAGAGCCACAAAGAATATACATTCACTTTGTGTGTTCCAAATGCCTTTGCAAACCCAGAGATGATCTTGTAAATGTAGCAGTAACATCATCACTGTGTTGGGCATAGTCTGTGCAGAAAGAAGGGCTGTGGGAGGGGTCCAGCAGCTCCACCCACTACAGGCTGCCTACAGAAAACTAGAGGAGGGGGCGGAGACCAGACCAGCCACCCTGCAAAAGGAGAGAGAGCAGCAGTGAGCCGTCTTTATAACTCTAGTCTCCGACCCTCCACTTTTTTTTTATAGTAGTTTAGCAAGGGGGAGTTGGGCAAACAAAAACAGCAGACCTTGCTTTTTAGGTGTAACTTTAACCACTTGCGGATAGCCCGCTAGGCGGCTATAGCAACCAGTGACCAAGAGTAGAGTCAGGCGGGGGTGGAGGCGGAGCTGGAGCTGGAGCCAGCGCTACCACAGCGCAGTCTGCCCCTGTCCCCGGCATTCTAGGACCGGGACAAGAGACTCGGGGCTATTAGCTCCAGGCTCGGGGCTGTAGCCCCAATAGCCACCCCCTGACGACGCCTCTGTTATTAGCACTGATCACTGTATTAGTGTGGTGATGTCAGTGGCAGTTAGTCAGTTCCCATTCAGTGTCAGATTGCCCACCGCATCACAGTCCCACTATAAGTCACTGATCACCGCAATTTGTAGTTTAAAAAATAAAGAAATAAAAATTCCAGTATATATACCATAGTTTGTAGACGCTATAACTTTCATGCAAACCAATTATTACACATTTTTTTATACACTTTTTTACCAAAGACAAAGCAGAATACATTTTGGCCTAAATTTATGAAGAAGTTTGATTTTTTTTTTTAATTGGATATGTTTTATAGCAAAATATTGTTTTTTTTTCCAAATGTTTGCTCTTTTTCCGTTTATACAATAAAAAAAAACCCCAGTGGTGATCAATAGCCTCCAAAAGAAAGCTCTATTTGTGTGAAAAATGATAAAAATTTCACATGGGTACAGTGTTGCATGACCGCGCAATTTCCAGATTAAGTAGTGCGATGCTAAATAGCAAAAAATGGCCTGGTCATAAAGGGGGGTAAAACCTTTCGGAGGTCAAGTGGTTAGTGTTTGTTCTGCAATAAGCGCTCATCTCCTACCTGCCAGCCAAGTTTCCTCTGAATGTACATTAAAGTGGGAGTAAACTCCCATGCATGACTTTTACCTATAGGTAAGCCTATAGTAAGGCTTACCCATAAGTACAGTAAATATCTCCCAAACGTGCGCCATTCAGGAGATATTTATTTTTGATGCAGCCGGTGACGACACTGGCGCATGCGCTCTGAAGAAGAGGCATACTGTGCTGTTTCCCCTCAGAGTCCTGTGCCGTAAACGGCGGCTACCACGCACATGTGTATAAGTGACGTTGTTCTCGGCTCCGGTCACTCACACAGCCGGAGTCCGCAAACCCGGAAGGAAGATCGGGTGAAGATGGAAGCGTCTTCAGCGGTGACATTGTGGCACTGGAAGGCTTTGTTCTAAGGTAAGTTTCACATAATGTGCTAGTATGTGATGCATGCTAGCACATTACGGCTTTACCTTGCAGGATTTAAAAAAGAAACAGCGATTTACTACCGCTTAAGGCTCCATTCACGCCAATGCAATTTTTGAACATCACATTTAGAGCAGCTATTTCAAGGTATGTTAGCAAAGTGTGTTTGGGTGCCATTAGGAATGAATGGCACTGCTGCGAGGCTGAATGTTTGGTTTTCCGCATTGCAGGAAAGCGTGCGATTTTGCGTGCAGTCCCACATCATACAAATGTTAACCAGGCCTTAACCACACATGCACATTTCAGTGTACATTCTCGCATGCCTCTCTGTGCATGAGCAGGAGATATATCATCTTGGGCAGGGCCATCAAGATGGCCCAAAGATGATGGACTTGGCAGAAGATCAGTTAGGATCAGTCAGGATGTTAGTGGCGCCAAAAGAGCAATGGGGAGAGACCGCGTCCGTCACATCGCTGGAGGGGGCGCTTTGGCAGGTAAGTCTATCATAAAGTGCCTATAAAAGGCTATTTGAACCTGTCTTCTCTGATCCTCCCCTTCTTCCACTGTCCCCAATCCATCTCCTGATAGAACAGAGCATGGGGGGCACTCTGCACATGCTCCGCTTGGTGTGTATTGCTAGAGAGTTGTTGTTTTTTTTTTCTTGGGAGGGTCCATGTGAT
The DNA here is from genome assembly GCA_037952925.1 of Lithobates clamitans. Lineage (NCBI taxonomy): Eukaryota > Metazoa > Chordata > Amphibia > Anura > Ranidae > Lithobates > Lithobates clamitans. The sequence goes on along the minus strand of JBBGZY010000692.1, from coordinate 1,485,210 downwards.
CAGCACTGTCCAGATAGAGGGTCAGGGGTCATGCAGCCTCTTAGGACAGTCAGAGGAGAATGAAAACTCCTCCTACAAGCTTTAACCAGACACTGATAGAAGTCACAAGACAGAGATCAGGAATACTGCTGATGAGAAAAGGTATTTATCAGTTTATATTTACTAAAATAATTGCATTTCCATGTTCTGTGTACTGTGGGAGACCAGATATAGTGAATGCAGGTTCTCGGCATTGGACAAGCCTAGAAGTATCAGATGCTGAAGCTCCTTCAACCAATGGAGATCTGCAGGAGATCGCTGACTGTGGTCACTGACATCAGGACTGTCACATGGTTGTTTTTTCATCCTTTTTTATTTTTGGCTACCGAGTCACTTTAATAGCTAGGTGGAAGAATAGGTTTATGTTGTGCGTTATCATTGCTAAAAATTGTAATGTTTGTTCTAAACTCCAGTTTGGAGGCCAGAGATGGGCAGCTTTATATAATGGCGGTCAATAAAAAATATATATATATCTATCATTTTGTGGAGTTCTTCCTTTGTACTCTAGATCAGTGGTCATCCACCCAGTCCTCAGGGCCCACTAACAGGCCAGGTTTGCAAGATAACTGAAAATACATCACAGGTGATATCATTTGCTGCTCAGTGATTGCAGTATTCTAGTCTGCATCTCCCCAAGGTAATACATAAAACCTGGCCTGTTAGCGAGCCCTGAGGACAGGGTTGAGGACCACTGCTCTAGATGATTCTTTCATTTATACATTTTTGTAAACATTTCTCTTATTTATTTTATAGCCTATCAAACGAATGTGTCCTATGGTGGAGCAGCAATAGGGCAGGAAACCCCGAGACGATCGGTCCTACTTCCTCTGCGGAGCAAGTTTGAAATGCCCCCATCTGATGTAGAGTGGAAGAGAGAAGGGCAGTTACTGGCTAGAATAAACAGGGGGCGCTGTGACTGCGGCTGTGGTGAGACATCCCAGCTCTTCTCCAATGGGAGCTTGTGGCTGAGTCATGGTGGAAAGGAAGAGGAAGGAAGATACTCGGTGACGGTGTATAATGCAACTGGTATTGTCATACATAAGGTGGACATCACACTATGGATTATAGGTAAGTACTGTGACAGACCTCAGAAGAAATAGAATGTGGGGGGTAGGGAGCACACTTATAAGATTAACACAACTTTATAATGTAGTGCAGGGGTCAGGAATAGGTAATGTACAGAATGCAGGGGTGAGGAATAGGTAATGTACAGAGTGCAGGGGTCAGGAATAGGTAATGTACAGAGTACATAGTGTAAAGTACATATACTGTAACCATGCATTGGCACACATCTTTTCCGTGGTGATCTGCTTTGCGGATGCTTTTTCCTTTATGGTCTATTTATAACAGGTTCTAATACAGTTTTGCATACATTCTGGCCTTGTTTTAGTAAATCACCCTGTGTACCTCTGTCCCATCTTCAGCTCCCTGACATAATATGCCTCTCCATGCCACTTGCCAATTGGTGAACTGCTGGTTCCTGTTACATTTTTAATCCCATCCATGGTTTATATATATGGACTTTATTTCTCCTGAAGAAGTGAACTTTGCTTCACAAAACGTGTCGAGATTAACCACTTACAAACCGCCGCACACCCATATACGTCCTAATTTTGAAGAGGAATATCGTTGTTATGGCAGCAGCTAGCTGCCATAACCCCGGTATCCTCTTCTTCAGCCGTTGGTCCGCTTTCAGATAAAAGTGGTCTCTGCGGCGGATTCGCCAAACTTTCATCGGCGGCAGGAGAAGCCCCCCCCCTTCCCGCCACGCTCTGGTGCCCTCTGCCGCTTACCGGAGCCATCGGCAGCGGCGGAGGAGATCGGATCCTTTCAAATGCTGGGTACGGAGACGAGTGAGGGCAAGATGGCCCCCACCTGTCTCCATACCATTGCAGGGCGGAAGTGACATCAAAACGTTACTTCCGCCCATACCTCCTGAAGGGGCATTTTCTTTTTTTTTTTTAATGACAATTTTTTTATTGCATTTTAGTGTAAGTATGAGATTTTTTTGACCCCAGATCTCATATTTAAGAGGCCCTGTGATGCTTTTTTTCTATTACAAGGGATGAATAAAAGTGACACAGTTTTTTTTTTTTAAAGAACAGTGTAAAAATAAAAGGTAAAATGAATAAGAAATTTTTTTTTCAAACGTGCCCTGTCTCGCGTGCAGAAGCAAACACATATGTGAGTAGCGCACGCATATGAAAACAGTGTTCAAACCACACATGTGAGGTATTGCAGCGAAAAGTAGAGCAAGAGTAATAATTCTAGACCTCCTCTGTAACTCAAAACATGCAACCTGTAGAATTTTTTAAACGTCGCCTATGGAGATTTTTAAGGGCAAAAGTTTGTCGCCATTCTACGAGCGGGAGCAATTTTGAAGCGTGACATGCTGGGTATCAATTTACTCGGCGTAACATTATCTTTCACAATGTAAAAAAAATTGGGCTAACTTTACTGTTTTCTCATTTTTTAATTCAAAAAAGTCTATTTTTTCCAAAAAAAAAGTGCGCTTGTAAGACCGCTGCGCAAAAAAACACGGTGTGACAGAAAGTATTGAAACGACCACCATTTTATTCTCTAGGGTGTTAGAAAAAAAATTATAATGTTTGGGGGTTCTAAGTAATTTTCTAGCACAAAAACTGTTTTTAACTTGTAAACAACAAATCTCAAAAAGAGGCTCGGTCTTACCTGTGAAAACGATGTCCTTATAAGGAACATACACCAATGTTTATATTTTTTATCTTAGCAATGCATGGTTATGTGTACTTTGCACCTTGCTTTTAACCTTGATATGCTCTGTGCCCAATAATGTGCCTCATGTTCTGCTGTGTGACCTGTGATGTGCCCCATTGCACTTTTGTGTGTCCTATGCCCTGCTGTGAGCCCCATGATGTGCCCAAGGTTCTGCTGTGAGCCCCATGATGTGTCCCTTGTTCTGCTGTGTACCCTGTGATGTGCCCCATGACCTGCTGTGAGCCCCACAATGTACCCTATGTTCTGCTGTGTGCCCCATGTTCTGTCCAAGGTTCTGCTGTGAGCCCCATGATGTGCCCCATGTTCTGCTGTGTGCCACATGTTCTGCTGTGTGATCTATGTTGTGCCCCATGTTCTGCTGTGTGACCTATGTTGTGCCCCATGTTCTGTGTGCCCCATAATGTGCCCTGCTGCCACCCCTGTAATGTGCCCTATTGTGCCCCCCTGTAATGTGCCGCAACCTCCTGTGCTCTGCCCTGCTGTCCCCTGTACACTACTTATCTCAAGTTAAACCCAGAACTGAGCATCTGCGCAGAAAAAAAATTCACACATTTCACATAAAATAGGTAAGTTCTAAGATTTTTTTCTATTATTTAATGCTATTTTTTAATGCTATAATTGCTATATATCACAGCTCGCTGATCACGCCAATGTCCTGTGAGCTGTAGATTTCAATGCTATGGGGTACAGCACATCTAAATTGTTAGCCCCAATGGTTGCCTTACCCATGCCCCAGTTGGTTTTTCTCACTTGAATTATTTTTTCCATCATGGGCGTGAGTGGGGCCTCAAGTCTAAATTTTGCCTAAGGCCTCACAAAGCCCAGAGCCGCCTCTGATTGTATGTAATTAGGACTTTTACAGTCTCATGAGGCTCCTGGGTCCTCTAGACTCAATGACCACTGAAGAACTACTTTTGTAATGTGCTACACTGATAGGATAAGTTGTCTCACTCTTTATCCCTATAGAGATCCCTGCAGAGCAAGTGCTGGGGCCTGGCAACGCCTCAGTCCTGCTGCCTCTGGATTTGGAGTCACAACTCATCCAAGTGAATTGGAGGAAAGATGAGCAGCCACTGGGGGAGATCTTCAGGGGTATCTGTATCACTGGCTGCAATGAGACGTACAGCATACTCCTTAATGGCAGCTTCCTCCTGAGACGTGTCCAGAGAGAGGACGAGGGAAGATACTCTGCAGAGGTGTATGATGAGCATAACATCCTGATCCACCAGACGGAGATCCTCCTGTACTTTTATGGTAAGAGAACATTGGGGGGGGGGGGGGGGGGGGCAGTTTACAGTGACATTTGCAGGGCTTTTGTCAGCGGGAACGTGGAGGAATGCAGTTTTGGCACCTCCAGCATTGAATGTATCTAATGGCAAGGGGGTGCTGGAGGATCTCTTGTTGCAGGGGTGGATCTATTTTTGCTCGTGGGGGATCTGTTATTTCTTGGAGGGTCTTATGTTGCTTGGGAGGGTGGCCTACAGTGGCGGCTAGTGTTCCTTTTTTAGAGGGGGGCCGGCAAACAAACAGCCCCTTATGGACCGGCCGCAGCTGGTGGCCAATTGTTGCTGGGAGTGATCCACTGTTGAGGGAGGTATCTATTGTTGCTGGTGGGGGTCTATTACTGCTGGGGGGGGTTGTTATTGTTACGGGGGTATATTGTTGATAAGGGAGGTCTTTTATCGCTGGCTGCAGGGGATCTATTTTACCACTTTTATTGTTATCATTAACAAATTCTATAGAAATTATTTTTTAAATTACCACAAATAATGTTTGGTCCTGTATTCTCTAAAAGAGGACGGAGACAAGGGGTGACTCGGAAGTTGGGAGTACCTGCACCTATTATCTGAGAAAAAGGCCCTGGACATGGGAATCTGCCCCTAAGTTATTGAGAGTGGAAAGCTCAATCAGAGCAGTTTGTGTCTGTGTGGGTTTTCCTTTCCTGTCTACCTCCTATTTCAGTGTACATTCTCGCATGCCTCTCTGTGCATGAGCAGATGTTATATCATCTTGGGCAGGGCCATCAAGATGGCCCGAAGATGATGGACTTGGCAGAAGATCAGTTAGGATCAGTCAGGATGTTAGTGGCGTCAAAAGAGCAATGGGGAGAGACCACGTCCGTCACATCGCTGGAGGGGGCGCTTTGTCAGGTAAGTCTATCATAAAGTGCCTATAAAAGCATACATAAATATTTCTACTACACATACATATAATCGTAAAAGCCTGGAGGACATGCAGGATACTTTAGTCCTACATTAAGATATGGTGACCATTTGGTTTAAGCTTGGGACCGCAGAGGGATTGCTGGGATTTCCTCCCGTCATTTATCCCTGTATGTCCTCTAATTTCTGGCACAGGCAATCAGACTGAGAAATCACCGGATCCAGATCCAGGTCCAGGGATCATCCTCATCGTTAGGGGTGCTATCTTCGTTCTAGTCCTTGTGGTGTCCATGGTGTATCTGGGAAAATGCCTGTGCAAAAGAAGGAAACAAAAACTGGGTAAGAAGGACACACAACTGTTATATGCAGTACTCAGGCTTTACCCCTGCTGTCTATAGTTCCCTACTCCACATCCCAAATTAACATAAAAAGGAAATATTGTTGTTTTAATTCTTTTTTCTAGATAGACATGAAACATACAGTGCCTTGAAAAAGTATTTATACCCCCTGAAATTTTACACATTTTGTCATGTTACAACCAAAAACGTAAATGTATTTTATTGGGATTTTATGTGATCGACCAACACAAAGTGGCACATGATTGTGAAGTGGAAGGAAAATTATACATGGTTTCAATATGTGAAAAGTGTGGCGCGCATTTCTATTCAGCCCCCTTTACTCTGATACCCCTAACCAAAATCTAGTGGAACCAATTGCCTTCAGAAGTCACCTAATTAGTAAATAGAGTCCACCTGTGTGTAATTTAATCTTAGTATAAATACAGCTGGTCTGTGAAGCCCTCAGAGGTTTGTTAGAGAACCTTAGTGAACAAGCAGCATCATGAAGGCCAAGGAACACACCAGACAGGTCAGGGATAAAGTTGTGGAGAAGTTTAAAGCAGGGTTAGGTTATAAAAAAATATCCCAAACTTTGAACATCTCATGGAGCACTGTTCAATCCATCATCCGAAAAAGGAAAGAGTATGGCACAACTGCATACCTATCGAGACATGCCCAAGCATTCATCAGAAAAGTAGCCAAGAGGCCCATGATAACTCTGGAGGAGCTGCAGATATCCACACCTCAGGTGGGAGAATCAGTCCACAGGACAACTATTAAGCCTCGTACACACGATCGGATTGTTGGCCAACAGAGCGTCAGACGTTTGTCAAAAGGGCGTGTGCCTGGATCTTGTCTTGCATACTAACGGCACACAATTGTCGGCCAACAAACACGAACGTAGTGACATACTATGTGGAATTTCAGCTCTTGTGCGCCACCCTTTGGGCACCTTCTGCTAATGTCGTGTTTGGTGAGCATTGATTCTGAGCATGTGTGTCTGTACTTTTGGACTTTTGTGTGACAGACTTGTGTACAGACGATACGAAAATCTGACAACAGACCCGTTGTCCGCTGAAAATTTACTAGCCTGCCATCCAACATTTGTTGGCCGAAAGTTGGACAACAATTGTCTGAAGGAGCGTACTAATGGTCGGATTTTAGGCCAACAGTCTGTCATCACACAATCCCCTGCCAACAATCGAATCGTGTGTACGAGGCTTTAGTCGTGCACTCCACAAATCTGGCCTTTATGGAAGAATGGCAAGAAGAAAGCCATTGTTGAAAGAAAGCCATAAGAAGTGCCGTTTGCAGTGAAGAAGGTTCTTTGGTCAGATGAGACCAACATTGAACTTTTTGGCCTAAAAGCAAAACGCTATGTGTGGCGGTAAACTAACACTACACATCACCCTGGACACACCATCCCCTCCGTGAAACATGGTGGTGGCAGCATCATGTTGTGGGGATGATTTTCTTCAGCAGGGACAGGGAGGCTGGTCAGAGTTTATGGGAAGATGGATGAAGCAAATTACAGGGCAATCTTAGAAGAAAACCTATTAGAGTCTGCAAAAGACTTGAGACTGGGGCAGAGGTTCACCTTCCAGCAGGACAACGACCCTAAACATACAGCCAGAGCTACAATGGAATGGTTTAGATCAAAGCATATTCATGTGTTAGAATGGCCCAGTCAAAAGTCCAGACCTAAATCCAATTGAGAATCTGTGGCAAGACTTGAAAATTGCTGTTCACAGACGCTCTCCATCCAATCTGACAGAGCCTGAGCTATTTTGCAAAGAAGAATGGGCAAAAATTTCACTCTCTAGATGTGCAAAGCTGGTAGAGACATCCCCAAAAAGACTTGCAGCTGTAATTGCAGCTAAAGGCGGTTCTACAAAGTATTGACTCGGGGGGCTGAATACAAATGCCCCCCACACTTGTATAAAATGTTGTAAACCATTTATCATGTTCTTTCCACTTCACAATGATGTGCCACTTTGTGTTGGTCTATCACATAAAATCCCAATAAAATACATTTACGTTTTTGGTTGTAACATGACAAAATGTGGAAAATTTCAAGTGGTATGAATACGTTTTGAAGGCACTGTGCAGTACATGTATTGTAAATAATCTTATCGGTATATGTTCCTGCTTACAATTCTCATTTCCATTCATAGTTTTTAATTACAATTTGTAATTTAATTGTAAATAAATGGGGAACGCCAAATTAGCTGTTTAGTAATGATGAATGAACACCTGCGAATGCACCCGACAAGGATTACGTGTGAGAACCCTAGCGGGAGTTTCCGGTGATTAGCTGTGGGAAGCAGCCCCAATGAGAGCATCCTACAGCTAATTTGTGGCCAATCACGTGTATTTGCTCATTACATGCGAGTGATCGGCCCTGGATGCAAATAACCTTAGGGTTGCCACCTTTTCTTCAAGCCAAACCTGAACACTTTAGCGTTTAGCTTTTTTTTTTTTTTTTTTGAAGAGGGAACGCTGTGGATTCTTGTGTAAAGGGGAACTCTGATTTAAAGTGGGTTTCTGCTCACCAAAGCTGCCATTTACTTTACAGCATTCCCTCTTAAAGTGGTTCTAAATACTCAAGGTTTTTTTTACTTTCGTGCATTCTATGCATGATGGTAAAAAGCCTTCTGTGCACAGTAGCCCCCTCTAATGCCCCGTACACATGATCGGACATTCCGATAACAAAACCGTGGATTTTTTTCCGAAGGATGTTGGCTCAAACTTGTCTTGCATACACACGGTCACACAAATGTTGTCGGAAATTCTGAACGTCAAGAACGGAATTCTTTCTAAAAGTACTATGGGGTTTATTTACTAAAACTGGAGAGTGCAAAATCTGGTGCAGCTCTGCATAGAAACCACTCAGCTTTCAATTTTTTTTTTTGTCAAAGCTTAATTGAACAAGCTGAATTTAGAAGCTGATTGGTTACCATGCATGATTTTGTACTCTCCAATTTTAGTAAACCAACCCCTGTGTATCAGAAACAATTTCCATGTGTTAAAACTAAAAAATACTTATTTTCTCCTTTTTTCTATTCTTTGTTGCATCTCGGAGCTGATCTCCTGCAGCCTTTTTGTCCAATGCGCCCATTAAAGTTAATGGGAATGTAACCACCAGCCAAATGCTTGGTTTGCGGTTGTGGAGCGGTATTTTTATTTTTTTTACTATCTGCCCCTTCAATATTAATGAAGCAGCAATGCAGAAATGCATGTTACATGCTTTACCACAATGCAGAGGTACAAATGGGCCCTTGGATTAATTCTTTCCTTCATATACAGTGGATATAAAAAGTCTACACACCCCTGTTAAAATGTCAGGTTTCTGTAATGTAAAACAAAAATGAGGCAATGATAAATCATTTCAGAACTTTTTGCACCTTTAATGTGACCTATAAACTGAATAACTCAATTGAAAAACAAACTGAAATCTTTTAGAGGGGGGGAAGTAAAAAATAAGGTGGCTGCATAAGTGTGCACACCCTCTTATAGCTGGGGTTATCTGTAGCTGTGTTCAGATTTAAGCAATCCCATTCAAACTCATGTTAAATAGGAGTCAGTACACACCTGCCATCATTTAAAGTGCCTCTGATTAACCCCAAATAAGGTTCAGCTGTTCTAGTGGGTCTTTCCTGACATTTTCTTAAGCCTCGTACACACGATCGGATTTTCTACAGACAAAACCTCGGACTTTTGTCCGAAGGCATGTGCCTGGATTTTGTCTTGCATACAAATGGCAAGGAATTGTCGGCCAACAAACACGAAAGTAGTGATGTACTACGTGTTTTTTTTAGCTCTTTAGCGCCACCCTTTGGGCTCCTTCTGCTAATTTCGTGTTAGTAGAAGTTTGGTGAGTGTTGATTTGTACTTTTCATTTAGCGCTTTTCATTTAGCACTTTTCATTTAATGATTTTCATTTAGCACTTTTCTGTTCGCGCTTTTCATTTCGTGCTGTTCAGTTCGTTTCTGAACGGCCGTTTGTCAACCAGACATGTTGAGGAATCGGAGGAGATAATGTGTTTTATATATTATTGGCCTTGGAGTTATTGCTTTGACCAAAGTCCAGGAACAGGAGGAGGAGAAGTTCTTGGACCAAAAATTGGTTGCTTTATAATTTGTGACCAATTATGTCATATGCCAGGGATATGCAATTAGCGGACCTCCAGATGTTGCAAAACTACAAGTCCCATCATGCCTCTGCCTCTGGGTGTCATGCTTTTGGCTGTCAGAGTCTTGAAATGCTTCGTGGGACTTGTAGTTCTGCAACAGCTGGAAGTCCGCTAATTGCATATCCCTGTCATATGCCTTTGCTGTGGGAGCTCCAGGAGAATAATCTGGATGTTTTTTGCAATTATCTCCGGATGGCGGACCCCTGCTTTCACCAACTCTTGGATTGTTGACCCCCTATATTAAGAAGAAGGACACATGCATGAGGCTTTTATTTTATTTTTTGGTTGAATAACCAAAAAATGCATCCAAAAATATTTTCTATATTTTTGGATGCATTGAATGCACTTTTTGGTTAAGTTATATGGCAGATAGCATGTCTAATTTTCATTTTTCTTTTTTAATGCAAAAAAAAAAAACTGTGGAGAATAATACTTGGCTATGTGTTTTACTTTAAATGATAGTTTGGGAGTAGGCAGTTACATTTAAAAGAAATACAATGTAAAATTGACAAGGGACACCAACATTGTTGTAGGTACAACAGTTGTATCTTTGATCCTAAAAAGTATGGGATAATGGTGTTGTGGTAACTTGCCCAAAAAAAAAAGCATATTATTCTTGATATCACTAGAAAAAAAAGCCTTTGAAAGTTTGTTTGCAATAACATCCATCAGTATCACCAGCAAAGCAGCTTCATTATTATTCAATTAAAGAAGAAGAGAATTGTGCGCTGCATTTCGAGATTTCATAATTTGCCGCGTCATGAATGTTAATTCTCCATTACGAACGCTAGTTTACAAGACCGACCGCTTCTGGCTTGTCTCTGCTTCCGAGCATGCGTGTTTGTACTTTGGACTTTTGTCTGACGGACTTGTGTACACATGCTCGGAAAATCCGACAACAGACATTTGTCCGCGGAAAATTTTAAAGCCCGCTATCCAACATTTGTCCACGGAAAATCCGACAAAAATTGTCCGATGGAGTGTACAAATGGTCGGATTTTCCTGCCAACAGCCTGTCATCACACAATTCTCGTTGGAAAATCTGATCGTGTATACAAGGCTTTAGTTGCATCCTACAGCAAAAGCCATGGTCTGCATAGAGCTTTCAAAGCATCAGAGGGATCTCTGATCAGAGGAGAAGGGTACAAAATAACTTCCAAGGCATTAGATATACCATGGAACACAGTGAAGACAGTCATAATCTAGTGGAGAAAAAAAGGAACAACAGTGACATTACCAAGAACTGGACGTCCCTCCAAAATTTATGAAAAGACAAGAAGAAAACAGGTCAGGGAGGCTGCCAAGAGGGTTTCAGCATCATTAAAGGAGCTGCAGGAATATCTGGCAAGTACTGGCTGTGTGGTACATGTGACCACAATCTCCAGTATTCATCATATGTCTGGGCTATGGGGTAGAGTGGCAAGACGGAAGCATTTTCTTATGAAGAAAATCATCCAAGCCAGGCTAAATTTTGCAAAAACGCATCTGAAGTCTCCCAAAAGCATGTGGGAAAATGTGTTATGGTCTAATGAAACCAAGGTTAAACTTTTAGGCCATAATTTCAAAAGCAACACTACACATCACCACCAAAAGAACACCATACACACTGTGAAGCATGGTGGTGGCAGCATCATGCTATGGGGCTGTTTTTCTTTAGCTGGAACAGGGGCCTAATTCAAGGTAGAGGGAGTAGTTATGAACCGTTCCAAATACCAGTCAATATTGGCACAAAACCTTCAGGCTTCTGCTAGAAAGCTGAACATGAAGAGGAACTTCATCTTTCAGCATGATAACGACCCAAAGCATACATCCAAATCAACAAAGGAATGGCTTCACCAGAAGTAGAATAAGGTTTTTTAAATGGCCCAGCCAGAGACTAGACCTGAATCCAACTGAAAATCTGTGGGATGATCTGAAGAGGGCTGTGCACAAGAGATCCTCGCAATCTGACAGATGTGGAGTGTTTTTGCGAAGAAGAGTGGGCAAATATTGCCAAGTCAAGATGTGCCATGCTGATAGACTCATACCCAAAAAGACTGAGTGCTGTAATAAAATCAAAAGGTACTTCAACAAAGTTTTAAAGGGTGTGCACACTTATGCAACCATATTATTTTAGTTTATTATTTTTACTTACTTCCACCTAAAAGATTTCAGTTTGTTGTTCAACTGAGTTGTACAGTTTATAGGTAACATTAAAGGTGGAAAAAGTTCTGAAATTATTTATCTTTGTCTAATTTTTTTATATCACAGAAACCTGACATTTTAACAGGGGTGTGTAGACTTTTTATGGAAGGGTAGATGACTGCGCTTAGGAACCTGCCTAGGTATGCTGCCTCCCCTGATATAGCTCCCCTGAGGGGTCTATAAATACAAGGTTATAATGAGAAGGGGATGGTGGCGCTCCCTGGTTTGGGTAAGAGTGCCAGTTAATGGTGTATACTTAACTCAAATGTGGTATAATACAAATTATTATAATTTATTTTAAAATATAGTGGTCAGTGAGCTTTAAATCCGTGAACAATACTCACCTTAGAGATATATATATTGTGTTAAATTCACTAGTGGAAAAATGTCAACTGAGTGGGGATAGGCTAATTTTATAGCGTATCACCTCGTTCAAGTGACTAATAGCTATAAGCACTGTTCACGGATTTGAAGCTCACTGACCACTATATTTTATAAATAAATTATAATAATTTGTATTACACCACATTTGAGTTAAGTATACACCATTAACTGGCACTCTTACCCAAACCAGGGAGCGCCACCATCCCCTTCTCATTATAACCTTGTGTAGACTTTGTTATATCCACTGTATGTATGTCAGTGTAAGGAATATACAAATTTTTGCATGACGCTTCCATCACTTTATCAATGTGGTAATCATATATCTTCTGCTATTTGTGATAGATACTGACATGGGAATTTATAGATAGGCAACTCCTATCCTCATATTGATTAGTGGTTCCAAATTAATCATAACTACTGCAGTAGGGAACAGACACAAAAGATACACTCCGCATCTTTGCAAATAACTGTTCTGCTTTATTATGACGCAATTGAAGGTTTTTATACACATGATTACGGAGGTATCACATTAATATTAGAATTGTACTTTTATGGTAACAAGGGGCGTGTCACGGAACGTCCCACACTCCGCTTGAGTGCTTCCGTCATATACCGCTTCCTAAGTTCTGGAACACGAGTCCAATGGATCTGGCTATAGGAACCCCAAGAACTAGACAACACTAGTCTTGGAGTACATCAGAGCTAACTTTTTATTTGAGATCTCACAGACCTTTATACAGCAGGGATGACTCAAAGCTAACCTAATTAACATGAGCTAATTTACTACAAAATGTACCCAGACCAGATGACAGTCTTGTGGGCACCGAGCTTCACACATTAATATAAACACAATAGCTGGAGCTAATTACAATTAACAATATAAACAACAATCTCCCCCCTCCTCAGCCTAGACCATTTGTCTCCTAGCCAGTGCTGGTGGCTAATGTGATCAGCTCTCTCAATTAACATAAACACATGTTGATAACACCAGCATCTCCTCACAGGATGTGTCCCAACAGAATAATTCAGTCTTATCATTCTAATATGGCATATAACGGGTTCCAGAGTCTGTGTGTTTTGGGGGGACATGGAGCTGAATCCAAAGTAACACCAACCCCAGGGTCCCCAGGCATACAGCTCACATAGAGCACCATTCCCCCAAATGCTAGGGCCCATAATTGGTGGGCAACAGGCTTGCATACAGTCCTCTCCAACAGCCTCTGTTCTGGCTAGGTCTGTGACAGGGCGTAACATAGGCAGGCTAATTCTAATCAGGACTCGAAAGAATGCAAACATGTACTGAAAACATTATTAGTGTCGTGTGCACAGTGAGGGCAGTGTTTCCTTTACAATACTATAATTCTGTCTTATCATATGATGATGGTTTTATATAAAGATATGTACTCACCTGTGTCCTCATATTGCAGAAAGCCTGGATAGTACGCAGAGGCTCAGCACATACCAGAACCTGGAGGAACTGACCACCTTCATTGCAGTAGGCAAGGCAGATGCTAAGGCCTGATATATCAGCCAACTTGACCCAATGGCACCTGGAAGGTGTTCTCATATGTGGACTCTCCAATTCCTGTAATATTCTGTATGTCAGGAAAATGGAACATGCCCATCCATACTGGGACTGCCCCAACATAATGGAAGATTGGTGTGATGCTAAGAACTGATATGATCATTGCCGAAACATCCCATTATCACCAAAATCTCCAATATAGGAATTTCCAATTTCCCTTTTATTGTGTTTTAAATGAAGTGTATAGAAACGCTCTCTCTTGTTCCATTATATACACTATTCAAAGTATTCTGTTATATCTGTTCTAGAAGGGCAGCTGATCCTGCCAGAAATGCTACGAGCCAATAATGCTGTGCGCTGCACTCTTATCACTTTGCATCATTCCCAGGTTTCTCTGTGGACTAAAGAAAACCACCCCCCTCTCTATGTTATGGAGATGGAGAAGAAGGATTCTGATGTTCTAACACACTTCCTGTCCTAGGGTGACTACACTGCTCCTCCACAGATACAATAGTCAGTGAACATGGTCCCTCTAGGACAGGAAGTGTGCTACTGCTAAAATCACCAGCTGAAAAAAAAATAGAAAACCAATGCAGCCACCATATATAAAAACTAGTAATCTGCGGTATATTTTGATTTCTATGTTTAAATAGACAGTGCATCTGCAAAGTATTCACAGCGCTTCACTTTTTCCACATTTTGTTATGTTACAGCCTTTTTCCAAAATGGATTAAATTAATTATTTTCCTCAAAAACCTACAGACAATACCCCATAATGACAATGTGAGCGAAGTTTGTTTGAAATCTTTGCAAATTTATAAAAAAAAAGGGTACAAACCCCATTTCTTGATCATACATCACAGGACACAGAGTATTCATTACATAGTGGGTTAGATAGGCACCATTGGTGATTGGACACTGGTTAACCCCAATTAAGGAGAATTCCTCCCCTATATAACCCCTCCCATACGGGGAGGACCTCAGTTTTTTCACCAGTGTCTAAGGTGGTTGGTCACGTAAAACATGTGCTGTGAAGAAAGCTCCAGTTTGGTCCCTGCGGGGGCTTAAAGGGCTATGCTGACCGGATCCATATCTCGGGCCGATATTTTGACTCCCAAGATGGTATGGTACCCGGGCCTCGTCATCCGAAGAAGCGAGGTTTTGCCTGTAAGTCTCTCTTTGGAGGACTGGGCTCTGAGAAAACCAGGCTTGGTGTACTATTAGAACAGTGGCACGAAGGTTTCTGGCAGAGTCTTTTACAGGTCCAGGTAAGAGGTTTCTCTGAGTAGGAACCCAAAAAACCCTGAAGGTTGGCACAACGCTACCCGCCGTGATGGGTGAAGGCTGGAAACTGTCTGTTCTCAGCAGTTCCTGCGGCGGGGACAGGTAGGAGAAGTTAATCCTATATATATATTTATATTACAAATGGATTTTCTTCAATGAATAGTTGCATGTCTTACCTGATTTCCACCACTAGAGGGAGTAAGGAGCAAACTTACGTGCCTTTCAGATGCACACTCATTGAAGCTGGTGTCCAATCCGCTCACTTCCTCCACTGCAGGTGTGCAGACGCCAGGTGGCTAATTTAAAAGCCCAGAGCGTTCAGAGCTGTGTAAACAGATGGACACAGAGGGTGGGCAGTGAGCATCCTAAAGTGGTCGGATCAAGGCTAAACCTAAGGCACCTACTCAGCATCAGGTTGTGCAGTATTAAGCATATATGTATATTGTGAGACTTTTAGCACAACAGTGATTGCATATGTACTAGTACCTCTGCTTTGTAGCTTGGGACTATGTCTCCTCGTAAGAGGGTCTCGAGGGGAGGTAACAAGGCACAAGCAAGTCACCGCCTGTGTCTAGTGGTCCTAAAGATGCCTGCAGATTACCATCCCCCCTGCAAGACTGGAGCCAGCCTCACAGGATGAGTCAGTGCCCCTGTCAGGTTTTGCAGCCTCTCCTAATGTTACAGCTCCAGCGTATGTCACAGAGGATTCCCTTAGGGCTACATTGGAGGGTTTTGAGGGAAGAATTATGAATTTTATTTCAGCTTCCTTAAAAGATAGCAGAAAAAGGGGTAGATCCCCTCCCTCTGCTGCACTTTCTCTTTCAGATGATTCTTCTGACAATGAGGAGAGATCCCTATCCAGAGATAGGGATCAAGAGCAGTCTGAGGATTCAGAGCAAGAAGAGAGCTTTTTCCTCTCAGGCACTCAAGAAGCAGGTCCAGTATTATACTGAACGAGTGCGTTCCACATTTAAAATGCCCTCTGCTGAGGCCGCTACATCCGTTGTTTCTTCCCTGGGGGTCAGAAGGATCCCACAGACTGCCTTTTCCTTTCCAATTTATCCTTTAATGGATAAATTGTTGTATGAGGACTGGGGACATCCCAATAAACTGTTTACTCCTCCTAAAAGGTTTTCTATGCTTTATCCTCTGGAGGAAAGCTTCACCAAGAAGTGGGAGGTCCCATCCGTGGATGCGGTCGTCTCTGTGTGAACAAAAACCTGACCTATCCCTTGCACAATGCTCAGGTGTTTAAAGATCCAACTGATAAAAATCTGGAAACTTTATTAAAAGCCTCCTTTTCCATGGCTGGCGCTGTAGTCCTACAGTCGCAACTGTGGGTTTGTGTCAATTCCTTAAGGAACAGGTTAAGCAGATGCTTGCCAGTGAGGAAGTGGAGAACTATGCAGACCTTCCACAGGTGCTGTGTTTTATGATTGATGCCATTCTGGATTCTGCCCAGCAAGCATCTCGTTTGTCTTTCCTGATGGTACACATGCACATTCTGGATTCTGCCCAGCAAGCATCTCGTTTGTCTCTCCTGTTGGTACACATGCATAGGACCCTTTGGCTTAAAAGTTGGGCAGCAGAGCCTTCATGCAAAAGATATTTAGCTGGCTTCCCATTCAAAGGGGAACACCTATTTGGGGATGACCTAGATCATTTTTTTGCAAAAAATTACAGGTGGTAAATCTACACTCCTACCAGTTAAGAGGAGTAAATGTCCACCATTCAAACGGTCTCTTTCCCCTTCCCCTGGAACATCAGGCTCTAAGGAGTGGCGACGGCCTTCCCAATCTACTTTCAGAGGAAAGGCCCAGGGTCACACCCAAGGGCAGAAAAAGGCTTGGGGACGAAAGCCTGCCAAGCAGAGCCCCAAAACATTCCTGTGCAGGGGAGCCCTCACTCGGCCGAGTGGGGGGAGGGCTCCTACAGTTTTCAGGAGCCTGGCGGGAAGAGGTTCAAGACAAGTGGGTGGTCTCTTCAGTATCTCTAGGTTACAAAATAGAGTTCCTAGAGCTTCCACCAGCTTGTTTCCTAAGGTCAAGAGTTCCCAAAGATCCAGTAAAGCGAGAACCGCTACTACTGGCCTTAGATCGCTTACTATCCCATGTAGTGATAGTAGAAATGAACCCAAAAGATCAGGGTTCTACTCGAATCTCTTCACCGTTCCAAAGCCAAATGGAGATGTCAGACCCATCCTAGATCTAAAGGATCTGAATCAGTTTCTACACATTCGATCCTTCCGAATGCAGTCAATTCGTTCGGTGGTCTCCACCCTGCAGGGGGGAGAATTTATGGCATCAATAGATATCAAGGATGCATATCTTCATGTGCCGATTTTTCCCGCTCACCAAGGATATCTAAGGTTTGCGGTAGACCAGCGCCATTTCCAGTTTGTGGCCCTTCCTTTCGGTCTCGCTACAGCTCCTCGAATTTTTTCAAAAATTCTAGACCCTCTCTTAGCAAATCTAAGAGCTCAGGGCATAACTGTGGTAGCTTATCTAGACGATTTGCTACTCATAGAGCAATTGGTGGCACACCTGAACCGCGCTGTCTTCAAGACAGTAAGACATTTGGAAAGACTAGGCTGGATAATCAACCTAGAAAAGTCTTCTTTGCAACCTTCAACAAGGTTGGAGTATCTAGGCATGATCATAGACACCACTCAAGGCAGGGTGTTTCTACCGGAGCCAAAGGTCAAGGCCGTAAGAGCTCTAGTCCGCTTAGTATTAAGCAAAAAGAGTCCATCCATTCGACTATGTATGAGACTGTTAGGAAAGATGGTTGCCACTTTCGAGGCTGTTCCATTTGCCCAGTTTCACTCAAGGCCCCTGCAGAGAAGCATTCTCGCTTGGAACAAAAAGACTCATGCCTCAAAGCCTTTCTTCCACTACAATGGAAGACCGTAACCACGGATGCCAGTCTGACAGGCTGGGGAGCTGTGTCCCGTGATGTACTCTCAAGAAAAGGATTTTACAGGTAAGCTGTATTTAAAAATCCTATTATACATAAGTATTCACAGCCTTTGCCATGACACTCAAAATTGAGCTCAGGTGAATACTGTTTCCACTGATCATCCTTGAGATGTTTCTACAACTTGATTGGAGTTAACCTGTGGTAAATTCAGTTGATTGGACATGATTTGGAAAGGCACACACCTGTCTATAAGGTCCCACAGTTACCAGTGCATGAAGACATGAAGTCCAGGGAATTATCTGTAGACCTCAGAGACAGGATTGTCTGGAGGCACAGATCTGGGGAAGAGTACAGAAAAATGTCTGCAGCATTGAAGTTCCCAATGAGCACAGGGGCCTTCATCATCCGTAATTGGAAGAAGTTTGGAACCACCAGGGCTCTTCCAAGAGCAGACCACCCGGCCAAACTGAGCGATTGGGGGAGAAGGGCCTTAGTCAGGGAGGTGACCAAGAACCCGATGATCACTCTGACAGAGCTCCAGCACCTGTGGAGAGAAGAGAACCTTCCAGAAGAACAACCATCTCTGCAGAACTCCACCAATCAGGCCTGTATGGTAGAGTAGCCAGATGGAAGCCATTCCTCAGTAAAAGGCACATGACTTTTACTGAGGAATGCCAAAAGCCACCTGAAGGACTTTCAGACCACGAGAAACTAAATTTTCTGTTCTGATGAAACAAAGATTGAACTCTTTGGCCTGAATGGCAAGCATCGTGTCTAGAGGAAACCAGGCACCGTTCATCACCTGGGCAGTACCATCTCTACAGTGAAGCATGGGGATGGCAGCATCATGCTGTGGGGATTTTTTTCAGCAGCAGGAACTGGGAGACTAGTCAGGATAGAAGGAAAGATAAATGCAGCAATGTACAGAGATAGCTTTGATGAAAACCTGCTCCAGAGCTCTCTGGACCTCAGACTGGGGCGAAGGTTCATCTTCCAACAGGACAACGACCCTAAGCACACAGCCAAGATAGCAAAGGAGCTGATATGGTACAACTCTGTGAATGTCCTTGAGTGGCCTAGCCAGAGCCCAGACTTGAACCCAATTGAACATCTCAATTGAACATCTCTGGAGAGATCTGAAAATGGCTGTGCACCGACGCTCCTCATCCAACCTGATGGAGCTTGAGAGGTCCTGCAAAGAAGAATGGGAGAAACTGCCCAAAAATAAGTGTGCCAAGCTTGTAGCATCATACTCAAAAAGACTTGAGGCTGTAATTGGTGCCAAAGGTGCTTCAACAAACTATTGAGCAAAGGCTGTGAATACTTATGTACACGGGATTTTTTTCGTTTTTTATTTTTAATAAATTTGCAAAGATTTCAAACAAACTTCTTTCACGTTGTCCTTATGAGGTATTGTTTGTAGAATTTTGAGGAAAATAATTGTATCCATTTTGGAATAAGGCTGTAACATAACAAACTTTGGAAAAACGCGAAGCCCTGTGAATAGTTCCCAGATGCACTGTACTTTAGGGCCTGAATACATATCATCATATCATTTAACCGCTTCAGCCCCGGAAGATTTTACCCCCTTCCTGACCAGAGCACTTTTTGCGATTCGGCACTGCGACGCTTTAACTGACAATTGCGCGGTCGTAGGACGTTGTATCCAAACAAAATTGACGTCCTTTTTTCCCCATAAATAGAGCTTTCTTCTTTCTGGTATTTGATTACCTCTGCGGTTTTTATTTTTTGCGCTTTAAACAAAAAAATAGCGACAATTTAAAAAAAACTGCATTATTTGTTACTTTTTGCTATAATAAATATCTCCCAAAAATATATACAAAAAACTATTTTTTTCCTCAGTTTGGGTTCATATGTATTCTTCTACATATTTTTGGTAAAAAAAATCGCAATAAGCCTATATTGATTGGTTTGTAGAAAAGTTATAGAGTCTAAAAAATAGGGGATAGTATTATGGCATTTTTATTATTAATTATTTTTTAATAGTAATGGCGGCGATCTGCGATTTTTATTGGGACTGCGACATTATGGCAGACACATCGGACAAATTTGACACATTTTTGGGACCATTGGCATTAATACAGCGATCAATGCTATAGAAAATGCATTAATTACTGTAAAAATGTCACTGGCAGTGAAGGGGTTAACACTAGGGGGCAATCAAGGGGTTAATGTGTTCCCTAGTTTGTGTTCTAACTGAGGGGGGGAGGGGACTGTGTAGGGGAGATGACAGATCGCTGTTCATACTCTGTATGAACAAACGATCTGTCACTTCTCCCCTCAGAGAACCGGAAACTGTGTGTTTACACACACAGATCCCGGTTCTCCGTGTGCCCCGAGTGATTGTGGTCATGATCACCGCCGGGCACTTGCATCGGCTCGGGGGGCAAGCGTGCGTCGCCGCCCCTAGTGCCCACAGGGCGAAGTGATGTTACATAATGTCGTTTCGCCCAGCCGTGCCATTCTGCCGCAGTACAAGTGAGGCGGATGGTCGGCAAGTGGTTAAAGAGGGTTCATGTTGGGTTTATAAGGAGGGTTAGTGTTTGGGTTATTTTCTTTTACTATTGCTTTCACTTTCAATGATAATGGTAACCATGACAATAACAGAGTGATGAATGGAAGTGATGAATCTTCCTGTCGGGGACACAGACAGCAATAAAAACCTAATAGGTGTTCTAATCCATCTCCACTCTGTCCAAAACTACAAAAAAAGTTTACCCTTTAGTTATACTTTAATGTTGAGTTATAAATAGGGTTAATGTTGGGTTATAGGAGGGATATTGTTGGGGTCCGGGGTGTTGCTAGGGGGTGGCTTTTGGGGCTATAGCCCCAAATCTGAGGCCAATAGCCCCGAGTCTCTGCAGGGGTCCCCAAGGGGAGGGGAGGCTCTCTGGGGAACCTTATGTAAGTGGGGGGCTCTCTGGGGACCCTGATATAAGGGAGAGGCTCTCTGGGGACCCTGATTTTAAGGCCTAGGCTCTCTACGGACCCAGATTTAAGGAAGAGGCTGTCTGGGGACCCTAATGTAAGGGGGCCTCTCTGGGAACGCTGATGTAAGAGGGGGGGGCCCTCTGGGTACCCTGATGGAAGAGGAAGGCTCTCTGAGGACTCTGATGTAAGGAGGAGGCTCTCTGGGGACCCTGATGCAAGGTGATGTAAGGGGGGGCTCTCTGGGAATATATATATACCCACACATATATTACTGTATATACATGTGTATGCCCGCCCAAGCGTATAACTTTCTTTACTACGCTGCTATGGGCTCTAGCCCCAGATCTTTCGTAGACCTAGCAACGCCCCTGGTTGGGGTTATAAGGAGGATTAGTGTTGGCAGGAGTGTATTTAGGTTTTGTGCTGCCCTAGGCCTGACTAAACTCGTGCACCCCCTAATTTAAATATGACCCTTCCTGTCAAGACCTCACCCCTTGGTGTTTGAGACCCGCCCTGAAATTTTCGAGTGGGGACACAAGTTCTGAGGGCCTGGAGGGGCAATGGATTCCCTTAATTTGCATATATTTCCTCTCACTTCCTGTTTGGCTATGGGGTAGGAAGTGAAGGGAAATCTCTGCAATGGGACAAGGATGGTAAAAAAAAAAACTGACAGGGGTTTTAACCCTCCTTTACTCTATCCAAAATTTAAAAAAAAGTGTTGGCTATATTTCTACTTTAAGCACAAATTTCTGATAATTGTATGGAGAGGACTAAAAGATAACCATGCCAATGGTGCAGCAGAAAACATATAGCACAGTGGGGAAGGTAGTTGGTCCAGGATGAGAGAACAGTCAAAATTAGAAGCGGTGCCCCCCACCCCCCACAGTTGCGACTTGTGCTACACTAACAGAGTAGCGCAAGCCGGCGGGGACTCTTTCCATGCTGCCCCCCTGCAAAGTGCTGCCCTAGGCCTGGGCCTTGTCGGCCTAGGCCCGGATACAGCTTTGAGTGTTGGGGTTATAAGGAGGGTTAGTGTTGGGGTTATAAGGAGGGTTAGTGTTGGGGTTATACGGAGGGTTAGTGTTGGGTTATAAGGAGGGTTAGTGTTGGGGTTATACGGAGGGTTAGTGTTGGGGTTATAAGGAGGGTTAGTGTTGGGGGTTATAAGGAGGGATAGTGTTGGGGTTATAAGGTGGGTTACTGTTGGGGTTATAAGGAGGGTTAGTGTTGGGTTATAAGGAGGGTTAGTGTTGAGTTATAAGGAGGGTTAGTGTTGGGGTTATAAAGAGGGTTAGTGTTGGGGTTATAAGGAGGGTTAGTGTTGGGGGTTATAAGGAGGGATAGTGTTGGGGTTATAAGGTGGGTTACTGTTGGGGTTATAAGGAGGGTTACTGTTGGGTTATAAGGAGGGTTAGTGTTGGGTTATAAGGAGGGTTAGTGTTGGGTTATAAGGAGGGTTAGTGTTGGGGTTATAAAGAGGGTTAGTGTTGGGGTTATAAGGAGGGTTAGTGTTGGGGGTTATAAGGAGGGATAGTGTTGGGGTTATAAGGTGGGTTACTGTTGGGGTTATAAGGAGGGTTAGTGTTGGGTTATAAGGAGGGTTATGTTGGGGTTATAAGGAGGGTTAGTGTTGGGGTTATAAGGAGGGTTAGTGTTGGGGGTTATAAGGAGGGTTAGTGTTGGGGGTTATAAGGAGGGTTAGTATTGGGGTTATAAGAAGGGTTAGTGTTGGGTTATAAGGAGGGTTAGTGTTGGGGTTATAAGGAGGGTTAGTGTTGGGGTTATAAGGAGAGTTAGTGTTGGGGTTATAAAGAGGGTTAGTGTTGGGGTTATAAAGAGGGTTAGTGTTGGGGTTATAAGGAGGGTTAGTGTTGGGGTTATAAGGAGGGTTAGTGTTGGGGTTATAAGGAGGATTAGTGTTGGGGTTATAAGGAGGGTTAGTGTTGGGGTTATAAGGAGGGTTAGTGTTGGGGTTATAAAGAGGGTTAGTGTTGGGGTTATAAAGAGGGTTAGTGTTGGGGTTATAAGGAGGGTTAGTGTTGGGGTTATAAGGAGGGTTAGTGTTGGGGTTATAAGGAGGATTAGTGTTGGGGTTATAAGGAGGGTTAGTGTTGGGGTTATAAGGAGGGTTAGTGTTGGGGTTATAAGGAGGGTTAGTGTTGGGGTTATAAGGAGAGTTAGTGTTGGGGTTATAAGGAGGGTTAGTGTTGGGGTTATAAGGAGGGTTAGTGTTGGGGTTATAAGGAGAGTTAGTGTTGGGGTTATAAGGAGGGTTAGTGTTGGGTTATAAGGAGGGTTAATGATGAAGTTACAAGGAGGGTTTTAAAGAGGGATGGTGTTGGGATTATAAGGCAGGTTAAAGTACTGTAGAACTAAAGACAAAGCTTTTTTTTTTTTTATAAGTGAGGGTTATACCTCTTGTTAGATTTTTTATTTGTTATCTGTGTCCCATTGTGGAGATTTTCCTTCATTTCCTGCCCCATAGCCAAAACAGGAAGTGGGAAGAGATCGCTCCAAAGTGAGGGAATCCTTGGAGGTCACCAGTGTCACCAGAACTGTTGTTATCATTGGAAAATTTCCCCTCTATGCCTGTTCTGGTAACAACCCAACATTTGGGGGTTTCTTTCACTTTCACTCTAGTTGATTACAGTAAACAGGAGGGTGAATCTACCTAATAGGAACACAGCAATAAAAACCTGACAGGGGTTCTAATCCCTCCCACTCTATGCAACACAAAAAAACAAGTTTTGCCTTTAGTTGTACTGTAATGTTGGGGTTATAAGGAGGGTTAATGTTGGGTTATAGGGGGGTTAATGTCACTCGGTCACTCTACTCTCTCCTTCTATCAGTATATCCCTAATTAGTACATTAACACTGCAGCACAACTGATTGGTACCTTGTGTTCCTTCTCCTTTTCCCTGTCTGACCTCTGTTGTACATAGAATTACAAAAGACTGGTACCAGGTCAAATTCAGGTACTTACACTGCTTGCATTTAAAGATCAAATTTAATGTATTAATCAATATTTTATCTGCCCGGAGTTCAGCAATAATTCCACTTCAGTACCATTGTGCTAAAATCTATTTTGTGTTTGTTTGGAAGTGGCACCATCTACTGGCTCTGTGCAATATAGCAATTCAGATCATCCCACTATCCACAAACCTTTACTTTAAGACCTTTTTCACACTGGGGCGGCGGGTCCATTAGCGGTAAAGCGCAGCTAGTTTTAGCGGCGCTTTACCGTCAATTAACTGGCGCTTTTAACCCCCGCTAGCAGCCGGAGGTTACCAAAATTGGTGTGTGCTGTAAATTGGTAAATTGTCTCCAGCATTATTATTGTTTCTTCTTGATGGAGGCTGGCATTTTGCTGAGCTGAGTTTTGCGCAGCCGTGCCATTCTGCCAACGTATATCGGCGTGAGTCGGTTGGCAAGTTAACCACTTGCCGACCGACTCACGCCGATATGCGTCGCCTCCACGAGTGTTGTTTCCCCTTGTGTTCAGTGCAGGGGAGAGGGGCAGCCAATCGGCTTCTCTCTTCAGTGTACAAATAGAAAATTCTATTGTACACTGAAGCCTATTGGCTACAGGGATTGGCGACCCCTCCTCGCTCTCCACTGAACACAAGGAAATGTTCCACTCTGCCCCGTGTGTGACAGTGTCCGACGAGCGCCACTAATGGAGGGAGTGGGGCTCGCTGGCTGGGGACAGTGCACTGATGGTCTTGGCTCCCCCTTGCACCCCGTCCCCCCGTGTCACCACCATACCTGTTTCCCCCCTTCCCCTGTGTCACCACCATACCTGCACCCCCATGTCACCACCATACCTGATTCCCCCCTCCCCCTGTGTCACCACCATACCTGCACCCCCCTCTCCCCCCGTGTCACCACCATACCTGCACCCCCCTCTCCCCCCGTGTCACTCACCACCATACCTGCAACCCCCTCCTCCCGTTTCACCACTATACCTGCACCCCCTTCTCCCCCCGTGTCACCACTATACCTGCAACCCCCTCCATCCGTGTCACCACTATACCTGCAACCCCCTCCATCCGTGTCACCACCATACCTGCCTTCCCCCTCCCCACCGTGTCACAAACATACCTGCACCCTCCTCCCCCTGTGTCACCACCATACCTGCACCCCCTCTCCCCCCGTGTCACCACCATACCTGTTTTCCCCCTCCCCCTGTGTCACCACCATACCTGCACCCCCCTCTCTCCCCGTGTCGCCACCATACCTGCACCCCCCTCTCCCCCCTTGTCACCACCATACCTATTTCCCCCCTCCCCCTGTGTCACCACCATACCTGCACTCCCCTCTCTCCCCGTGTCACCACCATACCTGCAACCCCCTCCCCCGTGTCACCACCATACCTGCAACCCCTCTCCCCGTGTCACCGCCATACCTGCTTCCCCCCCCCCCCCGTGTCACCACCATACCTGCACCCCCCTCCCCCCATGTCACCACCATACCTGTTTCCCCCTTCCCCCCCGTGTCTCCACCATACCTGCTTCCCCCCTCCCCCCCGTGTCACCACCATACCTGCACCCCCCGTGTCACCACCATACCTGCTTCCCCCCCTCCCCCCCGTGTCACCACCATACCTGCTTCCCCCCTCCCCCCTGTGTCACCACCATACCTGCACCCCCCTCCCCCCGTGTCACCACCATACCTGCTTCCACCCTCCCCCCGTGTCACCACCATACCCGTTTCCCCCCTCCCCCGTGTCACCACCATACCTGCTTCCCCCTCCCCCCGTGTCACCACCATACCTGCTGTTTCCCCCCCCCGTGTCACCACCATACCTGCACCCCCCTCGCCCCGTGTCACCACCATACCTGCTTCCCCCCTCCCCCCCGTGTCACCATCATACCTGCTTCCCCCCTCCCCCCCATGTCACCACCATAACCTGCAACCCCCTCCCTCCCATATCACCACCATACCTGCAGCCCCCTTCCCCCATATCACCACCATACCTGCAGCTCCCTCCCCCATATCACCACCATACCTGCAGCCCCCTCCCCCCATATCACCACCATACCTGCCCCCCTCCCCCATGTCATCACCATACCTGTTCCGCCCATGTCGCCACTATACCTGCACCTCCTCCCCCCATATCACCACCATACCTGCAGCCCCCTCCCCGCATGTCACCACTATACCTACCTCCCTCCCCCATGTCATCACTTTACCTGGTTCCCCCCCATGTCACCACCATACCTGCACCCCCTCCCCCATGTGAACACCATGCCTGCACCCGCCTCCCCCCATGACAACACCATGCCTGCATCCCCTTCCCCCCACGCCTGCACCCCCTCCCACAAGTCATCACCATGCCTGCACCCCCTCCCCCTAGTCATCACCATGCCTGCACCCCCTCCGGCATAGTCACCACCATGCCTGCACCCCCTCTGGCCTAGTCACCACCATGCCTGCACCCCCCAGGTCACCTTCATGCCTGCACCCCCAAATCACCACCATGCCTCCACCCTTCCCCAATCAGCCTGTAACACCCCAAGTCACCATGCCTCCACCCACACACCTCTCTCCCCTCTTGAGGAGATGTAGCTAGACTGCAGCCAACACTCCATCTGCAGCCAACACTCCGCTGGGGGGACTGATTTGAGGCACTCCGCTGGGGGCACTGATTTGAGGCACTCCGCTGGGGACACCTGATGTAAGAGGCACTCCGCTGGGGACACCTGATGTAAGAGGCATTCCGCTGGGGACACCTGATGCAAGAGGCACTCCGCTGGAGACACCTGATGTAAGAGGTACTCCACTGCGGACACATGATGTAAGGAGGCACCAGGTGTTTGGAGTATCTTTATCTGCTGATGGTTAAACTCTGGAATACACATTGCTATTGTGGTGTAGGATCTGGGTCTGCTGTCCCTCCATCCCTCTACCCCCCTCCCCCTTTCCCTCTCCATCCCTCATTCATCTCAGACTCTAACCACACCCCATTTGAACCATGCCCATGTAAGCCACACCCACTATTTTGAATAAACCACGCCCTTTTTGCAATGTTGGCAACTATGAATGCGCAGTACAGTAGTGACCTCACCAAATCATACTGAAAATCTGCTGAGACTAGCAGTCAGAGGCAACAGTACCTCATTCATACTGGAATAACTTTTATGTTTCCCAGATCACTTCTTCGAGCATTATCGATGTTCCTGCATGTTAAGCCACTTTTAGGCATATTTACACACAAGTCTACATATGTTTAGCTGCATTTAGGGTTTCTAACTAGATCCTGGAAACGCAAAATTCTATTTTCTCTAAATGCATCTAAACTGATCGCACCTAAACGCAGGTAAACATTTCAGCAGCACCTGCTAAAAAGAAGCTACAATGACTTTGCATTAATTTTATGCAATTTTTTGAATAGTTTTTAAATAGTTTTAAAAATCGGACACAGTGTGCTGGAATTTCCAAACTGGCTCTGTCTTTGCGCCTGCGTGGGTAATCTGCATGTGCACAGATGTGCCATAAGGCTTCTGAATCTGAAGACCTGAATCCCTGCTGCACATCTGCGCATGCAGAATTAAAATTTGAGGAGAAGCAGGCATTCCAATATTCTTACCTCGTTTCTATTGTACACTGAGCTCAGCATAAAATTTCAGCATCTGCCAAGATAAATGAATTCCTGCATGCGCCACCCCAGCAATATGGCCTCTGGGCAGATATTTCTTTCCCAGAAAGTATACAGTATCTCACAAAAGTAAGTACACCCCTCACATTTTTTGTAAATATTTTATTATATCTTTTCATGTGACAACACTGAAGAAATGACACTTTGCTCCAATGTTCCCCCTCTCCCCCCGTGTCACCACCATACCTGTTTCCCCCCTCCCCCTGTGTCACCACCATACCTGCACTCCCCTCTCTCCCTGTGTCACCACCATACCTGCAACCCCCTCCCCCGTGTCACCACCATACCTGCACCCCCCTCTCCCCCCTTGTCACCACCATACCTATTTCCCCCCTCCCCCTGTGTCACCACCATACCTGCACTCCCCTCTCTCCCCGTGTCACCACCATACCTGCAACCCCCTCCCCCGTGTCACCACCATACCTGCAACCCCTCTCCCCGTGTCACCACCATACCTGCTTCCCCCCCCCCGTGTCACCACCATACCTGCACCCCCCTCCCCCCATGTCACCACCATGTCACCACCATACCTGTTTCCCCCTTCCCCCCCGTGTCTCCACCATACCTGCACATACCAGACAATTGCGCGGACATACAACACTATACCCAAATTAAATTTTTATCATTTTTTTTCCCACAAATAGAGCTTTCTTTTGGTGGTATTTGATCACCTTTGCGGTTTTTATTTTTTGTTAAAAAAATGTAAAAAGACCAAATTTTTTTTAAAAAATTTAATTTTTTTAAATATTTTGTTATAAAATTTTTAAAAAGGTAATTTTTCTTCTTCATTGATGTACACTGATGAGGCGGCACTGATGGGCACTGATAGGTGGCAGTGATGGGTGGCAATAATGGGCACTGATCTGTTACACTGATGGGCAACACTGCTAGGTGGCACTGATTGGCACCACTGGTGGGCATTGATAGGTGGCACTTGTGGGCATTGATAGGTGGCACTCATGGGCATTGATAGGTGGGACTGGTGGGCACTGTCAGGTGGCAATGGCAGGTGGCACTGGCAGGGGGTACTGGTGGCACATATGAGGCAATATTGCCTCCTCCTCTTCGGGACCGATGTCCCTTGCTGATGAGCCGGTAATCGGCACTGCCAGCGCGAGGAGAAAAAAAAAACGATCACAGAGCTTTTGTTTTGATCATGTGATCAGCTGTCATTGGCTGACAACTGATCACATGGTAAGGGGCCGGGACCGGCCCCTTACTTGGATCGGTGATCACCCGAGTCTCAGTGACTCGGTGATCACAGCACGCTCCACGCGCGCCCTGTAGGGCCGTCGTATGACGGCCTCCCGCGAATTTAGGTCCGTGCTGTAGCCGTCATTCGGCTATAGCGCAGATGTCAACAGGTTAAAAAAAGAAGTATTGCTCTACATAAAGATGGCCTAGGCTATAAGAAGTTTGCCAAGGCCCTGAAACTGAGCCGCAGCACGGTGGTCAAGACCATACAGCGGTTTAACAGGACAGGTTCCACTCAGAACAGGCCTCACCATGGTCGACCAAAGAAGTTGAGTGCACGTGCTCAGCGTCATATCCAGAGGTTGTCTTTGGGAAATAGACGTATGAGTGCTGCCAGCATTGCTGCAGAGGTTGAAGGGGTGGGGGGGGGTCAGGTCTGGGGCTGCATGAGTGCTGCCAGCACTGGGCAGCTACAGTTCATTGAGGGAACCATGAATGCCAACATGTACTGTGACATACATTTTCAGTAAACCAACATTTCTGTTTTAAAAATAAAAATTTTTATTGGTCTTATGTAATATTAAAATTTTCTGAGATGCTGAATTTTGGGTTTTCACTAGCTGTAAGCCATAAACAAAAAAAAAGAAAAAAAAAAAGAAAAATGCTTGAAACATATCACACTGTGTGTAATAAATCTATATAATATATGAGTTTCACTTTTTAAATTGAACTACTGAAATAAATCAACTTTTTGATGATATGCTAATTTTATGAGATGCACCTGTGTGTGTATATATTCAAACACACACAATTTGTGTTTAACAGGTAAACAGTTATATAACCTGGGCTTTTTTTCTCAGAGAATAGGTGTAGGAACTCCTTCCTACTGAGACACCCCTTGACTCCGCCCCCCTACCCACCTCCGAGCACCACTCCCTGGTCCCACCCCTTACCTACCTCCCAGTACCACCCCTTTTAGAGAATACAGAACTAAGAATCATTTTGTGGTGCTATTTTATATGGAATTTTAATTTGTTAATGATAATGAAAGCAGTAAAATAGATCTAGCAACAATGGACACCCCAGGGGAAATAGATCCACCCCAGCAACAATGGACTCCAAACAACCAGCATCAATAGACCCTCCAGCAGCCAGCAAAATTAGACCCCTCCCTCAACAGTAAATCCCTCCCAGCAGCGACTGACCTCCTGAAACATAAGACCTACACCAGCAACAATAGAACCACCACATGCAACAATAGACCTCCCCTGCAAAAATAGATCCCCTCCAGCAACAATAGATTCCCCAGTAGCCAGCATCAATAGACTCTTCAGCAGCCAGCAACACAAACCCCTCCCTTAACAGTAGATCCCTCCCAGCAACAACTGACCCCCCAGCCACATAAGACCCACCCCCCAAATGATCCCCTGGAGCAACAGAAACCTCTGCAGCAACAATAGACTCCCGTCTTCGGCAAAAATAGATCCCTTCCAGGAACAATAGATTCCCCAGCAGCCAGCATCACTAGACCCTCCAGAACATCCCAGCACCCTTTGCCATTGCATACATTCAGTTCTGGAGCTGCCGGAACTGCGTTCCCCCCCGCTCCTGCAGAAAAAAAGCCCTGCATATAACAAAGGATTCCCAATGGCACAACTCAGCTCAGATTATAGAGTACAATGACAGAATGAAAGGAGGGGAGATCTGGAAAAGCAGGGGGTGGAATCGCTGCTCTGGATAGGAAGGGGAAGAGCCAAAAATCTGGGAAGGGAAGAGTGCAGACAACCCCCAAATAGGCAAAGAGGGGAAGAGTCAATATCCTGAAGAAAGAGGGGGTTGAATCACTGCTCTGGAGAGGGACGGGAATAGTCAGGCTCTTTAACACTATACTGCAGTGATCTGCGTTTTACTGCACTGTGGAACAAAATTCTGTCCATACTGCAACACAACCCAGAGGTGCGGTGCAATGAGCTGTGGTAAAATTCAGACATGTTGCATTTTATTGCAACGCACAGGAAGGTGCCACATGTCACTGCGCAGCAGCACCATTCTGCTGTCTGCACTGTGCTGCTGAAGTGTGCATCACACCACCCCCTACTGCTGGCTGCAGCTGGAATTGACAGCTGCCCACACAATAAACCACTGCATTTCGGAGTGTGGGCAGTGTGAACTGGCCCTTAAGAATCTGGGGAGGAAGGGGTTGGAGAGACTGTTCTGGAGCAGGCAGAAGGGGGAGGAGTCAGTGCTCTGACTAATTCACTTTTGTGTGTAAATTTCAGCTTGAGCTATTGATCTCTGTAAACAACAAGCCTATTTTAGCAGGAAGATGAAAAAATCTTGTAAACATGAAACCATAAAAATACACAAAATGACTATGCATTCCCTTTAATATTTACCAGCTCTGGATCTGAACTAAAAGCCCGGCTCTTATAGACAAACAGGCCCAACTGTCTATGACTATAGAGGAAGTTTGGAAGTGCGTTTAATATGCTATATGGATAACTTCCACTTACTGAAGTCTACTTGTGGTTATAACTTTATCGTAATGTTCCCAGACCCTCCACTTCCTGACCTCAGTGCTCATTTCCCTCTACTGCACTACTCAGCAATGATCAGATCAGCAGCAACCAACACCCAGGTGAGTGCACATATGTATACAGGATAGATAGATAGATAGATAGATAGATAGATAGATAGATAGATAGATAGATAGATAGATAGATAGATAGATAGATAGATAGATAGATAGATAGATAGATAGATAGATAGATAGATAGATATCGTATGTTATCTACCACTATCTCTTTTTCTGCACTCATTGTGTTGCTCTCACCAGCAGGATGATTGTGTTGTGGGTTGTCGCTCTGATCTCTTGGGGTAAGTCTCTTATTCTACCCTTCATTATATACATTTAAATAAAATGGCACATATTTATGAGACATAATAAATACAGATTGACGGTCAAAGTAATTTTGGAAATTTGTAGTCCTTGTTGAGACCTAAGGTTGGGGAAATAAATTATTTAAAAAAAAATTAGCACAAGGGATGATACCTACATTTAACCACTTCAGCCCCGGAAGGATTTACCCGCTTCCGGACCAGGCCATTTTTTGCAATACGGCACTGCATCGCTTTAACTGACAATTGATGTCCTTTTTTTCTCACAAATAGAGCTTTCTTTTGGTGGTATCTGATCACCTCTGCGGTTCTTATTTTTTGCGCTGTAAACAAAAAAAAAGAGAGACAATTTTGAAGAAAAAACAATATTTTTTACTTTTTGCTATAATAAATATCCAAAAAAAAAGTAAAAAAACAAATTTCTTCCTCAGTTTAGGCCAATATGTATTCTTCTACATATTATTGGTAAAAAAAAATCCCAGTTAGCATATATTATCTGCAAAATAGGGGATAGATTTATGGCATTTACATTTTTTTTTCACTAGTAATGGTGGTGATCTGCGATTTTTAGCGGGACTGCGACATTGCGGCGGACAGATTGGACACTTTTTTGGAACCAGTGACATTTATACAGCGATCAGTGCTATAAAAATGCACTGAATACTGTATAAATGACACTGGCAGGGAAGGGGTTAACACTAGGGGTTGATCAAGGGGTTAAATGTTCCCTAGGGAGGTGTTTCTAACTGTGGGGGGGGGGGGACTGACTGAAGTACAGGGAGACCGCTGTTCCTGATCACTAGGAACAGAGATCACTCTGCAGCCTCTTAGGACAGTCAGAGGAGAATGAAAACTCATCCTACAAGCTTTAACCAGACACTGATAGAAGTCACAAGACAGAGATCGGGAATACTGCTGATGAGAAAAGGTATTTATCAGTTTATATTTACTAAAATAATTGCATTTCCATGTTCTGTGTACTGTGGGAGACCAGATATATTGAATGCAGGGTCCTGGGTTTAGTAACACTTTAAGAACAAGCTGAAGTTAGAAGCTGATTGGTTTCTATGCACAGCTGCACCAGATTTTGCACTCTCCAGTTTTAGTAAATCAACCCCAATGTCTCCTTCTCCATATTGGTGTAGCTCAGCACCTGGCTACAGGGATCTAACACTTGCTTACAGACCTGCTGGTTGGTGAATCACCAGCGGGTTCCCAAACAGCTGTAGTGACTCAGGGACGGCAGCAGATGGAGCCACAACACACAGCGGGGCACATAGGCATTGGACAAGTCTAGAAGTATCAGATGCTGAAGATCCTTCAACCAATGGAGATCTGCAGGAGATCACTGACTGTAGTCACTGACATCAGGACTGTCACATGGATGTTTTTTAATTGTTTTTCTTTTTAGCTACCGAGTCACTTTAATAGCTAGGTGGAAGACTAGGTTTATGTTGTGCGTTATCATTGCAAAAGATTGTAATGTTTGTTCTAAACTCCAGTTTGGAGGCCAGAGATGGGCAGCTTTATATAATGGCGGTCAATAAAAAAAAATATATATCTATCATTTTGTGGAGTTCTTCCTTTGTACTCTAGATGATTCTTTAATTTATACATTTTTGTAAACATTTATCCTATTTATTTATTGTATAGCCTATCAAACGAATCAAACGAATGTGTCCTTTGGTGGAGCAGCAATGGTGCAGGAAACCCAGAGACGATCGGTCCTACTTCCTCTTCGGGGCAAGTTTGAAATGCCCCCATCTGATGTAGAGTGGAAGAAAGAGGGGCAGTTACTGGCTAAAATAAACAGGGGGCGCTGTGCTTACGGCTGTGGTAATACATCCCAGCTCTTCTCCAATGGGAGCTTGTGGCTGAGTCATGGTGGAAAGGAAGAGGAAGGAAGATACTCGGTGACGGTGTATAATGCAACTGGTATTGTCATACATAAGGTGGACATCACACTATGGATTATAGGTAAGTACTGTGACAGACCTCAGAAGAAATAGAATGTTGGGGGTAGGGCGCACAATTATAAGATTAACACAACTTTATAATGTAGTGCAGGGGTCAGGAATAGGTAATGTACAGAATGCAGGGGTCAGGAATAGGTAATGCACAGAGTGCAGGGGTCAGGAATAGATAATGTACAGAGTGCAGGGGTCAGGAATAGGTAATGTACAGAATGCAGGGGTCAGGAATAGATAATGTACAGAGTGCAGGGGTCAGGAATAGGTAATGTACAGAATGCAGGGGTCAGGAATAGGTAATGTACAGAATGCAGGGGTCAGGAATAGGTAATGTACAGAGTGCAGGGGTCAGGAATAGGTAATGTACAGAGTGCATAGTGCAAAGTACATATACTGTAACCATGCATTGGCACACATCTTTTCCGTGGTGATCTGTTCTGCGGATGCTTTTTCCTTTATGGTCTATTTATAACAGGTTCTAATATAGTTTTGCATACATTCTGGCCTTGTCTTGGTGAATCACCCAGTGTACCTCTGGCCTGTTCCATGTTCAGCTCCCTGACATAATATGCCTATCCATGGCACTTGCCAATTGGTGAACTGCTGGTTCCTGTTACATTTTTAAACCCATCCATGGTTTATATATTTGGACTTTATTGTCTCCTGAAGAAGTGAACTTTGCTTCACAAAACGCATCGAGATTAATATCAGTACCTGTGAAAACGTTGTCCTTATATGGAACATACACCAATGTTTATATTTTTTATCTTAGCAATGCATGCTTATGTGTACTTTGCACCTTGCTTTTAACCTTGATATGGTGTGTGCCCCACAATGTGCTCCATGTTCTGCTGTGTGCCCCATAATGTGCCTCATGTTCTGCTGTGTGCCCTGTGATGTGCCCCATTCCCTGTTGTGTGTCCTATGCTCTGCTGTGAGCCCCATGATGTGCCCAAGATTCTGCTGTGAGCCCCATGTTCTGCTGTTTACCCTGTGATGTGCCCCATGACCTGCTGTGAGCCCCACAATGTACCCTATGTTCTGCTGTGTGCCCCATGTTCTGTCCAAGGTTCTGCTGTGAGCTCCATGATGTGCCCCATCTTCTGCTGTGTGCCACATGATGTGCCCCATGTTCTGCTGTGTGCCCTACGTTGTGCCCCATGTTCTATGTGCCCCATAATGTGCCCTGCTGTCCCCCCCTGTAATGTGCCCTATTCATAGTTGCCAACATTGCAAAAAAAAATGTGGGACACTTTTTTGGCTGTAGGCAGAGCTGTACAATAATTAGGGGGCGGGGCATTCGTTTGTAGGCGTGGTTTAGAAAAAATACAAGTGCGTCGCGCTGCGGTGAAAAATGGGTGTGGTTTACGAGAAATAGTGGGCATGGCTTAAATGGGCATGGCTCAAGAGGGTGTGGTTAGAGTCTGAGATGAATGAGGGATGGAGAGGGAAAGGGGGAGAGCGGGAAAGGGGGAGAGGGAAAGGGGGGAGAGGGGGAAAGGGGGAGAGGGGGAAAGGGGGAGAGGGGAATGACGGGACAGCAGCCCCAGATCCTACACAATAAAAATATGTGTATTCTAGAAAGTTTAGCACTTCAATCATCCCGGCACCATGGTTGTTATGGTGTCAGGATGATTGAATTGCATTATTTCTATTATTACATTGTAATATAAAATGAAATCATTCAACTCACCATAATGCAGAATCAGTGGGACCCCTGAGCGTATCACCTGCTACGTCGCCTGCCACCAGATGCCATCAGGTGCCCCCAGCAGAGTCTGTCCTTACATCAGGTGCCCCCAGCAGAGTCTGTCCTTGCATCAGGTGCCCCAGCAGAGTGCCTCCTTCCATCAGGCCTTCCCAGTACAGTACCTCTTACGTCAGGTGTCCCCAGTGGAGTGTTAGCTGCAGTCTAGCTACATGTCCTCAAGAGTGGTGACAAGGGGAGAGAGGTGTGTGGGTGGAGGCATGGTGACTTGGGGTGTTACAGGCTGACTTGGGGAAGGGTGGAGACAGGCTGGTGATTTGGGGGTGCAGGCATGATGGTGACTAGGCCGGAGGGGGTGCAGGCATGGTGGTGACTAGGCCGGAGGGGGTGCAGGCATGGTGGTGACTAGGCCGGAGGGGGTGCAGGCATGGTGGTGACTAGGCCGGAGGGGTGCAGGCATGGTGGTGACTAGGCCGGAGGGGGTGCAGGCATGGGGGGAGGGGGATGCAGGCATGGTGTTGTCATGGGGGGAGGTGGGTGCAGGTATGGTGGAGATATGGGGGGAGGGGGTCAGGTATGGTGGTGATATGGGGGGAGGGGGCCAGGGCTGGACTGGGACAAAAATGTGGCCCTGGACTTTATCCAGACCGGCCCAGGGCACAACACATCAGGGTATGGTACATCAGGCCACATCAGGGCACAAGGCACATCAGGATACAAGGCACATCAGTGCACAGCATATCACTGTACAGCATTCCAGGCCACATCAGGGTACAGGGCACAGCACATCAGGGTACAGAGCCCAGCACATCAGCGTATAGGGCACAGCACATCAGGACACAGCACATCAGGGCACACGACATTGAGGCACAGGACATCGGGGCACAGGGCACTGGGCCACAAGGCACATCAGGTCACGGGGCACATTAGGGCATAGGAGATCGGGGCACAGCACATCAGGGCACGGAGCACATAGCACATCAGGGCACATAGCACATCAGGGCATATAGCACATCAGGGCACATCAGGGCACATAGCACATCAGGGCACATAGCACATCAGGGCATATAGCACATCAGGGCACGGGGCACATCAGGGCACATAGCACATCAGGGCAAATTATGGCACATCAGGGCACATGGCACATTATGGGGCACATCAGGGCACATAGCACATCAGGGCACAGGTCACATCAGGGCACATTGCACATTAGGGCACGGGCACATCAGGGCACATGGCACATTATGGGGCACATCAGGGCACATGGCACATCAGGGCACGGGGCACATAGCACATCAGGGCACATAGCACGTCAGGGCACATAGCACGTCAGGGCACATAGCACATCAGGGCACGTCAGGGCACATAGCACATCAGGGCACATAGCACATCAGGGCATGTCAGGGCACATAGCACGTTAGGGCACATAGCACGTCAGGGCACATAGCACATCAGGGCATACAGCACATCAGGGCACAGGTCACATCAGGGCACATTGCACATTAGGGCACGGGCACATCAGGGCACATGGCACATTATGGGGCACATCAGGGCACATGGCACATCAGGGCACGGGGCACATAGCACATCAGGGCACATAGCACGTCAGGGCACATAGCACGTCAGGGCACATAGCACATCAGGGCACGTCAGGGCACATAGCACATCAGGGCACATAGCACATCAGGGCACGTCAGGGCACATAGCACATTAGGGCACATAGCACGTCAGGGCACATAGCACATCAGGGCATACAGCACATCAGGGCACATAGCTTGTCAGGGCACATAGCATGTCAGGGCATAGGGCACGGCAGGACACATAGCACATCAGGACACATAGCACGTCAGGGCACATAACACATTAGGGCACGTCAGGGCACATAGCACATCAGGGCACATATCACGTCAGGGCACATAGCACATCAGGGCATATAGCACGTCAGGGCACATAGCACATCAGGGCACGGGGCACATTAGGGCACATCAGGGCACATTATGGGGCACATAGCACATCAGGGCATGGGGCACGTCAGGGCACATTATGGCACATGGCACATTATGGGGCTCATCGGGGCACATAGCACATGGCACATTAGGGCATAGGGCACCTCAGGGGGCACATTACCAACTAGCCAGAGTATGCAGAGTAGCGCAGGAAGCGTGTCTGTAGTAAGTTCTGTGTCGTGCGAGAGGCTGCTCCCCGGCAGCCCCCCTCTCTTCTCGTCATAGACGAGACACTGACACACATGGGGCAGAGCGGAGGGAGGATTTCCTTGTGTTCAGTGGAGAGGGGGGAGGGGTCGCCAATCCCTGTAGCCAATAGGCTTCAGTGTACAATAGAATTTGCTATTTGTACACTGAAGAGAGAAGCCGATTGGCTGCCCCTCTCCCCTGCACTGAACACAAGGGGAAACAATGATTGACTCACTCGTGGGGCGACGGCGGCCATTTTTGTGGAGCCGTTGACGTTTTTTACAAAAACATTCACCATTTTCTCGGGACAATCCCAAAAATTCGGGAAAAAACCCGGGACAAGATTAAATCGGGACGAGGGTCCCAAAATCGGGATTGTCCCGGGAAAATTGGGACTGTTGGCAACTATGCCTATTGTGCCCCCCTGTAATGTGCCCTAACCTCCTGTGCTCTGCCCTGCTGTCCCCTGTACACTACTTATCTCAAGTTAAACCCAGAACTGAGCATCTGCGCAGAAAAAAAAAACAGCACAAATTTCACATGAAATAGGTAAGTTCTAGGATTTTTTTTCTATTATTTAATGCTATTTCTTAAAATAATTGCTGTTATATCACAGCTCGCTGATCATGCCAATGTCCTGTGAGCTGTAGATCTGAATGCTACGGGGTACAGCACACCTAAATTGTTAGCCCCAATTCTGAACCCCCAATGGTTGCCTTACCCATGCCCCAGTTAATTTTTCTCGCTTGAATTATTTTTTCCATCATGGGCGTGAGTGGGGCCTCAAGTCTAAATTTTGCCTAAGGCCTCACTAAGCCTAGAGCCGCCTCTGATTGTATGTAATTAGGACTTATACAGTCTGATGAGGCTCCTGGGTCCTCTAGACTCAATGACCACTGAAGAACCACTTTTGTAATGTGCTACACTGATAGGATACGTTGTTTCACTCTTTATCCCTATAGAGATCCCTGCAGAGCAAGTGCTGGGGCCTGGCAACACCTCAGTCCTGCTGCCTCTGGATTTTGAGTCACATCTCATCCAGGTGAATTGGAGGAAAGATGAGCAGCCACTGGGGGAGATCTTCAGGGGTATCTGTATCACTGGCTGCAATGAGACGTACAGCATACTCCTTAATGGCAGCTTCCTCCTGAGACGTGTCCAGAGAGAGGACGAGGGAAGATACTCTGCAGAGGTGTATGATGAGCATAACATCCTGATCCACCAGACTGAGATCCTCTTGTACATTTATGGTAAGAGAACATGGGGGGGGGGGGGGTTTACAATGACATTTGCAGGGCTTTTTTCAATGGGAATGTGGAGGAACGCAGTTCCGGCACCTCGAGCATTGAATGTATCTAATGGCAAGGGGGTGCTAGAGGATCTCTTGTTGCAGGGGTGGATCTATTTTTGCTGGTGGGGGTTCTGTTGTTTCTTGGAGGGTCTTATGTTGCTGGGGAGGGTGGCCTACAGTGGCGGCTAGTGCTCCTTTTTTTTGGGGGGGGGGCGGCAATCAAATCCCCCCCAAAAAGCAGGATGACAATAGCGAATGTTCATTTGCTAATGTCACAAGTGGGTGGGCTTTTTGAAAGGGTGGTCTTCAAAAAAAGAAAACTCATAGAAATCTATGCGCCCAGCGCCCCGCAGGGCGATTAGGGGCCGGCCATAGAGATTGGGGGGGGGCGGCGCCCCTGCTCCCCTTATGGACCAGCTGGTGGCCAGTTGTTGCTGGGAGTGATCCACTGTTGAGGGAGGTATTTATTGTTGCTGGTGGGGGTCTACTACTGCTAGGGAAGGGGGGGGGGGGGTTGTTACGAGGGTATATTGTTCCTGTCTACCTCCCCCTGTCCCTCCATCACATACATGGGACTGTGTTCAAACTGGAGGAAGCTTTTGCCATCTGGAATCCAGAACAGGTAGTGCTTATTGCAGGGCTGTTAGCACTGAGAAAAACATTTTCATAGTGGACTCACACATGATCCCTAAGCTATAACCTAAAGTAGAACTAAAGATAATTTTTTTAAAATTTTGGATAGAGTATAGGAGGGTTATGACCCCTGTGAGGTTTTTTTCCCCTCATCTGTGTCCCATTGTGGAGATTTCCATTCACTTCCTGTCACAAAGCCAAAACAAGTAGTGAGAGGAAATCCCTTCAAAGTGAGGGGCTTCCAGGGTGTCAACAGAACTAGTGTCCCTATTGGAATTTGGTATTTTCTTTTATTGTTACTTTCGATAATGGTAAACAGGACATATAGAGAGGATGAATCTCCCTCATGGGGACACAGACAGCAGTAATAACTGACAGGGGTTCTAATCCCTCTCAGCTCTGTCCAAAACCAGGAAAAAAGAGGTTTTAGTTATACTTTAACCATTTCCTGCCCACGCTATAGCTGAAAGACAGCTGCAGTGCAGGCTTAACTTCCCGGGAGGACGTACATGGACGTCTTTCCCGTGATCACGCTGCCCGCGCGCCCCTGCAGACTCTTTTGTTTACAGATCAGGGTAAAGGGCCAATCACAGCGGCCCTTTACGGCATGATCAGCTGTGTCCAATGACATCTGATCATGGGAAAAAAACACAAGTTGGTTATTGGCTTTTCTTTCCTCACGCTGACGTGAGGAGAGAAAAGGAGAGCCGATAACTGGCTTGTGTTAAAGAGACATCAAAACTGACAATTAGGGCACTGATTATCAGTGTCCTGATTATCAGTGCAGTCCCAACAGTGCCCACCAGTAATGCCAATCAGTGCCTCCTCATCAGTGCCGCCTATCAGTGCCCATCAGTGGAACTTATCAGTGCCCATTAGTGCCATCTATCAGCACCACCTAACAGTGCCCATCAGTGCTGCCTATCAGTCCCACCTATCAGAGCCTGTGTAGCATAATCACGCAATTGTCTTTCAAAGTGTAACAGCGCTGAAAGCTGAAAATTGGCCTGGGCAGGAAGGGGGTGAAAGTGCCCAGTAAGTGGTTAACCTAACCCAACAAATTTCCCACATCCTCACCTTGTGCTTAAAGCTGAAATCCAAGCATGACTTTATATAAATATGTTCCTTGAGAGCCACAAAGAATATACAGTCACTTTCTGCGTTCCAAATGCCTTTGCAAACCCAGAGATGACCTTGTAAATGTAGCAGCAACATCATCACTGTGCTGGGCATAGTCTGTGCAGAAAGAAGGGCTGTGGGAGGGGTCCAGCAGCTCCACCCACTACAGGCTGCCTACAGAAAACTAGAGGAGGGGGCGGAGACCAGACCAGCCACCCTGCAAAAGGAGAGAGAGCAGCAGTGAGCCGTCTTTATAACTCTAGTCTCCGCCCCCTCCACTTTTTTTTTTTATAGTAGTTTAGTAAGGGGGAGTTGGGCAAACAAAAACAGCAGACCTTGCTTTTTAGGTGTAACTTTAACCACTTGTGGACCGCCCGCAATGTACTGTGGATGGACAGCCTGTACAGGCAAAGCTATGTACTGGTATGTTGCTGCCCGTTTCCAGGTTTAGGGGGCGTGCATGCACCCTCCCCTTCCTCCCCCTCCCGCCGACACCCACAGTTATGATTCACGACCAAGACCTGCTGATTGGTCAATCACAGGTCGGAGTCCTGGGCTGACAGTCAACACAGGGCTCTGTACAGAGGGAATGATCTCTGTGTGTCTTCGCCCTGCAAAGTAGGGAGGAGAAACAAAGAGATCTTCAGTAGAAAGCAGCACACATTACACATAGTTAGGCACTCATTTAACCCCTTGATTAGATGAGATGGTAAACTCTTCCCAGCCAGTGTCATTAGTACAGTGACAGTGTATATTATTAGCACTGATCACTGTATTAGTGTCACTGGTGATGTCAGTGGCAGTTAGTCAGTTCCCATTCAGTGTCAGATTGCCCACCGCATCACAGTCCCACTATAAGTCACTGATCACCGCAATTTGTAGTTTAAAAAATAAAGAAATACAAATTCCAGTATATATACCATAGTTTGTAGACGCTATAACTTTCATGCAAACCAATTATTACACATTTTTTTTATACAATTTTTTACCAAAGACAAAGCAGAATACATTTTGGCCTAAATTTATGAGGAAGTTTGATTTTTTTTTTTTTTTTTTTTTATTGGATATGCTTTATAGCAAAATATTGGGTTTTTTTCCAAATTTTTGCTCTTTTTCCATTTATACAATAAAAAAAAACCCAGTGGTGATCAATAGCACCAAAAGAAAGCTCTATTTGTGTGAAAAATGATAAAAATTTCACATGGGTACAGTGTTGCCTGACCGCGCAGTTGCCAGATTAAGTAGTGCGGTGCTAAATAGCAAAAAATGGCCTGGTCATAAAGGGGGGTAAAACCTTTCGGAGGTCAAGTGGTTAATGTTTGTTCTGCAATAAAGGGCTCATCTCATGCCTGCCAGCCAAGTTTCCCCTGAATGTACATTAAAGTGGGAGTAAACTCCCATGCATGACTTTTACCTATAGGTAAGCCTATAGTAAGGCTTACCCATAAGTACAGTAAATATCTCCCAAACGTGCGACGTTCAGGAGATATTTATTTTTGATGCAGCCGGTGACGACACTGGCGCATGCGCTCTGAAGAAGAGGCATACTGTGCTGTTTCCCCTCAGAGTCCTGTGCCGTAAACGGCGGCTACCACGCACATGTGTATAAGTGACGTCGTTCTCGGCTCCGGCCACTCACACAGCCGGAGTCCGTAAACCCGGAAGGAAGATCGGGTGAAAATGGAAGCGTCTTCAGCAGTGACATTGTGGCGCTGGAAGGCTTTGTTCTAAGGTAAGTTTCACATAATGTGCTAGTATGGGATACATGCTAGCACATTACGGCTTTACCTTGCAGGATTTAAAAAAGAAACAGCAGTTTACTACTGCTTTAAGGCTCCATTCACGCCAATGCAATTTTTGAACATCACATTTAGAGCAGCTATTTCAAGGTATGTTAGCAAAGTGTGTTTGGGTGCCATTAGGAATGAATGGCACTGCAAAAGGAATGTTTGATTTTCCACATTGCAGGAAAGCGTGCGATTTTGTGCGCAGTCCCACATCATAAAATGTTAACCAGGCCTTAACCACACATGCACATTTCAGTGTACATTTTCGCATGCCTCTCTGTGCATGAGCAGATGTTATATCATCTTGGGCAGGGCCATCAAGATGACCCGAAGATGAAGGACTTGGCAGAAGATCAGTTAGGATCAGTCAAGATGTTAGTGGTGCCAAAAGAGCAATGGGGAGAGACCGCGTCCGTCACATCGCTGGAAGGGGCGCTTTGGCAGGTAAGTCTATCATAAAGTGCCTATAAAAGCATACATAAATATTTCTACTACACATACATATAATCGTAAAAGTCTGGAGGACATGCAGGATACTTTAGTCCTACATTAAGATATGGTGACCATTTGGGTTTAAGCTTGGGACCGCAGAGGGATTGCTGGGATTTCCTCCCGTCATTTATCCCTGTATGTCCTCTAATTTCTGGCACAGGCAATCAGACTGAGAAGAAATCACCGGATCGGGTATCAAAATCACGGCTGCCAGATCCAGCGATCATCCTCATCTTTGAGGGTGCTATCTTTGTTCTAGCCCTTGTGGTGTCCATGGTGTATCTGGGAAAATGCCTGTGCAAAAGAAGGAATCAAAAAACGGGTAAGAAGGACAAACAACTGTTATATTGATAAGGTTAAGAACTTCAATCGAGCTCCAGGTTATCTGCTGCTGTTTCTAATTAGAAAGTGTGGATACGCATGCATTCTAGAAGTAAACACTCTTTGACACACGTTCAGCTCGGTTACTTCTTACACTTCTGGTTTATTCCAGGGCGGTGCTAATGTTTTATACAGAGAAGATAATAGATTATACGTCATTGCTATGTCAGTCTAATAGGTACATCTCATTGGTTAAAATAGAAGAGAAATGGAGAGACTTGATGCCGAGGCTTTATTGTTGCTGGTTCTGTCTTCACTTCCGCATTCTTCTAATGTGGGGGAAGCAGGGGGGGTAGCCACTATTTTCAGAATCAAGAAGCAGAGCTAATCTGTATACTATATGATAAGTAAGGAGTTGCATAGAAACATGTACACACATAAGAAAATA
The DNA here is from genome assembly GCA_037952925.1 of Lithobates clamitans. Lineage (NCBI taxonomy): Eukaryota > Metazoa > Chordata > Amphibia > Anura > Ranidae > Lithobates > Lithobates clamitans. Next base: position 1,441,759 of record JBBGZY010000692.1, on the reverse strand, counting down.
GGCATTTTTATGATTATCATTATGTACATTACATTCCTCCACAATATGCAGTACTCAGGCTTTATCCCTGCTGTCTATAGTTCCCTATCGCAGATCACCACCATTACAAGTAAAACAAAAAATTAATGATAAAAATGCCATAAAACTATCCCCTATTTTGTAGACACTATAACTTTTGCGCAAACCAATCAATATACACTTATGGCAATTTTTTTTTTACCAAAAATATGTAGAAAAATACATATCAGCCTAAACAGAGGACAAAAATATAAATTTTATATATTTATATATATTTATATATATTTATATTTTATATATTTATATATATTTTATATATATTTTTGGGGGATATTTATTATAGCAAAAAGTAAAAAATATTGTGCTTTTTTCAAAATTGTCGCTCTTTTTTTGTTTATAGCGCAAGAAAAAAAAAAAGGACGTCAATTTTGTTTGGGTGCAATGTCGCACGACTGTGCAATTGTCAGTTAAAGAGAGGCAGCGCGGAATCGCAAAAGGTGCTCTGGTCAGGAAGGGGGTAAAATCTTCTGGGGCTGAAGCGGTTAAAGCAGGGTTAGGTTAAAAAAAAATATCTTAAGCTGTGAACATCTCACGGAGCACTGTTCAATCCATCATCCGAGAATGGAAAGAGTATGGCACAACTGCAAACCTACCAAGACATGGCCGTCCACTTAAACTGACAGGCCGGGCAAGGAGAGCATTCATCAGAGAAGCAGCCAAGAGGCCCATGGTAACTCTGGAGGATCTTCAGAAATCCACAGCTCAGGTGGGAGAATCCACAGGACAACTATTAAGCCTCATACACACGATTGGATTGTTGGCCAACAGAGAGTCAGACTTTTGGCAAAAGGGCGTGTGCCTGGATCTTGTCTTACATACTAATGGCACACAATTGTCGGCCAACAAACACGAACGTAGTGATGTAATATGTGGAATTTCAGCTCTTGAGCGCCACCCTTTGGGCGCCTTCTGCTAATGTCGTGTTTGGTGAGCATTGATTCTGAGCATGCGTGCTTGTACTTTGGACTTTTGTGTGACAGACTTGTGTACAGACGATACGAAAATCTGACAACAGACCGGTTGTTCGCCTAAAATTTATTAGCCTGCCATCCAACATTTGTTAGCCAAAAGGGGACAACAGTTGTCTGAAGGAGCGTACTAATGGTCGGATTTTAGGCCAACAGTCTGTCATCACACAATCCCCTGCCAACAATCAGATTGTGTGTTTGAGGCTTTAGTCATGCACTCCACAAATCTGGCCTTTATGGAAGAGTGGCAAGAAGAAAGCAATTGTTGTCAGTTAGCAGTTGTCAAGTCAGTTAGCTGCACTTACAGTGTATTGTGTATATATATGCATCCCAGGTGTTGTGTATATAAATATATATATATATATATATATACACTGCATTCAGTTTAGCTAGATCCGTTCCTGTTATTATCTTCCTACTGACAGGCAGGCAGGCAGGTGTTGTTACAGTACAGCTCCCTGAAGAAAATTGCTGGTGTTCTTCTGATCCTATTAGTACCACAGTCAGGCAGCTACACTATTTACAGTTAGTGTAGTGTGTCCTCCTCACAGTGTTCAGCTAAAGCTACAAGTTAGTGTAGTGCGTCCTCTGAACAATGTTCAGCTAAAGCTACAAGTTAGTGTAGTGCACAGTGTTCAGCTAAAGCTACAAGTTAGTGTAGTGCGACCTCTGCACAGTGTTCAGCTAAAGTTACAAGTTAGTGTAGTGCGTCCTCCTCACAGTGTTCAGCTAAAGCTACAAGTTAGTGTAGTGCGACCTCTGCACAGTGTTCAGCTAAAGCTACAAGTTAGTGTAGTGCATCCTCTGAACAGTGTTCAGCTAAAGCTACAAGTTAGTGTAGTGCACAGTGTTCAGCTAAAGCTACAAGTTAGTGTAGTGCGTCCTCTGAACAGTGTAAAGCTAAAGCTACAAGTTAGTGTAGTGCACAGTGTTCAGCTAAAGCTACAAGTTAGTGTAGTGCGACCTCTGCACAGTGTTCAGCTAAAGCTACAAGTTAGTGTAGTGCGTCCTCCTCACAGTGTTCAGCTAAAGCTACAAGTTAGTGTAGTGCGACCTCTGCACAGTGTTCAGCTAAAGCTACAAGTTAGTGTAGTGCATCCTCTGAACAGTGTTCAGCTAAAGCTACAAGTTAGTGTAGTGCACAGTGTTTAGCTAAAGCTACAAGTTAGTGTAGTGCGTCCTCTGAACAGTGTTCAGCTAAAGCTACAAGTTAGTGTAGTGCGACCTCTGCACAGTGTTCAGCTAAAGCTACAAGTTAGTGTAGTGCGTCCTCTGAACAGTGTTCAGCTAAAGCTACAAGTTAGTGTAGTGAACAGTGTTCAGCTAAAGCTACAAGTTAGTGTAGTGCGACCTCTGCACAGTGTTCAGCTAAAGCTACAAGTTAGTGTAGTGCACAGTGTTCAGCTAAAGCTACAAGTTAGTGTAGTGCATCCTCTGAACAGTGTTCAGCTAAAGCTACAAGTTAGTGTAGTGCACAGTGTTCAGCTAAAGCTACAAGTTAGTGTAGTGCGACCTCTGCACAGTGTTCAGCTAAAGCTACAAGTTAGTGTAGTGCGTCCTCTGAACAGTGTTCAGCTAAAGCTACAAGTTAGTGTAGTGCGACCTCTGCACAGTGTTCAGCTAAAGCTACAAGTTAGTGTAGTGCGTCCTCCTCACAGTGTTCAGCTAAAGCTACAAGTTAGTGTAGTGCGACCTCTGCACAGTGTTCAGCTAAAGCTACAAGTTAGTGTAGTGCATCCTCTGAACAGTGTTCAGCTAAAGCTACAAGTTAGTGTAGTGCACAGTGTTCAGCTAAAGCTACAAGTTAGTGTAGTGCATCCTCTGAACAGTGTTCAGCTAAAGCTACAAGTTAGTGTAGTGCACAGTGTTCAGCTAAAGCTACAAGTTAGTGTAGTGCGATCTCTGCACAGTGTTCAGCTAAAGCTACAAGTTAGTGTAGTGCGTCCTCCTCACAGTGTTCAGCTAAAGCTACAAGTTAGTGTAGTGCGACCTCTGCACAGTGTTCAGCTAAAGCTACAAGTTAGTGTAGTGCAACCTCTGAACAGTGTTCAGCTAAAGCTACAAGTTAGTGTAGTGCACAGTGTTCAGCTAAAGCTACAAGTTAGTGTAGTGCGTCCTCTGAACAGTGTAAAGCTAAAGCTACAAGTTAGTGTAGTGCACAGTGTTCAGCTAAAGCTACAAGTTAGTGTAGTGCGACCTCTGCACAGTGTTCAGCTAAAGCTACAAGTTAGTGTAGTGCATCCTCTGAACAGTGTTCAGCTAAAGCTACAAGTTAGTGTAGTGCACAGTGTTCAGCTAAAGCTACAAGTTAGTGTAGTGCGTCCTCTGAACAGTGTAAAGCTAAAGCTACAAGTTAGTGTAGTGCACAGTGTTCAGCTAAAGCTACAAGTTAGTGTAGTGCGACCTCTGCACAGTGTTCAGCTAAAGCTACAAGTTAGTGTAGTGCGTCCTCCTCACAGTGTTCAGCTAAAGCTACAAATTAGTGTAGTGCGACCTCTGCACAGTGTTCAGCTAAAGCTACAAGTTAGTGTAGTGCATCCTCTGAACAGTGTTCAGCTAAAGCTACAAGTTAGTGTAGTGCACAGTGTTCAGCTAAAGCTACAAGTTAGTGTAGTGCGTCCTCTGAACAGTGTTCAGCTAAAGCTACAAGTTAGTGTAGTGCACAGTGTTCAGCTAAAGCTACAAGTTAGTGTAGTGCGACCTCTGCACAGTGTTCAGCTAAAGCTACAAGTTAGTGTAGTGCGTCCTCTGAACAGTGTTCAGCTAAAGCTACAAGTTAGTGTAGTGCACAGTGTTCAGCTAAAGCTACAAGTTAGTGTAGTGCGACCTCTGCACAGTGTTCAGCTAAAGCTACAAGTTAGTGTAGTGCACAGTGTTCAGCTAAAGCTACAAGTTAGTGTAGTGCATCCTCTGCACAGTGTTCAGCTAAAGCTACAAGTTAGTGTAGTGCACAGTGTTCAGCTAAAGCTACAAGTTAGTGTAGTGCATCCTCTGAACAGTGTTCAGCTAAAGCTACAAGTTAGTGTAGTGCACAGTGTTCAGCTAAAGCTACAAGTTAGTGTAGTGCGACCTCTGCACAGTGTTCAGCTAAAGCTACAAGTTAGTGTAGTGCGTCCTCTGAACAGTGTTCAGCTAAAGCTACAAGTTAGTGTAGTGCGACCTCTGCACAGTGTTCAGATAAAGCTACAAGTTAGTGTAGTGCGTCCTCTGAACAATGTTCAGCTAAAGCTACAAGTTAGTGTAGTGCACAGTGTTCAGCTAAAGCTACAAGTTAGTGTAGTGCGATCTCTGCACAGTGTTCAGCTAAAGCTACAAGTTAGTGTAGTGCGTCCTCCTCACAGTGTTCAGCTAAAGCTACAAGTTAGTGTAGTGCGACCTCTGCACAGTGTTCAGCTAAAGCTACAAGTTAGTGTAGTGCATCCTCTGAACAGTGTTCAGCTAAAGCTACAAGTTAGTGTAGTGCACAGTGTTCAGCTAAAGCTACAAGTTAGTGTAGTGCGTCCTCTGAACAGTGTAAAGCTAAAGCTACAAGTTAGTGTAGTGCACAGTGTTCAGCTAAAGCTACAAGTTAGTGTAGTGCGACCTCTGCACAGTGTTCAGCTAAAGCTACAAGTTAGTGTAGTGCGTCCTCCTCACAGTGTTCAGCTAAAGCTACAAGTTAGTGTAGTGCGACCTCTGCACAGTGTTCAGCTAAAGCTACAAGTTAGTGTAGTGCATCCTCTGAACAGTGTTCAGCTAAAGCTACAAGTTAGTGTAGTGCACAGTGTTCAGCTAAAGCTACAAGCTAGTGTAGTGCGTCCTCTGAACAGTGTTCAGCTAAAGCTACAAGTTAGTGTAGTGCACAGTGTTCAGCTAAAGCTACAAGTTAGTGTAGTGCGACCTCTGCACAGTGTTCAGCTAAAGCTACAAGTTAGTGTAGTGCGTCCTCTGAACAGTGTTCAGCTAAAGCTACAAGTTAGTGTAGTGCACAGTGTTCAGCTAAAGCTACAAGTTAGTGTAGTGCGACCTCTGCACAGTGTTCAGCTAAAGCTACAAGTTAGTGTAGTGCACAGTGTTCAGCTAAAGCTACAAGTTAGTGTAGTGCATCCTCTGAACAGTGTTCAGCTAAAGCTACAAGTTAGTGTAGTGCACAGTGTTCAGCTAAAGCTACACGTTAGTGTAGTGCGACCTCTGCACAGTGTTCAGCTAAAGCTACAAGTTAGTGTAGTGCGTCCTCTGAACAGTGTTCAGCTAAAGCTACAAGTTAGTGTAGTGCGACCTCTGCACAGTGTTCAGATAAAGCTACAAGTTAGTGTAGTGCGTCTTCTGAACAATGTTCAGCTAAAGCTACAAGTTAGTGTAGTGCACAGTGTTCAGCTAAAACTACAAGTTAGTGTAGTGCGATCTCTGCACAGTGTTCAGCTAAAGCTACAAGTTAGTGTAGTGCGTCCTCCTCACAGTGTTCAGCTAAAGCTACAAGTTAGTGTAGTGCGACCTCTGCACAGTGTTCAGCTAAAGCTACAAGTTAGTGCAGTGCATCCTCTGAACAGTGTTCAGCTAAAGCTACACGTTAGTGTAGTGCACAGTGTTCAGCTAAAGCTACAAGTTAGTGTAGTGCGTCTTCTCAACAGTGTAAAGCTAAAGCTACAAGTTAGTGTAGTGCACAGTGTTCAGCTAAAGCTACAAGTTAGTGTAGTGCGATCTCTGCACAGTGTTCAGCTAAAGCTACAAGTTAGTGTAGTGCGTCCTCTGAACAGTGTTCAGCTAAAGCTACAAGTTAGTGTAGTGCGACCTCTGCACAGTGTTCAGCTAAAGCTACAAGTTAGTGTAGTGCATCCTCTGAACAGTGTTCAGCTAAAGCTACAAGTTAGTGTAGTGCACAGTGTTCAGCTAAAGCTACAAGTTAGTGTAGTGCGTCCTCTGAACAGTGTAAAGCTAAAGCTACAAGTTAGTGTAGTGCACAGTGTTCAGCTAAAGCTACAAGTTAGTGTAGTGCGACCTCTGCACAGTGTTCAGCTAAAGCTACAAGTTAGTGTAGTGCGTCCTCCTCACAGTGTTCAGCTAAAGCTACAAGTTAGTGTAGTGCGACCTCTGCACAGTGTTCAGCTAAAGCTACAAGTTAGTGTAGTGCATCCTCTGAACAGTGTTCAGCTAAAGCTACAAGTTAGTGTAGTGCACAGTGTTCAGCTAAAGCTACAAGTTAGTGTAGTGCGTCCTCTGAACAGTGTTCAGCTAAAGCTACAAGTTAGTGTAGTGCACAGTGTTCAGCTAAAGCTACAAGTTAGTGTAGTGCGACCTCTGCACAGTGTTCAGCTAAAGCTACAAGTTAGTGTAGTGCGTCCTCTGAACAGTGTTCAGCTAAAGCTACAAGTTAGTGTAGTGCACAGTGTTCAGCTAAAGCTACAAGTTAGTGTAGTGCGACCTCTGCACAGTGTTCAGCTAAAGCTACAAGTTAGTGTAGTGCACAGTGTTCAGCTAAAGCTACAAGTTAGTGTAGTGCATCCTCTGAACAGTGTTCAGCTAAAGCTACAAGTTAGTGTAGTGCACAGTGTTCAGCTAAAGCTACAAGTTAGTGTAGTGTGACCTCTGCACAGTGTTCAGCTAAAGCTACAAGTTAGTGTAGTGCATCCTCTGAACAGTGTTCAGCTAAAGCTACAAGTTAGTGTAGTGCACAGTGTTCAGCTAAAGCTACAAGTTAGTGTAGTGCGTCCTCTCAAAAGTGTAAAGCTAAAGCTACAAGTTAGTGTAGTGCACAGTGTTCAGCTAAAGCTACAAGTTAGTGTAGTGCGACCTCTGCACAGTGTTCAGCTAAAGCTACAAGTTAGTGTAGTGCGTCCTCCTCACAGTGTTCAGCTAAAGCTACAAGTTAGTGTAGTGCACAGTGTTCAGCTAAAGCTACAAGTTAGTGTAGTGCGACCTCTGCACAGTGTTCAGCTAAAGCTACAAGTTAGTGTAGTGCGTCCTCTGAACAGTGTTCAGCTAAAGCTACAAGTTAGTGTAGTGCACAGTGTTCAGCTAAAGCTACAAGTTAGTGTAGTGCGTCCTCCTCACAGTGTTCAGCTAAAGCTACAAGTTAGTGTAGTGCGTCCTCCTCACAGTGTTCAGCTAAAGCTACAAGTTAGTGTAGTGCGACCACTGCACAGTGTTCAGCTAAAGCTACAAGTTAGTGTAGTGTGTCCTCTGAACAGTGTTCAGCTAAAGCTACAAGTTAGTGTAGTGCACAGTGTTCAGCTAAAGCTACAAGTTAGTGTAGTGCGACCTCTGCACAGTGTTCAGCTAAAGCTACAAGTTAGTGTAGTGCGTCCTCTTCACAGTGTTCAGCTAAAGCTACAAGTTAGTGTAGTGCGACCTCTGCACAGTGTTCAGCTAAAGCTAAAAGTTAGTGTAGTGCATCCTCTGAACAGTGTTCATCAAAAGCTACAAGTTAGTGTAGTGCACAGTGTTCAGTTAAAGCTACAAGTTAATGTAGTGCGACCTCTGCACAGTGTTCAGCTAAAGCTACCTGTAGAAGGTTGGTGGTGTTTTCCTGATCTTATCACTACCGCAGGTAGCTACATTATTTACACGTTAGTGTAGTGCGACCTCTGCACAGTGTTCAGCTAAAGCTACCTGTAGAAGATTGGTGGTGTTTTCCTGATCCTATCACTACCGCAGACAGCTAAATTATTTACACGTTAGTGTAGTGCGACCTCTGCACAGTGTTCAGCTAAAGCTACCTGTAGAAGGTTGGTGGTGTTTTCCTGATCCTATCACTACCGCAGGCAGCTATATTATTTTAATGTTGGTGTAGTGCGCCCTCCGCACAGTGTTCAGCTAAAGCTACAAGTTAGTGTAGTGCGACCTCTGCACAGTGTTCAGCTAAAGCTACCTGTAGAAGATTAGTAGATATATAACAAATGCGTGCAAGCGCTCAGGACAGAATTAGAGGGTACAGTATTAAAAATGATGTAAATTCGATCAATGGACCAAAAAACAAATATGGACAAGACGACTGCAAGATGATACAATCAATAGTAAAATGTAACAATATAGCTGTAGCTGCAAGACAGTCTCATTAATAGTCCATAGCTACAGCCGTGGATGGCAGTAAACTTGTATTAAGGAGATAAGGGCAAAATAAAGCAAGGTTGAAATGTCTCTAACTGGAATGTCTATAGTCTGTGACCAGCGCTGAGGGCAGGCTTTTCCAAGTGAGCAGAGTCAGCTCTCCATATAACCATAAAAGAGAAAAAAGAAAAAAGCGCCTCTGAGTGCAGGTATTTATTGCTGACAATAATAAGTTATCCACACTTACAGTAAGGTAAGGAGAAGACCGGTTACAAAATGGGACATGACTTCCGTGGCAATCTCAGCGTCCATGGTATGGATCCGGCGTGATGAGCGGTGAGGGATGGTGAAGCATTCGCGCATGCTCAGAAACGCGTTGTGGTTCTCTTCACTTCTGTGACGTCACACGCCCTCGTTTAGGATTACGAGACTGTCATCCAGCGCAGCGGCTTGTTTACTTCCTCCCGTGGAGGATCGAGACCATCCTTCACCGCTCATCACGCCGGATCCATACCATGGACGCTGAGATTGTCACGGCAGTCATGTCCCATTTTGTAACCGGTCTTCTCCTTACCTTACTGTAAGTGTGGATAACTTATTATTGTCAGCAATAAATACCTGCACTCAGAGGCGCTTTTTTTTTTTTCTTTTTTTTCTCTTTTTTTTTCTCTTTTATGTAGAAGATTAGTGGTGTTCTCATACTACAGGCAGGCAGTTGATTTTGCTAGCTGCAGTATCAGTATATATATATATATATATATATATATATATATATCCCAGCTTAGTGCAGCTACATCCCACTGCAGGCCATTAGTATGTCTGGAAGGCCAACAAGGAGAGGCAGACAGTCACCAGCCAATAAAGGAGGGCAAGCAGGCTCTGTGTCTAGAGGCAACATAGCTGGTCGTGGACACGGTGCATCCTCATCAGCATGTGGCCGTGTGACACTCTTGGCCTTTTTTTCGGCAGCTGGCCGTGTTGAGCCGTAACATACGGAAGACTTGATCGAGTGGATGACCAAGCCGTCCTCATCCTCCTCATCCTCTCTTACCCATGCTCAGGGTACTTTGTCTGGCAAAGCAGCTGCCAACGCGCCCTCTTTCCTCGGCTCAATGGCATCAGTGACTCCTTCCCTAGCCCCACCATGTCCTCCTGAGGAGTCCCTCAAACTGTTTGACCACAGTGTTGGGTACATGCTCCAGGAGGATGCCCAGCGTTAAGAAGGCTCTGATGATGATACTGAGCTAGATGAAGGCAGTAACGTGAGCATGGACAGAGGGGGTGCCCAAGAAGGACAGCAATCTGGCAGTCATGCTCCCTCTGCTGCAGCATACTGCCAGGTTTGCTCCAGTGATGAGGAGGGAGGGGATGATGAGGTCACTGACTCAACGTGGGTGCCTGATAGGAGAGAGGAGGAGGAGGAGGCACATCACCAATGAGGCAGGATACCCTCCAGGGGCCAGCCTAAGGGCAGCACACTGACTGCATCACACCGCAAAGCTCCGCATGTGCAGGGCACTGCTGTCTCTGCGCGTTATTCCAAAAGTTCTTTGGTGTGGGCCTTTTTTGAGACGAGTGCATCAGATCGCGCCACTGCTATTTGCAACATATGTCTCAAGCATATCTCGCGTGGCCAAAACATCTCCCGCTTGGGCACCACATGCTTGACCAGACATATGTTGACCTGCCATGTAGTTCGTTGGCAAGCGTACCTAAAAGACCCACACCAAAGAACAAATAGGACCTCTTCTTGCTCCTCATCAGCTGAGATCTCCAACCCCACTATACCTTCAGTCCTCTCTGAGACCTGCACTGAGAGGAATGAAGGTGCACCTGCACAGTGTGTCACAGCCAAGTACTTCTGAGCAATCTGCTTTCCGTACACCGACGTCAGATTGTACCAGGCAAATTTCCCTGCCCAGCTGCTGCACCACCGAAAGAAGTTTGCTTCCAGCCATCCACATGCCCAGCGGTTGAATGCCAGCTTGGCAAAATTGCTAGCACTTCAACTGCTACCTTTTCAGTTGGTAGACTCTGCCCCCTTCTGTGAGTTTGTGGAATGTGTGGTTCCTCAGTGGCAGGTACCCAAACGCCACTTTTTCTCACGGAAGGCGATTCCGGCTCTCTACCGGCATGGGGAAGGCGATGTCCATGCCTCGCTGGACAGGGCGGTCAGCGGTAAGGTGCATATTACCGCTGATTTATGGTCCAGCAGGCATGGACAGGGACATTACCTAAGTTTCACGGTGCATTGGGTGACTCTGCTGGCAGCTGGGAATGATGCCGGACAAGGTGCAGTAGTGTTGGAGGTTGTTCCGCCACCACGCCTCCAAAATGCCACTACTAATGATTCTGACACACCTCTCTCCTCCACCCCCTCCTCTTCTTCTTCCTCCATTGCCTCTTCCTGTGCTTTGTCCTCGGAACCAGCGGTGCTCCGTAGGCGTTCAAGGGGCTACGCAAGTATGCAGGCCAAAAGATGCTATGCGGTGCTTGAGCTGGTGTGCTTGAGGGACATTAGCCACACTGGGGCAGAGGTTCTGTCAGCTCTGCAGGGGCAGGTTCAGAGGTGGTTGACGCCACGCCAACTTAAGGCAGGAATGGTGGTTTGCGACAATGGCACCAACCTCCTCTCCGCCCTCCGACAGGGACAAATGACCCATGTGCCCTGTTTGGCTCATGTCCTTAACTTGGTGGTGCAGTGGTTCTTGGGCAGGTACCCGGGCTTACAGGATGTCCTGAGGCAGGCCAGGAAAGTCTGTGTGCATTTCCCCTGGTCATATAATGCCAGTGCTCGGCTGGCAGACCTCCAAAAGGAATTTAACCTGCCCAAGAACCGCCTAATCTGTGACATGCCCACCAGGTGGAACTCAACGTTGGCCATGCTGCAGCGGCTGCACACGCAGCAGAGGGCCATCAATGAGTACCTGTGTGACTATGGCACCAGGACAGGGTCAGGGGAGCTTGTTTTTTTTCCCCATGCCAGTGGGCCATGATCAGGGATGCATGCACTGTCCTGTCACCATTTGAGGAGGCCACGAGGGTGGTGAGCAGTGACAGAACAGAGGCAGGAAGAGGAGGACTTCCTTAGCTCTCAAGGCCCCCTTTATCCAGACAGTGTTCCTGCGTGCCCGCCGATCACACAGGCAGAGGAGGAGGAGGAGGAGGATTGTGTCAGTATGGAGGTGGAGCCTGGCACTCAGCATCAGCAGCAGTCTTTAAGGGATCATTTACAGTCCCAAGAAGCACATAGACTTGTACGTGGCTGGGAGGAGGTGGCTGCGGATCATGTCGTCCTTAGTGATCCAGAGGACTCCGGACTGAATGCTTCAGCAAACCTACGCTTCATGGCCTCCCTGATCCTGCAAAGCCTGCGGAAGGATCCTCGTATTCGTGGTATCAAGGAGAAGGAACAATACTGGCTGGCAACTCTCCTTGATCCACGTTACAAGGGTAAGGTTGCGGACCTTATCTTGCCGTCGCAGAGGGAACAGAGGATGAAACATCTTCGGGAGGCCTTGCAGAAAGATCTGTTCAACGCGTTCCCAGAGACTGGGAGGTTACAAACTCCTGTTTCTGGACAACGTGTTGTTGAGGCTTTGGTCAGTCAAAGAAGGAGCGGTGGAGAAGGTGGCCGTCTGACCGATGCGTTCAGACAATTTTTTAGTCCGCAGCCCCAAGGTATGATCGGTTCCAGCAACCATCGCCAGTGTCTGTTTTACATGGTGCAGGAATACCTAGGGGCAAGATCTCACTTGGACACCTTTCCCACCGAAAATCCTCTGGGTTACTGGGTCTTGAGGATGAATCACTGGCCAGAGCTTGCACAGTATGCAATTGAGCTACTGGCCTGTCCTGCATCCAGCGTTCTTTCGGAACGCACATTCAGTGCTGCTGGAGGCTTTGTAACCGATCACAGGGTGCGTCTGTCCACCAACTCGGTCGATCGACTGACCTTCATAAAAATGAATCAGTCTTGGATCCCCACCAGCTACCAAGCACCTGATGCTGATGTAACCGAATAATTTTTTTTAAAATGTCAGATCCCTTCAAAGACTGCCTATGCTCATGCTGAGTGACTATCCTGTTATGCTGAGTAATTATCCTCTTCCTCCTCAATGATCATGCTGATAGCTTGTAAGAACATTTTTGGTTCTGGGCGCCGCCACCAATGCCTAAGGCCCAATTTTTTAGCCCCTGTTTAACAGGGGCATGTAATTACAATTTTTTATGCAATTCTTTGCAGCAGAGCTAGTTCCTGCGCTCCAACTAGAGTATCTGTGAGGGGTTGCAGTGTTGTGGCACCAGCACCAGTGCCTAAGGCCCAATTTTTCAGCCACTGTTTAACAGGGGCGTGTAATTACAATTTTTGATGCAATTCTTTGCAGCAGGGCTAGTTCCTGCGCTCCAACTAGAGCATCTGTGAGGGGTTGCAGTGTTGTGGCACCAGTGTCTAAGGCCCAATTTTTCAGCCCCTGTTTAACAGGCACGTGTAATTACAATTTTTGATGCAATTCTTTGCAGCAGGGCTAGTTCCTGCGCTCCAGCTAGAGTATCTGTGAGGGGTTGCAGTGTTGTGGCACCAGCACCAGTGCCTAAGGCCCAATTTTTCAGCCCCTGTTCAACAGGGACATGTAATTAGAATTCTTGATGTAATATTTCACAGCAGAGCCCATTTTTGCGCCCACCAAGTGTAACTGTGAGGACTTACAGTGTTGTGGCACCAGCACCACTACCACCACCAAAGGCCCAATTTTTCTGCCCCTGTTCAACAGGGGCATGTAATTACAATTCTTGATCTAATATTTCACAGCAGGGCCCTGTGAGGGCTTACAGTGTTGTGGCCACAACAACACCTAAGGCCCAAATTTCTGCTGAGTATATAGGGCAGGCCCCTACTTTCAAACATCCAACTTATAAACGACTCCTACTTACAAACGGAAGGAGACAACAGGAAGTAAGATGAAATGTACCCCTAGGAAGGGAAATTCTCTCCTGTAAGAGTTAATATGGGAACACTTTTCTCCTTTACACTGATGCTTTATCACCAATCCTTGTTTCACTAAACCCCAAATTTTCAACATTTGTCATTGGGACAAAAAGTGAGGTGAAATCTTCTGAAGAGGAGCACAGACAGCAAAACAAATGTCACAGGGGTGATAACCCGTCCCTATGTTTTCCATAAAGCTTAAAAATTGATTTTTTTGGCTGGAGCTACAATTTAAAAATGTACCAGTTCAAAATTACAAACAGATTCTACTTAACAACAAACCTACAGTCTCTGTCTTGTTTGCACCCCACCCCCCAGTCCATTAAAAAATTGGGCCTTGGCCACTGGTGGCGGTACCCAGAACCAAAAATGTTCTTACAAGCTATCAGCATGAAAATTGAGGAGGAAGAGGATTGTCACTCAGCATAACAGGATAGTCATTCAGCATCAGCATAGGCAGTCTTGAAGGGATCTCACATTTAAAAAAAAAATCAATCTGTTACATCAGCATCAGGTGCTTGGTAGCTGGTGATCCAAGACTGATTCATTTTTATGAAGGTCAGCCGATCGATCGATTCGGTGGGCAGGCGCACCCTGTGATCGGTTACAAAGCCTCCAGCAGCACTGAATGTGCATTCCAAAAGAACGCTGGATGCAGGACAGGCCAGTAGCTCAATTGAATACTGTGCAAGCTCTGGCCAGTGATCCTTCCTCAAGTCGGTGGGAAAGGTGTCCAAGTCTGATCTTGCCCCTAGGTAATCCTGCACCATGTGAATCAGACGCTGGCAATGGTTGCTGGAACCGATCAGACCTTGGGGCTGCGGACTAAAAAATTGTCTGAATGCAGACGGTCACCTTCTCCACCACTCCTTCTGACTGACCGAAGCCTCAGCAACACGTTGTCCAGGAGGACCAGGAAATTGTAACCTCCTAAGCTCTGGAAACGCATTGCACAAACTTTTCTGCAAGGCCTCCCAAAGATGTTTCATCCCCTGCTCACTCTGCAACGGCAAGATAAGGTCCGCAACCTTACCCTTGTAACATGGATCAAGAAGGGTTGCCAGCCAGTAATCATCCTTCCCCTTGATACCACGAATATGAGGATCCTTCCGCAGGTTTTGCAGGATCAGGGAGGCCATGCAGCGTAGGTTTGATGAGGCATTCGGTCAGGAGTCCTCTGGGTTACTAAGGATGACATGATCTGCAGCCTCCTCCTCCCAGCCACGTGCAAGTCCATGGGTTTCTTCGGACTGTAAATGATCTCTTGAAGACTGCTGCTGATGCTGAGTGCCAAGCTCCACCTCCATGCTGACACAACCCTCCTCCTTTTCGTCCTCTTCCTGTGTGATCGGTGGGCACGCAGGAACACGGTCTGGATAAAGGGGGCCTTAAGAGGTAAGGAAGTCCTCCTCTTCCTCCCTCTGTTCTGCCTCAAGTGCCCTGTCCATTATTCCACGCAGCGTGTGCTCCAACAGGTGGAAAAGAGGGACAGTGTCACTGATGCATGCACTGTCACTGCTCACCATCCTCGTGGCCTCCTCAAATGGTGACAGGACAGTGCATGCATCCCTGATCATAGCCCACTGGCGTGGGGAAAAAAAACAAGGTCCCCATACCCTGTCCTGGTGCCATAGTCGCATAGGTACTCATTTATGGCCCTCTGCTGCGTGTGCAGCCACTGCAGCATGGGCAACGTTGGGTTCCACCTGGTGGGCATGTCACAGATTAGGCGGTTGTTGGGCAGGCCAGCCAAGCACTGGCATTATATGGCCTGCGGAAATGCACACAGACTTTCTTGGCATGCCTCAGGACATCCTGTAAGCCCAGGTACCTGCCCAAGAACCGCTGCACCACCAAGTTAAGGACATGAGCCAAACAGGGCACATGGGTCATTTGTCCCTGTCGGAGGGCGGAGGGGAGGTTGGTTCCATTGTCTCAAACCACCATACCTGCCTTAAGCTGGCGTGGCGTCAACCACCTCTGAACCTGCCCTTGCAAAGCTAACAGAATCTCTTCCCCAGTGTGGCTCCTGTCCCCCAAGCACACCAGCTCAAGCACCACATGGCATCTTTTTGCCTGCATGCTTGCTTAGCCCCTTGAACGACTACAGAGCACCGCTGGTTCCGAGGACAAATCAGCCCAGGAAGAGGCCATGGAGGAAGAAGAAGAGGAGGGGGTGGAGGAGAGAAGTGTGGCAGAATCACCACTAGTAGAATTTTGGAGGCGTGGTGGCAGAACAACCTCCAACACTACTGCACCCTGTCCTGCATCCTTCCCAGCTGCCAGAAGAGTTACCCAGTGTGCGGTGAAAGATAGGTAACATCTCTGTCCATGCCTGCTGGACCATGAGTCAGTGGTAATATGCACCTCACCGCTGACCGCCCTGTCCAGCGAGGCCAAGACATTGCCTTCCACATGCCGGTAGAGAGCCGGAATCGCCTTCCATGAGAAAAAGTGGCATTTGGGAACCTGCCACTGAGGAACCGCATATTCCACAAACTCACGGAAGGGGGCAGAGTCTACCAACTGAAAAGGCAGCAGTTGAAGTGCTAGCAATTTAGCCAAGCTAGCATTCAACCGCTGGGCATGTGAATGGCTGGGAGCGAACTTCTTATGGCGGTGCAGCAGCTGGGGCAGGGAAATTTGCCTGGTACAATCTGACGTCGGTGTACCGATAGCAGATTGCCCGCAAGTACTTGGCTGTGACACACCTAATTCTACACCTTCATTCCTCTCAGTGTAGGTTTCAGAGAGGACTGAAGGTATAGTGGGGTTGGAGATCCCAGCTGATGAGGAGCAAGAAGAGGTCCGGTTTGTTCTTTGGTGTGGGTCTTTTAGGTACGCTTGCCAACGAACTGCATGGCAGGTCGACATATGTCTGGTCAAGCTTGTGGTGCCCAAGCGGGTGATGTTTTAGCCACGCGAGATACCCTTGAGACATATGTTGCAAATAGCAGTGGTGGGATCTGATGCACTCGTCTCAAAAAGGGCCCACACCAAAGAACTTTTGGTATAATGCGCAGAGACAGCAGCGCCCTGCACATGCGGAGCTCTGCGGTGTGATACTGTCGATGTGCTGCCCTTAAGCTGGCCCCTGGAGGGCATCCTGCCTCCTCCTCCTCTCTCCTATCAGGCACCCACGTGGAGTCAGTGACCTCATCATCCCCTCTCTCCTCATCACTGGAGCAAAGCTAGCAGTATGCTGCAGCTGGAGGAACATGACTGCCAGATTGATGTCCTTCTTGGGCACCCCCTCTCTCTGGGCTCACGTTACTGCCTACCTCTATCTGGGTACCATCATCGGAGCCTTCAAAACGCTGGGCATCCTCCTGGAGCATGTACCCAACACTGTGGTCAAACAGTTCAGGGGACTCCTCAGGAGGACATGGTGGGGCTAGGAAAGGAGTGACTGATGCCATTGAGCCAAGGGAAGAGGCCACGTTGGCAGCTGCTTTGCCAGACAAAGTACCCTGAGCCTGGGTGAGAGAGGATAAGGAGGATGAGGACTGCTTGTTCATCCACTCTACCAAGTCTTCGGCATGTTGCGGCTCAACATGGCCAGCTGCCGAAGAAAAGGCCAAGCGTGTCCCACAGCCACGTGCTGATGAGGATGCACCGTCTCCACGACCAGCACTGTTTCCTCTAGACACAGAGCCTGCTTGCCCTCTTTTATTGGCTTGTGACTGTCTGCCTCTCCTTGTTGGCCTTCCAGGCATACTAATGGACTTCAGTGAGATGTAGCTGCACAAAGCTGGGATGTATATATACGGTATATACTGATACTGCAGCTAGCAGAATCAACTGCCTGCCTGTAGTATAATTAGTATGAGAACACCAGCAATTGTCTTCAGGTAGCTTTAGGTGCACACTGTGCAGAGGACGCACTACACTAACTGTACATACTGTAGCTAATAGGACTAATAGGATCAGAAGAACACCAGCAATTTTCTTCAGGTAGCTGTAAATACTGTAAAAACACCAGTAGGAAGAGAATAACAGGAACGGATCTAGCTAAACTGAATACAGTGTATATATATATATATAACACCTAGGATGCATATTTATATATACACAATACACTGTAAGTGCAGCTAACTGACTCGCCTACCTACTCTATCTAACTTAAATCAAATGACACTGTCTCTCTGTCTATCTCTCCGCTGCCACCGCAACACACTACACAAGGCCGCCACGCAGGCACCCTTATATAGTGTGGGGCATGTACTAAACCCCCTGAGCCATAATTGGCCAAAGCCACCCTGGCTTTGGCCAATTACGGCTCTCTGTACAGAGGGCGCTGTGATTGGCCAAGCATGCGGGTCATAGTGCATGCTTGGCCAATCATCAGCCAGCAATGCACTGTGATGCCGCAGTGAATTATGGGCAGTGACGCGCCACCTGAATTTGGCGCGAAGCGCCCATAACGTTCACAATTCGCCAAGCGGTCGAACGTGCGATGTTCGAGTCGAACATGGGTTCGACTCTAACTCGAAGCTCATCCCTAGTGAACACTACAGAATTTATAGACATAAGACTAACAGGGATAAATGGGGTAGTTCATACTGGCCTTTTCAGAAAACCCACTGCGGGTAACACATTGTTGAGAGCAGACTCTGCCCATCCAAGCCATACCATTAGAGGTGTACCATATGGACATTTCCTCAGGTTGAAGCGTCTATGTAGCACATCTGAGGGTTTTCAATATGAAGCCAGTGATATGATTCAATGCTTTAGAGACAGGGGTTATTCCGATAAATTGGTCAATAGAGCCTTTGTTGCACCAGCGCTGTTCCCAGAGACTCACTACTTCAGGATAAGAATAGGAAGGTGAGCAAGCATAAAAACCACAAACTCTCATCGTCTCCTAACATTGCTCCAATTTTTTCTACACCGTACAGTTTGAAATTTACCAAAATAAAAAATATAGTCACCAAGTATCTCCCAATTCTGCATAATGACCCCATTTACAACAAAATTCTCTCAAGAGGTATTAAGTCCCCGTAGGTATTGTTTCCCGTAGAGCACCTCATTAGGTGGTTCCCTTTCGCCCAGTCTGTTTTCCACTGAACAGTCGGGGTCTAATTGGTTGCACTTTAGGGGTAACTTCAAATGTGGTAAAAAGGGTTGCAACTATTGTTGCCATATAAAAAAGGGTAAATGTGTCCAATCCTGTGTCAATGATCAATCCTTCAATATTTCCTCCTTTATTAATTGCAACACCCAATACTTGATTACTTGTGAGATCTGTCACATTCAATATGTGGGACGCACCACAAGTCGATTAAAAGATCGACTGCATATGTATGACATAGAGAAAAATAGGTCAACTAATGTAGCCAAACATTGGAATCTTATACATCATAAAGACGTTACTAGCCTTTCCATACAGGGCATTGAGAGAATTGTCACCCCCAAAAGAGGGGGGGACAGATTCCAGATACTTTGCAAGCACGAAGTATACTGGATATTCTCTTTAAACACAAGAATTCCATCAGGCTTAAACTTCGTGTCCCACTATTATGATTAACATCAGGATTTGACTATTAGGATTTGATTTGAAAATTTTTTTGTTTTCCTTTTCATGCTTCATTTTTTTTTTTTTTTCATTTGATTGTTCTTATGACCAATTTCATTTTGGTATTTCATACATTTTTCCGGGATAAGGACTTTTATCCATTCACGTGCATTTACATACTTACCTTTCTTTCTTAGAATTATTTAAGAGAAACCACAGGTCATTTCATTAATTCGGGAGATTAGTTGGTGTAGGCATGCTTAATAGTCCATGACGTGCATCTATGCAACGATTGTTTATCATCAGTTTCCACAGGTTTTTTTACATAGTTTTATCACATCATGTTGAGCGGTGGAGAGATATGTTTGGATTGGAACATTGTTGCTGCCTGTATATATATATATATATATATATATATATAAATAATTATATATATATATATATATATATATATATATATATATATATATATATACCCAGATATAAATATTGTGTCATCTTACACTTTCTAATGGCCATAGTTATCATTTACAGCATTACTAGCATTGGCTAGACTTGGCTATTGTAAAGTCATGTATCCACCTATGTATGTTGCTTATTTACTGTGTCCTTTTATATACATGTAGCACACTACTTCCTTGGAGGCTGCTGTTAGTTCATACCTTTCTGTCAGTGGCTCTCCGTTCTTCCTCCCCTGCATGAATAACATCAGCAGACAGTCCAGTAACATTTGAACATAAACTTTATTCTTCTCCTTGCAGCATGTTAGAAAAGAACTTGCAATATTTACAGTCTATGTCTCCAGGAAGTATGAGTTGCCTCTTAATCTTTGGTTCCTTTATCAGTAGTTATATCCTCTTCCCTTAATGAACTGACAGGTGCCTCTCTGGAAAACACCTTGTATGTGGATGTTGGAAGGACCAGGCCTCACCTGCCTATCTCGACTCCTGCAATCCTCCCAGGTCAGTCCAGAAAAATGTGCGGGCGCACCCCGATCTACTTCATCCTTTTAGCAACTGCTTCCTGCTCAGCATATCCAGAACTATCCCAGCCGGTATCCCACCCACTTGAATATTTTTCATTTATAGGCAGTCATCCCTCGCCCCTTTTAATGTGATATTTTCTCTCCCCTTTTTTCTTCAGAAACTTCAATTATATGCGATATACCCTGACATACAAAGCCTCACCAGGCTACTATTTCCTACATGTGTATGTCAGCTTTCTTGAGTATGAATACCAGAGGGTTTGATCGCCTTAGTAGACACAATATTAACATTTATTTATGTGCAAATGTTTTTTATCGTATATTCATATGTTTACATTTAATTTGCGTATATTATACTATGTTGATGGACACAACAATTGTTTCCTTATTTCCTTTTTGTGATGATAATGTGTCCTGCGCTTATCTATAGCGCAGTGTCACATTAAGAGCTTTTATTCGCCGTTTTTTATGTTCATTTTTATGTTCACATTTATTTATGTGTACAAGTATTTGTATATCTTTTTCCACACATTGAGGCCTCGACCTTCACTGTTCGATCTATCCATCTTAGAGGGCTCTTTTCTTTATTGATTGCAGTTCCATTTGTTCTATCTGCTTCCCCTTTTTCACATTTATGGTTTAGTTACCACCAGGGGCGTTGCTAGGTCTACAAAAGATCAGGGGCTAGAGCCCATAGCAGCGTAATAAAGAAAGTCATATGCTTGGGCGGGCATACACATGTATATACAGTAATATACGTGTGTGTGTATATCCCCAGAAAGCCCCCCTTACATCAGGGTCCCCAGAGAGCCCCCCTTACATCAGAGTCCCCAGAGAACCTCCCCCTTGCATCAAGGTCCCCAGAGAGCCCCCCTTATATTAGGGTCCCCAGAGAGCCTTTTCCTTAAAACCAGGGTCCCCAGAGAGCCTCCCCCTTGCATCAGGGTCCCCAGAGAGCCCCCCTACTTACATCAGGGTCCCCAGAGAGCCCCCCTTACATTAGGGTCCCCAGAGAGCCTTCCCCTTAAAATCAGGGTCCCCAGAGAGCCTTCCCCTTAAAATCAGGGTCCCCAGAGAGCCTTCCCCTTAAAATCAGGGTCCCCAGAGAGCCTCCCCCTTAAAATCAGGGTCCCCAGAGAGCCCCCCTTACATCAGAGTCCCCAGAGAGCCTCCCCCTTGCATCAAGGTCCCCAGAGAGCCCCCCTTATATTAGGGTCCACAGAGAGCCTTCCCCTTAAAACCAGGGTCCCCAGAGAGCCTCCCCCTTGCATCAGGGTCCCCAGAGAGCCCCCCTACTTACATCAGGGTCCCCAGAGAGCCTCCCTTACATTAGGGTCCCCAGAGAGCCTTCCCCTTAAAATCAGGGTCCCCAGAGAGCCTTCCCCTTAAAATCAGGATCCCCAGAGAGCCTTCCCCTTAAAATCAGGGTCCAAAGAGAGCCTCCCCCTTAAAATCAGGGTCCCCAGAGAGCCTTCCCCTTAAAATCAGGGTCCAAAGAGAGCCTCCCCCTTAAAATCAGGGTCCCCAGAGAGCCTTCCCCTTAAAATCAGGGTCCAAAGAGAGCCTCCCCCTTAAAATCAGGGTCCCCAGAGAGCCTCCCCCTTGCATCAGGGTGCCCGGAGAACCCCCCTACTTACATCAGGGTCCCCAGAGAGCCCCCTTACATTAGGGTCCCCAGAGAGCCTTCCTCTTAAAATCAGGGTCCGCAGAGAGACTCCCCCTTAAAATCAGGGTCCCCAGAGAGCCTCCACCTTGCATCAGGGTCCCCAGAGAGCCCCCCTACTTACATCAGGGTCCCCAGCGAGCCCCCCCTCCCCTTGGGGACCCCTGCAGAGACTCGGGGCTATGGGCCCCAAATTCGGGGCTATAGCCCCAAAAGCCACCCCCTAGCGACGCCACTGGTTACCACATACACAGCAAGATAGACACGGGACGAGATCGTTACACCATCCACCACAGGCAATGGGAGTGGGATCGCCCATGGATGATATTACCTCTGCGTAGATGTAAGGTTATAGTCACGAGATTTTTAAACTCCACCAACATCCAGGATCATCCCGCATACTTGTGTATATATATTGTTTTACTAGTGGGTTATAAGGTCTCTTTATCGTCATCAATCGGAATCTTGCTTTATGCTATTTATTAGCATTTTATTCTTTAAAACTATCAGTAATGAATGATTATCACTTTGTTTGTTTTCTTCTTTTTCTTTTTTTTTTCACATATTAGACATAGAATATCAGTCTATACAATACATATTTCATTCTTAAGTATACTCATTCATTATAAGATATTTTATTCACATAATTACTGTGAAACTGTTCACCAGTTATTCCATATATTATTCATTTATTATTTTTTATTTTTTTCACATTATCACAACAATATGTATCCACACATTTATACATCTGAATATGGATATTACTATGATTCACTTTATTATTTATATATATATTTATGCATATTTAAATGATCTTTCAGTGGGAACTTGATTTTATTATTATTGTTTCCATACAATTGATCAGTTTTTTTTATATTCATTTCATTTCAGTTCATCACATGTTTATACACATATAGTAACACTCTTTATTATCATTATTTTTTACTTTTCTTTTTTGCACATTCACTTATATTTGTCTACACACTATACAATCACTGAGTCGGTCTGAGATGGATTGATAGTTTGGTGACGTGTGTCTAGACCTCATGTGATTAGCCTGACCTTTTTGGAAGGGTGTTCCAGCCCATTAATTGGTCAATTATCTAGTCAGGTGTGTCATTAAACAGTATATATTTGTTAATCTTTTTAGTGATTGTTAGCTATGAGTAAGCACTCTTGGCAGTGTGAAACGCGTTAGCCTGTGTTGCTTTTCTGTGGTTTGTACAGTATGATCCTGTGTTCACAATAAAAGGCACAAGAAAATTTTCTTCATTGGAGTGCGGCTGTCCAGAGTTGTTCTATTACCTTCATTTGGCTCTACAGAGTATTGACTCCGGGGGGCTGAATACAAATGCACGCCACACTTATAAAAAATTTTGAAAACCATTTATCATTCTCCTTTCACTTCACAATTATGTGCCACTTTGTGTTGGTTTTTCACATAAAATCCCAATAAAATACGTTTAAGTTTTTGGTTGTAACATGACAAAATGTGGAAAATTTCAAGGGGTGTGAATACTTTTTGAAGGCACTGTACAGTACATGTATTGTAAATAATCTTATCTGTATATGTTCCTGCTTACAATTCTCATTCCCATTCATAGTTTTTAATTACAATTTGTAATTTAATTATAATTAAATGGGGAACGCCAAATTAGCTGTTTAGTAAGGGTGAATGAACACCTGCGAATGCACCCGACACGAATTACATGTGAGAACCCTAGAGGGAGTTTCCGGTGATTAGCTGTGGGAGTCCCATTGAGAGCATCCTACAGCTAATTTGTGGCCAATCACGTATATTCGCTCATGCAGCAATTACATGCTTGCCCCCATAGCATGGTGCTTGCTCTGGAGGCACAGTCGACAGGAGGGAGGGGCCAGGAGCTCCAAGGAGGGACCCGAGAAGAGGAGTGGTTGGGCGAAACCACTGCACAGAGCAGGTTAAGTATGACATATTTGTTACTTTAAAAAAAATTGCTTTTAATATCACTTTAGATCAGCAACTGCTTCCGGCATTAGAGGAGAGGAGGAAAGCCGGATGGGGAAGAGGGAGGGGGACACAGGGATCAGAGTGATGATGGAGGCACACAGGGACGTGGCAATTAGAGAGGCAGGTGGAGGGGGTCAGAGGCACTTAGTGCAGACCCTGTAGATTCCCATGCAGCGCAGCCAGTGGGAGAGGAGAAGAGGGAAGCCAGTAGTTTAGCGGGGGTAATTTTATCTGGGTTTCAGGCGATCTGAAACCCGAACACATGATTCAAAACCCGGATTGTCTGGGTGAATCCCAGACGGGTGACAACCCTATATAGTCTCCATGGCTGATCACTCACATGTAATTGCCGCATTAGCAATTACATGCGAATGGCTGCAATTTGCTGCCAAAGCCAGCAAGCTCCCATTGCTTTCAATAGGGCTGCCTCCCACAGCTAATCGATGTAATCGGTGTTTGGTGCGTTGGTGTGAATGCATTCTGGAATTGGGTCATTTTCACTTTAACTTTTCTTAATTTAATAAAAATTAAGTGTAAGTACCTTTCATTGCAGCAGTACCTTGAGTTTGGGCCTGCATGATGACACCCCCTTAGTGTGGAGAGCTGTGACAGTGGGGGATGACATAAAGTTGGTTAAATGAGGCTGGGCAAGAAGTGGAGCGCCATCAGCAGGAGGAGCAGATCCTTGGTGGGGGTCGGTGCTGGATTGAAGTTGATTATTGCAGTGATAGACGCTTTTTACTAATATACCATGGGTTACTTATTTCGTTTTTTTACCTTTTTTTTTTAAATAGCTGGGGTTCCACTTTAAACTGATTTTTGCCATATTGTGAGAAAAAAAATGACCTCTTTAATGTAGTTCCAGGTCACGAGGTGAACATCCAGCTCTCCCTATCCACAGAGATAACACCGGCACCATGGGAGAATCCCACCACTGAGTCAGGTAATGAGGGGGAACAGACGCAGGACATTTGGGGACCTGAACACCATTAATATAGAACATTAAATCAAAACTAAACCCCAAAATACTCACGGCCATTTAAGCTTGCGCTGTAGCCATCTTTCGGCTATAGTGTGGGCACCAAGTGGATAAAGTGGATGTACACCCTAACTGAATGACATTTAGCTTTCGAAAAGCACTATGGGGTTTATTTACTAAAACTGGAGAGTGCAAAATCTGGTGCAGCTCTGCATAGAAACCACTCAG
Organism: Lithobates clamitans; assembly: GCA_037952925.1. Taxonomy (NCBI): domain Eukaryota; kingdom Metazoa; phylum Chordata; class Amphibia; order Anura; family Ranidae; genus Lithobates; species Lithobates clamitans. The sequence goes on along the minus strand of JBBGZY010000692.1, from coordinate 1,417,337 downwards.
CTTTCAATTTTTTTGTCAAAGCTTCATTGAACAAGCTGAAGTTAGAAGCTAATTGGCTACCATGCATGATTTTGCACTCTCCAATTTCAGTAAATCACCCCCTGTGTATCAGAAACAATTTCCATGTGTTAAAACTAAAGAATACTTATTTTCACTTTTTTCCCATTCTTTGTTGCGTCTCGGAGCTGATACTCTAGTGGCACCTTCCCCTCCCCTCTAAAACATGCGCAGATCACTCCCATATTTAAAAAGCCCTCACTGGACCCCACCGACCTGAACAACTTAAGACCCATCTCATTGCTCCCATTCACCTCTAAACTTCTAGAACGCTTAGTCTACAACTGTCTTAGCTCCTACCTCAGTAAAAATAACGTTCTTGACCCCTTACAGTCTGGCTTTCGCTCGCAGCACTCCACGGAAACTACCTTACTAAAACTCACTAACGATTTACCAACTGCTAAAACCAACAGCCAGTACTCCATACTCCTACTACTTGACCTCTCTGCGGCCTTTGTTACTGTTGACCACCCGCTCCTTCTCAATAAACAACATTCCCTTGGCCTCCGAGATTCGGCTCTATCCTGGTTCTCTGCCTATTTATCACAGCGCTCCTTCAGTGTCACCTACAACTCTGTCTCCTCCTCTCCATTGCCCCTTTCTGTGGGGGTCCTCCAAGGCTCTGTTCTTGGACCCCTTCTCTTCTCTATCTACACCTCCTCCCTTGGTCACTTGATAACCGCCCACGACTTCCAATACCACTTATATGTTGATGACACCCAAACCTATCTGTCTACTCCTCACCTCACTTCTTCAGTCTCCTCTCACATTACTAACTTAGTAACTGACATATCATCATGGATGTCGCACCACTTCCTTAAACTAAATCTCTCTAAAACTGAGCTATTAATATTCCCCTCCGCCCGCGCCCCCCTCCACGACTTTTCCATCAAAATCAACAATGCAACCATCAGTCCCTCCCCTCACGCCAGGGTACTAGGTGTAATCCTAGACTCTGACTTGTCATTTCAGCCTCAAATCCAATCGTTGTCAAAAGTTTGTAGAATTCACCTCCGTAACATCTCTAAAATTCACCCCTTTTTAACAAATGAAATCACCAAGATCCTCATTCACTCCCTTGTTATCTCTCGCCTTGACTATTGCAACTCCCTTCTCATTGGCCTGCCTCTCCATAGGCTCCTCCCCTCTTCAGTCTATCATGAATGCTGCTGCCAGACTTATCCACCTTACCAACCACTCAGTGTCTGCCAACCCTCTCCTCCAATCCCTACACTGGCTCCTAATCGCCCAGCGAATTAAGCTCAAAATACTAACCACAACATACAAAGCCATTCACAACTCTGCCCCGAGCTACATCACCAATCTTGTCTCCAAATATCACCCAAATCGTCCTCTCCGCTCTTCTCAAGACCTCCTACTCTCAAGCTCTCTCGTCTCCTCCTCCCATGCTCGTCTCCAGGATTTCTCCAGAGCCTCTCCCAGCCTCTGGAACTCGCTACCTCCACCTGTCCGGCTATCCCCTACTCTTGCTACCTTCAGGCGATCCCTGAAAAACTCTCTTCAGGAAAGCCTATAACGTCTCTAACTAATCTTTTACCACTTCCATCAGCTCATTCCCCACAGTTACAACCTTTTGTACCATCTGCCCCACCCTATTAGATTGTAAGCTCTGAGCAGGGTCCTCTTAATCCTCCTGTATCTTATTGTATTATAACTGTATCTTCTCCCTTTTATATTGTAAAGCGCTGTGTAAACTGTTGGCGCTATATAAATCCTGTATAATAATAATAATCTCCTGCAGCCTTTTTGTTCAATGCGCCCATTAAAGTTAATGGGAATGTAACCACCAGCCAAATGCTTGGTTTGCGGTTGTGGAGCGGTATCTTTGTTTTTTTAAATATCTGCCCCTTCGATATTAATGAAGCAGCAATGCAGAAATGCATGTTACATGCTTTAGCACAATGCAGAGGTACAAATGGGCCCTTGGATTAAATCTTTTCTTCATATACAGTGGATATAAAAAGTATACACACCCCTGTTAAAATGTCAGGTTTCTGTAATGTAAAAAAAAAAAAAATGAGGCAATGATAAATCATTTCAGAACTTTTTCCACCTTTAATGTGACCTATAAACTGTACAACTCAATTGAAAAACAAACTGAAATCTTTTAGAGGGGGGAGTAAAAATAAGGTAAGGTGTTGCATAAGTGTGCACACCCTCTTTATACCTGGGGATGTAGCTGTGTTCAAAATTATGCAATCCCATTTAAACTCATGTTAAAGAGGAGTCAGTACACACTGCCATCATTTAAAGTGTATCTGATTAACCCCAAATAAGGTTGAGCTGTTCTAGTGGGTCTTTCCTGACATTTTCTTAGTCACATCCTACAGCAAAAGCCATGGTCCGCAGAGAGCTTCCAAAGCATCACGGGGATCTTTAATCAGAGGAGAAGGGTACAAAAAAAATTCCAAGGGATTAGATATACCATGGAATACAGTGAAGACAGTCATCATCAAGTGGAGAAAATATGGCACAACAGTGACATTACCAAGAACTGGACTTCCCTCCAAAATTGATGAAAAGACAAGAAGAAAACGGGTCAGGGAGGCTGCCAAGAGGCCTACAGCAACATTAAAAGAGCTGCAGGAATATCTAGCAAGTACTGGCTGTGTGGTACATGTGACAGCAATCTCCCGTATTCTTCATATGTCTGGGCTATGGGGTAGAGTGGCAAGACGGGAGCCTTTTCTTATGAAGAAAAACATCCAAGCCCAGCTAAATTTTGCAAAAACACATCTGAAGTCTCCCAAAAGCATGTGGGAAAATGTGTTATGGTCTGATGAAACCAAGGTTAAACTTTTTGGCCATAATTTCAAAAGAAGCACTACACATCACCAAAAGAACACCATACCCACCGTGAAGCATGTTGGTGGCAGCATCATGCTTTGGGGCTGTTTTTCTTCAGCTGGAACAAGGGCCTTAGTCAAGGTAGAGGGAATTATAAACAGTTCCAAATACCAGTCAATATTGGCACAAAACCTTCAGGCTTCTGCTAGAAAGCTGAACATGAAGAGGAACTTCATCTTTCAGCATGACAATGACCCAAAGCATACATCCAAATCAACAAAGTAATGGCTTCACCAGAAGCAGAATGATGTTTTGGCATGGCCCAGTCAGAGACTAGACCTGAATCCGATTGAAAATCTGTGGGGTGATCTGAAGAGGGTTGTGCAGAGGAGATGCCCTAGCAATCTGACAGATGTGGAATTTTTTTTGTGAAGAGGAGTGGGCAAATATTGCCAAGTCAAGATGTGCCATGCTGATAGACTCATACCCAAAAAGACTGAGTGCTGTAATAAAATCAAAATGTGCTTCAACAAAGTATTAGTGAAAGGGTGTGCACACTTATGCAACCATATTATTTTAGTTTATTATTTTTACTTCCCTCCACCTAAAAGATTTCAGTTTGTTGTTCCACTGAGTTGCACAGTTTATAGATAACATTAAAAGTGAAAACAGTTCTGAAATTATTAATCTTTGTCTCGTTTTTTTATATCTCAGAAACCTGACATTTTACCGGGGTGTGTAGACTTTTTATATCCACTGTATGTATGTCAGTGTAAGGAATATGCAAATTTTTGCATGACGCTTCCATCACTTTATCAATGTGGTAATCATATATCTTCTGCTATTTATGATAGATACTATAATTCTGTCTTATCATATGATGATGGTTTTATATAAAGATATGTACTCACCTGTGTCCTCATATTGCAGAATTCCTGGATAGTACGCAGAGTCTCAGCACATACCAGAACCTGGAGGAACTGACCACCTTCATTGCAGGAGGCAATGCATATGCTAAGGCCTGATATATAAGCCATCTGGACCCAATAGCACCTGGAATGTGTTCTCATATGTGGACTCTCCAATCTCTGTAATATTCTGTATGTCAGGAAAATGGAAAATGCCCATCCATACTGGGACTGCCCAAATAATGGAAGATTGGTGTGATGCTAAGAACTGATATGATCATTCCCGAAACATCCCATTATCACCAAAATCTCCAATATAGGAATTTCCAATTTCCCTTTCCCTGTGTTTTAAATGAAGTGTATAGAAACGCTCTCTCTTGTTCCATTATATACACTATTCAAAGAATTCTGTTATATCTGTTCTAGAAGGGCAGCTGATCCTGCCAGAAGTGCTACGAGCCAATAATGTTCTGTGCTGCACCATTATCACTTTGCATCATTCCCAGGTGTCTCTGTGGACTACAGAAAACCACCCCCTCTCTATGTTATGGAGATGGAGAAGAAGGGATTAGTGTTCTGCTGTTCTAACGCACTTCCTGTCCTAGGGTGACAACACTGCTCCTCCACAGAAACAATAGTCAGTGAACATGGTCCCTCTAGGACAGGAAGTGTGCCACTGCTAAAATCACCAGCTGAAAAAAAAAAAAAAAAATCTAATGCAGCCACCATATCTAAAAACAAGTAATCTGCAGTATATTTTGATTTCTGTGTTTAACCGCTTCAGCCCCGGAAGATTTTACCCCCTTCCTGACCAGATCACTTTTTGTGATTCGGCGCTGCATCGCTTTAACTGACAATTGCGCAGTCGCGCGACGTTGTACCCAAACAAAATTGACGTCCTTTTTTTCCCACAAATAGAGCTTTCTTTTGGTGGTATTTAATCACATCTGCGGTTTTTATTTTTTGCACTATAAACAAAAAAAGAGCGACAATTTTGAAAAAAAAACGCAATATTTTTTATTTTTTGCTATAATAAAAATCCATAAAAAAACAAGAATTTATAAAAAAAAACTATTTTTTTCCCCTCAGTTTAGGCCGATATGTATTCTTCTACATATTTTTGGTAAAAAAAAGAAAAAAATCACAATAAGCGTATATTGATTGGTTTGCACAAAAGTTATAGCGTCTACAAAATAGGGGATAGTTTTATGGCATTTTTATTTGTAATTTTTTTTTTTTTACTAGTAATTGCGGCGATCTGCGATTTTTATCGGGACTGCGACATTATGGCGGACACATCGGACTATTTTGACACATTTTTGGGACCATTGGCTTTTATACAGCGATTAGTGCTATAAAAAAGCATTGATTACTGTAAAAATGTCACTGGCATGGAAGGGGTAACACTAGGGGGCGATCAAGGGGTTAATTGTGTTCCCTGGGAGGTGATTCTAACTGAAGGGGGGAGGGGACTGTGTAGGGGAGATGACAGATCGCTGTTCATACTTTGTATGAACAGACGATCTGTCTCTTCTCCCCTCAGAGAACTGGAAAGTGTGTTTACACACACAGATCCCGGTTCTCTGTGTGTCAGCCGCAATCGCATCGGCTCCAGGGATGAGCAGCGGGCACGTGCCTTCGGCTGCGCACCCATAGTGGCCACAGGGCGAAGCGATGTTACATAATGTCGCTTCGCTCAGCCGTGCCATTCTGCCTCAGTACAACTGCGGCGGCTGGTCGGCAAGTGGTTAATGCATCCACTGACTTCAATGCTGGGATTTACTAATGCATCCTCTAATACCTGCGTTGGGGGTTATTATGTCGTCTGGCACCAGGACTGGGGGGTTTTTTAATGCATCCGCTGACATCAATGCTGGGGGTTATTACCACAGCCTCAGATACCTGTTTTGGAGGTTATTATAGCATCCACTGACACCAATGCTGGGGGTTATAATTACATTGTAATTTAATTTGAGTTTAGGGGCGGGGCAGGGTAGGGGTTGGGTGGGGTAACTGATGGCGAATAACTCTTAAGGCCTGGCTAGTAGCTCAGGACTTGAAATTTTGAGCCCTGTACATAAGTATTCACAGCCTTTGCCATGACACTCAAAACTGAGCTCAGGTGCATCCTGTTTCCACTGATCGTCCTTGAGATGTTTCTATAGCTTGATTGGAGTCCACCTGTGGTAAATTCAGTTAATTGGACATGATTTGGAAAGGCACACACATGTCTATTTAAGGTCCCACAGTTTACATGAAGTCCAAGGAATTATCTGTAGACCTCAGAGACAGGATTGTATGGAGGCACAGATCTGGGGAAGGGTACAGAAACATTTCTGCAGCATTGAAGGTCCCAATGAGCACAGTGGCCTCCATCATACGTAAACGGAAGAAGTTCGGAACCACCAGGGCTCTTCCAAGAGCAGGCCACCCAGCCAAACTGAGCAATTGGGAGAGAAGGGCCTTAGTCAGGGAGGTGACCAATAACCCAATGGTCACTATGACAGAGCTCCAGCATCTGTGGAGAGAGGAGAACCTTCCAGAAGAACAACCATCTCTGCAGCACTCCACCAATCAGGCCTGTATGGTAGAGGGGCCAGACGAAAGCCACTCCTCAGTAAAAGGCACATGACAGCCCACCTGAAGTGTTTGCCAAAAGCCACCAGAAGGACTCGAGACCACGAGAAACAAAATTTTCTGTTCTGATGAAACAAAGATTAAACTCTTTGGCCTGAATGGCAAGCATCATGTCTAGAGGAAACCAGGCACCGTTCATCACCTGGGCAATACCATCTCTACAGTGAAGCATGGTGATGGCAGCATCATGCTGTGGGGATGTTTTGCAGCAGCAGGAACTGGGAGACTAGTCAGGATAGAAGGAAAGATGAATGCAGCAATGTAAAGAGATAGCTTTGATGAAAAGAGCGCTCTGGACCTCAGACTGGGATGAAGGTTTATCTTCCAACAGGACAACGACCCTAAGCACAAAGCCAAGATAACAAAGGAGCGGCTATGGGACAACTCAGTGTCCTTGAGTGGTCCAGCCAAAGGCCAGACTTGAACCCTATTGAACATCTCTGGAGAGAGCTGAAAATGGCTGTGCACCAACGCTCCTCATCCAACCTGATGGAGCTTCAGAGGTCCTGCAAAGAAGAATGGGAGAAACTGCCCAAAAAATAAGTGTGCCAAGCTTGTAGCATCATACTCAAAAAGACTTGAGGCTGTAATTGGTGCCAAAGGTGCTTCAACAAACTATTGAACAAAGGCTGTGAATACTTATGTACATGGAATTTTTTTCGTTTTTTATTTTTAATACATTTGCAAAGATTTCAAACAAACTTCTTTCATGTTGTCCCTATGGGGTATTGTTTGTAGAATTTTGAGGAAAATAATGAATTGTATCCATTTTGGAATAAGGCTGTAACATAACAACATTTGGAAAAAGCGAAGCCCTGTAAATAATTCCCAGATGCACTGTACTTTAAGGCCCTGAATACATTTAAGATATCCACATATCATTTAATAAAGATAAAGTCATATATAAGAGGTGTGTCTATTAAATATCAAGACTGTGATCCCACCTAGTAAACAAATCAGTCAGAACCGGTTAGAACTGCATGCGTGGTGACCTTAAACATGTTTGAACCTGCATGACAAGCAGCAACACTCTATGACGTTCAGTTGATTGTGAGTCACCATTTAGTTTGGTTGTGTTTTCTGTAGTGTGCCGAAAAAATGGTAAGTTTAAAAGCTGAACATGTCAATTTGAAATTTTTAGTAAAATTGCACAAACCAGAAACAGAATGTTTTCAAATTCTTACTACAGCTTATGGGAATGACAGCCTGTGTCGGGCGTGTGTTTGTGGCACAAAAGATTCAGCGAGGGACGTGAGAATGAGTTTGCAAAAGTTAAATCAGTGCCTAAAGGAACACATTTTGAGGCTCTTCAATGGCGGGCGGTCCGCTTTACGATAAAAGTGGTCTCCGCAGCAGATTCACCGCAAGATTACTGTTATCGGCGGCGGGAGAGGTGCCCACCCCCCTCCCGCTGCGTCCTGGTCGTCTCCGCTGCTTACCGGATCCGTTGGTAGCGGCGGAGACGAGCCGATCCTATCCCCTGAGAGGCGGGAAGTCGAGTGAGGGACTGATGGCCCCCACTTGACTCAATGCCACTGGATGACAGAAGCGACGTCAAAGCTCACTTCCACCCAACGGCCTTAAAGGGAGAATTTTTTCTTATTAAAAAAATAATAAGACTTTTTTTTTATTGCATTTAAGTGAAAATGTGAGATCTGAGGTCTTTTTGACCCCAGATCTCACCTTAGAGGTCCTGTCATTCTTTTTTTCTATTACAAGGGATGTTTACATTCCTTGTAATAGGAATAAAAGTGATCCAAACATTTTTTTTTTAAAGGGACAGCTTAAAAATAACAAGTAAAATAAATAAGAAACATAAGAAAAATAAACTTTAATGTGAAAAAAGAAACATCCAAGCAGCAGTGCACACAACTGAGGCTCAGTACATAAAGCATGCAGATGTGGTCAATATGTTCCGTTTTTGGTAGAATGTCTAGAAAGGGAGAAGATTCCCAATCTAACCGACTTTGTACACAGAATGACTGTTAGTGCTCTTTCACACAGGTGGCCAGTGATGGTAAAAACATGTGGCTGAGACACAGTTTTACTGCCTCCTGGCCTGGGCCTACCCGAATGCTAACATTACAACTTCAAAAGGCTGTACACATGATGTGGCAGCAGCAATTTTTAAAGTGGAACTTTATGATAGGGAATGATCAAACAGGAAGGAATTTTAATGCAGAAGAGACAAGCGTGGTCTCTTCTGTATTACAGCTACTTACCTCACTGCACAAATTCGGCAATGCTGAATCTGACGGAATTCTCGCACATGCGGGGGAGTGATGTCATCCCAGCCCAGCCAATAGTGACTGATGATCGAGACCCGGAAGCCGGTTGCCCGATGAGGTCAGTGACTGGTGTGGAGTTTCTGGATAGCGCGTTGCCGGATTGGCAGCGGATATAGTTCCGCTTTAACTCGGGTGCCTGTCAAACTCATCCACTGAGATCAATAAGACCGCACCACAGGCCAAGTGTTTGTGTCACAGCAAAGTACTGGAATGCAAAATTGCCTTTCGCATAGGCATGCACAGGGGGCGTGCCGGATGTGCCTGGGCACACCCTAATCTCCCTGTGCGCCAGGGCTGATGATAAGGCAGTACATCTTGCCCTTCTGTACCAGACCCGTGTCCTATTAGTTAAAAAAGAGGACCCGGGTGCCTGCCAGGCAGGAGGACTGACTGTACTACCGTATTGCAGACACCGGACCTCTTGCTCCTCCCCCTGCAGCGCTGCTGGCTTCTCCTCCTCTCCCTTCCTGCGGCTGCACTACAGGGAGATCAGTTGTAGCATCTGCGCCTCCATCCTGTCCTCAGTACATTTTCCAGTATTAAATGTAAGACATCAGGGGTCAGTTTAGAACCCTGTTATTCCACCAATGCCCTCCAAAAGGGCAGTTAAAAAAAATCTAAAAAAAAAATGTTTTTTAAAAAAATGAAGGAATCGTTCACTTGTAATTTCTGCCATGGCTGTGAAGCATAGCATTACGGCTGTGACATGTCCCCTAGTCACTGCCTCTGTTGCTCTGTGTTTGAGCTTTGGGGTGCACACCCTAATGCAACACTCTGCGCACACCTAGAGCCTTTCGACAATTAAAGAGAAACAACCGGCACCATGAAGAAGCAGTAGTGCTTCTGCTGCTCTACTACCCTTTGAAAAACGATTCACCACATATTGATTTTCAGAGAGCAGTAAGCACTGTCTGAAAAAGACCTTAGTCTAAGTGCCGGCTGCAGCAGGTCTGAGTCTGCGGACATTCTGGGATATTTACACTGTATGTTCCCCCTGAGGTTACAGAGATTAGATAAACCTCTCCAGCAAGTGACCATTCTGTGTCCTGAATACATTTTGTTGAAAAAGCCTTTGCTGTTTTTTTTTTTTTTCCCCGGACCTGGAGGTAGATTGGTGTAAATGGACACAGACCTATTTACATCAGCCTGCCCATAGCGCTGCATGAAGCTTCCAATCAGGCCCGTCTAAAAAAAAAGACAGGTGGACCCAATTGAAAAGCCTGTGAGAAAAGCCCCTTAGCCCCCGTTCACATTGGGCCAATTTGACATGTGATTTGAAATCGCATGCCAAATCACAGCCTATTGCCGGCAACGGCACTGTCTTAATCAGTGCGACGTCGACTTTGCGGCGGCGCACTGATTTCCAAAAGTAGCTCCTGCACTACTATTGGCAACTTTGGGGGTGATTTCAATAGACATCTGTGCATGAACCCGCACAGAAATCTTTCAAATCTCCCCCGAACCCACACTGAAATGCGAACGAGTGTGAACGAGGGCTAAGTCTTTGAAGTCAGACCCTAATGCGACTTTGGCAAAACTTGCATGCCACTTCTTTAACAGAAGTCAATGCAAGTCGGGCCAAAAGTAATGCAGGAACCTTTTTCTAAGTTGGAGTGACTCAAGTTGCACAGATTAGAACAGTTGCACTGAATGGGGCCTGACTTCTAATGCGAGAAAGTGCTCCAAAGTCAGAGCGATTGTTTTATCAGTGTGAACCGGGCCTTGGAGAGGCTAGTGGAGAATGTTCACCCCTATCAGAATAGAACACGAAAATATGGCAAAGGTGTCCCCCTACTAAACAGAACTGGATGGTTGAAGGTTGGAGCAATGAAGGTGGTGTTCTCTGAATAGAAAGAAAATGACATACCAAAGCTCAACTGCCTAATTAAACTTCAAAGGCTGGAGACCGGTGCTTAGGCTGGGAAGTTCCATCCCCCAATATAGCAAATTCCCAGTCAAGAAGCTGGCAACTTATTGGTTGAACTGGATGGTCTTTTTTTTTTTTCAACCAGACTAACTACATAACTTGGTGGACTTCTCGTTGCAAAATCTCTATTGGCTATTAATTAACATGTAGAGCGTCTATAAATGCTAAGGCGTTTTCACCACAAAAGCCTTCCTTATAGCACTGAGGAAGGCTGTTGTGGACGAAACACGTTAGCATTTATAGAGGCTGTACATGTTGATCTATGAATTGCTAAGGGTGTATAAACTATACTAGTGATTTCTTGTATGAGAGCCGCTGCTCTTATATCCACAGCGGACGAGAACTATAGCGAGAGCAACTCTTTCCGACAATACAAAAAGTATAGATTTTAGAGTAGAAAACAATGGTCCAACGAACACATGCATCTCTGCTTACACACCAGAAATTTCAAACCCCGCTCTGCCTGAAAGTACACTTATAGTAAAAGGTCAGGAAATGCCACCCCCATACTTTTTTCATGACAGGCACTTAAACACCTCCTCCTTGAGCACCAAGTGCATAAAACTTGTTATTGGAAAATTGTGCAGTGTGATAGAACATGACTTACTAGCAGTGCCTCAGCCTCTAGTTTCAAGAGACAAGCAGACTATAGGTCGGGCTTGTAGATTCTTCTTTTTTATATTATTATACAGGATTTATATAGCGCAAACAGTACAGTTACAATAAAATCAATACAGGAGGAATTTGTAGATCTGCAAGATTGTGCTTTTTTTTTTTATTTAAATAAAACAAGATGCTGTCCCGGGAATAAAAAAAAGCATTTGTAGTGCACAGTAAAGCAAAAGAATTGCAGAAGTCTGAGAACTCCCAGTTCCTCCATTTGTGTATTAAAAGATGAGAAATGAGAAGACTGGTGACAGATCTCACACCAGACACGCCTCCACTGCTCAGTTTTTCTTACCTGCGGTTATATTTCTCATAAGATTACAAGAACTTCAGCTGTAAATACCCCACACAAGACAAAGTTTTTTTTACTTCTGGATAAATTTAGGAATAAGTCAGTCAAGTTTTCACTGGGGTCTGTGACTCTGCTGGGGAGCTCTGACCTCACTTCCTGTCCCTGTGACAGCAGAACAAAATGACGCCTGTTCTCTCCCTGCCAGCAAGCTGAAGAGGTGGTCTTTTTCTCTGTGTGGATGCACGCAGTGGTCACTATGTAGAGGTTTTACATGCCACTTGCCAAGTCAGGCCTAGAGCTCTGCAACCAGCAACGTCTGACAAAGCAGCGGTGTGTTGGATATCTGCAGAGAGACCACTGCATCCACACAGAGCATGCTGGAAGGAGATAGGATTTTCTACTCAGGCCATGGCTGCTTTCTAAGCTTTCTTCATTCACATAGCCGATCAAGGCCATACACTGGACAGCCGCACACCGGAATGGATAAATCCGTCTTTTTATTCTAAATACAGGATCATGGGGTACACAAAAACGCGACTGTGGGGTGGTACAAAAATAGCTGATGCGTTTCGCACTTACATCAAGTGCTTACTTACAGCTATGAGTAAGCACTTGGTGTAGGTGTAGAGTGTAGAATTTATATGGCCAGAGAGCCAGAAAGAGGGCAAACCGTCCAAGGACCAAACCACCATATATTACGGGGACATGCATAGGTAATTGTAGACTGCGTGGTAGCCTGATCTCTGTCTCCATTCATAATGGCATAAACGATGAAGAGGGTTGGGACTTTAAATGAGATGCATGACAACGTGCATCTCCATCCCTGGTTCTGTATGGGAAAAGGAGGACTTGGGACTTTAAATGAGGCATGAGGTCAAGACTAGCAAGGAGTCGATGTAGAAAAAAATACATGTTATTCCTCAACAACCATGAATGGCAAAAAAATATAACAATAATTTTATACATGGATAAAAACATGGAAAAGCGTAGTATAGCAAAGCCATGTGGGTGATCGTGCTGTATGTCAACAATATCATAACATATTACATGGTACAATGAGAGAAACTGTCCTCCACGTCAACAGATCGCTTGGGACAACATATTGTAGTCTAGTCTGCAGTATATTGCAATTAAAACATATAAAACCAACTGTAGGGCATGTAGCATCTGTGTAAGCCTGAGGCGTTTCCTGGGATAGAGCCCACTCTTCAGGGGTGGATGCTGCATGAGTCTATAATGAAACATAAAAGGTAAATATGACAATAATCTAGTAGTTGACCCGGGCTTACACAGATGCTACATGCCCTACAGTTGGTTTTATATGCAATATACTGCAGACTACACTACAATATATTGTCCCAAGTGATCTGTTGATGTGGAGGACAGTTTCTCTCATTGTACGATGTAAAATGTTATGATATTGTTGACATGCAGCATGATCACCCACATGGCTTTGGTCTACTACGATTTTCCATGTTTTATCCATGTATGATATTGGTTATAATTTTTTGCTCATGGTTGTAGAGGAATAACATTTATTTTTTCTACATCAACTCCTTGCTAGCCTTGATTTTATACCCCATTTAAAGTCTCAAACCCTTCTTTTCCCATACAGAACCAGGGATGGAATTGCACGTTGTCATTCATCTCATTTAAAGTCCCAACCCTCTTCTTTGTTTTTTAAACAATTTTTATTGAATTATCAAAGGTATAACAGGTACATATATATGTATGGACGCAGCTGCTTTAGCGAACTTATACATCTATATATATGCACAGAAATGCAACTGTGTAACAGGGATAATACATAACAGCGTATTCATTTTTTTTTGCGTGGCCCTAAACCACAGGTCACTTAGGTTGTTCATTTTGTGGTGTATGTCTTCCTGTATTGTTAGGTATAGCATCATAGCATCTCTTTGTGGTGGTAGCTTGTAGTAGGTGCAGAGTCTCTTTTTCTTCCAATCTTTTTAGAGACTGTCTGGGAATGTTCTGTGTGTTAAAGCCTATAAATGTCTTAGTATGGGCTTCAGAATACGAGTTCCCGATCCTTGGGATTATTCCAGGAGGAAGAATGGAGGGGGCGGGAAACCTCCTGGTGATAGCTACTAGGGAGAGAAGAGAAGAGAAGATGGAGAAAAAGAAAAAATAGAGGGGAGGGTCTCAGGGTTCTGCAACCCTTTCCAACTCACTCCCCTGCCGCATCTTTTTGGTTGTTCTTAGTTTTGAGTTGTTTATATTCATCTGTGACGAAATGTCGCCAACATGACCATATTTTTCCTAATTTGGAAGGGATATCTTTCGCTTGGTGAATACGTTCCTCCACGTCTGCAGTTTTCTGTATCCGTGCAAACCAATCTGTTACAGATGGTGGCTCCGGGGAACACCAGTTTGCTGGGATGCACATTTTTGCTGCATTCACCATGTGCATGGCTAGAGAGCGCACATATGCGTTTTTCGATATCGAGGAGTGGTGCAACAAAAGCTGTTGGGGTGAAATCCAGGTTATAGGTGGTGATTTGGTTTGTGAGTCGGTGCACTTCCTTCCAGAAGGGTTGTATTTTGGGACAGTTCCACCAGATATGGAGAAGCGAGCCCGGCTCCTCCTCACATCTCCAGCAGTGGGAGGGGAGTGATGGGAATATTTTGTGTATTCTAAGGAGTGTTCTATACCACCTGGAGAATAGTTTGAACGCGTTCTCTTGTGCGGAAATGTTTACTGTTCCCTTGTGGATGCATATATAGATTTTTTTCCCAATTGTGTTCTGAGAGATCTATGGCTAGATCTTTTTCCCATTGGCAGCAAGGTAGGTTGGATTTGGGGTTGCGTTTGTTGAAACGTTAGGTGTATATGTAATGTTTAGACTTTTATTTACTTTATAAGCCTTGTGCATCTCATAGAAACTGCATTGGGACTTGTTTAAACTGCTGTAGAGCCCTTATTTGTACTTTAGGAGCTCATACATAATAGCATAGAAAGCACCTGTAAGACAACTGTCAATTCATTGAATGGACTTCCCCCAGTATGATAGGCTGCCATACATTAGAAAGGAACATCCAGAATACAGAGAAACAACTGCCTTGGCTACAAAACTATTGCCAAGCCACCAAGACAGGGAAGCCTTGTCCCTAGCATCAAGTGCATCATGTTGACGAAAGACCAAACAGACTTGTCCCATGATTTCACCTGGGTGCTATCACTACTGAAATCACTCTTCTCCCCTGGGCAATGCAATATATAACACTGACCATTTTTAATTATCTTTGGCTGTTGTATGCAAGCTCCAACATTTGTCAACAAGTGTGACCTAGAGCTAAGGAAAAATAGTAATGTATACGATCAGTATGAATTATTATTATAAATGCCTTTTTGTTTGTTTTATTATAGAAGTGATTCGTTCTATGTAAACATACACCCCTGAGGAAAGATTGAACTTCTGAAACACATCGGGCATTTTCCTTGCTCAGTCTGCCATGGTGACCTTCATCACAGCAGTCCAGGGAATATGTAGAACTGTATGCACCGTGTTGGTTTGAATATACACCAGCCATTTATAGTTGCTTCTTTTTAACAATAAAATTTGTACTGATTTTATACTCTCTGTTGACAACTCACTTTTTATGATTGTTCTATAATGTAATTTAGGCCGCTAACCCCCATTAGGGGTTTCTCCTTGTATGTACTATATATATATATATATATATATATATATATATATATATATATATATATAAACTGCATTGGGACTTGTTTAAACTGTCATAGGGGAGCCCTTATTTGTACTTTAGGCGCTCATACAGATCAGCATAGAAAGCACCTGCGGGACAACTGTCAATACATTGAATGGACTTTCCCCAGCCTGACAGGCTGCCATCTATCACGAACCTCCAGAATACATGGAAACAACTGCCCCAGCTACAGCCCTGTATTGTCAAGCCACCAAGATGGACAGCTTTATCCCTGGCATCAAGTGGATCCGTTTGATGAAAGACCAGACTAGTCCCATGATAACAGGATGTTGTGTTCCAAATGTCTGGAGAGTAATTAGGCAAAGGGAATTGCCTCAAAGAAGACTACCATCAGCAACAAGGAAGTCATACAGAAAAAAGGTTGAATGGTTTCTGGACTGGAGATCTGAGAGTCTGCAGACTCTCTTGGAGAAGGAACACTCGGGGATGTGTCCAGAAGTCCCAGATACTTCAAGTTATGAGTCTGAGCCAGAAATTATTTCTGAAGGTTCAGCGTGCACCCAAACTTTTCTAACATCTAGACCAGGGTTTCTCAACAGGTTGCTAGGGGTTCCTTGACCAATGAGCAATTTCTGCCTTGCAGATAACTTCCCACTGACACCATTGATCTTTTTAGCTATTTGTAAGGGGGGATTCTTTCCAATGACCAAAAGTGTAAGAAACATACTTCCCCCTGACCATCACACTAATGTATCATGCATAGTAGATATAGTAATTTTTTGCAGGGTTCCCTGAGACCAGAAAGCCATTTCAACGGTTCCTCTGTGTTGAAAAGGTTGAGAAAGGCTGGTCTAGACCATCAGAGAAGTTGTTCTGCAGAGCTCTCGTTGACTGAAAAGGTGGTCAACCAAGTATTCCACAATGGGAGTAACCCAAGAACACAGGGCCACCCTGCTGAACACCTGAGGTCCTTGTGTCAGATCAAATAGAGACATGAACTGAGGCCTTACAGAATAACACAGGAAGCATTAAGGAGTTGAAATGTTTTGCACAATTACAGGTAGGCATTTATGTCCACCAGAGCCATAAAACACCCCTGATGAAGGGAGCAATGACAAATCAGGTTGATTCAATCCATAATGTTTGGGGCTGAATGTAAACATTCACGGCCTTGAGGTCCAAGATAGGGGCAAGTGCCACCTCTAGGTTTTAAAAATGAACACGTTGGGAATAAAACCTCTGAAAACTTTTTTTGCAGCAGAAACTACAGCTATGACCCCCTTGGTCCAAAAGTCCTTAAGTGAAAGTGCCAGATGGATATCTGCAAGTCACTGAGGGGATATACAAGGAGGCTTGAGGTAAGATACTGAGGAGGGGGATAAAAGAACAAGACTGGAGCTTGTAGTCCGCCCATACCCAGGCATCAGTAATAAAAGAAATTCCCTCAACATAAAAAGTTAGTGGGGCATCATCATGCCAAGGAGTGTACACACTGTAACCTGAGTTAAGTAACTTTTAAGCTTATTTGCTAGGCAGCTTTGCGTTTGTTATAAGTATCTGTGTCAGTCTTGTATTCCTATAATTGTAATAGTTTCGTATGTAAAGCATTTTTGTTTAGTAAAAGCATATTAATACACTACAGAGGGCTGAGCTTGTATGAGAGACACTCAAGAGTCCTTGTGCCCCCCTGACAATGGTGAAACGCCAGGCCCCGATGCAACCCTGGTAGTTCTGCCTTTATGTTGGTTTTAAAAAACTGAGACTTTTTTTTTCTATTAGAGAAAAAAAAAATCCCCATTTTTGGATTTGGTGTTTACAGATGTGGTACAGATTCATCTATTCCTTTTTCTATTGTTTTACATAGTGCCAACATATCGAGTGCTATACAGGGCACACAAACATTCATATTGAACTCTGCAGGGTTTACAACCCTAAGTCCCCACAAACACTAAGGAACACATCAAATGCTTCTAAATAATCACATCAAATTGGCAATCGTCTGCAAGGGGCCAGAGCTCACTGGTTGTGTTCTGTGGAAAATCTCTGGGTTATCCAGGGGCACCTTATAGAGGGTGAGACCTGGGGTTGCAATACAAAAAAAAAAAAAAAAAAAAAAAAGCAATATTTAAAAGATTTTACACATTCCCATCAATGAGGTTGCCCATAATGATCCAGGGGGAGGTAGCAGCAAGTTCTCATACTAACAGAACTTTGCCTAGATTTTACATTTTGTTTTTTTATTGGATATTGGTCTCTTTAACCACTTCCTGACCACCTCACGCAGATACACTGTGGCAGAAGGGCACATACATGCAAATTAACGTACTTGTACATTGCCCTTTAAGAGGTCGGCTTGCAGGCGCCCGCCGGGAGCTCCATGACCGTGATTGCGGGTCCCGCTAATTGCGATTTTTTTTTACCAAAAATATGTAGAATACGTATCGGCCTAAACTAAGGCAAAAAAATGTTTTTTTATATATTTTTTTTTAGGGATATTTATGAAAGCAAAAAAGTAAAAAATAATGCAGTTTTTTTTCAATATTGTCGCATTTTTTGTTTATAGCGCAAAAAATAAAAACCGCAGAGATGATCAAATACCACCAAAAGAAAGCTCTGTGGGAAAAAAAAAAAAAGGACGTCAATTTTGTTTGGTAGCCACATTGCACGACTACGCAATTGTCAGTTAAAGCGAGGCAGTGCCGAAACGCAAAATGTGTTCTGGTCTTTGGTCAGCAAAATGGTCCGGGGCTTAAGTGGTTAACCACTAGACCTCTGGAAAGTTTTCATGACCAGGCCATTTTTAACTATTCAGCACTACACTACTTTAACTGGTAATTGAGCAGTCATGCAACACTAAGCAAGTTAAATTTATACCTTTTATTTCACACAAATAGCTCTTTTGGTGATATTTGATCAACATTTTGGTTTGCTTGGAAGTTAGCGTCAACAAACTATGGTGTGTAAATATAGTGGCATTTTTTTGTCATGATAGCATTCCTATCACACACAAAAAATATAAAAAAAAAAAAAAAAAAATTATATATATATATATATATATATATATATATATATATATATATATATATATATATATATATATATATATATATATATATATATATATATATATATATATATATATATATATATATATATATATATATATATATATATATATATATATATATATATATATATATATATATATATATATATATATATATATATACACACACACACATATATATATATATATATATATATATATATATACACACATATATATATATATATACACCTTTCCTGGGGGGGCTGTGTTTTAATCTTTGATCTGCTACCCAATAATTCCAGGTGTGTCAGATATAGCACAATGGGAGAGTTTGCTGATGTTCCTCTGGCCTACCCCCAATTTCATTACAAGTGGTGATGTGGGGGCAACAGCAAACACTACAGCAGCCAGTGAAGGACCAGGCAACTGACAAGCTGAACTGACAGGCAGCGACGGCACCCAAAACTCAAGACGTAAAGCGGAACTAAAGGGGTTAATACTCATCTTTCTAACAGTTCCTCAGCAGCACCTTCTCCTGTGTGACCTCTTTTGCTGGCACAGGATGAAGTCACTCATGCCCCTGTCATTCCAGCACAGACCAGCCAGGTGTTGTAAGCCGAGCTGCAACTCCAGTTCCACTTTTACACATTGCCCCCTGGAAACCTGAGTAAAATCTTACTGTGCCGTTTTAAATCAGTTTCTGATTTTTGTAATATTTTAACCTACAGGTAGAGATTTTGCAGACATCAAGCTAGCAGGGAACATTTGTGTCCCGGCTTATTGTTGAGACCACTGACCTGCATGGCTTATTTCAGAATATGTTGAGTCTAGCAACTGAAATGGAGCATCCAAAAGGTCTTTCAAGGCATATAGGCAAGACAATGACATTCTTTGTTTTGCTCAATCAGTGCAAAAAAAAAAAAAAAAAAGGGTTCTTTTAAGTCTATTAAAGCTTGTGACAGTCAGCGTTTACAAGGGAATCATCAGTTAGCACTGCTCATAGTTCTCTAGGGACTACAGAACACCTCACCCGTAAGGTTAATGGAGATGAAGTTTTGTAGTTCCAACACACCCTTGTCCCATGCAACAATACTGTCACCTCCACAGATACAGCATAAGCAAGCATTGTCATCCTAGTTCAATAAATATTTTAATTGAAGATCCCCAAGTGAAAAAGTCTTAAATAGGAACGCTAATGCAGCCTCCACAACTGGTAAGCTGCAATATATTACATATAAGTTTGCTCTTGGGCTTAGAGGTGCTTAAAAGTGGAACTAAAAGCATTAGTTCTCATTTTGCATAAGAACATCTCCAGCATTCCGTTCTTTGTCCATCTTCATTGGCCGGCGCTGGACTTCATTCCCACACAGGAGCTAGCCACTCCAGCACATAGGATTGGGCCGGCTGCTGCAAGCTAAGCTGCACACGCAGTTTATATCACTTGGATTGCTGAGATCAGGCAGGTAGCCTTATTTTATTGCAGAAGAGATGTTGCATGTCTCTTCTGCAATAAAAAGCCTGCCTTATCACAGTATGTAACAGTATTAGTTTAGTTCTGCTTTAAAGAATGTTACCCCAACATTTCATACTCCTGATATGTGCCTGCTGTACCATGTACTTGTATGAGAAAGTAGCCCGTCCTCTTTGGTTTGCTTTCTTTATGTGAAATCCCTGGTGATCCTGCCAGTCCCTCTGCTTCCCTATTAAAAACGGACCACACTAAGCAGGGGAGCACACCATGCTCAGCTCTCTAGCTATGCTGGGAACTCAGCCTGCTCTCCTCCAATAATCAGACTTGTCCTGACACTCTCCCCCCCCATGCACAGCCTTTCATGTGGAAGGTCAGTGTGCTGCTGCTTCTACCCCAGATTGTAGGCAGCTGAGAATAGAGGGCGTCATTTTTTTTTTTAAAGTGATTTATAGTTTTTTTATATCTATACACAAAGGGTTGTCTTTCATTTCAATTTAAAACTGAATGGGCTGTTTTACATGCACTTTGGAATTCAGGACAAAATATTCCTCTTATGATTTTTAACGAGTGTGAGGACAAAGGGAATGATTTAAAAATCAAAAATTGGAGCTGCACTCTACATCCAATCAGGTTTCATATTTCAAATCAAACTAAATGGTTACCAGTGCAATAAATCCAATTTTTGCTCCAGCTTTTACAAGCTGGTCTCCAGTGATGTTTTCAATTCACATTATACAGGTTAAATAAAGATAACAGATTGATTTTTATGGTGTTTTTTTATTTTAAAGAGTTTGAGCTGGTATCCAAAAGCATCACGTCCTGGCCTTCAACATCCTGGAGAAAAAAATAAAATAAAAACCCATCAAGACTTGCAGTATGGGAATGTTCCAAGTATTACACACTAAATGGCATTACAATTTTTCATTCTAATCAACTCCCCACGAGTTGCTTAAAGTGTTAGTTCACCTTTTCAAAAAAATTAAAAAAAAAAAAAAAAAAAAAAAAAAAGGTGAAGACTGTATCCCCCCCCATACCACTTATCTCCAGGGATGCTGAGCTGTCAAGTACCCATGCAGCTGGACCAGTGATTTGAAATTCTCACTCTTCCGTTTAGCATTTCTCAGGACGGATCAAAAAGGATTCACTGTACAGCCAAACGGTCCATCCCAGAAGCACTGCACAGAATGGCGAGATTTCAAATTCTCAGGCTGCTGGACCCAGTGTGTGGGCACTGACATTGCAGCATCCCCAGAGGGGATTTCGGGGGGGGGGGGGGGGGTTTAATACAGTGTTAGTACACTTCATTTTTCTGGAAAGATAAACACTTTAAAGAAATGCGACAATTAAAAAGAACGCCTTCTCAGACAAATGCCTCAAGGACATCAAGCAACGGGCAGTCTTGACTCAATGAACCAGCAGCCACAACACAGAACGTGATGTAAGCAGCAGCCCACTGGAAAAGGTTTACCCATTCAGACTCGTCATCGAATCATCACAGAAGGCTCATTTGTACCTCAGGAAAGTTGTGTTGGCTTCAGTACTCACCCATTATGCAGTGGGTACAGCTGGGGGCATGACGGGGGGCTGGGCCGCATCAGGCTTTGTTCCTTTCTGCTCAGAGATGGGAGTAGTTGGCAGGATCTCATCTTTAGGCTCCACAATGCTGACGTGGTCAGGCAGAGGCTTCTTGGGGCCAATCTTGCCACTGGGGTCCCAAGGAAGCATGATCTTCACCTTGATACCCAGCACACCTAGGAGGTGAATGATTCTTTTAGAACTGAAACATGCATTTGTACAAGTCCCTGGTCTTCCTATTTAATTTTCCTGGTGTCCTTCTCAGACAAATGCCTTTAAATCAATCAGGAGTATGGACACCAATCCAGTGGAGACCCCACATACAGAGACACAGAACGTGGCTTTGTATAGGAGAAACCTCCACCAGAAACGTCCAAGTCTGACTCGTCATCGAATCATCACTGAAGGACAGGAATTGCAAGAAACCTCGCCATTTGTCTTGTTCTAGGACAATGATGGAGAACCTTGGCACCCCAGATGTTTTGGAACTACATTTCCCATGATGCTCTGCAGTGTAGTTGAGCATCATGGGAAATGTAGTTCCAAAACATCTGGGGTGCCAAGGTTTGCCATCACTATTCTAGGACATCAACCCCCACAAAAGCAAAAACCTTTACTTAATTAAATGGTTGTGACAAAAGCCAATTCCAGCATCTTCTGGACAATGAAACTTTGGTGACTAGAAGCACTTTTGGACCTTAATGCATAGTTCCAAAGGGCTCTCCGATCTCCCAAATATTTGCAATATAAAACAAGTCATGGTGTTCAATTCCATTCTTGCACATTCACTTAAAGCTGAACTTTAGTGTTTCACATTAGTACGGAATTCTCTCCTGTACTAAAATATCTTACTCCAATTTCACCACAGTGTGCATTCGAAGCTGCAGCAATTCAGAGAGCCCACCTTGCGTTCTGTTTGGGGGACATCAGCATCATCTAGTCCTTTCCTTAGCCTGTCACTGGCCTCCCCCCTTTTGTTTACAGAATTTCATCATTTGCAATCAAGGAGCCTAAGCACCACTTGGGGGCATAACCTGGGATGGCCTCCTGTTTCCAGAAAGCCATGTACAGCACCCCTTCCACATCGCCAGGATCTGTCTGCATCGCATAGAAAAGCATATCATTGGGTCTAAAACAAGGTTATACACAAATATGTCCTTAGTACGATTATGTGGAGAAGAGGGATGAAACTGGGAAGACAAACATAAGGAAATTAAACTTCAGCTTTAACCTCTGTCGCAATATATGCTGCCTCTCGGCAGGAGGGCTTTAAAGCAGCAGTAAACCCTGGCGAACAAATCGTCAGGCCACAAGGCTCAATGCTAGTTATCTTCATAGCATGTTTTACTGGGATTCTTTTTCCGCTTTACTACTTGTTCCTGTGTTCCAGCCGAAGCCGGCACCATATTTGCTGTGTCTACACCTATTACACGTAGCTGTATACTTCCACCTTTTCTCGTGTGTCCGAGAAATAATAGTAATGGGCCCGAACGCTCGCACGTTTGCTATGCAAGTACTGATGACACAGGCATCAGTTATGAAGAGGCTGATGGCACACCGAGCATGCTGTCCATTGGGGACAAAACGAGCATGCGCCAGTGATATGCCAACAAAGATTGGTGAGATCTACATGGCAGAGGTTGGAATACCATAAAAACTCCTACATGCAAGTTTTTTTCACTTTATTTTACATGGCGTAGAGTAGGTCAGGAGACTTTACTACCACTTTAACGACGAGCGGCTGCATATGTGCGTCTATATGTAAACATTTTACTGTGCTGAGTAAATAAACTGATGCGGAAAGCTCCCGATGCATACTTAAAGGAAATCAGGAGTTTGACCACTGACAGCTAATCACAGCAATCACACGATCGGAATTCCAACCTTCCGGCATTTCCATCCACTTAAAAGGCCAGCAAGCTGCGGTTGGAAGTGACCAAAATTTAAAAATTTGATTCTTTCCTTGCAACCAATCTAGTTGAGTAAAATATGAAAAGGGGATAGTTGAATCAGGGAACGCCTTTCTCTGGATGAGGAAGCACATTCTGCCCCATGCAGGTACCGATCACCGGGATCCTCTCTCTGCACAAACTGACCCCTCAAAACCGTGGCACCTTTAAGCACCTCATTACAGCAATTACATTTCTGAGTCGCAGTTTAGTCCACTAACAGAAACTAATCTGGAGGATGAGGTATAAGAGGCTTCTTCTCACCTTGTCTGAGGAGGACGTGACGTACAGCTGTGTCCACGTAGTAGTTAACTGGGTCTCCACTGTGGATCATCAGGCCATCCACGAACTTCATGGACTTGGCTCTCTGACCTCTCAGCTTGCCGGACACGACAACTTCACAGCCCTTGGCCCCACTCTCCATGATGAAACGCAGAACACCATAGCAGGCTCTAATAGAGGAAGAAAAATCAAAGTTCAGACAAAAACCTTTAGTGTAATAATACACTGCAGATTTTTTACAAGGACAGTTTTAATATTTAGTATCATTTAAATATTCAAAATCTACACTTTTCTGTAAATGTCTATTTTATGTAAAGGAAATGCTTAACCACTTCCATACCGGGCCTTTTCTGGAACTTTGTTTACCAGTTTAAATTAGTATTTTTTGCTAGAAAATGACTCAGAACCCCCAAACATATGTTTTTGTGCACTCTTGGGAATAAAATTGCAGTCGTTGCAACTTTTTACATCAGTGTTTGCGCAGCAATTTTTCAAACTTTTTTTGGGGGGGAAAAAACTTTCATGAAAAAACAAAACAAAAAAAAAAAAATAAAAAAATAAAAAGTTAGCCCAATCTTTTTGTATAATGTGAAAGATGTTACGACAAGTGGATACCGAACATGTCACACTTTAAAGTTGTGCAAAAGCGTGGGAACGGCGCCAAACTTCGCTACTTAAAAATCTCCATAGGCAACTTGAATTTGTGGTTACATGTTTAGAGTTAGAGGTCTTGTGCGAGAATTATTGCTCTCGCTCCAACATTCACAGCGATACATGTGTGATTTGAGCTAGGTCTGCAACTAACAATTATTTTCATAATCGATTAGTTGGCCGATTATTGTTTTGAATAATTGGATAATATGGTCCTATAGGCATATGAACTGTAGTGCGTTTCT
Organism: Lithobates clamitans; assembly: GCA_037952925.1. NCBI lineage: Eukaryota > Metazoa > Chordata > Amphibia > Anura > Ranidae > Lithobates > Lithobates clamitans. The sequence continues at coordinate 1,392,842 of JBBGZY010000692.1, read as the reverse complement.
GCAAAAAGCACCAAAAACGCATAGGTGTGAACCAGGCTTAAGATGTTTAGTAGCAGCAGCATGCTTGTTTTTTGTATCACCTGTTATACGGGGTTAAAAAAAAAAAACTAAAATTAGCCCCTTTTATTTGGAGATAATCACTACTATAAGGGTTTTCATTTATACTGTGAAAGTAATATACTGAGCTGTATGTGTGCTGCACTGCATTTCCTGATATGTAAACAAATAATGCATTCTGTATGAAGGCCAACTAATCGGCTGGCCGATTAATCGATTCTGAAAATAGTTGATATTTTCATAATCGATTAGTTGTTTCGGCCCCAATTTGAATCGCTGTTTACATATGTGGGTGCGACTTGCGTATGCGTTTGCTTCTGTGGACAGGGGCTTTAATTTTTTTTTTCTAAACATTTATTTTCTCTTTTAAAAAAAATGTTGATCACTTTTATTCCTATGACAAGGAATGTAAACATCCCTTGTTATAGGAATAGTATGTGACAGGTCCTCTTTATGGAGAGATGTGGGGTCTACAAAACCCCACATCTCTCCTCTAGGCTAGAAAGAGCGAGATAAAAAAATAAAAATATACTGTCTTGGCCTTTCCAGCCACGTCCCCGGCACTATTCACTCCCGTGGCCCGGACGTGACATAACTTCGCGCCCGGGCTGCCGAGGGTCATAGAGCTCCACAATGCTGACGTGGTCAGGCAGGGGCTTCTTGGGGCCAATTTTGCGACTGGGGTCCCAAGGAAGCATGATCTTCACCTCGATACCCAGCACACCTAGAGGTAAATATTAGAAACTAAACATGCATTCATACAAGTCACTGGCTTTCATCTCATTTTCCTGGTGTCCTTCTCAGACAAATGCCTCTAAATCAATCAGGAGTATGGACACTAATCTGGCGGAGACCCCACATACAGAGACACAGAACGTGGCTTTGTATAGGCGAAACCAGCAGAATTGTCCAGTCTGACTCGTCATCGTATCATCACCGAAGGACAGGAATAGCAAGAAATCGCCAGCATTTCATCTTGCTATAGTATGTCAAAAAACTTTACTTCTATAGAATGGTTACGACAAGAGCAAATTCCAGCATCTTCTGGACAATCAAACTCTGGTGGCTAGAAGCACTTTTGGCCCTTAATGCATCGTTACAAAGGGCTTCCCAATTCCTTAAGTATTTGCAATCTACGTTTGTACTGGATTCTATTCTGTACTGAAATTACTTACGCCAATTTCAACGTACTCAGTGTGCATTAGAAGCTGTAGCAATTGAGAGCGCACCTCACATTGTTTGGGGGACATCGGCATCATCTAGCCCTTTCCTTGTCCTGATTGTCACTAGGCTTTCAGTTTGGTTTACAGGATTTAGGTTTTCAAATCAAGGCCAAGCACCACTTGAGGGCATAACCTAGGATGGCCTCCTGTTTCCAGAAAGCTATATACAGCACCCCTAACCACACAGCCAGGATCTGCCTGCATTGCATAGAAAAGCATATCACTGGGTATAAAACAAGGTTATATTCAGCATTATTTACTTCCGCCGGTCCGGACACGACGTAATAACGTTGCACCCAGGCCTCAGAGGGTCAGAGATCTGGTCACCAGAAATCTCTATGTTCCATTTCCGACAGCCAATTCATTCTCTGGCTCGCCAATCGCATGGGCAAGCCGGTAGAAACACCGGAGGGTGGCGGGGGAGTTGGGGGTGGGGAGGATATGGGGGGGGCCAATGGTTGGGCAGGAATTTCCTATCCTGCCACCTGTAAGAACGATCAAGCGGCTGAACTGCCGATATGATTGTTATGGTGCAGAGAAACACCGGCCGAAAAAGGTGATATCTGAATGATGTCTGCAGCTGCAGGCATCATTCAGATATCCCCACTCGAAGTCAACGTCATATGACGTCCTTGGGCTGAAAGTGGTTAAAAGGAGAAGTGCAGGAATTGAAAATACACTTACCTACCAAGCTGTCCCCTATTGCCTCCAAGCCAAGAACTGAGCAATCACATGAGCGCTGATCACTCAGTTCTCAGGTCCGCTCTGAGCGACAACTGTCACCACTCTGTGCCTTGCGCCTCCAGCTCTCACTGGAGTGGAGGAGAGGACAGGAGAAGCTGGCTCATGCTCAGTGGCGCACTAAGGCTGAGCAAGCTGCTGATCAAGAACCTCAGAGTCTGGAGCCACTCGGACAGTGGGTTTTGGCTTCATGGTAAACACTGGAACTCCATTACTGGCTGCCCTAAGGCTGAAGAAAGCCAGAAGCAGCTTCAGTGAGGATGGCAATTAGTAAGAATGCGGAGCAGTCATTCATGGGAGCACAGCAAGTATGTGCCCCTTAATAGAACCTGATCCCAGCAGAATTTCCATTTCAGGACCAATCAAATCCACAGTCAACAGTGACCCAGAAGGGAAAAAGGTGAATGTAGGGCAAGCAATAGGAGCACCACCTGAGAGTACCTTATCCCAGCACTGAATCTGCAAACACCAAGACCATATCCATGCTGATTTTCACTCAGATGTAACTTTTTATGCAAGTTAGGAGGACCAGACCAACTCCTAATTGTACATTTTTTTAAATGGTTGTAAAGGCTTAAGGTTTATTTACCTTCATGCGCAGCAAGCAGAATCCCCCCCCCCATACCCGAGCCCCCTCTTGACCGAGAGGTGCATGAGAGCCTCGATGAGTCGTTGGATCCCACTTCCATCAATTACAGGCAGTGAGCCAATGAGGAGAGGAGCGTGGCCAAGTCACAGCTGTGTGAATGGACAGGAGTGAGCCTGCTCAGGTGCCCCATAGCGAGAGAGGCCAGGAGCGCTAGGGGGGGACCCAAGAAGGGGTTTAGGGCTGCTCTGTGCAAAACCACTACACAGAAGGTAAATATAACATGCTAAAAAAAAAAAAATATATGCCTTTACAATCACTTTTAAGTGGCTGTAAACCCTTACAATGTACTTTTTACTACAGCAAAGCTTATAAGGATTAACTGTAGCTACCTCGGATATCTCCTAAACCTGAACGGTTTAGGAGATATCCCCTGTATCAGCATGTTTAGGAGATATCCCCTGTATCAGCATGTGCCGACATCATCGGCACATGCGCACTGAAGCAATGGCTCATTCGTGCCGTTGCTTCAGCTAGTGTGCCATCATTGCGGCTCCGGCCAATCACAGCGCCGGAGCACGCAATACCCGGAAGTAACTCCAGTAGCGAGTTTTTTTTTTAGTGGGTTTACAAACACTTTAAATCATAAGTTCACCTTAACAGAAAAACCTGTAAGGTGAACTTACACAGGACCCCCTGCTCAACACCCCCCCATCCCGCTGACTTGGAGCATGGCGATCCCCATTCTGAGCCCCGCTATAGCTCACCGGTTCGGGCCTTAGAAATTCTGTCATTCGCGGGTCTTCTTCCCCGCTGAAGACTGGCTACGTAGGTTCCGATTGGTTGGCACCAATTAGAATGCTCCTAAACGTCCCTCCTGATGGGGGTACATTTCGGAGATTGAGCTGCAGGGATTGCACTACCCCCCCCCCCCCCACAGTTAGGTCCATACAACGTATGGACATGGCGGCAAAAGGGTTAAAGGCCGATTAAAAAAAGGGGGAAAAAAGCCAGACACCCCTCAGAGCAGCTGAAAAAAAAACGTGAAGTGTGCATGAGGCCTCAATTACTTGCCGACCGAAACAAGTGCTGGGGGTTGGGGATCCCCGCTTTAGAAAATACTCAATACCTAAAAACCACCAACAACCACCATCCTACTATCGCACCTCACAGAAGGTATCTGCTTTCAAAGACAAGCCTGGGCAACACTCCAGATTAGTCTAATATTCTCAATCCACCAATATGTGTACATTAAATTTCATCTCACCTCCTCACAGCCAGTCCTCCCAGGAGCTTGTAACGCAGGGATTCAGCCTGAGCGATGGCACACAGACCCCTTGTGGCAACTTTCTCTGCATACAGCTAAAGGAAGAAAAGGAGAAATCTTAAACATTCTATTCTTCATAATTTCCATAATATCCTTGAACAAAATTTCCTTCAATTAAACTGACAAAATTGTAAGTCATGCTTGTTGGCACCCCCCACCCATCAATTACGTAAGGCCAGTCCTAATAGCTTATCTATAGATGGCACTGTACGTGAGCTTCAGTCTAAACTGAAAAATCTAGGGGTGATATTTGATGCTAGTTTAACCTTTGATCCACATGTACAAAATGTCAGAACATCTCCACTTGAAAAAAAAAAAAAAAACAGTGCTTGGCTGCATCCTATGCAATCATCCACCATAGCTTAAAAGCTGATCCATACATTTGTGTTTTCCCGACTTAACTACTGCAATGCTCTACTCGCTGGTGTACCTAAATCCATTATAAATAGACTTCAAAAGGTTCAAAAATCTGCAGCCAGAGTACTGACTAGGTCTGGTACAAGTGATCACATTACCCCTATCCTGCAGTCCTTGCAGCACTGGCTTCCCGTCAGGTTTCGCATAGGCCAAGATTCTCTTGCCTAAAAGGCTCTTCATGGCTTGCACCCCATTATCTATCTGAACTTTTATCAACTTACTCCCCTCCTCAAATTCTGGTTTGCTGTGTCCCCCCGCCCCCCTACACTCAATGTGGGACTGAGCCAGAGTACGTGCCGTTTGCTTCAGCGAGTTAGCCGTTACTGGCGACATCACTTCCAGGGGTTACTTCTCGGTAACGCGGCTCCAGCGCTGTGATTGGCCGGGGCCACGATACCCAGAAGTAACCCCCGGGAGTGAAGTCGCCGGCCAGTGCGTTGTACGGGCACCGCAGCAAGGGCTTCGATCTCAGGCGAGTATTACATAATGATCTAGTACGCATAGCATACTAGGTCATTATGCCTTTGTCTTGCCGGTGTTAGTTTGAGGTTCTTTTTTCCAAAGTGGGTTTACAACCACTTCAAGGGGAAGGAAAGGCAAAATGATAAGCAAAGCTGAATCAAAAAAACAAATAGTAAGGGGACGTTCACAATTAAACAGATTTAGCAGGTGGGCAGCTGCAAGTTATGGAGGTTTGGCAGGGAGTGGTGTGATGAGCATTTTAGCGCATCACACCAACTCCCTTTTAATTTAATTTCAAGTGCCTAAATCAACACTAAACGTCACGCTGATGTGTGACGGCATGCGGTGCTTACATTTGTGCTACAATAAAAAGCAGCATGTCTGCATTTTACTGCAGCTCATTGCACCGCACAGGGAATGGATCTTGTTCTATCGAAAAATAGTTTCTATGTGCCCTAGTGGTGAATGGTGTTTATCCAGTGCGGAAAACCACCAGTCACCACACTGCATGAACCCCTAAAATGTTGCTTGAATCATTTTACCTTTATACAAACCTGTAAATAACCCCCAAAATTAAACCCCTTTTTAGCATTAGGTACGCAAATATTTAATCCATTTTCATTCCATAAAAGAAAACATAAATTGTGTACAGGGACCCAAGTCACTGAAAAAATGAAATGTGGATGTTTCTCAGACAAATGCCTCGAATCAGTCTTCACGCATCACCAGTCACACATGCCAGGAGTAAAGGCGGGCAGCAGAACACTACCCATCCATACCACTGGCAGTGCCAAGAGTGAAGTTGGACTCGTCATCGAATCATCACAGAAATCATCCAGCAAAGTGATACTAAACACCGCCAGATCATCCAACAAACTCACCTCCACACTGCCCTCAGGAAAACCGAACCTCTTCTGGACTACAGCAGTCAGCTCACGGATACGGCGCCCCTTCTCACCAAGGACATTCTGGGTCCTGCAAGTAGACAGAAGATTAGTGTAACAGCTTACAAAAAGCAGCATGGGCTAGGATTATACTATGTTGCAGGAAAACCACAATGAATGCCCCCTCTAACACAGGCAAATAGTAACTAAAGCAACCATAACAGCTTATTGTGTGCTGCAGGTGAACAGGCGGCTAAAGGTGTACACTGCATTTCCAAACTGAGCAAATTTTTAATAATGGTATTTTGTAGATGGGGGCATTCTCTGCAGCATGGAATAGCAGAGTATTAACCCCTTCCCAAGGACTGTCCCTGGAAAAGCCAGGAGATGGACGATTGGCTGTCACATAATCGAAAAGCTCTCGATAGCTAGTATTCATTGGGAACTTTACGGTAACTGCTGGCTAGCATGCTCTTAGCACAGCAAGTGGTTTAAACAGGGCTGATTATATGCTGCAGCTAAATTGGGTCAGAGCCCTTTAACACTGAGCCGCCTGCCGCTTTACCGTCGTTTTAATGGTGTGCTTTTAACCCCTGCTAGCGGCTGAAGAGAGTTAATAGCATCACCGTACCACCGCTGTTGAAGCGCTTTGGCAACGGTGCCCATTCATTTCAGTGGACAGGGCGTAGGAGGAGCGGTGTGTACACCCCGCTGCTCCACCACCCCAAAGACGCTTGCAGGACTTTTTTTTTTTTTAACTTCCTGCCAGCGCCCCAGAGTGAAAGCACTTGGGCTTTCACACTGGGGAGCATTGAGAGACGTTTTCCAGGCGCTATTTTAGCGCTAAAACGCCTCCAGTGTGAAAGGGGTCTTAAGTAATCTTTAATAGGTGGCACAGTACAAAAGTTTCCTCTCATTTTAAATGACAGATTTAGCATGTGGGCAGCTGTAATTTGTGGACTGCAGTGAGTGGTGCGATAAGCATTTTAAAGAATCACATAGTTCATTTTATATTTAATTTTATTAGAAGTGCTTAAAATCGACACCAATTGTCATTAAGTGTTGTGCTGCTGTGTGGCGACATGCAGTGCCTGCCTTTGAACTACTAAAAAAAAATGCAGCATGTCTATTTTACTGCAGCTCACTGCACTGCAGAGCGAATAGAATGTTTTCCATAGAAAACAATTGATTGAAAAAAAAAAATAGTTTTCTTTGTGCCCTAGTATCCAGTGCGGAAAAACACCAATCGCCACCGATGTGTGAACGAACCCTTAAAATATTGATTGAACAAACTATTTTCCCTTTATACATACCCGTAAACCACCCTAAAAATTACCCAAGTTATACTTTTTTTTTTCAAACATCAAGTATGCAAATCCATTTTTTATAAAGGAGAAAAAAGAAAAGCTTGTGTACAGGGACCCGAGCCACTGAAAAAAGGAAATGTGGATGTCTCTCAGACAAATGCCTTGAATCAGTCTTCACGCTTCACCAATCACACATACCAGGAGTAAAGGCGGGCAGCAGAACACTACCCATCCATACCACTGGCAGTGCTAACAGTGAAGTTGGACTCGTCATCGAATCATCACAGAAATCATCCAGCATCCTGCCCCCTCTAACACAGGCAAATCGTAACTAAAGCAAACATAAAACAGCTTATTGTGTGCTGCAGATGGACAGGCGCTAAAGGTGTACACTATTTTCAAACTAGCAAATTTTTTAATCGTGGTATTTTGTAAATGGGGGGCATTCACTGGGGCATGGAACAGCCCTTCATGACTACCTCCCGGCCCCTTCAGGGCTGGAAAAGCCAGGAGGTGGACGATTGGCTCTCACATAATTGAAAAGCTCCCGATAGCTAGTATGCATTGGGAGCTTTCTGGTACCCACTGGCTACCCTGCTCTTAGCATGGTAAGTGGTTTACACAGGGCCAGATATATGCAGCCACTCAGCATTAAGGCCCACCCAACGAGTGGCCACATATGTATGTGGCTGGCGTCAAGGGATTAAGGAAAACTTGTGTTGGTAAGAATAAAATACAGCCAAAACCTGTGTCTTCAATGAAAGTCCAATCAACCTAAAAAAACGCTTCCCAAATTGAGAAGTAAATATTTTTTTTCCCAATGATTCCTTACCTAGGTGGATGCTGCATCGGTCCCCTGGCGCCTCTACACTGAGAACCGAGCAAACCACCGGCGATTGCTCGGTTTTCAGAGCTCCGCGAGCAGAGAGCCACAAATTGTCAGTCCAGGTACCTGGCGGATCCAGACTGTCGGGATGACGCGGTGCCTGAACTGACATTGGTGGCGTCAGCAGAGAGTGGACATCATCCCACTCTCTGCTGAAAACGGGTCACAGGAGTGCTAAGCTGACTGTAATCCTCTGACCCAGAGGAGAAGTACAGCCAAACAAGCTTTGGCTATACTTCTGCTTTATAGCAGACCATCACTCACCTGAATCACCAAGATCCCTTTCACACGGGGAGACTTCGTTTTGCTTAGCAGAGGATCAGTCCGCTTATCAGAGAGGGGGGATAACGAGTCTATATACTCACAGTATACAGAGTGAACACAGGCAGAGCCCACACTGCTCTATGGGCAGATGGGTGTAAACGAACTCCGCTGTCTGTTTACACCCCACTGCCCTCCAATACACCTAGACGGACGGAGGGGGGCGGCATCCCTTCCGTTTTTCTTTTAGTGGACCAGATTGGAGGTAGGCGGATGTAAATTAACACCGTTTATATGAAGTCTGTTTACACCCACCGGTCCATAAGGGTGAATAAACCGTTCCAATCAAATCTGCCTGAAAATCTGACAGGTGGACCTGACCGGACCCTGTGTGTGAAGGGAGCCTTAACCTCTGTATGTCCTCCACCTTCAGTAATCTAAAACCAAACAGGATTTTTCTTTTTACTCCGTATACATTCTCGTCTGAAGACAGCGAGCCGGTAAGTTTATTTTACTGCTGAAGAGTCACTGCATGACTCTTGTGTGATAAGAGCCGGTCTGCTCGCAGTTTAATCATTTTGGACTTTTAGTTTTCGCTTCAAGTAGAAGATACAGACATTCGGTTAATCCTTCTCACCTGGTAGCCAGAATGATGATCTCAGTCCTGGTTGGGGTGACTCGGACCTCCACACCGGAGTAGCCATCTTCAGCCAGCTCGCGGGTCAGGAACTCGTTAAGTTCAGCTTTGAAGATGCCATCGGCGACAAACTGTAAACACACAAGTTACAAGTTTTTTAACTATGCGCTAAGCCATTTCTACACTGACTGATCCTTACAATGTACCAATAATTGGCTTTATCACGATTGGCCAACTTGGGCCTGAGCAATCCATTCTGGGAATAAGGTAACATTGTCTTCTCACACCCAGGAGTATCAGGTATTTGAGGGCCCCAAAGAGTGATGTGGGAGAAGGGCAAAGGTATATTAAAGATTGGTTAGGGATATGCAGCTTTCCAAGAAAACCTGGCACTCCGGCCTTAACTGGCCAATTACCCGCCTCTTATAATGCCCCCCCAACACACTTTACATGCCGTGTAGAGGACTTTATCCCCCATGGAAAGCACCTAAACCCAGGGCTTAAATGGTAACCCCCCCCCTTTAGCAGTATGTGACATCCATATTTAGGGTGTACCATTTTGCTAAGCATGCAGGGTCCTTCTCCCTCGCAGGTGCCACCAAATGCTAAATGGCAAGAGATCTGTGAATAAAAGAACTACAAGTCTCACCTGCCTCTGTGGCAGGCAAATTTGTAGTTCTCAATGGGATAAAATTGCAGTGATCGGCGTCAACTTATCCTTTAAAGCGGAGTTCTGCCAGATTTTCTTCTTTTTTTTTTAAAGTCAGCAGCTACAAATACTGCAGCTGCTGACTTTTAAAATAAGGACACTTACCTGTCCAGGACGCCCGCGATGTCAGCACCCAAAGCTGATCTATCCCTCAGCTGTCAGGTGCTGCCGCCGCCATCCTCTGTAAGGGAATCAGGAATTTCACTTCCGGGTTCCCTACTGCGCATGAGCGACTCGCGCTGCACGATTCCACTGGTCCCTCCTGTCTCCTAGGACCTGTGTGTCTCCCAGAAGACAGCGCGGGGGACGGAGAAGGTGCCGGAAGTAGCGTAGATACCCGCGGGTGGCTCGGGTATCCATGCCCAGAAGTGCTAGCAAAATACCTGGATTAGACAGGTATCTGCTCCCCCCCTGCAAGGTGCCAAATGTGACACCGGAGGGGGGGACTGGAAAAGCGGAAGTTCCATTTTTGGGTGAACCCCGCTTTAAACAGGCAACTAAAATCGCAGTGTGATTGATAGGTGGGAAAAGCCTGGTGTCCCCGGACTGTCAGATCCCTACAACATTCAGAGCCGTGTGTAACAAGCGCTCCAATGTCATGTTCCTAATTCATTGGAAGATCATATATAACATTCTGTGTACTTGTAACCTGAATGCACGGTGCCAATATACAGAAGAGGGGTATATAGACACAGGCTGCACACTCAGGAGACATTCATTATACACACCGACCAGCCACAGGACCTCTATACAAGATACACACAGTCATTAGACACATCTACAAACCAAGAAAAGATCTAACACCGGGCGCACACATTCTGTCCCCAATACAGGCCAGACACATCCTCAGGGCAACATGAGAACACAAACATGTACATGAATCTACACCACACACACTGTACACAGTACACCCCACACACACTATACACACCCCACACACACACCACACACTGTACACACACACACACACACCACACACTATACACACACACCACACACACCACGATTAAAGAGCTGTGTACAAATCCTGCACACCAAATACTGATCATGTCACACTTGGTGCACAGACACCGATAGAAGCAGACATGACCCGGGTTGCAAAGACACTGATGGAAGCAGTCATGGCCTGGGTGCACAGACACTGATGGAAGCAGTCATGGCCTGGGTGCACAGACACTGATGGAAGCAGTCATGGCCTGGGTGCACAGACACTGATGGAAGCAGTCATGGCCTGGGTGCACAGACACTGATGGAAGCAGTCATGGCCTGGGTGCACAGACACTGATGGAAGCAGTCATGGCCTGGGTGCACAGACACTGATGGAAGCAGTCATGGCCTGGGTGCACAGACACTGATATAGAAGCAGTCATGACCTGGGTGCACAGACACTGATAGAAGCAGACATGGCCTGGGTGCACAGACACTGAAATAGAAGCAGTCATGACCTGGGTGCACAGACACTGATGGAAGCAGACATGGCCTGGGTGCACAGACACTGATGGAAGCAGTCATGGCCTGGGTTTACAGACACTGATGGAAGCAGACATGGCCTGGGTGTACAGACACTGATATAGAAGCAGACATGGTCTGGGTGCACAGACACTGATATAGAAGCAGTCATGGCCTGGGTGCACAGACACTGATGGAAGCAGTCATGGCCTGGGTGCACAGACACTGATGGAAGCAGTCATGGCCTGGGTGCACATACACTGATATAGAAGCAGTAATGACCTGGGTGTACAGACACTGATGGAAGCAGTCATGGCCTGGGTGCACAGACACTGATAGAAGCAGTCATGGCCTGGGTGCACAGACACTGATAGAAGCAGTCATGGCCTGGGTGCACAGACACTGATAGAAGCAGACATGACCTGGGTGTACAGACACTGATATAGAAGCAGACATGACCTGGGTGTACAGACATTGATATAGAAGCAGTCATGGCCTGGGTGTACAGACACTGATGGAAGCAGTCATGACCTGGGTGTACAGACACTAATATAGAAGCAGTCGTGGCCTGGGTGCACAGACACTGATGGAAGCAGTCATGACCTGGGTGTACAGACACTGATATAGAAGCAGACATGGCCTGGGTGCACAGACACTGATGGAAGCAGTCATGACCTGGGTGTACAGACACTGATATAGAAGCAGACATGGCCTGGGTGTACAGACACTGATAGAAGCAGTCATGACCTGGGTGTACAGACACTGATAGAAGCAGAGCTCTCCATACACAGTCTCTCTCCCCTCCCCCACACTCCAGGCACAGAGTACACACAGTACCCGGATGGTGCTCAGTCCTCCCAGCCGCCATGACAGCCGGTCAGCCCAGGCCGCCTTGTATCCGCCGCCATCCTCCACCGTCTTCCCGCCTCACCCCCCGCACCTTCATCCCCAGCATCGTACATAGCCCCGTCCACACCCCCGGACCTGTATTCCCCGCCGACACCGGCCCCATCCGCCCTCACCTTCCTCTTCTTCGAGATCTGCACTGCCATCTTGCGCGGCGCTGCTGGAACGAAAGGGAGAGTACTTCCGGCGGAAGTTTCTAAATAGGGCTACCAGCCGCCGGAAGCAGTGTGGCTCCAGCCGCGGGGGGTGACGGGAGATGTAGTGCTGGAGGGTCACAGAGCTTATTATAGTTTTGCTCAGTCAGGCTCCATGGCGGAGTGTGTGAAATGATGTGTACAAAATGAGAGTACTCCACCAACACACAGTAATAATAATAAAAAATAAAGATTTATATTGATCACTGTGATTGACCAAGCAATCTGTTGTCCATGTCAGGTATAGGTAAGATGAGGTGACTACATGACAGGGTTTGGCTGTATAATGGGGTATGGACTGTGTGCTGCTCCACTATCACTCGCAAAGACGTAGATAATACACAGGTGCATTTCATAAAATTAGAATATCATCAAAAAGTTCATTTACTTCAGTCATTCAGTTCAAAAACTGAACCTCATATATTTTATATAGATGTGTTACACACAGAGTGATATATTTCAAGCATTCCTTTCTTTTTATTTTGATGATTATTGCTTACAGATAGTGAAAGTCCAAAATTCAGTATCTTAGAAAATTAGAATATTACATAAGACCAATAAAAAAAAGGATTTTTAATACAGACATGTTGGTTTACTGAAAAGTATGTCCATGTACAGTATAGTATGCACTATACCAATACTTGGTCGAGGCTCCTTTTGCATGAATTACTGCATCAATGGGGCGTGGCATGGAGGTGATCAGCCTGTAGCACTGCTGAGGTGTTATGGAAGTCCAGGTTTCTTTGATAGCGGCCTTCAGCTCCTCTGCATTGTTGGGTCTGGTGTCTCTCATCTTCCTCTTGACAATTCCCCACAGATTCTCTATGGGGTTTAGGTCAGGCGAGTTTGCTGGCCAATAAAGCACAGTGACACCATGATCATGTGACCAGGTACTGGTAGTGTGGATAGTGTAGACAGGTGCCAAGTCCTACTGGAAAATTAAATCTGCATCTCCATAAAGGTGGTCAGCAGAGGGAAGCATGAAGTGCTCTAGAATTTCCTGGTAGTGGACTATGCTGACTTTGAAATAGCAATCAATGCCGGAAACTCAATTGCTTCCTTTATTAAGCACTAACAGCAGTATGACATCTAAAGTGCTAAGATGTTTTGGCCAGAGCCTTCCTCATAGCGCTAACTTTGGACTTGAGAAAACACAGTGGACCAACACCAGCAGATGACATGGCTCCCCCAATCATCACTGACTGTGGAAACTTCACACTGGACCTCATACAACTTGGATTCTGGTCCTCCCCACTCTTCCTCCAGACTCTGGGACCTTGTTTTCCAAATGAAATGCAACATTTTCCACAGTCCGTGATGATTTGGGGAGCCATGTCATCTGCTGGTGTTGGTCCACTGTGCTTTATCAAGTCCAAAGTCAGCATCTTGATCACCGCCATACCAGCATCCTAATCACTGCCATTCTGTTCTCCTGATCACCACCATACCAGTACCTTGATCATTGCCATACTAGTGTCCTGATAGCCGTCACACAAGTGTCAACAGAGCCAATGTCCCTGACTGCAGTGACACCAGACCGCTATACACCAGCACCACTGTCCTGATCACTGCCACACCAGTGTCAACAGTAAGTTTCACCAGAATCTGAATGCCATGTCCAAAAAAAAAAATACACCAGAGAGGAGACATTCCATCTTCTGAGCAGGTCTATAAACCAGAGGCTCAGAGAGTACAGCTGAACAAATGGCTCTATATTTAGGATGTGTCTGGTCTATAAACCAAAGGCTCTGGATGTACAGTTGGATAAATGGTTCTATATTTAGGATGTGTCTGGTCTATAAACCAGGTGATCTGGATTACAGTTGGATAAATGGTTCCATATTTAGGATGTGTCTGTTCTATCAACCTGAGGATCTGAATGTACAGTTCAATAAATGGTTCTATATTTAGGATGTGTCGGGAGTATAAACCAGAGGCTCTGGATGTACAGTTGGATAATGGTTCTATTTTTAGGATGTGTCGGGAGTATAAACCAGAGGCTCTGGATGTACAGTTGGATAATGGTTCTATTTTTAGGATGTATCAGTAGTATAAACCAGAGGCTCTGGATGTACAGTTGGATAATGGTTCTATTTTTAGGATGTATCAGTAGTATAAACCAGAGGCTCTGGATGTACAGTTGGATGATGGTTCTATATTTAGGATGTGTCTGGAATATAAACCAGAGGCCCTGGATGTAAAGTTGGATAAAGAGATCAGGATGTATCTGGTTTATAAACCAGAGGCTCTGGGTGTACAGTTGGATAAAGAGCTCTATATTTAGGACCAGAGGCTTTGGATGTACAGTTGGATAAATGTCCCTATATTTAAGATGTATCTGGTCTATAAACCAGAGGCTCCTGATGCACAGTTGAACAAAAAGCTCTGTATATAGGATGTATCTGGTTTGTACAGTTGGCTAGAGATGGGCCGAACAACCCCCTGTTCGGTTTGCAGCAGAACTTTTAAACATCGCAAAAGTTCGGAACCGAATAACAAACTTGAGTGAAGCCTATGAGGCCAGAACTGGTAAAAATAAAAAACGACTATTTTGAAGGCTTATATGCAAGTAATTGGGCATACAATGATTATGGGGTCTGGGTACTGCCCTGGAGGACATGTATTAATGAAAAAAAAGTGTGTAAAAAACATAATTTTTAAATGAGCAGTGATTTACTGATGCTTAAAACGGGATTCCGGCCAGCTGAAAAAAAAAATTTTAAGTCAGCAGCTACAAACACTGTAGCTGCTGACTTTAAATAAGTAGACTTACCTGTCCTGGGTGCCCGCGATGTCGGCCGCCCGAGGCCGACCCGTCCCTCGGCTCTCAGGTCCCCGCACCGCCATCCTAGGTAAGAGAAACAGGCAGTGGAGCCTTGCGGCTTCACTGCCAGTTTCCTACTGCGCATGCGCGAGCGGCGCGGCGATCTGTGAATGGCCCCGTGGTTTTCTGGGAACACACACAGTTCCCAGAAGGCAACGGGGCCGCTCAGCTAGGAGCAGAACACGCCACGGAATAGGAACAGGCAGATTAGGAAGACTGCCTAGCAACAAGGGTTCAGGTAAGTTTAAAAAAAAAAAATTTTGTCAAATGTTTTTTTTTTTTTTAATTTTTTAGGATTTTTGGTGCAATTTTTTTTTCAAGGTGGCCCTCCACTTTAAAGTGAAACCCTCAAAATGAGAAATAAAAATAAGAAAATACTTTAACTATAGTGCCTGGGGGGTTGGCAGAATTGGCCTTGCTGTCAAAAATTAAAATTTGATGCCCTGCTCAAACAGGTGTGGAAAAATTGGTCTTTGGGTGTCAGTGGTGCCTTCACACCATAACCCTATAGAAGTACTCTTGATGAAAGCAAGATTTGGCCTTGCTGTCAAAAATTGCAATGATATGCACCTTTTAAACAGGTGCGGAAAAATTGGTCCTTGGGTATTAATTGTGTCCATGAAACCTACTCCGAAAATTTCTTCCAGATGAAATCAACTCCCACAAAGATAGGCAGCCTAGACAGTCTTTCAGAGATTTGAGATCCAGAAAGCACTAAATCAGCAACATAGGCGTGCGCACACATTCAGACTCCAGAAGAGTGTGTTGCCCACATTCAGACTCAAGAAGAGTGTGTTGCCCACATTCAGACTCAAGAAGAGTGTGTCGCCCACATTCAGGCTCCAGAAGAGTGGGCCATTCAGGCTCCAGCAGAGTGGGACTTTTAGGCTTCAAAAGGGTGGGCCATTCAGGCCCCAGCAGGGTGGGTCTTTCAGGCTCCAGCAGAGTGGGCCATTCAGGCTCCTGAAGAGTGGGTGCTTCAAGCTCCAGCAGAGTGGGCCATTCAGGCTCCAGAAGGGTGGGCCCTTCAGGCTCCAGAAGAGTGGGCCCTTCAGGCTCCAGAAGGAGGGGCCGTTCAGGCTCCAGAAGCGTGGGCCATTCAGGCTCCAGCAGAATTGGCTGTTCAGGCTCCAGCAGAGTGGGCCGTTCAGGCTCCAGAAGGGTGGGCCATTCAGGCTCCAGCAGGGTGGACCGTTCAGGCTCCAGAAGGGTGGGCTGTTCAGGCTCCAGAAGAGTGGGCCATTCAAGTTCCAGAAGGGTGGGCCGTTCAGGCTCCAGCAGGGTGGGCCGTTCAGGCTCCAGCAGGGTGGGCCGTTCAGGCTCCAGCAGGGTGGGCCGTTCAGGCTCCAGCAGAGTGGGCTGTTCAGGCTCCAGAAGGATGGGCCGTTCAGGCTCCAGAAGGATGTGCCATTCAGGGTCCAGAAGAGTGGGCCTTTCAGGCTCCAGAAGGGTGGGCCGTTCAGGCTCCAGATGGGTGGGCCATTCAGGCCCCAGCAGAGTGGTTCTTTCAGGCTCCAGAAGAGTGGGCCCTTCAGGCTCCAGATGGGTGGGCTGTTCAGGCTCCAGAAGGGTGGGCCATTCAGGCTCCAGAAATTTCTTCCAGATGAAATCAACACCCAGAAAGATAGGCAGCCTAGACAGTCTTTCAGAGATTCAAGATCCAGAAAGCACTAAATCAGCAACATAGGCGTGCGCACACATTCAGACTCCAGAAGAGTGTGTCTCCCACATTCAGGCTCCAGAAGAGTGGGCTATTCAGGCTCCTGAAGAGTGGGTGCTTCAGGCTCCAGCAGAGTGGGCCATTCAGGCTCCAGAAGGGTGGGCCGTTCATGCCCCAGAAGCGTTGGCTGTTCAGGCTCCAGAAGCGTGGGCTGTTCAGGCTCCAGCAGAGTGGGCTGTTCAGGCTCCAGCAGAGTGGGCTGTTCAGGCTCCAGCAGAGTGGGCTGTTCAGGTTCCAGCAGGGTGGGCCATTGAGGCTCCAGAAGAGTGGGCCGTTCAAGCTCCAGAAGGGTGGGCTGTTCAGGCTCCAGAAGGGTTGGCCGTTCAGGCTCCAGCAGAGTGGGCTGTTCAGGCTCCAGAAGGGTGGGCTGTTCAGGCTCCAGAAGGGTGGGCCGTATAGGCTCCAAAAGGGTGGGACGTTCAGGCACCAGCAGAGTGGGTCGTTCAGGCTCCAGAAGAGTGGGCCGGTCAGGCTCCAGAAGGGTGGGCTATTCAGGCTCCAGCAGGGTGGGCCTTTCAGGCTCCAGGAGAGTGGGCCATTCAGGCTCCAGAAGAGTGGGCCCTTCAGGCTCCAGAAGGGTGGGCCGTTCAGGCTCCAGAAGGGTGGGCCATTCAGGCTCCAGAAGGGTGGGCCGTTCAGGCACCAGAGGGGTGGGCTGTTGAGGCTCCAGCAGAGTGGGCTGTTCAGGCTCCAGCAGAGTGGGCTGTTCAGGCTCCAGCAGAGTGGGCTGTTCAGGCTCCAGAAGGGTGGGCTGTTCAGGCTCCAGCAGAGTGGGCCGTTCAGAAGAGTGTGATGCTCACGTTCAGACTCCAGAAGAGTGTGACACTCATGTTCAGATGCCAGAAGAGTGTGATTCTCATGTTGAGACTCCAGCAGAGTGTGATGCTCACGTTGAGACTCTAGTAGAGTGTGATGTGCACATTGGGACTATACCAGACATTGAGACTCCACTAAAATGCCAGGGGAACCATGGCAACATCTCCTCTGGCAAAGATGGGGGCAAGGTTACAAGAAAGGATAAGCAGATACTGGTGGTAGGGGATTCAATTATTAGAGGAACAGAGAGGGTAATTTGTCACAAAGACCGTGAACTCCGAACAGAATTTTGTTTACCAGCCGCTCGGGTTTGGGACATTGCAGATCGGATGGACAGATTGTTGCTTGGGGCTGGGGAGGACCCAACTTTCTTGGTACATATTGGTACCAATGACAAAGTTAGAGGAAGATGGAGCATCCTACAAAATGATTTCAGGGACTTGGGGGCTATATTGAAGAAAAGGACCTCCAAGGCAGTATTTTCAGAAATACTACCTGTACCTCAAGCCACACCAGGAAGACAGCAGGAGCTTAGGGAGCTTAACAAATGGCTGAGGAACTGGTGCAGAGAAGAGGACTTTGACTTCATGGAGAACTGGGCTGACTTTGTGGTCAGTTACCACCGGCTCTATAGCAGGGAGGGACTGCACTTAAATGGGAGGGATGCAGCTTTTTTGGGAGTGAAAATGGCCAACAAGTTGGAAAAATTTTTAAATTAGGTGGTGGGGAGGAGGGATCAGAGGAAGACAAGGAACACGAGATAGAGGATCTTCGAGTCAAGCCATCATCACTGGAGTGTCCTCTTAAGTCATCGCTCTATGGAAGGATTTACATTAGCATCGGACTCCAGAAGAGCAATATCACCAGTACTCTTCACAAACAGGAGTGCCACATGGTTTTCTCGCAGTCGTGCTTTGGTCCAGCTATGAGGGGAGGTTGGAGACTGGTAGTCTTTTCTGCAGGCGTGTGTTGGACCAGCTATTAGGGGAGGTTGGAGGCTGATAGTCTTTTGTGCAGGCATGTGTTCGACCAATTATGTGGGGAGGTTGGAGGCTGGTAGTCTTTGCTGCAGGTATGCGTTGGACCAGATATGAGGGGAGGTCAAAGGATGTTTGTCTATTCTGCAGGCATGCATTGGACCAGCTATAAATGAAGTTGGAGGCCAGCAGACTTTGCTGCAGGCGTGTGTTGGACCAGCTATGAGGGGAGGTCGGAGGCCATTAATATTTTCTGCAGACGTGCCTTGGACCAGTTAAAAGGGGAGGTCGGAGGCCAGTAGAGCTGCACGATTCTGGTTAAAATGAGAATTGCAATTTTTTTGCTTAGAAGATAGATCATGATTCTCTCACGATTCTCACGGCGTAACATCATCTTTCACATTAAACAAAATAATTGGGCTAACTACTGTTTAGTTTTTTTTTTATTCATTGAAGTGTATTTTTCCCAAAAAATTGCGTTTGAAAGACCACTGTGCAAATACAGTGTGACATAAAATATTGCAACAATCACCATTTTATTCCCTAAGACCCTTGCTAAATGTATATATAAAAATCTGATATTAACTGTAAGAAACAAGTGTCAGAAAAAGGTTTAGACTTTAAGTGGTTAAACTTCCTGCATATTCACACAGAAGTTTTATCCCTTTGATCTAAGATGGAAGAGTTACAATGTTGTTAAAAACTTGGTTTGGTAGAAAGCCGGAGTGAGCAGAGAACTCTCTATACTTGTTACATAAAAGAATCGGGGGAAACTTCAATACAGATCGTCAGAGGGGGTGAATCGAGATTGCAATCTTTAAAGATTAATTGTGCAGCTCTAGAGGCCAGTAGTCTTTTTTGTAGGCGTACGTTGGACCAGCTATCAGGGGAGGTTGTTTTTTTTTCTTTTAACTTTTTATCATCTGGTACTGTCGAACCAGCAATAAAACAGTGGCTGGAATAATATAAAATTTTTTCACAATAATTGGTGGAAATAATCTTTTTGAGTGCTAGAGACTTTATAAACCTAACACCAGTATCACTACAAGCACCCAAGACTTAAAGGGGTAATAGGCATTTACCCTGGAAACATTACATTAGAGGGACACAGAAATCCCAATCATATGAGGTCTCACTGTGAACAAGCACAAGCCATAAGGAAGATCCAATGGGATGTCTGGGAGCTCTATGTAGCTTCACCTATGAATGCAAATAGGTGCAACAAAAAAAACCTCTGTTTTAACATTTTTAACTAGTTTAGACACTCAGGGATGGACATTGGACATTTTCACTTAGGGATGTACTCAATTTTGTTGGCAGCGGTTTAGACATTAATGGCTGTATGTTGAGTTATTTTGAGGGGACAGCAAATTTATACAAGCTGTACACTCACTACTTTACATTGTAGCAAAATGTAATTTCTTCAGTATTGTCACATGAAAAGATATAATAAAATATTTACAAAAATGTGAGGGGTGTACTCACTGTTGTGAGATACCGTATTTCTCAGTTTGGAATTGTTATGCCGCGTACACACGGTCAGACTTTTCGACCGGACTTGTCTGACGGACGCCGACGGACCAAATCTGGCGGACAATCCGATCGCGTGTGGGCTTCACCGGACCTTCAGCGGACTTTTCCAGTTGCAAATCTGACGGACCTTAGATTTGGAAAATGCTTCAAATCTTTACGTCGTAACTCCGCCGGACCCAGAAATCCGCTTGTCTGTAAGCTAGTCCGACGGACAAAAACCGACACTAGGGCAGCTATTGGCTACTGGCTATCAACTTCCTTATTTTAGTCTGGTGTACGTCATCACGTACGAATCCGTCGGACTTTGGTGTGATCGTGTGTAGGCAAGTCCGGTCCTTAGAAAGTCCATTGAAAGTCCGCCAAAAGTCCGTCGAAAGTCTGTCGGACAGGCTGTCGGACTTTTGTAGCTGAAAAGTCAGACCGTGTGTACGCGACATTAGAGTAGAGTTAGGGATCGCACTTTGCAGAGGGGCCTTGACGTGGCAGTGCGGCTTCACATATATTTGCATCCAATGTAAATTGTGGAAACAGTTTAGACTTTTTTCTTTATATTTTGCTGGCTAGCTGGTAAGTATGCTGGGGAATTTTGTGTTTTGGATTGTTCTGTGAACTTCCATACTTAAAGCAGAGTTCCACCCATTTAAAAGTCAGCAGCTACAAAAAATAGGATTTTTAAAACAGCTTACCTGTAAAATCCTTTTCTTGGAGTACATCATAGGACACAGAGCCTCAAGTAATTACTTGGTGGGTTAAGGGCCTACCTTCAGGTGTTGACACTGGTATAACCAATACAGGAAGTTGACTCCCTTTTATAACCCCTCCTCCTTCCAGGAGTCCTCAGTTTTTGTAGCCAAGCAATATAAGCAATATACTCTCACCCCATAAAACAGAGGGGCGGGAGCTCTGTGTCCTATGATGTACACCAAGAAAAGAATTTTACAGGTAAGCTGTTTTAAAAATCCTATTTTCTTTATCGTACATCATAGGACACAGGGCCTCAAGTAATTACTTGGTGGGATGTCCCATAGCAATGCTACTTGAGAGGAGGGAGACACAACCCGTAGGGCACCCCCCGACCTTGAGGAATTATACTGCTGCCTGCAGCACACTGCGCCCGAAGGCGATATCCTCATTCCATCTTAAATCTACTTGATAAAATTTTGTAAATGTATGCACTGAAGACCAAATCGCGGCCTTGCAGATCTGTCCTAGGCTTCTCCCCTTACCTTATCCTCGCTGCAGGATACTGCTGATTTAACAGACAGATCCAACCTTCACCCATCACGGCGGGCTTCTGTTCCTTTGGACCTGTATAGCACCCCTCAGGAACAACTTTAGGTAATATGAAAAACCAAAAAGAGTCCTGGTTCCTAGGGTCCAGCTCTCAAAGAGAAGCTTACAGGCAAAACCTCGTTCTTCAATGCGAGGCCCAGGTACCATCCTATGGCCTCAGTGGCAAGGATGGATCCGGTTGTGGAGTTTTTTTAAATCCAGCATGGATCCCTTCCTGGAGCTCCTCAGAGCACATCTTCACTCGTGACCAACACCTTAGACACTGGCGAAAAAACTGAGGACTCCTGGAAGGAGGAGGGGTTATATAGGGGAGTCAACTTCCTGTATTGGTTATACTAGTGTCAACACCTGAAGGTAGGCCCATAACCCACCAAGTAATTACTTGAGGCCCTGTGTCCTATGATGTACGATAAAGAAAGTGTAGCTGCTGATTTTTAATAATCGGACATTTACCTGTCCCATAGTCCAGCGATGCAGGTGAATGAAGCCCCGACACTCTCTTCGGTGCCGGCATTGTAACTGTGGGCCACAGCTGGGCACGCACTGCGCATGCACGAGCCACGCTGCGCGCTGTGAATGGCCGGGCAATCTTCTGGGACCTGTGACGTGTCCCAGAAGATTTCAGGGAGGAAGGGGGGAGAGGTGAACTTCCTTCCGGCGCCGTGGAGCCCCGAGAGGAAGTGGGATCTGGATGCCTCCAAAAACTAGGGGATCCGCTCCCCCCCCCCAAAAAAAAATGACATGCCAAATGTGGCATGTCAGAGGGTCACCATCACTTAAAGCGGAAGTTCCATTTTTGGGTGGAACTCCACTTTAAGCGCCAAATCACACTTTTGTGTTGTGGTAACATGCAATACTGCAACCTATGTTAATACACGTTACAAGCATCAGTTTGTTGCAATGCCATCCATCGTCAATGATACCCCAACACATTGAGCCAAAGCACTTCCAACACACATGCGTTTGCAACGCAACACAATGCAGACCAAGGCACTACCATGCATTGTTAAGCATCATGGCAGAAGAAATGATGTGTATACTTTATTGTTATATTTGTTATATTTGTTATATTATGTAGGCGGCACAGTGGTGTAGTGGTAGCACTCTTGCCTAGCAGTAAAAAGGGTTGCTGGTTTGAATCCCAACCACGACATTACCTGCCTGGAGTTTGCATGTTCTCCCTGTGCCTGCGTGGGTTTCCTCTGGGTACTCCGGTTTCCTCCCACACTCCAAAGACATGCTGGTAGGTTAATTGGCTTCTGTCTAAATTGGCCCTAGTATATGAATGTAAGTAAGGGACCTTAGATTGTAAGCTCCTTGAGGGTAGGGACTGATGTGAATGTATATGTAAAGCGCTGTGTAAATTGACAGCGCTATATAAGTACCTTAAATAATAATACTATGCCTCAGTTTTGAATGAACTCAGTGCACGATCGGTACCAATCACTGGCAGCAATCACTGGCGGTATTCATTCAGAAAAGGAATGGGCTGGTAAATGACTTACTTACCATCTCCTTCCCCTGCTTTCCATCCTAAAAGGATACCTCACAGCAGGCAGCAGGAGGGAAAGGAGGGGAGCCTGGCAGCACTGCAAAGATGTGGGAGGGACCAGGGGAGCACCCAAGGGGGCCCAGGCTGCAGAAGGAAGGTGATACTGGGCAGGAGGGGCAGTGAGGGTGGCATTTACTGGAACTGAGCCCCTTTATTTTTCCTCCTGCAGCAGCTGAATGCGAGCAGGAGAAGCCAACTTTCAGCTGCTGCAGGAGGAAAGTACAGGGGTTGGGTTCCAGTGAACGCCAGGTAGACAGCTGGTTGCGGACCCCTGATATATATAAATACATCAAAATCAAAGTCTTCATTAGAAGGAGAAACACATCAGGAACTGCATAACAATCTCTGTGTGTGACGAGAAGGCCTGGCTCGCAGTCTCTGCTCTAATTCACCCTAAAGGTGTTCTATCAGGTTGAGGTCAGGACTCTGTACAGGCCAGTCAAGTTCCTCCACCCCAAACTCGCTCATCCATGTCTTTATTCGGTCCACTGGTGTGCAGTCAAGTTTGAACAGGAAGGGGCCATCCCCAAACTGTTTCCACAAAGCAGGGTGGATTTGATTTAAATCACTAGTAAAAAAGTCTTGATTTAAATCATAATTTTTAAAGCGCAACTGTCATCTCTGTCCCGCAGCGGCTCCTCCTCTGACCCGCTGTTGACTCACCGACAGTCCCATTCACTTTAATGGGACGGCTGGTGATGCGGCAGTGACACAACAAGGTGAGGGACGTGGCGGCAGCAGGTGAGTGGAAGCCGCTAACAGGCGCTGCCATGATGGATCTGAAATGACAGGTGCACTTTAAATTTAAGGACTTATTCTGGTAGTTGGAATCTATAATATTAGCAAACAAAATGAAGGTTTCCTATTTAGAATAATAAGCTGTCAGGTTGTTAAAACAGCGATATCAGAACCGATTCAATCATCCAGTTTGTAGTGTACATAGATTTGCAAAACAATGGGATAAAGGAATATTCCTGAACTTTGTTTTATCTCATGGTTACTGTAAAATTGTGTGAATGCATCAATGCAGTGCATGTTATCTCAGCTTGCAGAGCTTGGATTCATTGAATGAGTTTACCAAAAATGTAAATATTGCAGAATATACAGCCTCATGCTATATAACGAAGCTCAATTTTATGCTACATAAACTAAATGATTAACGTATCCTAAATAGAAAACTATCTTTAGATAGATTTTTACTCCAAAAGCATTTTATTAACATAAATTTGATTAAAATTAAAATTTAAAAAAACTGATTTTTGTTTTTTTTTACAAAATCATTGATTTTTAGCCACCCTGCCTCAAAGTTGGGAGCATAAAATTGTCCAAAATGTCTTGGTATGTTGATGTCTTAAGAGTTCCTTTCACTGGAACTAAGGCCAAGCCCAACCCCTGAAAAACAATCCCACACCATAATCCCCCCTCCACCAAATGATTTGGACCAGTGCACAAAGCAAGGTCCATAAAGACATGGATGAGCGAGTTTGGGGTGGAGGAACTTGACTGGCCAGCACAGTGAACTCAACCCGATAGAACACCTTTGGGGTGAATTAGAGTGGAGACTGCGAGCCAGGCCTTCTCGTCCACATCAGCGCCTGACCTCACAAATGCACTTCTGAAAGAATGGTCACAAATTCCCATAGACATGCTCCTAAACCTTGTGGACAGCCTTCCCAGAAGAGTTGAAGCTGTTATAGCTGCAAAGGGTGGACCAACTCATTGAACCCTACAGAGTAAGACTGGGATGCCATTAAAGTTCATGCGCGTGTAAAGTCAGGCGTCTCAATACTTTTGACAATGTATACATACACACAGTATAATACTGTATATCTGGCAGTTGCCTTGTGAGCTTCTATGACCTGAGCCAGGTAGCTGTTGTGAAAATGTAGCCCCATGCATAAGTGTTGATATATGGACTCTGCATGTTGGATATAATATGCATTTGTCTAGATAATATTTTCTAAAAAATGCCATATAAGAATGAACAGTGCATCCAAATGTTAAAGTGAAACCAAACTCAAAAAGTGAAGATTTGTGGTTATAGGAGAAAATTGGAAATGTTAATTGTCCCTAAGCAGTTCCTTTGGTCTTGAATTAGCGGTGTACGCTCTGGTATGGGGGTGTGCCTGTCACTGGCTGCAAGTCTCCACCAAAATGGCCACCTCCGTACGCAGTGACACTGTGCAGTGAAAATTGTTTTTTTACCTTTAAAAAAGGACATTCGACATGTGCTTCACACCTATACTACACCTGTGCCATACCTATTTAGCATCTATACTAAATCCATACCACATCTATACTGTACCTATACTGCATGCAGATTAATTGCACTGATGCTCTTAAAGGGCTCCAACGATAGTTGACAGAAGAACATTTCTGCCCCTCCTATAATAATTATTCTGCAAGCCCCCTTTGTTCCCCTGCCCACTCTGCTACCATCCTCCCTTTCTTTTGGACAGTGCATATCCAGTCAGTCTAGGATTACCATCACCACCATAAATGTGCTCTGGCAGTATAGTTCCAGCACTGCTGATCTGGATGCCAAATGTTATCTTATGCCTAGTACTTACTGTGAATCACTTTGTATGCTAAATGGTGTTATCGTTGGAAAAAAATAACAACATGTAATGTAAAGTTGTTAATAAACTGACAATACTGTATGCATTATACCCATCTATGCAGCAGGTGGCACTGTGGTGTTATAGTGTATAGTTCATGTTTTCTATGATATAACAGGATGTATTGTCTATCTCAGTGCATGTACTTGTATATTCCTGCTTCCTGTTCATGTTTCTCCATGCTGTAAGACATGTAATATATTTCTACATACAAGTTACAGCCATTTGCTGTATCCAAGAAGCTTACAGCGCTTAATTGCAATACTCTGCACAATAGGTTGTGGGTCCCAGGCACCCAGAGGCACTGGAAAGACTACTCAGTGAGTACAGCAAGTCAGTGAATACTGTATACAAGCTTCTGAAACATGGCAAGTGGTTTAGATGTGAAGTTTGCTATTGCAAAGCAGAACAATGCCAATTACCAGCTATGGAAGTTTAAACTACAAATGTTTCTTTAGCAAGGATGACTTGTGGCAAGTGCTGAATACAGACAGACCCACAAACAGAAAGACGGAGGAATGGGATAGGAAGGATAGACAAGCAAAAGCTACCATAAGCTTACTAGTGGAAGATGATCAGCTTATTCACAGAAGAATAGAGAAAACAGCCAAAGGGATGTGGACTTCATTACAGAAACTGCATGAGCGTTTAACTCTAAACAGCAAACTGTTTTTGCTACGAAAGTTATTCAAGATGATACTAGAAGAAGGCCAGCAAATGTGTGACCACATGCATGCTATGCTAGAGATCATAGTGCAGCTGCGTGCCATCGGAGAGGACATCGGAGATAACCATATTGTTGCCCTGCTCCTCTGCAGCCATTCAGAGACATATACTGCTCTTAATAACGCTTTAGAAACCAGACCTGAGCAGGAGCTCACACTAGCGTATGTCAAAGGCAAATTAATCGATAAATATGACAGAAGGAAAGAAAATACGCACCATGATGACAAAGCTCTTAAGAGGCACAAAGCACAACAAAGAAAGCAAAGCCTGTTTTCACTGTAAAATGACCAGTCACTTAAAAAAGGACTGTTCTATCTGGAAAGTCGAGCAACGAAAGCTAGAGCTATTCACAAAAGATAGAGTCAAAGCAATCACAAAGGAAACTGCAGACACATCATGGAGTGGCACCTTTAAAGTAACACAAAGCAGCAAGCCACGCGGTTGGTGCATGTATATTCCTGCTTCCTGTTCATGTTTCTCCATACTATAAGACATGTAGTTCATTTCTCCATAAAAGTAAAGCCATTTTCTGTATCCAAGAAGCTTCCAGCGCTTAATTGCAATACTCTGCACAATAGTTATTACCGTTATTAATCCATTTCATGCTTGCCTAGTTACCAACCATATTGGGTGACAACATATATCTTTGCCTTTACTACCAGGTTTGTGCCTGGTTTATTTGATATAGCACTACTATTGTGTACTAAGCATTAGTTTCTGTGATCTTCGGTGATATTGTATGTTTGTATCCGCAACATGATGTGCCAGAGAGGTTGAGGTTCTTGAGAAGGTCGAGGCGCAGAATAAAGGACCCATCCTATCCAGCTGCTCCTTTGGAGGTAGTCCTAAATGACCATGTCCTTCAGGATGTCCACATTCTCTGACCATCTCTTTTATCATACCCCCTACTTTTTGTCCACACCCTGTTGTGTGTCTGCTGTCTCTGAGAATGAATATTCACTGAATGTTATGTGTGGCAATTTGGCAATGTCATTGGCGATACTTGAGACCCCTCATATCAGCAAAGTTGGCCAGCACTGAGCTATACCATAACCTGTATAAATAAGAAACTTTACAGAGGTACTGCCATGAGTAACCACCATGTGGCAGCAACGTACCACTCAAAAGAGCATTATTATGTCAGCTCAACATAAATATGAACAGAAAATCTACTGTAGTTCCATGGGGTCTATAGACATAGAAGAAAAGCAATCACCCAGTCTCTCAGTCTGTTTAGTGCAACAGTAATCATTACATTTCATAATTCCTTTAATATTTTTAAATGTTTTTATTTGGTCATATATTACATGTGATATTGTTTTACTTTTTCTATGTACAGAAATATACTGGCAATTTACAATATCCAAAGCTCATATTAAATAAAGTTTATTTATGCAATTAATAAATTAGCAAACAGTAAAGCAAGGTAAGTAATAATAGGCATGCTAGACATGTGCTTATAGGCACCACTACTGTCATATCTTTATTGCCTATATACCACAGTTGTTACTATCTAATACAGCAGATTAAAGCTAGAATGCTTCCCCTTCCGAGCCCATTTCTGAGTAGTTTGTGAGTGCAATAATGAGAATTTCCCTTTATTAACCACTTCAAGACCGGGCACTTACCCCCCATTCCTGCCCAGGCCAATTTACAGCTTTCAGTGCTGTTGTACTTTGAATGACAATTGCGCGGTCATGCAGCACTGTACCCAAACCAAATTTTTATAATTTTTTTTTCACACAAATAGAGATTTCTTTTGGTGGTATTTAATCACCACTGTTTTTTTTTTTATTTTTTGCTAAAGAAATGAAAAAAGACTTAAAATTTAAAAAAAAAAAAAGTTTTTCTTTGATTTTGTTATAAAAATTTGTAAATAAGTGTGTTTTCTCCTTCACTGATGGGCACTGATGAGGCATTACTAATGAGGTGGCACTGATATGCAGCACTGATGGACACTGATAGGCAACACAGATGGGCAGCCTGTATGGGCACTGATGGGCAGCAATGATGGGCACTGATAGGTGGAATTTATGGGCACTGACAGGCATCACTGATGGGCACTGATTGACATTACTGGTGGGCATCGGTGATGGGGCAGCACTGATAATCACTTCACTGATTATAAGTGTATCCCCTCTGTCAGGTGAGCCACTTATCAGCTCTCCTCTACTCACACACTGCCAGCATGAATAGAGGAATGCTGATAACCGGCACTTCCTAGGTACACTGTGATCATCTGTGATTGGACACAGCTGATCATATGGTAAAGAGCCTACATCATAGGTTCTTTACTGTGATTGGAGATGCGGTGTGTCCCCCGGGGGGGGGGGGGGGGGGGTGCACGCGAGCGTCATTTGACATTCAGTCATAACGGGAAGGCCACCACCCGGCCCTTATTTTGCTAGTGGCCAGGTGGGATGTGGTTAAGATTCTTTATACTATGGTGGCATTTTATAAACATTGGGGGGGGGGGGTTTACTAAAACTGGAGAGTGCAAAATCTGGTGCAGCTTTGCGCTGGAACCAATCAGCTTCCAGGTTTTTTTTGTCAAAGCTTGACTAAACAAGCTGAAATTAGAAGCTGGTTGGCTACTAAGTACAGTTGCACCAGATTTTGCACGATTTTAGTAAATCAACCCAAATGTTTTTTAATACTTGGATTGGCAATATTGGATACTGGAATGGATTATCAATTTTTGCATTTGGTTTGGTTTAGTTCCAAGTCAACATTGGTTTTACTTTAAATCCTCAGGGGATTATCTACTAAAACTGAAGAGTGCAAAATCTGGTGCCAATCTCTTCCATGTGTAGAGATTGGCACTTATACTATGGTGGAGTTTTATAAACATTGTTTTTTAGTAGGTTGATTGGCAATATTGGATAAGGGAATGAATTATAAACTTTTGCTTTTGGTCTGGTTTAGTTCCAAGTCAACATTGGTTTCACTTTGAATCCTCAGGGGGTTATTTCCAAAACCTGGAGAGTGCAAAATCTGGTGCAACTCTTTATAGAAACCAATTAGCTTTCAAGTTTTATTGCCACAGCTTAATTGACCAAGCTGAAGTTAGAAGCTGATTGGTTACCATGCACAGTTGCACCAGATTCTGAGTGCACCAGTATAAGTAAATCTCCCCCTCAGTCTACTAATACAGTTTCTTCATCTAATGAACAGCCAAGACTGAGGTCAGAACTCGCAGAATCGTCCCACAATATATCTGTAGATGATTTACACTTGTAAATCTGTACACATTCCATATCAGTGGATTCTTCCCTACTGCTGAAGGAGAGGAAGTCTTTCAGCATCCTATTACCCTTCCACTTTCCAGCTACTGAGAACAAGCCAAGGGTTCCATCTTCAAATCCAACACACACCAAACCATCCTCATCCGACACCATCATGACACACGGCATTTTACCAAGGTGGTATTGGACAATCTTTTTTCCGCTGTGTACTTCTATCATGTTAAGTACAGGGTTGACATGAAAATCACAATTGCATTTACTTGACCGTTCATGACAAATGTAAATTAGGTATTTACCATCTTTGGTCAGGTGTTGATGCAATATGGAGGTGGCAATATGCAAGACATACTGTTTTCTTACCAACGAATTGATCACATTAATTGTTCCACTGAGGGTTATAACAATAAAATCTCCATTGGCTGAAATTTGAAACAAAGGAGGAGGAAGTGAAAGTTGAATGGATAGCTTGACCTGGTGGCACACCGTTTCTTCCACCACATTCCATGTGTAGAGATCGGCACTTGAGGTCAGCAATACAATAAAATCAGGGTGGTTGGCAAGACACTGAAAAGCTGCAATGGAACTAGTTCCATCATCACAACAGAAGCTCTTACACACAAATCCAGACCATAAGTTGATAGCTAGAAGTCTGTTATTATTCACACCAATAACAAAGGTGCCTTCTGGAGTTATGATTGCCGAACTTACAAATGTAAGTATCTTGCATACTGCAGACCCCATTGAGGACCTCCACACCATTGAACCCCCACCTTCACAAAGGGTTACCATAAAACTACTATTTGGTGTTATAAGAATCTGAGATATAGGACTGCTGTGGATGCAATGTGTGTTTATTCCAGAGTCCAACTCCCAGATGTAAATTTCTCCTGATGTTTCTGACGTTATCAAAAGTTCTCCATTTGGGCTAACTCTCATCATTTCTACAACATCTCTGTGCTGAAAAAAGGCTAACAATCTACAGCTTGGAATGCTCCATTTGCAGACAATATCTGAACCATCTGACGTGTAGGCATGGCTGCCCAGAGGACAAAGGATTAACGACTGGAATGGCCTTCCAGTTTGACAGCAAGCAGTTGGAATGCTGACTGATTTCATATCCCACAACGTCAGTGAATTGCTTTTGGTTACTGCTCCCAATAAGTTGAATTCCAAGCTCTTTATGAGTAATGACACTTGAGATTCAAGATTAACCATGGAAATCAATTGTCCATTTTCAATGCTCCAGACAAACAAAGAGTGAACATTTTCCACTGCAGCAATAATCACATCTCCACAGTGAGAAAATGCGCAAAACATAAATTTGTCCTGGTGTGGACTCTTGAAGCTGACCTTCTCCCATGTTGATGTTTTCCACACTTCGAAGGTGGTGGATCTGCAGATTAAAATCATCTTGGAAGCATATTCCGTAAAACACACCTCTTCCTGTACGTCAGTAGAGTAAAGTTCATCCAAAAGCTGTGGCTTACATGGATCTTCTATGTTCCATAATCTGATATTGCCATATTTGTCAATCACAATTACACACAATTCGTGTATGTAAACATCAAATATGACATGCTTCAAAGTGTCCATCTGCAGGATTATTTTTTGGCAAACATTTATAGTGCTATAAAGATGAAGTGTGTTTGATTGCTCCAAAGATACATATTGCCCCTCACCAATACATGCAAAGTAATTACATTTTTGGTCAAAATAAAGTTCTTTTAGTTTTTCACCAGAAAGAATATTGAAAATTGTGACCCGCTGAGTGTTTTCATACCAAACAAACAGAAAACTGTTAGCTAAGTGATACATTTTTGGGGTAAGCACAGTTTCCCTAGGGACATGAAAGATCTCATTCAAAAGCGCCCAGGAAGAATAGTCAAGAAGGATAATTGATTGTTTGCTGGTGCAAAGTGCTAAATAGCTGTCTTTACTATCTAAAGTGGCACCAATAATTTCTATGTCGAGTGAGATCTTGTGCTCTAAATCCGTATGCTTTCCCTTACACCAAGTGTAAACATGGCCATTTTGAAAAACCACAATAAGCTCAGGTTTTGTTTTTGCATCCAGGATGCTGACAATTTGAGATGATTCTTGGAAGTGAACTTTAATAGCTGGTATTTTAAAAAGGGCAGAATTCCAGACGACCATGGAAGAACTTTTGATGCTTTCACAAATGATTTTCTTGGTAAACCTAAAAATACAAGGATATACAGACAAGAGAGGCACCAGTTTGGACTGTACGATGACTTCAAAAGCATTAGGACTGTCCGTCAGCAGACACCTTGCTTCTTGAAGTATGTTGGAGATTAGGTTGACTCAGTGGCGGAATTATAGGGGTCGCTGAGGTTGCCTTGGCGACCGGGCCCCTTGCTGCAGGGGGCCCTTGAGGGCCCCCTGTATGCAGTACTTTGTTAAGAGGAGCGCAGACAAGCTCCCCGATTCTAAGCCGAACTGTATTCGGCACTGTGCAGGGAGCTGGTGACATTAAGAAAGTGAAAGCACAGTGCTGTGCTCTTTGTCTCCCCCTACAGTGCAGTACCCGGCAGGAAGAGCTAAGGTAAAGGTCTGCCGTTTTTTATCTACTGTATGTGTGTTTATATGTATGTGCATGTATGTATGTGTGTGTGCATGTGTGTGTATGTATGTGTGTGTGTATGTGCATGTGTGTGTGCATCTATGTGTGTGAATGTGTGTGCATCTGTGTATATGTGTGTGTATGTATGTGTATGTGTTTATATCAGTGGCGGTGCATCCATAGGGGCGCATGGGCGCTGCCCCCTCCCTCCAGGCACCCCTCTATCACAAATAGATAGATTCATGCATAGCGTGAATCTATCTATGGCCGCCACTGCCCCCCCTATTCAAACGCCTGGCCCACCGGCGGGGGTGTTTTTAAAGCACTAATAGGCTTCAAAATAGGTGAACTGCAAGTGCCATGCTGGGCGCTCACAGTCCACCCAGGTGTGTAAGAAAAGCGAATAAATATTCGCTTTCCTAACACTGAACCGCCTCTCCACCAATCAGGTGCTCAGGTCTGTTACCCGTCACCTGATTGGCTGAAACAACAGGCGCCGCTATTGGATGCCTATCAGGAGGAGAGGATGGGAGGAGACGCATGGAGGACCCCGCTCGTCGCCGTCACCCGCTGCCCCACCGAGACAGGGTAAGTGCCGGGCAGACTGCGAGCGGGCAGGGGGGTCACAGTGGCAGCATTTGATGTCACAGTGGCTGCGTTTCAGGGCACAGTGGCTGCGTTTCAGGGCACAGTGGCTGCGTTTCATAGGCACAGTGGTGGCAATTGATAGGCACAGTGACTGCGTTTGATGGGCACAGTGGCTGCGTTTGATAGGCACAGTGGCTGCGTTTGATGGGCACAGTGGCTGCGTTTGATGGGCACAGTGGCTGTGTTTGATGGGCACAGTGGCTGCGTTTCATAGGCACAGTGGTGGCAATTGATGGGCACAGTGGTGGCAATTGATGGGCACAGTGGCTGCGTTTGATAGGCACAGTGACTGCGTTTGATAGGCACAGTGGCTGCGTTTGATGGGCACAGTGACTGAGTTTGATGGGCACAGTGGCTGCGTTTGATGGGCACAGTGTCTGCGTTTCATAGGCACAGTGGTGGCAATTGATGGGCACAGTGGCTGCGTTTGATGGGCACAGTGGCTGCGTTTGATGGGCACAGTGACTGAGTTAGATGGGCACAGTGGCTGCGTTTGATGGGCACAGTGGCTGCGTTTCCTAGGCATAGTGGTGGCAATTGATAGGCACAGTGACTGCGTTTGATAGGCACAGTGACTGCGTTTAACGGGGCACAGTGGCTGCGTTTGATAGGCACAGTGGTGGCAATTGATAGGCACAGTGACTGCGTTTGATAGGCACAGTGACTGCGTTTAACGGGGCACAGTGACTGCATTTGATGGGCACAGTGGCTGCGTTTGATAGGCACAGTGGCTGCGTTTGATAGGCACAGTGACTGCGTTTCATAGGCACAGTGGTGGCAATTGATGGGCACAGTGGTGGCAATTGATGGGCACAGTGGCTGCGTTTGATGGGCACAGTGGCTGCGTTTGATAGGCACAGTGGCTGCGTTTGATGGGCACATTGGCTGCGTTTGATGGGCACAGTGGCTGCGTTTCATAGGCACAGTGGTAGCAATTGATAGGCACAGTGACTGCGTTTGAGGGCACAGTGGTGGCAATTGATGGGCACAGTGGCTGCGTTTGATGGGCACAGTGACTGCGTTTGAGGGCACAGGGGTGGCAATTGATGGGCACAGTGGCTGCGTTTGATGGGCACAGTGACTGCGTTTGAGGGCACAGGGGTGGCAATTGATGGGCACAGTGGCTGCGTTTGATGGACAAAGTGGCTGCGTTTGAGGGCACAGTGGTGGTAATTGATGGGCACAGTGGCGGCGTTTGATAGGCACAGTGACTGTGTCTGAGGGCACAGTGGTGGCAATTGATGTGCACAAGGGCTGCGTTTGATGGGCACAGTGACTGCGTTTGATGGGCACAGTGGCTGCGTTTGATGGGCACAGTGGCTGCATATGAAGGGCACAGTGGTGGCAATTGATGGGCACAGTGGCTGCGTTTAATAGGCACAGTGACTGCGTTTGATGGGCACAGTGGCTGCGTTTGATGGGCACAGTGGCTGCGTTTGATGGGCACAGTGACTGAGTTTGATGGGCACAGTGACTGAGTTTGATGGGCACAGTGGCTGCATATGATGGGCACAGTGGTGGCAATTGATGTGCACAGTGGCTGCGTTTGATGAGCACAGTGAGGCTGCAATTGATGCGTTTTTTTTTTAAAGAATTTTTCAGTTTGCTTGCACCCCCCAAAAATGTTGAGCACCATCTGCCACTGGTTTATATGTGTGTGCATATGTGCATTTATATATATATAAAATGTGTGTGTGTATTTATGTGTGTGTGTGTGTATGTATGTGTATTTACATGTATATATGCACATTTTATGTATGCGCTTTTAATCCTGACCCCCTATATGTGTCCCATTAGAACCGATTTTTTTTTTTTTTTGCTTGTCCATAGTACCAGCAAAAAAAATGCGGTTCCTCTGAAAAGTGATCCATGCTCAGATTGCTTTTCAGAGGCATTTGACAGCCGGTAAAGAGGCAACATGTTGCCTCCTGACCACCTGTTTTAACCCCTTAAATGCATCATCACTATGCTGCAACTGCATGCAATGCACACAGTTGCAGGGTGGTTGCAGTGCAGCCACTTCAAGGGTGCTCTGACTGGAAAAAGATTGAGAAACACCGACATAGAGGAACCTATCTCTCCATTTTCCTCCTGCAGCCGCTGAATGCCTGTGGGAGGGAGAGGAGGAGAAGCGGGGGGGGGGGGGGAGAAATCGATTCCTTTACATGCAGCCACCCACTTGCGACCGGACCCTGGTGTTCCGCCATCGGGCTCGGAGAAAAGAGCCCTGTCCGGGGGTCAGGGGGGCCCTCCATGGTTTCTTGCATCGGGGCCCAGAAGATTCTAGTTACGCCTCTGGGTTGACTTCTTCCCTTCCAATCTGTGTGGCTGCATCTTTTACACTCCAAATCAAGGCATTGAGGTGACCAGATTTTAGGAGAGTTTTGTAATAAGAAAGAACCATCAAAACACTATTGTATAAACCATCTAGTTTTCCGCATTCTTTTAGATGATACGGTAAATCGAAAGCTTTTTTTGTATTCCCAATTAATGTTTGTTCCATTCCAGAACGTACAACAAAGAACCAAGGTTGAGATGGAAGCCGACGGTCAATATAAAGTTTGTCCTGTGCGTTAGTGATTGATTCTAACTTAAGTTTTTCACTCTGCAATTTTATTTTAGGTTTCACAGTAATTGACTTGGCTCTTCTGCCGGCCCAACGTCCACTAAAATAGTCACACATATTTTCATGCAAGTTCCTTATTACCTCCTGGTCACTGAGATACCGCTTAGTAAC
The DNA here is from genome assembly GCA_037952925.1 of Lithobates clamitans. Classification (NCBI taxonomy): domain Eukaryota; kingdom Metazoa; phylum Chordata; class Amphibia; order Anura; family Ranidae; genus Lithobates; species Lithobates clamitans. Next base: position 1,357,526 of record JBBGZY010000692.1, on the reverse strand, counting down.
AACTTGCTGGTAAAGCCTGTTTGTCCACCATATTAATCTGCAGCCCATAATTATCCTAGATGTAACACAACCCTTGAGGTCAAGTAAAATATTGGATACAAGCCAGTCAGGGACTCTCAAGCTAGGCACACTGTCATACACATGATACAACTGGGTAAGGGCCATGTTATCTGCTGACAATACATCTACAAGCTCTGCTTCTCCAATCCCAGATCTTGACAATGTTATGTAGCTTAACGACCTGAAGACAAGCTCATAACCATATTTGATTTCCAGTTTATGGAATAATCTTTCAGTTAGTTCATGGGTGCTTTGGCCAAGGGATTGTTCATCAACATCTTGGTGGGATTTCCATCCCATGACTTCCTTAAACACCAGATGCATCTGAAGAGGTGTAGCACAATTGGTCAGGGATCTGTTAACATAAACTTGTTGTCCAGAAGTGATTTTCCTACTTTCTTTTAAAAGATTCACCTTGAGATTGTCATTGCATTCTTTCCTTGTTGGCTGCACTTTGATTGAGTAGACCTGTCTCAATTTCTGACAGGTATTCTGATCTAAAAAAAATTCCTGGGACATGGATAAAATTATTTTTGAGAACTCTGGAAGAAGGGAAGGCAACCAACAAAAAATGTCACCAGAATCACAATGAGTCAGATTATCTATGCCATCAACTATTAGGACAAGAGGTCTTTGCATGGAGGTCAGTGACAGCAAACTATGAAAGGATTCTGTTATCTTATTGATATCATCAAGATGTAAAGGAACTTGTGCCATGTAGATGTCTGATAACTGTTGGCACAGTCCTGTCAATAGCCTGCAAAGAGTGAAGGATTCTCCAAATGCAAGTGCAAATCGAACTACCACTATTGGATCACAGTCTCTAAGCCATAACCGTACCTGGAAACAAACAAAAAATAATTAAAATACAGTGACCATTTTACTTTTCATAAAATAATTTTCATTTTTTATGATTATACATTAAAGGATAAATTCACCTTTCTGAACATGTTACACCCATATTATAGGTGTGCCCCATTGTTGGTGTCAGTGGGAGAAATAGTGCCTCATCGTTGGTGTCTGTGGGATTAAATAGGGCCCCATCCTTGGCGTCAGTTTGAGGAATAGTGCCCCATTGTTGGCGTCAATGGGAAAAATAGTGCCCCATTGTGGATGTCAGTAGCAGGAATATTCCTCTATTGATGGTATCAGAGGGAGGAATAGTGTCTTGTATCAGTGGAAGGAAAAGTGACCCAAGGGCCAGAAAAAGTCAAGCAAAGGGCCGCATCTGCCCCCCGGGTGGCAGTTTGGAGATCCCTGCTCTAGGTAGTTAATTGGGCTTCCTGTCATTCAGTAACTGCCTGCCAGTACGAGCACAGGCAGACAGGAACACACAGACAGCCTGCAGGACCGTGGCATTACACCCACAATCTGCTGATTGTGTGTGCAATGCTTTACGAGCTCCTAACAAAAAAAAATATGAATGTACATTTTTTTTACCTACACAAAAATGTGCATTTATTTTTTTTTTTGTGTGAAGATGAACCTATCCTTTAAACAAGGAATACATTTGGGGTTTAGAACATTTTTAAATTATATTGCTGTAATGGGAATCTCGCATTGCTTTGGTGCAGAAGACACTACTGTGGGGGGAGGTCAGAGGACACTGTTTTGGGGAGAGCAGAGGACACTACTGTGGGGAGGGGTCAGGGGACACTGTTTTTGGGGGGTAGAGTACATTACTTGATGAGATGTGGGGCAGAGAACACTACTGTGAGGGGGCAGAAGATATTACTGTGGGGGAGGGACTGATGTGAAGGGGGACAGAGGAAACTACTGAATGAGGGAGTGATCTGAAAGGGGGTAGAGGACACAACTGTGACACACTATGTGTTCTTCATGCTGTCTTTTTATTGGGGACTTGGTAATTTTTTTGCTTTTTTTTAAAAGGTCACCACCCCTCCCAGGATCTTTAAATTCCTGCATGTTTTCCAGGTAGATCTCAACCTCTAAAAGGTTCCTACCTTCTCTATACCTTTCATGCTCTATCCAAAACAATAGCATTTATCCCTATGGAGTTGTGCTTTTTTTTAACTATAAATAAAAGGACTAAATGGTGTGTAGCAATCTGGGGTTTAGTCAGGGAGCTCCTCACCAAAGTCCTTGTCAGGAGTAGCTACTGTATTTAATTACTAGGGATCCATTGACTTCTCCCTAAGTTTGGCCTGGTTGTACTTTCCTCTTCTACCACCAGGTGGCCGGGCACTTGGAGCTATTAGATTGAGAATGACAACTCAAGGTCAGGTTATGGGTATATGGGGTAGCTCAGCCAATGGTCAGGGATTTTGTTGAATCCCTTGGCCTGCTGGGAGAGCCTATATATTTGGGCGAGACTGGAAGAGGTCAGAGATTCTGCTACAGGTGTTTTAATTTTTATTATGCCGTAATGTAACTTCTGTGCTAGTCCTTACGGAGGTACAGTAGTTGCTGCAATGTAGGACCTAAAACCCATGTAGGTCCTGAATTTGTTGTCATTCACTACAAATCTAACAATTGGTTGCGCCTGTAGCAGAGACCTACAGCTTTAGAATCTAACATAGAACCACACACTTATTTCTGTACTGGTGAAAGTACACGCTCATGACAGTGAAGTTGGCTAATTACCATCCTTGCACAAGAAGCCAGGAGGACAGTCTTTCCACAACCTGGTTCTCCAAACACCACCATTGGCTTTGACGACTTATCCTGAAGAATGTAATTTTTAATGGTCTCTGCCTCTCGGAACTCATATTGTTGCAGGTCAGAGTACATGGTACAAAAACAGAGGTGGTCCAAGATTTCCTCCATCCCATTCTTCATTGGTTGTTGACATCTTCTGATCTGACTGTCAATCATATTCACCATATCCCCATAGAACTGCCTGCACAGACCTTCAACATATAGCTGCTTCCTCTCTTTTGTATAGCCAACCTTAATGTCACATGTTGTGGTGGTGTTGTACACCTGAAGACCATCATCATGGACCAGTGATGGGATGACAGTGTCCCTCAGATGACAAAGCCTGGAGTACCCATCACAGAATTCACTCTCTGTCAGTTCCGGTTTTCGTCTTTGTTTCTGGTAAGCTTTAAACGGAACCTTGTGAATATAGCAGACACATTTTTCCAGCACATCAGGATAGTTTCGTAAAACAAAAACCAACTCATCCTCAAGGGCTAAAAGACATACAAAACATGAGTATAATAACATGGATATTTTTGTAAAATTACTTGCAAAACCATAATCTCTGTTCACTACAAGGGTTACGAGTTTCTGACATGCAAGCTGGGGGCAAATATCTTTCACAAGTAAGACTTAAAAATTATAACTGTAACTAAAGCCAGAACTTTTTCAGGGATGGAGTGGAGAAGGATTAGAACCCCCTGTCAGGTCTTAATTTCTGTCTAGGTCACTGCTAGGGAAATGCTGATTTACTAAAGGCAAATAGACTGTTCACGTTTCAGGGGAACTTTCACTTAGCCTAGCGAATGAGGTGACACTTTGCTGACTTCCATCATCCAATTATGTGGAAGCAAAAATACATTTTTTTTTTTTTACTTGTTCTTGCACGTGATTGGGTATTCTTTGCAAAGTGAATTTTTACCACATTCACTAAGCTCTGGGGGAAATTCCCTTGCAAAGTAAACAGCCTATTTCCATTTAGTAAATTAACAACATTGCCTTTATTTGTCTCATGACCAGTGTAACCAGGACTTGGAGTGGGGGAATGTCCAAAATTCTGAGCTGTTACCTGAATAGAGGAAAAAAAAACCTTCCAATGAGGACTCCTGTTGCAAAGTAGCTTTCACTGTTTGACAAGAAGTGAATGGGATTCCACCAATTGGGACACAGATGATAAAAACTCCCTGACAGGGGTTTTGGCAATTTCATTCTGTATCCAAAAAAAAGTTTTGATTTTAGTTACACTTTAAAGCGTATGTCAAAGCAGAAAAAGAATAAAACATTTGCAGTGTATTGTTGCAATACACGCACATTTGCCCATGTTTTATTCCAATAAAGTAGGGCCAGGCCAAAGCGTAGGCGTAGACCACCTTGGGTGCTCCAGCAGAAGGAGGATGCATATTGGACAAGACTTGCAACCTATGATGCTAAAGTAATTCACCTTTTTGCCTTGTGTGCTAAAGGACCTTGTCTTGGCACTGCTTTAAAGACCCTAAAAGTATAAAAAAAAAACTGTTGATCTACTAGAAATGCACTTAGCTCTCCAATTCCTATTGGGGGCTGAAAACACATAGTATTTTTGTGGTGTCAGCCCTGCTCCTTGGCTTTTGCTAAACTTCCACAGCATAGGAACTAATTGACTTGTGGTCCAAGATGAAATGGAAGGGCTAAATAAATAAATATATATATATATATATATATATATATATATATATATATATATATATATATATAAAATTTTTTTTTTTTTTTTTTTCCTGAGATAACATAAGAAGAGAGCACAGGACATGTTTGAAAAGATCAACATGTATGTTTTCCCCTTAAAAACAGGTACAACAAAATGTTTTCCATGGTATATTTAACAGGCCAAAAAGCGGCGAACAAGATAATTTTATTGCTAGGGTTTACAAGCGAATTATTCAGATGTTACTAGTTCTCTAATATTTATCATGATTAAATATAAAAGCCATAGCTCCTTTTGTGAGTTTTGCACACCAGCGCTTATTCATGGATTCTAGGGGCTTATTCCTACTTTGTGGATTGGAAGGGGAGGAGGTTTCCTCCAATATTACAGTATTACCATCTTATAATAGGACAACATTAAGTCCTGGACCTCTCTCAGGGCCGATGCTACCACCAGACGGACTAGGCAGCCGCCTAGGGCGCCCGGCCGTTGGTTATCCTACTTCTGCACTGTCTACAGAGCTTTAACTATCCAGCAGGCAGCCGCTCTGACATGTGTCTAGCAGCGACACCCCACCCCCCGCGCACGGCTCTCCATTCTGACATCATGTGTCCAGCAGGGCGCTCTCCGCTCTGAGATGTGTCCAGCAATCCCAGTCCAGCAATCCCCCTTCCCTGCGCGGCTCTCCTCTCTGACATGTCACGTGTCCAGCAACCACCCCTCAGGGCACTCTCCGCTCTGAGTCTGACATTCTGACATGTGTCCAGCAACCACTGAAATCCCCCCACCCAGGCCGCTCTCCGCTCCTCTGACATGTGTCCAGGTCCAGCAGCCCCCCACCCCACCCCAGGATGCTCTCCTGGCCATGTCACTGAAGCGGGGTAAATCATCGGATATAGCGCGGCTCTCCGGGTTTTGGGACAGGTGGAGCTTGCAAGAGGCACTGACACAGAGGCAGATACAGCAGAGTTGGTGCAAGCGAGGAACAGGCAGCAAGCACAGGGTGACAGTTCACGTCATCGGATACAAGTTTGCTGAGATCAAGTCTGTCACCTGGTGTGGTGGGTAAAAACTGTTGCTGTCTGAGATAATGAGATTGTATATATTGTGACAATGACATGCAATTTGCAAATGTGTGTATATTGACTGATCTGCCAAATGACCCCCCCCCCCCCCCCGTGAGGCTGCATTGATTGGCAGTGGTGAAGCGGCTTTGATGGGCAGAGGTAAGCTGTATTTGATGGGCAGAGGTGAGGCTGTATTCGATGGGCAGAGGTTAGGCTGTATTTCATGGGTAGAGGTGAGACTGTATTTGATGGGTACTGGTGAGGCTACAATTAATGGGAGCTGGTGAGGCTGCAATGATGGGCGCTGGTACGCTGCACTGATGGGTGCTGGTGAGGCTGCATTTGAAGGGCGCCGGTGAGGCTGCATTGATGTGCATTGGTAGGCTGAACTGATGGGCGCTGGTAAGCTGCATTTGATGGGCGCTGGTGAGGCTGCATTGTTGGGCGCTGGTGAGGCTGCATTGATGGGCGTGGCAGGCTGCATTGATGGGTGCTGGTAGGTTGCATTTGATGGGCACTGGTAGGCTGCATTGTTGGGCACTGGAGAGGTTGCATTGATGGGCACTGGTACGCTGCACTGATGGGCGCTGGTGAGGCTGCATTTGATGGGCGCTGGTGGGCTGCATTTGATGGGCGCTTAATTCAAAAGGTGGGGTATACATGGGCAGGGAGAAGAGGGTGGGGTCAGGGGTGGAGCCAAGGGGGGCGGCAAAATTAGGTTTCGCCTAGGGTAGGAAAGAGATGTAACCATAGAGAGAGATGAGTTTATCTTTAGATGGATGTAACCATTTGATGCCATAAATCAAATAAGACCACTATATTGGGATCAATGGAATTGCATGGATGTCTTGTAACCCTTTCACTGCGGGTCCTGATAAGGTGGATTTATTTCTGAAATGAGTTGACTTACAATCTGTGAAATAGGACACTCAGTATAGTGCATATACTGTACAGTATATACATTTTCGTTGTTTGTCAGAAAAAAGAATACTGTATTGAGCATCATATGCGATTCTTTTAATCTTTTGTGTGATGCGTCTAAATTTGGAAATATTTTTTTTACTTATGTGTTGAGTCTGTATCCCTGATTGTCATCCTAGAAAGTCCCTGGTTTTACCTTGTAGTCATTTATTGGTTTGGGTCGAAGGAACTCTAGGTATTTTGCCCAATGTCCCTCTGCCTTCTTCCTCTCTCTCTCTCTCTCTCTCTCTCTCTCTCTCTTGAATCTGTTGAAATAAATACTGATGTCCAAAAGGCATTAGAGCAGTTATGCTGAACCAAGGTTGTGTGGAACCCTAGTGTTTGTCCAGGAGTTACAAGAGGTTCCTTGAGCGGTGGTTAATTGACCCCCATTTGATGGTACCTGCATAGTTCCAGTGCCACTTGGCAGAGCCAGCTTCAGGAGACCAATGATCCTTTTAGCTGTCTATAGCTGGGGGGTGGAGGGGTCGTATTCTTTCCACTGCCTGCAAGGAGCATTATTTCCACTGTCCCCAAATGAATGGGTTTTAGCAGAGTTTCCCTGAGACCTAGAAATGATTTCAGGGGGTTCATTGGGGTGAAAAGGTTGAGAGAGGCTGCATTAGAGACTCTATGATTTCTTTCTTTTCTCATGATACCGACTGGAACAGCTTTTGGAATGCCATTTTTTTTCAGAAAGTATGAAAACAAAAGGCAGTTCCAATCAAAAGCAACCATCCTGGACCAGGTGGATCATCAATGGGTCAACCATAAAGTTTTTGCTATGCTTTTGATCAACTCATTTAAAGACTTGTACAAAATAATGTCAACTGCATGGATAATAAATATAGACAATAACAAATCATGGCCTTTTAATTAAAATTTTCCAAAATGTTTTGTAAAACATGACAGTTGGCTTATAGGCCCAAGGGAGGAGGAAGAACTAAGTACACGAGCTTCAACTTTACCTGAAGAAAAATATTTGCTTGCCTGGTCTTCATCCAGAATCCCCTTCTCCATGCACAGTGGAACTATAACATCAAAGAACCCTCTGATTTTCTGGAAATCCTCCAGATCACCTCTCTTCTGTAGGCAGAAGGGCAAAATTGTTATTTTAGAATAACATTATTGTATCAAAAATGTGCCTAAAAAAAAATATATGAACACCAAAACTTTTGGAGCAGTGATAAATTATCAGTACCACAAAGCCTTATCCAAAATGCAACTGATCTGTCTTTTTTTTTGGTCTTCCTTGACAGGCCATCCGTGGCGGCCCATCCATTAGGGGCGCACGGCGCCGCCCCCCCTAATCCATGTGCCCGGCCCCTAATCACCATGCAGGGCACCGGACATATGAATTTCTATGTGGGTATTTTTTTTAAGCATGTGATTAGAACCGGAGGCTCTAATTGGCTTCAAAAAGGGTGGGCTCAGCACTGCGCCCCCGAGCCCACCCACTTGTGTGACATTAGCGAATTAATATTCGCTATCGTCTTCCTGCTTCTCCTCCCAGCCAATCAGGAAGCGGGTCCTGAGACCTGATTGGCCAGGGAGACTTAGGACTCCCGGCCAATCAGGTCTCTCAGGACCAACTTCCTGTTCGGCTGGGAGAAGCCCAGATTTTCTCTTGGCTGGAGTGAGGAGGAGCAGCAGCCCTACCCCTCCTCATCTACTAAGGTAAGGCCACCTTCCTGTCCATCACCTGCGGGGGTGGCGGCGGCGGTGTGAGTGAGGGGGGATGGCGGCGGTGTGAGTGGGGGGGTTTGTTTGTTGCCCCCCAAAATATTGAGCACCTGCTGCCACTGCAGGCCATCTATGCCTGGCAACAAGAACAGTGGGTAGAGAGGTTATAAGTCCCTGATGTACCACATTTCCTCATTGTTTTTTAAAGACCAATGGTATGGGTAAAGGGAAATGTCACAAAACTTTTAAAGGCAGGTATATTTAACAGACCAAAAGGTCTTACTTAGCAAAGCAATGAAAAGTCTCATTGTTTCTTCAAGCTCCTAGACAGTGAATAAAAAATACATGCTTTTTGGGGCTTTGCTGACTTTGGGACATAAGGCAATCTCCTTAGTTATAGTTATGTAAATGTATTTTATTGGGATTTTATGTGATAGACCAACACAAAGTGGCACATAATTGAGAAGTGGAAGGAAAGTGATAAATGGTTTTCAATTTTTTTTCAAAATAAATATGTGAAAAGTGTGGTGTACATTTGTATTTAGCCCCCCGGAGTCAATACTTTGTAGAACCTCCTTTCTCTGCAATTACAGCTACAAGTCTTTTTGGGGATGTCTCTACCAGCTTTGCACATCTAGAGAGTGATATTTTTGCCCATTCTTCTTTGCAAAATAGTTGTAGCTCTGTCAGATTGGATGGAGAGCGTCTGTGAACAGCAATTTTCAAGTCTTGTCACAGATTCTCAATTGGATTTAGGTCTGGACTATGACTGGGCCATTCTAACACATGAATATGCTTTGATCTAAAGCAGGCATGCACAAAGTCCGGCCCGGTTTTGAACGGCCCGCCTGGTTATTTGGACATATATATCTTTTGTGGCCCCCGACGATCTCCCAGCACTGAGGGCACAAAAGATGTATATGCCTTGGAGGAGACAGGGAGGAGGCGGCACGAGCGCCGTACACACACAGGAGAATTCCTGTTTAGAGGCGGCCTCTGTAATAGGAAGTCCCGTCTCCGGTGCTGCCATTGGACGACTGTTCTGTCCATCAAAGGAGGCAGGACTTTCTATTAAAGAGGCCACCATGTAAACAGGAGATTCTCCTGTAGGTAATCTTTGGCACTCGTGAGTGCATTCCTGGCAGTGGTGCTGCATTCCTGGCAATGATGAGTGCATTCCTGGCAATGTTGCTGCATTTCCGGCAATGGTGAGTGCATTCCTGACAACAGTGCTGCATTCCCGGCAATGGTGAGTGCATTCCTGGCAATGGTGAGTGCATTCCCGGCAATGGTGAGTGCATTCCCAGCAATGGTGGGTGCATTCTTGGCAATGATGGGTGCATTCCTGGCAACGGTAAGGCTACATTCATGGCAGTGGTGGGTCTGCAGATGGGCACTAGTGAGGCTGCAGATGGGCACTGACCCTTATATTGCTTTACAGTTCTGTATTTAAAATTTAATTGTTATTCCTGAAACTTCCCTCTTAAAGTGAAGGTGCATGTTACACGCCAATAAATACGGTATATCCAAATAATACGCCCAAGCTCATCTCTTTACTCACACACAGCCACAAAGGCAAGAGAATTCTTGTTGTGCAGTGTATTAGTGCTCGAATGAACACACTTAGACCAAATTTTAATGGGTCAAAGAATGTCAGGCAAGATGGTCGACCCTCACGCATGTTTACTTTATCAAATCTGGCCCTCTTTGAAAAAAGTTTGGACACCCCTGATCTAAACCATTCTATTGTAGCTCTGGCTGTATGTTTAGGGTCTTTGTCCTGCTGGAAGGTGAACCTCTGCCCCAGTCTCAAGTCTTCTGCAGACTCTAACAGTTTTTCTTCTAAGATTGCCCTGTATTTGGCTCCATTTATCTTCCCATCAACTCTGACCAGCTTCCCTGTCCCCGCTGAAGAAAGGGATCCCCACAACATGATGCTGCCACCAACATGTTTCACGGTGGGGATGGTGTGTTCAGGGTGATGTGCAGTGTTAGTTTTCCACCACACATTGCGTTTTGCTTTTAGGACAAAAAGTTAAATTTTGGTCCCATATGAGACGGCCTGTCAGTTTAGGTGGACGGCCATGTCTTGGTAGGTTTGCAGTTGTGCCATACTATTTCCATTTTTGGATGATGGATTGAACAGTGCTCTGATGTTCAAAGCTTGGGATATTTTTTTATAACCTAACCCTGCTTTAAACTTCTCCACAACTTTATCCCTGACCTGTCTGGTGTGTTCCTTGGCATTCATGATTCTGTTTGTTCACTAAGGTTCTCTAACAAACCTCTGAGGGCTTCACGGAACAGCTGTATTTATACTAAGATTAAATTACACACAGGTGGACTCTTTTTACCAAGTAGGTGACTTCTGAAGGTAATTGGTTCCACTAGAGTTTAGTTAGGGGTATCAGAGAAAAGGGGGCAGAATGCATGTTTCAGATATTTATTTGTAAAAAAAATTTGAAAACCATTTATCATTTTCCTTCCATTTCACAATTATGTGCCACTTTGTGTTAGTCTATCACATAAAATCCCAATAAAATAGATTTACGTTTGGGGGGGGGGGGGATTTTCAAGGGGTGTGAATACTTTTTCAAGGCACTGTATCTTCAGGCTGCCAAGCATCGTATACAACTCATTTTGTAGGACAACATTACAATCATAGACCTGTAATGATGACAACATCTGGAGACATGATGCAGGAGGTCAGATGACGTGTATCACGGTTCTGAAAAACCCAAGTTTCCGAACTTTATTCCATGCACATGATTTCCACAATGAACACCATGTGCTTGAAAATTTTATGTTCCAATTTTTTGTGTTATTTTTTTTTCCTTTTGCTCCATAGACCTTGTACGATCCAAAAACAATCTGACCCTAAAGAATGTACAGTATGTTGTCTGACTGTAATAGGATATTTGATTGTCTGATCCCATTGTTGTGGGATACACTATATTCAGTATAAACAGTGTTCAATACTGTATGCACTCAAAGTTATTTTGGACAAAACATGTTTGAACCTGTTGGGCGGGCAGGCAGCTCAGTTTTTGAGGCTCCACTGCAAGTCAAGCACAACCACTTGAAGACCAGGCCTTTTCTGGCACTTTTTGTTTAAATCAGTATTTTTTGCTAGAAAATTACTTATAACCCCCAAACATTATTTTTTTTAGCAGAGACCCCAGGGATTAAAATGGCGATCGTTGCAATTTTTTATGTCACACGGTATTTGCGTATCGATTTTTCAAACGCAATTTTTGGGGGAAAAAGTATACTTTAACCACTTCAATACAGGGCACTTATACACCTTCCTGCCCAGACCAATTTTCAGCTTTCAGCGCTGTCACATTTTGAATGACAATTGCGCGGTCATGCAAAGCTGCACCCAAACAAAATTTTTATCATTTTTTCCCCATACATAGAGCTTTATTTTGATGGTATTTGATCACCTCTGGGGTTTTTATTTTTTGCGCTACAAATGTAAAAAATAAAGACCAAAACCAAAAATTTTGAAAAAAAGTTTTCTTTGTTTCTTTGTAAAAAAGTAAGTTTTCTCCTTCACTGATGAGGCTGCACTGACGGGCACTGATGAGGCAGTACTGATTGGCACTGATGAGGTGGCACTTATATGCAGCACTGATAAGCAGCACTGATGGGCACTGATAGTTGGCATTGATATACAGCAATGATGGGCACTGATAGGTGGAACTGATAGGCACTGATAGGTGGCACTGATGGGCACTCATAGGTGGCACTGATAGGTGGCACTGGAGGGCACGTATAGGCAGCAATGATGGGCGGCACTGATAGGTAGCACTGATCAGAGGTGCTGGCAAGCATCACTGATGGGCACCGAGTGCAATCCCTAATGGGCAATGATTGCCATCCCTGGTGGGCTCTAGTTGGCTTACCTGGTGGTCATGGGTGGGCATCCCTGGTGGGCATACCTGGTGGCCATGGGTGGGCATACCTGCTTGCCATGGGTGGGCATCCCTGGTGGTCCTGGGTGGGCATCGTCAGGGGGGCAGACCCCCCCTGTCAGGAGAGTAGCCGATCGGCTGTCCTCTACTTGCGTCTATCGATACACAACTTTTTCCTGTTTACACTGTGATCAGCCGTGATTGGCTGATCACGTGGTAAAGATGCTCTTTACCTCGATCGGAGATGCGGTGTGTCAGACTGACACACCACACCACTGATTGCCATGCTGCGTGCCCGCTGCGGACGCATGATCGCGGCTTATCCTGCTGGACGTCATATGACGCCCAGTCAGGATAATGAAACCACTTCCCGGCCGTCATTTTGCTATATGGCGGGTGGGAAGTGGTTAATGAATTAAGAAAAAAAATTTAAAAAACACACAATATATACCTCAATTTTTTGTAAAATATGAAAGCCGATGTTACGCAGAGTAAATTATCTGCAATTCAGTGGGCATCCCATATCCCCTTACCCCATCCAAGTTAATTCCCCTCAATAAAAATACAAAACAAAGTGCATGGACTGTTTTCTGGCTAAAGAGTGACTGGAAATCGTGTGCCTGGCTGGGCAGGGTGATAGGTGGACTACAATACTCAGCAGCCCTTACAGGGGTACCTCTACATAGAGAACAGCAGGATCAACCAGGTTTTTTTCAGAATACAGAAAATTAAGTATGAGTATGAACAGAATGTAATACAGTAGTACCTGGGATTACGAGCATAACCCGTTCCAGAAGAGTGCTTTTAATCCAAAGCACTCTAATATCAAAGCAAGTTTCCCCATAGGAATCAATGGAAACTCATATAATTTCTTCCACAGCCAATACTTGTCTATGCAGTACCGCATGTGGCCAGAAGTGGGGGGGGGGCGCGCCGGAGACACTCAAAAACACTCGGAGAAGCTAGAAGGCACTCGGAGACACCCAGGAACGAATGTGTTTCTGAGTGTCTCCGAGTGTCTCTGAGTGTCCCCGGAGCCCCCGCACCTCTGGCCAAATGCGGTACTGCACACCCCAGAGGCTTGAATCCTGCTCGTCTTGCGAGACAACGTTCGCAAACCGAGTCAGGATTTTCGTTTTTTTAAAAACAGCTCGTAAACCGTGTTACTCGTAATACGAGGTTTTACTGTACACCAATTATTGATAATTTATTATTTTAATTTAATGACACTTTAGGAAGTGACTGTTTAGTCATGAAACACAATATGCAATAGATAGTTTGAACTACTACAATATTCTTTACTTTAATAACTAAATCAAACAAATTAAAAAAAATTTTGTGTTAGTCCCTTCTTTTTTACTCCAACCGGGAGACCTTAACCACTTCAATTCTGGAAGGGTTACCCCCCTTCGTGACCAGGCCATTTTTCGCGATACTGAACTGCGTTACTTTAACTGACAGTTGCATGGTCGTGCGACGCTGTACCCAAATAATATTTATGTCCTGTTTTCCCAAAAATAGAGCTTTCTTTTGATGGTATTTGATCACCTCGGTTTTTATTTTTTGCATTATAAACAAAAAAAGACCGACAATTTTGAAAAAAAAAAATATATTTTTTACTTTCTGCTATAAAACATATCTAATAAAAAAAATGTAAAAAAATCAAATTTCTTCATCACTTTAGGCCAATATGTATTTTGCTACATATTTTTGGTAAAAAAAAAATCCCAATAAGCGTGTATTGAATGGTTTGCACAACAGTTATAGCGTCTACAAAATAGGGGGATAGATTAATCAAATTTTTATTTAAATTTTTTACTAGAAAAATGGCGGCGCTCAGCGACTTAAAGCCAGACTGCGGCATTGCAGCTGACAAATCAGACACTAATGCAGCGTACACACAAGCGGACTTTACGGCAGACTTTGCCCGGCGGACTTTTCGATGGACTTTACGACGGACTTTCTGAATGAACGGACTTGCCTACACATGATCAATCAAAGTCCGTCGAATTCGTACGCAATGACGTACGACCGGACTAAAACAAGGAAGTTCATAGCCAGTAGCCAATAGCTGCCCTAGCGTGGCTTTTTGTCCGTCGAACTAGCATACAGACGAGCGGACTTTTCGACCGGACTGTCCCTTTCTATAATCTAAAATACGTGGCTGATCCTGCCGGGTGCTGCCCACCCCTCTGTAAACTGACCACGTTTATCATGGCTGCTGATCCATGATTACCGTGGTCAGTTTACGTAGCTTTGTCATCCTGCTGTCTCTCCTCTCTCCCCTCCCTCCCTGCCTGTCAGCTAGTTTCTGCCGATCTGCTCCTCACCCCTCCTGCTGCTAAATTAACTGTGTTATCTTCCTAGAACCCCCATTGTTCCATTCAGTTCTGTGCCCCAGTGTATGTTCTATATAAAAAATATGTAGCTTTATACCCTATTTCAGAGTGCTGGTCGGTACTCACGAGACTGCCTGCTCCTCTCCTCTCTTCCTCCTGGCTGACGTCAGCGGGGAATTCTCAGCCCCTACCGCTGTAGTTGTCAGATCGGTAGAGGAGAGCAGTGGGCGGTCACGTGAGCACCGAGTGGCGCTCTGAAAACAGGTATAAAGTTACGTATTTTTTATATAGAACAAACACTGGGGCACATAACTTGAAGTGGTTGTAAACTCAAGGTACCTACAGGAAAGCCTTGTTATAGGCTTACCTATAGGTACCTTAATATCTCCTAAACTTGCACCGTTTAGGAGATATTCAGTATATGCGCTGCTGCTGACGTCATCAGCGCATTCGCACTGAAGAAACGGGCCGCTGCTGCTATTTCTTCAGGACTCGTGCTGTTACCGGCGGCACGTCATAGCGGCCCACGAACCCGGAAGTGACTCCGGTGGAAGATGTCCGCCGTGTACTTGGAGTGCCGACGCCGATTCAGAGCATCGTTCTGAGGTAAGTATTTCATTACTAGCTCATTATGCCTTTGTCTTGCAGGCTTTTTTTCTTTTTTTTTTCTTTTTTTTTGGTGGAACATAGGGGATTTTAGGAAGATAACAAAGTGGCTTTACAACCATTTTAATCTCTGATTCCCAAAATACCAATTGCCAATGACCTTTTTATTTTTATAATACCCTTTTATGTCATAGATGTACCTACCTGACTGTTGCTACATTGTGAAACCTCCTCCCTGTCTAGAAGGTTATACACCGATGGAATCCCATTTTCATCTCTCTGGTAACAGTTCTCCAGGATCTTTGTAGAGACTCCATGCTCTTCAGCTGTTTGTAGAATTTTCTCAAACTCATCCGACTCGATCAGCGTAGGAAGGCAGGACTTGCCATACTCCTCTCCAATAATAGCCTGGAAACACCATATAACCATCAGGACCTGAATAAATCATTGGGTTGAATTTTTTTCAGGCAATAGACTATTGTTCTCTCTTGATAAAGGTGATATTGGGGAGAGTAGCATTCCTATTCACTGGGAGAGCACCAAAAAACAACCCTCTAACTTCCAGTGCTTATTCTTGCCTACCTTTGATCCTAGCTGTACCTGCTATGGATATAGTATATGCAGCACCAAGATGTTGATTCTGTCTTCTTCCCCCTGTCTAGTGCCCGTATCATCAGTAAACAAATGCAAGACAATAGTGTAAGGAAATGGACTCAAGGCTTCCATAAGGGGCTCTCCAGAGCCACAAAATTCACCTTTCGATGGCACATTTTCCATTGTGATTACCTTTTGATGCATACCTCAGAATGATAAATCTGTGTCTGCTTGAGTTGCTACAACTAATTGCCTTCTGGCTACCAAATGTACAAAACCTTTTTTGTCTGACATGTTTTCAATTGCAAGTCCAAAGCACCTGTCAATGAATTCTGAATGATCTCAGAAGCATCTTAAATTGATGCCATCAACTCAAGCCCAAAGCTCATTGACACGAGCCCATAGAAGGTAGAACTGTGCTGACAATAATTGAAGGGATTGCAACAAAAATGTGGCAGGTCCATATTTTTTTTCACTTTCTCAGATATATATCTTATTGTGTTCCAAAAAAATTTGCCCTATTGATTGGTGCAAAAAGGAGGCAGCTCCGAGTGTTAGTTCCCATGTTCCTCAACAGCTGGAGCTGCCTGTGAAGACCAAGGTTTCTCAACTAGGGTTCCTCCAGGGACTGCTAGGAATTCATTGAACAATGAGCAAGTTCTGCCTCTCAGATAAGTTCTCTCTGACACTATTGATCTCTTTAACTATTTATAAGGGGGAAATGCTTCCCAATAACCACAAGTGTAAGAAGCATTCCTCCCACTGACCATCTAATGTATTATGAGTTGTAGATATAGTCATTTTTAGCAGAGGGTTCCCTAAGACCGAAAAGTTGTGTCATGGGTTCCTTTGAGTTGAAAAGGTTGAGAAAGGCTGCTCTAGAGTGTTGGATGGAAGAACAAGATAAATCTAGAATTTATTATTTTGCCCTGCTTTACAGAAAATATATATTTGAATGCTAAAAGTAATGAAACATGAGTTAATTAATGGACAACAAGTTAAAATCTAGTAGAAAAAAATATTTTGAAAGCATAACTAAAGACAAAACATTTTTTTTTTTTAGTTTTGGTTAGATTTAAACATGTGCACTGCCGAAAAATGTGTTCATTTTCGTTTCATTTGTTTTTGTTTCATTCGTTTTTTTTTTGGTTTTTTTTGGGTCATTTGTTATAATCGAAATTCGTAAATTTGTAAATGCGAAAATTCGTACATTCAAAATCTCATAAATTCAAAAAATTTGTAAATTCGTAAATTTAAAAATTCAAAATTCCGCAAATTCGAAAATTTGAAAATTTGAAAATTCAAAATAATAATTAACTAATAAAAAACAAAATATTAAATCATAGGGTATTGGAATTTACTTTCAAATTTAGCTGTTAGTCAATGTAGCGAATATGAATTTATCCAAAGTTGCGAATTATCCTAAATAACGAATGCCGCATCTAAACAAATGGAATGGAATGACTTAATAATAATAATAATAATAAAAAGCATTTATTATTATCGTTTAGTTACGTTTCATTCGTTTGGATAAGGCATTCGTTATTTCAGGTAATTTGTAACTTTGGATAAATTCATATTTGTTACGTTCTCTAACAGCTAAATTTGAAAGGAAATTCCAATGCCTATAATTTAATAGTTAGTAATAGTTAAGTTATTATTAGTTAGTTATTATTTCAGATCTTCACATTTTTGGGTTTTCAAATTTATCTGATTTTGGTACTTATTTTTGTATTTTCGTTCTTTTGAATTTTCATTCTTGTTTTCAGATTTTCAAATTTTGGGATTTACGAATTTCCGAATTTTCGAATATTCAAATTTATGAATTTACAAATTTACGAATTTACAAATTATAAAATTTTCGAATCTATCTACCGGTATTTGTCCTGTCCCAGAAAAGTAATATAGGGAAAATCTTCCAGTGGGGACACTAGTTCAGGTGACAACCAGCAATTCCCTCACTTTGGAGATATTTCCAAACTCCCTGTTTTTGGCTATGGGACAGGAAGAGAAGGGAAATCTTCCCAATTGGACACAGATGGCAAAATAAAGAAAAACTGACAGGGGTTACAACCCACCCTTACTCTATCCAAGATGAAAAAAAAGTCCTTCTATTCTCCTGCCATGTTTTTGTGGTGTCACCTGGTAGACAGAAGTGATTTCCCACCGATTATGAGTTAAAACTCATATTGTTTAGTCCCAATGCATGTCATATAAGGACTTTAAGCCAAGCAAATAGCACAGCAAGTGTGCCTAGATTCACCCGCTTCTTATAAGCATGCCAATAGAGTTCTGTGTTTTCTTTTCTAAACAAATGTTCTTACCACAAAACATGGTCCAGCCGAGGTCTTCATACATTCTTCCAGCAGCTGATGGCGAATCTTCCGAACCTTAGCGCTGTAGAGATCATCCAGGTGTATCCCATCGTAGCCATCCAGCACCTGACATCACAGGGTAGACTCACAATCAAAACCAATAGACGTAGGGGAGAAGCTCACCATCCAACACCTGACATCACAGGGTAGACATAGGGGAGAAGCTCACCATCCAGTAGTACAATTTTCTTCCACATGTTGTTTTATTTTACCTATTATTACTTCTCCATAACCTCTGCTCGTGATTGCTCACCCTGGGCACTGCAACTGAACTGGGGCTGCTTGTGGAAGAGGCTTTGGAAAGAAAGGGGATAATTTGCTTTCAATTAACATGAGCCTAATACATCGCAGTACTCGTCCTGACAATGCTTTCATCTGCTTTTCTCTCCCGAAAGACTGAGCCATATTTGTTTAGGCATCCTCCACAGTCTCCATCTACTTCCTGTGCTGAGAAGCTGGCTCAGAGATTTCACAGTCATGTAAATTCTAGTGCCTGTGCAGTTCTTGGTGGTGTTCACAAATGTCTGAACACCACAAGTCACCTTGAGACTTGTTATAAAGTTACAATATTGTAGTCTTGATTACTAGGGGAGAGGAGACAGAGGAAATGCTACCTCCTACCTGCAGCAGACTAATGGCACCATCTAGGGGAAAGGAGACCATGGAAATGCTACCTCCTACCTGCAGCATACTAATGGCACCATCTAAGGGAGAGGAGACAGTGGAAATGCTACCTCTTACCTGCAGAATACTCATGGCACCATCTAGGGGAGAGTAAACTGAGGAAATGCTACCTCCTACCTGCAGCATACTAATGGTACCATCTAGAGGAGAAGAGACCAAGGAAATGCTAGCTGCAGCAGACTAATGGCACCATCTAGGGAGAGGGGACCAAGGAAATGCTACCTCCTACCTGCAGCAGGCTAATGACATAATATAGGGGAGAGGAGACAGAGGAAATGCTACCCCTACCTGCAGCAGACTAATGGCACCATCTAGGGAAGAGGAGACTGTGGAAATTCTACCTCCTACCTGCAGCATACTAATGGCACCATCTAAGGGAGAGGAGACCATGAAAATGCTACCTCTTAGCTGCAGCATACTCATGGCACCATCTAGGGGAGAGGAGACAGAGGAAATGCTACCCCTACCTGCAGCAGAGTAATGGCACCATCTAGGGGAGAGGAGACCGAGGAAATGCTACATCCTACCTGTAGCAGAGTAATGGCACCATCTAGGGGAGAGCAGACTGAGAAAATGCTCCTTCTTACCTGCAGCAGGCGAATAGCACTATCTCTGCCTAGGCAAAGTCACTGGACTCACTGGATGACTTTCTAATGATAAAAGGTGGAGCATTTTTTAAAAGTGATACTGTTGCAGTTTATCGTGACATGCAAGAAATGTATTAATGTAGTTACTAAAAGTTCTGCTTTAAGGTGGACATAAACTCAGGCAACAAGGGTTGTTCACCCCTCTGGATGTCTCAGACAGCAAGTGCGGTGCGCGTCGGTGGGTGTAGGGATCGGCCTGCCCTATGCCCACCGCCGCGCACTGCACTTGCTGTCTGAGTTGATGAGTGCATTTGGTTAAACCATCTGTATACATCAATGTTCATTTATTTACATTTTTTACTCTTTTATATGGAAAATATGGTTCATTATATCTCTATATGTATTTTATAGGAATTTTGGTCACATCAGCTCCTGATGAGTGGGGATACACCCACGAAACACGTCGAGCTTTGTTTTTGATGACCCAGCTACATCCTATATGGAATTATACTTATTTATACCATCTGTTTTTTCCAACTATATTAATTCTTCCTTATTTAGTAAATGCACATCTACCATGTGGATGCACTTATCGGTATCAGGCATGTGTCTGCTATTAATACTATGCCTTTTTACTTCCAACAACAAACCATGTGCTGTTATACGTGTATATATTTTTTACCATGTTCATGCTATGTGTGCACTTCTTATACATATAAGAAATGAATATATTTTTTACTGTATATGAAATGAATACTCTTTTTATTGTCTGTTATTTATTATGATCAATAAACATTTCATAATGCAATTCAAATATGGTACTATTTGATCTCCACTACCCAAGCGCTTCATTTAAAGTCCCAACTCCCCTTTTGTATTTAGTACAGTGATAGTGAATATTTTTAGCACTGATCACTGGTCCCCACAAAGTGTCAGTTAGTGTCAGACTGTCTGCCACAATATCGCAGTCCCGCTATAAGTCGCTGATCGCTGCCGTTACTAGTATAAAAATATAAATAAATAAAAATTCCAGTTTATATCTCATAGTTTGTAGCTGCTTTAACTTTTGTAAAAATCATTCAGTATACGGATTAGGATTTTTCTAACCATAAATATGTAGCAGAATAAATATTGGGCTAAATATATGAAGAAACTTGACTTTTTACATTTTTTATTGAATATGTTTTATAGCAGAAAGTAAAAAATATTGTTTGTTTTTTAAAATCGTCAGTCTTCTTTATAGCGCATTTTTTTTTATAGCGTTTTTTATAGCCATTTTATAGGGAGCCATTATTGTCTGGAGGGTAGCCAAACTTTGGAACTCTTGGTGGCCCTCAGGAATCAGTACTCATATCTTGCAACCACCACAGAAATAGGAAAAAGAGGTGGCACCTCCAAAGAGTCCACAATAGGAAAAGAAACTATATTGTAAATGTCCCAATTATATTGTATCTTGCAACCTCCGCCTGACCCCTAGGATCTGCGCCTGTATCCCAGTAATGCAATGCCTGCCTTTGAAGTCAGCTTAGTTCTAGGAGATTCTCTCTCACCTGTCTTCAGCAAAGTCTTGCCAACACTCTTAGATTACATTCTGGGAAAGAGAACAATCTGAACTCCACCCAAGAACAACCACAATTCACCTATTATCTAAATCTTATCTAAAATCTTTTTGGCCCTCAAAATCATATAATTCACTATATTACCAAAAGTATTGGGACACCTGCCTTTACACGCACATGAACTTTAATGGCATCCCAGTCTACGTCCGTATTGTTCAATATTGAGTTGGCCCACCCTTTGCAGCTATACCAGCTAATCGGAGAGGTCTGTCCAAAAAGGTTTAGGAGTGTGTCTATGGGAATGTTTGACCTTTCTTCCAGAAGCACATTTGTGAGGTCAGGCACTGATGTGGATGAGAAGGCCTGGCTCGCAGTCTCCGCTCTAATTCATCCCAAAGGTGTTCTATCGGGTTGAGGTCAGGACTCTGTGCAGGCCAGTCAAGTTCCTCCATCCCAAACTTGCTCATCCATGTCTTTATGGACCTTGCTTTGTGCACTGGTGCGCAGTCATGTTGGGACAGGAAGAGGCCATCCCCAAACTGTTCCCACAAAGTTGGGAGCATAAAATTGTCCAAAATATCTTGGTATGCTGACGCCTTAAGAGTTCTCTTCACTGGAACTAAGGGGAAAAGCCCAACCCCTGAAGAACAACCCCAACACCATAATCCCCCCTCCACCAAATGATTTGGACCAGTGCACAAAGCAAGTTCCATAAAAACATGGATGAGCGAGTTTGGGGTGGAGGAACTTGACTGGCCTGCACAGAGTCCCGACCTCAACCCGATAGAACACCTTTTAGATGAATTTAAGCGGAGACTGAGAGCCAGGCCTTCTCGTTCAACATCAGTGCCTGACCTCACAAATGCGCCTCTGGAAGAATGGTCAACCATTCCCATAGACACACTCCTAAACCTTGTGGACGGGGGGCGTGGCCGAGATGCTGGACTGAGCAGACGTGCCTCACTGAGCTCTGCTGGAAAAAATCCGTTCATATATCCGTAACTGGGATAGATACATTATAATTGGACTGACAGCCCCTGTATGCCTTCAAGAACGCCCGGGGGCCCGAATCGGGGCAAAAAGCTTAAATTTCCCCCTGACATAGCGGCGGAGAAGATTCCGGCTCCAGACCTACGGCCTATACCAGCGCGCCTCAGCAACATGGCGTCGCAGACGGAGTGCGAGGAGACTGCTCCACCGGGCATTCCTGAGGTGATGGCGGCTATTTCCCTATGCCAGACGGCCCTTACGACTAAAATAGAGGCGGTACAGTTAGACGTAGGGCTGCTGAGACAAGATTTAGATAAAATCCGCACTAGGATTACAGAGGTGGAGCAGAGGGTTGGAGATACGGAGGACGTAGTGACCGACCATGCGGCCTCCATTAGAACACTTCAAAACAAAGTAAAGGCGCTGGAATATCGGGCAGAGGATGCCGAAAATCGCAGCAGGAGAAACAATCTTTGGATTGTTGGGCTCCCTGAAGGGGCTGAGGGGCGCAATCCCACTGCCTTCACTGAAGATCTGCTGCGATCGGTTCTCCCTGCCACGCACCTGTCCCCGTTCTTCACGGTGGAGCGAGCTCACCGAGTCCCGCCGAGACCCGGACCAGAAGGGACCCCTCCACGCACGCTAATTCTACGTCTGCTAAATTACAGAGATAGAGATGAGCTTCTGAGAGCGGCCCGTGCAGCAGGTGATATCCCCTACCGCAATGTGAGGCTAATGCTGTTCCCGGATTACACGATGGAGACGCAAAGGCAGCGTCGATCCTTTGATGCGGTGAAAGCAGCTCTCAGAGCCAAGGCGATCCGATACAGTATCCTGTTTCCCGCTAAGCTCCGTGTAGTGGATGGAGAAACGATACGGATCTTCACCAGCCCCAAAGATGCTAATGCCTGGCTTGAAACCCTGCCTCCCTAAACCTTCAGATGTGTGGGACTGAATCTCCCCCTGTAATTTTAGCTTGTTCCCTCTTCTGCTGACTACCCTTTTGCAACAAGCATTGTCGGAACTCCTGCACAAAGAGGTACAGACGCTATCCGGTTGTATTTCCATCAGATGCTTCTGTATGCAAGCATGGAGTTTCAGGCCTAGAGACCCCTGTATTTCCAAGGCCCCCTTATAAGCCGTTAATGTTGTCCATGCTCCCTCATGGGATATATCCTCAAAGGACGACCCCAGACAGCAACTTGCCACATGTGCCTTACCATAACTCTGATGCCGCTCTGAACATTCAGTGTTTACCACATGTGTCAGCTCTCCAGCAACTCACTATAGTGAGGTTTTTCACGTTTTACACCCCCTTTTTTTATATACTCTACTACTTTTTTTCTTTGTTTTTATTTTTGTTGTCAAATTTTTTTTTTTCTATTTTTTGGAATGCTCTAATCGGGTACACGCTCCCCGATACCAAATTCTTGATATTTGGGACTCATAGTTGTTCGGGAATATGTGTCCCTTGAAGTTAGAGGGTACACGGGGTGGGGGGGGGGGGGGTTGGATGACCTTTGTCATCACCAAGTTATATGTTATGCTAAATATATGGTCTCAGATGTACTTGGTTGGTCATGGTGCTCTCATTGTTGGGCTTCCTGTGTGGTGATCCGGGGGGGTGGAGTCCCACCTCCCTGTTGGTTTAACGTGCCCTGGGCTCGAGTGGGAGGTGGGCGGCTGCGCTCCCTTGGATGGGCCCTACAGGTCGCAACACTCAGATATCCTTCATTTCTGGGTACACAAAAAGTATGGCTGATTTTACAGTGTTGTCCTGGAATGTTAGGGGCCTCAACTCAGCAATCAAGAGGTCCCTGGTACATAAATATATAAGGCAGTATAGCCCCAAAATATGTATCCTGCAGGAAACCCACTTGATAGGAGCCAAGGTGATGGGGTTGAAGAGAGCCTGGGTCTCTGCCCATTATCACGCCTCTTATTCCAACTATGCCAGAGGGGTGAGTGTCTTGATACACAGATCCCTCTCCTTTCAATTAGTAGATGTTAAGACTGATCCAGGGGGCAGGTATGTCCTCATACATGCATTAATAGCTGGTTCCCCATACATAATTGTAGGGGTATACCTGCCTCCTCCTGCTGATATTACCCTGCTTCACACACTGATGCACACTGTTGTCCAGTATGATGTTGGTAAAGTGCTGATGGTGGGCGACTTCAATCAGGTAATGTCAGATGCTTTAGATAGACTCCGACCCTCTTCCTCCACTGGTGGAGGCCTGTCCCACTGGGCATCCTCTTTTCATATGACGGATCTCTGGCGCCATTTCCACCCCTCAGATACTCAATTTACTTGCCTATCCACCACTTTTCGGACGCTGTCGCGTATAGATATGGCTTTTGCCTCGACAGAGATGCTTAGGGAGATGGTGTCCACGGAGATCCTCTCGCGGGGCATCTCGGACCATGCTCCATTATTAGTCACAGTCCGGGCGGCCCCTCCTGGGGGCCTGAGATTGTGGAGATTATCCAAATATTGGATAATGGACCCAGAGATCCAGGAGGAGATGCCGGAGGAGCTGTGCACCTTTTGGTTGACCAATGCTGACTCATCCGGACCACTCATACTATGGGACACATTTAAGGCGTGGTTGAGAGGTCAATATATTAAGAAAATTGCAAATAAAAAGAGGATAATGGTGCAGTCTCTTGGGCAGTTAGAAACACAGGCCCGAGAAACAGAGCAAGTATATGTTACCACCCCGAACTCTACTAATTATATATCTTGGCAGCACACCCTCAGAGAACTAGCGCTACTGAGAGTGGACCTTACTAAAAAGTCCATGCTAGCCTGTGCCCAAAGAGTTTTTGAATACGGAGACAAGAATGGCCGACTTCTGGCCTGGTTGGCAAAGGGACAGTTTGCAGCGACGCATGTGGGTAGAATAAGGGATACAGATGGCGCTTTACTGACCACTCCTAGGGAAATTAGTAATAGATTTTTAAAATTCTATCAGCAATTATACGCCACTAGGGTTAACTATACAACAACTGACCTCTCTGACTTTTTGGACCTCATACCGCTACCTGAACTAGACTTAGACCAAAGAAAAGCCCTGGATAAGGACATGACCCTGGAGGAGGTTCAAAGAGCCATGAGTTGCATGCAGGCAGGAAAAGCACCTGGCCCAGACGGTATCCCCATAGAGTTCTACTCACAGCAGCAGGAGCTGCTGGCCCCCAGATTGACCTCTCTCCTATCACAGTTTTACGATCTGGGTTCCCTTCCAGAGTCTATGTCAGAGGCGGTGGTGGTGTTGGTGCCAAAACCCGGTAGGGACCCTGAGGAATGCGCTTCCTTTAGGCCCATATCTCTCATCAATGCAGATGCCAAATTACTGGCCAAAATTCTGGCTCTTAGATTAGCCACGGTGATTGAAGACCTATTTCACCAAGACCAGACGGGGTTCATGCCGGGGAAGGGCACCGATATTAATATACGAAGGCTTTTTGTCAATCTAGATACAGCACATGACAACGTAGGCACTAGAGTCATTGCTTCCCTGGACGCGGAGAAAGCCTTTGACTCCGTGGAGTGGGGCTTTCTATGGGAGGTATTAAAAAGATTTGGATTTGGCCCAAAATTTTTAAATTGGATTGGTTTACTATATAATTCGCCCAAGGCCAGGATCCGAGTTAACGATACCCTGTCTGACTATTTTCTCCTCCAGAGGGGCACAAGACAGGGATGCCCGCTTTCGCCCGGTCTCTTTGCCCTGGCCCTTGAGCCACTAGCTGTCCTGATCCGTGAATCGGAGGCTGTGAAGGGGTTTAGGGTTGACCCTCTGGAGGAGAAAATCTCTCTATATGCAGATGATGCATTACTGTACCTCAACGACGCTGGTCCCTCATTACAAGCAGCACTGGAGATTTTTAACAAATATGGGGGGTTCTCCGGAGTAAAAATAAACTGGTCTAAATCGGTCATTTTCCCTGTAGATCCTAAGGCCCGGGACGAGATACCTTTGACTCCATTAGTGTGGGTGGAGGAATTTAAGTACCTGGGAATAGTGGTGTCCAGGGATCTCCAAGCCTTCCGTCGTCTTAACGTACAGCCCATTATCACCAAACTTAAGGAACACTGCATCAAATGGAGGGAATTACCACTCAATTTATTAGGACGCATCAATATAATTAAAATGCTTTACCTGCCTAAATTTAACTATGTATTTAGGAACTGCCCAGTGTGGCTCCCCAGCTCACTATTTAAAGACCTGGATGGGTATATTGGGTCATTTTTATGGAAAGGATCTTCCCCCAGATTGGCTAGGTCAACTCTACAGCTCCCGGTCCATTGTGGGGGCCTCGCATTACCAAACCTTTAATCTATTACTGGGCAGCGGTGCTAGTTACCATGCGATGGTGGTTTGAACAATCCAGATCTAACGCCGCCACATGCCTAGAGGCGGCTATCATAGGCTCCTTTAAGGAGCTAGGGAATTTAGCTTATAGGGGTTCCTCGGCCTACCCTCTGCTCCCGGGTCCCACCAGGACGACCCTGAAGGTATGGGCAGTGGCTAGAAGGAGATTTATGCGCCCATGTCAGTACTCTCCCTTTACACCACTTTGGGGGAACCCAGCCCTCCATCACTTTAGATCCATACCTGACCCACAGTTATGGGCCAGATTTGGAGTTAGGGTCCTCGGGGATGTTATTCACTCAGGGACATTGCTTTCGTTTCAGGACTTAGTTGAGAAATTTGGGCTCCCTGGTAATATGCTATTCAGATATTATCAGCTGCGGCATGCAGCTAGAGCTCAATTTCCCACGCCTATACATCTCAAACCAGACCCTATTGAGGAAACGTTGGCTCATGAAACCCTTAGAAAGACCCTTTCCACTCTGTACCTCGCTCTGATTGAAACTGACTCACCTAAGATGCATTCACTGTGGACCAAGTGGCAGACTGATATTCCCAGTTTGGATAGGGAAACTTGGGAAGAATGCTTCGAAGAGGGGTCCAAGTTGTTAATTTCATCTAGAGACAGGTTGCTACACACCAAATTCCTACACCGAGTATATTACACCCCACAGAGACTGCACCAGATTTATCCCAATAGATCGCCAAACTGTAATAGATGTCAATCCCCAGACAGCACATATTTACATATGTTCTGGACATGTCCTCTTATAGTGAAGTTCTGGGCAGACGTTTTTGAAAGCATAAATATCCGCCTACAGTTAACGCTGCCGACATCCCCCGAGCTGGCCCTCTTGTACATCCATGATGATGACCAGAGACCTAGGTATACGAAGATACTAATCTCCTTACTGCTGTTTTATGCCAAGAAGGAAATTCTTAAGAAATGGGCATCACCATCCTCCCCCAAGGTGGAGGCGTGGGACTCCGCTGTCAATGCGGTGTTGCCTCTTTATAAAATGACTTACACCAATAGAGGATGTCCGCAGAAGTTTGATCGAATATGGCTGCCCTGGACCGAACAGTTCTAGTGCCCCATGGTGTGTTCAGTGGGACATGTAGACAGACACTAAGGTATTAACATTGAAGAATATACTACCCCCCCCCCCCCCCCCCACCAGATAGGCAGCAGTTTAGACCCAGTAACCTAGATTCTATGCTAGTGGATGACTATATCAGAGATGTCTGTAATGATTAGCACTGTTTTCCTTCCTATATCTGACCCAGCATATCACGTTGATCCACAATTGATTCTTTTGTATTTTGTTCCTTTTATTTTGTATTATACACGAGAGCTTGACTATGAATGTTAACTGTACAATGATGCCTTCTTCAATAAAGACCAACCTTGTTGTTAAAAAAAACCTTGTGGACAGCCTTCCCAGAAGAGTTGAAGCTGTTATAGCTGCAAAGGGTGGGCCAACTCAATATTGAACCCTACAGACTAAGAATGGGATGCCATTAAATTCATGTGTGTGTAAGGGCAGGCGTCCCAATACTTTTGGCAATATAGTGTATATACATGAATGGTTAGTAAGAATCTTCCAGAGAGCACTTACCTGGAATTCCAGGCCATACGTGCGTCTGCAATATTCCCGCAGTTTTGGGTAGACATCTGTGCGTAGTGCAGTTCTCTCCCACTCCGAATCTGAGAAAGAATTATTACAAGGCTTTATTAATGTTTAAAAAGGAATTCTGATCTTACAGATCTTTCACAAAACTGACACCCTCACTTGTCCATTATCATCATCAACCTTTCTACCCTAGAGGAACCCTTGAAATAATTTTTAGGTCTCTGGAAAGCCCTAAAAAAAAAAAAAACAATTTATTGGGGGTCATTGGGAAAAATGCTCATTACAATGATGGTGTACCACAACCCCCAGAGGAGCCACAATGGTCTGTGCAGAATGACTCCAGTAGCAAGAGTGGTAAAACCCCAGGGGCGGTACTTCCTGGCCTCCCTTCACATTGAAACAATTCCCCGTCACTTCTTGTTGCATCTCAAAATTAAGATCTCCCCAATGGGACAGACACAGCAAAACATACGTACACTGCCATTCTCTACACCAACCGAAAACCTCCCCAAAACATTATGGCATTGTTTACTGTTGTGTTCATATCTCTGGCCTGTAGATGTCACCATTTACAGTTGTTATATGTATAACACTTTCTATACTCTGTTCAAGTGAGTTTTAGTTCCTGTTCCTGCTATGATATACTCAGTAACCTGACCCTGCTTTATGGATGCCTGAACTTGTTAATAAGGCACTTTATAACTACTCTGCCTCCCAGAATACAGGACACAACACATTTAATATATCTCAACAAATTTTAGACAGGAGAAAATCTGGAAGCCTTAGTAAAATTTCTTGCACGCTGCAGCTTCAAATACACTATATTACCAAAAGTATTGTGACGCCTGGCTTTACACGCACATGAACTTTATTGGCATCCCAGTCTTAGTCCGTAGGGTTCAATATTGAGTTGGCCCACCCTTTGCAGCTATAACACCTTCAACTCTTCTGGGAAGGTTGTCCACAAGGTTTAGGAGTGTGTCTATGAAAATGTCTGACCATTGTTCCAAAAGCACATTTGTGAGGTCAGGCACTGATGTTGGACGAGAAGACCTGGCACTCTCTGCTCCAATTTATCCCAAAGGTGTTCTATGGGGTTGAGGTCAGGATCCTGTGCAGGCCAGTCAAGTTCCTCCACCCCAAATTCCCTCATCCATACCTTT
Source organism: Lithobates clamitans (assembly GCA_037952925.1). NCBI lineage: Eukaryota > Metazoa > Chordata > Amphibia > Anura > Ranidae > Lithobates > Lithobates clamitans. The sequence goes on along the minus strand of JBBGZY010000692.1, from coordinate 1,328,581 downwards.
AAAGACCTTGCTTTGTGCACTGGTGCACAGTCATGTTGGAACAGGAAGGGGCCATCCCCAAACTGTTCCCACAAAGTTGGGAGCATGAAATTGTCCAAAATGTCTTGGTATGCTGACACCTTAAGAGTTTCCTTCACTGGAACTAAGGGGGCCAAGCCCAACCCCTGAAAAACAACCCCACACCATAATCCCCCCCCTCCACCAAATGATTTGGACCAGTGCACAAAGCAAGGTCCATAAAGACATGGATGAGTTTGGGGTGGAGGAACTTGACTGACCTCAACCCGATAAAAAACCTTTGGGATGATTTAGAGCAGAGACTGCGAGCCAGGTCTTCTTGTCCAACATCAGTGCCTGACCTCACAAATGCGCTTCTGGAAGAATGGTCAAACATTCCCATAGACACACTCCTAAACCTTGTGGACAGCCTTTCCAGAAGAGTTGAAGCTGTTATAGCTGCAAAGGGTGGGCCAACGCAATATTGAACCCTACGGACTAAGGCTGGGATGCCATTAATGTTTAAGTGCGTGTAAAGGCAGGCGTCCCAATACTTTTGGTAATATAGTGTACATGGCAATCGGAAAGAATACCTGGAAGGCCATGTTACATACTAAACCAGACTGGAACCAGGAGGCCATCCAACCTGAAAAAGTAATTCATAATGAAATATTGTCTCCAGCTTGCCGTGCTGGTGACATTCTTTATAGTGTTATATGTCACAGACTTTTAATGGAGACATTGAAAAAAAAAGTAAGCTTATAAGGAATCTGTCAATTGACCCATTAAGGGCCCTTTCTTTCTATTAAATGGGCTGTTTAATGCACTGCAATGCAAAGCACATCAACATGTGTGAATGAGCCCTTTTTGAAAGCTTACCCACCAATACCCTTACCGCCATCAAGGCTATGGTTCTAAACCTGGTGTAAGCTCCGTATCCTTCACAGGAGGGGTTCCCCATATTTAGAAGCACCTGGCATTCCTGAGTGCTCTGACAGAGAGCAATGGAGCATTGTGGGATGGCGGCAAAGGTGAGTATCTGCAAGTGAGGTGAACTTTCGAGAACCAAATCAAAATCTGCAACCCAACAACAAGAAATAAACAGAAGTCTTTTTTCTCAGCAATATGACAGGCATGCTAAAGTGAACCAACACGGTAGTTCACTATTCTAACCAGCAGATGGTGCAGCAAGTAACTTCACAACAGATCCAAAGGAAAAGATAGGGATGAAATAGCTGGGTGTTTTTGGAGGACCTGCGGCTACCTATGGAAAATTACTTGGAGCTGCTGCATCCTTACAAACACTTGTAAAAGGAAAAAAAAAAAAGATGTTCACAGCTGTATGTGTTCAGCGATAGAACAGAGGATGCAAGGATGGAGTTTGCTGCCCACGGTTCGGAAGCTGCGATCCAGGAATTTCCTCTTCATACTTCTGACAACATTGTGTTCTGCTTGCTCAGCAAAACTCCAAATTTTGGACAACATTCTGCTTTCCTGTTATGTAACTATCCCATGCTGAAATGTCACATACAGCCAACAACAGCAAAACAAGCTAAACTCCTGACCAACTAACAAAGCAGAATATGTGATTTTGCAGTTGGCCTGGCCGTGGTTTGTGTGGCTTCCTTTACAGCCAATACTTCTAACCGAACATGTCTTATGTAACAGAGCAATGTGGAACAGCAGATGTCAGAGGAAACAACAGACCTTGGGCTGGTAGGCAGCAGGCAGCAGTAGGCAACTGCTGATAGCAGGTGCAGAAAGACTGGTGGCCCACAGTAGAGAAAACTCCAGCAGGAGCTAGGTAGGTGCATGCAGGGCAGATGAGAAACTGGATGCATGGTCAGACAAGCCAGGTCAGGTACAGGTACACACGGCAGGCAAAGAATAGTCAGGGTAAAGGCAGAGGTTGGCAAAACAAAATCAGGCAGATGGACAGAAGGCAGAGCAAGGTCCAGAGACAAGGTCAGGGTAGGTAGCGTTCAAGCAAAGTCAGGAGCAAGCCAGGTCAAACACAAAAGTCAGCAGAATCAGATTCAGGAACACGGGTACAGCTGCAGATCTAACAGCAATGGACTAGTGCAGCTGCTGCACTTACATAGGCCATTTGGCGCCAGTGTCTATGGCAAACATGTGCATAGGCATGCACATATTCGTGCGCCTGTGCCCGGCAAGATGGGTACCCATAGGGCCATGCCTGCGCATTTGCTTCAGAACTTCAGCTGCGCTACGGCCAGTACGTCCCCGACATCAGGGAACCATGAGAGGTGCATGTTGCCCCACATTGTCCAGGACAGGACAGACTGAGGCACGAGCCTGAGAGAGAGGGAGGGAAAGCAGGAGTGGCCCGTCCCTTTAAGGGCACACGGGCGCCACCCCCTCTATCCACACCATCCCCCTATATGCGTTACTTTTAAATAAAAGAAAAAGCCCTAAAACGTAGTTCTAGCCTGGAGTAAACTCACTGATGCTACCAATGAGCTATATATCCCCCAACTTGTCACAATATATATATATATATCACATTTACTGTACATGCAGACCAAGCTGTCCAGTTCTACAATTAGATGCTGACACATAACTCTTACTAGCTGTACACCCGTATATACAGTATCTACCAATACAGAAACAAAATGAATACCCATATTCTTAATAGGCACTTATGTAGTTTAAAAACATTTTCACATAAACAGAAACATGGAATGTATACAAATCTGTGTCCAGAAACACCATAATCCAAGCACAACACCCAGTATTGTCCTTCACCCAACTCGTTTCCGTTTATTTAGTTTCCTCAGGGGTGTTTTGTTAGGAAACAGATTGTACGTCTATAGGCATTTGGACAAAATATGAGGATATCGTCGAGATAAACCACCACACATAACTGCAACAAAACTCGAAGGACATAATTAATAAATTCCTGGAAAACTGCTGGGGCGTTACAAAGGCCAAAAGGCATTACGAGGTACTTATAATGGCCAGTTCTGGTATTAAATGCAGTTTTCCACTCGTCCCCCTCCATAATCCTCACAAGATTATATGCCCCTCTCAAATCAAGCTTTGTGAAAACTGTTTCTCCCTTGAGGCGGTCAAATAACTCCATAATCAACGGAATCGGATAGGCATTCTTAATCGTGAAACGATTGAGACCCCTATAATCAATACAAGGTCTCAGTTCACCATTCTTCTTCTTCACAAAGAAGAAACCAGCCCCAGCAGGAGGCGAGGATTTGCGGATGAAACCTCAAGAAAGTGCATCTGCAACATACTCCTCCATGGCCTTATCCTCCAAGACCGACAAAGGGTAAACCCTGCCACGAGGGGGTATGGCACCAGGTTGAAGGTCAATTGCGCAATCATACCACAGGTGTGGAAGCAAACTACCAGCGTGACCTTTGTCAAAGACATCGCTAAAATCGTGGTACTCCTCCGGCAGGGAGGTGATTGAAGAGCTGCACAGGACCTTGGCTACCTTCTGGAAAGCATGTCTTACTGCATTGTACTGCAAAGCTCGGAGACAAATGTACAGGAGGCTTCCGCAAGCGCTCCTTAAAAGAAAGTCTCTCTCTGAGTCTGGAGTCAATGAGGATGGCAAACGTGATCAACTTCTACAGCTCAGTGGGTATATCTCGGGCTGCTATCTCCATCCTTGATGGTATCCGAAAGACCATGAGAAAAAGCAACCATGAGGGCCTCATTGTTCCACACAACCTCTGCTGCCAAAGTACGTAATTCAATGGCGTAATCGGCAACAGTTCTCATACTCTGTTTGATGGACATGAGGCACTTGGCAGCAGAAGTGGAGCATGTGGGAACATCAAGTACCCTTTTAAAAGAAGCCACAAACTCAGGGTAACTCAAGACAACAGGTTTTTGCATCTCCCATAGAGGGTTTGCCTAGGCCAAGGCTCTCTCAGAAAGCAAAGATATCACAAAACCTACTTTGCTTCTATCCGTGGGAAAAACCTGGGGCAGCATCTCACAGTATATCTCAACCTGGTTGAGAAACCCTCTGCGTTGGACTGGATCGGCCCCAAATCACTGGGGAAGCGGAGCGGAACCAGACATACCTCTTATAGAGGTAATATTCGAGGTGGGTGCCTGCACAGAGACAGGAGCAGCAGCAGGGGCGGCCTGCAACACAGGTTGCACCGGAGCAGCCACAGTGGGAGATTCCAAGTGAGCCGTGCGACTCAGGAGCGTTTGTAACGCCATGGCAAACTGATCCATGCGGCGATCCTGCTCATCCAATCTGGAAGAAATCTTACCAACAAGTGGATTGACTGCATCTTCGCCTACTGTCAGAAACCATGAATTAGACTGAGACAGAAGTACAGTTAAATTACACTTGTTTAAAATAATAATAATAAAAAAAAGGAAACAGAGTAAGCGTATTCAAAACATAGCCAGAGTTCAGGAACCAGAACGGATAGTCAGACAAGACAAAATGTCAGGGAGTCAGAGACAAGCATAGTAGAACAGCAAGCAAGATCTGGAGCCAGAAGGAATGCCAGCCAAGCAAGTCCTTAACAGGAAAAGAGGAGATTGTCTCTAGAGATGTGACCAAGGGGAAGGCAGAGCTCATCTGGACTGGACGGCTTAAGTAGGCAGGACTGACGAGCAGGATATCATCAACAGATGAGTCACTGTGGAGAGATAGGAGCTGGCAATTAGCCGACAGCTGAGCGGCCCGCTCAGAGGAAGGGCTGAGCCCAGCCCTGACAATATCTCTCTTAAATACATAAGTGCCTATAAAGTCCACTTAGGGCTGAAGACTGGCACCCCAGGGAGAAGATGCTGAGGCCAATGTGCATTCGTGCCTTTAGTTTTGCTTTAACCTTTTTTTCAAGCAGAAGTTTCCTGTGCCATCCTTGTCACTGCACGCTGTTCCTCTACGTTCTAGCTGTAGGTATACGTCACATCCTGTGACACAGTAGCCAATGCAGGAGCGGGAGTCAGTGCCATGCAACCAGGCAGTGGGTAGTGGTTACTACTCCAACAGTGGTGTGGGTAAGGTTTCAGCACAGGGTGACAACCCTCTCCTGCATAGCGTCTTACTGAGCAAACGCTGTCACCGCAAGGCAGGAAGCACATTTGCAAAAAAAGCCTCAAGCAAAAAAGAACTAGTATTGTTAAGTTCAGTGAAGTATACGTTTATTGAATTGAACCCCTTTTTTAGGTGCTCATATACTATAATTTAGGAATAAGTAATAGAAAATAAATTAAAATAGCGAATAGCACACTGTTAAAAGAATACAATTTTTTTTTTTGCATTAGTAGCAGCAAAACAAGAATACTTAATATGCAGCTGAAAGAAATCTTTTATGTTTCAGCTATAGTATGGCTCGAGGTAGTTTTGGACAGAGTGGATAATAGTTTGAACCTCTCACGTTTTATTTTGTTTTTGCGGTCTGGGTCCCTGTTGGTTTTCCTGTGTGGGTGGCTGCACAGAAAGTGAGGTCTCCCCAGTGGGAAAAGGGGAAGTTATAAAAGCCTGACAATAGTTCTCTTCCTTCTAGTATCTACTTAAAAAAATGACTTATAACTATGTGTGCCCCAAGTGAATAGATTTGGCTCACTTCCTGCCTCAGTGACCACATAGGAATTGATGGAAAATATCCTCTAGAAATTCTCATCTGTCTTCATTTTTTTTCCAATGCTAAAAAGGAGCTTTGTCTGGAGTTAACCTCACAGTGCCTTGAAAAAGTATTCATACCACTTTAACTATTCTACATTTTGTCACGTTACAACCAAATTCGTAAATTTATTTTATTGGGATTTTATGTGATAGAACAACACAAAGTGACACATAATTGTGCATTGGAAGGAAAATGATAAATGGTTTTCAAAATTTTTATACAAATAAATATCTGAAAAGTGTGGGGTGAAAAGTATTCAGCCCTCTTTACTCTGATACCCCTAACTAAAATTTAGTGGAACCAATAGCCTTCAGAAGTCATCTAATTAGTAAATAGAGTCCATCTGTGTGTAATTTAATCTCAGTATATTTACAGCTGTTCTGTGAAGCCTTCAGAAGTTTATTAGAGAACCTTAGAGAACAAACAGCATCATGAAGGCCAAGGAACACACCAGACAGCTCAGGGACAAAGCTTTTTATGCGTTGAATAGAGCGGTGCACTGACGCACAAGACCCATGTGAGTACCCTGTATTGGGACCTTTTGTATGATACAATTTGTGATTTAAAAAACGATATCACACTATCGTGCCTTCTTTCCTACTGTTTACATATGAGGAAACAGCGTTACTGAGCAGCCCAGGACCCCACAGTTATCATAGAATCCAGAGGTGATTCACATGCGTGTGTAGCACCCTCTACCAGAAGGTAGGTGCTAGTAAGGGTTATTTTACTAGGTTGTTCAGCACAGGCAAATTTAGGCAGGCTTATGCTGCAAGCTAGGCCTGTCTGTTTTGATCTGGGGGCAGGGAGTGGTCAGAGTAGCAGTGGATGTGATCACCTGTGCTCCAGTTATGAGGCATCATCCCTGCTTCCAGGAAGAATGTTCTGCAAGAGAGGCTGGGCCTAGAGCTGGAGTGGCAGGCAGCACATGTGAGAGCCCTGACCAATCCCTAACTGGTGTTGGCAGGGTGTGGGCCTCCTATATGAGATGAGGTCACATGCTGCTGGGGAGGAGAAGTTGGCTGGGTGAAGTGAGGAATGGAGTGCTAGACAGCCGCAGGAGGACACCCCCATCTGGGGGGGGGGTGTGTACTGATCTAAGGAGGAGGCCCGGGGAGAGCTGTGAAGGAACATTGCCTCTACACAGTCATTGGCAATGTCTCTGTCACCACACGGTCGGTGGCAAGGTAACTCTTGGGGCAGAGGAGCAGGAGAAGCTGTCAGAACGCATGGTTCAGACAACTTCCTCATCAAGGACTCAGGGCTGGAAGGTCGGTGAGTGTTACCACAGTGGATGGAGGCACCAGGAAGTCTGTGAGGGAACTCTGCTTCTACATGGTCACTAGCAGAGTCTTTATCATGCACACGGTGGATGGTGAGGAGTCCTGGATCAGAGAACAGACTGTGGGGATCTTTGTCAAAACAGTGTGGCCGGAGAGCGCATGGCTTGCAAGCTGGGCTGGCTGAGAGCAGTAGTCCATTTCCTAGAGGATACCTACTAGGCCTCCAGGGAGAGGTTCTCCAGGCCTAGTAGCAGCGAGTCACCAGAGCCAGTAGAGGGGCGTATTCACAGTGAGTTCATACTACCCAATAGAAGAGGATGTGTCATACTTTAATTAGCAACTACAAGTTTGTGCAGGAAGAATCACATTTGTACAAGAGGAAGAAAGTTTGGGCAGGAGGTGAAGAGACCTAAGACCAATGCTTTTACACAGTCAAAAGTGATGTTTTTGTCCCTCACACAATGACGGATGGAGAACTCCTAGGAACTGTAGTCTGCATGGAGATGCAGGGAGCAACAGTCTGCATGGAGATGCAGAGGGAGTAACAGTCTGCAGGGAGCTACAGGAGAAGATTTATACTTAGTCAAACATGCACATTCAATCTTCAGGCTCTAACGTTGTTCAAAGTATATTGAATTCTATAAATATGATGGCAATGATTAATTCCATGGGCATCCCATATCCCAATCCCTATCCAAGTTGTACCCCTCAATAAAACAACAAAAATAAAGCTTGCAAAAGACTGTTCATTGTCTCTGGAAGGGATGCATGAAGTCTGGCAGTGGGGCGATTTGGCGGATTGTTTGTCAGTAGTCCTAACACCATGGCTAAACGTGTTTTGACCGAGCTTAAATGTGAGGTCACACGCTCAGAGGTGAGCAGCTATTACCTAGGGGGGTGGATGGGGGGGCACCAGAGTGTGGACACTGCAACACGTTTCAATCACTTCAGTCAATGGATTTATTCATTTATGTCTGATAATTACTTTATGATATTTATGTTGCACTGATCCAGGTGATATACAGTCAGGTCCATAAATATTGGGACATTGACACAATTCTAATCTTTTTGACTCTAACAAGATGTGCTTTAACTACAGACTTTCTGCTTTAATTTGAGGGTATTTACATCCAAATCAGGTGAACGGTGTAGGAATTACAACAGTTTGTATATGTGCCTCCCACCTTTTAAAGGGACCAAAAGTAATGGGACAGATTAACAATCATGCATCAAACTTTCACTTGTTAATACTTGGTTGCAAATCCTTTGCAGTCAATTACAGCCTGAAGTCTGAAAGGCATAAACATCACCAGACGTTGGGTTTCATCCCTGGTGATGCTCTGCCAGGCCTCTACTGCAACTGTCTTTGGTTCCTGCTTGTTCTTGGGGCATTTTCCCTTCAGTTTTGTCTTCAGGAAGTGAAATGCATGCTCAATCGGATTCAGGTCAGGTGATTGACTTGGCCATTGCATACCATTCCACTTCTTTCCCTTAGAAAACTCTTTGGTTGCTTTCGCAGTATGCTTCGGGTCATTGTCCATCTGCACTGTGAAGCGCCGTCCAATTAGTTCTGAAGCATTTTGCTGAATATGAGCAGATAATATTGCCCGAAACACTTCAGAATTCATCCTGCTGCTTTTATCAGCAGTCACATCATAAATACAAAAGAACCAGTTCCATTGGCAGCCATACATGCCGACGCCATGACACTACCACCACCATGCTTCACTGATGAGGTGGTATGCTTTGGATCACGAGCAGTTCCTTTCCTTCTCTATACTCTTCTCTTCCCATCACTCTGGTACAAGTTGATCTTGGTCTCATCTATCCATAGGATGTTGTTCCAGAACTGTGAAGGCTTTATTAGATGTTGTTTGGCAAACTGTAATCTGGCCTTCCTGTTTTTGAGGCTCACCAATGGTTTACATCTTGTGGTGAAACCTCTGTATTCACTCTTGTGAAGTCTTCTCTTGATTGTTGACTTTGACACACATACACCTACCTCCTGGAGAGTGTTCTTGATCTGGCCAACTGTTGTGAAGGGTGTTTTCTTCACCAGAGAAAGAATTCTTCGGTCATCCACCACCGTTGTTTTCCGTGGTCTTCCGGGTCTTTTGGTGTTGCTGAGCTCACCGGTGCGTTCTTTCTTTTTAAGGATGTTCCAAACAGTTGATTTGGCCACACCTAATGTTTTGCCATCTCTCTGATGGGTTTGTTTTGTTTTTTCAGCCTAATGATGCCTTGCTTTACTGATAGTGACAGCTCTTTTGATCTCATATTGAGAGTTGACAGCAACAGATTCCAAATGCAAATAGCACACTTGAAATGAACTCTGGACCTTTTATCTGCTCCTTGTAAATGGGATAATGACGGAATAACACACACCTGGCCATGGAACAGCTGAGCAGCCAATTGTCCCATTACTTTTGGTCCCTTAAAAAGTGGGAGGCACATATACAAACTGTTGTAATTCCTACACCGTTCACCTGATTTGGATGTAAATACCCTCAAATTAAAGCTGAAAGCCTGCAGTTAGAGCACATCTTGTTCGTTTAATTTCAAATCCATTGTGGTGGTGTATAGAGCTGAAAAGATTAGAATTGTGTCGATGTCCCAATATTTATGGACCTGACTGTATGGTCAGTGCATCACAGTTTGTTGCACTATAGCAGTTTATCTTTCACCTTTTTTCACTTTTATTTATTATTTACTTTAATGAACTTGGTTTTGTCTATCTCTATCATATCAGTTTGACTTGTGAGATCTTCTTTTTACAAGAAAGACTTGTGAGATCTTGAAGGGAATTAATTTACATATCACAAGAATATATCACCATATTGTTTCATTATCATTTAAGCAGTGTTATGAATTTGATGTACCGTATATACTCGAGTATAAGTCGTTCCGAGTATAAGTCGAGGCCCTAATTTACCACAAAAAAATGGGAAAAACGTATTGACCCGAGTATAAGACGAGGGTGAGAAATGCACAGCTACTGTAAGTGGAAAAGAGGGTCAACAATGCCCATTTGCAGCCTCACTGTGCCCATTTGCAGCCTCACTGTGCCCATTTGCATGCCTCACTGTGCCCATTTGCAGCCATAGGTCCCCTGAACTTCAAACTCAGTAGTTAAGGGTTCCTGGATGCCCCCTAGTCGCAGCCAAAATTTGGGGTCTCTGAACCCAAAGGGTCCCGAAATGACATTGCTGCAGATGGACACAGTTGACCGACTTTGGGACCCCGTATCTCGGGGCCACTTAGGGTTTGGAACCCCAAATTTGGTGTACAAACCGAGTGGAACTAGCACCATAAAATATCCAAAGCTGGGGTTCCTAGCCCTAAGTGGCCCTGAGATACGGGGCCCCAAATTCGGTTCAGAAAATAGCAAGCACTTTTCTGCAGCAGAGAATGACATTTTCCGAACCGATTTTGGGGCCCTGTATCTCAGGGCCACTTTGGGGTTCCTAGCACCAAGTGGCCCTGAGATACTGGGCCCCAAAGTCGGTTCAAGAAAAGTGCTTGACTCGAGTATAAGTTGAGGGGGGTACTTTCAGCACAAAAAATTGTGCTGAAAAACTCGACTTATACTCGAGTATATACGGCATGTGATTTTGCACATAATAGTAGCATATAGCACTATTGACACTTTATTCAATCACTGCTGTTATAGCAGTATAATATGTAGATAGTGCGGAACAAATTTCTTTGATTTTTATGCACACACACGCGATATGGGACATGATTATTGCCAGCAGCTGTCCATATAATTTTCACTCTCAGTAGGTAGCTCACAAGATTTTCAAATTTTAACTCTGGAGGAGCTGCAGAGATCCACAGCTCAGGTGGGAGAATCTGTCCACAGGACAACTATTAGTCATGCACTCCACAAATCTGGCCTTTATGGAAGAGTGAAAAGAAGAAAGCCATTGCTGAAAGAAACCCATAAGAAGTCCCGTTTGCAGTTTCTGAGAAGCCATGTGGGAGACTTGGCAAACATGTAGAAGAAGGTGCTCTGGTCAGATGAGATCAAAATTGAACTTTTTGTGTGGCGGAAAACTAACACTGCACATCACCCTGAACACATCATCCCCACTTTGAAACATGGTGGTGGCACCATCATGTGGTGGGGATGCTTTTCTTCAGCAGGGACAGGGAAGCTGGTCAGAGTTGATGGGAAGATGGATGGAGCCCAATACAGGACAATCTTAAAAGAAAACATGTTAGAGTCTGCAAAAGACTTAAGACTGGGGCGGAGGTTCGCCTTCCAGCAGGACAACGACCCTAAACATACAGCCAGAGCTACAATGGAATAGTTTAGATCAAAGCATATTCGTGTGTTAGAATGGCCCAGTCAAAGTCCAGACCTAAATCCAATTGAGAATCTGTGACAAGACTTGAAAATTGCTGTTCATAGACACTCTCCATCCAATCTGACAGAGCTTGAGCTAATTTGCAAAAAGGAGTATGGGCAAACATTTCACTCTCTGGAAATGTCCCTGGAAATATCTTTATCCTTCCGCTTGTCTCGCACTGCCATCTTTATTTATGTGGTGCATGCATAGATGTGCAACAGGTCTAAAGGACCTGGCAGTGATCTGAGGCATTTCCATGTGGCATGTGTGGTCCCACCGCACCGAGTTTTGACAGCTACTCTTATGAGGTACCTGGTAAAACTTAACAAACGTGAACAGAAGACCAGGTGGCAACTGCTTATCTCAGAAACATGCTTGATGCTGAAAAGCCCAAGAAGCACTAAGTGATCTAGTGGAGTGAGTTTGACAGGGAAAGGTGGAACTTTGCCCTTAAGGTAATAGGCTTGAATAGTGAGCTGTTTAATCCATCCATCTGGCGATAGTAAAATGTAAAGCAGGTTGTCACCTGCAGGGACCTTCAGGATTGATGAAAAAGGAGTCAGACTGCTGAATGGGAGCTGTAACTGAAAAATAAACTTGAACAGGGTGTACCACATGCAGACAATCGGGAGACATTGCACCTTGGGAGGAAACAAGAGACAACCTTATCTTTGTCTAGCACAAGAGTTCTTTACAAGTTAGGGCCACCAATTCAGAGACATTAGCTGGTCATACATGGATCAGGTTTTTTTTTTATCAGCCAGCAGGCTGATCGAAAAAAACTGAACAGATGGCCCCATCCATACGTTCGAGGCGGATCGGATCGGGAAATCATCTTTGCTGTGTTATTGTATATCAGCTACAGCCGATTGGCTGCATGTGCTGATCAAACAAACGTTTTCCAATAGTTCCGTTCAGGAGGAATAGATCTAATGATTGATTTCTCCTGAACAGGAATGAAAATAGATGGATCAAAATGTGGCCAGTCTCTGCTGAACTAGCTGAATTTTGACCCATCTATGGCCAGCTTCACCTTGCTAACATAATCACAGTGAGAAAGGCAACCTTGCGAGTAAAGGTAGACAGAAGAATATCCCTAAAAGTTGTTTTCTGAAGGACAAACATAATTGGGTTAAATTTTACGCTCCAAGAAACTGGGGAACGAACATAAGGAATATTGTGAACAACACTCTGTAGGAGAGCCTAAGAAATGAGATACAAGTGGAAAAACTGCTAAGGGTGATATTTGGTCCTTGATGGTACTCAAGGCCAACCATTGAACCAGAAGAGACTGGAGAAAAGACAAACTCTGTTCCATGGAGCACCTGGGATGGGATGGGATGGAATTTCCCTGTCTCACACCAAGAAAAATATGCCTTCCAGGTGCAATGGAAGATTTTGTGAGAAGTCAACTACCTAGCTTTAGGAGCATAGGGATGACGGAATTCAACAGGCCCCTGTCCCTCAGGACCTGGGTTTAACAGCAGCAACTGAGAAGCAGGGTGTAAGTTAGCTCTTGAGATCTGGATGATCTGGTAGGACCTGGGTTTAACAGCAGCAACTGAGAAGCAGGGTGTAAGTTAGCTCTTAAGATCTGGATGATCTGGGAGGGCCCACAGAGATTCTGCCAGGAGCCTGAAGATGTTCAAGTACAATTTCCTCCAGGGACAGTTTAGTACGATGAAAAAAGGCATTGGTCAAGCTGAACTGATCCCACAGAGTCCCCATCCAGTGCGGAAGCTAGAGAATCCATGGACCTGGAGACAACCCTGCTCAGTTTGTTTTTAAATCTGGAAGCCAGAAGGTTCACATTCCTGCACCCTCCAACTGTTACAAAGGTATTAAAGCACCTCTGCGTGAAGAGTCCAGTCGTTGGCACCTGAGGAAGTCTGCTTGCCAATTTTACATGCCATGCTAGGATGTGCACGGCGGACAGGGTTAGAATGTGAAGTTCTGCCCAAGCCATAATCAGATCCGCATCTTTTTCAGCTGCAAGACTTCTCGTTCCTCCCCGATAGTTGGGATAGGTCACTGCCATGGCATTGTCTGACTTAATCTTACTCAGTAAACTCACAGAAAGGATAACTAAATAGTTCTGGATTGCAGAATATTGATTGGGAGGCTAGTTTTCTCTGACAATCAAGTCCCTTGCACCCAGAGGGTGTCTAGGGCTGCACCCCAGCCTGACAAGTTGGCATCCTTCCTGAGAACCTAGAAAGCATTGGGAAGAAGACATTTTTTTCTGTTCCAGTGCCGAACTTGTAACCCACCATGCCAGGACGAAACTGGTTTTGCTGCCTAAGCAAATGGTATGGTCCAGAGATTGTGTCATCTTGTTCCATGCTGCCAGAATTTAAGTTGCAATGGTCTGGACTGAAATTGGACGCATGGAACTGCCTGGAAAACAAACACTGTTAAGCCCAAAATCTTCATTCATAGAGTTGGTGTGCTCCTGGACAGTAGAATCCCAATGTGGGAATAGAGAGAGCCCTCAGTTTGTCCAGGGGAAGGAAAACTTGGAGAGTACTGTATCCAAGGTCAACCCCAGATACTCCAATTGATGAGATGGTTTCAGCTGTAATTTCTGGAAAGTTAGGATCCACCTGAATCTTTGTATGGGCCTGCAACGTCTGATAGACATTATGACTGACAGAACCTTAGCTGACTGTTCCCCCAGAAGAAGATATCCAGATCTATGGAAAGACTAAAGTCTTGGTGAAGACCCCAAGTGAAATGGACAGGCCAAAGTGAAGGGAAACAAACTGGTAATGTTGATGCACTAAGAAGATGGGGACATGCAAATGGGCATCTTTGATGTCCAGAGGCCAGAAGGTCTGCTGGATGGAGGAAAGCAATTACTTACCTGGCAGGTTTTATGTGGAACTTTTGCAACCAGAGGAAGGTGCTGAGAACCTTTAGATTCAGTGTGGGTGCAAATGCCCCCTCTTGCTGACAGTGAGCAGGTTTAAACAAAGACACTGGAAGCTTTCCCTTTCGGGCCTTTTCTCTTTCTAGCTATGACACCTTGAGAAAGGAGCTGTGCCAAAGTAAGATCAAGGTCTGCCAATCTGTACAAGGATGCTGGCAAATTTGGCAACATAAAGCAGGGTGAAGGCTGAGACAGCATTTAAGCTTGTAGTCTCTAGATACAATGTTCTGGACCCAAACTTTTGAAATGTCTTGGAACCAGATAGCTGCAAACAGTGCTGGAAAAAGGTAATTTAGAGCCCAGGACGAATACGCCCAAACTGCACCCCCCCAGCCCCAAGATGTATGTGCATCATGTGTCAGCAAAATCCCCCCCCCCCCCAACAAAAACACTAAGCACTAATCTGCATGTATACCCCGAAACATAAATTTCTCCTCCTCCCAGTACAAAACTGTCCCCCTGCTGAAATACCCCTTTTCAGCACAAATCTTTGCTCCCCCATGCCCCTAGCTCAAATGCCCCCCCCCCAAAGAAAATGTACCCCTCCTAGCACAAATCCTCTACCCCTAAAATTCCCCTTCCCAGTAAACATCTCCCCCTCCCACTAATTCATATCCCTCCTTCCCAGGACAAATTCCGCCGAAAATTCCCCTTCCTAGCACAAATCTTCTTCCCCCTTCCCAACACATATCACCCGGGATCACCACTCTTCGCACCCTCTCAAATTTCCCCTCCTACTAGAACAATATTTACATACATAAATACATACATACTTAGGAGGAGAAAAGACTTTATCCAGGTTAGGCCAATCTCCATAAAAGACTGGTTGAAATAGGGCAAAAAAACAACACCATAGATGGTTAGCGGATAAGGTTCAGAGAAAGACCTGCTGCACCCTCACAGGCACATCAAGGGATAGAGAAGCAGGGAGTATTGGAGCATGCTGCTCTTGACAGTCTTTGCTCATTCAATGGAAATACTCCCTAAGGGTTCCCAAACTTCCACCAGATGGGTGCTGTACCAGGGCTTGGACCTGTAAAGAACTCTACGGCTGACTCAACACATTGCTCGTAAGTACCTAGATGAGAACCTTCAGCAAAATTCAGTCCTGGAAATCTGCCAAATAAGCCCCTTCTGGCTCTGCAGCTACTGAAGAAACTTTCTAGATGCAAGAGAAATCTTGATAAAGGTTATGAAAAGGTTTTTCTTCTATCATAGGAAAGAAGACATGGCTATTTTCACTTTATGCCAATAATGGCATACCTGAGCAGATAAATTATACAGTGAAGATTTCTTGAGCTTTTAGAATTTGGGAGAGAAGGTAATGGCTACATAAAGGCTCAAAATGTCGGAAGGAACTTTTCTTAGTACAGTCAACCCCCGGGATTTGAGAATTTGTGTGGAGTGGTATGTAATTTCTAGCTAAATACAATACTGAGAGTTTGTGTACCTATTCCTGGAACAGAAGTCTTTGTAAGGAATAATCTAGCACTCTAATTTTATCCAGAGGAAATGTCCCTGTGACTATTTTATCTTTATCCTACTAATTTTACCCTTACATTTGTTATTTTGTGTGTTTTTTTTTTTAGCAAAGATATATCAGGCTTTGTTTTTCCTGTCTTCTGGTATTTAAATGTTGCTTGCACCAACTGTAACATCCAAATACATAAGTATAGCTGAGTTAAACACTAGTGTCTGGTTTGTACTTTTAAAGATATATCTTATTGAGAAAAACAATCACTATAACAAGGATAAGACATTTTGTATTAATGTTTTAAACAGATAAAAAGTAAAATATATCCCGCTGCCAAAAACGTGTGAGCTGTGGTGGCGGTATGTGTTCATTTGCTTTAAAAACCTTAAAGTGTAACCATTTTACCTAGGCTAGTTTGAACACTGACATTAGGCAAGCCTTACTAGTCCTATGATGCAGATTAATTTGCTATGTTTCCACAGTGGAAGCCTTGGTTTGCCCTTTTTTATTTTTTTTCTCTTTCATGTTGATTGGTTTTACATTCTGATGGTCTATTCCAGTGTTTCTCAGCTCCAGTCCTCAAGGCGCCCCAACAGGTCATGTTTTCAGGATTTCCCTCAGATGAAACGGCTGTGGTAATTACTAAGGCAGTGAAACTGATGAAATCACCTGTGCAAAATAACGGAGAGCCTGAAAACATGACCTGTTGGTGTGCCTTGAGGACTGGAGTTGAGAAACACTGGTCTATTCCTTCACCTGTTTCTACATGTTGACCATTTGTAACATTGACACGATAGTCATGTCTTTTACGAGTAATGTTTTTGGCTATGGTCAACCATATTCCTGTTCAATCTTATGTACCATACTGTAATATATAATAATAATATAAGAATATAATAATAAATATATAATAAAGACGAAATAAAAAACAAAAAAAAACTTAAAATATACACCAAAAAAAAAATAAAAATCTAGTTTTCAATTTGCTCACTACCAGGAAATTTCAGCAGTTAAGCCTTCCCGTTATATTAGGACCCCCTGACTCCATTTACTGTGAAAAGCCTGTTCCCTCTGCACCCCTCTTTTTGTAGGATCCCCTGACTCCATGTTCTGGAAGAAGCCTCTTCTCCCTTTACCTCTATAATGCCTGGATCTCCTGACTCCATATATTAAGGCAGGCTCCCTACCCCTACACCCCTTTATTCTGGGATCCTCTGACTCTATGTACTGGGAGAAGCCTGCTCCCCCTACACCTAAATTTGAGATCACCTGACAACATTGACTGGGAGAAGCCTAAAATCTCCACACTGCTTTATTTCTGGGCTCCCCTGACTCCCACGTAGTAGGAGAAGACTACTGTCCCTGCACCCCTCTAAATTTTCAGATCCCCCACTCCTTGTACTGGGAAAAGCCTACTGTTCCTACTCTTCCTCCCTGATAGTTGGGATAGGCCACTGCCATTGCATTGTATGACTGAATCCTGCTCAGTAAGCTCACAGAGGGGTTGATTAAATAGTTCCTGATTCCAGAATATTGATTGGGAGACTAGCTTTATCCGACAACCAAGTCCCTTGTACCCAGAGGATGTCTAGGACTGCACCCAAGCCTGACTAGGTGGCATTCTTTGTTAGAACCTACAAAGCATTGGGAAGAAGACATTTTTTCTGTTCCAGTGCCGAACTTGTAACCCACCATGCCAGAACAAATCTGGTTTTGCTGTCCAGGCATACGGTATAGTCCAGAGATTGTGCCATCTTGTCCCATGCTTCCAGAATGTTGAGCTGCAATGGTCTGGAGTGAAATTGGGCACATGGTACTGCCTGGAAAGAGACCTCCATTAAGCCTGCTCCCCTGCACCCCTGTAATTGTGGAGTCCTCTGATTCCATGTACTGGGAGAAGCATATTCCCACTGCATCACTTTAATTTTGATATGACTACATATACTTGGAGAAACCAGCTACCCTTTAATACTGGGAACCCCTGTCTCCATGTACTCTAAATATAGTTCTGCAGACTACATTGGTGCTATGAAATAAATAAACACTTACCAAGAGGGTCGGCACACAGAAAAACCTTTACGGACAATCTCTGCTGTCTGGTGGGAATGCGATCAAAGTTTCCTTCCAATATTGCTTTATGAATCCTTTCATTATCCTCCATTGTACTGTAGATCTAGGCTTCCTTATCTTTAACACCTATCACATCTCTGGGTCTGTACTTAGATGTGTGGCTGGCTATACATCCAACTTTGGTTAACATGCATCTGTGTTACCCTCTTATCTGCTTAGACTAATTTTCCCAGAATTCCCAGCTCTTAACTGACTCACAAAGACAAACTCCAACATAGGCAGGAAGTGTCATTCCTCGCATCCCCTTTAAACACGTCACAGAGCTCTCTGGTCCTCCAGAAAGCAGATAACAATTTGTTGGGTCAATTAATGTCTTAAATGTTGTTCCTGTCGCAATGTATTTCCTCTTTTGTTGTTAGGATTTTGAACCACATTCTTCTATATGAGTTGGGAGTAGAGGAAGAAGTCAAAATAACAAAGGCCACATCCTAAAATCATCTGGAAGTTGCTACTTCTTGTATTTTTCAATGTGAAAAAGGCATCTTCCGGATCTAAGCTTGACTAATTAGAAAGTCACCAACGTAGAACAATCGGGCAGCATTGAGTTTATTTATTACAGGTACTTATACAGTTGTGCTCAAAAGTTTGCATCCCTTTGAAGAATTGGTAATATATAGTATGTACCATTTTTTAAGAAGACATGAATGAGCAGGCAAAAACAAATTTCTTTTATTTCTGCATTTGCATGAACCATACTTTTGAGATCTTCCCAGAGTGGCTCGATGATATTAAGGTCAGGAGACTGTGAAGGGGTAAATGCGGGGCCGACCAACCGACCCACTTGGGGGAGTGGGGTGTGCGTGACCCGACTGACTAGGGGGGTGGCTGTGAGTGCATTGTTTGACGCCCCCCCCCCCTCAAACAAAACCACCAGCTGTCACTGTTTGTTGAACCACCTTTAGCTTTAATTACAGCCTTTAGTCTGTTGGGATTTGTCTCTACTAACTTTGCACATCTAGACTTTGCAATATTTGCTCACTTTTCTTTGCAGAACTGCTCAAGTTCAGTTAAATTTGATGGTGACTGTTTGTGGACTGCTGTTTTCAAGTCATTCCACAGATTTTCAATGGGGTTTAAGTCTGGGCTCTGACTAGGCCATGCAAGGACATTCACTGTGTGGTCATTTTTGCTGTGTGTTTTGGGTCATTGTCATGTTGGAAGGTAAACCTTCACATTGACAACTTTCTGGCCGAGGGCAGCAGATTTTTCTCAAGAATTTGATGGTATTTTGCCCCATCCATTATTCCTTCTATCCTGACAAGTGCTCCAGTCCCTGCTGCAGAGAAACACCCCCATAACTGGATATTACCCCCTCCATGCTTTACTGTAGGAATGGTGTTATTTGGATGGAGAGCTGTATAGGATTTCCACCAGATATATCGGTTGGTGTTGAGGCCAAATTATTACATTTTAACCCTCATCTGACCATAACACCTTTTTCCATGTGGCCTCAGAATCTTAATGGTGCATTTTGGCAAAGCTCAGTCATGACTGCATTGAGCCAATCTTGAGGAGTGTCTTTTTTCTTTCAACTGTCCCATACAAGCCACATTTGTGGAGAATTTGTGATATTGTCACATGCACACAATGACCACTCTTTGTCATAATTTCTGCAACTGCTTCAGAGTTGCTGTAGGACTCTTGGTAGCCTCTCTGGCCAGTTTCCTCCTGGCTCCTTCATCCAGTTTGGAGCGAAATCCTGATCCAGGGAGGGTCTGTGTTGTACTAAATACCTTCCACGTCTTAATAATAGACTTCACTGTGCTTCTAGGCATTGATAAAGCCTTTGATTTTTTTTTTTGTATCCATCTCCTGACGTGTCCCGGTCCACAGCTTTATCCCGGAGATCTTTTGAAAATGCCTTGCCACCCATAGTTGATTGTTTGCTTCAGTTGCAATTCCGAGGACTGAAATACTCCAGGAAAGCTCTTTTCATGCTGAGCTATTCAAAATGACTACAGGTGTTCACAGTTGAAAGTCAAATGGCTTTGTGTGCCATTGAGAAGGTGATTAGCTACACCTGATTGAGTTTACAAGTCATTTTCAGGAGGGGGTGATCCTTTTTCCAACTCAGTGATTCTGTTTTTGAGATTTTTTTATATTTTTTTTTCTGACATGTTGGTGTTATATTTTTCACTTGGATGATATAAGTCAAACTGAGTAAATACTGGATACTGAGTAAATGTCTGTCTTCATTTCAGGCTCCAAAGCAACAAAATGTGATTATTTTAAAGGGGAGCGACTCTTTTCTATAACCACTGTACAGATACCATGGCCATTTAACCTACCAGCAGGTCTTTGGAGTGTGGAGTCCAAATTCCAGGCAGGTAGTGCCGTGGTTGGGATTCGAACAGATGACCACTAGTGCTGCTAGGCGGAATAGCTAACCACTGTGAGTTGTGTCAACATGTCATATGTGAGATTATGACCAACAAGAGGCAACTAAAGCTGGCCAAACACACAACAAAGTACAATCTCTGCACAATCATCTTCAGAATTACCAAACTAGTATTTTTGGGGGCCTACCTAAACAATTACATTTTAGACTGGGATGCCTCAAAATTTTGCCTACTTTTAAAGGGTGCCACTATCGAAAAAATGTTGAGAAACGCTGCGATAACGATGGAGAATTGCGCAGACAAATCCAAGCATTGCAGAGATTAACTGAATGTATTTTTTTTTATTTTGTCAGACTTCAACCTGTCAGTAGTTGAGGCCATGGCATAGGAAAACCTGCTGAACACAACAGATGCCAACAGCAAGGGAGCCCACCTGTCTGATAAAGCCACAGGAACACTTTGCAATCTTTTATTGCATTCATCTGGAAGCCACGTGTTAGATTTACCATCATATTTTT
This sequence comes from Lithobates clamitans, assembly GCA_037952925.1. Classification (NCBI taxonomy): domain Eukaryota; kingdom Metazoa; phylum Chordata; class Amphibia; order Anura; family Ranidae; genus Lithobates; species Lithobates clamitans. The sequence goes on along the minus strand of JBBGZY010000692.1, from coordinate 1,307,920 downwards.
TTTTTTTTTTTTAATCCCGTTTATACGAATGTAAATCCTCCAATGAGACTGAAAATGAGCAAAACATCCTTTTAATGAATGTGAGCACAAAGCTTGGTCTTGCAGCAAGTGATCTCCAGCAGCAGGTGGCTTCCCAACCCAAAGAAGAATTCCTGCTAATGCTCTGTATGGCCGCAGGCTGCGACTAGCCATTGTTGTTGGGAGAGCTCGGAATTTAAAGCCAGCTGATATTCCTTTGTCTCCTATACAATGGAATACTGTATGGGGGAAGAATCTCACGATGGACACAATGGGTTCATCCAACATCCAGGATCCAGGCAGCCATGGGAAGAGAGTTTCCTCCTAACACAAGATGAAGAAAATAAGAAAATGAAAAAAAAAAAGGCTCATCCGAAAAGCTTTAATGGCTTCTTTCTGAAAAAATAGAAAAATTGACTCAAGGCAACCATAAATCAGTAAATGTGTGTGATATTGTTTGGAAATAATTTGTACACGGGCTGTTTAATCCATTACACAGGAATTGGGTCTGAATAACTAAATCGAGTTAGTGCTTTAAAGAGGACCTTTTAGAAGGGCTATAACCAACACAGCCAAAGCTCCCGAACCATCTCTGGAGGCCGTCAAAGCATATTGGATTGATGCAAGGAATTGTTTGATTGGCTTTAGATGTCAAATAGGAATTTTATACTTTATTTAGAGCAGGTCTGATCATGCTTTATAAAGATTTTTCCTTCATTTGGATCTAGAGGTAAAAGAATAACCCCAACCAAATCCATTTTCTTCTAGTTTTAGACAAAGTGGGGGAGGTTTGGAACTCCTGCCAAGTTTAATTTCTGGAGACAACTGTCATCGGTGGGAAATCCCTCCTATGATAGTTGTCTTAAGTACAAGTGCCCTCACTAGAAAAAATCCCCTCTGCTTCTGTTCTAGTGACAAAGGTTATATGTTGGATTTTCCTCATTTACTCTACTGGTAACCCTCAGGGTGGTGCTATAGCTGCGTCAGTGTATTTTGTGTTATAGCAGCCCATGCATTACGAATGTGCTACCAACGCATCATAATGGATGAAAAAATACGCAATGGAGCACACTACAACATACCGTATATGCATTGTCGCACTGAGGAACTGAGAAAGAGGGGACACCCACGAAATGCGTCAGCATCTGTGATTTGTTTCTTGCCAACATCGTAGCCGACCTGGGGCATATGCTAGTTGTTATGGTTGTAGCCAGGGCTTTTTTTCCTCAAACAATAGGTGCTGGAACTTAACCACGGCCCCACAAAACCCCTCCCCCCACACACACCCTCCAAATCACATCAAATAGTGGGCGGCACAGTGGCGTAGTGGGTAGCACTCTCGCCTAGCAGTAAGAAGGGTCGCTGGTTCGAATCCTGACCACGACGCTACCTGCCTGGAGTTTGCATGTTCCCCCTGTGTCTGCGTGGGTTTCCTCCGGGTAGTCCGGTTTCCTCCCACACTCCAAAGACATGCTGGAAGGTTAATTGGATCCTGTCTAAATTGACCCTAGTATGTATGAATGTCAGTTAGGGACCTTAGATTGTAAGCTCCTTGAGGGTGTAGGGACTGATGTGAATGTATAATGTATATGTAAAGCGCTGCGTAAATTGACGGCGCTATATAAGTACCTGAAATAAATAAATAAATAAATAAATAGTGGGTGTGTTCAGTCAAAATTCACGAAAACAGTAGGAGGGTCTTAAAGGAGCATTAAATACCAGGATTGCATTCCATACAGAGTGCAGAGCTGTCACTTGTAAACACAGAAACCAGACTTCTGTGTTTACAAGTGATTGTGGTGAGCAGGCACCAAAGGGTCTGAGCCAGAGGTGGTGGAACTGAGTTCCACCAAGGTCCCCCTGAAAAAAAGCCCTGGTTGTAGCTTCACCTGGTTTATGTGATGAGTTTTTTTACATATGTGTGTTGGAGTATAACCTACTCTTCTAACTATAGTATTCAGTGCATCCGGGAAAGTATTCACAGCGCTTCACTTTTTCCACATTTTGTTATGTTACAGCCTTATTCCAAAATGGAATAAATTCATTATTTTTCTCAAAATTCTAACAATACCCCATAATGACAACATAAAATAAGTTTGTTTGAAATCTTTGCAAATTTATTAAAAATAAAACACAAAAAATCCCATGTACATAAGTATCTACAGCCTTTGCCATGAGACTCAAAATTGAGCTCAGGTGCATCCTGTTCCCACTGATCACCCTTGAGATGTTTCTACAACTTGATTGGAATCCACCTGTGGTAAATTCAGTTGTTTGGACATGAAAGGCACACACCTGTCTATATAAGGTCCCACAGTTAACAGTGTATGTCAGAGCACAAACCAAGCCATGAAGTCCAAGGAATTGTCTGTAGACCTCCGAGACAGGATTGTATGGAGGTACAGATCTGGGGCAGGGTACAGCAAAATGTCTGCAGCATTAAAGGACCCAAATGAATTGGCCTCCATCATCCGTAAATGGAAGATGTTTGGAATCACTAGGACTCTTCCTAGAGCGGGCTGCCGGACCAAACGGAGCGATTGGGGGAGAAGGGCCTTAATCAGGGAGCTGACCAAGAACCCGATGGTCACTCTGACAGAGCTCCAGCATTTCTCTGTGGAACGAGGAGAACCTTCCAGAAGAACAACCATCTCTGCAGCACTCCAAAAATCAGACCTGTATGGTAGAGTGGCCAGACGGAAGACACTCCTCAGTAAAAGGCACACGACAGCCCAGCTGGAGTTTGCCATAAGGCACCTGAAGGACTCTCAGATCATGAAAAACAAAATTCTCTGGTCTGATGAAACAAAGATTTAACGCTTTGGCCTGAATGGCAAGTGTTATGTTTGGAGGAAACCAAGCACCGCTCATCACCTGGCCATTACCATCTCTACAGTGAAACACGGTGGTGGCACCATCATGCTGTGGGATTGTTTTTCAGCAGCAGGAACTGGGAGACTAGTCAGGATCAAGGGAATGATGAATGCAGCAATGTACAGAGACATCCTTGATGAAAACCTGCTCCAGAGCGCTCTGGACCTCAGACTTTGGTGAAGGTTCATCTTCCAACAGGACAACGACCCTAAGCACACAGCCAAGATAACAAAGGACAGGGGACAACTCTGAACCCGACTGAACATCTCAGGAGAGATCTGAAAATGGCTGTGCACCGACGCTCTCCATCCAACCTGATGGAGCTTGAGAGGTCCTGCAAAGAAGAATGGGAGAAACTCCCCAAAAATAGGTGTGCCAAGCTTATAGCATCATACTCAAAAAGACTTGAGGCTGTAATTGGTGCCAAAGGTGCTTTAACAAAGTATTGAGCAAAGGCTGTGAAACAATTTTTTTCGTTTTTTTTACTTTTAATAAATTTGCAAAGATTTCAAACAAACTTCTTTCACGTTGTCATTATGGGGTATTGTTTGCAAAATGTAGGGGAAAATAATGAATTTAGTCCATTTTGGAATAAGGCTGTATGTGGAAAAAGTGAATACTTTCCGGATGCACTGTGAGCTTTGGATAATGCACTAGACTGGTGCACCCTTTCTGTCTTTTGTGTATGCAGTGTTTTGGACTTCCCCTCGCTGAAGAGGGGTGGAAGGTGTAGTGAGCACCAGACATCCTGGGCAACCACCAGAGACTAGGAACACGAAAAGTTTACATGTCCTCCACATCTCCCTTAGAGTTTTTCTATTTGCTACTGTACAATATGCTGGATGTCATTCACAATGAACGACACCATAACGCACATTGCAAAGACAAGCTGTCTACTCAGTGTACTCTCTAATGCAGGGGTAGGCAACCTTTGAGAGGTTAAGATCTACCTGAGCAAAATGGAAGAGAGCAAAGATCCCTTGACTGCAGCGCCCTTTTTTATTTATGTATTTTTATGAACTAGCAAGGCCCCAATAAAAGGTTGGCATGAGGAAAACATATAAAAATATAATAAAACAATACACTGTAAAAAAAAAAGGTGTGTATACTCACCTATTTTTATCCTGCCTCAGTCCGGTCATGTGATCTTACCTGCATCCGTCAACAGCAGCTGCAGGGGAGAAAGCTCTTGGCGACGGTTGATAAAGCCTGGAGCTGTGATGTCACCCATAGGTTCCCATGTCACAGTCGTTATTGGTGCTCCCTGCTCTCCCCTGCATACGGTGCTGGATCACACAGGTGAGATAACATGACCAGATTGGAGCAGTCTAAAAATAGGTTAGTCAGCATAGGTGTTAGGGGTAAGGGGGCAGTTTTAAAGGCTAGCGCAAGCTAGAATTCTACTTTCAATCTACCCTCCCTATTGGTGGCTTGTGGCAGTGTTAAAGTGGAACTCCACCCAAAAGGGGAAGCTCCACTTGTTTGCACCCTCCCCCCTCCACTGCTACATTTGGCATTTTTTTTTGGGGGGGGGGGGGGTCTAAGCCAGAAGTTGCCCCTCCTTCCTCTGCAGTCTTCTGAAACACATCACAGGTCACAGGAGACTACGGGACTATTTACAAGGCGCATTGCTGCTCACGCATGCGCAGTAGGATACAGACTGTAATGGGCTACAAGACCATCGCCAAGCAGCTTGGTCTGGGGCTCCTTCCAACATCTCACCTTGTCGAGTTTCAATATTATTGAGACTGGTAAGGAAAAAGCCCAGAACTACACAGGAGAATCTTGTCAGTGATCTCAAGGCAGCTGGGACCATAGTCACCAAGAAACAATTGGTAACACAATACACCGTGAAGGACTGAAATCCTGCAATGCCCGAAAGGTCTCCCTGCTCAAGAAAGCCAATGTACAGGCCTGTCTGACGTTTGCTAATGAACATCTGAATGATTCAGAGGAGAACTGGGTGAAAGTGTTGTGGTCAGAGGAGTCCAAAATCAAGCTCTTTGGCATCAACTCAACTTGCTGTGTCTGGAGGAAGAGGAGGAATGCTGCCTATGACCCCAAGAAAACCATCCCCACCATCAAACATTATGCTTTGGGGGTGTTTTACTACTTAGGGGACAGGACAACTTCACCGCATCAAAAGGGACGATGGACGAGGCCATGTACCATCAAATCTTGGTTGAGAACCTCCTTCCCTCAGCCAGGGCAATAAAAATGGGTCGTGGATGGGTATTCCAGCATGACAATGACCCAAAAAACACGGCCAAGGCGACAAAGGAGTGGCTCAAGAAAAAGAACATTGAGGTCCTGGAGTGGCCTAGCCAGTGTCCAGACCTTAATCCCATAGAAAATATGTGGAGGAAGCTGAAGGCTCAAGTTACCAAATGTCAGCCTCGAAACCTTAATGACTTGGAGAGGATCTGCAAAGAGGAGTGGGACAAAATCCCTCCTGAGATGTGTGAAAACCTGGTGGCCAACTACAAGAAACGTCTGACCCTCGGTGATTGCCGACAAGGGTTTCTCCACCAAGCGCCAAGTCATGTTTTGCAAAGGGGTCAAATACTTATTCCACTTATTAAAACGCAAATCCATTTTATAACTTTTTTGAAATTTTTTGTTGTTATTCTGTCTCTCACCGTTAAAATAAACCCACCATTAAAATTATAGACTGATCCTTTTTTTGTCTGTGGGCAAACATACAAAATCAGCAGGGGATCCAATACTTTTTTTCCTCACTGTATGCTTTCTAGACTGGTACCGGGTGCAGGAGTGCACTCAGCGCCGCACTGCATCAAACGCGAGACCTTAGTTTGTCTCGGCTTCACATGTTCATCGCACACAGGTGGCAGGAGCCGGCGGGCCGCGGTCTACCTATCAGATCGACCCCCCGCTCTAATGCAATTCTTTATTGGATGTATAACATTAACTGTATACTGTTCCGGCACATGATACGCTTTCAAACCTTTTTTACATTAAATTTTAAACAGTTCTCCTTTAAATTCTTGAAAAGAGGGCATGAGGCACATCAGTTTACTGACAATAAAAACACGTCCCCTCCTGCGCCAGTGCACAGACAATAGTACGATGCGTCTCCCCCGCCCGCCCGCTTCATAATTCATACACAGACCTCCATCCAACATACTGTATAGACAATGGCGTTCCATAATCCGCCAGCTCATCCCTCTGTTCTGTAATTAGACGGGGATGACAGGTCACCCAGCCTGGGGCTGCCCTGTACTTGTTAAGGATTCTTTTGTGTTCTGTAGAATGGAGACAATCAGGGTTGCTGAATTTTTCATGTATTTACCGGGAAAGAAGCTAGACAATAATTACACCTGCTGATATAATGGTGGCTGTGCTGAAAGTGATAATGCGGATGTCGCCTCCAACCAGCTGAATTATTTGTCATCCGGCTCCTAGAATACTGCATTCTGATTGTATGTAATAGAGCCGGGGGCCCAACGGGATCTTGATTAGTACAGCTTTATTTTGATACAAAGTTAAAATTCATAAGTATAGCATTGGTAATGCGTTTCAGCCACTGAAACGCATTAACGGTGCGACATTTAACCAATTCAGCCCCGGAAGGATTTACCCACTTCCTGACCAGGCCTTATTTTTGCGATACGGCACTGCGTCGCTTTAACGGACAATTGCGCGGTTGTGCGACTTTGTTCCCAAACTAAATTGATATCCTTTTTTTTCCCACAAAAAGATATTGGTGGTATTTGATCACCTCTGCAGTTTTTATTTTTTGCGCTTTAAACAAAAAAAAAAGAGTGCCAATTTTGAAAAAACAAAAAAAAAAAAACAATGGGGGTTATTTACGAAAGGCAAATCCACTTTTGCACTACAAGTGCAATTAGTTACATAGTTACATAGTAGGTGAGGTTGAAAAAAGATACAAGTCCATCAAGTCCAACCTATGTGTGTGATTATGTGTCAGTATTACATTGTATATCCCTGTATGTTGCGGTCATTCAGGTGATTATCTAATAGTTTCTTGAAACTATCAATGCTCCCCGCTGAGACCACCGTCTGTGGAAGGGAATTCCACATCCTTGCCGCTCTTACAGTAAAGAACCCTCTACGTAGTTTAAGGTTAAACCTCTTTTCTTCTAATTATAATGAGTGGCCACGAGTCTTATTAAACTCTCTTCTGCGAAAAAGTTTTATCCCTATTGTGGGGTCACCATTTCAGTATTTGTACATTGAAATCATATCCCCTCTCAAGCGTCTCTTCTCCAGAGTGAATAAGTTAAGAGCTCGCAACCTTTCCTCATAACTAATATCCTCCAGACCCTTTATTAGCTTTGTTGCCCTTCTTTGTACTCGCTCCATTTCCAGTACGTCCCTCCTGAGGACTGGTGCCCAGAACTGGACAGCATACTCCAGGTGCGGCCGGACCAGAGTCTTGTAGAGCGGGAGAATTATCGTTTTATCACTTGCGTTGATCCCCTTTAATGCCAATATTCTGTTTGCTTTGTTAGCAGCAGCTTGGCATTGCATGCCATTGCTGAGCCTATCATCTACTTGGACCCCCAGGTCCTTTTCCATCCTAGATTCCCCCAGAGGTTCTCCCCCCAGTGTATAGATTGCATTCATATTTTTGCCACCCAAATGCAATATTTTACATTTTTCTACATTGAACCTCATTTGCCATGTAGTCGCCCACCCCATTAATTTGTTCAGATCTCCTTGCAAGGTTTCCACATCCTGCGGAGAAGTTATTGCCCTGCTTAGCTTAGTATTGTCTGCAAATACAGAGATTGAACTGTTTATCCCATCCTCCAGGTCGTTTATGAACAAATTAAATAGGATTGGTCCCAGCACAGAACCCTGGGGAACCCCACTACCCATCCCTGACCATTCTGAGTACTCCCCATTTATCACCACCCTCTGAACTCGCCCCTGTAGCCAGTTTTCAATCCATGTACTCACCCTATGGTCCATGCCAACGGACCTTATTTTGTACAGTAAACGTTTATGGGGAACTGTGTCAAATGCTTTTGCAAAATCCAGATACACCACGTCTACGGGCCTTCCTTTATCTAGATGGCAACTCACCTCCTCATAGAAGGTTAATAGATTGGTTTGGCAAGAACGATTCTTCATGAATCCATGCTGATTACTGCTAATTATACCGTTCTGATTACTAAAATCTCGTATATAGTCCCTTATCATCCCCTCCAAGAGTTTACATACTATTGATGTTAGGCTAACTGGTCTGTAATGTGCAAAGTGCACTTGGAAGTGCAGTCGCTGTAGATCCGAGGGGGACATGCAAGGATAATAAAAAACAGCATTTTAGCTTGCACATGATTGGATGATAAAATCAGCAGAGCTTCCCCTCATTTCAGATCTACTCCTCAGATTTACAGCGGCTGCACTTCCAAGTGCACTTTCAGTGCAATTTCAAGTGCAGTTTGCACTTGTAGTGCAAAGTGGATTTGCCTTTCCTAAATAACCCCCAGTATTTTTTAACTTTTTGCTATAATAAATATCCAAAGAAAAAGTAAAAAAAAAAAAAAAACAAGTTTCTTCTTCAGTTTAGGCAAATATATATTCTACTACGTATTTTAGGTAAAAAAATCCCAATTAGGGTATGTTGATTGGTTTGCACAAAAGTTATCGCGTCTACAAAATAGGGGATAGATTTATGCATTTTTATTATTATTATTTTTTTTAACTAGTAACGGCGGTGATCTGCGATTTTTAGCGGGACTGCGACATTGCGGACAGATTGGACACTTTTGACATTTTTTTTGGGACCAGTGACATGTATAAAGCGATCAGTGCTATAAAAATGCACCGGTTACTGTATAAATTACACTGGCAGGAGAGGGGTTAACACTAGGGGGCGATCAAGGGGTTAAGTGTTCCCTAGGGAGGTGCTTTCTAACTGGTGGGAGGGGACTGACAGAGTAGAGAGAGATCGCTGTTCCTAATCACTAGGAACAGACAATCTCACTCTACTTCCCTGATAGAAGGGGGACTATTTGTTTACACTGGCAGATCCCAATTCTGCCTCTCTGTGGAGTGATCGCAGGTGACCGGCGGACATTGAGTCTGCCGGACCCGCTGATTGGCTCTCCCCCGGCTAGCGAATGGGCGCACGCCCACAGATCGCCGTGTACACGCCCGATGTACAATAACAGCGATTCGCCCAGGAGAGCCAACCTGCCGCAGTACAACTGCGGAGGCTGATCGGGAGGTGGTTAAGGATTTTAACCTTTTATCAAAATAAAACTGTACAGTACTAATCAAGATGCCGTCTAGTGCCGGCTCTATTACAAATATGAACGCTTGTTAACCTGCAGGAGCCCTAGCCAGAGCACCTGTATACCAGCCAGAATGGGACAATTGGGTTGAGTGCGGTGAGCTTTTTGGTCTACTGCATTTTGATTGGCTGGCATGGCTAAAAAAGCTTTACTGTTACAGGACAGCACCTGTGCGGGTAGGGGCATGCAGACGTGCCGCTGGCGCCTCACTTCTGCTGTGATTACACACAACGGAAAGCGATCGGTGGGTGCAGGGTACCCAATGTCCTCCAGCACCCACCGATCGTTAGGCAGAGTCTCAGAACGGCGATCTACCTATATGTAAACAAGGCAGATCGCATTTCTGACAGGAGGGAAGGGATGGAATTTGTGTCCCTGCAAAGCAGGAAATAAATTCCCTCTCTTCCCCTAGTAAAACACTGGCTAGGCACACAGTTAACCCTTTGATTGCCCCTGATGTTAACCACTCCCCAGCCAGTGTCATTAGTACAGTGATCGTGCATGTTTTTGGCACTGATCACTGTATTAGTGTCACTGGTCCCCAAAAAGTGTCAGATTGTTCCCTGCAAAATGGCAGTCCCACCTTAAAGTGGAGTTCCACCCACTTTTACAACTCTTCAGCATCCCTCACTAAACTGTGTACTGTAAACAAATTGGATATTGTTTTATTTTTTTTCTCAGCACTTACTGTATATCTGCTGTATTCATTTTTCACTTCCTCCTCCCTGGCCGCGGCCCATCGCATCATTTCCTGTTTGCAATGCCTCCTGGGAAGGGAGGGCAACTTCCTCGGACACTGCCGTTGCTATGGAAACCTGACCTGAAACCTATTACACTGCTTGTGCTGCACTGAGCATGTGCGAGATCTGCAAGGATGAGATCCAGGAAGAAATACAGTCTGGCTTCAGATGCCCACACTTAAGATGGCCACGGCCTGCTGTAAGTTTATAAAATAACAAACTACTGCTATAAACAACAGACCTTAGTTTACAGACTAACTTTACTAGAATAAAAGCTTGTGTATTATAGGGGTATTTTTATTTAAAAAGTATCATTTCGGCCGGAACACTACTTTAAGTCGCTGATCACCGCAATTACTAGCAAATAAAAATGTAAAAAAAAAAAATAAACCTATCCCATAGTTTGTAGACGCTATAACTTTTGTGCAACCCGATCAAAATATGATTATTGGAATTTTATCTTTACCAAAAATATGTAGCAGAATACATGTTGGCCTAAATTTATGAAGAAATCAGGTTTTTTAAATTGTTTTTTATTAGATACGTTTTATAGCAGAAAGTAAGAAATATTGTTTTTTCTTTTTCAAAATTGTCAGACTTTTTGTTTATAGTGCAAAAAATAAAAAAGGTCAGATGTGATCAAATACGGTACCTTCAAAAGAATTTGTGGGAAAAAAAAACAAACTTTTTTTTTTGTGTACAGCATTGCATGATCGCGCAATTTTCACTCAAAGTAACGTAGTGCCGTATTGCAAAAATGGCCTGGTCATGAAGGAGGGTAATACTTCCGGCGGTCAAGTGGTTAAAAAGCAATTTAGTAAAATATAATAATTTAGCCAATATATATTTATTTTAATCCTGGCTGAATTTTGTTGGTTGCAGGATACCTAGAGCAAAAAAATAAAAAAGAGGCTCTGAGGAAGAGGGTTTACCTTCAAAACACGCAAGTCGGTTGGGTCCAGGAGATGTCCTCCCAAGCTGCAGGAGCATGTGGATTGGCCCAGGGTGGATATAAATCAATGATTTAAAAAAAAAAATCTTATTTTTTTATTTTTTTTAATTTAAATCAATGTTTTTGATTTTTTTATCAAATTTATTTTAATAAAATCTATTCTAAGTTTTCTATGTAAGATCCATTAATAATTTAGTTTATTCAGCATGAAATGGAGCTTAGTTAGGTAGCATAAGGCTGTATATTCTGCAATATTTACATTTTTGGTAAACTCATTCAATGAATCCAAGCTCTGCAAGCTGAGATAACATGCACTGCATTGATGCATTCACACAATTTCAGTCACCATGAGACAAAACAAAATTCAGGAATATTCCTTTATCCCGTTGTTTTGCAAATTTATGTACACTACAAACTGGATGATTGACTCGGTTCTGATATCGCTGTTTTACTAACCTGACAGCTTATTATTCTAAATAGGAAACCTTCATTTTGTTTGCAAATATTAAAGATTCTAACTACCAGCAAGAATAAGTCCTTACATTTACAGAGCACCTGTCATTTCAGATCCATCATGCCAGCGCCTGTTAGCGGGTATTCACTTGCCTGCTGCCGCCACGTCCCTCACCTTGTGTCACTGCCACATCACCAGCCGTCCCATTAAAGTGAATGGGACTGTCGGGGAGTCAACAGCGGGTCAGAGGAGGAGCCGCTGCGGGACAGAAATGACAGTTGCTCTTTAAAAATTATGATTTAAATCAAGACTTTTTACTAGTGATTTAAATCGAATCCACCCTGGAAGTTTACTATTTTGACAAGCTTTGCCCGACGGGTTTCGATCCAATGGTCTTCAACCATGCCCCAGTTGAAGAATATTGGATCGAAACGCGTCGGTCGGTTACCTCCTCTCCATACTGCCTTTGTTATTGATCTTGTGATCACTATTTTATTTCGTATGGCTTTTTAGCAATAAAAATCCCCCGTTTTTACATGCACTATGCGGAAGCGGTGATTTTTTCTTTTACATAACTTCTGGACAAGAGCAATATTCCTTCTGGGCGATCTGTGTTGGGCTGTCAGGCTTCGCACCTGGAAACCTTCACCCCGGGCACCCACCGAATGTCCTTTGGAGCTCCTGCCAGCTGAGGTTCATCCTGCCCATTTCAACATTCCGGATTTCCTTTCCCTAGCCCGATGGGGCTCATTGCCTGATTGACTCCATGTCGCTGACAAGGGAGTCCACCTCATTCGGTAAGAGTACCCATCCTTTTTTACTTAGTTGATGTTGAGCACCACCGATGTTGTTTCAGTTCCACATCACATTCACCAGTCCTTTGGGACTTCAACCATCCACTTTCGTCCTTCCTTCAGTGTATGGACATGAGTTAACACTTTATTTACACATTATTTTTTATACTTGGACTATATGGTTCATTCATTACACTATTTACCACCAAGACCACATTCATGGACTTGATTTATGGTTCTTTTTTCTATATTTATACAATTGTTTAGCGCTGCATTTTTTATCTTCACCTCGTTGTTTGTTGTCACAACGTATGCTGCTGCTTATTCATTTTGTTTTTTTATAGAGCGCAGTGTTTTTTTTATATATTTCTCATATTATAGGCTAACCCAGTGTTTCTCAACTCCAGTCCTCAAGGGGCCCTAACAGGTCAGGTTTTCAGTATTTCCCTTAGATGAAATGGCTGTGTTAATGACTAAGGCAGTGAAGCTGATCAAATCACCTGTGCAGAATAATGGAAATCCTGAAAACATGACCTCTTGGGGCGCCTTGAGGACTGGAGTTGAGAAACCCTGGGCTAACCTATAGGTACAAGTAAGTACAGCATTCAAGTTTACAACCACTTGAAGTCAGAGGCATCCAAGCAATTTTGCATTTTCAGAAATAAATCTGCAGTAGCAGCCACCGCATTTTCAACTGTGAAGAGGACCCAGGCCACTCTATAAGGCCCTATGCACACTGAAGCTCATAAACGGCCGTTTTTGGGAGTTTTTGGGCCCATAAACTCCCCTCTATGTTATCCTACGTGTCCATGCACACATGGACGTTTTTGGATGTTTGTCAGCAGTGGAGTTTATGGGCTGTTTTCTGAACGCCATAAAATGGCTTTCAGGAGTCGTTTTTCTGACCACAAAAAACGCCAAACGCTCATAAACGTCGAAAAACGCTCAAGAACGTTTAACACCAGCGTTTAACATTTTTGATCCATTGAAAAGAAAAACATTAAAAAAAATGTTAAAAGACTCACTGCAAAGCTACTGGTGTTTTTATAACGTTATTTTGCCCAGTGTGCATGGAGCCTAAGCCTTGACACATAACATGGGCTCGGTCAAAGAATAAACATTCACCAGCTTTCTGTAAATTCCACTTTTTATCATTTTTATTATTCAACAAATTATACATAATAAATACAAAGGTTTTTTTTTTAATGCTTTTTTACAGCCAATACAAAGAAGGAAGCTTGCTTCTGTTCTTCCTGCAATGACACTGTACATTGATACATGGAATCCCCTATGGAGTTACAAAGATCTTTTCTGTTAAATAACATTAGCAGCTCATACTGATTTTTTTACATTTTTTTTTTAAACACAGTTCTGAAAGTTATTTTAAAAGATAAAACAAATGAAAACAGAGAGGGGGGGGGGGGGGGCACTGGTCTAAAACTTTCCACTTTCAAAGGGGGGCTGTTGAGTGATGTACTGACCAGTCTGAATCAATCTGACTCTCGAGTCTCTAAAGGCAGAGCTGTTTAGATTCATACATAGAACTACCAACCCGGCTCAGCTTCTGAAGCAGGCAGGGTTGTAAAATGTAAATAAGCTCATGCACACAGGACGTTTAAAAAAACGCCAGCGCTGCTGCCAGGAAACGCGCTTTTAGCCACTTTTTTTGAAAAGTGTTTACAGGCGTTTATAGCATTTTGGCATTTTAACAGTAAACTCCCTATAATATAAAAACGCCAAACGCTGCTAAAAGCTTTTTACAGCGTTAAGCCACATTTTGCATTTTTTTTTTTACAGCCAGGACGCACGGGCAGTCATTTTTTTTACTGCCCCTAAACTCCTCTTAAAGTTTATGGGTGCATGGACACGTAGGTTAAAGCGGAAGTCCGCCCACCCCTGCAAAAATGAAAAGCCAGCAGCTACACATACTGCAGCTGCTGACTTTTAATAATAGGACACTTACCTGTCCTGGAGTCCAGTGATGTTGGCACCGCAGCTGATGTTTCCATCAGCTGTCGGGTGCTGCCACCGCCATTGCCGGTAAGGGAACCTGGTAGTGAAGCATTACGGCTTCACGCCGGGTCCCTACTGCGCATGTACGAGGCACCGCTGTGCTCTTCTACTGGCCCGGCGGTGGGGGAAGGAGGAGGAGGGAGCCGAGCTGCTGACGTAATTCGCTGTGGCCCGGACTCCCGGAAGTAGGGATAGGATGTCTGTCAAAGACAGGTATCCGCTTCCCCCCCGAAAGGTGCCAAATGTGGCACTGGAGGGGGGGGGGGGGAGACAAATTAGCGGAACTTCCACTTTTGGGTGGAACTCCGCTTTAACATGGAAAAGAGTTCAAAGGCAGTAAAAAAGAAAAATGCTAGGCGTCCCTAAAAGCAGCTGTAAAAACGTCCTGTGTGCATGAGCCCTAATGCTTAAAGGGTTCTATAATGGTTAATTTTTTATAAATTAACATAGCATACACGACAAAACAAATCATAAGGGATCATCTAAAGAGACAACCAAGAATAAATTCCTTTCAATCTGACAATAAATGGAGGAATTTCCCAGACACCAGATTTGTGTTAATGTCAGCTTAAGCTATTGATCTCTATGAACAGGTTTTTTTTTTTTTTTTTTTAAATATGTGGCATTTGGAGAGGGCTATAAAAAAGAGCCTCCATCTGCTGTTTGCATAAAAAATACATGACAGTCACATCAGATCTAAAAGATCTTATTAGCAGAAAAGTATTGGTGGTTCTGCTTTAATGACTTGGACAATACATGTGAACCAGGTAAATGCCATTACGAGTAATGTTCGCTGCAGTGCTGATGTTAATGTCTCTCCTCTGGTAGACTCTCTGGGGGAAATTTACAAAAACGGGTGCACTCAGAATCTGGTGCAGCTGTGCATGGTAGCCAATCAGCTTCTAACTTCAGCTTGTTCAATTAAGCTTTGACCAAAAAACCTGGAAGCGGATTGGTTTACATGCAGAGTTGCACCAGATTTTGCACCATGCAGTTTTAGTAAATAACCCCCCAGAATCTACTATCTGTGCATTAGATGGTGCAAATGATGAGTAGGCTACACAGCCAGTAAGATGGTGACAGGCGCAAGTCAAGATGGCGTGCTGTTTTTTTTTTGGTATTCATCATCTACATGTGGGCTACATTGCAAACATGACCGCATTTTGGTGCAAGAACAGGGTAACTTTGGGCAAGCTAGCTCACAGCAGCAGCTTTGGTAAATACACTTAAGCTAATTAATTGACTTTTGTCTTTAGTAAGTACAGTTCTGCTATAAGATCATTCAGAGACAGCTGGAGCAATTTCTAATTTATAAGAGTCCACCCGAGAAGGCCCATATGTTACCAACATCCCGCTTTAAACAATATTATATACAAAGTACCCCCCAAGGAAATACTAGGGACTTTATAGGTAACTGATAAACAGATTAGTAGAAAAAATATCAATTTATTAGTTTAAAACGAAACCAAAGAGTAAATTGCATATGGACAAAATCACATAACAAGTAAAAAAATGCAAATCCTTCAATATTGAGCCCAACACGTTTCTGGACCTGCGTAGAGTCTTTCCTTCAGGGGCATTTCATACAAAGTAAAGCTGTTGTATTGGTATTCTATAATGAGACAAAGTCATACATCAAAATCATGTTCGGGGTACAGTGATGCTCATTTCTCTGACCCCGAACATGATTTTGATGTCTGACTTTGTCTCATTATAGAATACCAATACAACAGCTTACTTCGTATGAAAGTAAAGCTGTTGTATTGAAAGGACTCTACGTAGGTCCAGAAACGTGTTGGGCTCAATATTGAAGGATTTGCATTTTTTTTTACTTGTTATGTGATTTTGTCCATATACCATATGCAATTTACTATTTGGTATCGTTTGCACCACATATTTTTAAACTAATACATTTATATTTTTTATACTAATCTGTTTATCAGTTACCTATAAAGTGCCTAGTATTTCCTATACTTCGTATATAATGGAGAAATTTTTAAGTCTGCCCTGCCCCTTTTATTACATTAAGACTGTTTTGTAAAGCTTCTATTGGCTTATGTGACCACAGTCATCTTCTGTAAATCACACCTTCCTAGGACACGTAGCGAAGGTGAATGTTGCATATTTATTCTGCACGTACTTTTGGAGGGAAGCCAAGAGCTACATAGGAGCGCTGGACCCCTAACCAGACATCAGCGGGGCTGAGACGGACTGGCCGCAAGGTAACATTTACCACAGCTAATACCTTTGGCATGAGCTCTGCAACTATTTAGTCTTGCACTGCTGATCACCAATAAGGGCCCAGTCTAAAGCCTGGTACACACGGGCTGAATATCTGGCAAAATCAGCAGGTACAGTAGATACCGGCCAACATTCGGCCGCTGTGTACAGGTCCTTGTTTGACAAAAGCCGATTGCACAGCCGGCTTCTGTCGAACGAGCTTGCGGGAAAAACCAGCAGCCGATCGGCAACCGATCAACGCTCTCAGCCAATGACTGATGTATTCTGGTGGGCGGGGGGTCCCCCCCCCCCGTCAGAACACAATAGCTCAGCAGGGAGATCGCTGTACTAAAATCTCATAGTACAGCAACCTCTCCCAGAGCTCCCCATTTTTTTGTTTTTTTTTTCAGCTCGCTTGGCTGAATGGAAAAAAAAAATCGTACCGTGCGTACCAGACTTTACACAGCCCTCGGCTATCCTGTGTAAGTCAACGAGCTGAGGGACGCTAGATCACTAAACAGCCACCCTCTGTAAGAGGAAAGAATGAGCATCTTGTCTGGAGGACCCCCAGACATACTCGTCACCTACAGTTTCTTTACTACACAGTCTACGTCTAAAAGATGGAGGCCAATTCTTTTGAATTTCTTATAAAATCAAAACAATTAGAACAAGATACTTCGAAATAAGATGGGGGGGGGGCATATTTTTGAACAGGGAAAGGGAGGGAGAGAAAGAGGGTTAAAATTAGTCTTCAAAGAAGATACTAGTACACAAACATTTGAACAGCGTTCAACAAAATAAATTAGCTTTCTTTGCGCGTGGGAATCCTACCGACTCCTCGAGCAGCGCCAACCTCTAGACACGTCCAGTAATTCGATTCTCTTTACTAACACCCATAACGCAAATACGAAAATAAAAATGCCACTATTTATAGAGAATACAGCAAATAAAAAGGAAGAAAAAAAAAAAAAAAAAAGACTATGAAATTTGACAGTTATTGCATAAAATGTTATTACCGTAGACGATTTTTAAAAATTTTCCTAAATTATTACAGCTTTAAGATTTTATATCAGGTAAGTTAATTATGTCTGTTTAGCTTTCAATATCCCCTAAGAAAGATCTAATAGTAGATGAAGTTAAATGAAAGAGGACCTGTGATTATATTTTTTTTTCACATTCTGACCAATTTAGTGACCAAGTTTTTTTTTTTTTTTTTAATACCTTACTGGGAAAAATGGCCTTTTTTCTTACCCATCCCTTTGAGTAAAGCCTGCAGTAAACCAACCATTGAAAATGCTAGTCTCCTGACCGTTTTCATTTCAACACTTCAGTCGCTCACCTGGAACAAGCATGCAGATAAGTCCATCCTCGTCTACATTCCTGCTTTAGGCCAGTGACTCAAAGTACTAAAGGCTCGTGGGTGAGTATTTGAACCAATGAGGGGGTCAGGAATTGGCAACTTCTGCATTTCACCGCAGGTTCCCTTTTAAGCTGTTCTGCTACTCCACCTCTCCCCAACGTCATACACAGATTGAAGGCAGGGGGCAGCGTTGTAGCAGAGATGTCCCTAAATGTACACTGTGAAGTGAAAAGAAAATTAGATAACTTTTATCAAAATGAAAAAAGGGGTCACCCAAGCATGATGGATACGTGAGCCTGTCAAGTACACAAGGTGGAGGCAGTCATTCTGCTGGACTTTCTTCTACTGCTTTATCAGTGTGCTGAAACAGTATCTGTAGACTGATGCAACTTCAGCCATCATGTCATTAAATTGTACGCAACCCCAAAATCTTTCTTACTTGGAGATCCTGCCAGTAACAGCACTTCCTGTTGCAAGCTGACAACACTCCGCCATGGCCTCACAATTGCTCCTTCAGGTTGGCGTTAAGTCGGGTACACGGGCCAAGGCTTAAATAGTTCATGTGTACTCCGCTTTTCTGAAAAGGTCTAACTGCTTAGAGTCAGCTTTAGGCTGGCCATAGACCGATCAAAATTGGTCTGGTTCAGCAGGGACTGGCGGAATTTCGATCAGTGTGTGGCCATCCCCCTTCAACAGAAGTCAATTGTTAAGACTGACTTCTGTCAAATGAATAGGTTGGGAAAACTTTCGTCGATCAGCGGTTGCAAAGGGACCTGCTGTCAAATAACAACTGTCCCCGGTGGGGATGGGGGAAGAAATAATATTCCTCTACCCACGTGGACAGGGGATTCTGTTAGACCCAAGACTTAGACCCAAGTGACAACTTACATTACAATGTCCTCAGTGTCTAAATCAGTGATTCTCGACCAGGGTTCCGTGGAAGCCTAGGGTTCCTCCAGAGGTTGCTAGGGCTTCCTTCAGCATTGGGCCATTTCTGCCTCTCGGATAAGTTTCCACCGACACCATTGATCTTTTTAGCTATCTGTAAGGAGGTAATTCTTCCCAATGACCACAAGTGTAAGGACCATTCTTCCCACTGACCATCACACTAATGTATCATGAGTTGTAGATTTCTAATTCTTAGCAGGGGTTCCCCCAGACTGGAGAACTATTTGGAGAAAAGGTTGGTCTAGATCAACCATTCTTAACCAAGGGTCAGTGGAAACCTAGGATTCCTTCTGAGGTTCTTTGGGGTTCCTTGAGCTCTGGCCGACTGACTTCCCATCCGATGGTGCCTACATAGTTCTGGGTTCAACGCCACTTGGCAGAGCCAACGGTATGACACTAATGATCTTTATCGCTGTGTAAGGGTGTCATTCTGACCATCAATGTGGGGGGGGGGACGGACTATTCTTTCCATTGACCACCAATGTAATGGGCATTCTAACCACTAATCTTTTCAGCAAATCCTCAAGATCTGGAAATGATTTCAAGGGTTCCCCTGGGGTGACCAGGCTGAGAAAGGCTTGTCTAGATTGATAGGTTGCAGTTTAGTGAATGCTGCCAAAGGATATAAAATGGCTGCTGATAGGGCATGTATCTGACAGGGCCACAAATATCCATCATGAATTTGTATCTTTTATGTCTTAACAATGGTTGGAAAATATTAAAATACCTTACATATAATCCTGATATTGCCCTGGCAAAAGTAAACAAGCAGGGTGATATTCTGATAAGTACTTATGGTGTTGCATGGTGGTCTTTACATTCGCTAAAGAAGCTTTGCGGTGCTTCCATTCAAATGTGAACAAGAATACAAACCCCCCCCCCCCTTTAAAGTGTCGCAGTTGATGCAACTGAGTAGCCATTTTGTGCCACAAACATCTCCACCGCCTGTCAATTCAGTATTGCTTCAGTCACAAAACAAGCATCTCGCAAGAGCGAACTGCCAAGCTGAATCTTGCTTGCGTCACAAAACGGCCACGGATATGAATATTCCTTTATTACGGAAGCCCACTTCCTGGGCTGCGTATTCAGTAGGAAAAAAAAAAGAAAAAGAAAAGCGGCGGACACTTGTGACACCAGATCGCCACCTAAAAACTACATGAGCTGCTTAAATACAAATATGTTTAGTTACATTGATTCTGAATGATTAATTATCGAGGTGTAATGTTAGATTCAGCCATAGTTCTTTACAGCATATTTATATATAATTATATATCAATTTTTTTTTTTGTTTTCTTAACCCTTTGTTTGCCAGGAAAGTAAAGAGAGGAGCCAGCCCCTGAATTCCCTTTAAGTGACCCGTTCCTCGGCAAACGTTGGTTGCCGGCGCACTGCGCTGCAGTGCCCAGGCATTCCCATTTGGCAGAAGTGGGGGTTCAATGGTTAGCTTTTTTTTTTTTTTTTTTCAATATACAGATAACTGAGGGGAGGGAGGGGGACAAAATTATTTTTTAACACATTCCTATGACCACAGTAATATACTGTACTAACACGCATGATAGAAGTATTCTATGAGGACCGTCTATATCCCCCCCGTACAAAATACGGAAGGCGCCTTCCCTGCAGCTCCCCATCTGGTGCAATCTGAAGGCGAAATCACAGCAGCGGTTGTCTGAGTGCTTGTTCACACTAGATTTATCCTAAGAAAGATATGGAGGCTGCCATTACTACCTCTTATCCTGCAAATGCAGGCTTTCCTTGCTCCCATGCACACCCTCTTCTTTAATACTTTGTCTCTCTTACCTGGAACAAGCATGGACATCAGACTAACCATACTTGTTCCAGATCAGGACTCAAACCTTTATAAACCCTGTTGGTCGGTGTACTAACCAGGCAGCTAACTTCAGAAAGAGGATTAGCAATGGCAGCCCCCCCCCCCATGTATGTGTCAGGGAACCTCGACGTGCCTTTTGAAGGTCCCATTTCAACTCAAGGTCTCGTTTCCAATACTCCGCAAAAAATGGTGGCAAAGAATCCTAACTGACAAAGGAATTTTCTTAATGTAATATTTTTAGATTCTATTTATTTTTCTTTTCATTTATTTTCTCAAGAGATATATTTGCCTTATTTTGCCTTGCGCAGAATAGGCTAAAAGAGCACAAAAATGTGTCTGGTGTGAACAAGCTCTCGAAGTGTGGCTACATCATCAGGAAACAGGGATGACCAATATAAAAGGCTTCCTTATTTCTGTCCCTTGTCACATTTCTCCATTTGTTTTTTGTTTTACTTTTTGGTATATAAACTGTATAACTGTATTCCGCTTTTTTTCTCTTCTCTTGCATGGCTTGTCTCTTAAAGCATTTATAAATCCAAAAACCATTTTTTCAGTATGTTTTTCAAGTCATGCCTCACTGTACAGTTTTTTTGTATAAGCAATTCAGCTTTGTGAGTCCATTTGCAAAGTTTCTTAACTGGAGATCCTGCCAGAAACAGCACTTCCTGTTCTAGGCTGACAATGCTTAAGCTGGCCATTGAAACTCACCCGGTCCTGGCTAATCAACCTCTGTTGAAGGGAGATGTTGAAAAACATTGATCTGTCTGTACCCACCTTAACCGTGTATGGCCAACTTAAACCACTGCTGTGCAATTAGCCACAGCATTGTCAGTCTGCATTGTGCACTCTCCTTCAGTTGGTTGTTGGGTTGCTTATCAGAAATATCCGGCTCAAAGGTCAACTGAAAGAGTATGCACAACAGACTGACAACACTTCTGCTAACTGAGAGGTAGGGGGCTTAGGGTGGTCAGCCTGAAACAGAATGTGTCATTACTGGTGGGACCTCCAGGTTACAGAGTCGTAAAAGAAACCTGCATATGGTGAGGAATAAAGCTCAAACTACTGAAAAATACATTTTGGGTTTACATATACTTTATCTGTCAGCGGATGTGAGCACACAGAACAGTTCCTGAAGCAATGCATTGTGGGGCTCAACGAGGAGATGCAACCACAGGCACACAGCAATATATAAGGTCTTGTGGATGAAAGTGTATGAAGGAAGGACTTATTGTTGCTAATAAAAAGACATTAAAAACAGGATGTACCCCCTGGAGTCAGGCCGTCCATGACCCAAAATTTTTGTGCTTTTTTTTCTGTCTCATAAAAAAGTGCCTAATGGCTCCTACAGTGGCTGAGCTGGCTCCTAAAATTCACATTTAATTGAAGGAAACCTGTGCCGAGAAAAATGCAAATGTTGCCGTTACTAATCTCCTTCTGAAAAATGCTAATTGCTCGGCTGGCATATCTATCATTTAGAACAGCGGTATCCAAACTGCAGCCCAAGGGCCGGGTGTGGCCCTTTGCTTGCCTTTATCCAGCCCTTGTGGCACTATTCCATCCACCAAAGATGGGTCACCATTCCTCACACTGACATCAGTGATGGGGCACTATTCCTCCTACTGATACCAACAATGTGGCACTATTCCTCCCACTGATACCAACAATGTGGCACTATTCCTCCCACTGATACCAACAATGTGGTACTATTACTCCCACTGATACCAACAACGTGGCACTATTCCTCCCACTGATACCAACAATGTGGCACCATTCCTCCCACTGATACCAACAATGTGGTACTATTACTCCCACTGATACCAACAATGTGGCACTATTCCTCCCACTAATACAAACAATGTGGAACTATTACTCCCACTAAAACCAATGATTGGGTACTGTATACTCCCACTGATACCAACAATGTGGTACTATTCCTCCCACTGATACCAACAATGTGGCACTATTACTCCCACTGATACCAACAATGTGGCACTATTACTCCCACTGATACCAACAATGTGGCACTATTACTCCCACTAAAACCAATGATTGGGTACTGTATACTCCCACTGGGGTATTTTCTACTCCCACTGGCCATAGTCTGGCCCCCCTAAAGTCTGAAGGACAGTAAACTGGGCATTTGTTTATAAACTTTATAAAATTTGTTTTGGCGACCCCAGCTCTAGACAACACAGCTTTCTGAGTCACTGACCTGAAACGAGCATGCAACTAATAAAATCAGAGCAAAGCCAGGACTCATTTGCATACTACTTCTGGATTAATGACAATGCTGGAAATACAAGAACGACCCAGCACTTATTTTCAGAAGGAGATGTCTGCAATGACATCATACATAGTCCTCCCAGTGCAGGTTTCTGTTCATTTGACATTCTTTCCTATGACATCACAGACAGAGATTCCTTCAAACACTTTCATGTCCCGTCCGAAGGTTAAAATTCAGATTTCACGCCAGCCGGTCTGTAATGCTCAATGGATCAGTTAACCTAAATGACATCTTGATTCAATAAAAAAACAGAAGCCAACATTCATAAGGACATTGCGATATGTTTCAGAACTTCTGATGTGTCTGATAAAGCTGGGATCGCCTACAACTGAAGTCCTGCCAGGGCATCACACAGCCTGAAATGGCTCAGAACAGGGAATGCTGATACAGGGAGGCATCAGATATCCACAGCACTGTACAAAAAAAAAAATTGAACTTTTTGTACAGAATACGAACAGTACTTTTATACACACTTCCTTGTAGTTTACAGGTCAGTGAAACTACAAAACACCTGGGTTAAAAGAAGGTTAACTAAATATATGTGAATAGGAGCTCACTATAACTGAAAATAACCGACATAAAAATAACTGAGCTCACTATAACTTAAAATAACTGACAGCTGCACACAGCCTCTGCTGAGCCACATGGCAGACTACATGGAAGTAATGGAAGAAATCAACTTCATACCTAAAGTTCACACAATATCAACAACACCTAAAGCTGTATTCCACTCTCGCCAGTCCTGTAAAAGGTACTTATTGGGGCTTGTGATAAGAAGAGGGATTGAAAATGATCTGCCTATATGGTATATACTAGCATAGTAGCGTATATACAGCATATGGTATACACTGAACTTATACTTGAACTGTGGCACTACTTTTGGAATTTTATGGTACTTTATGCACACTTGCGCGTCCTGGCCCTTTAATAGGTTTATGACGCCGGGAGGTGGGACGGCGCGGGGCTTAAAGGGGAGTGCCACCAAAAAGTGGAACGTCCGCTTATTTGGCTCCCCCCCCTCAGGTGCCACATTTGGCACCTTTCAGGGTGGGGGGCGCGCCTACTTGTTTTTGACAGGTACCCTGTCCCCACTTCCGTCGGACCTTGCCGTGGTGAGGTACGTCACAAGTCTGGCCCCCTCCTTTCTCTGCTGCTGGACCAATTGGAATGCACAGCACGATTCACGCTTGCGCAGTAGGGAACCGGGAGTGAAGCTGAAAGGCTGCACTGCTGGGTTCCCTTACCGGCAATGGCGGCGGCTGCACCCAACAGCCGATTTGAAAATGGGCTGAGGTGCCAATATCGTGGGCACCCTTGACAGGTAAGTGTCCATATATTAAAAGTCAGCAGCTGCAGTATTTGTGGGTGGACCTCCGCTTTAAGAGCACGTGACTGCCGTGATCGGCTGTCACGTGATCCGAAAACTCCCGATCGCAAGCAGCAATCAGGGACTTTCCGTAACTGTGTCAGGAGTGCGCACCGCGTGCATTCTTGGCACAGCTGTATGGGCAGCAATTCAGGCAAATATGCGGCCCCTCTGTGCCAAGAGGCCACATATTTGTGTGTGGTCAGCGCCAAGGTGTTAATAAAGTTTTCTACTGTTAAACAATAAAAAAAAGACCTGCCTATAGCCCACTTCCTACCAGTAATCTTAAAGCTGAACTCCAGACACAGAAACTTTCATCTAAATATAAAACGCTACAATAACAAAGGATATATATCCACTTTGTATGCCCCAACCTCCTTTGAAAACCAAGATGTTACAATGTAAAATTTGCTGTGACATCAGCGCTGGGCAGTGCACAGCCTGTGCAGAGAGCAGAGCAGTGGGAGGGACCCAGCAGGCCCCACCCACTACAGGCTGCCTGCAGAAAACTACAGGAGGGGGCGGAGACAGAACTGCACAGAACTGGAAGAAATACACAAAGCACTCCAAGCTTTAAGGAAGAATACAGATGACGCTTGTATTTAGACAAACAGTTGTTTGGCGCGGAGTTCAGCTTTAAAGGAAACTTTCTTGTACACAGCGGAGTTATCGGATTAGTAACTGCACTGGAAATGAACCCTTTACAAGCCTGCCATCAGCCTAAAATTGCCCATTCCAGCACACTGTAGGGCAAAACCAAATACAATGGCAATCACAACACAAATCTGCAAACGTTGAGCGTTATTGGCTTCTCCATAACATAAGGCAATATGTATTCTAGGTTCACTGATCCATTGTACAGTTTTATAAAGGCTGAACTGGTATTTTTACTACAGGGGGAGATATGTCTGAAAACAGGGACAAAGATAAGGTAAATTAAAACTTAGAAAAAAAAAAAAATAAAAGAAGAGAAATCTTTTTTTGTGTGTCTGTCAAGAAGCTGCCAGAGCTGCACTACCCCACCGCTGCTATGACTGCGCCTGCGATTGCACTTACAACCCCCATTAGTGTCCATTCAGGGAGCTCAGATTCCACTTGAAATCAGAACATAAAAACAAAAACCAAAAAAAAAAAGGCACAAAAATGTCCATCGTGTGTTCTCAATCCCGTCTCTCAGGATCTAGACATGCAAAAGGTGCCTAAAAAAATCCGGACCAAATGACGCATTTGGCCCGCGATTGCAGCAGTTTTCCAGACGCCGTTGTTAAACCAACGTAATTTCTACATCTTCCGTCTTTTCTGGCTGCCGCCGGTGAGCCTGTGTGGGCGGGGGTGGGGCCGCTCGCACCTGGAAAGAGAAAGCAGAAAACACAATAAACCTTTAGGATCCCTGCAGACACTACTGTGTGTTACTCCGTTATGGAAAACGATTTTTTAAGCCTAGTAACAAACGGGCCGAATGTCGGGCGGCATCGGCCGGTTCAACAAAATTCAACCGGCATTCGCCCCGTGTGTATGGCCCGCTTCTGTCGGATGAGCATGTTGGAAAACCAGCAGCCGACCGGTCAATGGCAAAGAACGATGACCGGAGTGTTCTGTCGGTGGGCCGTCCCCGCCAGAACACAAAAGAACAGCAGGGGAGATCGCTGCACTAACGTTGGATCGTTAGTACAGCAGCTTCCGACCGGAGATGTCAGTTTGTTTTTTCTTTCAACCCCCCCCCCAAAAAAAACTAGTGGTGTGTACCAGGCTTTAGACTGGCTTACTTTATTCTTTTTACTATGTTTTACTTTTTTTTATGTGCCCACCATTTATTTTCTCTTTTTGTGTTTTTCTTTTTCTTTAACCTCCTATAAAGGATCTGCATGAGAGCAATATCAAATATTAGGCATGCATCGATACCGAGTATTTTCATGGGTACTCGTAAAAACGCTCCCGATACCTGAAAAAGATGGTTTGTGGTGTGATTTGCCTCCATACAAAATTAATGGATGCAAATCGCACTGCAAAGAATCGCATTTAGTTTGAACAGGAACGCGCTGTGATTCCTGTCCGAATTGCATGTGGTTTCTAAAATCACTATGACAAGCCTGGGTTCACACAGGAGCGGTGGAGAAACCGCATGTGATAATTTGGACAGAAATCACATTCCTGTTCAAACTGCATGCGATTCTTTGCAGTGCGATTTGTGCCCATAAATTTTGTATGGATGCAAATTGCACCACAAAAGTATCGGTACTAGTTTTCCAGATAATAAAAAGGGTATCGCTGTAACCCTTTCAAATATGGCACACGTAATTTTTTAGGGTGATGTAGAGGGCATAAATGTGGGAGCATAGATTGGTAAAGGACTATAACATCAGTGATCTCTAGCAGCCTCATATAATGTGTCTCTAGTGTATAAGAAATCTCCTGAAGAATGTCCTCAGTCTCCAACAGAAACTACAGTATGTCTCCATTTCCTGACTATCTCTGTTTTTGACCAGCTCCCATAGCACTCCTGTGGTCTCGATCTCTTGTAGCATGCCCACAGTCTCCAACCATCTCTCGTGGCATGCCTGTAGCCTCCAACCATCTTTTTTGGCATGCCCGTAGCCTCCAACCATCTCTTGTGGCATGTCCATAGTTTCCAACTATCTCTCGTGGCATGCCCCTAGTCTCCAACCGTTTTTTGGTGGCATGCCGTAGCCTCCAACCACCTCTTGTGGCATGCCCCTAGTCTCCAATCATCTCTTGTGGCATGCACCTAGTCTCCAACTGTTTCTTGATGGCATGCCGCAGTCTCCAAACCATCTCTTGTGGCATGCCCCTAGTCCCCAATCATCTCTTGTGGCATGCCCCTAATCGCCAACCGCTTTTTGGTGGCATGCCCATAGCCTCCAACCATCTCTTGTGGCATGCCCCTAGTCTCCAATCATCTCTTGTGGCATGCCCCTAGTCTCCAATCTTCTCTTGTGGCATGCCCCTAGTCTCCAGTCATCTCTTGTGGCATGTCACTAGTCTCCAGTCATCTCTTGTGGCATGTCCCTAGTCTTCAACCGTTTTTTGGTGGCCTACCCATAGTCCCCAATCATCTCTTGTGGCATGCCCCTAATCGCCAACCACTTTTTGGTGGCATGCCCATAGCCTCCAACCATCTCTTGTGGAATGCCCCTAGTCTCCAACTGTTTTGATGGCAAGCCCCTAGTCTCCAACCGTTTTGATGGCAAGCCCGTAGTCTCCAATCCCTTCTTGTGGTATGCCCCTTATTCTCCAATCATCTTGTGGCATTTTTTAGCAGCATGCCTGTGGTCTCTATCTCTTGGGGCATGCCCCTAGTCTCCTACCATCTCCTTGTGGCATGCTGGTAGCTTCTGATCAACACCTGTAGCAAGTCCACAGCCTCTGTCCCTCTTTTTTAGCATGTTTACAGTCTTTACCAGTTTTCTGTAATATTACATCCTCTGATTATTATGTGTGGCCCTTTGGTAATTTTAGGAACCACATTTGACCCCCCCTTTATCAAGTCAGTAGTCAAATACTGCATTAAACTAAATGCATGAGAGCACATCAAATTCTTGAATTAATTAGGCCTTTTAAAAAACATTGGTCGTGTGATCACTGTTAAAGAGGGGTGGTGGGGGGAAGTAAGGTGTTCGAGTTCTCACAGGGCTGCCGACTGGCTGTTTCTTCTCAAACATCAGACCCCATGCACTGAAAACCATCTGAACAGCATTCTGGCATGTGATCAGCAGACTGGCATTTAATCACCTAACCAGTATACGAAAGGTCTTGCTCTCCTCCTGCAACCATTAGGCCACATTCTCACTCTATTTTCCTGAGTCTTCTATTTACTTGACTTCTTTGTTAGGCTTTGCTATGACCATATTGGGGAGTAGAGCTTGTAATAAAGAGATATGGTGGGTGACTCAAGCCACTGCAACCAATCATTACGGAAATGTTAGCTTTCGGTGGACAATACCTTTGAAGAGCTCAAGCCTGAATTCCCAGCTAGCTGGACTTTTTGTACAGAAAGTGGAAAAAGCAGCTGTAAAAATAGATTATTACATAGGAAAGTTTCTGTGTAGCCTTAGAATATATAGGACTAAAAGAATACTTGAAAAAATGAAGACCTGCGCTCACAACTCACCAAGTGGGTACTAAAAATATTATGTGGAAATAAATTTTTCTATAAAATCACATATCGTGAATGATTATTGCGCAAAAACACATTAAGTGAATATTAGATAGGTACAAAACTGTGCTCAAATGCACTACCACCACTAGATCGCTAGAGGTGGATACAGATCGTGAATGAGAAATGGTCTAGATCAATCACAAAAAATCTGGATCAATTTTAACCTAGGCCTGTGATTTCTATAAAATCATAAATCGTGAATGATTATGGCGCAAAAACACATTGAGTAAACATTAAATAATATTATGTACAAAACTGTGCTCAGGCATACTGCCACCACTAGTTCACTAGAGGTGATTACAGAAACATAAGTGAGAACTGGCCTGGATCGATCACGAAAATCAGATCAATTCTGAAACTGAAAAATACCATAAATTCGTGAATATTGAAATAAATCTAAAAAATTGGATAAAAGCAAAAACAACGACATATAGTTCCTTCACATGAGAACAATCTGCAGACTTCAAGCTTATTTGTTCATATGTTGGACTTGAATGGCAAAAAGGCTGATGCCGATGATATTTTGAGAGGGGGTCTTTGGAATCACAAACCTCGCATTCCACCAAAGGGAGAAAAAAAATTACATAGCATAAAACCTATGGTACCGGGAGATCACCTGCGCATTTAAGCGCTACTCACGGAATCCATGTGCAGAGCAGGCATTCAGAAAATAGGCTGGTGCTCGCTGCTGTACGGCGTGCGTTCCACCAGCACCAGGAAGTGATGTCACTGGTTCTCGAGTAGGCAAGCGTGGGCCGGATGTTGCGTTTACTCAATGTGTTTTTGCGCCATAATCATTCACGATTTATGATTTTATAGAAATCACAGGCCTAGGTTAAAATTGATCCAGATTTTTTGTGATTGATCTAGACCATTTCTCATTCACGATCTGTATCCACCTCTAGCGATCTAGTGGTGGTAGTGCATTTGAGCACAGTTTTGTACCTATCTAATATTCACTTAATGTGTTTTTGCGCAATAATCATTCACGATATGTGATTTTATAGAAAAATTTATTTCCGCATAATATTTTTAGTACCCACTTGGTGAGTTGTGAGCGCAGGTCTTCATTTTTTAATAAATCAAAAGTATTAGCACTTTCCACCTAGCAGCTGCAACATATTAATTAGTTTAAAATTTATTCACCTGCAAGCGCTGTCTTTTTATTTATCTAAAAGAATACTTGTCTCCAATATTACACAATAAGCACTGCGTAACACTATAAACCGAGTTTCGTTGATGAAAAACACTTACAGGGCGTAGCTTGCCTTGATATCCATCGGGGGTGATCCGTGGAGGGTGCGGGTGCGACGTTGAAGGGGATTCCAAGTTTATGGTATTTTCTGAAAAAGAGAGAAAACAATTAGCATTTGGACTATAACACCAATGAGCCATTACATTACGACCAATGACAGGTAACGTGAATAACATGGATTATCTTGTTACAATGGCATCTGAGAGTGGTTGGGGTATATGAGGCAGCAGGTGAACATGTCCCATTAGTTGATGTGTTGAAAGCAGAGATATAGGTCAAGAGTAAGGATTTCAGCAACTTTGAAAGGGTATAATTGTAATGGCTAGATAACTGAGTCAGAGCAACTCCAAAACTGCAGCTGAAACTGATGGGATGTTCCCGGTCTGCAGTCGTCAGGGCCTACCAAAAGTGGTCCAAAGAAGGGACACCGATGAATCAGTGACAGGGCCATGGGCAACAAAGGCTCACTGCTACATGTGGGAAGTGAAGGCCGACCCATGTAGTCCGATCCAATAGAAGAGCTACTGTAGCTCACATTGCTGAAAGTTGCTGTGTAGCAACAGACCAGTCATTGTGCTCATGCTGACCCCTGTTCACAGCCAAAAGCACTCAGAATGGGCACGTGAGCATCAGAACTGGACCATGGAGCAGTGGAAGAAGGTGGCCTGGTTTGATGAATCTAATAACGAGTTCAAGATGTTCACTTGGACTCTAAATTCTCCAGATATCAATGCAATGGAGCATCGATGAAATGTGCTTACAAACCGTAAAGGGGTTGTAAACCCTTGTGTTTTTTGCATTAAGGTGAAAAAACACCTGGCAGTGACAGCCCCCCCCGTTTTACTTACCTAAGCCCTGTATTTCTGTCGGCGGAGACGCGCTGTCCCTCTCTCCACGGGGTGCCGGCTCTTGATTGTATTGATTGATAGCAGCGCAGCCATTGGCTCCCGCTGCTGTCAATCAAATCCAATGACGCAAGCGCCGGGGGCAGGGCCGAGTCTGGCATTCGTTTCTATGGACACAAATGCTGGACTCAGGAGCGAGCCCGCAAGGTAACCCCCCCGGAGGAGCGCTTCTCCTAGGGGGTTATCTGATGTGGGGAGGAGCAGCGAGAGCCGCCAAGGGACCCCAGAAGACGACGAGGTTCGGGGCCACTCTGTGCAAAACGAGCTGCACAGTGGTGGTAAATATACCATGTTTGTTATTTAAAAAAATAATCACTTTAAGGATGTGCTACTGAAGGCTTGGTGCCAGATACCACCGCATACCTTTAGAGGTCCAGTGGAGTCCATGCCTCGATGGGTAATGGTGTGTGGTCAAAAAGTTATAGCTGATCGGTGTATATAAGTGTGTGGGACTCACTCATGTGGCTACATAATAATTACTCCAGTAGGTAAAATCAGCTACTATAAATGTGCTTCAGCTGTTCATTTGCCAGTATTTCCTTCTTACCAGTGACAGACGGGGAGCGGGGGAAGTAGATCGAGCCCCGTGCATTGTCTGGACTGTATATGGGGCTGGTAGGAGGCTGGTCGTACAGAGGCAGAGGGGGGAGGGACGTCTGGGGTTTCGGTAAGGGGGATACCTGTAAATAAAGAACAATCATGGTTTCAGTAAGACATTGATACTGTAAAGTCTGCCCTTTTAATCAAAAAGGAACACAAACAGGATGAACAAAAACTGTTATTAATGAGGAATTACGTAACAATACAATCCAACTAGATTTCATCGTTTTTATTTAAAGCGGATCTTCACCCCCCCAAAAGACAATGTGGGTGTACCTGGCTTCAGCCTCCTCCCTCTACCACATTTTTAAAAGTTTATTTTTAATTTCTTTGTGCTGCGTGGCAGCTCTTCCTCCTTTTTCACCTAGGCAAGCATGAAATTGCACACACATGAACAGGTATGGTAAAGGGCTCTGTTGGGCTTTGGGACCCTGCAGAGACCTTCAACTTAACTGTGCATGTGGGGCTGCCATCCAAAATGCACGAGGATGATGCAGAGAAGGAGATATATGACCCCTTTTCCAGCACATGCGTGATCAGCATGTGTGCAAATGTGCCGCAGGGCTCTGCCAGGTCCCGAAGGCTGGGCAAAACCCTTTGGTGCATGTGCCAGACTAATAAAAATGGTGGCACCAGTGGGGGAGGGTGGAGTCACGATCAAGGAGATTGAAGTTCCCTGTTAACTTGAATCCAAGAGGCTGTTCTGAGTTAATGCATAAATTACCCAGTCACTGGTACGCAGGTAAGAGAACTGGGCTACAAGGCTGGTCAGAGTTGGTAAACTCCCCAAATAAGCAGTAAATGTAATAAAGAAATTTTCAAATTTGTGTTAAATTCTCTAAGGATAGAGGTCGGAGCCATGTGGCCCTAAAATACAGGCTTGACATCTCTGGAATAACAAAATGATGCATTCGGTAGTAGACATAAGACAGACAGCAAATGTCATCTCACCTGAATGTCTTCTATCCACTGGGAATCCCCGTTCTCAGACCCCACCAGCTCTTCCACCAACACTGATGGAAAAACGCCAACGCGACCGTTAAACTCTCCCTCCCAGAAGCCGTCGTCGTCCTGGTTCTCCTTGTTCAGGATCCGGATAATGGCTCCTTCGGGAAATGACAGCTCGTCTTCCGTCTGGCCGTCATAATCATAAAGTGCTTTCACAAAACACACTGGGGAAACAGGAGGAGAGAAGGACAACAGACTGAGTTTGTAGAAAAGATAAATCAGCTACAGGATTAAATACCATGTTCTTGTATATTCTCTCTTCTACCAAATGTTTTAACAATAAATCAGCACATTAAATTGTTACATAAATAGCTTAAAAAAGAAGTTTGGGATTTATTTTTATTTTTTTAAGAATCATACATACTTAGGTGGATGCACCATCGGTCCATTGCTGCATCTGTCCCCCCCGCCGGCACGAAGACTCAGAATTGAGCGACCAAACACCGCTAATTGCTCAGTTCTCCGTGAGCAGATAGCTGGTGACTGGCAGTCTGAGGCTCACTGCTCTGCCCCCTCCCCTTGCCACTCACTGGAGCGCTGGGCTGTGGAGGAGGCGGGAGCGGCTGGGTCAGGCTCTCAGCGGCTCCCCGAGAGGCTGAGCCAGGTGCTGGTCCAGGCTCCTGGGTGGATCCTGACCATATGGCCGCGATCTTTCCCCAGCCTGGACTGGCTCTGTGACACAAAGCGGGTCGCCATAGTGCAGAAGGAAATGTACTCCTGTGATCCACAGGAGAAGTACAGCTGAACGGGCTTTGGCTGTACTTCTCCTTTAACAAAAAAATTACTTATGATCATTAAAAAACGAAATACCGGTCATTAGATTATTGTATAATTACCTTTCTTAGCCACTCCAATGAACCGATAATGTATTGTAAAGAAAATTATTTCTTTAGTGATTGTATTCCTACTTCTCTGTTCCTCCCTAGATAGAAGCCCAATTTGTGAGCGTTACAACTGTTGAGTGGTGGCACAGCTCAGTTGATACCGCCTCATTAAGTGGGTGCACACTGACATCATTCCAACAGATAAGGCCTGGAAGCTGCCCACAGTCCTTGGGACATAAGCCGCACGCTGACCCCTCATCTGCTCCTATAATAGAATGGACGGTGCAGGTGTGCAAAACCTGCCTTGGCAAAGGGTTTTTTTTAATTCCTCTGGCACTGTAGCTGGCTCGTCCCCCACCCCCCTCCATCCTCGCATATCTATTGATGGCACATGTCTTAGGCAAGCACTTGGTGCAGAAGGCAAGAACAGTAAATCAGTGCTTTATAATATTCTCCTACTTTTTAGCTGTGTGGTCGAACAGCAGTGGAGAGAGGGGGTGCACTGTTGACCACGTTAGCTCAGGATCAACACCACCTGTGAAGATGGCGCAAAGTTCTGAATGCATCACCTTGTTGGTTTAGTAGCAAATCAGAAAATGTTTGGTGAGACTTCTGTATGTAAAACCAATCAATAAACAATTAGCTCTCTAATATGTAAAATTTACCACTGAAAGCATTTTGTCCTGTCTGTTTGATAAGTGCAAAAATACTTTTTGATCCTGCCACAAATCTTGTGGGAAGATAACTTCCTGTGCTGACTGTATGATTCCATTAGTTTTATTACCAGCGATCATCTGTAAACTACAAAACAACTCCCTCATGTTATGGATAAGGAGAGGGAGTGATCTGTAGTCCTATCCTAGCTAGACAAGACTGTTTATTCATAGATGCAGTGCGTGAGTGTTGTCATCCTAGAACCGTCTGTGTGTCACTCTCCTGGATCACCAGGAGAAAAAAAAAGTTAAAACCTTGCCAGAGAAGCATTTACCTGGTTTGCACGAGCTAACATAGTAAAGATGAATATACTGCAATGATTATTTTATATTCTGCACACACTTCCAGTGAAATTGCCACCCGGGCTCTTAACTGACCTAAAAATCAGTTTTCTGAAATATATTTGGGCCAAAAAGCCAGTTAGGAAAATGTATTTAATCTAGTGTGCCAATATAACCCCAAAACTCCTTCTAGCACCAAAAGAAAAAAAAAAATCCCATGAGTAAGTCAAGTTGTGACGAAACATGTCGGGGGCGTGGCTGTGAGACGTGACACACAGCATTGCTATCCACACTGAAGGAGAGGAGTAGTTTTTACACGGCAGCACGGAGGAGCATCCAGGGAGGTGGTGAGATTGAAAGCTTCGTGCCGGCACACCTCGGGTCCGCCGTGACCAATTGTTGCATTTGGTTCCACCATATACTAGTTGATGTGATCTGCACTTTACTTTGATTGATTTTATCGTTTGAAATGTAAGTGTGATGTTAGAAGATTGCAGAGGTTTATTAAAGAGTGAAACTGGTTCACACTATTGGAGCACTCATTTATTTTTTTCATGTGGACCTCTTGCTTAAACAATCACCGTGGATATAACGATTGATCCTGTTACCCGGATGTGGTAAATAAGTGATTTCTGCCATGCATGAAAGTGCTGGCAATATTAGTCGGTGAGTGTTATTCTTGAGGGAGTGGAAGCACCGTGCACCAAGGGAGAGGTGGAAGATTCACATTATCACTTTGTTGCATCATGATTGATCACTTTTTGAGGACACTTTTTATCACGTGTGATGTCATGTCGTTTATTGGACTGATTTTCTGATTTTGATATCAGTGCATTTGATTCATGCTTATGCATGTTTGGCATGAATGTACTGCACCTCTGTCACTGGAGAGACTCTGATTTGTCAGTGATTGGGAACATCATACATTGAGAGGGTCACACCATCACTGTATTATTATTGCACTTAAAACGCATTTAGTGCGTTGTAATATATTCTATTTATCTTTGTTCACATTTTTTTGAATACACTAAGCTATCAGGACACCTTTTGGGGAGTCACACCATCACTGGTTGTAAGCACATGAAATTACTTATTGATTTTTAGCGCCTCTTATTTTTTCTTTTGGTGCTAGAAGGAGTTTTGGGGTTATATTGGCACACTAGATTAAATACATTTTCCAGACAGATTTAATTTAAAGAGGCAGCTTTGCACTTATTGTGGGGAGGCAATTCACCGCAATACTTCATTGTTAATTATACACATATATGGTTTATGGTCTTTATTATTTGACTCTAGTAGGCGCGGTGGAGATATTATTGGTGGGTAGGGCAGTTCTCATAATATCTTGATATATACAAAAAGCCAGTTAGACTAAAAAGATCCATCCTGACCCTGCCTACGCTAAAGGCAGGAGAAGGCTTCCCAGACCCAGTCAAATACCTAAAGGCAGCTCACCTTACCAGACTGGTACACAATAAAACTTAAACTGTGGGTTAGAATGGAACAAGCACTGATTGAAACACCTTATTTGACTATTCGTCAACAGCTGGTAGGAGCTACACTATAGGTAATAAAGACTGTTTTTCATAAATTCGATCCATCTCCCCTTCACTAAGCCCTATGATACCAGTTTTGGGCTCATCAGAATTTGAACACGGACCTTCAGACCTACAATTCAGCACCCCCATCACACAAGGGACTTTTTAATTAGCTCACTTTTCTCATAACAATCGCCCTATGCCCACATCAGAAATAGGAACTGTGGCGGACCAACTGGCACCCAGCCTGAGTGCCTCTGCCAAGATACAGCTTCCTCCACTCTGGAAACAGGAACCCGGTATTATAGCTGAGCATTGCACCCAAGAACTAGAGAACACTAGCTTAGGTGCAATTTGGAACTGACTTTATTGTAAATTCAAACAGAATATCCTGTATACCACATAAAATCAGGTAAGAGCTTGATCACATTACCCTAAACAATGCAAACCGTAAACAGTACATCTAATGAACAGCCATCATAAACAAACAATAAGCTAATTAAACAGTAGGCTAAGTAACAACTAGTCATTTAGACAAGCCTAGGTGACTCAGGTCACTGCCCACCCACACAATGCTTTAATTAATCAGGGATCAACACCCCACCTCGGACTGTCCAGCAACAGTCTACAACAGCCTATGAGACAAAGCTCATACAATAAGTGGAAATAAGTTATCTTCATAGATTTCCTGAGGGATATTGTTGCTAAATATTTCTGTCCCAAGTGGAGTGGCTTCTCCAACTCAATCTGCAGGAAGGCCACCAATAACCTGTACAGGATTAATATTACACCTTTCCATGGCCTCCAGAAGGGAAGCTTTTATTGTTCTTATTCAGAGAATTACTCCAAGCCTCACTCTCAGTGTTGTTGTCCATCATTAGACAATGATCTGCTCTCTCCATGGATCAGATGCTGAACGGAGCTCTTTACCATGCTCTGACTGGGAGAAGCAGACAAAATCCCCTAGTTTCCTCCATGGGCCATAACCAGTGGGTAAGAGGCTTGCCCCTTGTCCCCTCCAGAAGCCTCTGCCCCCCTTGGGTCTGTCACAGGAACTACATATACGTCTGAGTTAGACATCTTGAGAATGCGCTCAACTAGGGGCATATCTTTCGTATTCTACCAAAAGGACTAAGAAACAGCAGGGGACCCTATGCCCTTTGAACAACTACAGTGTGCCTAGATTAGACACCAGTAAGACATACTCTGTCACAGCTTTATGCCACACAGATAGGAACTATGACCTCCCGTTCTTATAAAACTAGGAAAAAGATATAATCACTTAATTTATCCACGCTCAAAAAGAATGCACACTTCTCTTTACTCATAAAACCTCAATAGCAAGTAAATATCAAGAAGGGAACCACAAGCTCTACTTACGAGGTGGTGCAGAACCCTTAAAAAACTTTATCTAATGTTCCCACAGATCACTAATCAGGGTGGTGACTTCAGGCGGAAGTCACTCTTGTACATGTTCTTTGGGAGTTTCCATGGCTTGAGGAATTTTTGAAAAATCAATAACAGTCCTGACCAGCGAGTCTCTGGCATGGAACCCAGCAGCATGTCTGCTACATGATACGCCTCTATCCATTGAAAAGTATAAGAATTGTTTGCTAAAACACTTTGTAAGTGCTGCAAAAGCAAGCATACCAGCATTGAGGAAACAAACCGCCCAAGCCAACAAAATCGCAATGTTTTTTTTTGTTGTTGTGATAAAGCATAAAGACAGGTATATACGTAGTGCAATAGCTCTCAAAAACTGGATGCACAGAAGAAAAGGGTTGGATCCTTCCCTTTAACCTGCCCTCTTTACCACATTTACATTCCTATCACTCCCCCCATTTTTTTACTGCTGCTTTCTACCTCTTTTTGCTATTCACCTTAGATAGCATAGATTTCCTCCCCACCTAATGGAAAAATATAGGAAAAAAGGGGAGACACCTGCTGCAGAAATACAGATGTGAGCCAGGGACAGACAGTGATAAAGTGAAGTTGAGTGGTAGAGATCCTAACAAACAACAAAAGGATCATAGTAGATTGATATATTTTGAAACTACAGTGCCTTGAAAAAGTATTCATACCCCATTGAACTTTTCCACATTTTGTCACGTTACAACCAAAAATGTAAATTTATTTTATTGGGATTTTATGATAGACCAACACAAAGTGGCACATAATTGTTGAAGTAGAAGGAAAATGATAAATGGTTTTCAAAACCATTTACAAATAAAAACCTGAAAAGTGTGGGGTGCATTTGTATTCAGCCCCCTTTCCTCCGATACCCCTAACTAAAATCTAGTGGAACCAATTGCCTTTAGAAGTCACCTAATGAGTAAATAGAGTCCACCTGTGTGTAATTTATTCTCAGTATAAATACGGCTTTTCTATGAAGCCCTCAGAGGTTTGTTAGAGAACCTTAGTGAACAAACAGCATTATGAAGGCCAAGGAACACACCAGACAGGTCAGGGATAACGTTCTGGAGAAGTTTAAAGCAGGGTTAGGTTATAAAAAAAATATCCCAAGCTTGAACTTCTCACGGAAAAATAGACAGGTGGACCCGATTGGTCTGCTGGTGTGAAAGGGGCCTAAAATCAGTTTTAGAGCACATTCCTATAAAGCATGTAACGTACTGAGCTCATCCAAGCGATATATCACCCTCCCAGCTTCATGGAGAACGTAAAAAAACCTTTGACAATGATAACTGTAGTAATTTAGCTGAGGTTGAGATGATTACCACACTCTATACGTTTCTCAGAATCACAGTATACATCGACTTCTTCATGGGATACCCGTGAAGAAGTCGATGTGACGAAACATGTCAGGGCGTGGCTATACGGCAACCTAGTTTAACGTGTGACGCTGTGCGGTGTTCGGCTTGGACGGGTCTATTTTGCTGACTGGCTATACGAATGGAGGGTGAGATTATCAACTGCTTCCCGGGTCCGCCGTGACCTCAGTACGCCACCAAGGCTTAGTTACAGGAATTACCCTGATATGCCCCTTTTTTTATTGGAATCATGTGAGTGCAATAGTTATAATATAATAGAAGACTATGTGTATGTGTTTTAATAAATGATTTTACGGTATCAAGCTATTGGGAGTCCCTTTTATCATTTCATGTCAAAATTGGAGACGTATCCTTTTGTTGAAACACTGCTGGAGATCAAGGAATTTCACTTAGCCTGATTAACCCTGTTGGGGTGTTAAAACAACTTATATGCCGAGCATGAGAAGAGAACGCAAGGCATCTTCTTGCGGTGAGTGCGGTTCCAAAGGATTGATTCACAGTCACAATCGGTGTGGTGAAAGGAAAAGTCTAAGTGTATAAGAAGACTAGTCACTGAACACTGTGTGGAATATTTCACCTTGCATGGACTCTTTGTTTTCCACTGTATGCATGGACTTTGTGATTTTTAGTCTATGCATTTACGGTATTTTTAATTTTGTCATCACTACTATATCTATTTCACTTTAGGTATAGGGATTCATTTATTTGGATTCTTATATGGTTACACGTATGTGCTAAATTAGCAGTATTAGATTGCTAGTTACTTTAGTAAGGTGAACACAGCGCCATCATTTTTTTCATTAAAATTCTTTTTTCAATGTATATTTATTTTAAGATTTTAAATTAAGATTTACCAAAAGGAATCACAATCCAGTTACGTGCAGCCACACAATGCAGTTTGGTGTGAGAGA
The DNA here is from genome assembly GCA_037952925.1 of Lithobates clamitans. Lineage (NCBI taxonomy): Eukaryota > Metazoa > Chordata > Amphibia > Anura > Ranidae > Lithobates > Lithobates clamitans. Next base: position 1,268,780 of record JBBGZY010000692.1, on the reverse strand, counting down.
GACACGATAAGTGGATATACTGAGAGAGTGAGAGATCCCCCCTGGGAATCAAATTTTTATTAACAAATACAGCGGGGAGGGAGCTGGGATACCTTGGCGGCAGGCAGCCGATGCTTGTTGCCATAGCTGAATAGTGAGAAGAGACCAGTGCAGAAGTGCAGCACAATAACCAGTGCCACTGCCTGCTGCCGAAATATTCTGGCGCTGGCTCCCCACAACTTAGCAAGCAAGACAAGCAGCAAGCTACCTGATGTGGCAGGGAGCTGCTCCAACAAGGATGACTGTGGGAGAAAGGGAACTGGCCTAGGTGACGGCTACAAAGGGAATAATATTGCCTGGGTGGACTGGCTGCTGTGCGGAGGCTCGGCAAGGGAGGGGTTAGGAACCAGGTCAGGCCACTGAGCTCACTGCTGCTGTTTTCTTGAGTCTGTCTCTGACTCTTCTGGCTCAGCAATGCAACTGCACCAGAGGAAGATATCTACCCCCTGGTGCAGGGAGCAAATTAGGGAGCTCAATAGGCAGGCCAGGCCAGGCCAGGCTAGTATTTCAGCCCACCCTAATGAGCTCCAATTAAACACAATGGTAGACTGCCAGGCAGCCAGTAAGCATGGAGAAACTATTACTCGGTGTTTTAAATTACAGTTGTAAATGATTTTTCGCACGGACGGTCTGTTGCTAGGTAGATTAGAAAAAAAAAAGTCTAATCATGATTAGATTTTTTTTTTTCTTCTAATTTACCTAGCAACAGCAGAGAGAGATAAACAAACCAGGGAAGGGAACTGCAGGTGCAGGACTAGCATTTAAAAAGGCACAGAAATGTAATCACACAGACACATAAGTATACAAGTTTACACAAAGTTAAAAACGCGACAGAAAAAATATTCTATAGCTTATTTTTATTTAGCACACAGGAGATCGCTCCTCTTCCCTCAGAGACAGCAGGGATCGGTGTATAACACACACCCACGATTTCCCCCTGATTTTAAGGGGAAAAAGGTGCGTGTTATACGCCAATAAATACAGTATTTCTTTTTTTTCCTGCAACAATAACTGGTGGGGCGCTGCTCCAGGAGCCCCTATGGACGAGCCGCCACCGTATGTTATAATCTTGTTTGTTTTAATCCTTATGTAGAGTACGGTTCTTATCCAATCTCCTGATGACGCAGAACTTGATTCTGAGAAATGCGTAGAGTTTGGGAATGATCTCACCCCAGCCGCATTACTACAGTTATTATCAAAGGTTTTCTACATTCTCATTGAATACCTGAAGCAGGGAGCAGGATATATCCCTTGGATGAGCTCAATATGTTACATGCTGTAAAGGAATGATTATAGACCTTGTATTTTAATATATTTGTATAAGTAAAAAGTTATTTGTTTTAATTGATAGTTTGGGTACCTTAAAGGTCTGCTGTACTCTCTTGTGAGTTCGATCTTCTTGGGAAATCCTGAATGTGGCACCAATACTACCTATGGCCCCTTAACATGTTAATATTTCAATTGTACAGTTTTGCAATATTCTGTAATAAGGTCTTCTATAAATAAAGAATTTAAAAAAAGTTTCACGTGTGTGTGTAAGAAGAAATCTCGCCAAATTCCCATATTAGACAATTGTTGCTGAAGAATCAGAAGATTTATCCATGCCCCTTGTTCTGAGAGCAAATCAAAAATGTTGGATTTCCTATCGCTTTTTGCCTCAGTGACACTGTCCACCAGAACAAAGGGGTGTCCCCAGGGCACACAGACAGCAATAAAAACTTTACAGGTATAATAATCCACTTCAAACTAAAAGTTTTGGCTCTATATATGCATTTCTTATAGAATGAAACACCCCCCCGAACAAAAGTGATCTACAACATTTAACTCACCAGACCAAATAGGACCAGTACAAGATGAATTTGAATAGGTTCGTATGGGATTCTGCACTTAAAGTGTTACTAAACCCACAACAGTAAAATCAGTCTGTATATGCAGTAAAGCATGATTGTTATACTCTCTGTAGAGATACTCTCTGTCTTCTCTGGTCATTCCCTTCTTCCACCATCCCCAATCCATCTAAGCCTTGGAGCACTCTGCACATGCTCAGTTTGGTGTGTATTGCTAGAGATTTTTTTTTTCTAGGGAGGGTGCCTGTGATCGGCACAGGGCCAATCAGCACTGTCCAGACAAGAGGGTCAGGGATCCTGTAGTCTGATAGGACAGTCAGGGGAGAATAAAAACTCCTCCTACAAGCTTTAACCAGACACTGAGAGAAGTCACCAGACTGCTACATACTGCTGATGAGAAAAGGTATTTAGCAGTTTATATTTATTAAAATAATTGCATTTCCATGTTCTGTGTACTGTGGGAGACCAAATATAGTGACTGCGGGATCCTGGGTTTAGTAACACTTTATGCAATGAAGAGTTTTTATTATTAAAGAGGTTTGCTATAAGGACAGGACTCTGGTGACTGATGATGTGCCATAAATCATGCTTACCACTTGCATCGCCATTCGTGCTTCCCGAGACCATCTCGGCATCGTTGGAGTTGCTGGATGTGTGAGATCGGCTGTCTAGAGCAGCTAGCGACTGTAACATGCTCAGCAGACTGTTGGATGTGGGAAACTGGAGGTACTTTTCTGGTACGTATCCCACTTGACCCGATTTATTCTTTGCCTGGAGAGGAAGAGGGTTCAAAGTTGTTGTCACAGTGGGGAAAAAGTAGAAGCTGCTTAAATCGAAGGACGGCTAGCCCATGGAATGTCATATGTTACATACACTAGACCAGTGTTTCTCAACTCCAGTCCTCAAGGCGCCCCAACAGGTCATGTTTTCAGGATTTCCTTCAGATAAAACTGCTGTGGTAATTACTAAGGCGGTGAAATTGATCAAATCACCTGTGCAAAATAATGGAAATCCTGAAAACATGACCTGTTGGGGCGCCTTGAGGACTGGAGTTGAGAAACATTGCACTAGACAACCCAAGTTTACCATTTTTTTATGGCAAGAATTGTGAACTGCAGGAACTCTTTGCTCTCCATACCGAAATAAAGGTTAGTTATTTTGTGAGCCATACATGAGGATTTGACAAATTTGGGTTCCTTTAATTGTCTGTCTCTGACTGGTTCTTTTAACGCAAGAGGTACGAAAACTAGACTAGGTACCTTGCATTGTTCGACAGCTGAACACATGAGGCTCAATTCACAAGCATTACACAAAGGCAGGGATTTTTTTTTTTCAGCTGTGTAACAGCAATTCCTAAATCTCACTGGATTCAGCTGAAAATAGATTTTTTTATTTTTTAAATAAGAAACCTTATCCAGAAGTTTTAGCATTGTAAATGGTAAAAGCCAGGATCTTCAGCTTGGTAAACTGAGCCTCTTGTCTCTGGAAACTCAGAAACAAATTGCTTTACCAGCCCATACATTTAAATAAGAGTGGAAATACCTTGACCCAATCTTCCATGTCTCCGTCTTCTATAACTTCTAGCAGCTCGTGCTCCTCTATGGTCAGCTCATCCGGCTGCGACGCCTGAAAGAAGAGTTGAGCGATTAGAGGAGAGGGATTTTTACAGAACAGACACAAGAGGTTTATCACCCTATCTATATGGCCCGGGCCAAAAAAGAAATGGGAGGTAACCCATCACATAAAATCTATATCCTGTTTACTTTCCTTCTACGCCGCTTCTCTTGTGTGATAAATGTTATCAAAACTGACTTTTTCACCCTGTACGACCTACGCTTTTTATTTTTACAAAAAAAAATAGGAGGGCGATTCTGAGCAAGACACATTCAAAGTACAGCAAGTGTTATCCTCACAAGGGTTCCAAAGTCATAAGTAATGTCAGTTCCATTTCCACAACATTCTTTGCGAGTCCAGTGCTGTGGTGCATCTATGGAATCATATAGGGCTTGCAGTAGGGTAGAAACAGTTACCTGGTCTCCGTAATGGTAACCAATCATCTGGGAACTGTGCGGAGGAAGGGGTTAATGAGGGACTACAGGGAGTGTGGAGATAATGTGCATCTCCGTGATGGGATGCTATGTGCCTCATTTACAAAAAGCAGCAGCATGACAAGATTTGTTTTTTTTTTTAAGTGCACTGCACATTTATAAAGCTACATTAAAGCATTATTAAAATAAACACGAAAAAAAAAAAAACCCTGGGAGGATAGCCGGTCTTAACCACTTGCTTACTGGGCACCTAAACCCCCCTCCTGCCCAGACCAATTTTCAGCTTTCAGCGCTGTCACTCTTTGAATGACAATTGTGCGGTCATACAACACTGTACCCAAATGACATTTTTTATCATTTTTTCCCCACAAATAGAGCTTTCTTTTAGTGGTATTTGATCACCACTGGGTTTTATATTTTTTGTTTAAAAAAGACCGATGTAAAAAAAAAAAAAAATACAAAACCGTTTTATATTTTGTTAATAAATTTTGCAAACAGGTAATTTTTCTCCTTCATTGATGTACGCTGATAGGCTGCACTGATGGGCACCAATAGGCTGCATTGATGGGCACTGATAAGGCGTCACTGATGGGCACTAATAAGCGGCACTGGTGGGCACTGATAGGTGGCACTGGTGGGTTACACTGATGGGCGGCACTGAAGGGCAATGATAGGTGGCACTGAAGAGCACTAATGGGTGGCACTGATAGCTGGCACTGATTGGTGGCAGTGATGGGTACTGATTGGCACTGGTAGGTGACACTGATAGGCAGCACTGCTAGGTGGCACTGATGAGGGCCAAAGAGAGGCCACCCGCTCGGCAAGGGCACCATTCAGAGAACACTTTGCATTTTCTCAATAAATGCAATGCATTTTCTGATTGGACGAGGTGGAATGGCAGGGTGATGACATTGATAAGGAATCTCTCTTAAGGTGCCTTTTTATTTTTCAATTCTTTCCCAAATTTTACATCATTTTATACATTTGTCTATTTTTCTACACTTTCATAATGCAACTTTGTATTCCAAACTTTAACCACTTGCCTCACTTATAACCTCTTCCTGCCGAGGCCAATTTTCAGCTTTCAGCGCTCTCACACTTTGAATGACAATTGCACGGTTTATGCAACACTGTACCCATATGACATTTTTATAATTTTTTTTTCACACAAATAGAGCTTTCTTTTGGTGATATTTAATCACTACTGTTTTTTTTTTTTTTTTGCTAAACAAACGAAAAAAGACCAAAAAAATTTCGCAAATAGGTAATTTCTCTCTTTTACTAATGTGCGCTGATGATGCTGCACTGATGGGCACTCATAGGCTGCACTGATGAGGCGGCACTGGTGGGCACTGTTGGGGGGCTGCACTTAACAGTGCCCTGATGATCAGTGCAGATGTCCCCTTTCACACTAGCCGGTGCTGTAACAGCGCAAGGAAAGGATTACCGATAACCGGCAAGTGTGTTTACATCATAAACAGCTGTGATTAGACATAGCCAATCACGTGGTAAAGACCCGCTGTCATTGGCTCTTTACCCTGATCGGTGATGCCCTGTGTCCTAGGGGCACAGCGCATCACCGATCACCCCATGCCAAGGATGAAAGTATGTCATATGAAGTCCTGCCATAACTAGAGCGATCCGCCCAGCCGTCATCTGACTATACGGCGGGCTGGAACTGGTTAATAAACTGCTGAAAAGTGTAGCAAGTTGAGAATAAAATTGTGTCATGATTTTTTATAGTAATTATTTGATCAGACTTTATAAACAGAACCCGAGTATCAGTCAATTTCTCAGTTGTAAACTATGCAGGGCCCCTGACCTCTATGACAGTCCAGCACCAACCTGGTATGAGTAGATGACCTTGCAGGTTAGAGGATAATTCCTTAGTGTTCCAGAAGGACTTGAGCTGCTGTCATCAAAGGCATCCATACTGTCCTCCAGCTCTTCACCATCGTCTCTATCCAGATCTGGATTTCCCTGCATTTGTTAAAAAAACAAGAAACAATTAAATGGAAGCCAATGTGCACTTTCAGTGACAGGTGCATTGAGGTGCCATTCACAATGAATGAACAAAGTAAACCAAATGCTATCCATTCATAATGATAGACACCACAGTGCACCAATGCACGCAATATGAGTTACTGCAGCAAAATGGACCTTTAAGGGTGACAAAGCTCTCTGTCCCTGTCTCTCAACTGTGTTCCAATATTGTAACCCTCATCTTATACCAACTAGGGTTCCGTGGAACCCAAGAGTTCCTCCAATGGTTGCTAGGGGTTCCTTGAGCAATGACCAATTTTACCCTCTCAGATAAGTTCCCACTGACACCAATGATCTTTTATTAGCTATCTGTAGGGGGGACATTCTTCCCCAAGACCATAGATGTAAGGAGCACTCTTCCACTGACCATCACACCAATGTATCATGAGTTGTAGATATAGCCATTTTTAACAGGGGTTCCCTGAGACCGAAAGGTTTTTTCAAGGGTTCCTCTGTGTTGAAAAGGTTGAGAAAGTCTGTCTTATACCCTGACCCTGCCACTATCTGGCAACACACCCTTAGAAATGCCATACAACCATTGATGAAGTGCATCCAGGCAGAAAAAGGCTGCAGGAGATCAGTAGCGTCAGGATGCAACAAGGGTTAAAAAAATAACTGCACTTTGTTTTAAAAATAATTATCATGTCAAGAGAACAGGTTTCCATGCTGGGAAATTCCCCTGTATTGCTGTTTTAGTGACAACTGTAAAATTTCAGATTTTGCTTTCACTTTCTCAGCAACAGTGGTCAGCAGGACAAACGGAGATAGTCAATCTCTCTAGTGGGGTTATGGATGGCCATAAAAACTTGACAGAGGTATTAGCCTTTCACCAGAACATAACACCCCCCCCCAAAAAAAAAAAAACACAAAATAAATAAAAAAGTTTTGGCTTTACATACTCTACATTTAACTGAGTAAATTCGAATATACCTATGTGACATCTTCATTTTAAAAATGTACACTTTCTGATAAATTTACATGTTTCTAAACTACATTTGGCTTCTTAAAGCGCAACTTTACTTTCTCAGTGAAGTAAATAAAAGAGCAGCGCCGATCGAAGCAAAACCAGATTAAATATATTGTAATAAACTCACATGGGGAGAGCTCAGCCACGCCCTCTGCCTGTCACAGCCGATGCACGAATGATGTCTCACCACCCGCTCAGCTGATCATCTCCAGCTCTGGAGCCTCGGATGCCACCGGAGCCGCTGGGACTAGCGGTCACCTGCGCTTGCCTGCACAGACAGCAGAGACCCACGAGGACCTTGTATACTATATGCCTACACCCTCTGGGAGTTTATTACAAATGGTTTCATTCCATGCTGCACTTAGATCGGCGCTGCTCTTTTCTTTCCTTTACTGTCCACAGAGTCACCTTCAACTCTGACAGCTGGCTGCCAGTATCTGCAGTGCATGGACTCTTGCTTTAGAGACTCCTTTGGGCTTTTGTTTGTTTTCAATTGTTTTGGCATATTATGCCTAGATACACCCCTGCATTATTTGCATGATTTTGCACCGCCGAGCCACTCAGTCTTTCGTAGATTGGGTACCAAAAATATCCCTCGCTATACTCTCTCAGTGATCATTGACTACAGTAAAACCTTGGTTTGGGAGCATAATTCGTTCCAGAAACATGCTTGTAATCCAAAGCACTTGTATATCAAAGCATTTTTTTTTACAGGGTATAAAAGAGAAGCGAGGCACATCTAAGTGTAGCAATATGTTGCTAAATGTTTTACCTTCATTAAATGTAACCATATTGCTACACTTAGAGGCTCCTCTCTTCTTTTTTATACTCCAGTTGTGACATGACGCTACTCTTATATCAAGACATCGCTTGTATATCAAGGCAAAATTTATTAAAATATTTTGCTTGTCTTGCAAAACGCTTTCATGCTTTAATCCACATGCTGCTAGCAGTAAATAAATTGGAAGGTATTTTTACTTGTTTTCATTTTTGTTTTTTTTACATTTCTTCAGTTACTTCCTGGTTTCCAGGCCTAGGCCTCATCATTCATTTCAGGAGTCTTTAGGAGGGGGGAGGGTTTTTCTCAGCTAACCACACCCTCCTGCCTGCAAGCCTAATCTATGGGCAGATGGATTCTAGGAAGTAAATGTTACATGAATCATCTGCTCTTACTCAAGATGGCAACGGCCAGAAATACAAGCGGGGTGTTTTTCAAAGTGATTTTTCAACGAAATAAAACATGGGAGATATGGATGGATGGGGGAGTTTAGTTTGAATATTATAAACGAATTAAACAGCATTTTTGGTTTGTGCTTCTTAGATGCAGTGTAGTTTTGCTTTAACCACTTGCCAACCGCAATACATTGTGGTTGGCAAGTGGTTTACTGGGATTATGGCTGAAGATATCAGCCATAAACCCGGTACCATTTTTTTCCAGCAGGGGGCCAGTTTTCTCATGAAAGCCACTGGGCCGGTCTCCGAAGTTGCGGGAGGGGACCTCCCCCTCTCCTGTCGCTGTTTCTCTGGCTTAGTTTCTTCCGGTTCACCTGAGAAACGATCCAACGGCTGCTCCCATAGGCGATCAAAGAGTTAACACTCTTTAATTGCCTGTATGGCCTTGGAGGACCAGAGCGACATCATGACGTCACTTCCGGTCCAGGCTGGAAGAAAAAAAATAAAATTTAAGTGAAAGACCAAAAAAAAAAAAATTTTTTTTTTGACCTTTTTCTTTTGAAGGTAAAGAAGAGATATGAGGTCTTTTTGGACCCCAGATCTCGCCATGAAGAGGACCAGTATTCCTTATTTCTATTACAAGAGATGTTTAAATTCCTTCTAATAGGAATACAAGCGATAAAAAAAATAAAGATAAAAAATTAAAGGGACAGTGTAAAAATAAATAATAAAATAAATAATAATAATAATAAAAAAAAAGTAAAGCGTCCCCCATCCCTCCGTGCTCACGCGCAGAAGCAAACGTAAAGGCAAGTTGCGCACGCATATGTAAACGGTATTCAAACCACACAAGTGAGGCATCGCCACGAACGGTAAAACGAGAGAAATAATTCTTGCACTAGACCTCCTCTGTAACTCTAAACAGGTAATCTCTAAAGGCGTTTGGCGCCTACAGAGATGTTAAAGTATTGTAGCTTGTCAGCATTCCACGAGCGTGCACAATTTTAAAGCTTGACATGTTAGGTATCTATTTACTTGGCGTAACATCAACTTTCACATTATAAAAAAAATAATGGGGGTAACTATTGTGTTTTTTTATTCATTAAAGTGTATTTTTTTGCAAAACTGCTGCAAAATAGCGTGTTACATAAAAAATTGCAACAATCGCCATTTTATTTCCTAGGGTCTCTGCTAAAAAAAAAAAAAAAATGTATAATGATTGGGGGTTATAAGTAATTTTCTAGCAAAAAATACTGATTTAAACTTGTAAACAAGAAGTGGCAGAAAAAGTATGGTCGGGCAAGTGGTAAATTAATTATATTTCAGTAAAGTTTGTCCAGCCATATATAAAAAGCACACACCTTTCAAAGTATGGCAATAAAAAAAAAAATGCAAAGGTCTCAGCTTGTGGTGATCTGAAGAATATGTGGTTGCTAAGATATTTATTTTTGCAAGAGTTTGAAAGGCAAACATGGGAAATAAGCTACAGCCAGAAATATGGGTCACTCGCCTAGAAGCAGGGATGTACTGGCCATCGGAACTACTTGGAGATTCCCGGTGGGCCGATGGCTCAGTGGGCCAGTCAGGTGCGGTCCTGGAGCTGCTCCTCTCTGACAGTGAGTGATCGAAATTTCACTCCTGTCAGGAGGAGCAGCTTCCGTCATATGCTGGAGAGAGCATTAGGCGTTATGCTCCCTCCAGCCTGCAGGGGGAGATAGACCAATGGCAGACTTTCCTTCCTCTCTCCCCTTATCACTTGTTATCACATGACTGGAAAGAGGAACAAGAAGCTGCCTTCAAAACTGTGAGTACATGTGGGAGGGGGAGGAGAGGGAGAACACACTGATGTGAAGGGGACTGCTGACGGGGACACACTGATGTGAAGGGCTCTCTGATGGGGACACACAGATGTGAAGTGGGCTGCTGGTGGGGACTCTGATGTAAGGTGGGCGCTGTTGGGGACACTCTGATGTAAGGGGGACGCTGTTGGGGACACTGTGATGTAAGGGGGACGCTGTTGGGGACACTGTGATGTAAGGGGGACGCTGTTGGGGACACTGATGTAAGGGGGACGCTGTTGGGGACACTCTGATGTAAGGGGGACGCTGTTGGGGACACTCTGATGTAAGGGGGATGCTGTTGGGGACACTCTGATGTAAGGGGGATGCTGTTGGGGACGCTGAAAATTAAAGTGGGCCATCGGGACTACCAGGAGATTCCCGGTAGGCAGATGGCTCAGTGGGTCAGTCAGGTGCGGTCCTGGAGCTGCTCCTTTCTGACAGTGAGTGATCGCAATTTCACTCCTGTCAGGAGAAGCAGCTTCCGTCATATGCTGGAGAGAGCATTAGGCGTTATGCTCCCTCCAGCCAGCAGGGGGAGATAGACCAACGGCAGACTTTCCTTCCTCTCTCCCCTTATCACATGACTGGAAAGAGGAACCAGAAGCTGCCTTCAAAACTGTGAGTGCATGTGGGAGGGGGAGGAGAGGGAGGACACACTGATGTGAAGGGAACTGATGACGGGGACACACTGATGTGAAGGGCTCTCTGACGGGGACACACTGATGTGAAGGGCTCTCTGACGGGGACACACTGATGTGAAGGGCTCTCTGACGGGGACACACTGATGTGAAGGGCTCTCTGACGGGGACACACTGATGTGAAGGGCTCTCTGACGGGGACACACTGATGTGAAGGGCTCTCTGACGGGGACACACTGATGTGAAGGGCTCTCTGACGGGGACACACTGATGTGAAGGGCTCTCTGACGGGGACACACTGATGTGAAGGGCTCTCTGATGGGGACACACTGATGTGAAGTGCGCTGCTGGTGGGGACTCTGATGTGAAGTGGGCTGCAGGTGGGGACTCTGATGTAAGGGGGACGCTGTTGGGGACACTCTGATGTAAGGGGGATGCTGTTGGGGAAACTCTGATGTAAGGGGGACGGTGTTGGGGACACTCAAAATTAAAGTGGGTTGGTCATGAGGAAATCCAGGGCCACATTTTTGTCCCAGTCCAGCCCTGCCTAGAAGTACAGGACAAAGTCCAGACTCTGCTGCCTGTGTGCCTTTGAAGCAAGGTGAGGGACCACAGTAACAAAACCAGCATCCCGAAAAACAAGTGGGGAAAGGTAAACCCCCACCTTTTAAACCCCTTCCCTCCTATCAGTAGAATAACATGTAAGAAGGGTGGTAGTGAGGAGTGACAGGAAAGGGAAAGGGATGAGGTGGAATCCGTGTTAGTAAAACTTCAAAGAGAAGAAATAAGAGGGAAATTGATAGTGGGGGGATGTTACAGGCCCCCCAACCTAAAGGAGGAGGAGCTGGACCTCCTAACACAGTTAGAAATGGCAGCCAGGCAGGGAAATGTCATCATAATGTGGGACTTTAATTACCTCGATATCAACTGGGCAGAGGGAACAGCTTACTCATTAAAAGCCCGTCATTTTATGAATGACTTGCAGGACAACTTTATGTCTCAATTGGTGGATTCTCCAACTAGAAAGAATGCATTGCTAGATTTATTAATTTACGAATGATCCAAGTCTGATCTCAGATGTGGCGGTACAGGACAACTTGGGATCTAGCGATCACAGGATGATGATATTTAGCATAAAGCATAGAAAAGGAGGCAAGGAGGCTAGCACAAGAACTCTAAATTTCAAAAGAGCCAACTTTTCTAAACTGTGCTCAATACTACAAGACATCAATTGGGACCGAATTTTAAAAACATTGAACACGAGAAAACTGGGTGGCTTAACCATAACGTAAAAATTCTTATTAGAGGGAAAAAAGTGACCTTTAAAAAAAATAAAGCGGAGGGGGCATTGTCAGCATTCCAACACTACAAGAAATGCAATAAGTGTAAGAACACAATCAGGGTGGCAAAAAAAAAAAAAAGACTACAAGAGACACATAGCAGAGGAGAGTAAAAAAAATCCTTTAGATATATTAACAGTAAAAAAGATAAATCGGAGCACATTGAACACATAAAAGACGAGGATGGGAGGATGGTTACAGATGACACAGAGAAGGCAACTGTATTAAATGCTTTTTTCTCCACAGGTTTTTAACAGGAAAAGGAGGGGTGTATTGACCGCGACAGCATTGTTAGTAACACATCATATAAAATACCCTTGTGGCTAACAGAGGCCTGAGTCAAACATAAAAAGTTTATTTTAAAAGGCCTAAGTTTCTGTCTATCGAGAAATGATTTCTGGTACGATTAACAGTTTTATTTGCAAACAAGAGGGGTAGCGATGGGAGCTTGTTTTGCTCCATGTGGCCAATCATTTTATAGCCCACTGGGAGGAAGAGGCTGTCTTCCCTGAGCTTGTCTACTATAAGAGATTTATAGATGATCTCATTTTAATCTGGGAGGGAGCCAGAGCTAGCTTAGATGTGTTTATCCAGACACTGAATAACAATACCAAGTATATCTAGTTAACGTGGAATATAAGCCTTGTGCGTATGGTCTTTCTTGATCTTGACATTCACAAGGATAGGGATCACTTCAGCTTGTGCAACTATTTCAAACCATCAGATCGGAATGCCTATATACCCCTGGACAGTTGCCATAATAGGATATCGTTATGCAACATCCCCAGGGGTCAATTTATTAGGCTGAGATGTAATTGCACTCGTGAGGAGGATTTTTGATCGGAATCCTAGGTTCTCTCTACTAGATTTCAACAAAAGGGGTATGAAAAGTCTGCCCTGGATGGTGAAATAGAGATAGTGCTGACTATGGAAAGACAGGTACTGGGATCCAATCTGAACAGGGATAATAGTACTGGTCTCTCAAATTTTAAAATGGTGTTGGACTATAATGTCCAGCACAAAATTTTTTAGAAAATAGTACAAAACAACTGATCAATCCTCAAACAGGATAAGGTGTTAGGCCCTCTGCTGCCACAGCGACCTTTATTTATATATCAGAAAGCTCCATAATTACGCGATCGTCTGGCTCCTGGAGTCATTGATCCACCGGTCCAGTCTGAAAAATGGTTATTTTAATTTCTCACTGGTTTTTATGCCTGCGGGCGGTGCACTGCCTGTAGGCATTTAAAGGTCAATGTCAAGAAGTGGAAGGAATTCCTGGCTTCAGTGACAAACAAGAAATATAAGATACAACAACAAATTACTTGCGATACTATTGGTGTTGTTTATATGCTCAAATGTGATTGTGGTCTGCAATATATTGGCAGGACCTCTAGACCCCTCCATGTTCGCTTAGGGGAGCATGTGAACAACATCAAAAAAAGATTGAAGACCCACAATGTCTCCAGGCATTTTAGACTGGTCCATAACCAGGATCCTAGGAGTTTAAGATTTTGGGGCATAGAGAGAGTCACGAAACATTGAAGAGGAGGTAACTTCGTACATCAACTAAGTCGCAGGGAATCTTATTGGATACATGAGACAAAAGTTCTAGTAACAGCAGGCTTGAAAGTTGATTTTGACATTGTTTTATATCTGATCGCTAGTATTTATGTTATGTACTAGTGGTATTCGATATATTTTTATTTAGGATGTATGTAAATATATTATAAGGCATTTTATGTTTTTTTTTGTTTCATACATTTTAATATGTTTTGCACCATTAAGACCGCTATAACCCTTGGTGAATGTTTTTTTTTTAGACTTTTTTTTAGGCATTGTAGACTGGTCCATAACCAGGATCCTAGGAGTTTAAGATTTCGGGGCATAGAGAGAGTCACGAAACATTGGAGAGGAGGTAACTTCATACATCAACTAAGTCGCAAGGAATCTTATTGGATACATGAGACAAAAGTTCTAGTACCAGCAGGCCTGAAAGTTGATTTTGACATTGTTTTATATCTGATCGCTAGTATTTATGTTATGTACTAGTGGTATTCGATATAATTTTATTTATGATGTATGTAAATATATCATTAAGTCATTTTATGTTTTTTTTTTGTTTCATAAATTTTAATATGTTTTGCACCATTAAGACTGCTATAACCCTTGGTGAATGTTTTTTTTTTTTTAAATTAAGATGTTACATATTGGTAGCAGTGATTATGTGCTGCTTTTCCTGTACACGTGGATATAAGAGCGTTTTATTTAGAATGACTGTTGCTCTTTATAAAAGGCAAGACAATTTAAGCAATTTAGTGGAGATAATTAAAGAATCTTAGTTGAACTTAAAGTTATTAACAAAGCAAAGTGTACATTTTTAGCATCAACCTCCCGACATAACCGACACACTGGGCAGATAGTAGACAAGGGTCCCTTTAGATGTTTGCAGAGGAAGGGATGGCTAATAGAGCGGGACCTGTGAAGTATATTGCCTAATTCCTCCCATTACCTGAAAGACTATTATCACCAATGCGTCTCACAGACTATTTGCTCAAGCTTGCTACAATTGCTAATATTTAACGTATCACAGAGGCTTGTAATAGGGGTCACACACACCCTGGGAAAACCCTGACCTGCACTATACGATCCCATGCTGTGGTATGTGACCAATTCAAATGTAATTCTTTTTGAAACCCAGCTCAAGTTTTACAAAGCAAATAAAAAAAAAAATATCTGGCCCAATAAAAACTCAAAACATTAGGATTTTTTTTGACAATGATCACCAGGACAAAGAGAGCGAGTCCCTCAATTGGGGACAGAGACAGCAAAAACAACCACTCCCAAAACTAAGAATAAAACTTTATACTAAGATATACCAAGTTATTTTTAGTAATGAGTAAATTAAATGTGGGTCTTGTATACTTCTGGTTTTGTTTTAGAACATATACACATTAATAGCTGTCCCAAAGAGCTAACCCTCTGCATTCCGAATGGCACAATGAACTGAAAATGGTACGCCAGGCTTCACCCATCTGTTGAAAACTCAATGTTGCCAACGCGCATGGCGGAAGTAAATATTTCTTATGACTGCCGTCTTTGTGAAAAATAAACAGATTGTGCCACGATGACCAGATGGCAGTAAACAAAACGCTTTGAATCGCTCACATTCCTTGGCACCTGCTGCAGTAACCAGCACCACGCGACTGATTGTGGATGATTGTCTGGAGCGAGGAGAGCCAGTTGGAAGGGTGGCAGACGACGCTGGGTACCCGGACTCATACAGCAGCTGAGACACAGCCATGCCTGCATGTGACAATAGTCTAGAACAGCCTTTCTCAATCATTTCACCCCATAAAAACCATTAAAAGGGACCCCTTGCCAAGAATTAGATCTAAAGCTCGCTGTATGTTACCAATGTTATCAAGATCTAGATCTAAAAATAAAAGAATATGACATACCTAGCGTGTGATAACAACAATACTATAGGCATTGTTAATATTCTAATAATAAAATGCTCTAAATAAAATAAAATTGTTAGAATCACAAATTAATTATCACTAATAATCACAAAACGTAAAAAAAGGACATAAAAATATAAATAAAACAGACCGGCTCCCTTTACAACAACGGTCATTGGAGAAGTGCCTTCTCACAATGGTGGTCAATGAGAAGACTCTTAATCTTAAAGGGGTTGACTTTTTTCACCTTAATGCAGTCTATGCATTAAGGTGAAAAACCTTCTGTAGTGCAGTAACCCCCCCAGAGCCCCCCTTTTACTTACTTGAACCCGAACTTTCCAGCGACGAGAACGAGCCCAGCAGCTCCAGCCGCTGTCTTGGGTTCTCATTGGATTGATAGCAGCAGCAGCCATTGGCTCCCGCTGCTGTCAATCAAATCCAGTGACACGGAGTTGGGGCCCGAGTCTTGCTGTCTGTGTCAATGGACGCAGCAGCAGGACTTGGGAGCACGCCCGCACGAGTGCCCTGTTGGAATGCGGGTCTCCGAGGGGGCAATCGATGAGGGGAGGAGTCGGGAGCGCCGCTGGGGGACCCCAGAAGAAGAGGATAGGGGCCACCCTGTATAAAATCCTTGCACAGAAGAGGTAAGTATACCATGTTTGTTATTTAAAAACAAAAAACAAAAAAACAAACCTTTACAACCCCATTAATAAAAGGATAAGTTCACCTTTTAAGAAAAAATAATAAACACATCTTTTTGCAGGTAAAAACAAAAAAATGTGCATTTATATTTTTTTTACTCTGCAGCCAAAGCATTGCACTGGTGATCAGCAGATTGCGGGTAAAATGCCAGGCTCCTGCACACTCTCAGTACTTGGTCTGCTTGTACCTCCCCGTACAGGCAGACAGTTACTGAACTGCAGGAAGAATCATTGAACTACGAGAGCACTCACCAGCACCCTCGCAGTTCATTGAGAATTACAAGCCCCCGGGTGCAATGGCTGACGGTACTTGAAACAAAGAGATAAACCACAACCAAGCTCAACCGCCCGCTCAGTCCCTCGTGGCTGAAGACCGGTGCTCAAGGCAGAGT
Source organism: Lithobates clamitans (assembly GCA_037952925.1). Classification (NCBI taxonomy): domain Eukaryota; kingdom Metazoa; phylum Chordata; class Amphibia; order Anura; family Ranidae; genus Lithobates; species Lithobates clamitans. Next base: position 1,252,290 of record JBBGZY010000692.1, on the reverse strand, counting down.
GTTCCCACACTGGAGTAGAAATTTCAATTAGAGATGAGCTGGCACTCGGTAAATCCATCAAATGAAAAATCTTTGTTGGCTACACATAAGTCACATCGCAAGTATGCTAACGCATTTGGCAGTGCGGTCGAAACATGTTAGTGTACTTGTGATGTGACTTGTGTGTAGCCAATAAAGATCTTTCATTTGACCGATTTTCTAGATGCCAGCTCATCTCTACTATGGGACGGTACTTGCAGTTCATTCATAGAGCTCTGTGAATGAACGATGCGGCGGCGTGGACGGAGCCCTGCATGGCTGAGCTGTTTTTAAATCGTGACAGCAGGCATGGAGAGAAGATCCCCTGTCCGCTGTCACAGGGAGGGGGAGAGGAGGCAGGAGATGCAACATGTTAAATTTTCCACCCTAGAAATGGGTGGATTATGAAACATCTTTCAAGGTGAACATATCCTTTAAACAGCTAAAAAGATCATAGGTGGCATTCCACTTACTCTATAAAGTGATGTTGGCCCTAAAACTGCATAGACACTAATGGATAAGAAGTCTGTCTGCCACTGCTCAAGGAACACCTTTGAACCTCCGGAGGAACTCTAGGGTTCAACGGAACTCTGGTTGAGAATGGCTGGTCTAGAGGGATTGACACTTAAGCAACGCTGAACCATTAATGGGCAGTGGAAAATGGACACCATACAGGGGAATTCAAGGACAACTTGGAGATCAGAGGAAGTTTGCAGGTGCCCATATTCTGTTATACCACTGCAAGCCTTTGACAAGGTAAATTGGTGAGGGGACCCACTGGATACCTTTGCTGCCATTGTGCTATTGCCTAGTGTCCAGTGCGTCCCTAAACCTTTAAGGAGGGGTGGGCACTCTCCAGGCATACCTTACCATTCCAACTCAGGAGACTCTCCAAATGATAGAATTAGGACTGCAGAACATTGGGGTGCCATGACGTGCCTTCTGCAGCTTACGCCTGTCTTTGCAAATGTGTGCAAAACAAAACCAAGTTTTTAACGCGAACTATTGGACAGGTCAATTCGGTTTGTTGCAGGCTGGCTGATAAATGAGCTGGGAATTTTTTTTTTTTATTGTTTTTGACATGCGTCACCCTTCCATGTGCTACTTGCTGCAAAGGCCAGTTATAGGTTGAAGCGGTTGCCGTTTGTTTGAAGCCTTTGACAGGGCCCAGTTTCCTCGGGGCCTCATTCACATGTGTGCTCCAATACGAGGGCCGTGTTTATTACCCACACAGGATGCACAGGTGTTTTTTATGCATCCGTGTGCAGGCAGCCCCATTAATGTCAATTGGGACTTAGCGGATGCAAGGACACTGCCCCCAATTTTATATTCGTGTGGGTGCATGTCCCCAAACACAGACAGTGTGAGTTTGGGTACAACCCACATGGATATTAAATTGGAAGCAGTGGCTGTGTCCCAATTAACATGAATGGGACTGCTGAACAGGGATGCACAGAACACTTTTGCATCCCATGTGGGCAAACACAGCCCCCGCACATGCATATGCTTGCATATGCCCACGTGAATGAGTGAACACACAAGAATTTTAGACAGAGTTTAAAGTGCATCTAAAGCCAAAACTTTTTTAAGGTCTGTATAGCATGGTGAGAGGTAAAATCCTCGGTCAGGTTTTTATTCCTGTTTGCATTCCCATTGATAAGAATATCTCTATGAGCCCTACTGGCTATCATCACTAAGACCAACTAAAGAGAAAATCCAACATAGTTACATAGTTACACAGTAGGTGAGGTTGAAAAAAGACACAAGTCCATCAAGTCCAACCTATGTGTGATTATATGTCAGTATTACATTGTATAGCTCTGTATGTTGTGGTCGTTCAGGTGCTTATCTAATAGTCTCTTGAAACTATCAATGCTCCCCGCTGAGACCACCGCCTGTGGAAGGGAATTCCACATCCTTGCCGCTCTTACAGTAAAGAACACTCTGCGTAGTTTAAGGTTAAACCTCTTTTCTTCTAATTGTAATGAGTGGCCACGAGTCTCATGCAAAAAAGTTTTATCCCTATTGTGGGGTCACCAGTACAATATTTGTAAATTGAAATCATATCCCCTCTCAAGCGTCTCTTCTCCAGAGAGAATAAGTTCAGTGCTCACAACCTTTCCTCATAACTAAGATCCTCCAGACCCTTTATTAGCTTTGTTGCCCTTCTTTGTACTCGCTCCATTTCCAGTACGTCCCTCCTGAGGACTGGTGCCCAGAACTGGACAGCAAACTCCAGGTGCAGCCAGACCAGAGTCTTGTAGAGCGGGAGAATTATCGTTTTATCCCTGGAGTTAATCCCTTTTTTAATGCCAATATTCTGTTTGCTTTGTTAGCAGCAGCTTGGCATTGCATGCCATTGCTGAGCCTATCATCTACTAGGACCCCCAGGTCCTTTTCCATCTAGATTCCCCCAGAGGTTCTCCCCCCAGTGTATAGATTGCATTCATATTTTTGCTACCCAAATGCATTATTTTACATTTTTCGACATTAAACCTCATTTGCCATGTAGTTGCCCACCCCATTAATTTGTTCTTTGATCTTTTTGCAAGGTTTTTGAGCTGAAAAAATGAAGGGCAAGTTTGGAAATTTTCTGCCGAACGAACGATAAACTGAAAGGTTAATGTGTTTTCCGTCCGAGCTGTCTGCACTAGGTATATGTAAAAAAACAAACAAAAAATGCATTCATTTATGTCCACTGAACGATTTATCGGTCATTATATAATGGCACTATCGTTTGCACTCACAGCTGAATGTTCGTTTGTCTAAAATGGGTTCGGCCGATTTTTCGTATAGCGTGTGGCCAGCATTACTCTCATCCACGCCTTTTCTGGTGCTAACTTACAATTTTGCATTCCCCCTTAAGTTCTTTCATGATGGCAACTGTTACCATAAGCAGTAGTGAGGGGCTCTAACCCTTTACTGCTATCAAAACTAGAAAAAAACATTTTGGTTGGAGTTCAAGTTAAAATGTAAATAATTCCATGAATGCACATTTTGAAACAGTGGCTTCTACCAACATTTTCTTATTATATACGCACATGGGGGCAGCCATGTTGTTTTTTTTTTTTTACTGGTGGAAGCTCTGCTTGCACAGTCTGTCTGCTCAAACTGTACAATCCCATGTGTTAGGGAGCCAAGAGATGATTCGACTTTCTTCGCTTCCACCACTGGTGGAAAGAAAATCGCTTGATTCCCTCCATCAACACAGTAAGTGTCCTTAGAATACTTCCCACAGGGCTATTGTGTTCTGCAAGTAGGGGGTCGCAGGGAGCCTTCCTGGCCAGCAGAACACCATTACTGTTAGCAGCTATAGCCACCGGCAGTAACTGCATGCATAAAATCCGACAAGCTGGTTGTACCCATGTCGATCAATGGATCGACTTGGGTACAATCAGCCTGTCCATACATGGATCGAATCCTTGGAAGACCCTGCTGAACCGGCCACACTTTAATTGATGCATGGCCGGCCATAACCTCTTCTCCTAGCAGTCCTTCAGCAAGGATGCTCACTGCACGTCACTAATACCGACTAGGAGGCTCACTTGCAGCGCGACTCACCAAGTGGTGAAGGAAGGTTTCCCAAACACCCCCCCCCCCCCCCCCCCCCCCCCAGAGTTGATTTAACATAGCATAGGTTTGGTTTTATGTTGATAAAAAGGTCATTTGTTCAGCATTCAGGCAGTCAGGAAAGTGAGATGATCTTACCAAGTGCGAAGATCCGTTATTGATCAAGGTTGGAAGGCTGGCCCATCGCTCGTTCTCCAGTTCTTCCATCACCTGGTTCATGGCACTCTTTAACCACGTGTCCACAGACACCCCAATCTGTCGCAAGAGATCCAGGCGAGCTTCTGCCTTCAGCTTTGTGATCTGTTGGATGACCAGAAGAAGAAAATGTTTAGATCTGTCTTGTATCGTAACAAACGTATTTAAGTATTTATCACTTGGTCACAGACAACACATATATTTAAAACCCAAATTACAGAAATTATACCTGCAGGCTTGTTCAGGACAAATATCTTTAACCATTCAGAATTCATTTTAAAACCAAACCTGGGCTGTGCTTTACACCCCCCATCCTCCATGACAGCAGTATACACTTACCTTTCCTTTGCTCCATCACCACTCTGTTTAGTGGCAGGAGCTTAAAGAAATACTCTGTACTTCCGGGTATAGACTGTGACTCGGCCACATGACAGCGCTGTCACATGGTAAGTCTACTTTGTGTAAGCTACAACTCTAAAAATGCGCTTTTAACAGTGTTCTTTAACCACTTGCCTACCAGGCACTAACACCCCCTTCCTGCCCAGGCCATTTTTCAGCTTTAAGCGCTGTCGCACTTTGAATGACAATTGCGCGGTTGTGCTACACTGTACCCAACAAATTTTTTATCATGTTCTTCACACAAATAGAGCTTTCTTTTGGTGGTATTTAATCGCTGCTGGTTTTTTGTTTTTTTTTTTACAAAAGAAAAAAAAAAAAAAAAAAGACCAAAAATTTTGAAAAAAAAAAAGTTTACTTTTTTATGTCAGTAAATTTTGTAACAAAGTAATTTTTCGCCTTCACTGATGTGCGCTGATGAGGCGGCACCGATGGGCATTGATAAGGTGGCACTTATGGGCACTGATGAGGTGGCACTAATATGCCGCAATTATGGGCACTGATAGGTGGCACTGATGGGCACTAATAGGCGGCAGTGGCGGGTACTGATGGGCGGTACTGGTGGGCACGAATAGGCGGCACAGATAGGCAGTACATATGGGCACTGAGAGGCATTGATGGGTGGCACTGGTGGGCATTGATGGTCAGCAGTGATGAGCATTGATGAGCAGCACTGATAGGCGGCACTAATTGCCAGCACTGACTGGCATGGCTAATGGGCACTGATTGCTGCCACTGGTGGGCACTGTATGGTGACACTGTATTTCTTTATTGTAATCAGGGCACTGATGATCAGTGCCCTGATTACATTCCTACATGTCCCCCTGTGAGGAGATGCCGCTGATCAGCTCTCCTCTCCTCACACTCTGTCAGTGTGAGGTGAGGAGAGCCGATTACCGGCACTTCCTTGTTTACATGTGACCAGCTGTGATTGGACACAGCCGATCACATGGTTAAAGAGCCGTGGGCACGGCTCATTACACAGAAAAGGCTGCGTCGTGTCGCCCCCGCGAGAGTGGCCGTTCTGGGACGCCGTCATATGGCGGCATCCCAGAACAAGAGCTGCACCGCCCAGCCGTCATTTGACCGTGGGCGGGCAGAAAGCAGTTAATCGCGTTTATGCGCATTTTTCAACGTCAGAGTTTTTGGGCAGTTTTGTAATATTACACTAGCTTACATTCAGCTCTGCAATGTAAAAAAAACACTGAACATTGATAAAAGCATGTTTATTCAGCATTTCTTGTGGTCAGAAGAACTGCTCTTGAACTCGATTTTAAGGCGTTCAGACAACAGCCCATACACTTCCCATCCCTTCAACCACATTGCATATTATTCTATATATACTGTGATTCTGTACTTGCCAAATATGCTGAAGAAATCTCCCTCCACCGAGTCTGGCTGCAACCATTTTAACTGTGGGCAGCTGAAGCTGCTGCCTGTTCACTTCCTGGATTTACACAGACACATAGAGGCACACTGCCAGCTCTGCAGCTCTCATTACCCCTCTTATGACTCATACCCCCCTCCCTTCCTGACAAACTCTCACGAGAGTGCGAGAGAGAGCTGTGCATGATGTCATAAGCCTAGGCTTTTTACCAGACAAGAAACAGGAAGTGGGCTGCAAAGGTATTTACTGGCAGAAAAAAAATGTTTTACTATCCAAAGCTAAAACAAGGGCAGAAGATTTAATAGCTAGAAAGATGAAAAAATGACTGAAGGTCCGTTTTAAGGGCTGTTATAAAAAATAAAACGCACAAAATTAGCTGCAGTGTGCATGAGGTCTTACTGTCCAGTGACAAACTTTGGAGGGGGAAAGGGGGTCCATGACAGCCGGGGGTAGGAGAAAATGGGTTGAATGATGCTGGCTGTCAGGTGTACGGCAGGGAGAGCTCTGGATAAAGCGGAACTAATAAAGCGGAACAAAAAACCCGCTGTAAAAAACTGGGGGCAGGCAATTGGAGGAGAGACATTCACCATCTCCTCCTCCTCTTATTAAAAAAAAAGCCCCTGTCTACTCACCATCTCCTCCGGCACTGTAAACTGAGCTGTGCATGCGCGTGCTGGGCTGGTCTTCAAGTGCCAGGATGATGATCTCCTTTGCTGCCCAATGAAGAGGCCTGAAGACTGGCACTCATTAAAAGATGCTGGCGCAGGAGACTTTAGTTCTGCTATCCATTTTTTGACTGCAGTTTTACCTTGAAGTGAACCTGTGCTTTGCCTTGCATGGACAAATCAAAAGGGGTCTGGAATCTGGGCAGAGTTGTCGTTTTTAATCAGTTTGTAAATGCATATTTTTTTGCTTCTCCAGTATTTTACAGGAAATAAAAACGACAGATGTAGCCGGACCCTGTCACTGACTGCCCTCAAGCAACAGTGCCAACTCCGGCACAATCAGGAGGTTAAAGAATGAAAAGATGACATTGAAAATAAAAACGTTGTCTACAGTCTGTGCTGAACTCCGCTGATGGTGCAATTTCAGCCAGCGCTGTTCATGCAGAAAAATCCATCGCAGGCACTTTAGCTTTGTAGACAAACATGCTAATAATGTCTGCTCACATGGGCACCAGAGATGAGATATTCTATAAAGATTTATGCCGTTCAGGGAGCCCTGGGCAAACATGCCGAACGCAAAAGCGCGACAAATCGGAGGAGGAAAAATGAGTACAATGCTGCAATAGAGTTACCAAAGTCTCCATGCACCCAATTCATAAGTACTATAAGAGCATTACAAGATTAATATACCCATCATGTATAACAAAGTATTATACTAACAATATATTAAAGAGGAGCTCCAGGCTCCTTAAGAAAAAAATAAAAGTTAGCAGCTACAAATACTGTAGCTGCTAACTTTTAATATTAGGGCACTTACCTGTCCAGGGATCCAGCAATGTCCTCACCTGAACCGACTTTTTTAATTGGCTATCAGGTGCTGCCGCCACCCTCTTGACTAAGGGAAGCAGGTACCCGCTCCCACCCACCCCCAAAAAGGTGCCAAATGTGTCTGCCTAATGATGGGTTAGGCAGACAAGTGGAGCTTCCCTTTTTGGGTGGAGCTCTGCTTTAACAGTTATGTATTAAGTCTACTGCAACCTTTCAACCATGTTATTAAACCCACAACAGTAAAATCAGTCTGTATATGCAGTAAAGCATGCTTGTTGTACTCACTGTGGAACCCTAAGGGGTTAATCCTCTGCTTTGTGTAAAAAGGATGTTTGATCCTGTCTTCTCTGATCCTCCCCTCCTTCCACTGTCCCCAATCCATCTCCTAACAGTACAGATTCCTAGGAGGCACTCTGCACATGCTCATTTTGTTGTGTATTGCTAGCGTTTTTTTTGTTTTTTTTTGGGAGAGTGCATGTGATCAGCACAGGGCCAATCAGCACTGTCCAGACAGAGGGCCAGGGGTCCTCTGTAGCAGATCCTTTAAGACCTGTAAGTTGCGAGGTGGAGCCTCCGTGGATCAGACTTGTTTTTCCAGCATATTCCTCAGATGCTCAACTGGATTGAGATTTGGAGACCAAGTCAACACTTCAAACTCGATGTTGTGTTTCTCAAACTATTCCTGCAGTGAAGCAGGGCGCATTACCCCACTGAAGGAGGCCACTTCCACCAAGGAATACAGTTTCCAAGAAGGGGTGTACTTGGTGAGCAACATTGTTTAGGTAGGTGATACCCATCAAGTAACATCCACATGAGCCAAGATTTCCCAGCAGAACATTGCTCAAAGCATCACACTGCCTCCCCCTGGCTTACCTACTTTTTTTAAGCATACAAAGACCCCTCCGTTTTTTTATATGGCCATAGATACATGTGCAAACTGCTAGAAAAATATGACACCAACAAGGAAGAAACCTAACCCTCTACCCTTGCCCAAATACCATCTGATCTGCACTCCATAGGAAAGCGTCTAATTGCTGGATAATTCAGAAGGGTTAAAAGGTGAGAAGGTTTCCCTGGGAAAAACCTCCCTGTCTAACCAAGCATGAAGATTAACTTACAGGTGTCAGGAGGACAATGCCCGCTCATCTATGTTAATCAACACATGGCACTAACAGGTCAGTCTAACTAGATGCTGCAAAGGAGAAGCTCAACTCTAGCCAAAACTTGTTTTAAAAATTCCATCTTTTGTAAAAAAAAAAAAAAAAAAAAAAAAAAAAAAGAAAAATTGATGCATTCATATTGCTAAAAGAAAAATGTGCATTTATTCATTTTTTGCACAGGAGCCTGCAAGACACTGCAACTGCGACCAGTGAGTCTTGGCGGATAGGCTCCAGCTCATGCTGACCATTCCTCCAGCCCCAGGTCTGTACAAGGTACATTGGTTATGAGGCTAGACTAAACATTGAGATACAAGTGCAATGCCGTCACCACATTTGGGCTCTATTGAGTCCTTCTATTTCTGAGGGCGGCAGTGAGGGAGCACAGACTCTTCTCTGTCAGGGAGTGAGACCATCTTGATAGGATTGACATTAAGGATGAGCTCCGGCGTGTTCGCACAGCCCACGTGTAGAGCCCGCCAGGAAGTTGGCACTGCACTAATCACAGGCAGTGAGACATTTCCCGATCTCTGCAGCCGCGCATCGAGACAATGTCTCACTGCCTGTGATTAGCGCAGCGCCGACTTCCTGGCGGGCTCTGCACGTGGGCTGTACGAACACGCCGGAGCTCATCCTTAATTGACACCACGCTGAGAGCTATGGATTTGGAGTGTACAGCCAGTGGGAGCGGTGCCGCAGTGACTGTACACGATCCTCACACCCCAGAAGATGTCCAATAGGACGAAACACGTCGGGTGACGCTCGTGGAGTCATTGCGATCTTTTTGAATTGTTGATGGAATACATAGCGCAATTTTAAGTGCATTCTTGTAAGTGTACAACTGTTTTTTACAATAAATGTTTTACGATGCAGTTTTATACTATCTGTGGCTGTTTGTTTTCTATACATATGTTTGTGAAATGCTTTCCCATTTGACGTGGTCTGCCGTACATTGGGAGCATGCTTTTTGAAGGTAAGACCTTTACTTTCAACTCCGGACGGGGTGATTTCCATACCATCTGATTGACAGTGCGGGATATTGTTGAGGTGATTCCTAATAACTGCATGATTGACTCAATACACACCAGTATAGTCCCCACCTTCCGCTAAGCGTTTCAATCTTACTATATGGTGGCGGACCACACAGCAAGGGAAAAGTTTTAACTACCGTATATACTCGAGTATAAGTCGTTCCGAGTATAAGTCGAGGCCCTAATTTACCACAAAAAAATGGGAAAAACTTATTGACCCGAGTATAAGACGAGGGTGAGAAATGCACAGCTACTGTAAGTGGAAAAGAGGGTCAACAATGCCCATTTGCAGCCTCACTGTGCCCATTTGCAGCCTCACTGTGCCCATTTGCAGCCATAGGTCCCCTAAACTTTAAACTCAGTAGTTAAGGGTTCCTAGATGCCCCCTAGCTGCAGCCAAAATTTGGGGTCTCTGAACCCAAAGGGTCCCGAAATGACATTGCAGCAGATGGACACAGTTGACCGAATTTGGGGCCCTGTATCTCAGGGCCACTTAGTGCTAAGAACCCCAAATTTGGTGTGCAAACCCAGTGGAACTAGCACCATAAAATTTCCAAAGCTGGGGTTTCTAGCACCAAGTGGCCCCGAGATACAGGGCCCCAAAAATCAGTTCAGAAAATATCAAGCACTTTTCTGCAGCAGAGAATGACATTTTCCGAACCGATTTTGGGGCCCCGTATCTCGGGGCCACTTAGTGCTAGGAACTTCAGCTTTGGATATGTTGTGGTACCAGGTCCACTGGGTTTGCACACCAAATTTGGGGTTCCTAGCACCAAGTGGCCCTGAGATATGGGGCCCCAAAGTCGGTTCAGAAATGTCAAGCACTTTTCTGCAGCAGAGAATGACATTTTCCGAACCGATTTTGGGGCCCCGTATCTCGGGGCCACTTAGTGCTAGGAACTTCAACTTTGGATATGTTGTGGTACCAGGCCACTGGGTTTGCACACCAAATTTGGAGTTCCTAGCACCAAGTGGCCCTGAGATACGGGGCCTCAAAGTCGGTTCGGAAAATTAAATTTTTTGCTGCAGAAAAGTGCTTGACTCGAGTATAAGTCGAGGGGGGCACTTTCAGCACTAAAAAATGTGCTGAAAAATTCGACTTATACTCGAGTATATACGGTATATTGCGTTCTTTCACGGGTGATCTTTCTTCAACTTATGGGACTCATTTCCTATGGTGGACTATTATACGTTGAATGCTGATATATTCATGAACTTTTAGTGATAGAATTTCAAGCACAAATTTTTCCTGCATCATATCTCATTTGTATTTATTTTTTATATTGCTTTATAGATTAAATATTTTGATTATTGCACGATCCGTTTGGATCCTTTGGCACTTTGGGTGGTCACACTATTTGGTGGACCTAGGTCCTATATTTTCTTTATCACACATATTTATTTGAGCGCTGCTCTAATGTGTCAAAAGTGTCCGACGTTTCCACCATAATGTTGCAGTTCCGATAAAGATCGCCGCCATTACTAGTAAAAAAAAAAAATTAACAATAAAAATGCCATAAAACTATCCCCTATTTTGTAGACGCTATAACTTTTGCACAAACCAATCCATATAAGCTTATTGCGATTTTTTTTACCAAAAATATGTATAAGAATACATATCGGCCTAAACTGAGGAAAAAAAAATGGTTTTTTTTATATATTTTTGGGGGATATTTATTATAGCAAAAAGTAAAAAATATTGCTTTTTTTTCAAAATTGTCGCACTTTTTTTGTTTATAGCGCAAAAAATAAAAACCACAGAGGTGATCAAATACCACCAAAAGAAAGCTCTATTTGTGGGAAAAAAAGGACTTCAATTTTGTTTGGGTGCAACGTCGCACGACCGCGCAATTGTGAGTTAAAGCGACGCAGTGCCGAATCGCAAAAAGTGCTCTGGTCCGGAAGGGGGTAAAATCTTCCACGGCTCAAGCGGTTAAGGTTAAATAGACTGATGAAAAGTTCAAATTTTTGTCAGGTTTCAAATTCTCTTTTACCTGTCATTCGCAAAGGAAAGGACGGCCAAATCTTCCTAATGGGGACACAGCAATGAAATCCTAAAGTTCTGAACTGTCTTTACATGACTTCTTTTCCCAATCGGAGGCAGCGCTGTCGGAAGCAATGAGTTTTCAGGCTCCCATAGACCAGAGGCAATGGAAAAAAACACACGGAGTGCGTGATTACAATGAACTACGCTATCTAATATTCCACATGATTACTCCGTGAGGACTAAGCAAGCTGGATAACTATCCCCCTAGGGGTACACTTATGTTAAAATATTAATTAAAAACCGCTGTATTGTGCCCAGAGGAATCATCCTACAGAGAGATGGACTTACACCGCTCGCAGCTGGGATTTCTCCTTTAAGTGTTTTTAGCAGTCAAAGGTTAAGAGTATCTGACACGCACACAGAGGCTAGGGGTATAAGCTGAAAAAAAAAAAAAAAAAAAAAGTCCATGCACAATGGTCGGCTGAGAAAATGCCAGGATCTCTGGCAGAAAAAGAAGCATTAAAAATGCTCATAATGATGGCTTGTATTGCACAAGAGTTTGGGCACGTTTATTTATGTCATGAGTTTTTTTTCTGTGCAAAATCGCCTATCAAAACACACATTTGTTATGTTTTTTTTTTGGGGAGAACACTTGTGCATCCCTGTGTAGGTAAAACATGGCCCTGCGCGGGGCATGGATGTAATTGCCCCATGTGAACAAAGCCTAAAATAGGTAAGTTACAATGTTTTTAAAAAAAAATGTAAGTTATGCTATGTGAATGGGGGCATGTAGGTGTTGTCACGTTAGTCACTTTTCTACCTTTTCTCACTTTTCGCACACGCTCAAATTTGCAGTTTTTACTGAAGAATGTAACCCCCCAATCAATTATATAGATATTCAGAAAGCAGGGTACCTATAGCTGCAGTTGCAATTTTGTATGTTAATTGATATTTGCCCAACTGTTTATCAAACGCACATTTTGAGGTAAATGCACTAATGCCGCGTACGCACGATCGCACATTCCGACAACAAAATCCATGTTTTTTTCCCCCCCCGAAGGATGTTGGCTCAAATTTGTCTTGCATACACACGGTCACACAAATCTTGTCGGAAATTCCAATCGTCAAGAACGCGGTGACGTACAACACGTACGATGAGCCGAGAAAAACAAAGTTCAGTAGCCAGTGCGGCTCTTCTGCTCGATTTCGAGCATGCGTGGAATTTTGTGCGTCGGAATTGCGTACACACAATCGGATTTTGTTGTCGAAAAATTTGAGATCCAGATCTCAAATTTTGTTTGTCGGAAATTCAGACGAAAAATGTCCGATGGAGCCTACACATGGTTTGAATGCCCGACAACAAGCTCCCATCGAATATCTCCAGTCGGAAAATCCGACCGTGTGTACGCGGCATAAGGCTACTTTCACATTGGGTGGTGAGGGCGTCGGCGGTAAAACGGTGCTTTACTGTCGTTTTGGCGGTGCTTTTTCGCGGCCGAAGAAGGGGTTAATAGCGCCGTGTAGCACCCCTGCCGAATCACTTTGTAGGCGCTTCGGCAGTGCTGCCCATGCATTCCGATGGGCAGGGGCGGTGGAGAAGTGGTGTATACATCGCTCCTCTACCGCCCTAAAGATGCTGCTTTCAGGACTTTTTTTTTTTTTTAACATCCCACAAGCGCACAGCTCCAGTATAAAAGCACTCAGGCTTTCACACTGGAGTGACAGGAGAGGCGCTTTACAGGCGCTATTTTTAGTGCTAAAACGCCTGTAAAGCGCCTCACTGTGAAAGTGGCCTTAAATTAATTTGAATACAAACACCCACAACACATGATTTTAGAGTAAAATATGAAAGATGAAGCTACTTCAAATAAACAGATACCAAACATGTCAAGCCTAAAGTTTGTGCATGCTGTGAAATGATGACAGCTACAGTACAGAAAATTGTCCATAATGGCCAACCATATTCTCATCAAGAACACCCTGCTATGATTCAAAATTCATAGTTGACTCTGTGCCTGACAGATGCTCTGGCCCTGAAGCAGCCCCAACCCATAACCTTTCCACCTCCATTTGGTATGAGGTTCTTCTCCTGAAAGGCTGTCTTCAATTTGCAACAAACATGTCGACCGTTACCGGTACTGTAAATTTAATGTTTGCCTGTTCAAATACACCATTTTACCAAAAGTATTGGGACGCCTGCCTTTACACACGCATGAACTTTAATGGCATCCCAGTCTTAGTCCATAGGGTTGAATATTGAGTTGGCCCACCCTTTGCAGGTATAACAGCTTCAACTCATCTGGGAAGGCTTTCCACAAGGTTTAAGAGTGTGTCTATGGGAATGTTTGATCATTCTTCCAGATGCCCATTTGTGAGGTCAGGCGCTAATGTTGGACGAGAAGGCCTGGCTTGCAGGCTGCACTCTAATTGTTTTTCAGGGGTTGGGCTTGGTCCCTTAGTTCCAGTGAGGCGTCAGCATACCAAGACATTTTGGACAATTTAATGCTCCAAACTTTGTGGGAACAGTTTGGGGATGGCCCCTTCCTGTTCCAACATGACTGCGCACCAGTGCACAAAGCAAGGTCCATAAAGACATGGATGAGCGAGTTTGGGGTGGAGGAACTTGACTGACCTCAACCCAATACAACACCTTTAAGATGAATTAGAGCGGAGACTGGGAGCCAGGCCTTTTTGTCCACATCAGTGCCTGACCTCACAAATGCACTTCTGGAAGAATGGTCAAACATTCCCATAGACACACTCCTAAACCTTGTGGACGGCCTTCCCAGAAGAGTTGAAGCTGTTATAGCCACAAAGGGTGGGCCAACTCAATATTGAACCCAACGGACTAAGACTGGGATGGCTATTAAAGTTCATGTGTGTGTAAAGGCAGGTGTCCCAATACATTTGGTAATATAGTGTATGTTGAAGTCAACAATTTCCAAGGGGTGCACATATTTTTTCGAATGACTGTCATCTTTAAATTTTCCCCATAAATGGCAAAAACATACAGGGGGTGAACAAAATAACAAATAAATTCCTTTTATTTATTTATTTCCTCAATCAGTAAGAGATAAATTGTGTTCCTGCACGTGAACAACATTATTCCTCAAATCATGCAAAACAGGTCCTCTTGAAGAAAAACGCAGATACCGCGGCCAACCTGCGCACAAAAAGGCCACTGAAATAACTGCAGCTCTCTTCAAAATGAATGTGTTTTCTGCAGAAGGTTATAATTACTTCTATTTGTAACAATACTAATTAAATCTTAATTAAAGTGCAGCAGAAGGAGACACATGTATACAAGAAGGCGGATGGCGGGGACTATGTGCGCCTGAACACCACAAACGTAACAAAAGCTGCAAGCAGGATAATCAGAAACTGGCTTCGGCCATAAATTAGAAGGTGTCGTCTTATTATCACACTGCTGAAATGCTATACAGCCAGGCTCTCCTAATGAAACCTTTATGGCTCTCTGGGTCGGGGGGGGGGGGGGGGGGGGGGGGGGGGGGTGTTTCGGGGGGGGGGTTTGGGGGGTCGGAGGCCACACACAATACAGCAATCATTACCCAGATAAGATTGCAGACAGTAGATCTCACTATAATATGAAGCAAATGGTTGAAATACTGCAAAAACTTAAAAAAAAACAGATATTGATTTTCATTAGACCTGCTTGCTCCAAAGTAAATTGCTACACGTTTAACTTATTTATGGCTGGAAAAAATATCAATTAGAAAAAAGCTTTGATTCTTTGTTCTCCTGAGAAAAAGCTTCAAAAACAGTTCAATGCTCCCTACCTTCTTGACAGTAAGGCCCATTCACACTATGGTATTGGGGCAACGCATGTAAAATGCAATAATTCATTCTAGACGACACTCCAACAGACGTGTGTTGCAGCACAACATGCTCCGATATGATGACATGCGTTGTTGGGTGCTGCTGATTAGGTGGCAGTGCAGCGCAACCCGCTGTAAATTTGTGCACTGTGCTATAGCACTGCATGCACTAAGGCCTGTTTCACTTGGGCTTCAGCTTGTATAAGAGTAAACAGCAAGCTTTAGCAAAGCATTTGCAGAGATTTCAGCAAGCTTTGTTGAAGCTTTTAAAGCACCGTACAGCTCCAGTTTGTAAACACTGAACACAAAAACTAATGGGAGTGTTTATTGCCACTTTAAGCAAGCTGCTAGCAGGCTTCAGCAGACTTTCAACAAACTTCAAAAAGTTTTGAAGCCTGCTATCAGCTTGCTTAAAGTGGCAATCAGCACTCCAATTAGGATCTGTGTTCAACATGTACAAACTGGAGCTGAATGGTAGTTTAAAAGCTTAAACAAAGCTTGCTGAAAGTTCTAAAAAATTCTTTGTCAATGCTTGCTGTTCACACTGTTTATACAAGCTGAAGCCTGTGTGACACAGGCCTAACATGTTTATGGGCATTGCTGTACATTACTGCAAAGCCATAGTGTGAACGGACCCTAAGGGCCCTTTCACACTTGTGCGACTTGTCCTGCGGCTTGGAACTGCAAAGTCGCACGACAACTCGGTTCCAATGAGTACCATTCAGAACTGTGCGACTTCAAGTCGTGCCGACTTCAAAGTAGTCCCTCCACTACTTTGGTCCGACTTTCATGCGAGTTGAGGTCCACACAGGCATTCTGCGAAATTGCGGTACAATTGCGCGACTTTGAAGTCTCGGTAGTGTGAAAGGGGCCTAAAGGAGAGAGATTTAAAAAAAAGTTGATATATCAAATACATTGCAACACAAGTAAATTTACTTAAAGCGGGAGTCCAGCGAAAATTTTTTAGATGTCAGCAGCTGCAAATACTGCAGCTGCTGACTTTTAAAATAAGGACACTCACCTGTCCCGTGGTCCAGCGATGTTGGCACCCGAGACCGAACCGTCCCTCGATCCTCAGGGGCTGCCGCCGCCATTCTCGGTGAGGGAATCAGGAAGTGAAGCGTTGCGGCTTCACTTCCCGGTTCCCTACTGCGCGAGTCATGCTGCGCATTCTCAATGGTCCCCGCTATCTCCTGGGACCTGTGTCTTTCCCAGGAGACAGCGGGGGAGTGCGGGAGGGGGCGTGACTCCTGCGGGAGTCTATTCCCGGAAGTGGGTGCAGATACCTGTATTATACAGGTATCTGCACCCCCCTCCCCCCTGAAAGGTGCCAATTGTGACACCGGAGGGGGGGGGATCCGATGAGCGGAAGTTCCACTTTTGGGTGGAACTCCGCTTTAACAATGCCCGGCAAATCCAGCACCGTTACACTGTAAACGGCCATTGCGCTGTTGCACATTCAGCCCCATACCGCCATCTTCTCTTCTTGCCTCATCAGAAGGCTGTTGCCTCTTCCTGGTTCATACAGCCAGCCCCTAATGACACGCCGCAGTGCATGTGTTGTTGATTGGCCCGAAGCCTCCTGGGATGAGTGGTGCGAGTATCCCAGGAGGCTGCGGACAGCTAGTTGCCTACATAAGAAATCTGTAGTGCGGTGGTTGTGCTGTGGGATGCAGGAGCGCCCTGTCCGGCCTAACAGCTAGCGTTACAGGACACCTAGGAAGATGAGGCAAAGAGCTACATATACTTTATATACACTATATTACCAAAACTATTGGGATGCCTGCCTTTACACGCACTTACATGAACTTCAATGGCATCCAAGTCTGTCCTGACCTCAATACCTTTGGGATGAATTCGAGCGGAGACTGCGAGCCAGGCCTTCTCGTCCAACATCAGTGCCTGACCTCACAAATGCACTTTTGGAAGGATGGTCAAACATTCCCATAGACACACTCCTAAACCTTGTGGACAGCCTTCCCAGAAGAGTTGAAGCTGTTATAGCTGCAAAGGGTGGGCCAACTCAATATTGAACCCTACGGACTAAGACTGGGATGTCATTAAAGTACATGTGTGTGTAAAGGCAGGTGTCCCAATACTTATGGTAATATAGTGTATGTAAGCATATCTTTAAAATGAATTAGTGGGGAGTGCAGTCTTAGTAATGTCTTCTCAATTGTTACTTGGAAAGCTGTAAAACTCCCACTATATAGAAGTTGGGAGTCTACTAAAAATGTAAATGAAATGCAGATGTATTCAATATAAAATGCAGAGTGAATCACACAAACAGGTAACAAACTTCAGATTTTATTTTTATTTTCCCGTACCACGCTCACTTACCTCTGCTTTGCGAATACCCTCTCTGGCTTCTTCGACTTTCTGCTCCAGTTCCGCCCGGCCTTGCTCTGACGGCGGCGTGCTCTGACACTCTAAATCATCCAGGGCCTGTAAAGGAGACAAAGTGCTGGATAAAGTGACTCTGTAACCCAGAAATCAAGGTGAAAAATGATCCAATCAAATATTCTCTCTTCTCTGAATCTGCTTCGCAAATTAAAAACCAGGCTGCCCCCCCCCCCCCTCACATGAGAACAGGGGGTAGATCTATGCCCTGGTGTGCAGCGCATTCCTCAGCAGGGCACAGATTTATATATACAAAAAGGCTGCACCTCCACTGTTTTTTTTTTTTATTAAAAAGTTGGACATAATACAATTATATATAAAAAAAATATATATTTTTTTAAAAAAATGGTCATTCTTGTGCATCCTGAATTTTTGGTTTCAGTACTAAAATTTCATTCGGTACCCCTCTAATCTGCATTAAGGTAAAAAACCTTCTGAGTGCAGCCCCCCCTCCCCTTATACTTACTGATCCAAATCTGGAACCATCGCTGAACATGAGAGCAGAAACATTGGATCCTGCTGCTGTCACTCACAGCCAGTGAGAAGGAGGGGGGGGGGGGGGGCGAGCCACGCTGTATGTGTAAATGGACACAAAGGGTGTAGTTCAGGAGTGAGCCCCCATGAGTGTCTGCCTCCATAGCAAGCAGCTTGCTATGGTAAGTAATCTGTAGGGGAGGAGCCAGGAGGAGAGGATCGGGGCTGCTCTGTGCAAAACCACTGCACAGAGCACGTAAGTATAACATATTAACCACTTAAAGACCTCCTGCCGTACATATACTGTGGCAAGACGGCTCCATTGCACAAAATCACATACCTGTACGTGATTTTGTTCAATAGCCACTGGGGGGCGCTGATTGGCAACAGGGGGAGCCAATCAGCGGGCCCAGCGGACGGTATGTCCGCCAGCCACCCGCGATCGGACCCCACAGAGACAGAATTGCGGTCTGCAGATGTAAACAAGCAGACCGTCGTGCTGTCAGTCATGAACACGGTCATCTAATGTTCCTGCTAATCAGGAACACGGATCAGAGTGTCCATGCAGTGAGTCCATCCCCACCCACACTAAGAACGCACAATTAGGAAATACACCAAACCCTTTGATCGCCCCTGATGTTAACCCCTTCCCTGCCAGTGACAGTGCATATTTTTAGCACTGATCACTGTAATAAAGTCACTGGTTCCCAAAAAAGTGACAAAAGTGTCAGGTGTCCGATCTGTCCGCTGCAATGTCACAGTCCCACTAAAAATCACTGATCACCGCCATTGCAAGTAAAAAATAAATGAATAAATAAAAATGCCATAAATATATCCCCTATTTTGTAGAGGCTATAACTTTTGCCTATTAATAAACCCTTATTTGGATTTTTTACCAAAAATATGTAGCAGAATACATATTGGCTTAAATTGATGAAGAAATTTGATATTTACTGGATATGTTTTATAGCAGAAAGTAAAAAAAATATAGTTTTTTTTCAAAATTGTTCATTTTTTTGTTTATAGCGCAAAAAAAAAAAAAAAAAAAAAATAAAAACGCACAGGTGATCAAATACCACCAAAAGAAAGCTTTATTTGTGGAAAAAAAAAAAAAGGGACATACATTTTATTTGGCTACAGCATTGCACGACCACGCGATTATCAGTTAAGGTAACGCAGTGCCGTATCGCAAAAAATGGCCTGGTCGTTAAGGGGGTAAAAACCTTCCGGGGCTGAAGTGGTTAAAAAAAATTTAATGGTTTACAATCACTTTATGCACTTCTAAAAGGATGCAGACACTGCAACTTTTCTCATAAGAACAGAGTGCATCAGCTGATTATAATCAATGCAGTCCTATTTAGAATTGGTATCCAAAGGACACAGTAGAACAAACAGCTTTTATTTCAGCGCAGAAACAAGGTAGTTGGTTGAACTCCTTTCAATGTAAAGTGATCACCTAGAAAGGATTGTTTTTTTTTCTTAAGAAAGGTGGAGTTACTCTTTAAACCTACATGTACATGCCAGGGGATGAAATGTACACACGGATGCACCCAGAAGGATGCATGTTTCTATGCACCGTACACATGCTATTACTAATAACTATAGTCACAGTGGGGCTGGAAACGACCACACCCAGCTGGTGATCATTGTGGGGGGAAGGTTGGCATCAGTGGGTTGAGGGTTGTCCTGTGAAGAGAACCCGTCACTTTGCTTTGAACAGGCAAAATAACAGCTTCTAAAAATGAAAAATAGGGAAAAAAACTGCAGCAGGATTTATTGCCCCTGCACCACCCAAATAACACAGGTAGCTGGGACCAGGCAAAGCTCCACTTATTTCTTGGTAGTGTCGTAGCTTGCCTACCCCTCTTCCAACCTCAAGACCTCCTACTCTCAAGATCTCTCGTCTCCCATGCTCATCTCCAGGATTTCTCAAGAGCCTCTCCCATCCTCTGGAACTCGTTACCTCCACCTGTTCGGCTATCCCCTACTCTTGCTACCTTCAGGCGATCCCTGAAAACTCATCTCTTTAGGAAAGCCTATCACGTCTCCAACTAATCATTTACCACTTCCATCAGCTCATCCCCCACAGTTACAACCTTTTGCACCACCTGCCCCACCCCATTAGATTGTAAGCTCTTCTGAGCAGGGCCCTCTTAATCCTCCTGTATTTTATTGTATTATAACTGTATTGTCTCCCTTTTATATTGTAAAGTGCTGCGTAAACTGTTGGCGCTATATAAATCCTGTATAATAATAATAATAATAACCCTCGACACACTCCTTAGGCAGTCCATCATAGTGATGGGACCAAACTGACCAATAGGAATGTGTTAGAGGCGAGAGGAAGAAGGCTTGCCCGTCACTACCAGGAAGAGCTAAAACTGAGCACTGGCAAAATACCCCAACAGCCATAATGCACAAGGTAAAAATCAAATAAAACAAATATAAAACATACAGTAGCCATCTAAAGCACACAGAATTTTCATGCAAACATCAGGGCATGACAAACATCAGGAGAGGACCCTGGTGTGTTTCTACTATACCTACACGCTGGCTGTGGATGATGTTCTTATGCTCCCTCGCCACTCGGGTTGCCCACTTGCGTGCCTCTTTGTTCAGACTGTGCTCTTCCGTGGTGCCCGTTTCCGATTCCAGCTGCCGACTCTGCAAGACAAAACCAAAATCAAAGATTCTCAGCGATCTCTGTCTTCGTAACGGGGCAGAAAGCTCTTCCCACTTTCAGTATAAGCTTCCAACAACGTAATGAGCTGTGATCTGCTGGAATGAGTCTGCACAGAAAGGCGCAAACATCCACAGCTGCCAGCATGGAAAGAACACAAAGTTACTGCATTTATTTTTTTTGGGAGATGTGATGAGACGCCCAGTTGTCTCCATAAGCAGATGTCATTTTTTTTTTCTACTCTCAAGGTTGGGGATCCTGAATTGAGCACCAAAGACTCAAAGGTGCTGGTAATGGGCAATAACCGAGACCAAACTGTACAGCAGTGACAGCTAACTTTTATGATATAGGAGGCCTTAAAGTGACACTAAACCACGCATGTCAAACACAAGGCCCACGGGTCGAATCTGGCCCTCCAGGCCTTGTCATGTGGTCCTCCTCCCCATTTTTTTAGCTGGATTGTGGTGGAACTTGATTCCACCACCTCTGGCTCTCAATCTCCACTCCTCGCCGTCACTTGTAAACACAGAAGCCTGTGGGGCTTGGCGTTGCACACGGTGCATAGGGCATCCCTAAACCCTGCACTCTGTACATTGCATATCCCTGAACGCTGCACCTGGGACAGCCTATCCATTAGGGGCGCCCCCCCCTCTCCAGGCCACCCCCTATATGCCATGGATAGAGTCATGCATAGCATGACTCTATCCATGGCCGCTGCGGCCACCCCCTATTAATGCATCCGGCCCCTTTCACAGCGCATGAATTACAGCGGCCGGGCGTTTTTTTTTTGAAGCAGAGGCTCTAATAAGCTTTAAAATAGGGTGGACTTGGGTCGCAGAGAGTGTGACCGGAGCCCACCCAGGGTATGTTACAACAGCGAATAAATATTCACTGTTGAAACACAGATCTTCAATCCAGCCAATCAGAAGCGGGTGTGAGACCCGTTTTTCGATTGGCCGAAAAAAAAAGACTCCCGATTGGCCGCCAAGGAGGAGCGAGGAGATGGAAGCCACCGCCGTCATAATGACCCATTGAGAACAGGAGAACGGGAGGCCGCACCGAGCAGGGGAAGCCGCCGGTGATGGGGTAAGTGTTACCTTCCGACCGACAGACAGGGGGAGGTTGGGGGTGACATACTGTTTGCCACCCCTCAATTTTTTTTTACACCGGCAGCCACTGCCCTGCACTCTACACACAGTGCACCCCTAAACCCTGCACTCTGTATGTAGTGCACCCCTGAACACTACACGCTGTATGTAGCACACCCCTGAACCCTGCACACAGTGGATCCGTGAACCCTGCACTCTGTACACAGCGCAACCCTGAACTCTGCACACTGTACATAACACCCCTATGAATCCTGCACTCTGTTCATAGTGCACTGTAAACCCTGCACTCTGTACACAGCGCAACTTTGAACCCTGCACTCTGTACATAGCCCACCCCTGAACCCTGCACTTTCTACATAGTGCCCCCCTGAACCCTGAACATGGCACCCCTTTGAATCCTGCACTTGTTTATAGCACCCCTGTGAACCCTGAACTCTGTATATAGCACCCCTATGAGTCCTGCATTCTGTACATAGCGCACTTTTGAACTCTGCATGCAGCATAATCCTCAATTCTGCATTCTGTATGCAGCACAATCCTGCATTCTGTATGCAACGCACATCTGAACCCTGCATTCTGTATGTAGCGCACCCCAAAAACCCTGCACTCTGTACACAGTGCACTTCTGAACCCTGCATTCTGTACGTAGGGCACCCCAGATACAACCGGCTCTTTAAAGGCAGCCATACTGCTGATGCAGCCCACAGTGAAACGGCGTTGGGACACCCCTGCACTAAACAATATCCTTATTCTCCGAAAATAATCCAAACACATCCACTACTTAATACTCCTGTAATCTGTTCATTTGATCGTCCTCTGTGAGCTCCCAAACCTCTCCCCCCCCTTTACTTCTGTATTTTCGACATGAACAGTGCTGCGTGTCAGTTGTAGTCATGTGCAATGCTCTATGCACCCAACAAATCCCTACATGCTGTGGGAGAATGGAGAATTAACATAGCCACCCTAACAGAAAGTCAGATCAAAGCAGCAAAAAAAAAAAAAAAAAAAAATGAGATGTAGAGCAGGCTGAGAGCAACAGAAGGGACTTTTTGAGCTAAAAATACACACTCAAATTGAATATTTTTTCAAGTGCTGCCCCTGATGTCAGCAAAGGGGTCCACATAATATTTACAGAGTGTAATGTTACAAAAAGCCATATTAGATGGTTGGAGACTGTGAACATGACGAAGGGGTTCCTGAAGAAAGAGGACATGTTTCAAAAGACAGACTGGAGACACATTACATAACACTGCTAGAGATCTCCGATATGAAAGCGCTTTACAAATCAATACTCCCCACAGCCCCCTTACAAATCTGATATTTCTTTCAGCAAGATGCATTATCACAGATAAGAAATAAGAGAAACACACAGCGGAAAGGGATAGACCGTACAGAAAAATAAGATTGTGTGAAAGAAAGAAATGTGACCTCTTGTTTCAGCCAGCGGTGGCTGCAAGGGAGAGACCACTTGATCATAGCTGGTAAAGCCTGGAGCCGTGAGGTCACCTATAGGCCCATTCGTTCCCTCCTCTCCCCTGCAGCCGGCTGACACAGGGGAGCCGGATCACATGACCGGACCAGAGAGGGCTGAAAATAGTTAAGTATAGGGCTGGGAGATTTTCTAAAAAAAAAAAAAAAACTTCGATTCTCTTAAAAAAAACTCGATTCACGATTCGAATCAAGTTCTTTTTTCTTTGGAAACCGCGCCGGTCCCGAGGCGCTGCGGGCATGAGCTTTTAAGCGAGGCCGCGGCTTCGGCCTAGTCCGCGTCGTCCAGCCTCGTGGACTAGGCCGAAGCCGCAGCCTCACCTAAAAACTCCTTGCCCGCAGCTCTTCAGGCCCGGCGCGGTGTTAGCGCCGGTCCGGAGGTGCTGCGGGCATGAGCTTTTAAGCGAGGCCGCGGCTTCGGCCTAGTCCGCGTCGTCCAGCCTCGCGGACTAGGCCGAAGCCGCGGCCTCACCTAAAAACTCATTGCCCGCAGCTCTTCAGGCCCGGCGCGGGCATGAGTTTTTAGGCAAGGCTGCGGCTTCGGCCTAGTCCGCGGCGTCTGGCCGTAGCCGCGGACTAGGCCGAAGCCTTCGGCCCCACCTAAAAACTCATGCCCGCAGCACCTCGGGACTGGCGCGGTGAAAAAAAAAAAAATTTTAAAAAATCGATTTGCTTAAATTTTGAATCGATTTGACCTCTCAACTCGATTCAAGATTTGAATCGATTTTTTCCCCAGCCCTAGTTAAGTATATACATTCTTCTTACTGCATAGGTGTTAGTAGGGGGAGGGAACATTTTTAGGTGTAGTTAGGTTACATGGTAGGTGAGGTTAAAAAAAGAAAAAAGTCCATCAAGTCCAACCTATGTGTGTGATTATGTGTCAGTATTACATTGTATATCCCTTTATGTTGCGGTCATTCAGGTGCTTATCTAATAGTTTCTTGAAACTATCGATGCACCCCGCTGAGACCACAGCCTGTGGAAGGGAATTCCACATCCTTGCCGCTCTTACAGTAAAGAACCCTCTACGTAGGTTGAGGCTGGAATTCTACTTTAAAAACTTTCCCCACTGTATCCAAAACTTAAAAAACAAAAATATCTTGGGCTATGCAAACACTCCAGATACTTACCTTTACTCACCTGGTGCTCAACCTGCAGCCCCAGAAGACACATGCAGCCCCTTTGGCCCTTTCTGTGTGGCCAGTTAGGTTGAGACTGGCATTCTACTTTAAAGCAGTTCCACCCAAAAATGGAACTTCCGCTTTAAGGGAAGGTAACCCCCCCTGACATGCCACATTTGGCATGTCATTTTTTTTTTGGGGGGGAGCGGAAACCCTCTTTTTAGAGGGTTCCAGCTCCCACTTCCTCCCGGGGCACCGCGGCCCCGAAAGTAAGTTCACCTCTCCCCCCTCCCTCTCGGCAATCATCTGGGACATGTCACAGGTCCCAGATGATTGCCCAGCCAGTCACGGCATGCAGCGCGGCTCGCGCACGCGCAGTGCGTGCCCGGCTGTGAAGCCACAGCCGGGCGCCCACAGTGACAATACTGGCGCCACAGAGAGGAGGGGGAGATGAGTGGGGCTTCGTTCCCCTGCATCGCTGAACCCAGGGACAGGTAAGTGTCCGATTATTCAAAGTCAGCAGCTGCAGTATTTCTAGCTGCTGACTTTTAATTTTTTTTTAAAGTCAGAACTCCACTTTAAAGTGATACTAAACCCAGGACCCTGCATTCACTATATCTGGTCTCCCACAGTACACAGAAAATGGAAATGAACATGGAAATGCAAGCATTCTAGTAAATATAGACTGCTAAATACCTTTTCTCATCAGCAGTATATAGCAGTCTTGTTACTTCTATCAGTGTCTGGTTAAAGCTTGCAGGAGGGGTTTTTATTCACCTCTGATTGTCCTATGAGGCTGCATGACCCCTGACCCTCTGTTTGGATAGTGCTGATTGGCCTTGTGCCGATCACATGCATCCTCCAAAAAAGAAACAAAACAAAAACAAAACAACTCTCTAACAATGCGCACCAAACTGAGCATGTGCAGAGTGCCTTCTATGGCTCTATACTATCAGCAGATGGATTGGGGACTGTAGAAGAAAGGGAGGATCAGAGAAGATGGGATCAAACAGCCTATTTACACATTGCGCAGGATTTACCCCTTCGATTGCACAGTGGGTATAACAAACATACCTTACTGCATATACAGACTGATTTTACTGTTGTGGGTTTAGTAACACTTTAAGCTCCCTGTCGGTTTTTTTTTCCAGTCTGGGTTCTGACAGAGCGGTTTCCCTTCCTTTCCCAGCAGCAAACAGGAAGTCAGGGGAAATCTCCTCTGTGATCAATGGAACAAGTATCCTCATTGTAAGATTTCCTCCCTCTCCCTATTCCTGTGACAACCCCAAAATGTTGGATTTCTCATCAAATTCTGTACCAAAAACAATGGTCACCCATACAAATAGAAAGGCTAAATCTGCTAGGTAGAATCTGCTCAAATCATAAAAAAAAAACACAAAATATGCTGGTTAACGTGCGTGGGCTGGTGTATGCAATGAAGGGGTGTTGTGATAAGAAGTTGTTTTTTTTTTTTTTGTACTTTATTGAAGTGTCAGAAAACAACATTTCATTTCATCGATGATTTGGATGTCAGTGCAGCAGTGGCAGTGTTGTCTACTTGCTGCAGAAAGTTAGGAGCTCACTGGATTTCTGGCAGATCAACTGATGTTTTTTCTGTACTCACAGCTTTTTTAAAAGAGACTAAATGTGAGCACATGTGCCTGTACTACAGAGATATACGGATTTATTTTTTCTAATTTTACCCTGACGTACACAAAACTAAGCGGGCAAGAGCAACTTTTATTTGTATCCTAACAGACTCCCTTTAAGAACACATACAGTGCCTTGAAAAAGTAATCATACCCCATTCACATTTCCCACATTTTGTCATGTTACAACCAAAGCCGTAAATGTATTTTATTGGGATTGTATGTGATAGACCAACACAAAGTGGCACATAGTTGTGAAGTGGAAGGAAAATTATAAATCGTTTTCAATTTTTTTTTACAAATAAATATGTGAAAAGTGTGGGGTGCATTTGTATTCAGCCCCCTTTACTCTGATAACTAAAATCTAGGGGAACCAACTGCCTTCAGAAGTCACCTAATTAGTAGAGTCCACCTGTGTGTAATTTAATCTCAGTAGAAATACAGCTGTTCTGTGAAGCCCTCAGAGATTTTTCAGAGCAGTGGTCATCATCTCCTGTCCTCAGGGCCCACTAACAGGCCAGGGTTTGCAAGATAACTGAAATACATCACAGGTGATATCAATTGCTGCTCAGTGATTGCAGTATTCTAGTCTACATCTCCCCAAGGTAATACTTAAATTCTGGCCTGTTAGTGGGCCCTGAGGACAGGGTTGATGACCACTGTTTTAGAGAACCTTTGTGAACAAACAGCATCATGAAGGCCACGGAACACACCAGACAGGTCAGGGATAAAGTTGTGGAGAAGTTTAAAGCAAGGTTAGGTTATGAAAAAATATCCCAAGCTTTGGAAATATTATGGAGCACTGTTCAATCCATCATCCGAAAACGGAAAGACTATGGCACAACTGCAAACCTACCAAGACATGGCCGTCTACCTAAACTGACAGGCCAGGCAATTTCCAATTTCCCTATTTCTATTATTATCAGAGATGAGGTGCCGCATCTATTGAGGTCACTCAACCTACACCCCATCACACTGTAATAAATATTCTAAAGTAAAATTGTAAAAATAATAAAAAAAATAAAATAAAATAAACACTGACTGTCCACCCCTCCCCCCTCAAAAAAAAAGAAAGCTTTGTAAAATTATATTTATGGAGATAGATAGATTATATATATATATATATATACCGTATTTATCGGCGTATAACACGCACCGGCGTATAACACGCACCCCAATTTAGGAGGGAATTTTAAGGAAAAAAAACTTTTAGGAGGGAAGTTGAAGGGAAAAAAACTTACATTTAAATGTCCTTCATTGCAGCCTTGTCAGTGCAGCCATGTCAGTGCAGCCATGTCAGTGCAGCCATGTCAGTGCAGCCATGTCAGTGCAGCCTTGTCAGTGCAGCCTTGTCAGTGCAGCCTTCCCCAGTGCAGCCTTCCCCAGTGCAGCCATGTCAGTGCAGCCATGTCAGTGCAGCCATGTCAGTGCAGCCTTCCCCAGTGCAGCCTTCCCCAGTGCAGCCTTCCCCAGTGCAGCTTTACCCAGTGCAGCCATGTCAGTGCAGCCTTGTCAGTGCAGCCTTGTCAGTGCAGCCTTGTCAGTGCAGCCTTCCCCAGTGCAGCCTTGTCAGTGCAGCCTTCTCCAGTGCAGCCTTGTCAGTGCAGCCTTCTCCAGTGCAGCCTTGTCAGTGCAGCCTTCTCCAGTGGAGCCTTCCCCCCGTGCAGCCTTCCCCCCGTGCAGCCTTCCCCCCGTGCAGCCTTCCCCCCGTGCAGCCTTCCCCCCGTGCAGCCTGGGATCCCCTGTCCCTGCTGTCACATCTTCAAAATCGCGGACCGCGATTTGAAAATGGCGCCGCCGGCGCCGAAGTACACAGAGCCGGTCCTCGGCTCTTTCCGGCGGCTCTCGTTTACTTTCGGCTCCACTCGTAGTCCCGAGCGGAGCTATCCGAGCCTACTCGGATAGCTCCGCTCCGGACTACGAGTGAAACCGAAAGTAAACGAGAGCCGCCGGAAAGAGCCGAGGACCGGCTCTGTGTACTTCGGCGCCGGCGGCGCCATTTTCAAATCGCGGTCCGCGATTTTGAAGAAGTGACAGCTCGGATCGCAGGGGATCGGCGTATAACACGCACCTGCAACTTTCCCCTGATTTTAAGGGGAAAAAAGTGCGTGTTATACGCCGATAAATACGGTATATATATATATATATATATATATATATCTATATCTATCTCTATCTCTATATCTATATCTATATATATATATATATATATATATATATAAATTGTAAGAAATTAAAAAAAAAACAAAAAACAAAATTGTAAAAAAATAAAAATCTACTGACACAAAAGAATGTATCGGTAATCGGTATCCGCGAGTACTTCAAAAAAAGTATCGGGACTTGTACTCACTTAAAAAAGTGATACCAGGACAACCCTAGTAGAGACATACCCAAATAGACTTGCAGCTGTAATTGCAGTGAAAGGAGGTTCTACAAACTATTGACTCCGGGGGGCTGAATACAAATGTACCCCCCACACTTTTCACATATTTGTAAAAAGTTTTGAAAACCATTTACCGTTTTTCTTCCACTTCACAATTATGTGCCAATTTGTGTTGGTCTATCACATAAAATCCCAATAAAATACATTTACATTTTTGGTTGTAACATGACTAAATGTGGAAAATTTCAAGGGGTGTGAATACTTTTTCAAGGCACTGTATATTGACCACCAGGGTGGAGAATGGTCTCCTCCTCACAGCAGCACATGCTCTGAAGTTTTGGCAACGGATACCCCGCTGCTTGCCAGGAAGAGAAGACGGCTGATTTAATGGCTCTCTGTTGTAGCCGATGAACAGCGATGGAAAGTGAAGCCGTTTTATAGCAATATGCATCATGTGTGAAATAAATGCAGACTACTTACACTTCCAGGACCACCAATGGTGACTAATGCTGCAAATTCCCCATCCACACTAGCTAGTCAGATGAGAATTATTATTACAGCCTTTTATGACAATAGTGTGTAGAAGATCCTCTATTAGTGGAGAAATTGAAGTATGAACTTATGTTAACCCAGCTCAGGTCAGCTATCTGCATCCCAACAGATTTCAGCAGTGGGGGCACTTATTACACTGTCAGGCCAATTTTAAATTTCAGCATGTGTTTATCAGATAATGGGAATTTAAAGTGTCAAAGCCAATTTTTTTTTTTTAATTTTCTCTTTTATCACTTAAAAACTGCAAATATCTTTCGATTTGCTGGAAATCCAATGTGTTCCCAGCTCTAAAATCACAACCAGAATTGCCAGACAGGCCTGCTGGACTACAGAACTTCGCCCTGCGTGCACGGATTTATTTTCCAGCATAACGACGATGCTGCTTTGACTCCCAAGAACATGTCCACATGCTTTGAAGATATAGTTCTCGGGAAGTATCTACATCATCACAGGGAGTAATAAAGTTGTTTCTTGCCACAGGATATGGAAAAAGAAAAATGTAATGCTGGGACATGTCTTAGAGCAGGTCTCTCTACAGCACACCTGGTCCGCAGCTAGGGTCAGTGGTATATCCTCAATGTGTACTGATTGAGGCAGAAACTGTCCTTGATCTTCAGCTTACAGTGGTAAGGCTGACTCTGATGGGGACTCTGATGTAAGGAACGTGGGAGGGGGGACACATGACGACTCTGAGGGGCACCCTGATGTAAAGGGGGGACTCTGATGTATGAGGGGAATCGGATAGGTGGGGACCCTGGTGTAAAAGGGGACTTTGCTGGCCACCCTGAAGTAAAGAGGGGCTCTGATCCAAGGGGGGACTCTAATAGGTGGTAACCCTGGTGAAAAAGGGGACTCTCCTGGGCACCCTGTTGTAAAGGAGGGGGGGGGGGGCTGTCATGGGCACCCTGGTGTAAAGGGAGGACTCTCATGGGCACCCTGATGTAAAGGGAGGACTCTCGTGGGCGCCCAGGTGTAAAGGCAGGACCCTCGTGGGCGCCCTGGTGTAAAGGCAGGACCCTCGTGGGCGCCCTGGTGTAAAGGCAGGACCCTCGTGGGCGCCCTGGTGTAAAGGCAGGACCCTCGTGGGCGCCCTGGTGTAAAGGCAGGACCCTCGTGGGCGCCCTGGTGTAAAGGCAGGACCCTCGTGGGCGCCCTGGTGTAAAGGCAGGACCCTCGTGGGCGCCCTGGTGTAAAGGCAGGACCCTCGTGGGCGCCCTGGTGTAAAGGCAGGACCCTCGTGGGCGCCCTGGTGTAAAGGCAGGACCCTCGTGGGCACCCTGGTTTAAAGGCAGGACCCTCGTCGGCACCCTGGTGTAAAGGCAGGACCCTCGTCGGCACCCTGGTGTAAAGGCAGGACCCTCGTCGGCACCCTGGTGTAAAGGCAGGACCCTCGTGGGCACCCTGGTATAAAGGGAAGACTCCCGTGGATACCCTGGTATAAAGGGAAGACTCCCGTGGGTACCCTGGTGTAAAGGGAAGACTCCCGTGGGTACCCTGGTGTAAAGGGAAGACTCCGTGGGCACCCTGGTGTAAAGGGAAGACTCTCTTGGGCACCCTGGTGTAAAGGGAGGACTCTTATGGGCACACTGATGTAAGGAGGGGACTCTCATGGGCACTCTGATGTAAGAGGGGGCTCTGATCTAAGAGGAGGACTATCATGGGCACCCTGGTGTAAAGGGACGACTCTCATGGGCACCCTGGTGTAAAGGACCGACTCTCATGGGCACCCTGGTGTAAAGGACCGACTCTCATGGGCACCCTGGTGTAAAGGGACGACTCTCATGGGCACCCTGGTGTAAAGGGACGACTCTCATGGGCACCCTGGTGTAAAGGGACGACTCTCATGGGCACCCTGGTGTAAAGGGACGACTCTCATGGGCACCCTGGTGTAAAGGGACGACTCTCATGGGCACCCTGATGTAAAGGGACGACTCTCATGGGCACCCTGGTGTAAAGGGACGACTCTCATGGGCACCCTGGTGTAAAGGGACGACTCTCATGGGCACCCTGGTGTAAAGGGACGACTCTCATGGGCACCCTGGTGTAAAGGGACGACTCTCATGGGCACCCTGGTGTAAAGGGACGACTCTCATGGGCACCCTGGTGTAAAGGGACGACTCTCATGGGCACCCTGATGTAAAGGGACGACTCTCATGGGCACCCTGATGTAAAGGGACGACTCTCTTGGGCACCCTGGTGTAAAGGGATGACTCTCATGGGCACCCTGGTGTAAGGAGGGGAAGGGGACTCTCATGGGCATTCCAATGTAAGAGGGGGCTCTGATCTAAGGGGGACTGTGATTGGGGCCCAGATGTAAGTGGGACATCTGATTCCTAATAAAATATACAATGTGACCCTCAAAATGACACATTTGGAGACCCTTACATTCTAAAAGGGAGGTCCGGAGGTATATCTGGGTGATGCCTGGACACTTTAAGATATGTATTGGGTGTGAAATGAAGGTAGAATAGTTTTATTTCTAGGCCCACAAATAGTGACTAATGCTTCCAACTCCCCGTCCACACAGCCAGTCACAGTACAATCATTAGTACTGCCTTTACATAAGATAAAAGTCCCCCAGGGCAACCACTATCTTCACAAGAGAACAAAACTAAACGCAGTGCCGGGATGCCTGTAATTTGAACTGAAAGCAGATATTTGCTTAAATTTTCTCTTCCCTGGTTCTTTCATTCCCCTCATCATCATATTATTTAGACTGAAATAATACTTTTTCTGTGTTCGTTAAGTAGCTTATTCTAGACCCAGCGACACAGTCACTGTGCTTCTCTATACAATGCAGGCAGATCATGGCGGGTGGGAGGGGCCGGCAGGGTGCTGTACAGAGCTTCCTAAAAACATCACAGCACCCCGACTCAGTACTCCTCTCAAGAACACTCAGCCGGGGTGTACATATTAAAATGCCTTGATGGGTGAGATGTTAGCCAGTAGTGGGTGATCCTTGGCAGACTGTATTTGCATGCCTGACCACACATGAATGCAATGATGCTGAGCTCCTATGACGGAAAGAACTAAAATCCAATCAATTAAAAAAGGGATGGCCCATGAGGCTTGGCATCCTCCAAGCCAGGAAACAAGGTGACTTGCTGCAGCTTCTAATGCACACTGTGAGAAGCTCTCAGTGTGCAGTGAAATCAGAGTAAACAATTTCAGTACAGGAGAGGAGCCGGTACAACTGTGCAAGACTGAAAGGAAGGCTGGAGTCCATTTTGGGAAGTAAAAATGTAAAATACCCATGCTGTGCTATTGTTATGATATACTTACCTGCTCTGTGCAATGGCATTGCACAGAGCGGCCCTGATCCTCCTCTTCTGGGGTGCCCCCGCCGGCGCTCCTGGCTCCTCCCTTTCTGTGTCGGCCACTTGCTATGGGGGCACACGTACAAGTGTGTTCCCAAGCCGGGAGGTGTGCATCCATAGACACATACAGGGCGGTTTGGTCCCGCCCCCCTGACAAGATTTGATTGACAGCAGCAGGAGCCAATGGCTCACACTTCTGCCTGTGTGTCCTGTGAGAAGAAGAACCAGCACTGCTGCAGACGGTAGACTAAAGGGGCTCAATTGCCATTTTTGCAGGAGAAATTGTTTTCCATATAAAATTTGCTGACCTTACAGCAGGGATTTCCCTTTTACTTATCTATCAGATAACAGGCTCTATTCCCAGCAGGGGTGGCAGCCTATAGACCCCCCCCCCCCAGGACTGAACACAAATTCCAGTATGTGAATAAACAGGAAAGGTCCAGTGTCAGGCGGAGGTTTGAGCTGATGCTTTCCTTTCTCCGGAAAATTTGCTGTGCCAGCATTCTGACACAATGCCGGTTATCAGCAGGCACAGGGAGGTCTATTTCCACACGTAGGCCAAGTCAGGGACTGCTGATTGGAATTATACTGAATATATCAAACCATCCACCTCGAACAACAATGTGCCATGTGCCAGGCAGAACTCCGATCTTCATATAAAATATATTGTCAAAAGTATTGGGACACCTGCCTTTACACGCACATGAACTTTAATGGCATCCCAGTCTTAGTCCGTAGGGTTCAATATTGAGTTGGCCCACCCTTTGCAGCTATAACAGCTTCAACTCTTCTGGGAAGGCTGTCCACAAGGTTTAGGAGTGTGTCTATGGGAATGTTTGACCATTCTTCCAGAAGAGCATTTGTGAGGTCAGGCACTGATGTTAGACAAGAAGGCCTGGCTCGCAGTTTCTGCTCAAATTCATTCCAAAGGTGTTCTACTATTATTATTATTCAGGATTTATATAGTGCCAACACTTTGTGCGGCGCTTTATCGGGTTGAGGTCAGGACTCTGTGCAAGCCAGTCAAGTTCCTCCACCCCAAAATTATTCATCTACAGACCTTGCCCACTGGTCCGCAGTCATGTGGGAACAGGAAGGGACCGTCCCCAAACTGTTCCCACAAAGTTGGGAGCATGAAATTGTCCAAAATGTCTTGGTATGCTGAAGTCTTAAGAGTTCCCTTCACTGGAACTAAGGGGCCATGCCCAACCTCTGAAAAAAAGACCCCACACCATAATCCCCCCTCCACCAAATGATTTGGACCAGTGCGCAAAGTAAGGTCCATAAAGACATGGATGAGCCAGTTTCGGGTGGAGGAACATGACTGGCCTGCACAGAGTCCTGACCTCAACTCGATAGAACACCTTTGAGATGAATTAGAGAGGAGATTGTGAGCCAGGCCTTCTCTCCAACATCAGTGGACTGACCTCACAAATGCACTTCTGGAAGAATGGTCAAACATTCCCATAGACACACTCCTAAACCTTGTGGACAGCCTTCCCAGAAGAGTTGAAGCTGTTATAGCTGCAAAGGGTGGGCCAACTCAATATGAAACGGTACAGAATAAGACTGAGATGTCATTAAAGTTCATGTGTGTGTAAAGGCAGGCGTCCCAATACAATATAGTGTATATAAGGCTGGACTTACACAGTTGAGGTGTGTTAACAGAAGTGCATTACAGTAATGTTTGTTATGTTAGGGTAGCCCATTCATTTTAATGGGCTGTGTAACCCACAGAAACAGGTACATGTGCTTTTTTTTCCCCATACTGCCACGCATCACAATGCATAGTAGCACGTTGTGGTGCGCTGTAATGCATGCCCAATGGCAAGGTATGTTGGGGTGGCATTAAGGGCTTGTTCATACGTACAACAGCCCTACCCCCCTCCCAAACTGCATGTATAAATGAAGCCTAATTGATTTGTGTAGTTTGTGGGGCATACGATGAGTCCTTGATGGTGTCCACGGCCATCAATGAGGGTCACCCGGATTACACCCTATACTATTTTCAATAAGGAGACCGCAAATGGGACCCACCAACATCCCCAAATACAGCTTGGTAAGCACCGTGCTGCAAGTGAAGGGTTAATCCCAGCATCCCCCCAGCTGCTTCTCACATCCCAGGTCTGCCTGTCATTGGATGACAATGTCTTCTACACACAATGGAGCATCTCTGGAAAATGCTATTATGGGAGATGTTAGGAGCTCATTTGTAAAAAAAAAAAAAAAGGAGGCAGATCAGACGATTACCCCGAGGAGGACAGAAATGTTAATTACCGTCGCTCTGCCAGAACAGTCTGACACTTCAAAAAAGCAGAGAGCAGACTTGTCAGACTTCACAGCTCTTCCGCTACAAGTGACGCTCTCCGCCGAGCCGCAGAAAAAAGGTCATCCTGCTTTTCCCAGAAACTTGTGATTGGAAGGCGGGGCGGGCAGATAATCAATCCGTAAATAGAAATAATTATTTGGCCCGGCTTAGGCTTGTGAAAAGCTTTTTAAATATTCATTGTGATCTGTGAGCAATGATCCAGGCGAGCTTGTTGCTGCACGAAGCGAGCTACCACTATAAGGCCCGGTTCACACTGATGCCAGTTCATAACGAACGCGATGCGTCAAAAAACACTTTAAACTCGCATGTCATCCCTAAGGTCATTGTTTTCAATGACGGTCGTTCACATACATGCCTTGCGATTCCTCTACGAATGCGATAAAAAAAAAAAAAAAAAAAAGGGGTCTTGTGCGAGTTTACTGCGTTGCGAATTTAGTCTCCATGGGCATCAATGTAAGTCGTTCTTGAATCGCATTGATGGTTCACATATGTGCGATTTCCACCACACTACTCTCCACAAAAACCAGGAAGTACACAGGAAGTTAAAGTGGTGTTCCACCCTAAAAAAAAAAAATTCATGACTGTGCCTAAAAAAAAATTTGGAAATTTTTTTTTTTTTTTTACTTACCCCAAAATGCCTGTTGCTAGGGGGTCCCTCGTAGTCTGCCTCTTCCAGTGCCTGGGCTGATGACATCACTTTCCCCTCGGCACAGGAAGGGCTCGGCTCTGCTCCCTCCCTCCTGTCAATCATCTGGGACTGAGCGGCCAATCACGGCGCTCGGCGCCGCTCGCGCATGCACAGTGGGTGCCAGGCTGTGAAGCCACAGCCTGGCGCCCACAGTTGCAATGCCGGCGCCGCTGAACGGAGGGGGAGACGAGTGGGGCTTCGATCCCCCGCATCGCTGGACCCTGGGACAGGTAAGTGTCCAATTAAAAGTCAGCAGCTGCAGTATTTGTAGCTGTTGACTTTTAATTTTTTTTTTTTTTTGATGGGCCCTCCCCTTTAACACCTTTTTTTTACATTATAATTCCATTGGCTAGAATATCAAATCGCAGCCATGTCCAACTCCTGAAATTCGCTGTAAAATCGCACCTCACACAGGACAAAAAACCTGAACAAATTCACAGCGCATCAGTGTGAACCGGGCCTAAGGGCCACATGGGTGGCAAAGGGGCGGTAAAAACAGAGGGCTAATCCTTGGTTTTACCATTTGATATGGGGGGGGGGGCAATTTAAGGGATTAGGGATGCACTGATACCATTTTGTTTTTACAATGAGTACAAGTACCGATACTTTTTTTTTGGTACTCGCTGATACCAACTACCGATACCTACCGCAACTGTTTTGTTTTTACTTCAGCTGTCAGCAATGGTACAAAGCATTGAAAAGTTATTTACAAATGAAATAAATAGATTTTTTTTTTTTAATTTTGCACTTTTTCAATGTGAAATGTGTAAATATATGTTAATATATATGTGTAAAAATATTCACTAACAAAGCAAACAAAAAAAAAAAAAAGTTTTAATTGTTTATCGTTTATAAAATAGACGTGAACAAAAGAAAGAAAGCAGG
This sequence comes from Lithobates clamitans, assembly GCA_037952925.1. Taxonomy (NCBI): domain Eukaryota; kingdom Metazoa; phylum Chordata; class Amphibia; order Anura; family Ranidae; genus Lithobates; species Lithobates clamitans. The sequence goes on along the minus strand of JBBGZY010000692.1, from coordinate 1,216,145 downwards.
AAAATAATAATTAAATGGAGGAGAATGGGGAGTTAATTAAGGCTGATTAGAGTAAATTAAGGGTTATTAAGGGGTTAAACAGAGGAACATTTGTGCATTCTTTTGGTCTGCAGATGAAGAACTAGAAATATACAAAAAGAAACAATGTTTCTTTTTATTTTAGTGTTTCAGGGCTGAGCAATGTTGTTAATAAACATTGCCTGCTTTTTTTTTGACAGCTCCAATTACCGGACTTCTTTAACACTGGGGAGACCCACTGACAGCTCAAAGAGCCGAGCCTGAAAGTATCGGTTTCAGGTATCGGTGCATTTGCACGAGTACCGATACTTGTGCAAATACTCGGTATCGGCACCGATACCGATACTAGTACATGTGCAACCCTAGAAGGGATACCGTATATACTCGAGTACAAGCCGAGTTTTTCAGCCCATTTTTTAGGCTGAAAAACCCCGCCTTGGCTTATATTCGAGTGAATGTCAATGTAAGAAAAAATGTCCCGCAATGGAGACGAAAAAGGGGTGGGGCTGAGAGCTCTGTGCCGCTGGGCTGTCACCATGGGATGTTCACTGAGCGCCGAGGACAAGGCGGCGGTGGAGAGGAGTAAGATGATCGACCGGAACCCGAGACAGGGGAGAGAGGGCGGCCCGGGAGTTTCAAGCTGCTCATGCTCGGTAGGTGGCCCGGCCAGGATGTGCATTCCTATACACCATCATTGTAATCTGCGCTCCGCCATTGTCTGCCCAGACCTCCCTGTCCATGTGCCCGTCACTGGGTGTGGTGACCGGAGGATGAGCAAACGATCACTGATCGATCAGAGCACACACACACAGTGGGACAGCATGACATCTACCAGGAACTGGTAAGGCTGTATATGATGGGCACTGGCAGGCTGTATTTCATGGGCACTGATAGGCTGTATATGATGGGCACTGGCAGGTTGTATTTCATGGGCACTGATAGGCTGTATATGATGGGCACTGGAAGGTTGTATTTCATGGGCACTGACAGGCTGTACTTCATGGGCACTGGCAGGCTGTATTTCATGGGCACTGGCAGGCTGTATTTCATGGGCACTGGCAGGCTGTATTTCATGGGCACTGGCAGGCTGTATTTCATGGGCACTGGCAGGCTGTATTTCATGGGCACTGGCAGGCTGTATTTCATGGGCACTGGCAGGCTGTATATGATGGGCACTGGCATTTCCCACCCTAGGCTTATACTCGAGTCAATACGTTTTTCCAGTTTTTTGTGGTAAAATTAGGTGCCTCGGCTTATATTCGGGTCGGCCTATACTCGAGTATATACAGTTATATAATATTTAAAGCCCAACTCTGGGCTACTGTAAAATGTAACTATGCATTTGAACAACATGACAATAAAATGCGTGACATGGACCACTTCCCACATTTCCGTGTGCACACCCTAATCACCTTGTGTGCATTAGGATTAATGCCTGACCTCCCTTGCAGCACTGCCGGCTTCCCTCCTCTCCCGCCGGCTACTGCAGACCCACAGGGGGATCTTCAGTATGGAGAGCGGGGGGGAAGGGGAACAGTTAATAATTCATTTGCCTTTTTCTGGATGAACACAGTGAGTGATCGGTACTAGTCACTCACTGTGTTTATTCATAACCGAAGCATAGTAAGCTGTGTTTACGATGCTTCAGTTTATGAATAAACAGGAAGGTTTGTGTGGAAGCTCTTTGTATTCATTCATTCTGTGCAGCTAAGGCTGCAGAAAGTAACTGGGGAATGCGTTTCCTCAGTCCCTTTCTCTGCCTCAATAGTGAGAATTTAGGGGTCTATTTTGACCCCTTATATTTCACCAAAGCCCCCCACCCCCCAAAAAAGCATGAAAAATGTAAAAAAATAAAACATTTGCAACAAATAAAAAACGTTAAAAAAACTACAATAAATTAAGGGTTCATTCACACGGGTTCTCTGTGTGTGTATGAATATAATATGTATATGAAGAATTATGCCTTTCCCCTTTTGTCCTGTTCTGGGTCTGTGACTCAATAGCAGCAATGCCAGTCAACAGGCATTTGCAAGAGGCAGTCATCAATGGGAGGCCACATTCTTTACAACAGGTATAACATGCAGAGCAGATATGAACACTTGCTTGAAGTCAAACCTCAGCAGTGGAATTTTGTAACATGATGACAGTTGCTTGTAAAATAGTAGCAGTCTCTAACCGTCTGATGTAACACAATATCACTTTGTTACCTGACAGTCTATGGTGGTTTTTCGCAATCTTTTTTTACCATGGAGGAACCCTTTAAATAGTTTTCAGGTCTCAGGGAACCCCTGCTGAAATGATTAGACCTACAGTTCATGATACGTTAGTGTGATTAGTAGGCTGTAGTGATTTTTAATTAATTAAATAAAAGAATAGTTGTAGTGACCTATTGTATTGTTGGTCAGTGTAGAAGTGACCCCTTAGGTTGGTGGTCAATACAGAAAACAACCCCTTACGCTGGTGGTCAGCGTAGAAAATGACCCCTTACATTGGTGGTCAGCATAGAAAATGACCCCTTACATTGGTGGTCAGCGTAGAAAATGACCCCTTACATTGGTGGTCAGCATAGAAAATGACCCCTTACAATGGTGGTCAGCATAGAAAATGACCCCTTACAATGGTGGTCAGTGTAGAAGTAACCCATTACATTGGCGGTCCGTGTGGAAGTGACCCCTTACATTGGTGGTCAGTATGGAAGTGATCCCTTACATTGGCGGTCCGTGTGGAAGTGACCCCCTTAGGTTGGTGGTCAATAAAGAAAACAACCTCTTACATTGGTGGTCAGTGTAGATGTGAACCCTTACGCTGGTGGTCGGCATAGAAAATGACCCCTTACATAAGTGTAGAATTGACCCCTTATATTGGCAGTCAGTGTAGAATTGACCCCTTACATTGGCAGTCAGTGTAGAATTGACCCCTTACATTGGCAGTAAGTGTAGAATTGACCCCTTATATTGGCGGTCAGTGTAGAATTGACCGCTTACACTGTTGGTCAGCGTAGAAGTCGTTTCTTACATTGGTGGTCAGTGTAGAAGTGACCCCTTATATTGATGGCCAGTGTAGAAGTGACCCCTTATATTGATGGCCAGTGTAGAAGTCACTTCTTACATTGGCGGTCAGTGTAGAAGTCACTTCTTACATTGGTGGTCAGTGTAGAAGTCACTTCTTACATTGGTGGTCAGTGTAGAAGTCACTTCTTACATTGGTGGTCAGTGTAGAAGTGACCCCTTATATTGGTGGTCAGTGTAGAAGTCACTTCTTACATTGGTGGTCTATGTAGGCAGGAGATCAATCTGCCACTGCTCTTCTCACGGAACCCCTTGCAACTTCTGGAGGAACCCCAAGTTTCCACAGAACGCTAGTAGAGAAAGTTCAGTCTTTGGTTTGCTTGAGTCTTTCTTTCTACAACAGTGGTCTCCAAACTGCAGCCTGGGGGGCAGAATTGGCCCTTTGTTTGCTTTTATCAGGCCCTTGGGGCACTATTTCATCCAATGATAACAACAATGTCCCCCTACTGACACCAATGAAGGGGCTCAATTCCTCCCAATGACACCAACGATGGAACACAATTTCTCCCAATGACACCACCAATGGGGCCCTACGACAACAATGATGGGGCACAATTTATGCCAATGACACCAATGATGGGGCACGATTCCTCCCACTGATATCAACGATGAGGCACAATCCCTCTCAATGACACCAAAGATGTGTCAGTATTTTTTCCCCACTAATGTTAGAACCTTTTCTACTCCCAATGTCCACAGCCCCGGCCCCTCCTAAAGTCTGAAGGACAGTAAATTGGCCCTTTGTTTAGGAAGTTTGGAGACCCTTGTTCTAGAAAATGACAACCTTTTCTATTGTATAGCAGTCCACTCTCTTCTTCTGTAACATGCACAGGTGAAAGCAGGTTTTAGGTAATGGATGTGGTGACAAAGTCTCCCGAGTTGTAGGTACATATGACTGCAGGGTGTTGGTGACAAGCACAGGTGAGATGGAGGATGTAGGGATTACAGCTGCACGAGTCTCTAGAACACAGCAGTGACCAATCACAATCATGTAACAGATGGAGGTAAAACACAAGCAGAGATGGCTGTACCTTTGCCAAGAGCATTCTCATAGCACTGACAGGAGAGGGCTCGATATCCACCAGCGGGACAGCGCTAAAGCTCTGTGCCAAGACAGCGGGCAGAGGACAGAAACACAGACAGCACACAGGTTAGAAGACACACGGGCTGTGGCAGGTCTCAGATGGGTTAATGCATGCTATTAACCAATCACATTAAAGATCACTGGACACAGGAGAAGGTCAAGGCTTGCTAATTGGAAAAAAAGAAGGTTACAACATGCATAGAGAATCAAATCTGAAGCTCATATCTTTTATTTATGGAGACCATAAATGTTTTTGTTTTATTATTTTTTTCCTAAAAAGCAAATTTAGGTCCTGTGTATTTTTCACACAAATAGAAATCTCTATTATGCAGAGTGAATTGGTCCAAATTCATATCCTGGCCTGCATAGTATATTTTAATTATACATTCAAAAAAAGTGAAAAAAAGTTTTTGCCCCCTTCCTGATTTTTTGTTAAATATATTTGTCACACTTAAATGATTCAGATCATCAAATTTTATTATTACACAAAGATAACCCGAGTAGATACAAGATGCAGTTTCTAAATGATGATTTCATTTATTAAGGGCCCTATATGAAAAAGTAATTGCCCCCTAAACCCAAAAACTGGTGGGGTCACCCTTGGCGGCAACAACGCCAATCAAGCGTTTGCGATAACTGGAAATGAGTCTTTTACATCGCTGTGGCGGAATTTTGGCCCACTCTTCTTTGCAGAATTGTTTTAATTCAGCCACATTGGAGAGTTTTAAGTCATGAATGGCATGTTTAAGGTCATGCCACAGCACCCTAATCGGATTTAAGTCCAGACTTTGACTAGGTGATTCCAAAACCTTTATTTTGTTTTTTTGAGCCATTCAGAGGTGGACTTGCTGGTGTGTTTTGGATCATTGTCCTGCTGCATAACCCAAGCGCGCTTGAGCTTGAGGCCACAAACTGATGGCGGGACGTTCTCCTTCAGGATTTTCTGGTAGAGCGCAGAATTCATGGTTCCATCAATGGTGGCAAGTCCTCCAGCTGCAAAGCATCTCCAAACTATCACACTACCACCACCACCATGTATGACTGTTTGTATGATGTTCTTTTTATGAAATGCGGTGTTAGTTTTAGATGTAACTGGATACACACCTTCCAAAAAGTTCAACTTTTGTCTCATCAGTGCACAGAATATTTGCCCAAAAGTCTTGGAGATGATCAAGGTTTTTTTTGGTAAATGTGAGACAAGGCTTTGTGTTCTTTTTTGGCAGCAGTGGATTTCACCTTGGAACTCTCCCATGGACATTGGGAGATGTTTTTCTGGGTTCTTTTATGTCCTCCTGGGCGAGTCATTGTTGTGCTCTTGGTGTAATATTGGTAGGCCGGCCACTCCTGGGAAGGTTCACCACAGTTCCAAGTTTTCTCCATTTGTGGATAATGGCCCTCACCGTGGTTCACTGGAGTCCCAAAGCCTTACAAATGGCAACCCTTTCCAGACGCATACATGTCAATTACTTAGATTCTCATCTGTTCTTGAATTTCTTTAGATCTCGGCATGATGTGTTGCTTTTTGAGATCTTTATCGTGCTTTACTTTGTCAGACAGCTTCTATATAAAGGCGAAGTACAGCCAATGCTGGTACTTCTGTGGATCATAGAAATACAGTTCGTTCTGCACTCCTGTGACCCATTTTCAGCGGACTAAAGTCGCATAGCTGGTCCAGACTCGGACAAGATTGCAGCCATATGGTCGGGATCCGCCCACATGCCTGGACCGGCACCCAGCTCAGCCTCTCAGACAGCCGCTCCTGCCCCTTCCACAAGCCTAGCGCTCCAGTGAGCACAGGGGGGCAGAGCAGAAAGCCAGTGACTGATAGTCACCGGCTCTCTGCTCACGGAGCTCTGAGAATCCAGTGATTGGCGGTGCTTGATCGCTCGGTTCTCAGTGTTCGACCTGGCGGGGGATAGATGCATCAGACCGATGCTGCATCCAGCTAGGTAAGTATAATTCTACAAAAACCCTATTTCCCATACTTCACTTTTAAGTGATTTCTTGATTCAACAGGTCTGGCAGTAATCAGGCCTGGGTGCGGCAGGTGAAATTTAACCTAATTTTTTGGAAAGCTGAGTTAATCACAATGATTTATTGGGGGGGGGGGGGGGCAATTACTATTTCACATAGGGCCAGGCAGCTTTTTTCCCTTAATAAATTAAGTCATTTGAAACTGCATTTTGTATTTACACGGGTTATCTTTGTGTAATATAAAAATTAGTTTGATGATCTGAATCATTTAAGTGTGACAAGCAAAAAAAAAAAATCATGAAGAGAGCAAATACTTTTCCCCAGCACTGCATAATTAGCTAAAGTAGTTCCCATCCCTGTGGATCAGCAGACTGGGAGAGGCAAAGCCAACAATTGGACAGCGAAGGATCTATGCTTTGCTATGTGCTGTCAGTCTACCACTATTTGGGCTAGTATAGATGGGTTTTGGGCTACAAAGGCAGTGTGCTTTTGGCATGTGTTTGAGAAGCGGATATCGTTCAGAAATCACTTTAGGCTCCATGTACATTAGCGTTTTCCTTAAGCTCCTAGAAGCTATTAGGATTTTTTTTCTGCCCCTAGGAGCAGAAAAAAAATATATATTGTAGAGTTTCCTGGAGCGTTATTCCAGCAGAAACGCTCCTAAATGCTACTAATAGCGTTTTTTTTTGAGCTTTTTTTCTCCTTTTATTGCAAAAATGTCAATAAAATGCTAACGCTGCTAAAACGCTACTACAAAAAGCTATTACCAGCGTATTTTATCCAGTGATTTTCCCAGCGTAGTTTTTTTAAGCTAAAAACAAAAAACAAATACCGTAGTGTGCATGGAGCTTAAAGCTGCATCTGACCTGCTTTAAGCAGCATTTGCATTCTCACAGATATGTATGGAAGGAGAAGCATTTCTGATTAGCGATGCAGCGAAGATTTCGGGCCGCCAAAAATTATCGGCCTGAAAATAGGGTTTTCAGCGCTCTGCCAAAAGAAAAAAACAAACAAAAAAAAAATGCAGATAATGGCTGCCGAAAACGCCCACAATTTTACCTTGCTTATGGAGTGTTTTTTCATTAATATGTGACTCACAAAATGCATCAAAGACACAACACAAGTGCATGCGTTCTTGCTGCATTTTCAATGCATTTCAAATAAGGAGGTGACGTTCTTTTAACTGACCAGAAGTACATCTTCGCCAGCACACCATGGATCAGCAAACAAGATTGTCCAAAAAAGGTTTTTAATCGAAAACAGTCACATCACAAGGGAGGTGCAACGTTTCGGGGCCGCGCAGGACCCCTTCGTTAGGCAAGTGATCACTTGCCTGACGAAGGGGTCCTGCGCGGCCCCGAAACGTTGCACCTCCCTTGTGATGTGACTGTTTTCGATTAAAAACCTTTTTTGGACAATCTTGTTTGCTGATCCATGGTGTGCTGGCGAAGATGTAGTTCTGTTTGATGTTTCCAGAACCCAACTGGTAATCGTTACAGCACCCGTCAATGCTCTATTGCCGTTTGTCCGGGAACGTGTGCGACTGGAATATTGAATTGACTTTTAACTGACCAAATATGCAGCAAGCAGGATTTTTAACACCGCTTCAAATGGTGCCGATAATGGCCGACAATAAATTCATATCCATTTGAATTCATAATATTGATTAAAAAGTAGAATACAATACAATTATTTAAAATATATAGATATATTGTTTTTAAAAACCGTCAATAGTTATGGTTTTGGCCAAGGGCATCCTGCATTTTTGGTACCAAAATTTTCATTTCGGTGCACCATTAGTTCTGGTTCAACAAACGCCTGTTAACACTAGCCCTTAAAAGGATATGTAAAGGTTTGTTTAAAAAAACAAAACAAACATGTCATACTTACCTCCTCTGTGCAGTTGGTTTTGCACAGAGTGTCCCTGATCCTCCTCTTCTGGGGTCCCTTAGTGGCGCTCCTGGCTCCTCCTCTTCGCAAGTGCCCCGTTGGAGAGCCACTCTCCCTTAGGGCACTCGTGCGGGCACGCTCCCGTGTCCTGCTGCTGCGTCCATGTACACCATGGGTCTTCAAACTATGGCCCTCCAGGTGTTCAGGAACTACAATTCCCATCATGCCTAGTCATGTCTGTGAATGTCAGAGTTTTACAATGCCTCATGGGATGTGTAGTTCTGCAACAGCTGGAGGGCCGTAGTTTGAAGATCCCTGATGTACACAGACAGCAGGACTCGGCCCCGCCCCCCAGGTTATTGGATTTGATTGACAGCAGCGGGAGCCAATGGCTGCGCTGCTATCAATCTATTCAATCAGGACCCGAGACACTGGCTGGAGCAGGTGTGCTCGTCCCCGTTGCTGGAAAGACCGGGTTCAGATAAGTAAAAAGGGGGCTGCTGCATCACAGGAGGTTTTTCACCTTAATGCACAGAATGCATTAAGGTGAAAAAAACCTTGAGGGTTTACAACCCCTTTAACATAACATTGACCTTGTTATTGAGCTACAGAGTCCATTTACAGCCTGTTCTTGGACCAGACTGTATTATTCAATTGTACTGTAGCCAACAAGGAGGTCCTGGCCTTGGCTGTGTCGCCTTTGGCAACAACACACACACACATATATATATATATATATATATATATATATATATATATATATATATATATACATACATACATACATATACATATATATACATACATATACATATATATATATATATATATACATACATATACATATACATACATATACATATATATATATATATATATATATATATATACATACATATACATATACATACATATACATACATATATATATATATATATATATATATATATATGTATTTAGCAGACTGCCTGGAGTTCAGCAGTAAAGAATTTGGGCCGAGAGTATGGGGGATAGAGCAAAACCTGAACAAACATCTCCACAATCCTTTTTAGTAGCATACTGTTGCACCACCAAATGACAGGTGCTCTTTAAGCTGGCACAGACAACGACCAAATTAAAAGATGACCTCACAGTAAAGATATGGTTACATTGCACACAAATCCACCAGTAACAGGTGACTAAAGTCCACGAGACAATGAAAAGATCCTTACCGTGTCACTGTCACATGGCTGGAACTGGAAGGGCTGAGCTTTGTGAAATACGGGATTCTCCTGAACAAACAGCTGGAGGTTGTATTCCCTCATCACCTGAAAGAAGAGATACAGAGTGAGATCAGTAACCGAGCAAAACCTGGTGCAACCGGAGAGAAGTCCTGAAGCTCCTCAGACTGAAGTGCACACCGACCCATAACCCGTAATGACTCAAATTACTGTGATGTGGCAAACTATATTTATATAGAAAAAAAAAAAAAGATGCATAAAGTGCAACCAGGCTTGTCGAAGGAAAATAAACCACTAACAGGCATTTTACCAGGACAACAAAAGTCGCTTGTGTAGGAGCAAGCATGCGCGGTGATGTAAAAAATTGAGGGTGACTTAAAGGACCTAGTCTAAAGCTGAAAACTTAGTATCAATTGGAGATCGGTGGGGTAAAAATAAAACTCAGCAGTCATAAGAACTAGAAAAAAAACCCCAAAAAACACATCCTTATGGTGATAAAAGGCGATTAGAGGCAATACGCTTCCAGAGGTGCCCATACATTTACATTAGGTTACAGAGTTTGAAGGCTTACTTGAATCGGTTAGGAAAGTTTAAGTTCAAAAGTGTTTTTGGATAGCATGGGTAAGGTTAGACCCCCGGTCTGGTTTTTACTGCAGTCTGTGTCCCCGCTAAAGAAGATTCACCTTCTCTAACTGTCCTGGTGACCATTGTCACTAATTCATGAGCAAGTCTGATGTGGGCAACTCATGTAAAGGGGACTTGGATGAGCACAGGTGATTTAGGGGGGATTGATTACTGCACATGGTTTCTGTTTGCACAATGATGATTATTGCATTCGTTTTCAGCTTCAGGCAAAGTCCTTTTACATAAAAATAACATATCACAGGATGGGATTGGGGCTGATCCTGAGATTCTTACCGCCGACGGAAACTTCAGCTGCATGAAAGCCTGGAATATCAAAGATATGATTGGGTATTTTTTTTTCCTTTTGTCAAAGTATTTTACATTTTCCAGAAAATGAATGATGGAATATCGTATAACATATATAAGAATATGCAGAAATGAATACATATACCAGTGTTTTTGTTTTTATTTTTATTATATACTACGTGATTCAGAGACACCCACTACAAAGGTATTTTTTTTCTTCTGCTCTGAGCGGGCTTTAAAGTTGCATTCACAAATGTCTGTTGCATCAATGTGCACAATGTGCACAAAATGATTTTGAGCATGTTCATAGTGTGCACATACATACTATATTACCAAAAGTATTGGGACGCCTGCACATGACATCCCAGTCTTAGTCCGTAGGGTTCAATATTGAGTTGGCCCACCCTTTGCAGCTTCAACTCTTGTGTGTCTATGGGAATGTTTGACCATTCTTCCAGAAGCACATTTGTGAGGTCAGTCCACTGGTGTTGGACGAGAAGGCCTGGCTCGCAGTCTCCTCTCCAATTCATCCCAAAGATGTTCTATCGCGTTGAGGTCAGGACTCTGTGCAGGCCAGTCAAGTTCCTCCACCCCAAACTCGCTCATGTCTTTATGGACCTTGCTTTGTGCACTGCCACATACTCACATTCCTTAGGCCTCGATAAAAATCTATCCAGCCTATGTACTGCTTACAATTGCAATATTAATAGGATATCTACCTGTACCTTTTGTATTGAACTGTACTGTAATTGTGTTGTCCCCCTTATACATTGTAAAGCGCTGCGTAAACTGTTGGCGCTATATAAATCTCGTATAATAATAATAATAATAATAATAAAAATAAAAATATCTACATAAGCATACTTATAAAAAAAAATAAATCTCAAATGTGCCGAATAAGCAGAACAGTTACCGTATATACTCGAGTATAAGTCGTTCCGAGTATAAGTCGAGGCCCTAATTTACCACAAAAAAAATAATGGGAAAAACTTATTGACCCGAGTATAAGACGAGGGTGAGAAATGCACAGCTACTGTAAGTGGAAAAGAGGGTCAACAATGCCCATTTACTGTGCCCATTTGCAGCCATAGGTCCCCTGAACTTCAAACTCTGTAGTTAAGGGTTCCTAGATGCCCCCTAGCTGCAGCCAAAATTTGGGGTCTCTGAACACAAAGGGTCCCGAAATGACATTGCTGCAGATGGACACAGTTGACCGAATTTGGGGCCCCATATCTCGGGGCCACTTAGTGCAAAGAACCCCAAATTTGTTGTGCAAACCCAGTGGAACTAGCACCATAACATTTCCAAAGATGGGGTTTCTAGCACCAAGTGGCCCCGAGATACAGGGCCCCAAAAATCAGTTCAGAAAATGTCAAGCACTTTTCTACAGCAGAGAATGACATTTTCCGAACCGGATTTGGGGCCCCCTATCTCAGGGCCACTTGGTGCTAGGAACCCCAGCTTTGGATATGTTATGGTACCAGTTCCACTGGGTTTGTACACCAAATTTGGTGTTCCTAGCACCAAGTGGCCCTGAGATACGGGGCCCCAAAGTCGGTTCGGAAAATGAATTTTTTTGCTGCAGAAAAGTGCTCGACTCGAGTATAAGTTGAGGGGGGCACTTTCAGCACAAAAAAATGTGCTGAAAAATTCGACTTATACTCGAGTATATACGGTATTTGGAAAGATGCTGGGTGTATCTTTTTGTGTCTGTTCCCTACTGCAGTAGCTAATATTAATTTGGAACTACTGATCAATATTAGGATAGGAGTTCCAAGACAATGCTTAGACTCCTTTCACACTGGGGCGCTTTGCAGGCGTAACAGCGCTAAAAATAGCGCCTGCAAAGCGCCCTGAAAGAGCCGCTCCTGTCTCTCCAATGTGAAAGCCCCGAGGGCTTTCACACTGGAGCGGTGCGCTGGGAGGACGCTAAAAAAAGTCCTGCTAGCAGCATCTTTGGAGCGGTGAAGGAGCGATGTGTATACCGCTCCTGCCCATTGAAATGAATGGGCAGCGTGGCTATACCGCTGGGTGGGTTTAACCCTTCCTCGGCCGCTAGTGGGGGTAAGAGCACCCCGCTAGTGGCCAAATAGCGCCGCAAAATTGACAGTAAATCGCCGCTAAAAATAGTGCCGCCTTACCGCCGATGCACCCACCGCCCCAGTGTGAAAAGGGCCTTAAGCTTCTTTACTGCATGAAGGGCGGCTCATTTTAATAACTGACTGCCCTATGTGTGGCAATGCACAAAGCCTGGCCTTTCGCTACAGTAGTGTGAATGGGGTCTCAGATACCATAAAAAGTGTTAAAGGAGACCAGTATTACCACTGATGAACTCTCCTTTAGAAAATACCAGTTTCCTGGCTGAAATGCTGATCTTAAAACTCCAGTACTTCAGGAACCAGGTTTGTTCAGAGACTCAGTATGATGCCAATGGTAGCCAGGAAGTGAGTATTTTTAAGAGGGCAGCAATGACAGCCTTTGTATTTCTCAGTACAGGTAAAAACAAAGAGAAAAAAAAAGAAAAAAAAGGCTAATGCCAACACACCTGAGTGTTATGTTGTGATACGCTATATTTTTGATCTTGGGTTTAGTTGCACTCTAAAAGGTAGTATCTTTGAATGGTCATCAGTGTTACTATTTTAACAGATTAATAATACTAATAAATAGAACTATATTTTCAATACAAAAAAATGCAGTAAAATCGTTACAAATATGAACACAATATATGTTACAACATTTCCAATCAGGGATACAATTGTGTTAATAACCCAGTGTACATGCAAATAATAGAAACATGTAAATACTTTTTAGGCACCTAGAATTTTACCACTTCGCCTAATTCATATAGAAAATTATGACTCTGATTTTATTGATTGATTTTATTTACTTTATTGTTAAGCCTTGAATAAGGAAAGACTGAAGTTTTCATCAGGCCCCTGGAAATATTTAATACAGGTATCCAGCACAAGCAAAAAAAAAAGAAGTCCTTTAAGTCCAACCTATGTGTGTGATTATATGTCAGTATTACATTGTATATCCCTGTATGTTGCGGTCGTTCAGGTGCTTATCTAATAGTTTTTTGAAACTATCGATGCCCCCCGCTGAGACCACCGCCTGTGGAAGGGAATTCCACATCCTTGCTGCTCTAACAGTAAAGAACCCTCTACGTAGTTTAAGGTTAAACCTCTTTTCTTTTAATTTTAGTGAATGGCGTGTCTTATTAAATTCCCTTTGGCTGAAAAGTTTTATCCCTATTGTGGGCTCACCAGTACGGTACTTGTACATTGAAATCATATCCCCTCTCAAGCGTCTCTTCTCCGGAGAGAATAAGTTCAGTGCTCGCAACCTTTTCCCATAACTAATATCCTCCAGACCTTTTATTAGCCTAGTTGCTCTTCTCTGGAGGTGATTTAATAAACAATGAAAATTCACACCTAGGAGGCACACAATGAGTGCCGGTTCACACTTGTGCGCTCTGCGATATCGCATGAGATTCGCACCGCACTGCAAATTACATGCGATGTCTGTGCAATGCGATTTCAGCCATACAGAGAGTATGGCTGATATTGCATCTCATTCAGACCAAACTCGCACAGGACCCCTTTTTTTGGTCCGCACCAGAATCAAATTGCATGGGTGTAAACACCCATGCAATCCTATTCACGTCCCAACTGTCAGTTCTCAGCGCGATATGCGAGCTGAAATGCGGGCGTCAATAACAATGTATTTGACACTCCCAGCAGTTCGCATATGGCAGTGTGAACTGCTGTGCGAGTCGGGGTGCGAGGCGGGAACTCGCAGTGGATTAGCAGGGTGTGAATGCATGTTCTGTCAATTTCTCCAACCCATCAGAAACTCCAACCACTTAACGTCCCGTTTCTTTAAAACCTTAGTAATTGGATATTTTGACAAATTGGTGGTTGGACACAACACCGACAACCGAATAGAGTCAGGAGGATAAATATATGAATTGTAAATTTAATAGACCCTTTGGGGTCTTTGTTTGTACTATTGTTTTCTTCTTCTTTCTTATTTTTTTTTTTCTTTTTATTAAAATTATTATTTATTATTTTTTAGTGACATTGTATAAAGGTCCTACAAAAGCTCCAGAAGAAGCCATGATTATGGCGAAACATGTAGAGACAACCAACTTTTGTACTGTGACCGCATGATCATTCATGCTTTGGTTTTAAAAAAAATGTTTAAATAAAATGTATGAAATTTGTATTATCAATTTGATTTGATTTTTTTTGGTACCACAAAACTCCCAATCTTGTTTCTTGGTATTTTCTGATTATGTTTCTTTAAAGCGTAACTCTTTTGTTGAGAAAAAAAGAAAACATCCCCCTCTGGGTGATCTATGTACTTTAGAAGGATTTTAACAAACTTTGTTGGAGATTCCTATCTTTTGTTATTCTGAAAAAAAATCACAGTGTGTTTGTCTCTATCCATGTAGGTAAGTGACTCTGGGAGTGGTTTTATAATTATCAATCAGCTGTGCCCCTGCAGGGATCTAATGAGGAAAGCAGCAGGCTCTGCATCCCTTTAGCAGCGATTTCCTATTGGAAGTATCTCACCAAAAAATGACATTTATGTTGCAGGGGATGCCTGAAATCTGACTTGTATCTTACTGCAGACTTCTGGGAAAATCAGTGAGCCAATCGCACAAGCAGGAAATTACATTTCTGGGGGGTGTTCTGTATACATTCTGTGTACAGAACACCTCCAGGTTGCCATATTGCATTGTATTTTCAGAAAATTGCAGAGGCTGCAGATTGAAAAGGAAAGGGAATTTTTAATAACATTCAATTACAATATGATTAGTGTCGCAATTGTATACGCTATATTATTTTTTTTTTAGTTGCTATTTCTTTCCCCCATGAAAGTGGAGTTACCCTTTAAGTTTCATGTCCTCTATTGTAAATTTGGTTCTTCATGCTCTCAAGTGTTTTGGGGGGAGCCTGCAGCTTCTTGTTACATGTAGCTCAGAGGGGCCTACAAACAGAAGGGCTCACAACATTCACGTGGCTCAGATATTAGTGTTCCCAGAGCTAAACATCAATGAGGCAGAGGTGACCCGGTACAACTCACCTAGGTGTGGGTGAAAAGCCCACATCCCATCCACTTTTTAGTACAATATCTGCCTGTGTTCATGTTAGTCCTCAAGCCCCGCCTCCCATTGTCAGATTCCCTAGCCAACACAAAAAAAACAAAGGCCACAATGAGCGCTTACCCGACTAGACGTCTCTAACAAATACTGGAATGTGTTCTGAACAGCTTGACACGTCTCCAGCTCCGTCCGGTTGAACGCCATGAGGTAATCCTTTAGGTGGTCATATACGTTACCATCAAGTGTCTGCAAGGGAACACAAGACAACGATGAAGAAGCAATTTTTGGCTGTCCACAATCTCCAAATGTACAAAAAGTATGGAATCACCACTCTTGGAAAATGTTCAATCAATTGTTTAATTGTGTTGAAAAAAAAAAAAAAAAAAACCTAATCACAGACGTGCCTCAAAACTATTTTCATTTAACATTCTAACCTTCTGGCTTTAAGAAACACTTAAAAAAAAAAATAAAGAAAGAAAGAAAACTGTAGTTAATTGCAACTGTTTTTGCAGATCAAGCAGAGGAAAAAGATATGGAATCAATCAATTCTGAGAAAAATATTATGGAATCGTAAAAAAAAAAAAAAAAAAAAAAAAAACCAAAACACTACAGTACACCACTAGCACCAGCTCTGGCTTGTATAACAGTTTGAATTCTCCGAGGCATGGATTTAAAGTGTTACTAAAGCCAGTAATATGAAAATAGTTCACCTGACCCACCACAGTGCCCACAGCTTATAAATCTTCTTTTTACATTAAAATACTGCCACTATTATACCTTTTTGGCTCATCTGTATACCACGATTACATGATAAACTGCAGAGTTTCTCCAGTGCTAAGAGTTCAGGAAGGAGGAGATTTCCACTACAGCCTGTATACACGCCCACATGTGTGATGTCAACATCATGTGACCTGGCTAGCTCTGAGAACAAGTAAATGTTCTCTCCAGCATAAAAGACACAACTGAGCATGTGCAGGTCGGCTACCCGGCCTGTGTTAGCTGGCTTTCCCCAGATATACAGTGCAGCAGGGGGAGGATCTGTGCATACAGGATCAAACAGCCTTTTTTACACAATCCGAGGGATTAATCCCTTAAGTTCCACAGTGAGTATAACAAGCATGCTATGCTGCATACACAGACTGATTTTACTGTTGTGGGTTTAGTAACACTATCGAAAAATTGTATTCTTCATCAATCCGGCTTTAACTTTCTCTTATTGCAGATGCCAGATCAGCTTTACAGGTTGGAGCCTTGTCATGGACCATTTTCTTTCATTTCCAACATAGATTTTCAAATGGATTGAGGACCGGACTATTTGCAGGCCATGCCATTGACATTATATATGTCTTTCTTGAAGGAAAGTTTTCACTGCTTTTGTCCTATGGCAAGATGCATTATCATTGACATTGTCATGACATCACTTCCGGTGGGTCAATTGTCTCCTATCTAAACTGGCCCTAGTATATGAATGTATGCGAGATTGTAAGTTCCTTGAGGACAGGGACTGAGGTAAATGCAAAGATGTAAAGCGCTGTGTAAATTTGTACTTCTAATAAATGAGAGGCTCTACAGTTTTCAATCAGACACATCCTGCCTGGTATAGGTGGGCGGGGGGGGGGGGGGGGGGTGCCCTTAGTGTGTGATCCAGTGTCCTCCCTCTCATCCCCTCCCTTTCACCCCCCTCACTGTCACCCCCTCTGTCCCTCCCACTCTCCTCCTCACCCCCTATCTCCCTCCCACTCTCACCTTTGTCTCTTTTTCTCACCCCCCTCCTCACCCACTATCTCCCAGTCCCACCCCTCCCTCTCTCTTACCCTCCCACTCTCACCCCCGTCTCTTTCTCTCACCCCTCCCTCAGCCCCACTCTCACCCCATCTCTTTCTCTCACCCCCCCCTCTCCCCATCTCACCCCTAAGATGTAAAATATATTAACACATTAAAAATTTTTTTTAAACATTTCAAAAATTTTCTTTACATTTATTTAAGTGTGTATGTCTGTGTATATATATACATATATATATATATATATATATATATATATATATATATATATATATATATATATATATTTTTTTTTATTAGGGCTGGGTGATTTTCTCAAAAAAAAAAAAAAATAAATCTGCGATTTAAAAAAACACCGCGCCGTTCCTGAGGAGCTGCGGACAGGAGTTTTTAGGCGGGGCCGCGGCTTCGGCCTAGTCCGCGGCGTCCGGCCTCGCGAACTAGGCCGAAGCTGCGGCCTCGCCTAAAAACTCCTGCCTGCAGCTCCTCAGGACTGGCGCGGTGAAAAAAAAAATCAAAAAAAAATCGATTGCTTAAATTTTGAATCGATTTGACCTCTCAACTCGATTCAAGATTTCAATCAATTTTTTCCCCCAGCCCTTATTTATATAATATATATATACACACACACATACATACATACTACACACATACATATACACACACACACGTGTGTTTGAGTTTTGGGGTGCTCACCTATGATGTCTTGGTACCTGTGAAATATGATCAGCAAAGCACAAACACTATATAGGACTACTAAGCAAGAAGCAAGGCTTTGTAAATGTAATGTGCGAATATGTCTGCTCAATGTAGATTAGAATAAAAATATACATAAGAAATAAGGTTTTAATGGCTTGTCGGGAAGTATCAAACATTCCATATGAGATAAAACAATCTATCGTTATCCTGTAAACTCCTATGTCTGTACACCGGCAGCTCTCCTATCTCTCTGTATAGTAGGTCAGCAATGATATTCAGACACTAGAATAATGCTGACTGGCTGGGAATTTCTAAAGACAGCAGGTGCTCTTTAAATAGCCACCCCCTGACCCTTGTGTGGGGAATAAGGGGGGGGGGAGAACTACAGCAAAGCTCTATAGGCATGCTCACTGCACATGAAGCTAGTGTGTGTACCCTGCCTAGAAATATCGTCCATGCTGAGCGCACACAGCGGCCTCATTCAGCCTGAAACTGGACGGAATCCTGACAGATCACCGCAGCCAAGATAAACGGCGAGCATAAATAAACCGCATTCACCAGCAACCAGCACATAGACACAAGGCATCAGCCAAAGGGACACTCGAATCATTATATTTATGGGTTTTCTCTGTTTACTTTTATGAAGTACAGTTTTTTTTTTTTTTATATCAAATTTTATTGCACATTGACCTCAAAAATGTTCTTAGGAATCTATTATAGGAGGGTGGATTCACAAAATGCTTGCATATATATTCATATATAAAAAACATTTACAATTTGTAAACAGGGAGCTCCACGTAAGCAGGTATACAACTGTTCTATGAAATAGGTCTTAAAATCATGGAGATCAGATTACGCAGACTGCTAAGTGAAAAAAAAAAAAAGGTCACACCTCTTAGCTGAGATGGGACTGCCTGCATTAGGTCAGACAGCAAAATAAAGAGATTATTGGTTTTAGTAAATGCCATATTCCACTGTGCGTACAGTGCCTTGAAAAAGTATTCATACCCCTTGAAACTTTCCACATTTTTTTCATGTTACAACTAAAAACGTAAATGTATTTTATTGGGATTTTATGTGATAGACCAACACAAAGTGGCACATAATTGTGAAGTGGAAGGAAAACGATAAATGGTTTTCAACATTTTTTTTTTTACAAATAAAGACGTGAAAAGTGTGGGGTACATTTGTATTCAGCCCCCCGGAGTCAATACTTTGTAGAACCTCCTTTCACTGCAATTACAGCTGCAAGTCTTTTTGGGGATGTCTCTACCAGCTTTGCACATCTAGAGAGGGACATTTATTCCCATTCTTCTTTGCAAAATAGCTCAAGCTCTGTCAGATTGGAATCAGAAAGTCTGTTAACAGCAATTTTCAAGTCTTGCCACAGATTCTCAATTGGATTTAGGTCTGGACTTTGACTGGGCCATTAAAACACATGAATATGCTTTGATCCAAACCATTCCATTGTAGCTCTGGCTGTATGTTTAGGGTCGTTGTCCTGCTGGAAGGTGAACCTCCACCCCAGTCTCAAGTCTTTTGCAGATTAACAGGTTTTCTAAGATTGCCCTGTATTTGGCTCTATCCATCTTCCCATCAACTCTGACCAGCTTCCCTGTCCCTGCTGAAGAAAAGCATCCCCACAACGTGAAGCTGCCACCACCATGTTTCATGGTGGGGATGGTGTGTTCAGGGTGATATGCAGTGTTAATTTTCCGCCACACATAGCATTTTGCTTTTAGGCCAAAAAGTTAAATTTTGGTCACATCTGACCAGAGCACCTTCTTCCACATATTTGCTGTGTCCTCCACATGGCTTCTTCTAAGCTGCAAACGGGACTTCTTATGGCTTTCTTTCAACAATGGCTTTCTTCTTCCCACTCTTCCATAAAGGTCAGATTTGTGGAGTGCACGACTAAGAGCCCATTCACACAGGGACGACTTGTCAGGCGACCTAGTCGCCTGACAAGTCGCCTCCCGTTCTGTGCTATGGAACCGTTCTAAGGGGAGTGACGCAAGTCGCTCCGACTTAGAAAAAGGTTCCTGTACGACTTCGGGGGCGACTTGGGGGGACTTGCATAGACTTCTATACAGAAGTCGTTTTGCAAGTCGCCCGGGCAGTCGTGTGCAGGTCGCCTCGGTGAGGCGACCTGCAAGTCGTGTTGCCCCTGTGTGAATGGGGTCTAATAGTTGTCCTGTGGACAGATTCTCCCACCTGAGCTGTGGATCTCTGCAGCTCCTCCAGAGTTACCATGGGCCTCTTGGCTGCTTCTCTGATTAATGCTCTCCTTACCCGGCCTGTCAGTTTAGGTGGACGGCCATGTCTTGGTAGGTTTGCGGTTGTGCCATACTCTTTCCATTTTCGATGATGGATTGAACAGTGCTCTGTGAGATGTTCAAAGCTTGGGATATTTTTTATAACCTAACCTTGCTTTACACTTCTCCACAACTTTATCCCTGACCTGTCTGGTGTGTTCCTTGGCCTTCATAATGCTGTTTGTTCACTAAGGTTCTCTAACAAACTTCTGAGGGCTTCACAGAACAGCTGTATTTATACTGAGATTATATTACACACAGGTGGACTCTATTTACTAATTAGGTGACTTCTGAAGGCAATCAGTTCCATTAGATTTTAGTTAGGGGTATCAGAGTAAAGGGGGCTGAATACAAATACACGCCACACTTTTCAGGTGTTTGAAAACCATTTATCATTTTCCTTCCACTTCACAATGATGTGCCAATTTGTGTTGGTCCATCACATAAAATCCCAATAAAATACATTTACGTTTTTGGTTGTAACATGAAAAAAAAAATGTGGAAAATTTCAAGGGGGTATGAATACTTTTTTTTAAGGCACTGTATGTTACATAGATCCTTCGCACTGCACAGCCCAATGCAAGCCAGGCTCAGAAGGCCTTTTCACATCCCCCCAGTTTGTATTCACAGGTTTCTTCCAACGAAAACAAGCAGGGCTGGGCTTTCTCATAAGAAAGCCCAGCATTTTCTTGCAAGCCTGAAATCTGTGTTTTCAAGCTGTATTCTTTAGAAATGATTAAAAAAAAAAACGTGGTAGAAACAAAGCTCATCTCCTAAAGCAGCTGCAGGCATCATCTCAGTATTGTTTTTTTCAGAGCGGATGGTCAACTTTCTTGTAAAAGCAATCCTAACAGCAAATTAGCCGGTGAATTGCTTTTACAAGCAGTGGGAGGGGACGTCCCCGCATCCCAACCCCCGTGGCTCTCCTGTCCCACCAGAAGACCTGAGCGACCAGCCGGCGCTTCCACTGGCTGACCAGAGAGGCAATTAAAGACCAGAATGGCTCTGATCATCTCTATGGAAAAGGAAACCAGAAGCGATGAGAGTTCATCACTTCCAGTTTTGCTAGATGTAAACAGCGTCATTTTTAAAGCGAACCTTCACTGAATCTGAGCGCCACAAACAAAAAACAATATTTAAGGACCGAGCCTCTGAGATTTGTTGTTTACAAGTTGAAAACAGTTTTTTTTTGCTAGAAAATTACTTAGAACCCCCAAACATTATACTTTTTTCCCCTAACACACTAGAGAAAAAAATGACTGTCACACTGTATTTGCTCAGCGGTCGTACAAGCGCACTTTTTTTTTTGGAAAAAATACACTTTTTAAAAAAAAAAATAAGACAACAGTAAAGTTAGCCCAATTTTTTTTATATTGTGAAAGATAATGTTACGCCGAGTAAATTGATACCCAACATGTCTCGCTTTAAAATTGCGCCCGCTCATTGGATGGCGACAACCTTTTACCCTTAAAAATCTCCATAGGCGACGTTTAAAAAAATTCTACAGGTTGCATGTGTTGAGTTACAGAGGAGGTCTAGGGCTAGAATTATTGCTCTAGCTGTACCAATCGCGGCGATAACTCACATGTGTGGTTTTAACACCGTTTTCATATGCGGGCGCTACTCACGTATGCTTTCGCTTCTGCAAGCGAACTCATAGGACGGGGCGCGATTAAAATTTTTTTTTTCTTATTTATTTTACCTTTTATTTTTACACTGTTCTTTTAAAAAAATAAAATTGTGTCACTTTTATTCCTATTACAAGGAATGTAAACATCCCTTGTAATAGAAAAAAAGCATGACAGGGCCTCCTATGTATGAGATCTGGGGTCAAAAAGATCTCATATTTACACTAAAATGCAATAAAAAAAAAAGAAAAAAAATATTTTGACATTTGAAAAAAAAAAAAAAAAATAAAAAATGGCTCTTTAAGAGCTATGGGCGGAAGTGAAGTTTTGACGTTGCTTCCGCCTTGCAATGGTATGGAGACGATTGGGGGCACTCGCCTCCGCCGCTGCTGACGGATCCGGTAAGCGGTGGAGGGCACCGGAGCGTGGCAGGAGGGGGGGGGGCCCCTCTCCTGCCGCCGAGACCACTATTATCGGAAACCGGACCGCCGGCCGAAGAAGAGGATACCAAGGTTATGGCAGCTAGCTGCTGCCACAACAAAGATAGGACGTATATCGGCGTGCGGCGGTCCAGAAGTGTTTAATTCATTTTTATCAAACCAAACTCCCCCCATCCATCCATGTCTCCATTATTTTTCATGTTGAGAAATCAATTTGAAAAAACAGCCCCCTAGCACTTCTGGCCATGGCCATCTTGAGCAAGGGCAAATGATTCATGTAGCATTTACTTCCTGGAATCCATCTGCCCTTACCTCAAGCATGCATGCAGGAGAGTGTTCTTAGCCGAGAAAACCCCTCCTCCTCCCTTCCACTCCTGAGGACTCCTGGGATGTATGACATCATTCGCCTAGGCAAGAAACCAGGAAGTAAATGAAGAAATGTAAAAAAAAAAAAAAAAAAAAAATTTCTATCTATTTACTAATGCTAACAGCATGAGGATTAAAAATAATCACTGTTGATTGGGAGAGTGACGTTCCCCTTTAAATTGGAAATGCATCTGATTACACCGATTTTGGTGTGATCAGATGCTTTTAAGGGCAGAGGAGACATCTGAAGTCTAATAGACCCCAGATCTCTCCATAAAGTGTACCTGTCACTTCCTATTGCTATCACATGGATTTAAATTCCCTGTGATAACAAAATTGATCAAAACATTTATGTTAAAGCGACAGTGTAAAATAAATAAATAAATAAATATATTTTTAAAGTGCCCCCATCCTTCAATGCTCGCACGCAAAGGCATGTAGGTCCCACATGCAAACAGCGATCGCCTCATACATGTGAGGTACCACCGCGAACGTCAGATCATGGGCAGTATATCTAGCACCAGACCTCCTGTAAATCTAAAGCGGTAAATCGCTTTTAACCACTTCTCATCCGAGCCATTTCTGACACTTCCTACATGTAAAAATCTATTTTTTTTTTTTTTGCTAGAAAATTACTTAGAACGTCCAAACATTATATTTTTTTTTTTTTTACCCTGTAGAATAAAATAAAAAGGAGGAGTAATTTAGGGACTTTTAGGAAGCCAAGACCTGGTAAGGTCATGTATTTCCATTCCTATGGGACTTTAAATGAAATCATGACCCGGTAGGGTGATGTATTTTCATCCCTATTATATCAAGAAGAGGGAAACAAGGAGGGTGGGACTTTATATGAATGCTTCATATAAAGTCCCACCCTCCTTGTTTCCCTCTTCTGTAGAATAAAATGGTGGGTGTTGCAATGTTTTATGTCACACTGTATTTGCGCAGCGGTTTTTCAAAAACACTTTCATGAATTTAAAAAAAAAAAAAAAAAAAAAAAAAAAACACTAAAGTTAGCCCAATTTTTTTTGTATAATGTGAAAGATGATGTTACGCCGAGTAACTAGATTCCTAACATGTCACGCTTTAAAATTGTAAAACATTACTAGTTTAGAGTTACACAGGAGGTCTGGTGCTATAATTAATGCTCTAGCTCTGATGTTCGCGACAATACCTTGCATGTGTGGTTCTGATCAGCGTTTACATATGGGGGCGGGAGTAACGTATGCGTTCGCATTTTATTATTATTATACAGTATTTATATAGCGGCAACAGTTTACATATCGCTTTACAATTTGCATTCACGCGTAAGTACGGTGGGACGTGGCCGCTTTAAATTTTCTTTTTTATTATTTATTTTATACAAATATTTTTTTTTTTTTGTACTAACTTTATTGCCATCACAAGGGATGAACAACATCCTATATGATAGCATGGGCCGTGAGACAGGTCCTCTTTATGGAGAGATTTGGGGTCTAAAATATCTCCTCTGGCTTCCCATGTAGCCGATCAGACACAGATCAGTCTGATCGGCTGCTTACCTGGCCAGGTAAACAAAGGGGCCGGAGGTGGAACCCGGAAGAGGCGAACTACTCGTCGCTTCCAGGGTTACAGAGAGAGGGAAACAACGTCAGTTCCTCTCTCTCTGTACAAAGCGGCCATCGCCGCTGACTGCATCGCTCCCAACCTCCGTAATGGGACCGGAGAGCCAGCTGCGGTGGGAGGGGGGCGGGACCCCCCTCCGCTACCTGCAGAAGTGATTGAGTTGTTAATTAGCCACTCAGAACACTTTAGGCTTTTTCAGAATTCGCTGGCTGAAAAGATCGATACCGGGTTGATGCCTGCAGGCATCATCCTGGTATAACCACTGAAACTGGAGGATGTCCATGTACGCCCTGCCGGGGGGAAGTGGTTAAAGTCTTCCCTATGGATAATAAAATTGACAATATTTGTTGCCGTGGCATGGGCATGCGCAATTTTAATGCCTGACATGTTTGGCATCTATTTACTCGGTGTAACATCATGTTTTAAATTTTACCAAACAATTGGGTATTGTATTGTGTATTTGTGCATTAAAATTCTAAAAGTGTATTTTAAAAATATAAAATGCGTTTGAAATACTGCTGCGCAAATACCGTGAGACATAAAAAAACTGCAACACTCACCGTTTTATTCTCTAGGGCCTCTGCTTTAAAAAAAATATATATAATGTTTGGGGGTTCTAAGTCATTTCCTAGCAACAAATACTGCTATTACATGTAAACAAAAAAAAGTGTTAGAAAAGACGTGGTATTCAAGTGGATATACTGTATAGCGTGTGTATATTTTAAGGGACACATAGATAAAAATAAGAATTAATAAGGATTCATTGGTACACGGATTACTACACAAGCGTTGGTAAGAAGTCACCGTTTACGATTGGTGGACACGTTAGTATCAGAAAAACATAAAAAAAAAACTAAAACAAAACAAACAGAAAATAATCTGAACGTATGGAGTTTTACAAATAAGTATACAATGTCTTATAAGCATCACAACCACTAGAAGTCAGCAGTGCCGTTAAGCAGCATTATACACAATGACCAGCAGGGGGAGCTCCATAAAACCAATCTGACTTTTCTTGCATGGATGGGTGAAGCTGTAGACTGCTAGGAAACATAACTAGATGACTTCTATTCAGAGGTCCAGACTGTGTGCTGATCAGGGCCGGGACTAGGGGTGGGCAGGAGGGAGCGGCTGCCCTGGGCGCAATGATTTACTGTAGGGAAGGGGGGCGCTTTCCTTCTGTTGCTGGGCATAGGAGCCCCTAAGCTTACATATTGTAAGCGGTGGAGGGAGGGCTCAATTTGGCATCTTTTGCCCTGGGCACTGGATGACCTTGTCCCAGCGCTGGTGCTGATGGTGGGGTAAAGGAAACCAGACAGGAAAGAAAAAGGGCTCTGAAGAGGTTGGGGATCACTACAAAGCCAAGTATCAATGGGAAGGCCTGGCGAGAGAACCTGTCGCTTTGGTCTGAATAAGCAAAAGTGACAGATATGCCATAAAGCAAATTTAAACGCAAAAACATAAACGCAATATATTGCAGCTTACTGGTCCTTAGATGTGGTGGCTGCGTTAGTTTTCTAATGCGGACACCAGATTTCAGACATTTTTCCAGAAACCCCTCTATGCAATTCTATATCCAGTGAATAGTACATACCATAGCTCCTACTGTTGTAAATGGTAAAGGCCCTCCCCATTATAGATGCAGTTTAGTTTCTGGGGGTCCTTACAGAAAAAAAAAAATGCTGCTCCTGCTGGATGGGTTGATTATCACAATAATGCGCCCCCTAGTGGCTGCTGTGGGCCATTCAAACGGTGTGCAAGTGCAGAGCACTGTCTCCTCCTCTAGCTGAGCTCCGTGCTCTAGTGGAGCAGTTTGAATGGCCTGGAGCAGCCACTAGGGGGCACATTATTGTGATTTTCAGCCTGTCCTGCAAAGGGGGAGGAAGGAGGGTGAGCAGTCTTTCTGGAGAGGACCTCCAACGCCTGTAATGGGACGCTCTTCACCATTTACAACAGGAGGAGCGCTGGTATGTACTATTTATTGGGCATAGAATTGCATAGGAGGAGTTCTGAAAAATCCTCTGGATGGTGAGCTTGCATGTTAAAGTGTTACTAAACCCCCAACAGTAAAATTGGTCTGTATTATGCAGTATAGTAAAGCAGGCTTGTTATACTTACTGTGGACCCTAAGGGGTTAATCCTGCGCATTGTTTAAAAAGGCTGTTTGACCCTGTCTTCTCTGATCCTCCTCTTCTTTTACTGTCCTCAATCCATCTCCTAATATTAGAGAGCCCTAGGAGTCACTATGCACATGCTCAGTTTGATAGCCGTGCCATTCTGCTGCAGTAATACTGCGGCGGCTGGTCGGCAAGTGGTTAAAGTGGAGTTCCACCCACTTTTAC
Source organism: Lithobates clamitans (assembly GCA_037952925.1). Lineage (NCBI taxonomy): Eukaryota > Metazoa > Chordata > Amphibia > Anura > Ranidae > Lithobates > Lithobates clamitans. The sequence continues at coordinate 1,189,673 of JBBGZY010000692.1, read as the reverse complement.
AACTCTTCAGCATCCCTCACTAAACTGTGCACTGTAAACTAATTGGATATTTTTAAATTTTTTTTCACAGCACCTACTGTATATCTGCTGTATTCATTTTTCACTTCCTCCTCCCTGGCCGCGGCCCATCGCATCATTTCCTGTTTGCAATGCCTTCTGGGAAGGGGTCACAACTTCCTCTGACACTGCCGTTGCTATGGAAACCTGACCTGAAACCTATTACACTGCTTGTGCTGCACTGAGCATGTGCGAGATCTGCAAGGATGAGATTCAGGAAGAAATACAGTCTGGCTTCAGATGCCCACACTTAAGATGGCCACGGCCTGCTGTAAGTTTATAAAATAACAAACTACTGCTATAAACTAACAAAACAGACCTTAGTTTACAGACTAACTTTACTAGAATACATTAAGCTTGTGTATTATAGGGGTATTTTTATTTAAAAAGTATCATTTCGACCGGAACACCACTTTAAGATGAAAAAAAAAAAAACAACTTTTGGCTTTACAATCACTTTAATAGAGACACTGTTACAGTGAAACCTTGGATTGCGAGCATAATTCCTTCTGGAAACATGCTTGTAATCCAAAGCACTCTTATATCAAAGCGAATTTCCCCATAAAAAATAATAGAATCTCAAATGTTTCGTTCCACAACCATTTATTTATTCATAGATCCTTCAGTTTATAGTCCTTATAAAAAGATTATAGCAATGTGATCAGGTTGTGTAACCATAAAATGTCCATCCACAAATGGAAGCCTCCACAAGGGGATTAGAAGCAAAATCCAGCAGGAGCTACAGAGTATAAAAGAAGAGAGGCGCCTCTAAGTGTAGAAAATGGTTACATTTAATGAAGGTACAATATTTAGCAACTCACATGGTTGATGATTAAAACAGGCGCATGTAAGTATGCAGGTTATCCAGGGTAAAGCTGTCCACACAGACCATTGTCCACACCGCCGGCTCTCACCGCTGTCAGTCTGCAATCATGACTGGAAGACTACCCCGCAGTAGAGTGATCTAAAGGCGAGGCTTGGAGAGCTCGTGGAGCGCAGCGTGGAAGGGATGATGAAGATGGTGGTGAGGAGGACGGTCTATGTGGACAGCTTTACCCCGGATGCCTGCATACTTAGATGTGCCTCTTTTAATCATCAACCATGTGAGTTGCTAAATGTTGTACCTTCATTAAATGTAACCATATTGCTACACTTAGAGGCGCCTCTCTTTTTTATACTCAGTTGTGACATGACGGTACTTGTATATCAAGTCAAAATTTATTAAAATATTTTGCTGCCCTTGCAAAACGCTCTCAAACCAAGGTTTTTCTGTACTTGGCTTTTAAACAAGACATGCTGCCTGCAATGATTCCTGCAGCAGACTGGCATGAGCAGGCCCTGGGACTGTGCTGGACAATGCTATCCAATGGGGCTGGTTTTGTCTAGAGATACACTTTATAACAGCAATGGCAGCTCCCATGTTTCTGTCTGTAACGGTCCTTTTAATAAACAGAAGTCATCTACAAATTGCAGTAGCTCAGAGCAACCAATCAGATTTCACTTTAATGGAGTCAGATCGGGGGGAAGGTTACGAATTACACATCATCACGCTCCTAGCACTGCCTTGTTATTGAACAGGCCAGTAGAGAAAACTTCCCTAGAAGAATGGAAATAAGGAAGCGGTCAGATTTTCTCTGAACACTTCCTGTACACAGATTCGGTGGCTGCACACCTGCACCAGACTGGAGATGAGCGCTGCGCCAGTCCCGTCAGCAGATCACGGCACACACACACATGTATATTTAGCCATCTACCTCACCAGCTGTGCCGAGTACAGGAAGCAGGTGGGGCACCGGGAAGGAAGGGCGGTGTACAAAACGTCTGTTTCAGCATTATTAACCTGGAAAAATTTCAAATCAAACCCCCTCACTTCTAACGTTTGAAAGGAAAACAGAAAAACAACTTTTTGAAGCCTGGATGCAAAGTGTAAAGCAGTTGCTTTGCTCCTCTAAATGCTAGAACTCCTGGCAGGAGAAAAGCTACTTAAAGCGGAGTTCCGGCAAAAAAAAATAATTTTTTTTTGATCCTAGCATTATTACTAATGGAATTCAAAAACGAGTATACAATTAACATCATCGATTTATCAAAAAATATAAATTTCTTACTGTAATATTTTATACCTCCGTTTGTGGCCGCATGTGAAGCCCAATCGAGATCGCTTCCTGGAATAGCTTTGGAGAGGTGCATGCTGGGTAACCATCATGCACCTTTCGATCTCGCTCATGCGCGATTCACCGCCTGTAGCACCGACTGTTTCTAAAGAAGCCATAACAACGGGCGGCGGCGGAGGAAGGTCCCGCCCCTTTGTTTTGGCGACATCACAGTACTGCCCACAGACTCCTGGGAAATGAGGACACCTCATTTTCCAGGAGCACAGGCGAGGGAGGAAGTGACGAGGAGCTCCGCGGACCAGGAAGTGGCAGATTACGAGGACTACATAGCAACAGGGCATTTCAGGTAAGCATAAAACATTTTTTTCCTCCAAATCTTTGTTTATAGGTTAAAGTGGTTGTAAACCCTTACAGACCACTTTAACCTACAGGTAAACCTAGGCTTACCTGTAGGTGCAAGAAATATCTCCTTAACCTACACGGTTAAGGAGATATTTTCCTAAAAACAGACACCGATGTCTATGGCACATGCGCGCCGTAGACAATGGCGCAGGCGCACTGAGCGTACCGTTAGTGAAGGCGATCATGCCGTCACTGACAGCTCCCGCGTGCATGCACTGGAGTAACGTCATCGCTGCTCCGGCCAGTCACAGCGCCGGAGCGGCGATACCCGGAAGTCACTTCGGGTATCATGGCAGCGACGGAGGAGGTGAACGAGGGTCGCTTTGGGGGCTTCGATCTCAGGTAAGTAATTCATAATGAGCTAAAATGCCATGCTTATGCCTTTGTCCTGTATTTTTTTTTATTTTTTTTTAGAGAGGGTTTACTTCCTCTTTACTTTTTTTTTTTTTATAGGGTGGAACTCCCCTTTAACTAAAAAAAAAAAAAAAAAAAAAAAGGGGGACCAGGCAGGATTTGTAATGCAGAAGAGACATGCTTTGTCTCTTCTGCATTGAAGTTTACCTGCATGTCCGCCCCATGGTAAGATACGCTCGATGCACAAAATCAGTAATGTTGAAGCTGACAAAACTGCTGTGTATGCACAGCAGTGATGATATGAACAAAGAAAAAAACTTTGCACCAATGAGTGAATAAAAAACAAAAAACAAAACAGTAATTTGCCAGCAGCAGCGTAAATGTAAACCGAATGGCGTCACGATGAAATAAAAAAGAGAGTTGAACACTGTGCGCTCAGCCAGTGCAAATCACAAACTTACAGACTATTAAGAAAAATTGCAATACAATCACAATTATATATCACAATTATATTAATAAACAGTCCCATTCCCACTTTGTGGTGAAGTAAAGTGCTTGTGCATTAACAAAACGTTCTCCAATTCAATGTGCAGATGTAGGTGCCCCACAAGGATGTGCACTCACCCTATCAGACCATCTATTGCTAGAATGGTTTGTGGGGATAATGTGACCCCTATATGGTATATGCGGATCAGCTAGACTTGGAATGGTCCTCCATGGATAGGGGAAGAGAAATGACAGAGGGAAGCTTCCCATAGTGAAAAAACGTTAGTTTATTAAAATAAGGATGTAAATAATGGTACAATCACATTTTAAAGGTGCCCATGCCTGGCACCCGGTGTGATCAGCAAGTGTAATGATAGGGAAAAGCCGGCCAGTCTCCCGTTAGGACGCTGCTGGTTTGCAGTAAGCCTCAGTTCCCTAGGATAGTGCTTCAGGGCGGATATGCGGTCGTGATGACGCAATCAAACCTTGGCGCGTTTCAGCCAATAGGAACGCCTGTCATCAGGAAGTTCTAGGAATGATGTCATCTTGGCCCAGCCAATGACAGCAGCTGGCAATGCAAGACCCCGAAGCCGGCGACCTAAAGATGTCAGCGGTCACTGGGGAGCTTCAAGACCTGGCATCCATGGACTGAAGGCGAGTATAAGGCCGCTTTAGAAAACGCTCCTAAAGCCACTTGTTGCATACGAGTTTAGGCGCCTCAAGCGTTTGAGCGTTAATGGATTCCATTGACCAGAATATTAATTTATTCCAGCCATTGGAACGCATTAATACCCAAACACTAAACGCGTGCTCTCAGCATAGAAACCTTGGTCTGTAGGATTTTCTTTACCTTTCAGTGATAACTGTAAACAGGACAAATATTAACTAAAAAAAAAAAAAAAGTTTTGCCTTTAGTTCTATAACAGACATTGTATGTAGATTGCAGCTCATACTTTTGATCTGCAGAAGAATGAAAGAGAGCAGATACAAAAGAAACAGCGTTGCTTTGTGTATCTCTATCATCAGAACAGTGTTTATAAACACTGCATTTGACAACGACTATAGCAGTCACTGTAATTACAGGGCAACTCCTGGCTGTAATTCTGACAGGTGTGGAATTGCCTGCAAGAGGAGGTGACAATTTTGGAGGAAAAATATACTTTTTTTTTTTTGCATTAAAATTTTAAAAAGATTACATAACCCATTTTTTTTTCTTTTGTAAAATATAAAAGATGATGTCACGCTGAATAGACACCAAACATTTCACGCTTCAAAATTGCGCACGCCCGCACACAAATGCCGTAAATTTTACTATAAATGGGCAAAGCTTTAAAAGCATTTACAGGTTACCACTTTATATCTAAAGAAGAGGTCTAGTGCTAGAATTACTGCCCATAATCTGATATTTGCGGCATTACCTCAAGTGTGGAACGATCGCGGTTTGCGTGCGTGCAGCACTGACGCATGCGTTTGCCTTTGCACGCTAGCAAAGGGAACTTTACATATTTTTTTTTTAATCTTTTTTTTTCATTTATTTCATGTTTTTGATTTTTACACTCTTGCTTTTAATTTAATGTATTTTTGGATCACTTTTATTGCTGTCACAAGGAATGTAAACATCCTTGCAACAGCGATAGGCATGTGACTGGTACTCTTTATGGAGGGATCTGGTGTCGATAAGACCCCAAATCCCTCCTTTGCACTTGAAAGCTTTCAAAATGCCAAAATCTGCTTTTTTGAATGCTTTAAATTTTCCACCGAGGACATCCATGTAAACCAGAAGTGATGTCATGTCATCGCTTCTGGGTTACCATAGTGGAAACCCAATCAAAGGGTTGATTCTGGCTTTGTATGGGTCTCCGGCCAGCCAGCAGCTCAGGTCTCCCGGTGGGACGGGAGAGTCAGAAAGAGTCGTGGAAGGCGGCAGGGTGGGGGGGGGGTTTGTCCCCTCCTTCTGCTTGTAATAGCAACCGAGTGGCCAATTAGCCACTCCGATTGCTATAACAAGAGAGCCAACCATCAGCTCAAAAAAAAGGCTCAAATGATGTACCAGGTTTGTGATTTGGCAGCAAGTAGAAAACCTTTTTTGTTTGTTTTGCATAGGGTGCAGAGGGCTTAGAACACCTGTCAGTTTGTATTGCTGTCTGTGCCCCCATTAGGAAGATTCCCCCTCTCTATTTGTCCTGTTTACCATTGAAAGTAAAAGAAAATCCCAAATTTTGGGTTGTCTCCAGAAAAGAAATAGAGGAGAAATCTTTCAAAGGGGACACCAATTCTGGTGATCTGGGCGCCCCCCCCAGGGATTCTCTCTCACTTCCTGTTTGGCCATGGGACAGGAAGTGAAGGGAAATCACTGCAATGGGACACAGATGGCAGGAAAAAAAAAATTGACAGGCGTTGTAACCCTCCCGTACTCATACTTGCATCAACTCCTTCCCCATCACAGACACAGAATACTTAGTACATTTGGTTATTGGGGAGCATGTGATCTCCTCCTATAATGGAGGGGGTGACATTTTTTCTTGCTGCCCTGACACGAGCTGACATTCTGTATTTTGTGGCAATAATTAGTTACATAGTAGGTGAGGTTGAAAAAAGACCATCAAGTCCAACCTATGTGTGTGATAATAATAAGTTCAGTGCTCTCAGCCTTTCCTCATAACTAATATCCTCCAGACCCTTTATTAGCTTTGTTGTCCTTCTTTGTACTCGCTCCATTTCCAGTACATCCTTCCTGAGGACTGGTGCCCAGAACTGGACAGCATACTCCAGGTGCGGCCGGACCAGAGTCTTGTAGAGCGTGAGAATTATCGTTTTATCTCTGGAGTTGATCCCCTTTTTAATGCCAATATTCTGTTTGCTTTGTTAGCAGCAGCTTGGCATTGCATGCCATTGCTGAGCCTATCATCTACTAGGACCCCCAGGTCCTTTTCCATCCTACATCCCCCCAGGAGGTTCTCCCCCCAGTGTATAATTTGCATTCATATTTTTGCCACCCAAATGCATTATTTTACATTTTTCTACATTAGACCTCATTTGCCATGTAGTTGCCCATCCCATTAATTTGTTCAGATCTTTTTGCAAGGTTTCCACATCCTGTGGAGAAGTTATTGCCCTGCTTAGCATAGTATTGTCCGCAAATACAGAGATTGAACTGTTTATCCCATCCTCCAGGTCGTTTATGAATTAATTAAATAGGATTGGTTCCAGGACAGAACCCTGGGGGACCCCACTACCCACCCCTGACCATTCCGAGTACTCCCCATTTATCACCACCCTCTGAACTCGCCGTTGTAGCCAGTTTTCAATCCATGTACTCGCCCTATGGTCCATGCCAACGGTACAGTAAGCGTTTTTTGGGGAACTGTGTCAAATGCTTTTGCAAAATCCAGATACACCACGTCTACGGGCCTTCCTTTATCTAGATGGCAACTCACCTCCTCATAGAAGGTAATAGATTGGTTTGGCAAGAACGATTCTTCATGAATTCATGCTGATTACTGCTAATAATACCGTTCTGATTACTTAAATCTTGTATATAGTCCCTTAACATCCCCTCCAAGAGCTTGCATACTATTGATGTTAGGCTAACTGGTCTGTAATTCCCAGGGATGTATTTTGGGCCATTTTTAAATATTGGTGCTACATTGGCTTTTCTCCAATCAGCTGGTACCATTCCAGTCAGTAGACTGTCAGTAAAAATTAGGAACAATGATGACTAAGTTCCCCAAGTACCCTCGGATGCAAGCCATCTGGTCCCGGTGATTTATTAATGTTACGTTTCCCAAGTCTAATTTTAATTCTGTCCTCTGTTAACCATGGAGGTGCTTCCTGTGTTGTGTCATGAGAATAAACACTGCAGTTTTGGTTACTGAAGCCCCTTGATTCACTCGTGAAGACTGAGGAGAAGAATAAATTCAATACCTTTGCCATCTCCCCATCCTTTGTAACCAGATGTCCTTCCTCATTCTTTATGGGGCCAATATGGTCTGTCCTCCCCTTTTTACTGTTTACATGCTTAAAGAATTTCTTGGGATTTTTTTTCTCTCCTCCGCTATGTGTTTTTCGCGTTCTATCTTAGCCGCCCTAATTGCACCCTTACATTTCTTGTTGCATTCTTTATAAAGTCTGAATACTGATGACGATCCCTCAACCTCGTATTTTTTGAAGGCCTTCTCCTTTGCTTTTATATGCATTTTTACATTGGAGTTAAGCCATCCAGGGCTTTTGTTTGCTCTTTTAAATTTATTACCCAATGGGATGCATTGGCTAATGCCCTTATTTAATATACTCGTAAAGCAAACCCATCTCTCCTCCGTGTTCTTTGTTCCTAAGGTTTTATCCCAATTCATGCCTTCTGGCATGGTTCATAGTTTAGGAAAGTTGGCTCTTTTGAAATTCAGCATCTTTGTATTTCCCTTATGTTTCTTATTTGTGTGATTTATACTGATATTGACCTGTGATCGCCATTTCCTAAATTACCCCGTATTTCCACATCCGTGATCAGGTCTGTATTGTTGGTAATCAGTAGATCCAGTAACGTTTTATTTCTAGTTGGTGCATCTACCATCTGACCCATGAAATTGTCCTGCAAGACATTTAGGAACTGGGGAGCCTTAGTTGAATGCATGGTTTCCTCCGCCCAGTCTATGTCTGGATAACTTAAATCCCCCATTATGAGAACACTTCCCATCCTTGCTGCTAATCCAATCCTTTTTACCCTCTCTATCCCTGCGATAAAGGGTATACCCTTGAATGTTTGGCAGCCAATCATGAGAGCTATTGGACCAGGTCTCTGAAATTCCCACAAAATCCACATCCTCCTCGTACAACAGTATCTCTAGTTCAACCATCTTGTCCGCCAGGCTCTTGGCATTGGTGAACAATGACTGTGGCCTGACAGGGAAGGGTGCCCATACTTTGACAAGGTCCCTTTAAAGGAGAAGTAGGGCCAAAGCTCTTATGGTCCTACTTCTCCTGCACATCACCAGGAATGTACTTCATTCTGCACTCCTGTGACGCCTATTCAGCCCGCAGCGGGCTAAAGTCCGCTGTCAGCTGACGTCACTCAGCCGGTTCAGGCTTTGAAAGGATACACACAGATGCCTGAATGGCAGCTGGCTCAGGCTTTCAGTGAGCCACTGGGAGACTGAGCCCCCTTCATAGCCCAGCGTTCCAGTGAGCACTGGAGGGGCAGAGCAGGGAGCCGGAGACTGACAGTCACTGGCTCTCTTCTCATGGAGAACTGAGAATGGAGCAATCAGCCCTCATTGCTTGCTCAGTTTAGAGTGTAGAGGCAGCAGGGGAAGAATGCATTCACCTAGGCGAGTATAAATGTTCGCTTTTATTTTTTAAATACCGAATTTCTCTTTTACTTTTTTTTTTTGCTTGCCCTTTTAATCTCAGACACATTCCATGTCTCCCAGATATGAGTTGCCCGTACTGAAACAATGAAGTTATTAAGATGCAAACAATCCAATTAGGTCATTGCAATCACCCCCTAACCTGTCTCCGACCCTCCAAGTACAAAGCACAGAGGAAGTCGGATCAGACCGATTGTATAAACAGCGCCAACACCCTTCCACTGCAACAATCGAGACCAGTAACAGCCGTTTTCTGCAACCTATCACTGTTTGGGAAGGTTAGGAAAACGGACAATGCACACTACAAAAGACCAAAACGACAAACAATATCTAAGAGCCAAAATAATAGGCCAATGGATCAAATGAGAAGAGCTGATATAACAAGAAATGCTTTGCCTATGATCTATGATTTCAAAGTGAAGACAGAACCAGAGATTAGAGGAGACTTTTAGTGGAACAATCCTTAAAGTATAACTAGAGGCAAAACGTATCTCTTGGTTTTGGATAGAGTGGAGAATGAATTTGTCCGGTTTACCCCCGGTTGTCCACAGAAAAGTAATAGAAATCTTCCAATGGGGGCACTAGGTCTGGTGAGCTGGGGGTCCCCAAGGAATTCCCTTCATTTACAGGGATTTCCTCTCACTTTCTGTTTGGCTATGGAAGTAAAGAAAAATCTCCCTAATCGGACACAGAAGGTGAAAAAAAAATAAAAATGGACAGGGTTTATAACCTTCCCTTGCTCTATCCAAAATTAAAAATAAAATGTTTTCCTATATTTGTACTTTAACCACTTCCTGACTGCCCCATAGCATATTTACTGCTACAGGGCCGCACAGGATCACATATGCGTGATCCTGCACTTCCGGGTATCGGGCGCGAGTGCGCGCTGCAGGCGGCTCTCACTCCTGCTGCAGTGGGTGCCAATGTCCGCCGGCACCCGCTGATCGTTCGGTACACTGACAGAATGGCAGCCTCCCTATGTAATCAGGGCAGATTGTCCTTCTGTCAGTAAGGAAGGCATGGATCCTGTGTTCCTGCAAAGCAAAGAAAACTTGAAGGCGCGGCATGCACTTCCCCACTCCACTACATTAGTTAGGAAAAACATTTAACCCTTTGATCGCCCTGGATGTTAACCCCTTCCCTGCCAGTGTCATTAGTACAGTGACATCATTTTAGAACTAATCTAAGTATTAGTGTCACTGGTCCCCCCAAAAAAAGCGTCAATAGTGTCAGTTAGGTGTCCGATTTGTTCGCCGCAATTTCGCAGTCCTGCTATAAGTCGCTGATCGCCGCCATTACTAGTAAAAAAATAAAATAAATAAAAATACCCCATCGTTTGTAGACGCTATAAGTTTTACACAAACCAATCAATATACGCTTATTGGGATATTTTTTACCAAAAATATGTAGCAGAATATATATTGGCCTAAATTGATAAAGAAATTAGATTTTTTACTAGATATGTTTTGTAGCAGAAAGTAAAAAATAAGTGTTTTTTTTTTTTCAAAATTGTCGGTCTTTTTTTGTTTATAGCGCAAAAAATAAAAACCGCAGAGGTGATCAAATACCACTAAAAGAAAGCTCTATTTGTGGGAAACAAAAGGACATACATTTTTTTTGGGTACAGCGTCACACAACCGCGCAATTGTCAGTTAAAGTAACGCAGCGCATTATCGCAAAAAAAACAACAAAAAACGGCCTGGTCAGGAAGTGGGGAGGTAAACCTACCAGAGGTGAAGTGGTTAGGCTGCCCATACACAAGTAGAATTCTGTTTGCAATGTTAGGTTTGAAGATTTGTTCAATTTTCTAAACATTACCGGGGGTCAAACTGACATTGGAATTTGACCGAAGTGATGAGAAAATTTGAAGTCGCGGGATGGAAACACTTTCTCGATATGAATAAATTTCTAACAGCGCATGTAGTTTTTGTTTGGTAAACTCCATTCATTCCAAAATCGAATTTTAAAAGCCAATAAATTTTTTTTAACTGCTTTCCAACGGCATTTGTTAAGCCATCAAATGTACTGAGAATTTTTATATGAGTGCTCGTTCAGCAATCTACTAAAGTAACCCATACATGCACAGCGAGAACATGCAAACTCCATGCAGATTGTGTCCTGGTCGGGAATCAAACTGTTGATCCCAGCGCTGCAAGGCAGAAGTACTAAACGTTAAGTCACTACTGTGCCGTCTATTTTCTCTGCAGTGCTTTTTCTGTCACTAGATGACCTCCCATCTGATGGCCAGCATCATTCAACCCACTTCCTCTGATCCCACGTCATCTTGGACTTGCCCCAGCCTGTGATTGGACAGCGAAAGTGGTGTTTAGTCACATATGGCGACCCATTACATTTGGCCACCCGCTGGAGTGCGCATGCGCGATGCTGCCATATGCGTTCCAACACTGTTGTTTCGTCAGATTAGGCGAGCTGTCAGAATGTGTAACGGAAATGACGTTCCATTGCCGCCATCTTGCTACACCCCGCACTCCTCCATAGTAAGGATACACTGAGAAGGGGAAAGCGGACATCTTGTTACACCCACCGGAGTTTTGCATTTTACACTTATTTGTAACAGTAAACTAAGTTTATATAGTGAAATACAGGACTTAGAACTACGTCTGACTGGTTAGATGTTGAATTTTGAAAGCAGCGAACTTCTGTCAGATTAGCAAACCTATGACATAAGCAGGCTTGAGGCTGCTTTTAAAATTCAACATCTAACGAGTCAGACGGAATTGTAAGTCCTGCATTTCACTAGATAAACTCACTTTACTGCTAAAAATAAGTGTAAAATGCAAGACTCCGGTGGGTGTAAGAAGATGTCCACTTTCCCCCTTCTCAGTGTATCCTTACTATGGAGAAGTGCGGGGTGTAGCAAGATGGTGGCGACGGAACGTCACTTCCGTGGCGGTTTTAGTGTGCTCTTTTGTCCTAAAACTGTTGGAACGCATATGGCGGCGTCGCGCTTGCGCACTGCAGCGGGTAGCCAAATGTGATGGGTCGCCATATGTGACGAAACAGTGGCACATTAATGAGCTAATCTCTCCGTCATTCTGCTCTCCCCTCCTATCAGCATGCTTCTTGTCGCAGCACAAGAACTCAATGGCTGCTCCTACCTCTCACACTCCAACTCTGCTGTACAAACTACATGAGGCTGGTACCAGGTCACATTCAGGTACTTACATTTAAAAACTCCATTTAGTGATGTATTAATGAATATAGAGCTTTATTATTATTATTTTGTGTCTTTTTTTTTTTTTTAATCGGTCTAGAGTTCAACTTTAAAAACGCACTTCAAGCTGTACTTAGTGAAAGAATAAAGGTTTTAAAATTGCAAGACGGAGGTGTAATTAAAGACCTGGGATAACCATTCTACTTCCTAGCAGCTGCTGAAGAACTACAAGTCCCAGCAAGCAGGTACCTGAGTCTTATTGTGGCTTAAAGTGTTAGTAAAATTAGGACCCTGCATTCAACATGTCTGGTCTCCCACAGTACACAGAACATGGAAATGCGATTATTTTAGTAAATATAAACTGCTAAATACCTTTTCCCATCAGCAGTATATAGCAGTCGTGTGTATAGCAGTCTCTGCTTAAAACTTGTAGGAGGGGTTTTCATTCTCCCCAGATCCTCTGTCTGGACAGTGCTGATCACATGCACTCACCCAAGAGAAAAAAAAAAAAAAAAAACTAGCAATACACACCAAACTGAGCATGTGCAGCCTGACTCCTAATGCTCTGTTCTATCAATAGATTGGTTGGAGTCAGTTAAAGACGGGGAGGATCAGAGAGACTAGATCACACAGCCTTTATACACAATGCAGAGGTTTAACCCCTATGGTTCCACAGAGAGTACAACAAGCATGTTTTACTTCATATACAGACTGATTTTACAGGTGTGGGTTTAGTAACACTTTAACCACTTCCGGACCGCTGCACGCCGATATACATCCTAACTTTGAAGAGGGATATCTTTGTTATGGCAGCAGTTAGCCGCCATAACCCTGGTATCCTCTTCTTCGGCGAGCAGTTCGGTTTCCGATAATAATGGTCTCTGCAGCGGATTCGCTGTGAGATCACTTTTATCGGCGGCGTGAGAGGGGCCCCCCTCCAGACGCGCTCCGGTTCCCTCCACCGCTTACTGGAGCCGTCGGTAGCAGCGGAGGCGATTGGATGCTTGTCCTTCCCGGGTATGGAGACGAGTGAGGGGAAGATGGCCCCCATCCGTCTCCATACCATTGCAGGGCGGAAGCGATATCAAAATATAGCTCTTATAACCATAGCTCTTGAAGGGCCTTTTTTTTTTTTTTTTTTTAATTGCATTTTAGTGTATATATGAGACAGTGAGGGGGAACAGGAAGTGGCGTAAATAACCACAGATTCTGCAGCTATCTATGCCGGAAGTGTGTACAGATACCTGTAATATACAGGTATCTGCACCCCCTCCCCCCTGAAAGGTGCCAACTGTGACACAGGAGGGGGGGAGGAATCCGATGAGTGGAAGTTCCACTTTTGGGTGAAACTCCACGTAAAGAGGTCCTGTCATGCTTTTTTCTATTACAAGGGATGTTAACATTCCTTGTAATAGGAATAAAAGTGACACCATTTTATTTTTTTTAGAACAGTGAAAAAATAAAAAAAAATGTTTAAACGCGCCCCGTCCCGCCGAGCTCGCGTGCAGAAGCGAACACATACGTGAGTAGTGCCCGCATATGAAAACTGTGTTCAAACCACACATGTGAGGCATAGCCGTTTGGTAGGGCGAGAGCAATAATTCTAGCCCTAGACCTCCTCTGTAACTCAAAACATGCAACCTGTAGAAATTTTTAAACGTCGCCTATGGAGATTTTTAAGGGTAAACGTTTGTCGCCATTCCACGAGCGGGCGCAATTTTGAAGCGTGACATGTTGGGTATCAATTTACTCGTCGTAACATTATCTTTCACAATATAAAAAAAAATTGGACTAACTTTACTGTTGTCATATTTTTAAATTTAATTTCCAAAAAAAGTGCGTTTGTAAGACCACTGCATAAATACGGTGTGACAGAAAGAATTGCAACGACCGCCATTTTATTCTCTAGGGCATTAGAAAAAAATGTATAATGTTTGGAGTTCCTAAAAAATTTCTAGCAAAAAAAACAGTTTTTAACTTGTAAACAACAAATCTCAGAAAGAGGCTCGGTCCTTAAGCGGTTAAACACACCGATTCGCAGCTCAAATGGACTCACCTTCATGGTATTTGACAGGTCCGTCTGGTAGTATCGGTCCTGATGGGCGTTTGCAGCAGCCAGAGTGAGGAGATAGTCGTTGCGGGCATGAGTGGCCTTGGCATTACACTCTTGTCTCCGGGCTTTTAACTGAACAGAGAAAAAAAAAGTTAGTTGCATGGGTAAAGGAATGCGGTATTAAAGCATATATTTACAGAGAGTCTATAAAAGAACTCAATGGTTGCTCCTACCTCTCTCACTCCAACTCTGCTGTACAAACTACATGAGGCTGGTACCAGGTCACATTCAGGTACTTACATTTAATGATGTATAATGATGTATAATGATGTATTAATGAATATAGAGCTTTATTATTATTATTTTGTGTCTTTTTTTTTTTGTTGCATGGGTAAAGGAATGCGGTATTAAAGCATATATGTACAGAGAGTCTATAAAATGTTCTTTTTAGTTTTGGTTGGAGTGGGGAACCCCTGTTAAGTTTTTTTTTATTGCTGTCTGTGTCTCTCCCCCCTCTCTAATGACCACTGTCACTAACACAGAATGTGATGGAAGTTGTCACCAGAGCAAGAGGCACTTTGGAGACTTGCTTCCACTTCCCGTTGTGCCTACAGGACAGAGACGGCCCCCAAATAGGACTAGGACAGCAAAAAACCCGATGGAGATTGTAACCCTTCCCTTCTCAATCCAAAACAAAAGATTTTTTTGGCTATGCATACACTAAGAATAATAGAAATTATTACTTGTAAACCCTTATACAAAAAAATATAGTAAAAAACAAAATTAGCAAGGATAGCACCCTACAAACACTATGAGAGCAGGGTTCCCACCTTTGCAAGACCGTAAGACCTCATTTAGACTTGCAGTTGGGCTGGATTTTTGACACCAGCCTCCCGCCCCCTTAACCTGCAATAAGCACTGGATGGGGGATGATGCCCGCAACAAAGTTTGCCTGCCGCGTTGCGATCAGCAGACGCCAAGCCCGCCGAACGCTATAGATTCCAGTCAATAGAGAATAACCACAAACACCCCGCAACTGCATGCAATGCACACGCTTTAAACTTAATTCTGCAGTTTTCAGTTGAGGATAAAGTGCTTTTGGTTAAAAGATGAAACTGGATAGGGTTGCCACCTCATCCCTTTAAACCCAAACTCATATGAATTACACAGGTTCTGAGGCTAATTAAATTCAGATAAGGCAACAAGTGAGTTTAATTACCACCTCAATCAGCCACAGAACCTGCGTAATTAATATGTGTTTGGGTTTAAAGGCATGAGGTGGCAACTCTAACCGGGGAGCAAACACAAGCACCAAACTAAGTGTAGCATATATGGTGGTTTATTCCAAGTAAGAAGACTGGTACTCACAAAAGGTAAAAAGACATCAAAGACATTGAGCACTGGGGTGTAGCAACATCAACGGAGCGGGACATCGAGGTGGCCTTTGCGGTGTGTAGACGTCGTAGAGCCGTGGAACGCACAGGGGGCCAATGATGACGTCACTTCCTGTTTGTGATGCACTGGTATAGGCCTTCTTCAGGCCACCTCGATGTCCCGCTCCGTTGATGTTGCTGCACCCCAGTGCTCAATGCCTTTGACGTCTTTACCTTTGTGAGTACCAGTCTTTTTATTTGGAATAAACCACCATATATGCTACACTTAGTTTGGCGCTTGTGTTTCCTCCCCAGTTGTTCCCAAAGCTGCTTCTTGCTTCTCACAGAGCTGCCTTTCAAGTCAAGCCCATGGTATGGACATTATGGACTAGTTTATTGATTTTATCTGATCTTGTCAGATCTTGCTAACATTGTCTCCATCAGAGTTCTGCCAGCTCATACTAGTGCTTGAAATTGTGGGCCAATTCCCCTTGTATTTTGTGGTTAAAAGATGAAAAGCAGCCCCTTTGCCACGATGGGCCCTTATTATTTAACAGCTAAGATGGTAAGCAGGCCAGTGAATGTGAGTTGTGGCTGTACCAAAGGTTTTGCATTATTTTTAAATACCTGCACTAATGTTTCAAAGTTCTGTCTGAGTCAATCCTTCCTCAGTGCAATCCCTCTCTCCCTGGCCACTGCACCCAAATTTATGAATGGCGCCTGACCGAGGAGCTCTGTACTAGGGTAGGCACAGCCTGATGGGGAGCCTAGAGACTAGTTCCCCATCAGATCTGCTTTCAACTGACACTGCACAGCAATGGGTAGATCCAAAGCCGCTATTCGGCCCCATTAGCGGCTTTTGTATCCGCCCACTGCCATGCTCTGTCAATCCAAGTTTAAGTAACCCTGATGGAGAACTAGTCAGCCAACCCAGAGACAAGTCATTTTCATGTTTGGGTAATGACATCCCCACTATTCCTGGCCCCCTTTGTTTACATTTACCTTTTGGATAGGGAGTCCCCCGGCTGACAGGTTAATGGGATCAGGGATACAGCACAGTGCAGGAAGCTGTCACATTAATGGCAGCTTTACAGCACAGACATGCCCCACTCTAAATACGGACACACCTCTGTATGCCAGCTCAGAAATGTTCTTAACCTCTTGCCACCCATGTAACACCTATGTGCATATATGGGCTTTAACACCAACACCCTGCACACAGGTGTCCATGGACAGCAGAGGTTTCTCTGCTGAGAGCATGCTCACTGTTTGTTCCTAGCACAGTGACTGAGCCGGCATAGACAGCTCTCGGTCTCTTGTCATGAGCAGGAGTGTTTCCGATCATGTGACCACTGTGACAGCCAATCACAGGGGTCTGGGAGCAGCTCAGTTTATATTCCGGCACAGTGCATGCACAGAAGTGACATCATCCCCTGCTAGCCAATGAAGATGGCTGCAGCCCACACCCGAAAGAAGCCGGTGCTGATGAGGGTCATTAGACCGTTGCAGGATCGGTAAGTATCTACCTGAATTTGCTGTATGTGTCAGTATTGTTACAGACACTGGTACAAAAGCTTGCCTGAATCATGCACAGGTATTTCTTAAAGGAGAAATATTAACATGCAAAAAACAAACCTACATACGCACTTCCCTGCAGCAGCTGTCCCCCGACAGTCCAAGAACTGAGTGATCACATGATCGCTGATCGCTCATTTCTCAGTCTGCTCAGAAGCTGAGTGCAGTGACTGTTAGCCATCGCTCTGTGCCCCTTTAGCACTCACTGGAGGACTTGGGCAGGGGGTGGGAGGTGCTGCTTCAGGCTCACAGCCTCATGCGGAGAGGCTGCACCAGCTGACGATCAGGCATCTGGGTGGATCCCGACATTATTGTTGGAATCCCTCTAGAGTCAGGAGCGACTCTGTGACATCAGCCAAAAAGGGGCATTAAAGCACTCCTGTGACCCAGGAGAGAAGTATGACCAAAAAAAGCTTTGGCCATACTTCTCTTTTATGAAAACTACTGCCAGAAATACTTTATAATTTTATTGAATTCCCCTGTCAGTTTGACACAGCCCCTGAGTGGGTGAGTCTGCTGTTCTATATTTCCTTGAAAAATCAATATGTTGAAATAGAAAAGAAGAAAGCAGGATTGACACATTAACATTGACCTACACATAACACACTCGTTTGTAGCATGCGATCGGTCTTGCTGATATTTACTGCAATGGAAAATAAATGTGCTGCAATACCAATAACTGTCACCTGGGGGATAAAGAGCAGATTCTGGTGTAAACAGAGCTGCAGCCCCAGTAGAAACGCGCTGTGATGGAGGAGGTAAGCTCTGTACTGGTCCTTCCAATGTTAAAAGTTTTATGGAACTATTATAGTTAACGTGGACCTTGCAGTTCAGGCAATTATTCAATGTAGCCCCCTTCCTCCAACACGGCACAAAAAAGAACCTGTGGTGGGAAAGACAGCTAAATACAAACGTTTCCCCAACTTTAGTGCGGGGGGGTGTTGTAATGCTCCTGCTGAGAGATGTAGAAAAATGACGAGCAGCCCAAATCTTGTGAGAAGATGCTGCAGCCCAATGAAAGATTGCTTTCCCATGAGATTTGGGGGTACCCAACATTTTCCGAGATCTCCCCCTATGGGATCTCTCTGATGTCACCCTTGACTGGGTCCACAGGAGAAAGACAGGGGAAAGTTAAAGCGGAGAACCACCCAAAAAAGGGAGCTCCTCTTGTCTGCCCCCCCCTGCCACATTTGGCACTTTACGAGGGGGGGGGGGGGGGGACACCTGGTTTTGACAGGTACCACACCCAATTCTGGTTCAGTTTTCCGCGGTGAACTGAGCCCAGGAGTTCGCCCCCCTCCTTCTCCTGCAGTCTTCTGGGACACTTCACAGGTCCCAGAAGACTGTGGCCCATTCATAAAGCGCAACACGTTTCGCCCATGCACAGTAGTAAACTGCTTGTAAAGCCGCAAAGCTTCACTGCCGGTTTCCCTTAGTCAGGATGGTGGTGCCAGTCCCCGATAGCCGATCAAAGAATCCGCTTGGGTGAGGACACCGCTGGATGCCTGGACAGGTAAATGCCCCAATGTTAAAAGTCAGCAGCTACAGAATTTTCTTTTTTTTTGGGGGGGGGGTAGAGCCTGGAGCTCATCTTTAAGGATCCAACTCCCCCCTCCCCCAACAGTTTTTTGTGCACCTTCAATAACTGAGGTTCAAAGTCAGCTTAAAGTGGAGCTCCACCCCATGGAAGCTCCACTTGTTTGCACCCTCCCCCCTCCACTGCCACATTTGGCACTTTTTGGGGGGGAGCGGATACCTGTCAAAACCAGGTACCCGCTCCCATTTCCGAGTAAGATTGTGGCGATCCATGGAATTTCTGGCCCCTCCTCCCCCCTACTGCCTTCTGGGAGACACACAGGTCCTGGAAAACAGCGGGACCATTCAGATAGCGCAACGCGACTCATGCACGCGAAGTAGGAAACAGGCTGTGAAGCCGCAAGGCTTCATTTTCGGTTTCCCTTAGCAAGGATGCCAGCGCCTGTACCCAAAGCTGACTGACAAATCGGCTAGGGGTGCCGACATTGCGGGATACCTGGACAGGCAAGTGCCCTTATATTAAAAGTCAGCAGTATTTGTAGCTGCGGATTTAAATTTTTTTTAACACAGGCTTGAACTCCGATGTAAGTGCTCTTGCATATGGGAAGACTAGGCCTGTTCAGCCAACTGCCGTGTTTTTTCTCAGCCCAGGTGCAGCAAACACCCTTCCAATGACATGAATGGCTGTGCTTTACTGTACTCATGTATACGGTGATGATATTGTAAACATAAGCAAAGCATACAGGTGAAAGCAAAAATTAGAACATTTAAAAAATATGTTTTGCTAACGCCCATATGCTGTACACACGTTTATGATAGCACCACCATGTGCACAGGAACAGCAGCCCACAGGAACAGCAGCCCACAGGCATCCACATCAATGACAAGCTGTACGCTGCCTGGGCAGAGGAAATACGCCAGCAGGTAAACTGAATGGGCTTAGCCGGTCTGTGTGCAAGCATTCTGAAAGTGTACCCAAAGCCAATCTTCTTTCTCTACCTTTTCTTTGGAGTGAGAAAGAAGGGAGATTTTAGCTTTATTTCTGTTGCAGCTCCTGGAAAGGAGGTGAAGAGAATCTTCCATTGAGAGGCAGCACAATTTTTTTTTTTAAATGAACGTTTAGAAGCATTTTAAGGCTGATTCTATCCCCATGCTCCTGTGTTCTTTCACTGTTTCCATAGCAATGCAGCAAGGGGCCGCCGTACAGAAGAGGAGTTCAATATCTCCCTCCCCAAAATAACCTAAAAATGTGACAAGGGCCATGCTCACCTTTCTTACCCACATCCTTCACAGCATATCATTTTCTCCAACATTACAGAGAGTCTAATATGCTAGTACAGGAAAACCGAAGATTGGTAAATTGTTACCAAATCTATCTGAAGCTGTATAAGTTGAGTTAAAGTGATAGTAAAACACACTGTTTAATTTAAATCGTCCCTTCTATTTCTGTATATGGATGATGGTTCTGTAATTATTTTAATAAAAAAAAAAAAAAAAAGAAAAAAAACAACAACATCTAAGTACCTTTTTCCTAATCAATATACAGCTGTCACATGACCCAGATCTCTCCCAACCTGCCTGCAGGGAAACATAAGCAGGAGGAGCTTCTAGTCCTCTGCAGCTGGTCACATGATAAAAAAAAATTAAATAAAAAACAGCGTTTGGAATACACAGTAAAAATAATAACAATAATAAACTGTTTTAAATTGTCATACATACAATATATTATATGAAATTAATTAAATTTTTTTGGCAATGACATAGTGTGGGCAGATTTCTGCCAGTCACAGGCTGCGTCTTGCCCCTTCAGCCCATGTGTCTTAGAATAGGAGGGAGGTGAAGCCTCCATTAATCTACATGTAATATCCTGCACCCATTGTGTTTAGCTGGTTAGTGGACATGGAGGAGGGAGGAGGGACTGGCCTGTCATTTACCACTGTGTATACACCCACATGTGTGACTTTATAGTCACATGGGCTGCTCATATGTGATAGGGAAGAAATGCTCAGTATAGAAACTCACTGAAAACTGAGCGTGTGCAGAGTTGCCACCACAGCTGCAAAATTCCTAGCTGAATTGGGGACATGAACAGAAGGTGGAGATAGAGAGCAGCTAAATCAACCAGGTTTTTTGCAGAATACAGAAAACAAATCTCATAGTAATGAGCAAGTATGAACAGCAGGTAATATACACCATTTATAGTTTTTTTTTTTTTTTATGATGTGGGTTTAATGACACTTTAAAGAGTAACTCCACTTTTGTCGAGATAAAAAAAACATTCCCCCTCTAGGGGATCTCTGTACATTGCAAGGATTATAACAACCTTTATTGCAGATTCCTACCTTTTGTTATTCTGAAGTAATCCCTGTATGAGCCTCAGTGCTGAGTGGGTCTAATGGGAGTGGTTTCATAATTATCTATCAGGTGTGCACCTGCAGGGCACTAATGAGGAAAGGTGCTGGGCCTGCATCCCTTTAGACATGTTCCTATTGGAAATATCTCACCAAAAATGACATTTTTGTTGCAGGGGATGCCTGAAATCTGACTTGTATCTTAGGCAGACTTATGGGAAAATTGGTGAGCCAATCACACAAGCAGTAAATTATGTTTCTGGGGAGTGGTCAGTACACACTCTGTGTACAGAACAACTCCAGGTAGCCATATTGCAATGCATTCTCGGAAAATTACAGCGGCTGCAGATCGAAAAGGAAAGGTAATTTTTAATAACATTCAATTACAATATGACTTGAGTCACAATTGTATACACTATATTATTTTTTCTTTATTTGCTATATTTTTCCCCCACGAAAATGGAGTTACCCTTTAAGAGATTGTAATATGTATAATGATCAATTAATCTGCAATTATTTCAATACTGCAAAGAAGCTGAACTGTATGAAGACCAGAGGATGTGCAAAAATGTCTTCTATATTTAAAGGGGATATTTATCAAACAAATTAGTGACGGAATTCGCAAATCAGGCTGCATCTCTAACAGCAAAGGCTCTGCAACAGATTTACAGACTTGTGTTTCTGTATTCCTGGGCAGCTGAGTGCGATAGTCTGCAAAAGTTCAAAGACAGATTTCCACTTCAAACATCTGTATAATCAATATGTGGTCAGGGTCAGGTTTCATTTAGCAAGAAAAAGGGGGGGGATATATATAACTCACTTTGGCTGTAATCTTGTAATAAATCTGTTAGGTCAATCCAAGGTGAATAGCACTGCTCCAAGACATTAGACATCCCTTGTTCTCCACGGAAATGCCAGGTGCCAGCCAAGGAGCCTGTCCTCCCTGCTAGTACCATGACCACAATGAATTGAAGGCCGCACACCTAGATCTACATTATTTGTAGATAAAACTTTATTCAGCCATAGACAGCAGCAAGTCCCCGCCTGGGAACTGCCCCTCTAAATCATTTAATCTTGACTGGCTTAATCATGGGGCAAGGGGGGTGCCCATTATACAAACCAATCAATAAAAACTAACACAGACAGGCCTTGGATATTCTTAAAGGGGCATGCGTGTTGTAATATCATCACATCCCCACCACTCACCTAAAACTCTCCTATACTACCTAAACGCTGATGGTCTTTTAACTAGTATGAAAGAGTTATAGGTGGTTGGTTGGAGCATGATGATAATGTAACATTCATGCCCCTTTAAAAAAAATTGAAAGCTTGTCTATGTCGTTGTTTTTTACCTAATTGGTGTATATAATTGGACCCCCCCCTCAGTTACTTCTTTCTCTATGAATATAAAAAGTACAATTCATGTGCACAAAAATTAAAAGTCAGTAGTCACCAATACTGTAGCTGCTGAGTTTTAATAAACACTGGCTTACCAGTCCAAGGACCCAGTGTGGTCATCATCCAGGCAGTCTTCGGGTCCCTGGTACCGCCATATTTACAGTACATAGTTGGTGAGGTTGAAAAAAAAAAGACACAAGTCTAACCTGTGTGTGTGCCTTTATGTTAATAGTACATGGTATATATCCCTGTATATTGTGGTTGTTTAGGTGCCCATCTAAAAGTGTTTTGAAATTATCGATGCCCGCCCCCCCCGCTGAAACCACTGCTTGTGGAAGACAATTCCACATCCTTACCGCTCTTACAGTAAAAAAACCCTCCACGCAGTTTAAGGTCAAACCGCTTCTATTCTAATTTTAGTGAATGGCCGCGTGTCTTTTTAAATTCCCTTTCGTGGAAAAGTTTTATCCCTATTGTGGGGTCACCAGTACGGTATTTGTATATTGTAATCATATCCCCTCTCAAGCGTCTCTTCTCCAGAGAGAACAAGTTCAATGCTCATAACCTTTCCCCATAACTAAGATCCTCCAGTCCCTTTATTAGTTCTGCTGCCCTTCTCTGGACCCTCTCCATTTCCAGTACATCCTTCCTGAGGACTGGTGCACAGAACGGGACAGCATACTCTAGGTGAGGTCGGACCAGAGTCTTGTAGAGCGGGAGAAATATCGCTTTATCTCTGGAGTTAATGCCCTTTTTAATGCATGCCAAGATTCTCTTGGCTTTGCTTGCAGCAGCCTGGCATTGCATCTTGCTTACTACGGCTTCACAGCCGGCCCTCCACTGTGCATGCGCGAAACCTGCAGTCTCCTGGGACATGTTGCATCAAGAAGGGTGGAAAGAAGAGGAAAAGCAGAACAACCCCTTTTAGGAGATGTTCCACAATAAAGTGGAAGTAAACCCTCCTATCGTTTTCTGCCTAGGAAGCTGCCATCTTGGCTTTTGTTTAATCTTCAACTGCCATGATGCTGCACATGTGATCCGTTATGACACCAGCCATTGGATGATTTGACAGTTTGGTTGAGAGCACAACCAATGTGGTAGTTACATTTCTGGCACATGCCGGGAATTTAACTTTTTTATGAAAAAGTTAAATTGATGGGTTTACTTCCATTTTAGACGCGCGAGTCGAGGTTCCTTGGCAGGGATCTGCTGCTGGCTGTCTATAGCTAAATAAAGTTTTATCTACAAATGGCACCATCAGTGTTCAGCCTTTGATTCACTGCAGTTCTTGTAAAAGAAAAAAAAAAAAAAAAGTTTCACAATGCATCTCACTGCTCCTGTATAGCGTTGCTTTGCCTGGCAACAAGATTGGTAAATATCCCCCAAAGTGTTTTACCGGAACTGACTAGAAGGTCTCACAGTCACCCAATCAGAATCAAGCTTGCCCCAGAAAATGAGAGATGAAAAATGAAATCTAGAATTGGACCTGTGCCGTAACGTGATGAAAAATATTGGTATTACTTACCGTAGGAAACCTATTAGGCAACCACATGGATTTTGCAGGGGGTAAAGAAAAAAAAGAAGCACTTCAGTAAATTCAACATCTACAGACAATTACCTTCACGTTGGCCTTCTGTAAACTTATTCTTGATTGGAACAAACTAAGTTTGGATCTGTAAAGAGGGAAAAAAAAAAAAACACACCATGAAAGGTTCAGCAGGATGCAAAGTGTGAAGTCATGGATCAAAGAGAGAAAAAACAAAAATCACAGAGGACACGCCAGACGCACCTACAGCAGATCTGATTAAGCAGAAAGACTCCAGAACCATACTTTGGGTACTAAACAGAATCCCAGGGATATTTCACAGCGGGTAAAGTGCTTCACTAACAAAATCTTTGATTTAAGTTTAAAAAAAAAAAAAAAAAAATAAAGTAGGAAAGGTTCTTTTATTACAGGCTTTTATATACTACTGACAATTTACACAGTGCTTGTACATTCACGTCAGTCCCTACCATCAAAGAGCTTACAATCTAAGGTCACAATCTCACATGCATACATACATGCAGACACATACTAGGCTCAATTTAAACTGGAGCCATCTAAATTGCCTACAACTAAAGGCAAAACGTATTCTTTTAGTTGGACAGAGGGATTAGAATGCTTGTCAGTTTCTATCGCTGTGTGGGTCCCCGTTAGCGAGATACACCCTCCCTATTTGTCCTTTCCACGATTATCATTGAAAGTAAAAAAAAAAAATAAAAAAAAACCAAAACAAATTTTGTGTTGTCCCCAAAAAAGTAATAAGAGGGGAAATCTTCCAAAGGGGACACTATGGGGGTTATTTGCTAAAGGCAAATCCACTTTGCACTACAAGTGCAAAGTGCACTTGAAATTGCACTGAAAGTGCACTTGGAAGTGCTGTCGCTGTAGATCCGAGGGGGATATGCAAGGAAAATAAAAAAACAGCATTTTAGCTTGCACGTGATTGGATAATAAAACCAGCAGAGCTTCCACTCATTTCAGATCTACTCCATAGATTTATAGCAACTGCACTTCCAAGTGCACTTTCAGTGCAATTTTAAGTGCACTTTGCACTTGTAGTGCAAAGTGGATTTGCCTTTTGTAAATAACCCCCTATGTCTGGTGACCTTGAATTTTCTTAATTTGCAGGGATTTCCTGTCACTTCCTGTTTGGCTATGGGACAGGAAGTGAAGAGAAATCTCCACAATGGGACACATATGGTAATAACCTTCCCTTAAAGATGAACTGTAATTTACTCACATAGATTGTAATAAAAACATCTTTGCCATTCTGAAGCTTCCCTCCAACCACTTTGCATATTATTTTATATATACTGTGATTCTGTATTTGCCAAATATGCTGCAGATATCTCCCTCCACCAAGTCTGGCTGCAGCCATTTTATTTGTGGGCAGCTGAAGCTGCTGCCTGTTCACTTCCTGGATTTACACAGAGGCACACCTCCAGCTATGCAGCTATCATTGGCCCTCTTATGACTCATCCCCCCTCCCTTCCTGGCAAAATCTCACGAGAGTTAGAGGGGGGGCTGTGCATGAGGTCATAAGCCTAGGCTTTTTACCAGACAAGAAACAGGAAGTGGGCTGTATAAGGTATTTACTGGTAGAAAAAAAAAGTTTTACTATCCAAAGTTAAAACAACAAGGGCAGAAGATGTAATAGATGGAAAGTTGAAAAAAAAGAGTTTGGCCTATAGTTCTACTTTAACCTACCAGCATGTCTTTGGAGTGTGGGAGGAAACGACAAGTCCAGGGAGAACATGCAGTGTCCTGGCTGGGAGTAGAAACAAGGACACTAGTGCTGAAGTGTTAACCACTAGCCAACTTTACTGCCCCGTTAGGTTTGTTTTTACTGTTAAGGTGTCCACATTGGAAGATTTCCCCATCTCCTATACAACTGAATGATTTTTGTATTCATATCACCATCTGTCCTGGTAAAGTGGTCAAAAAGAGTGAATTTTGTCAATTAAAAATTGTATGTAAACACGAATAATTTTCCCACCAATGTAAGGGACATTCTTCCCACTGGCCACCAATGTAAGGGACATTCTTCTCACTGATCACCAATGTAAGGAACATTCTTCTCACTGATCACCAATGTAAGGAGCATTCTTCCCACTGATCACCAATGTAAGAGACATTCTTCTCACTGACCACCAATGTAAGGAACATTCTTCTCACTGACCACCAATGTAAGGAACATTCTTCTCACTGATCACCAATGTAATGAACATTCTTCCCACTGATCACCAATGTAAGGAGCATTCTTCCAAATGATCACCAATGTAAGGAACATTCTTTCCACTGACCACCAATGTAAAGGACATTCTTCCCACTGATCACCAATGTAAGGAGCATTCTTCCCATTGATCACCAATGTAAGGAACATTCTTCCCACTGATCACCAATGTAAGGGACATTCTTCCCACTGATCACCAATGTAAGGAGCATTCTTCCCATTGATCACCAATGTAAGGGACATTCTTCTCACTGATCACCAATGTAAGGAACATTCTTCTCACTGATCACCAATGTAAGTAACATTCTTCTCACTGATCACCAATGTAAGGAACATTCTTCCCACTGATCACCAATGTAAGGAGCATTCTTCTCACTGATCACCAATGTAAGGAACATTCTTCCCACTGATCACCAATGTAAGGAACATTCTTCTCACTGATCACCAATGTAAGGAACATTCTTCCCACTGATCACCAATGTAAGGAACATTCTTCTCACTGATCACCAATGTAAAAGAGGCATTTTTCCACCCATTCTTCTAGCAGGGGTTTCCTGAGACCTGAAAAGTATTTTAGTTCCTCTGGGGTAAAAAGGTTGAGAGAGGCTGCTCAAAGGGGAGAGTACCTTAGTCCTTACAATCCTTCTGTCTCTCTGCTTAAGAAATGCTGAGATGCACATAAGGTGTGCATTGCATTTATTGCGTCAGTCCACCTGTACTGTGAAAAGGAACAGTAAAGTGCAACAACTGCATAGCAGGAAGCACAGCCTATGTAAGGTGCAAATATGGATTTCACTATGTACATACAAAATTACAAGTCATACATTTGAACAAGATTTTTTTTTTTTTAAAGCATTCACACGATGATAAGATTCACATCAAGCAGATCTCCTTTACAAGTACAGTATATCTAATAAAGCATTGGACAGACTATGCACTCCTTTTCACTCTGTTCTTAGCTTCGATTGATAGCTTGAAAAGTGTTTAAACTCCAAAAAAAAAACAAAAAAAAAAAAACATATTACACTTTCATCCTGCATAGGCATTAAGAATGTCCCGGCACAATGTACTATACTTAGGAGGAGATGCAACAAGATCAAGGCACCTCTACATTTTTATTCTACAAATCCCCTGATTAGCCAACATTCCATAATACAATCCTCAATCTCCGGAACACATTCTATTTCCACAGCAGATGCTCTGCCAGTGTAACCAGAATGCACATGGCCAAATCTGAGATAATCCCGCGTCCTTTCACATAGGCGTTGCTAATCCCGTGTGGGTTCACCCAGAGAGCATACTGACAGCAAGCCTATGCTCAGACAACTATGCCGGCTGGCATAGTTAGAGACAGACCGGCGAATAGCATGTTTAGGCACTGACCATTACCGGCAGCCTCCACAAATATCTGTTTTGGTTCCCTTTATGGTCCATTTTTATCTACGCATGGCGTTGGGATACACCAACACATGCATAAGCACATTTCACGCATTGCAGTGCTAATAATTTTGAATGCCACCCCAATACACAAGGTGAAGCACGTGCATTACAGCATGCCCAATTGTTGGTCCATTTTGGCGTGTTGGCAGCCTATTGATTTAAATGGGCTGCCTTCATGCACATGTGACATAGTTACATAGTAGGTGAGGTTGAAAAAAGACACAAGTCCATCAAGTCCAACCTGTGTGTGATTATGAATAAGACACAATAACACACCGCACAAATGTAAATGGCCCCTAATGCTTGCAATGGCTTCATTTCATATACACAATTCCTCGACTCCAGTCTGGCTCACTGCACACACTATATACAGTTGTGCTCAAAAGTTTACATACCCTGACAGAATTTATGATTTCTTGGCCATTTTTCAGAGAATATGAATGATAACACAAAAACATTTCTTTCACTCATGGTTAGTGTTTGGCTGAAGCCATTTATTATCATCAGTCAACAGTGTTTACTCTTTTTAAATCATAATGGCAACAAAAACTACCCAAATGACCCTGATCAAAAGTTTACATACCCTGGTGATTTTGGCCTGATAACATGCACACAAGTTGACACAAAGGGGTTTGAATGGCTATTAAAGGGAACCATCCTCACCTGTGATCTGTTTGCTTGTAATTAGTGTGTGTGTATAAAAGGTCAATGAGTTTCTGGACTCCTGACAGACCCTTGCATCTTTCATCCAGTGCTGCACTGACGTTTCTGGATTCTGAGCCATGGGGAAAGCAAAAGAATTGTCAAAGGATCTGCAGGAAAAGGTAGTTGAACTGTATAGAACAGGAAAGGGATATAAAAAGATATCCAAGGAATTGAGAATGCCAATCAGCAGTGTTCAAACTGTAATCAAGAAGTGGAAAATGAGGAGTTCTGTTGAAACCCAACCACGGTCAGGTAGACCAACTAAAATTTCAGCCACAACTGCCAGGAAAATTGTTCGGGTTGTAAAGAAAAACCCACAAATAACTTCAGGTGAAATACAGGACTCTCTGAAAACATGTGGTGTGGCTGTTTCAAGATGCACAATAAGGAGACACTTGAAGAAAGATGGGCTGCATGGTCGAGCCGCCAGGAGAAAGTCATTACTACGCAAATTCCACAAAGTATCCCGCTTACAATACGCCAAACAGCACAGAGAAAAGCCTCAAACCTTCTGGCACAAAGTCATTTGGAGTGATGAGACCAAAATTTCGCTTTTTGGCCAAAACCATAAATACTACATTTGGAGATGAGTCAACAAGGCCTATGATGAAAGGTACACCATTCCTATATGGAGGTGGATTGCTGATGTTTTGGGGACGTGTGAGCTACAAAGGCACAGGAAATTTGGTCAAAATTGATGGCAAGATAAATGCAGTATGTTATCAAAAAATACTGGAGGAACATTTGCATTCATCAGCCAGGAAGCTGCGCATGGGACATACTTGGACATTCCAACATGACAATGATCCAAAACACAAGGCCAAGTCGACCTGTCATTGGCTACAGCAGAATAAAGTGAAGGTTCTGGAGTGGCCATCTCAGTCTCCTGACCTCAGTATCATTGAGCCACTCTGGGGAGATCTCAAACATGCAGTTCATGCAAGACAGCCCAAGAATTTACAGGAAGTGGAGGCTTTTTGCAAGAAGAATGGGCAGCTTTACCACCTGAGAAGATAAAGAGCCTCATCCACAAATACCACAAAAGACTTCAAGCTGTCATTGATGTTAAAGGGGGCAATACACGGTATTAAGAACTGGGGTATGTAAACTTTTGATCAGGGTCATTTGGGTAGTTTCTGTTACCATTATGATTTAAAAAGAATAAACACAGTTGATTGATAATAAATGGCTTCAGCTAAACACCATGAGTGAAAGAAAAGTTTTTGTGTTATCATTCATATTCTCTGAAAAATGGCCAAGAAATCAAATTCTGCCAGGGTATGTAAACTTATGAGCATAACTGTATACAGCTGTCAGTCTGGGAAAGGGAAGCCATTTTAAAAACTGGATAATAGACGTAAAGAGTCAGCTGTGGGTGCAAACTCCACTATATGCAGCCTTGTGTCATTGCACAGGTCATAAGTGGTCAAAGCTGGCCTCATCACTAATGATAGGTAAATCTCATATTTGGGGCTTTAAGTTCTCCCTACACCATTCTCCTGGGAGTCCAGGGTTCAGCAGTGCCAATAATTTATTATATTATAAACAGATGTCAATGCTTTTATTGCTCAACATTTTCGTTGTTCGTACAGTTGGGATAGCATTAATCGGCATGAAAATATAGCACTTTCAGGTGTGATAAGTAATAAAACTTTCTAGCGCTCGCTCTTGGAACGCCTTTGGTGGGGCCTCGAGTCAGAGTAAATCCTGCAAAGTCTGGCGCCATGCCTATAAAGATTTACATCCAGCCTGTAAATTACTGGAAGCCAATTTCCAGTGGTTCTCGCATAAATCACTTTATCAGGATAACCCATCCTTCCTGATCCCTTTGCACCAACAATTGTGTTGCAGAAATTGGCACAAGTAGTTTTTCAAATACTATAGAGCACATGTGTCAAACACAAGGCCCATTGGCCGAATCCGGCCATTTCCTGTGGCCCTCGCACCTCTCCTGCAGCTGTGGAATTCCTCTTGTGCAGCCATGAAAGGAGCTCATCTCGGCTCCCCCCTGGTCTCAGCAGTTGTTAGCAGAGAGGACAGAACTCCTTTAGATCCTGTACCTCTCTGTTCAGCCGCAGCAACCCCTCGTCTCCACCCCCAGTCTCAGCATTCAGCAGACTCTGGCAGCTGACTCCAGTCCTCTTCTAGTCCTCCTCCAGACACTGCACGTTCTGCTTCCCATCTCCACCCCCAGCACCTTACCAGCAGCAGCACAAGTTAAGCTGGGGTGCACTGTGATATAAGGGAGGGTGTGGGACTCTTCACGTCTGATGGTGGAGGGAATTCTTGACATCTGATGTAAGAGGGGGTAAGGTGCTCTGGACATCATATTGAACCCGGTGGCATGGCCTCAAAACTTATTTAGATTCTGCATTGAGAAAACTCGGCAACGTTTAGCAGCTGGTGTAAAAAAACAACATGGCAGCTGGTTGCTGTTTACCCCAGCTGCTGAGTGTTGTCATTCCATATACTTTAAAGCTGAACTCAAACTTTTGTTACACTTTCCATAGTTTGTGTGGGCCAAGCTGGCCCACACAAACTATGTGCCTCACTAACACGTGAGGCTGTGGATGTGCTGTATAAACTGTATGTAGCTGAGGCTCCATACAGCACTGTGTTCAGCGAGCCGAGACCTTCCTGTCTCATACCTGGAACACAACTGAGTCTGAGCGGCGCTCAGCCAATCAATGAAAAGGGTTGTATTCTAGCAATGAATACAAAGCTTCCTCTGATTGGCCGAGTCAGAGAGGCAGGCTGATGATGTCACAACCTCGAACGCTAATCAGAGGAAGCTTTGTATTCATTGATAGAATACATCGCATTCTATAATTGGCTGAACGCCCCTCAGATGTGTTCCGAGTATGAGACCGGAAGTCTTGGCTTGCACCCAGAACACAGTGTGGTGTGCTGTATATAGCCTCAGCTACATAAAGTTTATACCACACATCCAGTGACCTCACGCTCGTGAGGGACAGATCATTTGGGTCAGCTTGGAGTTCAGCCCTGATGAAGTAGATGGTGCGAGGTCCCGAAACGTGTTGACTATAACAACTATTATACAGTACATTGGGAATAAAACCTTATTTTGGACTCTTTGAACATTTCAGTGTAGTGCCTTGATCTTCAGACTCAAATATTATTTTCATATACAATTCTGAGTTTTCTGTGGCAGTTCCTCGGTTCACCAGTTGAACAGCTTTGCCAAATACACCAATAGCATTCTAAGGTCCCAGGGCTATCAATCTACCACTTGTGGAGGGTATATAGGATGGGTACTATGGACAAGGCCCTACTGACTTTGGTTAAGGCTGAGCCTTTTCTGGCACACAGGAGTAGAATCTGCTTCCTCTCCAGATAACAATGGAGATTTGAGACGAGACGGGCAAAGCTTGTGGATTCTACATGGCCTGGTGTGAGAATCAGATTCTATTACAGGAAACGAGGCCTTTGTCTCAGTGCGGCTGTGCTGATCCGAGATAGGGATGAATTCTTGCTCCGTGGTAATTGAAGGTATGCCCAAACTTTAAAAACCACCATAACTCTACCCTACAGATAGGGATCTACGGCATCCACATTCAGTAACACTTTCCTGACCACAAAGCAGTTAGCATCACAGGATATATATGTAGCAAGGGATAACATCATTTTTTTTCCCCCTAGGAAGCAGACTAAAGCCTACAAATGAGGACAGGAAACTATTATGTGTGTTTTCAGGAATGTACGATTATTATTGTAAAGGGCATTGGAAAAGAATGAGACACCCGTAGTTCTACATTTTTCATATAGAGCGACTGATTGAGCAGATAGCTGGCTTATAATGACCATAGTCAAAGCATAATTCACAGCTCCCAAGTTTCAATGTATTAAAGCAGGGGTCTCCAAACTTTCTAAACAAAGGGACAGTTTATTATCCTTCAGACATCAGAGGGTTCGGACTGTGGCCAGTAAGAGTAGAAAATGCCCTGGCATTGGTAACCATGTCCCCACTGTTGGTGTCCACGGGAAGAGTAGTGCCCCCACCGTTGGTGTCCGCGGGAAGAGTAGTGCCCCCACCGTTGGTGTCCGCGGGAAGAGTAGTGCCCCCACCGTTGGTGTGCGCGGGAAGAGTAGTGCCCCCACCGTTGGTGTGCGCGGGAAGAGTAGTGCCCCCACCGTTGGTGTGCGCGGGAAGAGTAGTGCCCCCACCGTTGGTGTGCGCGGGAAGAGTAGTGCCCCCACCGTTGGTGTGCGCGGGAAGAGTAGTGCCCCCACCGTTGGTGTGCGCGGGAAGAGTAGTGCCCCCACCGTTGGTGTGCGCGGGAAGAGTAGTGCCCCCACCGTTGGTGTGCGCGGGAAGAGTAGTGCCCCCACCGTTGGTGTGCGCGGGAAGAGTAGTGCCCCCACCGTTGGTGTGCGCGGGAAGAGTAGTGCCCCCACCGTTGGTGTGCGCGGGAAGAGTAGTGCCCCCACCGTTGGTGTCCGCGGGAAGAGTAGTGCCCCCACCGTTGGTGTCCGCGGGAAGAGTAGTGCCCCCACCGTTGGTGTCCGCGGGAAGAGTAGTGCCCCCACCGTTGGTGTGCGCGGGAAGAGTAGTGCCCCCACCGTTGGTGTCCGCGGGAAGAGTAGTGCCCCCACCGTTGGTGTCCGCGGGAAGAATAGTGCCCCCACCGTTGGTGTCCGCGGGAAGAATAGTGCCCCCACCGTTGGTGTCCGCGGGAAGAATAGTGCCCCCACCCTTGGTGTCCGCGGGAAGAATAGTGCCCCCACCCTTGGTGTCCGCGGGAAGAATAGTGCCCCCACCCTTGGTGTCCGCGGGAAGAATAGTGCCCCCACCGTTGGTGTCCGCGGGAAGAATAGTGCCCCCACCCTTGGTGTCCGCGGGAAGAGTAGTGCCCCCACCCTTGGTGTCCGCGGGAAGAATAGTGCCCCCACCCTTGGTGTCCGTGGGAAGAATAGTGCCCCCACCCTTGGTGTCCGTGGGAAGAATAGTGCCCCCACCCTTGGTGTCCGTGGGAAGAATAGTGCCCCCACCCTTGGTGTCCGTGGGAAGAATAGTGCCCCCACCGTTGGTGTCCGTCGGAAGAATAGTGCCCCCACCCTTGGTGTCCGTGGGAAGAATAGTGCCCCCAACCTTGGTGCAAGTGGGAGGAATAGTGGCCCCACCCTTGGTGTCCGTGGGAGGAATAGTGGCCCCACCCTTGGTGTCCATGGAAGTAGTAGTGCCCCACCGCTAGTGTTCGTGGGAGAAATAGTGCCCCCCACCGTTGGTGTTCGTGGGATGAATAGCGAGCAAAGGGTCAAAGTTTGGAGACCACTATACTATAGTCATGGGATAAAAGTTCAATTTGATTGCCTGTGACAGTTACTACTTGCTGTGTCTGTTTTACCAGGAGATCCATCCTCTCTATTAGTGCTGATGACCACTGTCACGTGGACATAAAGTCACAAAAAAAAAAAAAATACTAATTTCACAACAAAAGAGGAAATCTTCCAAATGAGACCCCGATTCTAGGGAAGAGATTTCCCTTCATTTTGAAGCGATTCACTTTCACATCCTTACAAAGCAAAAGATCAAGGGTGTTCTCCATTCCCTACTTAATCCAAAACTTCAAAATAGAAGGTTTTGGCTAAAGATACAGTTTATACTAAGCAATGGGCACAAATCATTGTACTGTACCTTATCTCTGGAATTCCTCCTATGTGAGCGTACCTAGGCATTCCTGTACATACAACCTCAGGGTTGAACAGCTGCAATGTGAGATCTAAGGCACTGCTGCCTCTGCCTAGTTTCAGGAGTTTTGGTGATGCCACTAACTTTGCTGCTCACTGTCTTCCTTGCTGGAGGATCCGTATCGCTTGCAAGGCATAGAATGTGTATTTCCACCCTAAAGCTGGCCATATACTGATCGAAATTCAGCAGGTCCAGCAGGGACCAGCTGTCAAATGAGTGACTTCTGTTGACGGGACATGCTAGAAAATGTAACTTGATCAGCAGTTGGTCAGTGTGTTCTGACAGTGGCAGGTGTAACTTTGGTGCAGTTAACATCGAATGTTCAGACATGCGAGCCAGATGATGCAACCACCCTCTGACAAATTACGATGCAGACCGATGGATAATCCTGCAAGCATGGCCCAGGAGAATGGGCACACGCCAGCTTATCTGTGAAGGAACAGCAGGTGAACGAACCTTTGCATCCAATCCAAACAAGCATATGCTCCGTAAAATGGTTGCCCATGGCTGGCTGAGGGTGCCACAAACACATTATGCTTGCCTGACCTGGATGTTTTTTCTGACAATATTGGAAGGCGCTCAGTTTTAGGTTTTCCCTATAGACACGAGATTGTCACCCGACTGGTGATGATCTCATTTCTTTGAGTTATTTAACTCTCCTGCAATTGAGACTTGGACTGGAAAACATTAAACACATGCTGATAAGATTAATTACACTGAGCCTCTACTTAGCACACTTGGAATAATCTGGCATTGAAGTAGCTTACTTTTAATATTGGCTTTATTCAACAATCATTTACTAGATGAGGCTCACAATTTACTAATAGAACACTTGGGGGAAATTCATACCAAATGCAGGGGGACTGCATTGGGCGGCTATTCCAGCGCAGTCCCACCAAATACTAGACAAGGCAAAATGCCTGGTCTCCTACAGTATATGCCCGGTTCACGGCGGACAGGATGTGCTGAAAAAAGTAGTAATGCAGTACTTTTCATTTTTTTTTTCCAAGTGTAGGCCAGTCAAGTTCCTCCACCCGAAACTCGCTCATCTATGTCTTGATGGACCTTGCTTTGTGCACTGGTGCGCAGTTATGTTGGAACTGGAAGGGGCCATCCCCAAACTGTTCCCTCAAAGTTAAGAGCATGAGATTGTCCAAAATGTCTTGGTATGCTGACGCCTTAAGAGTTCCCTTCACTGGAACTAAGGGGCCAAGCCCAACCCCTGAAAAACAACCCCACACCATAATCCCTCCTCCACCAAATGATTTGGACCAGTGCACAAAACAAGGTTCATAAAGACATGGATGAGCGAGTTTGGGGTGGAGGAACTTGACTTGCCTGCACAGAGTCCTGACCTCAACCCAATAGAACACTTTTCGGATGAATTAGAGCGGAGACTGCGAGCTAGACCTTCTTGTCAAACATCAGAGGCTGACCTCACAAATGCGCTTCTGGAAGAATGGTCAAACATTCCCATAGACACACTCCTAAACCTTGTGGACGGCCTTCCCAGAAGAGTTGAAGCTGTTATAGCTGCAAAGGGTGGGCCAACTCAATATTGAACCCTACAGACTAAGACTGGGATGCCATTAAAATTCATGTGCGTGTAAAGACAGGTGTCCTGATACTTTTGGCAATATAGCATATATGTCTGTGCGATATCTCAATAAAGTTTGTTTAAAAAAAACAAACAAAAAAAATGGAAACAGTGCCACCTGCCAAGCTCAGCATTTCATCACTGCGCTGATCTCAGCAGAACTGCAGTGCAGCGGCTGGTGTAAACCAGCCTTTAACCCTGAACTCCGGGAACCATCTTTTGACTTGATTAAGAGGGCTTAGTAGTAGTTTACCTGACAGGCAGTAATTTAAAGTGATTGTAAAGGTTAGTTTAGCACAGAGGGGCCCCAAGGGTTTTGCACAGAGGGGCCCCAATCCTCCTATTCTGGGGTCTCCCAGGGGTGCTCCTGGCTCCCCCTCTTCTCGAGTGCCCCCACAGAGACCCGCATTCCCTGGGGACACTCATGTGGGCATGCTCCCGAGTCCTGCTGCATCCATTGACACAGACAGCAGGGCTCGCCCCCCCCCCCCCCCCGTGTCACTGGCTTTGATTGACAGCAGCGGGAGCCAATGCTCCTGTTGCTATGACCCGAGACAGCGGCTGCAGTTGTTCTGCTCATCCTCGTCGCTGGAACGATCAGGGTCAGGTAAGTAAAGGGGCAAGGGGCGGGGCTCTGGGGGGTGCAGAAGGTTTTTCACCCTAATGCGTAGAATGCATTAAGGTGAGGGTTAAAAACCACTTTAATGGATGCTTTCTTCCCAGAGCCTAAAATATTTCTTTCAGGTTTGCCAGGTAGCACAGCCTCAATTGTTCTACTCCCCCCCCCCCCCCCCCCCCTCCGTCAACATCAGTGCTACAGGTATGAGAGACACCAGTGCTGGTGTCATGTCTGTGCTTGCTCAATCACAAATTGCAGCCTACGACAATGCTATGGCCATGCTTTTTTGGGACCAAGCACAGACGTGGGTGGATAACACAACGCCAGGCCTAATAAAATACCCCATCTATGCTGGATCTTTTAGCCAGGAGCTGGCCGAAAAATCCAGTTAACAAAATGCTTGTTTTGGTGCAGTACACCTGTGTATATGGCATGTGTAGAAGCGTATGCATAGAACCTCCTCGATTCTAGCCCCTAGAATGAATTTAGATGCCTATGCACAAAATTGGATGCATTTATACACATGCATGCCTAAAGTATAACTAAAGGGAAAACTACTGTATTTATTGGCGTATAACACGGCTTTAATATCACTTTAAGCTTTGAAAAAAAAAAAAAAAGGAAGCCAGTTGCTTTCTATGCACAGCTGCACCAGATTTTTGCAAACTCCAGTTTTAGTAAATCAACCCCAATGTGTGCAGGCAGCCTTTAGAACCAGCAGCGGGAATCTACTAATTCCTGCTGTGTGCAGGCAGCCAGCAGTGAGAATCTACTAATTCCCGCTGTGTGCATGTAGCCTAAAACTTGCAGCAAAATGATCCTGAGCTAATGAGCTGATGGGTTCCAGCACTCCGTCCCAAGTGATTTCCACTCACACCTCGCTGGATGGAGTCCAGCGTGATCTCAGCTCTCTTCCGCAAGTCAGACACAGCCAAGCGCTGCCATGAATAATGATTGTGAATCTGGACGCATCTTCAGCTAATGTCATCAGACACAGGGAACTCACTTGGCATCGATGTCGGCTTTCTCCCGCATTGCATGTGCCATCTGCTCGGCCTCAAAGTACTTCTTCTTGGCCTTGGCTAAATCCTTCACTGTCTCCTGCAGCTCCATCTGGATCTTCATCAACTGGTCTACACACTGCGGAAACAAAAGAGGGACGTAGAATGTTTTAGCATCTGACCCCGCAGGACATTATCAGTTCCCTGTAAATTTTCACCCTTCTCAGCCAAATTGGGAGAACACCCATTTTATATTTGTTACAAGTTTCCATTCACATAGCAGAACTTTAAAGAGAAAATATTTAAAAATGGCTGCTTACCTTTTTAGTTGCTCTTTTCAGAAAAATTTGAAAAATCCTACTTAGCTTCCACCTTCTATAGAACGTTAACGTGGTTGTAAAGCCTGGAGGCTTCTAACCTTCATGCATTCTTCAGTATCCAGTTCCCCCTGCAGCCCCCCCCCCCCCCAATACTAACCTGAGCCCGATCCAGAACCAGCGATGTGCATGAGAGCGGCTGCTCTCCTGGGTCTCTGCCTCCTCATTGGCTAAGACACGGCAGCGGGAGCCAATGGCTGCCAATCACAGCCAGTGAGGAGGAGAGCGAGGGGGTGGGTTGAGCACCATTCTGTCTCACTTGTGCGACTTGAATGTTGTGCGATTTTGCCGCGACTTGAAGCAATGCCTGTGTCTATGGACTTTAAGTCGCATCAAAGTTGGACCAAAGTAGCGCAGGGACTGACTTGAAGACGCACAGATATGAAATGGTACTCATTGGAAATCATGCAAGTGGTGAGTCCGCTATAATTGAGCATTGGGTTGTGCCACATCCAATAATATAGAAAAGAAACAAAATCCCCTTGTGGTTGACTTTTAAGGCACAGAAATCGTTTGAGAAAAATTAATCTAGTTTGAAAAATGTTTATTCAATATAATAAGTACAAAATATAAAAAAAACACATAAAAAAGATACAATAGAACAAATTTACAGTGCTGTCATCACAACATAGTACAAGTAGTAAACCAGTAATTCTTGCACCCGACGCGTTACGGAGCACATATGTATCTCCTTCCTCAAGGGTATAATTAAGCGAGAATAATAAGTGTTATATACAGTGGGGATGGAAAGTAATCAGACCCCCCTTAAATTTTTCACTCTTTGTTATATCGCAGCCATTTGATAAAATCATTTAAGTTCATTTTTTTCCTCATTAACGTACACACAGCACCCCATATTGACAGAAAAACACAGAATTGTTGACAATTGACACCAACGTTTACCATCCAACCTGACAGAACTGGAGAGGATCTGCAAGGAGGAATGGCAGAGGATCCCCAAATCCAGGTGTGAAAAACTTGTTGTATCTTTCCCAAAAAGACTCATGGCTGTATTAGATCAAAAGGGTGCTTCTACTAAATACTGAGCAAAGGGTCTGAATACTTAGGACCATGTGATATTTCAGTTTTTCTTTTTTAATAAATCTGCAAAAATGTCAACAATTCTGTGTTTTTCTGTCAATATGGGGTGCTGTGTGTACATTAATGAGGAAAAAAAATGAACTTAAATGATTTTAGCAAATGGCTGCAATATAACAAAAAGTGAAAAATTTAAGGGGGTCTGAATACTTTCCGTCCCCACTGTATATTGAGATGATAACCCTTTAAGACCATGCAGATTAAAAACATATGATTGCAAAAAGATGTTCCCAGTTTGCTTGAGCCGGAGATCCAACACAAGTGGTGTGCCTCAAAAAGAGGGGTGCCTAGCCTGAAAAGCTGACCCAGTTCCCCCCACACATAAACCAGACCAGGAGGGGAGGCCAGGGGACCCACTGGAGCCAAAAAGAGGAAAAAAGACCCTGCCAATGGTGAGTAAGAACCACTTGAGTGTGCAAAGAACGTTATTAGTTATTTGTTATAGAGAGCACAGTCACAACTATTGAACTTGTGACCGTTCACTCCAGCATCCAGCACAAAACTCAAAGTTTTGTGAACGGTCACAAGTTCAATGAAATCCATAATAATAAAAAAAGAGGTGCTTTTATTAAATGTTTGCATTGAAGCCTGCAGAGCATTGCAACCATGATCAGTGTCCTGAGTGCAATGCACAGGCTCTTGCATTGTTTATATCCTAGCCTCAGGTGCTAACGGAGGTATGGACCTTTAGTCATGTGCTGACACTGAGTCCTTCAATGAATCCTTAAATCCCTGCGGTTGAGTTGCGGTTCAGTGTAAAAGCAGCCTTATAATACTATGCCCCGTATATTGCTTTACATAGACCTGAAGATCTCTTCTTAACTGCGGCTGGTAACACTCTGGAGGCCGCTAGCCGGGATAAGAGGTGGAGTGCAGGTGGTATCACTCCGCATGGGACAGGAGCCGACACTACAAGGGAGGCATCGGCTTATGTGGCTCTTGCTCCCTACTACAGCTTAACCACTTCAGCACCCAGCCATAGACAAATGACGTCCACAGACGGGATCTCACATCCTGGGTGGACGTCATATGACGGCCCGGGCTTCCCGGCCGCCTAGGGGGTGCGCGCGCCGCATTGCTCGGGACCCGGTACGTGTGCCCGGCGGCCGCGATGTCCGCCGGGCACCCGCGATTGCCCGTTAATCAGGCCGAACCGAGAGAAAGGGAAGGTTATAACCCCTGTCAGATTTTTTATTTATTTTTTTTTGCCATCTGTGTCCCATTCTGGAGGTTTCCCTTCACTTCCTGTCCCATAGCCAAACAGGAAGTGAGAGGAAATCACTGCAAATTAAGGGAATCCCTTGGCTAGCTTGACTAGTGTCCCCATTGAAAGATTTCCCCTCTATTACTTTTCTGGGGACCACCCAAAATTTGGGGATTTTCTTTTACTTATAATGATAACCGTAAAACAGCAACAATTAGAGAGGTTGAATCTCCATAATGGGGAAACAACAGCAATAAAAATTGACAGGTCTTCTAATCTATCTCTACTCTATCCAAAACTATATATAAAAAAATTGCCTCTAGTTATACTTTAAGGACATCTCTAAAAAGGTAAAGTGGCCCTTTAAAAATGTAATCCAAGAGAGTTTCTAACACCTCTGTTGTATACACCGGATAAGAATGATGTTTAATGACTCCTCAGTGTTCTTCCACTGAGTCCATCATTTTTTTTTGTTTTGTTTTTTGTATTGTTTAACAATTTACCGGAAAGTGAACTTGAGACGACATTGACGTTTTTACTTGCTTGTTGTTCCTGACTGTACTTCATAAGCACATCAGAACACTCCCTATAGTGGCCACCTCTACATGAAGGAATGTCATCAGCACTCAGGCTTAAAGAGGAACACTGACTATTTTGAATCCTTATGCTGCTAACATTAGTACCGTATATACTCGAGTATAAGCCGAGTTTTTCAGCACATTTTTTAGTGCTGAAGGTGCCACCCTCGACTTATACTCGAGTCAAGCACTTTTCTGCAGCAAAAAATCTCATTTTCTGAACCTAGTTTGGGGCCCTGTATCTCGTGGCCACTTAGGACTAGGAACCCCAAAATTTGGTGTGCAAACCCAGTGGAACTAGCACTACAACATATCCAAAGCTAGGGTTCCTAGCACCAAGTGGTCCCGAGATACGGGGCCCCAAAAATCGGTTCGGAAAATGTCATTCTCTACTGCAGAAAAGTGCTTGACATTTTCTGAACCGATTTTTGGGGCCCTGTATCTTGGGGCCACTTGGTGCTAGGAACCCCAGCTTTGAATATATTGTGGTGCTAGTTCGACTGGGTTTGCACACCAAATTTGGGGTTCCTAGCACTAAGTGGCCCAGAGATACGGGGCCCCAAATTCGGTTAACTGTGTCCATCTGCAGCAATGTCATTTCGGGACCTTTTGGGTCCAGAGACCCCAAATTTTGGCTGCAGCTAGGGGGCATCTAGGAACCCTTAACTACCGAGTTTGAAGTTTGAGGGACCTATGGCTGCAAATGGGCACAGTGAGGCTGCAAATGGGCACAGTGATGCTGCAAATGGGCATTGTTGACCCTCTTTTCCACTTACAGTAGCTGTGCATTTCTCACCCTCGTCTTATACTCGAGTCAATAAGTTTTCCCAGTTTTTTGTCCTAAAATTAGGTGCCTCGGCTTATATTCAGGTCGGCTTATACTCGAGTATATACGGTAAATAGATAGTAAAGTTCATCACATATTTACTTGTTTTAAGTTTTTTTACATTTCTTTTGTTACTTCCTAATTTCCAGGCCTAGGCAAATGATGTCATACATCCCAGTAGTCTTCAGGAGAGGGGGAGGGGTTTTGTAGATAAGCACACCCTCCTTTCTGCATGTGAGCTAAGGGCAGATGGATTCCAGGAACTAAATGCTACACGAATCATCTGCCCTTACTCAAGATGGCCACAGCCAGAAATGCTAGGGGGATATTTTTCAAAGTGTGTTTTTTTTTTTTTTAGCAAAATAAAGCATAGAGAAATGGATGGATGGTGGAGTTTGCTTTGAATTTTAAAAAATGATTTAAATAGCGCTTTTGGCTTGTGGTGCTCTGATACATTGTAGTTCTACTTTAAAATCTACTCGGATAAACACCACTAAACTTTGTTGTCCATCAGGACTCTATGGGAATGTTTGACCATTCTTCCAGAAGCACATTTGTGAGGTCAGGCATTGATGTTGGACGAGAAGGCCTGGCTCGCAGTCTCCGATCTAATTCATCCCAAAGGTGTTCTATCAGGTTGAGGTCAGGACTCTGTGCAGGCCAGTCAAGTTCCTCCAGCCCAAACTCGCTCATCCATGTCTTTATGGACCTTGCTGTGTGCACTGGTGCGCAGTCATTTTGGAACAGGAAGGGGCCATCCCCAAACTGTTCCCACAAAGTTGGGAGCATAAAATTGTCCAAAATGTCTTGGTATTCTGACGCCTTAAGACAGGGGTCTTCAAACTATGGCCCTCCAGTTGTTCAGGAACTTCAGTTCCCATCATGCCTAATCATGTCTGCGAATGTCGGAGTTTTAGAATGCCTCATGGGAAGTGTAGTTCTGCAACAGCTGAAGGGCCGTAGTTTGAGGATCCCTGCCTTAAGAATTCCCTTCACTGGAACTAAGGGGCCAAGCCCAACCCCTGAAAAACAACCCCCAAATCATAATCCCCCCTCCACCAAATGATTTGGACCAGAGCACAAAGCAAGGTCCATAAAGAGATAGATGAGCGAGTTTGGGGTGGAGGAACTTGACTGACCTGCAGAGAGTCCTGACCTCAACCCAATAGAATACCTTTGAGATGAATTAGAACAGAGACTGTGAGCCAGGCCTTCTCGTCCAACATCAGTGGTTGACCTCACAAATAGGCCTCTGGAAGAATGGTCAAACATTCCCATAGACACACTCCTAAACCTTGTGGACAGCCTTCCCAGAAGAGTTGAAGCTGTTATAGATGCAAAGGGTGGGCCAACTCAATAATAATAAAGTTCATGTAAAGGCAGGTGTCCCAATACTTTTGGTAATACAGTGTGTGTGTGTGTGTGTGTATATATATATATATAGATAGATAGATAGATAGATAGATAGATAGAGAGAGAGAGAGAGAGAGAGAGAGAGAGAGAGAGAGAGAGAGAGAGAGAGAGAGAGAGAGAGAGAGAGAGAGGAGAGAGACACTATATATTATAAATATAAATACTATATGGTCTTTCCCTTTAAAAATGGCCTTGGCCCAATACAAGTCTGAGTCATACCTCTATTGGAAGCCATTCATTATCCCCGGCATGATACCCTCTGTTCTAGAAGGTACATAGGATCTTCAGGCTCCCTGAGGACAGACCTGGCCACAAATCACAATATACAGGGACCCAGGGGATGAAATTAGGGAGCCAAGGTACTAGGAGCAGGTGCTTAGAATGATGCTATAGTGTGAAAACAGTCATTTCTGCAAATCACCAGAATAGAAGAAAGAAAATGCCTGGCACGTCATCTGCTGCCCCGACAGCTCAGTCCGCTTACAGCAC
Organism: Lithobates clamitans; assembly: GCA_037952925.1. Classification (NCBI taxonomy): domain Eukaryota; kingdom Metazoa; phylum Chordata; class Amphibia; order Anura; family Ranidae; genus Lithobates; species Lithobates clamitans. Next base: position 1,146,606 of record JBBGZY010000692.1, on the reverse strand, counting down.
ACACAGAGAGCTGGCACGGCAAGCCATGCAGAAACCGCGAATGTCAAAGAGAAAGCCATCAGGTGTTCACATTCATTCCGCACCTTGCACTGGAAATGCAATCTTTTAACAATGTGTTTTGGAATCAATACTGCACACAGTACAACGGTTATAAGAAGCAGACAGGCGTGACTCCTGGTGGAGTGTCACCTTGGATTCATGTCCCTTATATAGTATTTAAAGAGGAGCTCCGGTCTCTGAAGTGAAAAGCTCAACATCATCTCTGGGCGTTACCTACCCCTGTTTCCCCCGAAAATAAGACCTAGCGTGATTGTCGGTGATGGCTGCAATATAAGCCCTACCCCCGAAAGTAAGCCCTACCCTGTTTCCCCGAAAGTAAGCCCTACCCTGAAAATAAGACCTACAAGGACTTTAACTAGGGCTTATTTTAGGGGGTAGGGCTTATATTGCAGCCATCACCGACAATCACGCTAGGTCTTATTTTCGGGGAAACAGGGTAGGGTGGTCTGCATGCAATACAGCCCACCTAGGAACGCCCACTGATTACTTACCTCCGCCTTGGCCTCTGACACTCTTCTTATAAAGGAATTTTGATATTTGCATAACTCTTATCAAGAGCCAACCCACAGTATCAGGGTTGTGGGCTTTTGAAAAAAGTACTGAGGCCGGGGTGCTGTGATATCTTCAGGACGCTCTGTACAGCACCCCGCCGGCCCCTCCCACCAGCCACGATTAGCGTGCATTGTATAGATCAGGGGTCTCCAAACTATGGCCCTCCAGTTGTTCAGGAACTTCAATTCCTATCATGCCTAGTCATGTCTGTGAATGTCAGTGTTTTACAATGCCTCATGGGACATGTAGTTCCGCAACAGCTGGAGGGCCGTAGTTTGGAGATCCTTGGTATAGAGAATCACAGAGACCCAGTGATGACATCACCTGGTCCAAAATAAAAAACAAAGTAGGTTTTAATTAGTAGTTTAACAAGACCCTAAAAACCAAGAGAAGAGACCAAGCGGAAGACCGTACCCTTTTTAGCTGCTGCTCCTTGTACAGCTTCACAGTGCGGGCCGGCTCGGAGATCAGGTTCTTGTAGTTCTCACAGATGTTAATCCGGGACTGAGCCACCTGCATTGTGCCTTCTAAGAACGATTTCCACACCGTGTATATGTTCCTGCAGATAAAAATAAAAACAGTGATGTAAGGATCAGTTGGAAAAACCACAGTTCACAAGGGGGGGGAATCAGGAGATCAACATTCCCCTTTAAAGCTCAAAGTGCTCCCCCAGCTCCAATGGTGGACTATCCCCGCTTTGGCCTTGTAGACACAAGGACCCAAGGATGGTGGAGCATTGGGGACAAGATGCTGTGGGGACTGGTCTAGCTGCGGGGAGGAGAGGAGGATCAGATAAGTCCAACTTTTATTTGTTCCCCTATAGCAGAGATATGCAATTAGCGGACCTCCTGCAAAACTACAAGTCCCATCATGCCTCTGCCTCTGGGTGTCATGCTTGTGGCTGTCAGAGTCTTGCTATTCCTCATGGGACTTGTAGTTCTGCAACAGCTGGAGGTCTGCTAATTGCATATCCCTGCTCTATAGCAAAACAAGCAGGTAACCCTTCCAATACAGACAAAGCCCCACTGCTAGGGATAGTTTTTTAGTTGCCCAAAGTTGGGCTTTAAAAGTGACCCTGTTACCACAGGGTTACTTACAAAAGAAAAACAGACCTGTAAAGGAAGAAGCACTATACAGTGGAACCTTGGATTACGGGCATAATCCATTCCAGGGGAATGCTTGTAATCCAAAGCACTCGCATATCAAAGCGAGTTTCCCCATAGAAGTCAATGGAAACGAAGATAATTTGTTGCGCATTGACTTCTTTTACATGCAATACCGCATGTGGCCAGAAATGGGGGGGCGCCGGAGAGCCTCTGAAATACTCGAAAAAAAGACTCGGAAACACTCGGGAACGGAGTATTTCCGAGTAATTCCGAACGGCTCCAAACCGTTCCGAGTGTCACCGGCGCCCCCTGCACCTCTGTCCAAATGCAGTACTGCACACCACATTAGCTTAAATTATGCTCATTTTGCGAGACAACACTTGCAAACTGAGTCAGAATTTAAAAAAAAAAGTTGCTCGTCTTTTAAAATGCTCGTTAACCGCGTTACTCGTAAACCAAGGTTCCACTGTACTTACCTTTCCAGGGACCTGTGTCTGGAAACACTGCTTTCCTGCTCCCTGCCAGCTGCGGGTATTCCACACTTCTGGGTGTGCGAGTGCCTGCTCCCCTGACCAGCTCATATGTCATTACAGGATGTACAAGCCGGTGATAGGAACCATTGTGGGGGAATATCCGATCCAATATATGCAGCAGCTTGGGGAGCAGAGGAGTTTCAATGCATGACCTTTAGAAAATAAAATATTGTGCCTTTTGGTTTGCAGGGCTTGTCTTTTCTTTTGCAAACGAGCCTGTGATGACAGGGTCACATTAAAGTGTTACTAAACCCAGTAATATGAAAAATAGTTCATCCGTCCCCCAGTGCCCACAGCTTATAAATCTTCTTTTTACATTCAAATACTGTCGCTATATACCTTTTTTGGCTGATCTGTATACCACGATCAGTGATAATCTGCAGGGTCTGCCTGAATGCTGAGTGTTCAGGTAGGAGGAGATTTCCACTACAGCCTGTGTCGTCCTCATGCTGTTATGGGAGGCAGGTCGTCCATCAATCAAGATGTGACATCCCACCCACTGTGTTGTTTTTTAGTTACTGGGCATGGAGGAGGGTGGGAGGGACTGGGCTTTCATTTAGCATCTGTATACACACCCAAATGTCTCATGTCATACCATGTGACCTGAAAAGCTCAGCTCAAACAAGGAAATGTTCTCTCCAGCAAATAGAGACCAAACTGAGCATGTGCAGCTTTAATACCCTCACTGTGTCCTATCTAGCCTTGCCAAGAGAGACCCTGCAGGAGGAGGAGGATCTGTCCATACAGGATCAAACAGCCTTTTTACACAATGCAGAGGATTAACCCCTTAAGTTCCACAGTGAGTATAACAAGCATGCTATTCTGCATATACAGACTGATTTTACTGTTGATATAGTGAATGTAGGTCCTGAGTTTAGTAGCACTTTAATTGCCTAAAAAAAAATATATATATATATATATATATATATTTTTTTGTCTAAAACATACTAAATACCATACAAAAACACCAAACATTCCTATTCCCATTACCATACATTATTTAACTGTTTGCCTACCAGCCGCTGTCATTATACTGCAGCAGGTTGGCTCCCCTGTGTGAATTGCCGTAAGTATACATCGGCCACTTTGAAAACGATAGGGGGCGAACGCACGCCAGCGGAGGCGATGCGCATGGCCGCCATGTCAGCTGGCCACCCACGATCACTCCACAGAGAGCCAGAACGGGGATCTGTCAATGTACACAGACAGATCCCCGTTCTGACAGGGGAGTAGAGAGAGATCTGCTGTTCCTACTGATCAGAAACAATGATCTCTCTCCTCCTCCAGTCAGTCACCCCCCCCCCCTCCTAGTTAGAAACCCCTCCCTAGGTAACACTTAACCCTGCCAGTGACATTTATACAGTAATCGTGGCTACTTTTAGCTCTGATCGCTGTATATGTATGTCTATGGTCCCAAAAAAGTGTCAAAAGTGTGCGATCTGTCCGCCGCAATGTTGCAGTCCCGCTAAAAATTGCAGATTACCGCCATTACTAGTAAAAATAAATACTAAAAATGCCATAAATATATCCCCCATTTTGTAGACGCCATAGCTTTTGCGCAAACCATTCAATATACACTTATTGCGATTTTTTTTTACTAAAAATATGTAGAGGAATACATATTGGCCTAAACTGATGAAGACATTTTTTTTTTTTGGGATATTTATTATAGCAAAAAGTAAAAAATCCTTTTTTTTTTTCCTTCCAAAATTGGCGCTCTTTTATTTGTTTATAGTGCAAATATAAACCAAAAGAAAGCTGTATTTGTGGGAAAAAAAGGACATCAATTTTGTTTGGGTACAACTTCGCACGACCGCGCAATTGTCAGTTAGGCCCCTTTCACACTGGGGCGGTGGGGGCGTCGGCAGTACAACAGCGCTATTTTTAGCGCTGCTGTACCGTCGTCTTGCAGCGGTATTCGGCCGCTAGTGGTGCGGTTTTACCCCCCACTGGCGGCCGAAAAAGGGTTAAAATCCCTCGTACAGCGCGGCTATAGCCGCGGTATTGCCGCGGTATAGCCACGCTGTCCCATTGATTTCAATGGGCAGGAGCGAGGAAGGAGCGGTGAATACACCGCTCCTTCCCCGCTCCAAAAAAGCGGTTTGCAGGACTTTTTTCACCGCCCTGCCTGCGCACCGCTTCAGTGTGAAAGCCCGCTGGCTTTCACACTGAACAAACAGCGGAGGCTGTTTAGGGGCGGTTTTCAGGCGGTATTTTTAGCGCAATACCGCCTGAAAACCGCTCCAGTGTGAAAGGGGTCTTAAAGCGGCGCAGTGCCGTATCGCAAAATATGGCCTGGTCATTAAGACCCCTTTCACACTGGAGCGGTTTTCAGGCAGTATTGCGCTAAAAATACCGCCTGAAAACCGCCCCTAAACAGCCTCCGCTGTTTGTTCAGTGTGAAAGCCCGAGGGTTTTCACACTGAAGCGGTGCGCAGGCAGGGCGGTGAAAAAAGTCCTGCAAACCGCTTTTTTGGAGCGGGGAAGGAGCGGTGTATTCACCGCTCCTGCCCATTGAAATCAATGGGACAGCGCGGCTATACCGCGGCAATACCGCGGCTATAGCCGCGCTGTACGAGGGATTTTAACCCTTTTTCGGCCGCCAGCGGGGGGTAAAACCGCACCGCTAGCGGCCGAATACCGCTGCAAGAACGACGGTACAGCAGCGCTAAAAATAGCGCTGTTGTACTGCCGACGCCCCCACTGCCCCAGTGTGAAAGGGGCCTAAGGGGGCAAATCCTTCCGGTCCTTAAGTGGTTAAACTCAAAACATAATTCTGCAGCTACAGTGCCCTACATCTGAGCAGTTATAGCAGCACCAAAAAGGCAGAAGGAAGCGGTGTACAGAACGGATTGTCCTCCTGTCTATTGTATACGGTGTAACACCTGCTACCCTTTCCCTATGTGTCCCCGGAGGTGTTATGCTTCCTGGAAAAGCCGACGCCAACCTTAAAAACAGATTCCGACAAATGTGTGTCCCATTACTTTGTGAGAGAGAGAGAGATACATCGCACACCACAGCCCAGAACCACGGGGAATTCATTAGTAGACCATAAAGTGACCGGAACAAGACATCTTATTAAATCATCCCATTGTGTCTGGAGCGGCCGCTGGGAAAATCTATACATGTTAGTGTCTCATCTGTTCTAAACCCCTAACAGCAGACTAATAAAACACAACAACGGAGGGAAGACCAATAAAAATGTTGTGCAACCAACATAATGAATACAAAGCATCAATGGCACCGAGAAAACGGGTAACATGAATGGACCGAGTTTGAATTTATTGAATGAAATGTTCCAATAAAGCACAAGTTCCCCTTTAAAAAAATAATAATGAATACACAGTTTTTGCAGGTTAAAAAAAAATAAAAAAAAAAGATTTTTTTTTTTTTTTTTTTTAAGAACAAAGCATTGCAGCCCCAATCAGGGGATTACAGGTGCAATGTCAGGCTCCTGTAGACTATCCCTAAATATGGGGGTAACATGTAGCTAAAGGCGAATGTATCCTTTAGCCTGGGTTCACACTATAGCGATGCGGGAACCAGCGTTATTCCCAGCGCCGATTCCCGCATTGCATTTCTCCCACAGGCAGTTCACACTGCCCTCTGCAAATAGGGCCGTCTTTAAGGCAGGGCAAAAGGGGCAGCTGCCCTGGGCCCTGTCATTGTTGTGCCCAAAGCAGCTGCCTCATACTCACCAACTATCTCAGTTTAAATTCCCTTGTCCCTTGAAGTTTTAGTCCCGTGCTGTGTCCTGATATCTCAGTGTGAAGTGCTGCTACTAATGTTGCCCAATCAGTATTAAAGATGGCCCTGTGGGTATCAATACAATGGTAAGGGCACCTACTCCCAGATCGCAGTGCGAACTGTGGATTCGGACAGGAATCAGATCGTATGGGTGTTCCAGTGCGGGGGGAAAAAAAAAATACCCCCGCAACTTTTTTGTGCGAATCCAATGCGAGCTTAGCCATACGACTGTATGGCTGAATTTGCATTGCAAAGACATCGCATGCGATCGGCACACAGCAATGCGGGTGCGAATCACATTCAATGTCTGTGTTCACAATAGTGGGAACCCATGCCTTATTCGCAAAGGGCGCTGTGGCCTATACAGCATGAATGGGTGCCCTGCTTATGTGGCTGGAGCAGCCCAGAGCTGCAGGCAGTCAACCCATGTAAACCATAAACAAGATTGTCTTTAATAGAAGAAGTGTTATATTAAAGCGGAACTTTAGTCATTTTTTCATCTTTCCATCTATTAAATCTTCTGCACTTGTTGTTGTTTTAACTTTGGATAGTAAAACATTTTTTTTCTGCCAGTAAATACCTTATACAGCTCACTTCCTGTTTCTTGTCTGGTCATTAGCCTAGGCTTATGACATCATGCACAGCTCTCTCTCTCACTCTCGTGAGAGTTTGCCAGGAAGGGAGTGGGGAAGAGTCATAAGAGGGCCAATAAGAGCTGCAGAGCTGGAGGTGTGTAAATCCAGGAAGTGAACAGGCAGCAGCTTCAGCTGCCCCCGGTAAAATGGTTGCAGCCACTCAGTGTAGGGAGATTTCTGCAGCATATTTGGCAAGTACAGAATTACAGTATATATAAAATAATATGCAAAGTGGTTGGAGTAAAGCTTCAGAATGGCAAATATGTTTTTATTACAAATTATGTGAGCAGACTAAAGTTCCCCCCTAAATAAAAAAAAAAAAAAAAAAAAAAAAAAAAAAACATCCTGCAGGATAAAAGCATAATGAGCTAGTATGCATAGCATACTCCGGTGCTGTGACCGGGTGGAGCAGCGATAACGTCACTCCGGCGCATGCGCTGTAGACATCGGTGCCCGTTTTTAGGAAAGTATCTCCTTAACCGTGTAGGTCTGGGAGATATTTCTTGCACCTACAGGTAAGCCTTAATCTAGGCTTACCTGTAGGTTAAAGTGGTCTGTAAGGGTTTACAACCACTTTAAGTGTTACTAACCCCAGGACCCTGCATTCACTATATCTGGTCTCCCACAGTACACAGAACATGGAAATGCAATTATTTTAGTAAATATAAACTGCTAAATACCTTTTCTCATCAGCAGACTCACAGATACAGATTTAGCCGCTCTGGATGGTCTGAGGAGGCCTGTTATGCACAGTGCTGTGGTTTGGCCACAGTGGTGGTGCCCCCCGCAGTAACTTGCTGTGGGGGCACGCAAGCAGACGCGATCCCGAACCATGGCTCCATGTGTCCATTCACACGCTGAGCCCCTTGTCTCCTGATTGGCTCACTGGCTGTGATTGACAGCAGCGGGAGCCAATCAGGAGTGCAAGTCCCCAGGGAGACCAGACTCTCGTGGAGATCACTGGATTGAGAAAGGGCTCATGTAAGTATTAGGGGGGGCTGCTGCACACAGGTTTTTCACCTTCATGTATAAAAGGTAAAAAAAACCTTGTACCTTTAACCCCTTCCTCTCAATTATTCCCCTGTGTATGATCTGTATGCTCACCATTACCAAGCACAATGTTTTAACCGGCATGTTTCTCCATTTTCAAAAAATTTGGGGTAGCAAAATGGATCAGCTTGGGTTCTCTACTTTGCAAAAGGGGGCCATTTCCGGGGTGTTTGTACTGTCCTGGAATTTTTATTTTAACAAAGGGAAACTTTTTTTTTTTTTTTTTTCAAAATATTTGGTCTTCTTCTCCTTTATATAATAAAATCCAAAAAACTCACTTAAAGTGGAACTAAAGTCTAAATTAGAAAAAAAAAACAAAAACAAAAAAACAACAGGCAGGTTCTTCATTGCAGAATAGACATGCAATTTCTCTTCTGCAATAAAAATAAACCTACCTGCTTTACACAGTATATTGAGCTGCACAGTGTACATACCGGCACAGTGCCTGTATGCCAGGATCGCTGAATTGTTGTGCATGTTCAGGAACAGCAATATTCATCCTGCGTCAGATAATCAAGACAACCGAAGACCGGCACCGGGAAGAAGCCAGGGAGAAGGTGCCGGACCAGACGAGGGACCTCGCAGGCATCTATTGCGAGTATCGGTATTACAGACGTTAGTACCTCTTTAACCACTTGCCGACCAGCCGCCGCAGTCGTATTGCGGCAGAATGGCACGGCTGGGCGAAACGACGTAATGTTATGTCGCTTCACCCTGTGGTCACTGGGGGCACACACGCCCGCTGCTCGCCCCCGGAGCCGATGCGAGTGCCCGGCGGTCATGATCACCACCGGGCTCCCGCGATCGCTGCTGACACACGGAGAACCGGGATCTGTGTGTGTAAACACACAGTTTCCGGTTCTCTGAGGGGAGAAGAGACAGATCGTCTGTTCCTACAGAGTATGAACAGCGATCTGTCATCTCCCCTACACAGTCCCCTCCCCCCCTTCAGTTAGAACACACACTAGGGAACACAATTAACCCCTTGATCGCCCCCTAGTGTTAACCTCTTCCCTGCCAGTGACATTTTTACAGTAATCAATGCATTTTTATAGCACTGATCGCTGTATAAATGCCAATGGTCCCAAAAATGTGTCAAAAGTGTCCGATGTGTCCGCCATAATGTCGCAGTCCCGATAAAAATCGCAGATCGCCGCCATTACTAGTAAAAAAAAATAAAAAATAATAAAAATGCCATAAAACTATCCCCCTATTTTGTAGACGCTATAACTTTTGCGCAAACCAATCAATATACGCAATTTTTTTCCCCAAAAAATATGTAGTAGAATACGTACAGCCTAAATTGAGGGAAAAAAAAGGGTTTTTTAATATATATTTTTGGAGTATATTTATTATATAGGAAAAAGTAAAAAATATTGCTTTTTTTTTTTCAAAATTGTCGCTCTTTTTTTGTGTGTAGTGCAAAAAATAAAAATTGCAGAGGTGATCAAATACCACCAAAAGAAAGCTCTATTTGTGGGGAAAAAAAGCACGTCAATTTTGCTTGGGTGCAACGTCGCACATCCGCGCAATTGTCAGTTAAAGCGACGCAGTGCCGAGTCGCAAAAAGTGCTCTGGTCAGGAAGGGGGTAAAATCTTCCGGGACTGAAGTGGTTAATTACCACCAAAAGAAAGTTTTATTGGTCCCAAAAAAAATGTATAAAATCAATTCTGTTGCACAATGGAGTAATTGTCACTCAAAGTATCACAGCACTGGAAATGAAGGGGCATTACAGGCTGGTACTCAAGTGGCCTAACATAGTGCTAAATGTGAGCCTGCCTTCAAGAGTTGTAATAAGAGTAAAAGGGAGCAGCCTCTGAATCTCCTTTGCATTTGTCTATTTCAAATATCACAAAAAAAAAAAAAAAAAATAAAATAAATGTGCGGTGGAAATTCCTTACCTGTACTCGCTCCTTTCATCTGGTTTTAACACAGGCCACTCTTTCTTCAAGTACTGGCTGGCTAATTTCTGTATAGTCTGGAAAACAAACAACCATTCATGTAAAACAAGTCAAATGTATATAATAAGATCACACAAATGATGTGCTATTTTTTTCAAATCTGCTTAAAAAGTCAGTTTATGAAATATCTTAAACAATTAACTTTTCACTTGAAGTCTCCATATACAGTTGTGCTCATAAGTTTACATACCCTGGCAGAATTTATGATTTCTTGGCCATTTTTCAGAGAATATGAATGATAACACAAAAACGTTTTCTTTCACTCATGGTTAGTGTTTTTCTGCAACAGAGGTACATTAATGGTACATATGGTAGCTGGAATTTAGGATAAAAAAAAAAAAAGTGAACTAATGCTGGCCATACACTATACAGAAAATCGGCCGAACCCCTTTTCGAAAAACGAACGTTCGACCGTGACCGCAAACGATCGTGCCATCATATAATGACCGATAATCTGTTCAGTGGACATGAATAAATAATTTTGTGTTCGTTTTTTTACATATACCTAGTGCAGGCAGTTCGGACGGGAAACACATTAACCTTGCAATTTATCGTACGTTCGGCAGAAATTTTCCAAACATGCCGTTCGTTTTTTTTCCACAAAAACGTCACAAACGATTATCGATTTGTACCCACTAACTTGCCGAAAAACGAACGAAGTGTCCATACGAACGATTTTTCGGCCGATTTTTCGTATAGTGTATGGCCAGCATTAGCCTTGCCGATCGCCTCCGTGTACATCTACTGTGGGGCGGTGGTCACTCTTCTGCGCGAAAACACGTACAGGTTTGCGTCTGTGTCTTCCAGGTCTGCGGCGATGCCGGCACCCAGCTCCCGTTGTGATTGGGCACAGCAGGAGCCCGCCGGGATCCACCGATCGTTCCCGAGAGAGGTAGAACGGCGGTCTGCCTATGTAAACAAGGCAGATCGCTGTTCTGTGAGGAGGGGAGACAGAGATCACGTGTTTCTGCTAAGCAGGGACATGGATCTCTGTCTTCCCACAGTTAAAGCAAGCCCTCCCTAGGGACACATTTAACCCTTTGATCGCCCCTGATGTTAACTCCTTCCCTGCCAGTGTCATTATTACAGTGACAGTATCACTGGTCCCCAAAAAAGTGTCAAAAGTGTCCGATTTGTCCGCCGCAAAGTCGCAGTCCCGCTATAAGTCGCAGATCGCTGCCATTACTAGTAAAAACAATACAATAAAAATATCCTATAGTTTGTAGACGCTATAACTTTTGCGCAAACCAATCAATATACGCTTATTGGGATTTTTTTTTTACCTAAAATATGTAGCAGACAGAATACAAATTGGCCTAAATTGAGGAAGAAATTAGATTTTTTTTTATTGGATATGTTTTATAGCAGAAAGTAAAAAATATTGTGTTTTTTTTTTTTTTTAAATGGTTGTTTTTATTTTTTGTTTATAGCGCAAAAAAGAAAAAAACGGCAGAGGTGATCAAGTACCACCAAAAGGAAGCTCTATTTGTGAGGAAAAAAATGATATCAATTTTATTTGGGTACAGCATCGCACGACCAGATAAAGTAACTGTTCCCAAAGCTAGGGTTGGGAGATTTTCTTAAAAAAAAAAAAATCTTTGATTCTCTTGAAAAAAAAAAAAACTCGATTCACGATTCGAATAGAGTTTATTTTTTTTGATACTGAAGGATATAAAACGCTAGTTTATTATTATTATTATTTTTTTTTTAATACTGAAGGGTATAAAACAAAAAAAAAAACAAAATAATAAACTAGCGTTTTATATCCTTCAGTATTAAAAAAATAAATAAAATAATAAACTAATGTTTTATATGCTTCAGTATTAAAAAAAAAACAAACAAACAAAAAAATAATAAGCTAACGCTTTATATGCTTCAGTATTAAAAACAAAATAATAAACGTTTTATATCTTTCAGTATTAAAAAAACCCCCCCAAAAAAACTAAATAATAAACTAACGTTTTATATCCTTCAGTTTTAAAAAAAACCCCCAAAAAAACTAAATAATAAACTAACGTTTTATATCCTTTAGTATTAAAAAAATTAAAAAAATAAAAACTCATTGCAGTTGAAGATATCTCAGGGTATGACACAACATAACGAGGTAATTCTATATAAAAGTTTGCTGTGGCTGCCACTCAGATTATGAGCAGATCATAAAAATAGCTGCCAGAGAACTATAAAAAACAAAACAGAAGACAAATGAGGGAAAAAGACAATGTTAGCGGTCACACTACTGGAAAAACCAGCTAAGCTTGTGATTTATTGGGACGCTTTCATTGGGGAAGAAGAGGGCAGATTATGTCAAAGAGGAGATCTTCTATCCTATGGAGGGAAAGCACTGACAGGCCTGTGTGAGAAGCTTCAATAATTTTACTCTGCATTAGTGTGACTTGGGATTGGTCACCTTTTCTGGCCAATCACCACTCCAAAAACCTGCATGAAAAAGACACGTACTGTAAACAGGTGTATTTAAAACTGAATTCCAGGCAGATACAGTACAGACCTTCGTTCACACAAGAGCTGCTGCAGCACAATGCGTTTTTGTACGGTGACTTCACACAATATTTTTATGCTTATATGCGTCTTTTTTATATGGATTTTATATACAAAATGCTGCCAAAAACACACATAAAAACACATGTATATGCATTTTACAAGTGTTTTTGGTTCCCTTCTATGGCACTCGTATGAATGGAGGCCTAAAGACACAAAAAATACAACTATGTATTCATTCAATTATTATGAAGGCTCCGTTCACACCATTGAGACTACAAAGTCGCAGGATTTTGAGTACAACTTTGAGGCGACTTTATACCCTCTTGCACTCAAGTTGCATCAAAGTAGTGCAGGAACCTTTTCAAAGTCACTGCGAATTTAAGTCGCATGTATTGGAACAGATGCCATTGAAATCAATGGGCTGCAACTTGTCATGCAACTTTGAGTGTCACAGCGGAGTCTTATGCCCGTTACACACGATGAGATTATCGGACGAATGATCATCTGTTTTTTTTTTTTGCATGCTAATCTCAGATCGAATGAGTTTACTAAAGTCACGAAAATTTGCGTACGACAGAATAAAAATTCGGAAGTGATGTCATGTGTTGTAGTGTCTTTTGTATTGCATTTTCGAACGACAACTGTACCGATTAAACGAAAATCGCACGATCTGGCATCATACGAAAAAAAAATTTCGTGCATGTCCGATAAAATAATAATCGGATGAACTATCTTGATTGGCTCTCGAAAGCTCTGTACTAAGGATCAGATTATCGTACGATCGCTTCGAAAGCGGTATTTTTCGTGTGATTTTCTGATCGCGCGTACCGGGCATAAGTGCCGCTTCACACTGATGCAAATTTAATGCGTTACAAAAAGCCTAGATTTGTATTTCATCCAAAAAAAACACATTTTGTGTTCAATGACGGTCGTTCACATCTATGCGCTGCGATTGCTATTCAAATGCGATACGGCAACAAAAAGGGTCGTGTGCAAGTTTGCTGCGTTGCGGTGCAATTTTCCTCTACATAGACATCAATGGAAACCGCACTGAAATCACTACTTGTGTTCAGATGTGTGCCAATACTTCTTTTTCTGTGTAGATTTTTTTTAAATCCCCCCCCCCCCTGCAGAAATTGCAGCTGTGTCCAATCCCATTTGATAACGCATTCAATTCGCATTACAATCGTACTGTCTTTGCAATGGAAAATCGCACTGAACTTTAGAAAAAATCCCTATGAGAAACACACCCATTTGCATCGCATGAGTGTGAACCCAGCCTTAAATGTACTTTTCTTTGGGGGGGGGGGTAAAGTTACGTTTTTCCACCCCCTCCCCACCTCTGGACACTTTTTTTTTGGGGGGGGCAGGCATCTAGTTTTCACCCCCACCCCTTATTGCCCACAGCCTCCTGGGACATGCCACAGGTCCCAGAAGGCTGCAGGACCCTTCACACGGAGCGGGGCGGCTCATGCATGCACAGTGTGAAGCTGCAAGGAGTCACAGCCAGCTTCCCACACTAAAGATGTCGGCACCAGGGACCCAAAGACCGGTGAAGAACCAGCCCGGGTGAGGACGGCGCTGGATGCCTGGACAGGTAAGTGTTCTTTTATTAAAAGTCATTTTGTAGCTGCTTACTTTAATTTTTTTTTTTTTTTGTTCTTAGAGTGAAGATCCTCTTTGATGCAAGCAATGTATGCACCTGAATTTGATGTGGTATCAGCTTTGTGCAGTCCCTGAAGATCAAAATTCAAGAGGGATGGGCAAAATAGGGAGGCAATCAGTTCATGGGCTGACAAGGAGCATGCTGATAAGAGGAGGAATGCATAGTGATAGAGATGAGCTCATCACTGTGCTGCTTCTCCTTCACTGTCCAGTCAAAGGCTGGGGGCGGGCCTGTGACCGCCTAGGCACAGAGGATGTGGGTGGAATGCTGCTGGTCGTCACTCAACCCAGAACAGTGAGGACATCTAGTGGCAGAAAAGTATTGTGGGGGACAACTCTGGATTGAAGGTATTGCAGAAAAGGCCATTTTTTGTTTGTTTTTTGTTTGTTTGTTTTAACTACTTGCCAACTGCTGCACGCCGATATATGTTGGCACAATGGCAGCGGTGGGCAAATGGGCGTACCTGTAAGTCCCCTTTAAGAGCCGGGAAAGCAGGCGCGCGCGCCATGTACAGCGTGACCGTTCCCACGATCGTGTCACAGAGCCTCAGAACGGGGAAGTGCCTATGTAAACAAGGCATTTCCCCGTTCTTGCTTGTGTCATGGCAGAGATCTACTGCTCCCTGTCATGTGACTTGAAGCCCCCCCCACAATTAGAATCACTCCCTAGGACACACTTAACCCTCACTAACAAGACTTGTGGCCACTCATTAAAATTAGAAGAAAAGAGGTTAACCTTAAACTACGTAGAGGGTTCCTTACTGTAAGAGCGGCAAGGATGTGGAATTCCCTTCCACAGGCGGTGGTCTCAGCGGGGAGCATCGATAGTTTCAAGAAACTATTAGATAATCACCTGAATGACCGCAACATACAGGGATATGTAATGTAATACTGACATATAATCACACACATAGGTTGGACTTGATGGACTTGTGTCTTTTTTCTACCTCACCTACTATGTAATACTATGTAACCCTTTTATCGCCCCCTAGTGGTTAACCCCTTCACTGCCAGTGTCATTTACACAGTAATCAGTGCATTTTTATAGCACTGATCGCTGTATAAATGACAATGGTCCCAAAATAGTGTCAAAATTGTCTCATGTGTCCGCCATAAAGTCGCAGTCACAATAAAAAAAAATTGCAGATCGCCGCCATTACTAATAATAAAAAAAAAAAAAATAAAAATAGAAATGCCATAAAACTATCCCCTATTTTGTAGACGCTATAACTTTTGCGCAAAACAATCAATATACGCTTATTGCGATTTATTTTTACTAAAAATATGTAGAAGAATACGTATCGGCCTAAACTGAGGAAAAAAATGTATTGTTTTTTTTTTTTATATATTTTTGGGGGATATTTATTATAGCAAAATGTAAAAAAATATTGTGGTTTTTTTTTTTTTTTTAAATTGTCGCTCTTTTTTGTTTGTAGCGCAAAAAATAAAAATCACAGAGGCGATCAAATGCCACCAAAAGAAAGCTTTATTTGTGGGGAAAAAAAAAGACGTCAATTTGGTTTGGGTGCAACGTCGCACGATCGCGCAATTGTCAGTTAAAGCGACGCAGTGCCGAATCGCAAAAAGTGCTCTGGTCAGGAAGGGGGTAACATCTTCCGGGGCTGAAGCGGTTAAAGTCATCTTTTAATAAACATGTTCAGCTGTGGGGAATGTCTAGTTATTTTTGTCTCTCGGATCAGACATTCATGAAATGTAGTATTCGGGGGGGGGGGGGGGTCTCTGAACTTTATATGACATTTATGAGCCTGGGCTGTATTCAGAAACACTCACAGAGCGGTGCAATAATGGTGGTGCAACCGCAATCCTGTGCTGCAAGAAACACAACAGAGTTCCTAAAATATTCCTCCCTGTAAACTACCATGTAACACAATGGCCACATAATGGCTCCATGCATTTGTTCAGCCCCTCTGAATGCATTTACTTCTGGCAGGAAAAAAAAAGCGGTTTACCACTTCAACATGGGGGCCAATTCTGGCATTTTTCACATACATGCAGAAACCCGAAAATGATTTGCAAACCCCAAAACATTATATATTCTTTGAAAGCAACAGGCGTAGAGAATAAAATGGTGGTGGTTGCAAATTTTTATGTCACATGATATTTCTTGTAGTGGTTTATATATTCTTTATTTAATAAAAATACAATTTTTCCATATATTAAAAAAAAAAAAAAAAAAAAAGAGAGAAAAGCAAAACTAAATCATGCAGGCACTTGCATATTCTAAAGGCCTTTATCTAACTGTAACAAAAAAAGGAAAAAGTAACAAAAAAAAAAAAAAGTATTTTTTTTTTTTTTTTTTTTTTAAGTCATCCCACCTTGACATGGCAATTTTCTGCTCTGTGCAGCAGATTATCAAATGCCCATACAGTTTATTGTATTTTAGTGCACATACACAATATAATACCCACATATTTTGGTGAAATATAAAAGATGATGTTACACGGAGTAAATAGATACCCGACATGTCACGCTTTAGAATTGCGCACGCCCAAGGAAAGGCGACAAACTACCCTATGTTAAATTATACATAGGCGACATTTTAAAAGCCTTTACAGATTACCAGTTTAGATTTAAACAGGAGATCTGGCACTAGAATTATTGCTTCCACTCTGACAATCGCGGCGATACCTCACATGTGTGGACCGATTAGCATTTACATGCGCATGCGGGACCTACGTATGCGTTCACATTTGTGCAGTGTCAATTACGCGGTCATACATCACTGATCACTGTACCCAAACTACATTTTTATCATTTTGTTCCCACAAACAGAACGTTCTTTTGGTGGTATTTGATCACCTCTGGGATTTTTATTTTCTGCTAAACAAATTAAAAAAAGAAGACAGAAAATTTTGGAAAAAAAAATGTTTTTTTTCTTCTGTTACAAAACTTTGTAAATAAGCAAGTTTTCTCCTTCACTGATGGGCACTGATGGGGCTGCACTGATGATGGGCAGTAATATGCCACACTGATGGGGCACTGATAAGCGCCACTGATAGGTGGCACTGATATGCAGCACTGATGGGCACTGACAGGCAGCACGGAAGGGCACTGATAGGTGGCACGGAAGGGCACGGATAGGCACTGATAAGCAGCACAGATGGGCACTGATAGGTGGCACGGATGGGCACTGATAGGTGGCACGGATGGGCACCGATAGGTGGCACTGATGTACAGTAATCGATGGTACAGATGGATGCCAAACAATAATGCCAGTGCCAAACAATAATGCCTGCCAATCAGTGATCACGTGGTAAAGAGTCTCCGTCAGAGACCAAGATCGGTGTAGTGGTATGTCAGACTGACACACCACCGATCGCTGTGATGTGTGCCCCCACGGGCACGCGGCGGCTGTTATCCAGCTGGACGTCATAGGACGTCCGGTCAGGATATTGAAACCACTTTGCTGCCATCATTTTGCTATATGGCGGGCGGCAAGTGGTTAATTATTTTACACACATTATTTTTTTGATCAAATTTATTGCTATCACGAGGCGTGAACAACATCCCTTGTGATAGCATGCGCAGTGACAGGTACACTTTAGTGAGAGATCTGGGGTCCAAATTAGACCCCTGATCTCTCCTCTGCCTTCCAAGGCAGCTGGATCAAACCGAGATCGACCTGATTTACTGGCCAGCGAGGGCCGGAAGTGGCAAAATCCTCATTGTTTCCGGTTTTATACTCCATAAAGCTCAGGAAACGGAAGTTCCTCCTTTTTCTCTCAGTGGCCCCAGGCACCCCAGTGGGACAGGAGAGCCTGGAAACAGCAGTGCCACCACTGTGATCAAGCTACGACAGCCCATAGTTAGGAGTCTCAGATAGTTGGGGACTTTATCAGAGGGGCCAATACAGCAACGTGGCTGTGTTTTCTAGTGGTTCAAACAGAACAGTTCTCTTTTTTTTTTCTTTCTTTCTTGCCAGCTAGCTTAAAAGTGTCCCTTCTGTACTGTACAATATGTGAAGAGCTGCGCAAATTGTCAGCGTTATATATGTCTGTGATAATACCACTCATATACAGTGCCTTGAAAAAGTATTCATACCCCTTGAAATTTTCCACATTTTGTCATGCTACAACCAAAAACATAATTGTGAAGTGGAAGGAAAATGATAAATGGTTTTCACATTTTTTTTTACAAATAAATCTGTGAAAGAGCTCAAGCTCTGTCAGATTGGATGGAGAGCGTCTGTGAACAGCAATTTTCAAGTCTTGCCACAGATTCTCAATTGGATCTAGGTCTGGACTTTGACTGGACCATTCTAACACATGAATATGCTTTGATCTAAACCATTCCATTGTAGCTCTGGCTGTATGTTTAGGGTCTTTGTCCTGCTGGAAGGTGAACCTCCACCTGTCTCAAGTCTTTTGCAGACTTGAGCAGGTTTTCTTCTAAGATTGCCCTGTATTTGGCTCCACCCATCTTCCCATAAACTCTGACCAGTTTCCCTGTCCCTGCTGAAGAAAAGCATCCCCACAACATGATGCTGCCACCACCATGTTTCACGGTGGGGATGGTGTATTCAGGGTGATGTACAAGTGTTAGTTTTCCGCCACACACAGCATTTTGCTTTTAGGCCACAAAATTTAAATTTGGTCTAATCTGACCAGAGCACCTTCTTCCACATGTTTGCTGTGTCCCCCACATGGCTTCTCGCAAACTGCAAACAGAACTTCTTCTGGCTTTCTTTCAACAATGTCTTTCTTCTTCTCACTCTTCCATAAAGACCAGATTTGTGGAGAGCACGACTAATAGTTGTCCTGTGGACAGATTCTCTCACCTGAGCTGTGGATCTCTACAGCTCCTCCAGAGTTACCATGGGCATCTTGGCTGCTTCTCTGATTAATGATCTCCTTGCCCGGCCTGTCAGTTTAGGTGGACGGCCATGTCTTGGTAGGTTTGCAGTTGTGCCATACTCTTTCCATTTTCGGATGATGGATTGAACAGTACTCTGTGAGATGTTCAAAGCTTGGGATATTTTTTTTATAACCTAACCCTGCTTTAAACTTTATCCCTGACCTGACCTGTCTGGTGTGTTTATTGGCCTTCATGATGCTGTTTGTTCACTAAGGTTCTCTAACAAACCTATGAGGGCTTCACAGAAGGCTGTATTTATACTGAGATTAAATTACACACAGGTGGACTCTATTAACTAATTAGGTGACTTCTGAAGGCAATTGGTTCCACTAGATTTTGGTTAGGGGTATCAGAGTAAAGGGGGCTGAATACAAATACATGCCACACTTTTCAGATATTTATTTGTAAAAAAAATGTGAAAACCATTTATCATTTTCCTTCCACTTCACAACTATGTACCACTTTGTGTTGGTTTATCACATTTACGTTTTTGGTTGTAACATGACAAAATGTGGAAAATTTCAAGGGGTATGAATGGGCACTATAGCTCTGTGCCCTCCATTAATTATTTTACAGTGTCGGTTGTACAAGTTGTTCATTCGGGAAACGAAGTTCCATTTCTCCATATTTTTAGGTAGATTAGGGTGGGCAGAGGAATATCAGAAGGCCACTTCAAAACAGCAATTATTTCTTTTATCTGAATACATCTCATGTTGTGTTTCTCCCCCTTGTGAACTTGTATTATTATGTTTTTAAACAAAAATCAAAACGACATATTCAAATGTACCCCATGTTGCCCAATAATTACCAGTGGAAGGTTTGCGCAGAGGAGAAATGACAAATGACAAATTCCAGACACAATTCCGATGCAGACATATGCAAATGTCTTGTTTTATCCCCCCCTGCGCTGCCCTCATTAATATTCATGAGGGTGAAATAACAAAGGCTGGTCTACCCATCTGTAGGCAGTGGAATTCCGGGAGGGCTACGTCTGATGCCGACACACAACGGGAGGGGAGACACGGCTGCTGGCGGCCACATGGGCCCTTTTTTTTTTTTTTTTTTTTTTTACCAAAGATCTGTTATTGAAGCCGATAGCCGGATTCTACCAGAGCTGTGCGGAGTTTAGAAAACGCCTGTTCATCACTGTAAACTGAGGTACGGTCATGGAAAAATACTTTAGAGTGTATGTAAACAATACATTTCTCTTATCTGCTCCCTTATGGTCTGTTAAATATACCACTGAAAGCTTTTGGCTATATGAAAGTGTAAACATTGTGGCACACACATTGTAATCTGTATAAAATTGCTTAGAGTGCCGCTCCCCGTGCCAATGTAAAAATCCCGCAGTGGGTGCCAGCGTCCAGAAAGCTCATCCCAGCTCATGTGGAAGTACATAACAACAAAGGTAGGATGCCACACACCAGAACATAGCCCGAGTTATGGAGAAGTAAGATGTGGCCTCAGCCTGGCTCCTCCCGGGCCACGCCCCCAACACGTTTCGCCCCCTGGGTTATAGAGAAATCTATGACTAAGTCACACGTGTCAAGCACAAGGCCCAAGGGCTGCATCCGGCCCTCCAGACCATTTAATGTGGCTCTCGCACCTCTCCTGCAGCTACGGCACCCCCTCATCTCCGCCTCCACCTTGTCTCAGCAGTTGGCAGCAGAGGGGAGGACGGAATTCCTCCACCAGATACTGACATTCTCTGTGCAGACGCAAAAAGGCTCATCTCTTCCCCCTTCCCTGTCCCAGCAGTTGGCAGTAGAGAGGACAGAAGGCCTCCAACAGATCCTGTGCCTCTCCGTGCAACCGCAGCACCCCCTCATCTCTACCTCCCCTGGACTCAGCATCTGGCAGACTTCGGCAGCTGACTCCAGCCCTCCTCCAGACCCTGCACTTTCTGCTTTCCAGCAGCAGGACAAGGTAAGGGGGGGGGGGGGGTGCACTGTGATTTAAGGAAGGGTGGAGGACTTTTGACTACTGATGGTGGGAGGGCTCTTGACAGCTGATGTAAGGAGGGATGGGGGGGCTCTGGACATCTACTAATAATTATGAGAATACTACAATTCTGTGCCAGTTGAAAAGGAGGGTCATACACTACTGGTATCATCCACAAGAAACTTTATTGGAGGCTGCTCAAATAGAACACCATGGCAGAACCATGTTCTGTCTATGCAGTCTTCAATACATTTTCTTGTGGATGGTACCAGCAGTGTGCGACCCTCCTTTTCACACTTGCATCATCTGCTACAGGAATGTGAGTGGACTCTGTGCCAGTCTGCCCCTACCCATCACAGCTTAAAGGGGTTGTAAACCCTCGCCGTTTTCACCTTAATGCATTCTACGTATTAAGGTGAAAAACATTTTTTAATGCAGCAGCGCCCCCGAGCCCGCTTATACTTACCTGAGCCCAGAAATTTGCGCGATGGGAACGAGCACACCAGCTCCAGCTGGTGTCTCGTGTCCCGATTGGATAGATTGATAGCAGTGCAGCCATTGGCTCCCGCTGCTGTCAATCAAAACCAATGACGCGGACGCCAGGGGGCGGGGCTGAGTCATACATTTGTTGCCAAAAGCCAATGAAGAGTACGAGTCCCTGGAGAGGGAAGGTTCTCGTGGACATCGCTGGATAGAGAGGAAGCTCAGGTAAGTATTTTTTTTTGGGGGGGGGGGGGGGGGGGGCGGCTGCTGCACACAGAGGGTATTTGCATAGAATGCACAAAGGTAAAAAAACCTTGTGCCTTTACAACCACTTTAAGTTAGTATTAAAACCAGTAATAATCAAATGCAGAGGCAATTATTTAATATGCTAAAGATTAGATACATTAATTTAGTCTTACAGATACAACTGGCCTTTGTGGGCAACCATAATGCTGATATAAAATAGACGAAAGATTTTGACACCACTGGACTAAGCTCTATGGGCAGGGCAAAACACATCAGAGGGGCGTGGCCTGGGAGGAGCCAGACTGAAGCCGCATCTTACTCCCCTAACTCGGGCTATGTTCCGGTGTGTGGCATCCTACCTTTGTTATGTATTGAGGCATGCAGCCAGAAATTTTGTGAGCCAATGCTCACAAAATGCAGCACAGTGGTGTAGTGGGTAGCAGTTTCACCTAGCAGCAATGGGGTCGCTGGTTCAAATCCCGACCACGACACCATCTGCCTGGAGTTTGCATGTTCTCCCTGTGCCTGCGTGGGTTTCCTCTGGGTACTCTGGTTTCCTCCCACACTCCAAAGACATGCTGGTAGGTAAATTAGATCCTGCCTAAAAAAAAAAAAAAAAAAGGCAATATGTGTATGTGTTTGTAAGCGTGTCGGGGGACCCTACGGGGTAAGTACCGCGCTATACCGTAGATGGACACCGGCGGCAAAAAGCGCCCTGAGGCGATTCAGTTCGCAGAGGTAGCACTATACAAGTCACTCATTCATTGCTTCTCTGCTTCTGTTGATGGTTAGTAACTATAGTTAACTTTTTTTTCCAGCTCTCTCTTTTGACTACAAAATACCTTCCCCTAGTTTATGCAGAGGGGGAGGCGTTATATAGACCTAACACACTTTTGTCCTAGGAAGACAATGCTACTTCTCTTAACCAAAGTCAGATTGTCATCCTAGCACAGGAAGTGTGTTCCTGGCAGGATCATTAGACGAACATAAAGTAGATTGTAAGCTCTAACAAGCAGGACCCTCTGATTCCTCTTGTACCAAATTTTAATGGAACTGTACTGTCTGCCTTCATTTTGTTAAGCTGTGCGCAAACTATTGGCACTATATAAATCCTGTATTATAATAATAATAATAATAATAAAAAAGAAAAAAGTATGAACAAAGAAAACAAATGCAGCCACCACACAACTATGTGTACGATTGGGGAAATTTTCCTTTACTTCCTGTTCTAGAGGCACCAACAGGGGGTTAGGGCTCATTTACAGTTGCGTTGGTAAGCAGTAAAAATAGGTGGTTGAGTTCAGATTTTGCTGCATGAGCTGCAAAAAAGAAGCCAGGCAGGGTCTTAGCGATGCCCTGGCAAAAAAAAATTAATTGTCTCCTTTGCATTCAACGAGCAGTACCACCACCTAACTCAACCCATTCAAGTGAATGGAGCGATGCCACAATCGCGCTTCCTCTACATCAGTGTTTCTCAACTCCAGTCCTCAAGGCGCCCCCGACAGGTCATCTTTTCAGGCCTTCCATTATTTTGCACAGGTGATTTGATCAGTTTCACTGCCTTAGTAATTGCCTCGGCCGTTTCATCTAAGGGAAATCCTGAAAACATGACCTGTTGGGGAGCCTTGAGGACTGGAGATCAGAAACACTGATGTAGAGGAAGGGCGATTGTGGCGTAGCTCCATTCACTTGAATGGGTTGAGTTAGGTGGTGGTACTGCTCGTTGAATGCAAAGGGGGCAATTAATTTTTTTACATGCAACACACATGGTTGCGACATGGTTGCGGCATGGTCGTGTGGGCTTTTAAGGGTTAAAACAGGTGCCGAGGAGGCAACATATCACCCTCCACCATGACCTCTTTTCAGAGGGGATGCAAAGATTGCCACAAATGTGACTAGAAATCTGTCACAGTGGAGGAAATTTGTCTCAATCGTTCCCGGAACAGAGGTCCCAATGGGAGAGCTTTCCCCTCTTGTTCCGGGGTCAACTCTAAAAAAAAATATTTCCCCCTCACTTTATCTCTCAGTTACAATGGTCACCAGTACAAAGAGAGGGGGAACCTCCCCAATGAGAAAACAACAGCAATAAATACTTGTCAGCTCCTATGCCTTTGATTGCCCTATTGACTTGAATAGTGGTTGTGGCGTGGCCTTGTTGACTTGAATGGCCCGTCAACTCTGCATGTTGCAATCATTTTCCTCTGGCTGATGTTTAGATTTTAGGTGGGTGGACAAGGGTGGTGGAGGAGGTGGGGAGGCGCAGCCACCTGTTTGACCTCCCCCCAGTCACCTACATGAAAGAGGCCTATATGTTACATAGCTCTCCGCAGGGCGATTCAAATCTGCTCAGGCATTGTTAAACACAACAGTAACAAGCTATATCACTAGTATAGTGTTACTTGAGAAGGACCTTTGCCAAGAATCTATCCGATCCTTGTGGGTAGCGAAGGGAAGACTAAAGAATCAGAGCAGTTACTGATTTTTTTTTTGAGCAATGATTTTTTTCATGCTAATAAAAATATTTTTTCGGCTGGCACTTTAATACCTCAAGACTCTCGCAGGTTAAATTTGTTAGCTTTTACTTGGCACTAGTGAAGACCATGCCTCTACAATGGCCCAAGTGTAATGTCCAATCTGTTGTGGTATTGTGCCGACTTGCTGTCAGTGCTGCGGTTCATTGTGGCGGAGAAGATGGCAGACACGGTTATCCCCAGCCGGGGAGGACAGCGCAGCTTAAATCACAGCTGATATCTGCCATGCCGTCAGAGTCAGCATATTTCAACGATGACGAGATGTGGGTGACCTGGACGGTCAAAGGCCACTGCTGGCAGCTGACTGGTGTCATAAATAGGTCACAGATTACCAGTGATTTCCTACACAGACACAAAAAAATGAAGATAAAGCACTGGGGGATATAATCCTCCTTTCCCAATTGTAGACATTGAAATCTGTAGAATGCATCAGCCTCCATCTGTTGTGCCTTCTCCTTTCTACTCTTCTTTGCTCTGATGTTCTACTACATGCACCCATCATTTCCTCATCTTTCTCTGCTTCTTTCCCTTTTCTTTTTTCTATTTATAGTATAAAGTTTGTCTATGTGTCATGAAGCGCTTGTTGGCTTAGGTTGTACAATACCCTTCTGACATTTACCTTATATTTCATTGTCTAGCACAGCCTCTCCCATACTTTGTATCCTGGAGGAACCCTATTTCCTTGTCTTGGGAAACCTTTGCTAAAAGTTATACCTACAGAACGTTTTAAATCTACAATGAAATAACAATGTCATACCTAGTATACATGTAACCAAGGGGAGATCATTTTTTTTTTACACCCTCTGTACAACATTAAAAGTCTTGAAACTAAATAAACAACCATCAAAAAGACACATATACAGTAAAAATGGTGGTATCCCCTAACTGGTCAGTGTAGAAACATCCCCCTGCATAGGTGGCCAGTGTGGATGTAGAAGGACCCTCTTGCATTGGTGGCCAGTGTAGGTGTAGAAGGACTCCCTTGCATTGGTGGCCAGTGTAGGTGTAGAAGGACCCCCTTGCATTGGTGGCCAGTGTAGGTGTAGAAGAACCCATGCATTTGTGGCCAGTGTAGGTGTAGAAGAACCCCCATGCGTTGGTGGCCAGTGTAGGTGTAGAAGGACCCCCTTGCATTGGTGGCCAGTGTAAGTGTAGAAGGACCCCCTTGCATTGGTGGCCAGTGTAGGTGTAGAAGGATCCCCATGCATTGGTGGCCAGTGTAGCTGTAGAAGAACCCCCTTGCATTGGTGGCCAGTGTAGGTGTAGAAGGATCCCCATGCATTGGTGGCCAGTGTAGCTGTAGAAGGACCCCCTTGCATTGGTGGCCAGTGTAGGTGTAGAAGTGCCCCCTTTCAACGGTGGCCAGTGTAGGTGTAGAAGGACACCCTTGCATTGGTGGCCAGTGTAGGTGTAAAAGGACCCCCATGCATTGGTGGCCAGTGTAGGTGTAGAAGGACCCCCTTGCATTGGTGGCCAGTGTAGGTGTAGAAGGACCCCCTTGCATTGGTGGCCAGTGTAGGTGTAGAAGGACCCCCTTGCATTGGTGGCCAGTGAAGGTGTAGAAGGACCCCCTTGCATTGGTGGCCAGTGTAGGTGTAGAAGGGCCCCTTTTAATTGATGCCCAATGTAGGTGTAGAAGAGCCTCCTTGAATTTGTGGTCAGTGTAGGTATAGAAGAGACCGCTTACAATGGTAGGCAGTGTCGTAGAGCTGCACAATTCTGACTAAAATGAGAATCACAATTTTTTTTTGCTTAGAATAAAGATCATGATTCTCTCATGATTCTCGCGGCGTAACATCATCTTTCACATTATACAAACAAACTTGGGCTAACTTTACTGTTTCGCTTTTTTTAAATTCATCAAATAGTATTTTTCCCCAAAAAATTGCGTTTGAAAGACTGCTGCGCAAATACAGTGTGATATAAAATATTGCAATGACCACCATTTTATTCTCATGGGTCTCTGCAAAAAAAATTTGAAAAATATATAATGTTTGGGGGTTCCAAGTAATTTTCTAACAAAAAATACTGATTTTAACTTGTAAGAAACAAGTGTCAGAAAAAGGTTTAGACTTTAAGTGGTTAAACTGACCTCATCTACAGACAGAAGTTAATTCTTTTTATCTAAAAGAACTAAATGTTACAATGTTTCTCTTTATCTCTGCCTAAGCATATTGTGATAAACTTGGCAGGCTGCCTGTTTTTTTTTTGTTTTTTTTGACAGCTGTCAGCAGAGAATGGATCTGCACCAAATCAAGGAAATGCTGTTTTAAGATCGTGAGGGGAGTTGAATTGCGATCTTGATTCTTTAACGATTAATCGCGCAGTGTAGGTAGGAGATCAATTTGGCATTCCTTACTGCTCAAGGAACCTCTATAATTCTCAGAAGAAACCCTGCTTGAGAAAGGCTGGTCTAGCATTTAATCCTACTAGTTTAGATGCTGGATGTAGGGGAATTTAAGCATGGCTTCATTCAGGTTATCAGCCTGGAAGAGACCAGAAAGATGATCTTGCTTCCCTCAGCTCCAGCTAGACCAGGGGTCTTCAAACTATGGCCCTCCAGTTGTTCAGGAACTACAATTCCCATCATGCCTAGTCATGTCTGTGAATGTCAGAGTTTTACAATGCCTCAAGGGATGTGTAGTTCTGCAACAGCTG
The DNA here is from genome assembly GCA_037952925.1 of Lithobates clamitans. Taxonomy (NCBI): domain Eukaryota; kingdom Metazoa; phylum Chordata; class Amphibia; order Anura; family Ranidae; genus Lithobates; species Lithobates clamitans. The sequence goes on along the minus strand of JBBGZY010000692.1, from coordinate 1,120,063 downwards.
GAGAGCCGTAGTTTGAAGACTCCTGAGCTAGACAGTGTTAATATACAGAAACAGGTGAATGGATGGAGAGGTGACAATTGTTTATGGTATTAGGCATGGGGAGCACTAGATAGTTCTGTACCCAGCCAACTTGTAATGGGTAAGGGATACGAGTCCCTCCAGAAATGTACAGGCGATATCTAGAGGGTTACATAAGTGGTTTGGTAGGTTTTAATGAGGGATATGTCAAATGTATATCGGCTTTGTTGCCTAGATGATACAAACTGTATATCCTTGAAAAAGTAAGCAATCTAGTACTATAAAGTACCATGTAAACACAATGGTTTAAACTTCTTCTACAACACGCACATTCCCGATATGATACTTTACTATGACCGGATGTTTACTTCATTTCTTGATATGTGCAGCTCTACTTGCTATATATACACATGTTTTTAGCTTAGTCGTAAAACTTTGAATATATGTTTATAATTTGAATCGTTCATACTAGTTTACAGCTAAAGGAGGTGGTGGACAGTGAATTTTAGCTGACGAAGGTGGCAAACAATAGACCTTAGCTGACGAAGGTGGTGGACAATAAATTTTAGCTGCAGAAGGTGGTGGACAGTGGATTTTAGCTGAAGAAGGTGGTGGACAGTGGATTTTAGCTGAAGGAGGTAGTGGAGAGTGAATTTTAGCTCATGAAAGCCGTAGACAGTGAATTTTAGCTGACAAAGGTAGTGAACAATATAGTTTCACTAGCAAAGGTGGTGGACAATAGATTTTAGCTGAAAAAGGTGGTGGGCAGTGGACTTTATCTCAATAAAGTTGTATACAGTGAATTTTAGAGGAAGAAGGTGGTGGGCAGTGGATTTTACCTGAAGACGGTGGTGGGCAGTGGATTTTAGCTGAAGGAGGTGGTGGACAGTGGATTTTAGCTGAAGAAGGTGGATAGTGGATTTTAGCTGAAGAAGGTGGTGGGCAGTGGATGTTAGCTGAAGAAGGTGGTGGGCAGTGGATGTTAGCTGAAGAAGGTGGTGGGCAGTGGATTATAGCTGAAGGAGGTGGTGGGCAGTGGATTTTAGCTGAAGGAGGTGGTGGGCAGTGGATTTTAGCTGAAGGAGGTGGTGGGCAGTGGATTTTAGCTGAAGGAGGAGGTGAGCAGTGGATTTTAGCTGAAGAAGGTGGTGGGTAGTGGATTTTAGCTGAAGGAGGTGGGGGGCAGTGGATTTTATCTGAAGGAGGAGGTGAGCAGTGGATTTTAACTGAAGGAGGTGGTGGGCAGTGGATTTTAGCTGTAGAAGGTGGTGGGCAGTGGATTTTAGCTGAAGAAGGTGGTGGACAGTGGATTTTAGCTGAAGGAGGTGGTGGGAAGTGGATTTTAGCAGAAGGAGGTGGTGGGCAGTGGATTTTAGCTGAAAAGGTGGATAGTGGATTTTAGCTGAAGAAGGTGGTGGGCAGTGGATTATAGCTGAAGGAGGTGGTGGGCAGTGGATTTTAGCTGAAGAAGGTGGATAGTGGATTTTAGCTGAAGAAGGTGGATAGTGGATTTTAGCTGAAGAAGGTGGTGGGCAGTGGATTATAGCTGAAGGAGGTGGTGGGCAATGGATTTTAGCTGAAGGAGGTGGTGGACAGTGGATTTTAGCTGAAGAAGGTGGTGGGCAGTGGATTTTAGCTGAAGAAGGTGGTGGGCAGTGGATTTTAGCTGAAGAAGGTAGTGGGCAGTGGATTTTAGCTGAAGAAGATGGTGGGCAGTGGATTTTAGCTAAAGAAGGTGGTGGGCAGTGGATTTTAGCTGAAGAAGATGGTGGGCAGTGGATTTTAGCTAAAGAAGGTGGTGGGCAGTGGATTTTAGCTGAAGGAGGTTGTGGGCAATTGATTTTAGCTTAAGGAGGTGGTGGGCAGTGGATTATAGCTGAAGAAGGTTGTGGGCAATGGATTTTAGCTGAAGGAGGTGGTGGGCAATGGATTTTAGCTGAAGGAGGTTGTGGGCAATGGATTTTAGCTGAAGGAGGTGGTGGGCAGTGGATTATAGCTGAAGGAGGTGGCGGGCAGTGGATTTTAGCTGAAGAAGGTGGTGGGCAGTGGATTTGAGCTGAAGAAGGTGGTGGGCAGTAGATTTTAGCTGAAGATGATGGTGGGCAGTGGATTTTATCTAAAGAAGGTGGTGGGCCGTGGATTTTAGCTGAAGAAGGTGGTGGGCAGTGGATTTTAGCTGAAGAAGGTGGTGGGCAGTGGATTTGAGCTGAAGAAGGTGGTGGGCAGTAGATTTTAGCTGAAGATGATGGTGGGCAGTGGATTTTATCTAAAGAAGGTGGTGGGCAGTGGACTATTTATATATCATACTCAGACTCCTCTAGCACATTTCATTTTCAACTGAAAGCCAACAGCTGTACGCAGGGGAGACACAGTGTTCAGCAGCATGGGATGTGGAGCTTCTAAGGCAGCCTCTCTCAACTAGGGCTTTGTGGAACCCTAAAGGATCCCCCAGAGTTTTCTAGGGTCTCTTGATCAATGAGCAACCTCTGCTTCTCAGATGAGTAACCACTGACAATAGTGTTCTTTTTAGTTAACTGTAAAGAAAAGAAGGGGGTTATCTTCCCAAAGACCACAACTGTAAGGAGCATTCTTGACAGTGTCAATCACACTAATAAACGGTGAGCTGTGGATACAGTCATTTTTGCTTGGGGTCCCTCAGACTGAAAAGTTATTTCAAGGGTTCCTTCAAGTTAAAAGATTAACATTCAACTGCATTGAAGTAAATTTTACTAGTTTATTTCAATGCAGGTGGGTGCACAGATATTCATCAAGCCAGAATGTCATAAACCTGGCTAAGTGAATGTGTGCAAAATGTGATCATCACTGGCTGCTTTCACCTAAAACTTCACAATAATAATTCATAATGTATACACCCCATTAAAAAAAAAACCCTATTAAATTTCCTTTTAAGCCTTTGGATGTCACTTTGCACCACGTAATGGATTATTAAAAGGGATTGGCAGAGGATAACCCCCGAAATGAAGACACAGAACGCCTCGCAGTCACAGGACAGGTGGCTGTTGCACCCGTCTGTGTCGCCATCCAAATACCTCCCATCATGGCTTTAAAATACGATTATGCTAATAACAGCTATTTCCTGCTCGGTTCCCAGGAAAACACGGGCAAGCCTCGGCTGGGGGGTAGAACTGTCTGGATGTGAGGAGAGGGGGAGATGCCAGGCTCTGTCTGGGGTTTTTGTTGTTATGGTTGTTTCTAGAGGGGGTGGAGGGGAGGCAAGGGGGGCAGTGTACATTGCACTGAACACAAACACCCACTTTGGGGTCACTGAGAGGTTCTGGAAGGATTACAGGAAAGGAAAAGGATGGATATTTAAAGACAGAATCAAAGGCTGTGACGAGATTAGGTCAACCCTATACATTTTATGGGCATACTGCATCATTTCAAGGCGTGTTTACATTTCGGCATGTTCCTGCCTTACAGTGTATGTGGTTTTTTTTTTTTTTTCAAATGACAATTAAGGCTGGGTTCACACTAGAACACAGAGGTCCTGTGCGTCTTTGGCTCCGTGTCAGGTCCAAATTCAGGTCCGATTCGCCCCTGAAACAGAGAACAGGGACGCACCGGACCCCTGCTATGAGCTGCATCCGTCTGCAGTGTGAATCCAGCCTAAAACACAAATTCATGTCTGTTTGGAACCTTTAAATCAGTGGTTCTCAACCCCGTCCTCAAGTACCCCCAACAGGCCATGTTTTGGGAATTTCTCTTAGATAAAATAGCTGTCCAAAATACCAAGCCATTGACTCTGATTTAAAGCACCTGTGCAAGATAAAGGAAAACCTGCAAACCTGGCCTGTTGGGGGTACTTGAGGACTGAGGTTAAAGTGGGGTTCCACCCAAAAAAACAAAAATATCTAAAAAATTCTAAAAAAAAAAACAAAAAAACATTTGGATATTTTTTTTTTTTTTACTTACCTCTAAATGCCTGTTGCTAGGTGGTCCCTCGTAGTCTGCCCCTTCGTCTGCCTGGGCTGGTGACATCACTTCCCCCTGGCACAGGAAGGGCTTGGCTCTTCTCCCTCCCTGCTGTCAATCATCTGGGACCCTGTGCAGGTCCCAGGTGATTGAGCGGCCAATCACGGCGCTCGGCGCCGCTCGCGCATGCGCAGTGGGTGCCAGGCTGTGAAGCCACAGCCCGGCGCCCACAGTTGAAATGCCGGCGCCGACGAGCGGAGGGGGGGGACGAGCGGGGCTTCGATCCCCCGCACCGCTGGACCCAGGGACAGGTGAGTGTCCAATTAAAAGTCAGCAGCTGCAGTATTTGTAGCTGCTGACTTTTAATTTTTTTTTTTTCCTGGGTGGAACTCCTCTTTAAGAACCACTGCTTTAGATCACCATCATAAACAAAACATCCCCACACTATTTATCTGCAGTAATGTGTGTATATAGGAGATCCACAGTAGTCGATAACATGCTTTTAACTTAATTGTAACCTTTTCACACAGAGAAAATGCATTAATGCATGCCAAAAGCATATCAACATGCATTAACAGCATCCAGACAGGTATTAAACCCCTCCCTCTACCATGCTGCATCTGAATCTAAATCTCTCCCTTCAGGGCTCATTCACACCATATCAATTGCATGCAATGCCAAGCTGCTGCTAACAAAGCAAACAGAATATTGGCATTAAAAAGGGGATTAACTCCAGAGATAAAACAATAATTATCCCGCTCTACAAGACTCTGGTCCAGCCGCACCTGGAGTATGCTGTCCAGTTCTGGGCAGTCCTCAGGAATGATGTACTGGAAATGAATGGAGTAGAGAGAAAGGCAACAAAGCTAATAAAAGGGTCTGGAGGATCTTAGTTATGAGGAAAGGTTGCGAGCACTGAACTTGTTCTCTCTGGAGAAGAGACGCTTGAGAGGGGATATGATTTCAATTTATAAATACCGTACTGGTGACCCCACAATAGGGAGAAAACTTTTTGCGGAAGGGAGTTCAACAAGACACGTGGCCACTCATTAACATTAGATGGAAAAAGGTTTAACCTTAAACTACGTAGAGGGTTCTTTACTGTAAGAGCGGCAAGGATGTGGAATTCCCTTCCACAGGCGGTGGTCTCAGCGGGGGGCATCAATAGTTTCAAGAAAGCACCTGAACGACCGCAACATACAGGGATATACAATGTAATACTGACACATAATCACACACATAGGTTGGACTTGATGGACGTGTGTCTTTTTTCGACCTCACCTGCTATTTAACTATGTCAATTGATCTGCGTAAATCGACGCAAGGGCACATAGATAACAATTTTTCTTCCTATGTGCTCTAATGACTAATGGTGTTGAGATGGATTGCAGTGCTGTGCATAAAAATGCAGACAAGCAATTTAATGAAATGAAAAAAGGGCACAAGTGTTTTAGCGTGCGGGTGAATTAATCATGGAAATGAACCTGTGTTTTGTCCAAGCAATAGTTTTTCTTTAAAACTGAGATAAACTTTTCCTGTCTATGGACCGAGTCCCTCATATCGGTATCTTCTGCTGGTTGCCAGTCTTTGGCTATCTTCATTGGTCGCCTCAGGATGATGTCACTTCTGCACATGCACAGGAGTGCCTTCATTCTGAAACACAGGTGCAGTGCCGGAAAATATAAACGGACGGCGCGGCTCAGCGTACGTTCCAAAGACGACTGTGAGTCGGCAGGTAGGTTTATGCCTGCTGGCAGTCTTTCGTAGTGGGGCTTTAGTTCCGCTTTAAAGCCGAACTCCCAGGAAATCTGAAAAATCACTGCTGCGTCTGGACTGCAATGGTTAAAAGCTCATTTAGGACAATGGGGTGTAAAAAGCATACTTACCTGATGCTCTGCACTGCTAGACTGGCCCCTAAAATGCTTTCTACCTCATGCTCCAGTGGACCGAACATCATCAAGACGGATGCCTTGCACCAATAGGAATATGACATAGGGACAGTCCAACACTGAAGCGTAGAGGAGCACTGTTTACTGGGGGAGCAGAAGTTAAGTAAATGTTCTTTAACTCACCTCTAGATTACAGCTAGGTTCACACATATGCGGATCAGGGAGCTGCATTTTGAATGGGCTGCCATGCCTCATGAAATGCAGGGAAAAGGTCCCTGCAGCATTTTAGAAACTGCAGCCCACACGGGCACTGTGGTTTACATTTCCAGTGTATGCTGCGTGCCATTAGTAGTAATGGCACCTGCTCGCATTCAGCAGGTTTTTCTGTGCTTGAGGTTGCGGCAACAGGTGCAAACCCGCAGTGGGAACCACCCACATGGATCTAAACCTAGCCTAAACAAGCGTTTAATACTTGCAAATCTTGCAATCCAAGCACAGCCCCCACTGAAAGGAAGAATATTTGATTTCCCAGGGTTGGGCTTTAACAGTGTTATACTTACTTTGCTCCTCACCACTTTGTTTACCAGCAGCAGCAATTTTATAAACCTGGCATTTTTGGGTACAGGAGCATGTGACTCACTCCCTGTCCTTCCATGTGAAGGGGCCCAACACGGTCACATGGGAAGGAAGTCATCAGCTCTTGATAAGCTCCAAACTGCTTAGGCAATGTCTGGCCTTGTTAACACAGGTGAACCAAATGGCACGAGAGCAGGTCAAAATCGTTCATATTTGAAGGTCAATGGCCTCTCTTTACATGCATAATCCAAACTCTACGAAGCTGCCATTTCGATGTAAAGCAAAAACAAGTAAATCTGAACAAAAATGGTCCTTGATGACGATTCTCCAAGGACAGCATAAGGCCCCTTTCACACTGGGGCGGTGTCGGCGGTAAAGCGCCGCTATTGTAAGTGGCGCTTTACCGTCTGTATTCGGCCGCTAGCGGGGCGGTTTTACCCCCCGCTAGAGGCCGAGAAAGGGTTAAAAACCACCGTAAAGCGCTTTGCTGGCGGTATAGCCGCACTGTCTCATTGATTTCAATGGGCAGAAGCGGTGTATACACCGCTCCTTCCCTGCTCCAAAGATGCTGCTGGCAGGACTTTGTTTCCCGTCCTGCCAGCGCACCGCTCCAGTGTGAAAGCCCTCGGGGCTTTCACACTGGAGACAAAGCAGCGGCACTTTCGGGTCGGTTTGCAGGCGCTATTATTAGCGCAATAGCGCCTGCAAACCGCCCCAGTGTGAAAGGGCCCTAAGAAAGGAAATGTTAGTTGCAAACTTGCTTTATCTGGATATGTAAACTTATTTTTTAATGATGCATTTATCCACATTTATCCACTACACCAACCAAGACTATCCATTTGCCGCCAAACCGCATACATGTACATGATTGGCTTTAAGTTGTTATACCTCCCCTTCCTCCTGAGGCCCACCAGTGCCTCTCCTGTGCAATCGGGGAACCCAGTATCCGATGTCGTGGTGCCACCGGATTACCATAGAGCTAGTCCCTCTGTGCTCGTGCGCAGAAGCGAACGCATACATAGGTCGTGCACGCATATGTAAACGGTGTTCACACCACACATGTGAGGTATCGCCGCAAACGTTATAGCGAGAGCAATAATTCTAGCACTAGACCTCCTCTGTAACTATACTAATAACCTGTAAAAATTTTTTTTAAAGTGTCGCCTATGAAGATTTTTTAAGTATTTTAGTTTGTTGCCATTCCACAAGCTTCCGCAATTTTAAAGCATGACATGTTGGGTATCTATTTACTCTGCGTGTAACATAATTTTTTATATTCTACCAAAAAATTGGATTATAGATTGTATTTTTTTGCATTAAAATTCATTAAAGTTTTTTTATATTTTTAAAATTTTAATTTTTAAAAATTGCATTTGTTTGAATAACCACTGTGCAAATACCGCGTTTCATAAAAATGTGCAACGACCATCATTGCAGGGCCTTTGTTAAAAAATATATATATATATATATATATATATATATATATATATATATATATATATATATAATGTTTAGGCCTGGTCTTCAAGTGGATATAAATTTTTTTTTTTTTTTTTTAAATCGTTGTTTGTTCCCTCCGGCAGCTAACTTTAATCCTTCCATCAAGATTTAATAATGACCCAACAAAGCCCCAACTTAAATATTCCCAAATCCTCGCCTTGTCTCTCGGAAAGCAGTAAGCGCAGATCACATTTGGGTTAAGTCTATGATTAAAACCGCACAACCTTACTATACGAGCGAGCTGTGCATCATTAAAAGCCACTGTCTCTGTATACAAACTACACTGCAATTACTGTGATGGCCGGATACATTGGATTGGGGGGGGGGGGGGGGGGCGTTCGTGGAACTGGCAGACTTTAAATTGGTCAATTTCTGTGTATACATAAGAGGGTAGGGTATAAAATGACACAAAATGCTCAGCTTGCACAGAATTCAGCTCAAATCTATTGGAGGTCCAAACAGCCAAATGTGTGTATATTATATTTTAGAGGTCTTGCCTGCCCAATGTGTTTAATTCTATACATTTAGTCCTGTAATCCACCCCTATCAGAGACCGCAGCAAAGTCTGTGACCTAACTTTTCCCCACTAAAGTTAAACAATACTGCCTTGGTCTCTGATGCAGCCATCCAATCTAAATGTTTGCTTTCGGGTTTAAAACTAAAACTTCACCCAAAAGGGAAGTTCCGCTTGTCTGCACCCCCCCCCCCCCTTTAAGTTTTGGCATCTTTTTTTTTTTAAAGGGGGGGGGGGAGGGTAGATGGTTTTGACAGGTACCCACACCCCCTCTCCTTCCCGCGCAGCCTTCTGGAACACATAACAGGTCTCAGAGAGCAGCGGGACCATTCACAAAGCGCAGCGCGGCTCACGCATGCTCAATGTGAAGCCGCAAGTCACAGCTGGGTTCCCAAAGTACACATGGCGGGGCCTGGACCTGAAGAAGGCCAAAGAGTTAGCTTGGGTTAGGACAGCACTGGATCTCTGGACAGGTAAGTGTCCTATTATTAAAAGTCAACTGCTTTATTACCACTTTAAAGTGGAAGTAAACACCCTTGGTTGATTTTTATAGGTAAGCCTATGTTATTGTTACTAAACCCAGAACACCACATTCACTATATCTGCTTCTCCCACAGTACACAGAACATGGAAATGCAATAGGTTTAGTAAACATAAATACCTTTTTCTCATCAGCAGTATATAGCAGTCTTGTGACTTCTATCAGTGTCTGCTTAAAGCGGGATTCCGGCCAGGATAATTTTTTTTTTAAAAGTCAGCAGCTACAAACACTGTAGCTGCTGACTTTAAATAAGTAGACTTACCTGTCCTGGGTGCCCGCGATGTCGGCCGCCCGAGGCCGACCCGTCCCTCGGGTCTCGGCACCGCCATCCTAAGTAAGGGAAACAGGCAGTGGAGCCTTGCAGCTTCACTGCCAGTTTCCTGCGGCGCTCTGTAAATGGCCCCGTGGTTTTCTGGGAACACACACAGTTCCCAGAAGGCAACGGGGCCGCTCTCCGAGGAGCAGGACACGCCACGGAATAGGAAGAGGCAGATTAGGAAGAGTGCCTAGCAACAAGGGTTTCAGGTAAGTAAAAAATTTTTTTTTTTACCTTTTTTTAAAATTTTTTAAAAGATTTTTGGTGCAATTTTTTTTTTTTAGGGTGGCCCTCCACTTTAAATTTGTAGGGGGAGTTTTCATTCTCCCCTGACACACTATCTGGACAGTACAGTGCTGATCACATGCACTCTCTCTTGAAAACCCCTAATGCTCTGTTCTATCAAGAGGTGGGTTGGAGTTAAAGAAGAGGAGGATCAGAGAAGACAGGATAGCACAGCCTTTTATACACAATGCAGATGATTAACCCCTCAGGTTCCACAGTGAGTATAACAAGCATGCTTTACTGCATATACAGACTGATTTTAATGTTGTGGGTTTAGTAACACTTTAAAAGTGGTTGTAAACTCTGTACAACCACTTTTACCTGTAGGTGCTGGAAATATCTCCTAAACCTGCACGGTTTAGGAGATATTTCCAATATACGTGTGTTCCGACGTCATCGGCGCATGCGCACTTTAGAAAGGGCACAATCACGCCGTGACTGGTGGCTCCCACGCGGGTGTGACGTCACGCGACTCCGGCCAGTCACAGAGCCGGAGTCCGTGGCCCCCGGAAGGAATAGGGCTGAAGATGGACGCTTCCAACCAGAGGGGACAGCGGTGACATCGCAGGCTTTGTTTTCAGGTAAGTGACACATAATGGGCTACTATGAGATGCATACTAGCCCATTATGCTTTACCTTTGCAGGGAAATAAAGAGGAAGTAAACCCCATCAGGATTTACTTCCTCTTTAAGGCTATAGGTACAGTAAATATCTCCTAAATGTGCACCGTTTAGGAGACATTCACTTACAATGTGCATTGGTGCATCTGCTCTGAAGGAACGACATATGCCTGTGACGTTCCTTCAGAGTCCTGCGCAGTAAACAGCAGACCGGAGCCCGCCCAACCCGGAAGGAACACCGGGTGAAGATGGAAGCCTTGTCAGCGGTGACGATGCACATTATAGCTTTGCCATGCAGGTTTTTATTTCTAAAATTATATATTTTTTTAAACAGCGGCTTACTACCGCTTTAAAGGAAGATGATCTACAGACAGATTTTAGGCACTTTTACTAGCTTTATTTAGAAAATAAATCATTAATGTATAATTGATTAAAAAAAAAAAAAAAAAATCTTGCATTCAGCCCTAGGCTTACGTCAGATTCTGCTGCTAGAGACAAATAGCCAGCAGCAGGATTGCTAAAAAGATTGCCTCTATCTGTCCCTGTGCAATCACTTCCCTCTAGACAGATGCAGTGAGACGATGGTCTGTCGCCGGCCTGAATCTGGAATGCTAGTGATGGCAGCGACATTGAGCTGTATCAGTGACAGAGGGAGCAATTCTATTGGGATGAACAGGCAAACCACAGAGATGCAGTCACTGATGATCCTGAGAAATCCCCAGAGACAGGATCTCTGACGAGGTGAGTAACCCATCTGACATCAGCCTTATCAGCATGTTCAAGGGATAAGCTAAATCCCAATGGGTGCAGCAGACCAGGTCAACTTAGTGTAGAGGAACTACTGAGCTTTTGATGGCTACCGTAAACAAGTGCCCATTGCCCCAACTTAACACCTAAGAGAGGTGGATGTGTTCCTTGTGCTGATGTCTCTTCTGCTAGCTAAAATCCACCTATATCAATGCCCCCCCCCCCCAGGAATTCCTTTGGTGGTGGGGGTTAAGAGAACAGGGGAGCGCTCATTTGCACTCATCAAGAGTGCCCACCTATGTTTGTCCTTTCCACCCAGCTCGAAGAAGCCAGAGCTACAGCTCCTATGAATGGAATGGAATCTACGAATGGGTGGGTGGAAAGGGCAGGCATTGGTAGGCACTCCTGAGTCCAAATGACAGATCCCTAGTTCTTTTAACCCCCGCTGCACTGCAAAATTATGGTGGGCATTATTGAGAAGAATTTCAGCTAACAGAAAGGGCAGCAGCACAAGGGACACATCCTACTGACCGTAAATATTGTCCCTTGTGCTGATTTTTGTGCTTTTTGTTTCTTTGACTACACTTACTATAGGCTTTAAAGCAGGGGTCTCCAAACGTTCTAAACAAAGGGCCAGTTTACTGTCCTTCAGACTTTGGGGGGGCAGACGGTGTCAGCGGGAAGATTAGTGCCCCACCCTTGGTGTCAGCGGGAGGATTAGTGCCCCATCCTTGGTGTCAGCGGGAGGATTAGTGCCCCATCCTTGGTGTCAGCGGGAGGATTAGTGCCCCATCCTTGGTGTCAGCGGGAGGATTAGTGCCCCATCCTTGGTGTCAGCGGGAGGATTAGTGCCCCATCCTTGGTGTCAGCGGGAGGATTAGTGCCCCATCCTTGGTGTCAGCGGGAGGATTAGTGCCCCATCCTTGGTGTCAGCGGGAGGATTAGTGCCCCATCCTTGGTGTCAATGAGAAGATTAGTGCCCACTGTTGGTGTCAGTGGGAGGATTAGTGCCCCACCATTGGTGTCAATGGGAAGATTAGTGCTCACTGTTGGTGTCAATGGGAGGATTAGTGCCCCACCATTGGTGTCAGTGGGAGGATTAGTGCTCCACTGTTGGTGTCAATGGGAAGATTAGTGCCCACTGTTGGTGTCAATGGGAGGATTAGTGCCCCACTGTTGGTGTCAATGGGAGGATTAGTGCCCCACTGTTGGTGTCAATGGGAACATTAGTGCCCTATCGTTGGTGTCATTGGGAGGAAAAAGGTCTTGCATCAGTGAGAAGGAACACTGCTTCTATGGCCGGATAAAGGCAAGCAAAGGGCCACAGGTTGGAGAGCTTTAAAGCAAGGACATCACTAATAACAGTCATGACACTACTGTGTACATTGTTATCATGGACTAGACATATAAATGTGTTATATTTGATTGGATAGATTTTACCAACAACAGCAAGTCAAGGCTTATGAAGGCTGGTGGGACAGGTGGGACTATTGCTTGCTCTGGCACATGAAGTGGTTGACTTTTAGTAGGGTGGACAATTCCTTCAAAGAACATAATCTGACACATTTTTACATAAAATAACTTTTTTTTTGTTGTTTTTGCCGCAAAAGAGTAAAGCCACTCAAAATTGGTAATTTGATCAGATGGATGCTGGTGCAACATAAGGATCATTATTCCACAGTCCAGAGAGGTGGCAGATTCAGGACCTCCTAGGAAGATCTCCCCTTTGGAGTTCCCCCGAATATGCAACATCAATCAGTAACCAAAATTGTAGTGTGTGGACTGTCCCCTTAAATGGGCCATGTCTATTTATTCTGGGATGTGGTGACCTAGAACTTATGACTCCATGGATCTTGGAACTCTTTTCTCTGTCTATTGATTTGAGGCATGTATGCTATATTACTACAATGCAGTATACAAGACAAAAAAATGGCACAATGTAATTTACAAAAGGTAAACAAAATTTAATGAATAATTAACAAGGATACGGTGGCAGGAAGTGCACGGAGCTTTCCAATGATCAGGCAAATCCTTCTCGAAGCCTAGTGACCTTGTGTAAACCCGCACGCTGGCTTTATTGTAACATTAGAGGTTAAACAGGATGTCTGCCAGGAAGGAAGCCGTCTCTGCCAAGCTTCACGCAGGGCACTTCAGATAGAGGTGGAATTATGGGCTCCAACCATTGTGAAAAAAATTTGTGTGTGTTTATCAATAGGAGGCATAGTCAACCGCTTTGTAAAAATGAATTTAAAAAAAAAAAAAAAATGATTAAGCATTTGCATCGGAGCTTGCAGAGTACTGCAGCCACAATTGGTGAATGTGGGGGTGCAAGGCACAGGCTCCTGCAGACTATTCCTCCAGGTCCACATGGACTTTCGGTTGTGGGTATGGAGGAAGTATATACACTGGACTACAAGTACAGTAACGTTGTCAAACTTAAGCTGGCCATACAATTTATTCAATTTCCTATAGATTTACCTTCAACTGTGTAGTGCAAGGGTCTGCTTGACTGCATACAAATTGAAAGTGTTTAGGTTTGACCTCATATTATATGGTTTTGGTAAATTTAAAAAAAATTGATACCAGAAAATTGTATAATGTATGGCCAGCCTTAAGCTCCATTGAGATATAGGAGTTCCTCTGCAGCAGCAGTGACAGATGGTAGTCTTTCCATTCACATCTGTGCATGGATGATGGCGGTTGTGCGGGGGCCAAGGTGGTCTCCTCCTGGCAAAAAATGAAGTGGGAGCTTGTACCAACCTGGTCTCTTCTAGTCTAATTATACAATTCCCCTTGGATGGACCAACTCTTCAAAAGTAAGAGAGCTTACTTGACTGCATGCAAAAGCCTTTCTCAACCTTTTTGCCCCAGAGGAACCCTTGAAATGATTTCCCCTCTTACACAACAACGGTATGCAGCCATCCCTCCCACGCAACGTCGGTCTGTGGCCACCCCTCCTACGCAGCGGCGGTCTGTGGCCACCCCTCCTACGCAACGGCGGTCTGCAGCCAACCCTCCCTTTTCAAGTCTTGGTCCAGCTAAAGCCAATTTGTTGGTTGTCAGTGGGGAAAAAAAAGCCCCTTACATTGGAGGCCAGTGGTAAGAATGCCCTATTTACAGTGGAGGTCGAAACGTCACCTTTACAGACAGCAAAAAAAGATCATTGGTATGATGAAGCTGGCTGTGCCAAGTGGTCTTGGACCCATAACTAGATAGACACCATCAAATGGGTGGTTAACCAGCCACAGCTCAAGGGACCCCTAGCAACCTCTGAAGGAACCCTGGTGGAGAATGGCTGGTATACAAAGCTGGATTGTTTAGGTAGGGCTTTTACTACATTGTTCTTATAGATCTAAAGTAGGTTGGATAGAGATTGTATAATCACAAAGCCATGTGTGTGGCCAGTTTCGGGTGTTCATAGTACCAATGGTCTGATGAAGTGAAGGTCAAAGCAAACAAGGAACAGAAAGGGTGCTAGAGAACAAAAGCCTGCATCGCTTTCCATTGTCACCTTCAATTACCTTCTAACAATACGGTCCATCACACCTGACTATTCAGTCTACCTTAATTTCCATTACAGGTTTCCAATTTGCAATAGTATGAAGCAAAAGGTGAATTCTAACTATTAAACATCTTGGAGAAAAAGTGCTTTGGGTAAAAAAAAAAAATAAAAAAAAAAATAGAATTGCCATTTCATTTTAACGGCTTGCCATTTCATGATTTGCCTAGAGAGGGCAGTGCTAGCCACCCAATGAAGCAATTTTCATGAAAGCCAATGTTATGGATCTTCTCTCTCTTCATCTTCCTATATCCTGGTAGCCAGAAAGGTGTCGGAGGCTCGACAAAAACTGCAATCTGCAAGTCAAAAAAATCCTGCACATGCTCATAAAAAAAAAAAAAAAAAAAAGCCTTTGTAATGCTGAACAATTGAACGCCTCTTATTCTCACCGTGTTCTCCACACTGCTAATCACATTCAGCCTGCTTTATAACTCGGAGATCTCTGCAAATTCTCCAGTGCTGAACCTTTTTTTATAGCATCTAATCTTTAACCACATCCTTAGATCTTATGAGCGGAGATAAATCTATCTGCCCATCCCTCACAGCATCTGGATCCGCTGCAAATTGTCTTACAGCTGTGGATGGACAGAAGGTGTGGATTCATTGTCTGTCCTTCCTTCTTCCCGATATCACTGGGAGAACTCACCATTACTGCCCAATGTGCCCGTTATTGATCTCGCTTTGGTTTTCTAAGAGTCCTTGTTTAAACAATCATTTCTTTAGATTATCAGCAGAGCTGTTTTTTTCACAAAATATAAACTTCCCAGATATATGAACACATTATATTACCATATTTCTTTATTTTATTGATTGGAGTACAGAGTTACACCTTCCAATCTCTTATACGGGTCAATTCATACCATGTGAGTTGTTCAAAGCAGATCTACTGCAATAATTATGGCATAATACAAATACTACATTCATTTTTACTCTATACATACATACATACATATACATACATACATACATACACACACACACACACATTATATATATATATATACACATACATACATTTATATTGCTATTTATGGCGCTGTGCAGTTGCAATCTTATCTTGTCCCACTGCAGTACCAATGTAATAAGCCGGTCTGCGGCCAACCCTTCCACCTAACGCCGGTCTGCGGCCACCCTTCCTACGCAACAGCGGTCTGCGGCCACCCTTCCTACGCAACGGCGGTCTGCGGCCACCCCTCCCTACGCAACGGCGGTCTGCGGCCACCCCTCCCACGCAACGACGGTCTGCGGCCACCCCTCCTACGCAACGACGGTCTGCGGCCACCCCTCCCACGCAACGACGGTCTGCGGCCACCCCTCCCACGCAACGACGGTCTGCGGCCACCCCTCCCACGCAACGACGGTCTGCGGCCACCCCTCCCACGCAACGACGGTCTGCGGCCACCCCTCCCACGCAACGACGGTCTGCGGCCACCCCTCCCACGCAACGACGGTCTGCGGCCACCCCTCCAACGCAATGACGGTCTGCGGCCACCCCTCCCACGCAACTACGGTCTGCGGCCACCCCTCCTACGCAACTACGGTCTGCGACCACCCCTCCTACGCAACTACGGTCTGCGGCCACCCCTCCTACGCAACTACGGTCTGCGGCCACCCCTCCTACGCAACTACGGTCTGCGGCCACCCCTCCTACGCAACTACGGTCTGCGGCCACCCCTCCCACGCAACTACGGTCTGCGGCCACCCCTCCCACGCAACTACGGTCTGCGGCCACCCCTCCCACGCAACTACGGTCTGCGGCCACCCCTCCCACGCAACTACGGTCTGCGGCCACCCCTCCCACGCAACTACGGTCTGCTGCCACCCCTCCTACGCAACGATGGTCTGCGGCCACCCCTCCCACACAATGAAGGTCTGCGGCCACCCCTCCTACCCAACGCCGGTCTGCGGCGAACCCTCCCACCCAACAATGGTTTTTCGACCACCCTTCCCACCCAACGCTGGTATGCGGCCACCCCTCCTACGCAACTACGGTCTGCGGCCACCCCTCCTACGCAACTACGGTCTGCGGCCACCCCTCCTACGCAACTACGGTCTGCGGCCACCCCTCCTACGCAACTACGGTCTGCGGCCACCCCTCCTACACAACTACGGTCTGCGGCCACCCCTCCTACGCAACTACGGTCTGCGGCCACCCCTCCCACGCAACTACGGTCTGCGGCCACCCCTCCCACGCAACTACGGTCTGCGGCCACCCCTCCAATGCAACTACGGTCTTCGGCAAACTCTCCCACCCAACGCCGGTCTGCGGCCAACCCTCCCACCCAACATTGGTTTTCGGCCACCCCTCCCACCCAAAGCTGGTCTGCGGCCACCCTTCCTACGCAACGACGGTCTGCGGCCACCCCTCCTACGCAACGACGGTCTGCGGCCACCCCTCCTACGCAACGACGGTCTGCGGCCACCCCTCCTACGCAACGACAGTCTGCGGCCACCCCTCCTACGCAACGACAGTCTGCGGCCACCCCTCCTACGCAACGACAGTCTGCGGCCACCCCTCCTATGCAACGACAGTCTGCGGCCACCCCTCCTACGCAACGACAGTCTGCGGCCACCCCTCCTACGCAACGACAGTCTGCGGCCACCCCTCCTACGCAACGACAGTCTGCGGCCACCCCTCCTACGCAACGACAGTCTGCGGCCACCCCTCCTACGCAACGACAGTCTGCGGCCACCCCTCCTACGCAACGACAGTCTGCGGCCACCCCTCCTACGCAACGACAGTCTGCGGCCACCCCTCCTACGCAACGACAGTCTGCGGCCACCCCTCCCAAGCAATGACCGTCTGCGGCCACCCCTCCCAAGCAATGACCATCTGCGGCCACCCTTCCCATCCAACGCTGGTCTGCGGCCAACCCTCCCACCCAACAATGGTTTTCGGCCACCCCTAATACCCAACGTCGGTCTGCGGCCACCCACCTACGCAACGGCAGTCTGCGGCCACTCCTCCTACACAAAGATGGCAAACCCTCCCACGCAATAACGACCTGCGGCCACCTCCTACACAAAGACGGCCTGTGGCCACCTCCCACGCAAAGACGGCTCTCGCGCAAAGACGGCTCTCGCACAAAGACGGCTCTCGCACAAAGACGGCCTGCAGCCACCCCTCCCGCGCAACATCCGTCTGTGGTCACCCCTCCCACACGACGACGGCCTGCGGCCACCTCTCTCGCAAGGATGGTATGACATGGTGGGACGGTTTTCATTTCCTAAAGGAGACCTTTCATGATAGAAACATGGAAGCCGTCATTGTTTTACTTTGCTTTTGAAAATACTAGTTTCCTGGCTTTCATGCTGACCCCTCTGACTTTACTACTGACTCGTAAAAGGTAACTAAAGGCAAAACTTTTTGTTTAGTTTTGAACAGAGTGGAAAGGAATAAGAACACCTGTCAGTTTTTATTGCGGTCTGTGCCTGTGCGGTTCTGATTTTTTTTTTTTTTTTTTTTACAAATACTTACAAATCTGGGCCAATCAGTTGATGCCCAAAATTCTGAGCCAAATAAAACAGATTTTCTATGCAGGGTGAAAGAAGAGGGGTCATTGTTCTTGAATTCACCAGATACAAAATATTTAGAATTACCGGGCATTTGACCTTCAATACACAGTATAATCTGCAGATCTCCGAAGGCCTCTGAACGCTGTACAGTCGCAAGCCGCTCGCTCTCGTACAGTTCTAGGCCACCCGCCAAATGCTCTTTATTTAATTAAACAACAGTGTTTTTAATTTGTATCTGGCTAATGATATTATCCCCTTGTCTAGCAATTCATACACAAGGAAAAACTCAATAGACTTAAAAGCTTCGGTTTACTTAATTCAAATATGCTGGACGCACGCAAGACCACATAGGGAACAGTGTTAACTTCGCCGACTAAAACATTTTAGTCGACTAAATGATTATTATTTTAGTCGACTAAAATACAACTAAAACTAAAACAACTGAGATGACTAAAATACGACTAAAACTAAAATGTAATTTTAGTCAAAAGATTGAAATTGAAATTTGACTTCAAAATTAACATTGGTCTGTAGTGCATGTTCATACCTCAATACCATAATAAATAACATATGAGATTTTTTCACTCCAGCAGTATATAATGAGTTTGGAAATTGTAGAGAAATGTTAACTAATGCATTACAATTTAATTACACTTATTCGATTTTAGACGACTAAAATGAGTTTTTGGTCGATTAAAATGTACTGGAGATTTTAGTCAACTAAAACGTAGGACATCTTAGTCGACTAAAATGTACTGGAGATTTTAGTCGACTAAACACGACTAAAACTAAAACAATTGCAGAAGACTAAAATGGGACTAAAACTAAAATGCCATTTTAGTCCTAAGACTAAAACTAAATCGAAATTTGCTGCCAAAATCAACACTGATAAGGAACAATTGCTCGAAGCCTTAAAGTTTAACTACACTGAAGAATAAAAATTCATTTATTGCAGCTCACCAGTTTTTTAAATGTGGTGGCTGCAGTTTTTTTTTTTTTTTTAATAGTGTTCAATCCTCCTGCAGGTGGTAGTATAACCCGCGGCAAAATCCTTTTGCTCAACATCTATTGAAGGCTTTCCACCTTTGGGTTTTATTTGCCTACAAGAGGATTGAACCTTAGTAACAAATGAAGATGATAAAACTTCATGTGTCCCTCAATGGATGAGAAATAATGATAAATTAATACATTTAATTGCCCGATCTACTTTCACTACTTCAAGACTGCAATATGTATTATATATATATATATATATATATATATATATATATATATATATATATATATATATATATATATATATATATACATACATACATACATACATACACATACACACGTTACGGCTGTGACTTAGTTTACCAGGGAGTATTGCTGAAACTATCCGCCATAACTCAGGTTTTGTTTTTTTTCCAGCCGGCAGCTTACTCTAATAAAAGCGTTCTGAGCAGCTCATTAGCCGCTGGAAAGCTTTCAGAAATGGCGGGAGGGGGCGAGAATCGAAATGTATACAACTCTGTCACACAGTAGAGCCAGGTTTGTGCTAACTGTATGGAGTGAATACATATAAGGACAATATTCAGTATATACATTTCTTGTTCGGTTTATTTACGTTCTTTGATTTTGTGATGAGCAGGCTGGGAACGGAATATTGATACAGAGAAGCTGCAGGCGGTGTTTGGGCTCATTCACACCATATCTGTTGAGCTGCACTAAACTACATACACTATATTACTAAAAGTATTGGGACGCCTGCCTTTAAATTCACTTTAATGACATCCCAGTCTTAGTCTGTAGGGTTCAATATTGAGTTGGCCCACCCTTTGCAGCTATAACAGCTTCAACTCTTCTGGGAAGGCTGTCCATAAGGTTTAGGAGTGTGTCTATGGGAATGTTTGACCATTCTTCCAGAAGCGCATTTGTGAGGTTGAGAAGGCCTGGCTCGCAGTCTCCGCTCTAATTCATTACAAAGGTGTTTTATTGGGTTAAGGTCAGGACTCTGTACACACCAGTCAAGTTCCTCCACCCCAAACTCGCTCATCCATGTCTTTATGGACCTTGCTTTGTGCACTGGTGCGCAGTCATGTTGGAACAGGAAGGGGACATCCCCAAACACAAAATTCCCACAAGGTTGGGAGCATGAAATTGTCCAAAATGTCTTGGTATGCTGACACCCTTAAGAGTTCCCTTCACTGGAACTAAGGGGCCAAGCCCAACCCCTGAAAAACAACCCCACACCATAATCCCCCCTCCACCAAATGATTTGGACCAGTGCACAAAGCAAGGTCCATAAAGACATGGATGAGCGAGTTTGGGGAGGAGGAAGTTGTCTGGCCTGCACAAAGTCCTGACCTCAACCTCATAGAACACCTTTGGGATGAACTAGAGTGGAGACTGAGAGCCAGACCTTCTCGTCCACATTAGTGCCTGACCTCATAAATACGCTTCTAGAAGAATGGTCAAACATTCCCATAGACAGACAAACTTCTAAACCTTGTGGACAGCCTTCCCAGAAAAGCTGAAGCTGTTATAGCTGCAAAGGGTGGGCCAACTCAATATTGAACCCTACGGACTAAGACTGGGATGTCATTAAAGTTCATGTGCGTGTAAAGGCAGGCGTCCCAATACCTTTGGTAATATAGTGTAGATTAACGCTCAATTGTGGTCTATGTGCCCTGTTCAGACATGGCACAAGAGATGCTATGGTAAACACAGACGGCTGCTGCATCAGCCCTTTACCTGTGCATGTGGCATTTCTCCCCAGACGCCAAAGTGGTCCTTTTGGTAGGAGGCCTTTGTTGGAGTCTGAGGACTTGCTTTAGAAGACAATCATACACTGGGGACACATTATATAAGACTGCTAGAGACCATTGCCATTACAAATTCTTTACAAACTAATGCTTCCACATTTGTGCTCCCTACAGCCCCCTTAAAAATTACTTGTGGTATATCGGAGATATCTTTCAGCAAGATCCAATACAGTTTGCAGCAGATCGCTTTTCAGAGAGCATCTAAACAGGCGCTGTCAGGCGTTCAGGAGATCCAGCCGCATCCTAAATGCCTCTTTATTTTTCTCCTGGCAAACGGTGGATTAATGGGGCTAATGCATCACAACCATGAGCTAAGTGTGTGGCTCGCAGTTGCAGAACAGCCCCATTGACTTTATTGTTTGGAAGGCACTGCTGTCTGTCACCTCGGCATGACACGTTAAATTTGTCACCTGTTTTTAAACCCCCCCCCCCTCATGTGAAGGGGCCTTAAAGCAAAAGTCACGGCTGCAAAAATTAAAAGCCAGCAGCTACAAATACTGCAGCTGCTAACATTTAATAATCGGACACTTACCTGTCCTGGAGTCCGGCAATGTCCATCACCTGTCGGGTGCTGCCGCTGCCATAGCCAGTAAGGGAACCCGGCAGTGAAGCATCAGGACTTCACGCCGGGTCCCTACTGCACATGCATGAGGCATCCGCTGCGCTCTCCTACTGCCCCGAAAGACAGATATCTGCTCCACCCAAACACACCCCCCCCCAAAAAAGTGCGAAATGTGGCACTGGAGGGGGGAAGGAGACAAATGAGTGGAAGTTCCACTTTTGGATGGAACTGTGCTTTAAGACCCCTTTCACACTGGGGCTACAGCGCTAAGATTAGCGCCTGCAAAGTACCCTGAAAGAGCCGCTGCTGTGTCTCCAATGTGAAAGCCCCGAGGGGCTTTCACACTGGGGCGATGCGCTGGCAGGACGGTAAAAAAAAGTCCTGCTAGCAGCATCTTTGGAGTGGTGAAGGAGCGGTGTATACACCGCTCCTGCCTATTGAAATCAATGGGGCAGTGCGGCTATACGGCCGGCAAAGCATTGCTGCAGCAGAGCTTTGTGGTGGTTTTAACCCTTTCTCGGCCACTAGCAGGGAGTAAAACCACCCCGCTAGCGGCTGAACACCGCCGCTAAAACGACCTTAAAGCAGCGCTAAAAAATAGCCGCCCCCGCCCCAGTGTGAAAGGGGCCTAAGGCCAAAAAGAAATAAACCAACAGAAGGCAATCAAAGTGCCGGTTCACACCAGAGGTGTGCAGTGCAGTGCAAATCACATGCGATGTCCGTGCGATGCGATTTCAGCCATACAGATAGTATGGCTGATATCACATCGCATTCAGACCAAACTCACATTCGGACCTTTGTTTGGTCCGCACCCATGCGATCCGATTCATGGTCGAACTGTCGGTTCGCAGTGCGATATGCGAGTTGAAATGGGGGTGTCATTAACAATGTATTGACATTCCCGGCAGTTCACATATGGCAGTGTGAACTGCTGTGCGAGTTGGGTGCGATGCGGGAACCTACAGGGGATTTGCAGGGTTTCCGCATCGCACAAGTGTGAACCGATATTTTTTCTTTACTAGCTTCAGTAGGCAGCAAAAACACAGAGTACTATCCCAAAGGCCTCCTTCCCACTGCCGGAGTCCGCAAGCGGATCCGCATGCTCAGCAGGGGATCTCCCTGCTGATCCCCGCTGAGCAGGTGGATGACAGGTCCGTGTTTACTTCGCTGATGCAGAGTGGACACAGACACAGCCCACTGTTCTCTATGGGCTGTCGGATGGAAACGGATCGCCTGTACGTTTCCACCCGGCTGTCCTCTGAACCGGCAAACGAATGCCCATCTGTCGGTTTTTAGTGGACACGGTCAAATCGGGTGTCAATGGACATCCCCCCTCCTTAGAGAGCAATGGATGGTCCAATCGGCTCCACCTGAAAACCCAATTGATCCGTCAGTGTGAATAAGACCCATGTCTCTCAGAGGGCTGCATGATAAGTGATAAAAGGGCTGCATGCAGTTCTGGGCCACGGTTTGGGAACCAGGAATCTTAGGATATCAGCTTCTGATACAACACTTTATTGCACAAAAAAAAATACGGCCGTGTAAAGTGCAGAAAATGCCACATTTCATGGTGCAGCTGATCACGTCTGCGGGACGGGTTATTTCCAAAGTCTAATATTTTTTACTGCTATTCTTATGCCTTTGGAATGTCCCTGGAATTTGAAGCAGTTGGATACTATGTCAATTCGCTGAAAAATTCCCTTTCTTAGAGTTAGTGATTCAAGCACATGTGAAATGTAGAAGTTCTAAAGAAAGAAAGAAGAAGAAGAAAAAAAAAAAAAAAATAGAAATTCCATTTTGACCAGAGAAATGTAGGATTGGCAGAGGCAGGACGTTGCAACAGAACAGCGTTGTGAGCATCTGTCAGACATCTGTACCGGGGGGGGGGCTGAAACAAGCTCACATATTCAGCACATGGCGGCTGTAAGCGATCACATGACTGATCGTATATGCTGAGTCTTTTCCCGTCACTGGTGTTGCCTCCCTCGGGCAATACAAAGAACTGACGGCATTTAAAGCCCAACTCCGGGCACAAATGTTTTTCTCTCTTGCAGTGGAGTTGTGCCTGCACTGCAAGGGTTAATAGCGTTGTCCAGGGAAGAGGAAAAAACGTTTTACTTGCCCGATCCTCCATTCCCCCCCATGATCCAGGTTTGGAGTGTCCCTTGGCATCCTGACGTTCAGAGTAGGGCTATGCACCCTGCACTGGTCTTGATGACGTTGGGACCCTAGAGCAGTGATGGCGAACCTTGGCACCCCAGATATTTTGGAACTACAATTCCCATGATGCTCATACACTCTGCAGTGTAGGTGAGCATCATGGGAAATGTAGTTTCAAAACAGCTGGGGTGCCAAGGTTTGCCATCACTGCCCTTGACGGTGCAAAAGCTGCACGGACCGGTCAAGCTGTGGGGAGGATCGGGTACCGTATATACTCGATTATAAGCCGACCCGAATATAAGCCGAGGCACCTAATTTTACCACAAAAAACTGGGAAAACTTATTGACTCGAGTATAAGACGAGGGTCAGAAATGCGCAGCTACTGTAAGTGGAAAAGAGGGTCAACAATGCCCATTTGCAGCCTCACTGTTCCCATTTGCATGCCTCACTGTGCCCATTTGCAGCCATAGGTCCCCCGAACTTCAAACTCGGTAGTTAAGGGTTCCTAGATGCCCCCTAGCTGCAGCCAAAATTTGAGATCTCTGGACCCAAAGGGTCCCGAAATAACATTGCTGCAGATGGATACAGTTGACAGACTTTGGGGCCACTTGGTGCTAGGAACCCCATATTTGGTGTGCAAACCCAGTGGAACTAGCACTACAACATATCCAAAGCTGGGGTTCCTAACACCGAGTGGCCCCGAGATATGGGGCCCCAAATTCGGTTCAGAAAGTGTCAAGCACTTTTCTGCAGCAGAGAATGACATTTTCCGAACCAACTTTGGGGCCTCATATCTCGGGGCCACTTGTTGCTAGGAACCCCAGCTTTGGATATGTTGTAGTGGGTTTGCACACCAAATTTTGGGTTCCTAGCACCAAGTGATCCCGAGATACGGGGCCCCAAAGTCGGTTCGGAAAATGTCATTCTTTGCACCAGAAAAGTGCTTGACCCGAGTATAAGCCGAGGGGGGCATTTTCAGCACAAAAAAATGTGCTGAAAAACTCGGCTTATACTCGAGTATATACGGTAAGTACATTTCCTTTTATTGTCTTCCTAGACTAACAAACCGGGATAAGACTGCAAGGGATAAGGTTTTACCCGCCCAGAGTGGAGTATAAGGCAGGCCATAGATGATACGAATTTCTATCCTTCTACAATAGGTTAAAGGAAAGTAAATCACTCGATTTCCCCATCAACATTGACTGTCTCCCGCTGTGCTATTGTTTTCTGCTAGCAGGGATCGCGGGGAGCATGCCTGGCTGCCAGAATACAATGGTTACTGCTAGCAGCTATAGTCACTGGCAGTAATCGTATGGTGAAAAATCAGACATGCTGGTTGTACAAGTTGATTGTTCGATCGATCATCGTGGGTAAAAATCAGTATGCCCATTTATAGTTCGAATGTCCTAAAGAAAACCTTGCCACCACCCCATGTCTATTAAGATAAACATGCCAATTAGGTACTCGCATAACAATATGTGTCGGTGCTTGTTAAAAATGATACAAGATATCGACGACATAAGGTGACTATATACAGAAAATATTCTGGCTATTTCCTGCTGAATCAACTTAAATTAGTTCGGGGGGGACTTGTCTGCACCAATCTGCTTATAAAAAAAAAAAAAGGGGGACAGGAAATTCCTAGCCGAACAATGCCTACAACCAATCAGATGCAGGCATTGTTTGGGCATTCTGACAGCTGTGGGTGCTGGCTGTCAGAATACAATACTGTAGATAGCAGTGCAGATTTCCCTCGTTCAGACACCATGAAATCTTAACATATATGGCCAGCTTTATATTCAAGCTGCCCGCTCAGCACAGGACCAGGAAGCAAATGGAAGATCAGTGTAGCGGCGTAGATATTAGTGATTTCCAGCTTCCTGTGGCATTGGCCAAGTATAGTATAGACATAGTTATATTGGACCAATGTTAACTATGTAATTCATCTTCATAAAAAGTTGCCTTCAACCCTTATAAATCTCCAACTTTCATTAAAGCGGAGTTCCACCCAAAAATGGAACTTCCCCTTTTCTGAATCCACCCCCCCCCTCTGGTGTCACATTTGGCACCGTTCAGGGGAGAGCAGATACCTGTCTAATACAGGTATTTTGCTCCCACTTCCGGGCATAGATACCCGAGCTACCCGTGGGTATCTACGCCACTCCCCGCCCCCCTCCCCCCCCCTGCTGTCTTCTGGGAGACACACAGGTCCCAGAAGACAGGAGGGACCAGTGGGATAGTGCAGGGAACCAGGAAGTGGAGCCGCAAGGCTTCACTTTCTGATTCCGTTACCAAAAATGGCGGCGGCAGCACCCGAGAGCCGAGGGAAAGAACGGCTTCGGGTGCCGACATTGCGGGCGTCCTGGACAGGTCAGCTGCTGCAGTATGTGTAGCTGCTGACTTTTAAAAAAAAATTGGGGGGAACTCCGCTTTAAATGAATACCTGGTAATTTTACCATGGTCTTTGGTCAGGTACTTCCTGTTATGGGGTGACAACACTCTCTTAATTGTGCTCTTGCGCTGTGACCTGTCATGAAGGCTACAAGGCACAGTCCACAATTTTCAATATCATTAAACTGGGGGTGACAAGGTCATGTAGCCAATACTGTGGTACTAGTAATGTGATCAAAGCTGGTGAACAACCATTAAGGTAGAGCGTCACATCTGATAACTCGACATTTCTGAACTAGGAGGAGCGCATAAACTTCTTGCAGTTGGAGAAAATGATCACATAGGGAGATGTCTTATCTTGTATGTTTTGCCGTCAGTATCAGGTGAGAAACTGAGCGGGTCTTGAAACTCGTGAAAAGACGGGCGGCTCTCTCCCTGCATAATGGTCTTAGAATGTGACCAACTATGCCTAACTAAACCACAACATGAACTATGGAGGATGATTGCAAACCATTCACAGACATATTTACTAGCTATAGCAGTCTTTTCCCAAAGAGGGTTCCGTGGAACACTAGGGTTTCTTCAAAGGTTGCTAGGGGTTCCTTGAACAATGAGCAGCATCTACCTCTCAGATATGTTCCCATTGACGCCAATGATCTTTTTTTAGTTATTTGTAATGAGAGAGTGCTTCATAATGACCACGAACGCAAGGACCAATCTTTCCAGTGACCATTACACTAATGTACAGCGAGCTGTCAATATGGTAATTATCAGCAGGGGTTCCCCAAGCCCAGAAAGTTATTTCAAGGGTCCCTCCACGTTAAAAAGGTTAAGAAAGGCTGAACTAGAAGTTACCAACATCTTGATTCTAGGGGTGAAAGCTCACCTGTTCTAACAGTGGCAATTCCGTCCACTGCCTACCCTTACCCACAGTCTTTCAGCTCCTAATGCCCCGTACACACAAGCGGATTTTCCGTTGGAAAAAACTTACATGGTTTTTCCGACAGAATTACGCTCAAGTTTGGCTTGCATACACACGTTCACACAAAAGTGTGAACGTCAAGAACACGGTGACGTACAACACTACGACGAACCGAGAAATCGAAGTTCAATGCTTCAGAGCATGCATCGAATTCCGAATAGGCGTAGGAATTTTGCGCGTCGGAATTTGTACAGACGATCGGAATTTCTGATCGGAACTTTTTCTGACCGAAAAATTGAGAACATGCTCTCAATCTTTTGCTGGCCGAAATTCCGCCAGCAAAAGTCCGATGGAGCAAACACACGATTGCATTTTCCGAAAAGCTCTCATCGGACTTTTGCTGGCGGAATTTCCGATCGTGTGTACGGGGCATTCGTGTACACAAAGCAAGGTCAGGCGACTGTCACACATCAGTGGAACGATCACCCCCTGACTCAGTCTGAAGAGTCTGACCCATGCAAAGCAAGTGATACACAATAAAGGGGCAAAATACATTGTTCATAAGTAAGCCTGTCAAGTTATAATGAATAAATATTTCAAAGGGTGGACATATCAATATGAAGCTAGTGTGTCCAATCTAGGAGCTACAGTGACAACACCTGGAGAAAACCTCAAATATGGAACACCTGGAGAAAACCTCAAATATGAGGTGCCAGCTATAATTTTTACATTACAAAGATTCTTATTGGGTTTTTCAAAAATTTATAACAAAGGGTAAAAAAAGGATTATACACAGGTAAGTGCATTGAAAAATTGTATACAAATGAAGGTACAGCAGTTGAGGCTGATACATAACAATTAGCCCGTGTGAACACAAGATAAATACACAAGATTTCTTCATGAGCCAAAAATAGGTGCAGAGAAAATACAAATTAAGTAACAGTATGGCACATAAGGCAAATCAGTAGGGAAATGTATTGCCAAGGAGAATGCATGCCTCAAAGGAAGTGGGGAAGAGGAAAAGTGGCTCCAACTCCCGGGGCAGGGGACTGGAAGCCAGAGGACAGAAGGAAGGGGTAAAGAAGGACCACTTACCAGATTCAGCAGCCTAAGGAGGGAGGTGAACTTGCCTGGTGGGTTGGGGGGGGGCGAAAAAAGGAAAGTGGGGGGGAGGAGTGTACTGTGCGGTTCAATCCATTGTGCCATCCTAGGAGGGGCCATGCAGATGGTCATATCAATAGCAGGGAGCGGTCCAGACCTAAACTGTCATTAATAACAGGTAGCCCAAAGTTCCGACACCTTCAGAAACTTGGAGTGGATGTCCGTGAGAATAGACGTGAGCTTCTCGTGAACCATGGTTCCCATAAGGCCCCATTTAACCTCAGCAAAATTAAGGAACAGTTGGCGCCAGACCTTAGCTATGGTCTGCCGTGCTGCCAGGAAGACAAAACGGAATGGAATGGACTTATGCAACAAAGCTTCCCAGAATCGCGTACTATCGTGGCATTCAAAACGGATCTAATCAGAGAATACAGCCAGGTCCAAAATTGTAAGGCTTCCAGGCAGGACCACCAGATATGAAGGAGAGTGCCAGGCTCCCTGCAACCCCCAAAAACAGTAAGGGGATGCAATGGGAACAAACTTGGCTACTCGAATCAGGGTCATGTACCAAGGAGAGAGTAGCTTATAGGCATTCTCCTGGGCCAACTGTAATTTCATTAAGTAGCATTGGTAATCTGGTTCCAAGGATTTGCCCAGCCATAACATTTTCAGTTATCAGATTTTTGATTAGTTTTATTCAATATCAAATTGAAAGGTTTTTTTAAATGAAAAGGCAGCAGGCCCCGTTTTCTACCATATGAAAAAGTGGGAGGAATTTTGCAATAAAGGAATTTCCACAAATTTAGAAAAGGGGTCACACAAATCAGGGTTAAACCGTCTTTTAAGACTTCGATTTCTCCCAGGAGAGAAACCATCAATGAGAATAACGACTTCAGATCTTATCAAACAGTCCCCGAAACTTCACAGTCTGCTTAGCTCAGCAGACGCACGTGCGGCCTATTAATAGCTGGGACCTCTCCGCATTGCTCAACTTTTTTTTGGCATTTGGGCAAAGTTCTCAGGCTGTACGGTTATCAACGTCACTGAGAAAAGCCTAGAATCCGTCAGACGGCAGCGAGGCCGTAACGGCAGCCAAGACTCGCTTCTTGGGAATCCAAAGTCTACAGTTCTGACTGAGAACCTCACAAGTTGCAGAGTATGTCGAGGTTGTAAATGGGGCAACTCATAACTGCCAACAGAAAGTTCATCCATTTTTAATCCAGCAATCATCAACACTTCAATCCAATCTTTATATTTTGCAACAGCCAATAGAAATTAATCTTTCCGATTCCAAGGAAATGTGTCTTACTTCATTTAAGTTATCAAACTGAGAAAACCTAAAAACGGGTGCAGTTAAACCACAGACAAATCAGTCGCTCATAAAATTTTCTTAGGTATTTGAATCTGATGCTTGAAAAGCGGCAGACTTTCACTTCCACGTTTCATGTATATGTCTTTTTTTTTTTTTTTTTTTTTTTTTTAACTCAACATCACCAGTATCTCCTTACACAAAATCGCCATTTTAAATGAGCTCTTTGAATGGCCAGAATCAGAAACTGTAACCACTCTAATTCAAAACTAGTAGAAAGCTTGGGCTGGAGTTCCACTTTAATAAGCCTCAGTGACTTTGCTCATTTAGGCCCCATTCATACTTCACGTAGCGCGAACGTGCGTTCCCGCTCCCGATTCCAGTTGGGTGATTTACATGCATTACCGTGTGTCGTGCATAGGGTAGCCAATTTATTTAATTGAGCCACACTATGCGTGTTTGTCGCACAAAAGAAGCTCCCGCACCTGTTTGGGCGATGAACTCTGCAAAAAAAAATTTTCACCTGCGATTTTCGTGAGTTTTTGTCAGGATAGTTGCGGTGACATTACACCACTTTTGGGAAACCATTAGAAAAGAGTGGCACCCAAACACGTGTTGCATATTTTGCCACAATTTTAGCGCGATTTGGAAATGCGCACAGAATCGTGCCAATTCTGCCCGTGATTCCAAATCACTACGTGTGTTTTTAGCCTTAGGCCCCTTTCACACGGGCGCCTCCGCCTGACGGACTCCGCTTGCTCAGCGGAGGATCACTCCATTGATCCCAGCTGAGCAGGCGGATGACAGGTCCGTCTCCACTCACTGTGCAGAGCGAAGACAGGCCCAGTCCCGCTCTTCCCTATGGGGAAATTGGCTGTCTGGATTTGGCGGACAGGATCGGATTGGATCGTGGCAGATGTCAGCAGATATGTCACCGCTGACATCCACCGCTCCACAGGGGTGAATAGAGGGTCTCATCAGGTCTGTGAACCTGATCGGACAGCCAGTGCGACTATTCTGAACATTGCCTATCACCCAACAGCAAGTACCCGTTGGCTTTTCTCAGTTCGCACATTCCCTGGCATGGTAGTCAGGCACTATAGCATTGTGTATAAGTCCTGGGGGCAATCGAGTACAAGTAGGCGTGCTTGCTTTATGGGAAAGGGGGCTGCTATGAGTGAAGAACACAGAAGCTAGCTATAGTGTCTGACCACCTGCGTTAGGGGTAAGCGTGACATACAGGTGCCAGTATTTGGGCCTAGAAGATCAATCCAAAGCATTTTATCTTGGTAGGAAGGGGAGGGTGTTACAGGTCCCTCCATACCTGGCGGTCCAAGTGTATTCAAGGGTTTTTCACACTGTAACGAGAGAGCTTGAGAGTAGGAGGTCTTGCAAAGAGCGGAGAGGTCGATTTGGGTGATATTTGGAGACAAGATGTATGAATGTGAGTTAGGGACCTTAGATTGTAAGTTCCTTGAGGGTAGGGACTGATGTGAATGTACAATGTATAAGTAAAGCGCTGCGTAAATTGACGGCGCTATATAAGTACCTAAAATAAAAAAATAAAAAATAAAAAGATTGGTGATGTAGCTCGGGGCAGAGTTGTGAATGGCTTTGTATGTTGTGGTTAGTATTTTAAAAATTAATTCGCTGGGTAATTGGGAGCAAGTGTAGGGATTGGAGGAGAGGGTTGGCAGGTTGGTAACAGTGGTGTAGTGGGTAGCACTCTCGCCTAGCAGTAAGAAGGGTCGCTGGTTCGAATCCCAACCATGACACTACCTGCCTGGAGTTTGCATGTTCTCCCTGTGCCTGTGTGGGTTTCCTCCGGGTACTCCGGTTTCCTCCCACACTACAAAGACATGCTGGTAGGTTAATTGGCTTCGGTCTAAATTTGCCCTAGTATATGAATGTGAGTTAGGGACCTTAGTTTGTAAGCTCCTTGAGGGTAAGGAACGTTGCGAATGTACAATGTATATGTAAAGCGCTGCGTAAACTCACGGCGCTATATAAGTACCTTATTATTAATAATAATAATAACAGTATCTATTCACTGGGAGTGTGCAACAAAGGTGGGTTGTTTTCTTCATTCTGTTGTAGTCTTTTTTTAAGGCAATTTTTTTCCCAATTTTTGTAGTTTTACTTGAAACCTTTTTTTCATTAAAAAGATGAAGCGTTCTTCCATCATGACTTTTAATTTTTCAAGATAGGGCAGCGCGTACCATTTCCAAAGTACACAAGCTACAGCCACGTCCATGATAGATTTGACTGGAAAAACAAGTGAAGTCACAGCTCCTGCCATAAAAATAACAAACTCTACAAGTAAAAAAGGGACAGCGAGGGATGCAATGGAGGCACATTCCAGCGCCCTACCTTCCATTTCCCCCTTACATATGTGTAAATATTTAAATGGCCTGTGGAATTTGCTCAGGACGCATGTTTACAGGTACCTCGGGCAGGATATAATGGGCTCCGCTTGTCAAAGTTGTCCAGCTGCCAGAGAGGTATGAATAACGCCCTTCTGTGTCCAGTTCTGAACTTGGGGCCGCTCACCCTGAACTCCGATGCCTGGAAACATTCCTGTGGCCGGGCAGTGAGACTACATCATGAGTGACTCCATTTTGTCCCGGCAGCATGCTCTTTCTGTTTTCATTGGGTGGAGTCAGGAAGCCGGTCGCTGGCTGGGTACAAGAGAGTGAGTGTACCCACAAGACAAGCTCGCTACTGTCAGCTCTGGGATTTAAATGGCCATCAGCGATTATATACGCTTCAGTTTAAATCCCCCCCCAAAAAAATGACTCCGGACATCCAAAGAGATTTCTGAAAATGGTGCTTTTGTGTCACGGAAACAAAGTCACGGCGATGACGTCAAGGCTAAAAAAAAAAAAACACGACGTGAACAAGTGCATTATGGAAAGAAGAAAAAAAAAAAAAAAAATCTGTCGCTCTGACATTTTATAACCATCTACAGACCTCTGACTTTTCTCTGCTTTGATCATACAATATTTCATACAATAAGAACACAGAGCTGACCTTCAAGGAAAATTGCTTTATGGCCTCATGCACGCTAGGCTCTTCTTAACGTTTTTTGTCAGGACAGGAGTAAAGCCGTGTTAAAAACGCTCCTAAAGACTTATTTCTAAAAACACTTTTAGGCACGTCAAGCATTTGGACCTTTATTAATTTCATTGGCCAGAAGAGTCATTTATTCTGGCCATTAAATGGATAACACTCAAGCATCAAAACATGCCTAGCGTTTAGACGCGTTTACATACGTCAGGGGGTCGTTCTGTCCAAAAGCTCCTAAATGTGCTTTTGGTGCGTTCAGATTTCTGCCCCTAAATGCCTATAAACACCTACACTACATTGCCAAAAGTATTGGGACGCCTGCTTTAATGGCATCCCAGTCTTAGTCCGTAGGGTTCAACATTGAGTTGGCCCACCCTTTGCAGAAATAACAGCTGGGAAGGCTGTCCACAAGGTTTAGGAGTGTGTCTATGGGAATGTGTAACCATTCTTCCAGAAGCACATTTGTGAGGTCAGGCACTGAAGTTGGACAAGGTCTGGCTCGCAAATTCATCCCAAATACATTCTATCAGGTTGAGGTCAGGGCAGTCAAGTTCCTCCACCCCAAACTCGCTCATCCATGTCTTTATGCACTGGTGTGCAGTCATGTTGGAACAGTATGGGGCCATCCCCAAACTGTTCCCACAAAGTTGGGAGCATAAAATTGTCCAAAACGTCTTGGTATGCCGACACCTTTAAGCCTCGTGTACACACAATCAGATTTTCGGATGACCGTTCGTCCGTTTTTTGTTACATGCTAGTCTCATGTCGAAAGTGAAGAGATTACTCACTATATGAAAATACAACTTCAGAAGTGACGTCCTGTGTTTTCAATTTTTTTCAGACGAAAACCGTACTAATTAAAACGAAAATCGGACATCGAGTTTACGTACGACAAAAATTTTATAGTCTGCACATCTAGCTTTTGTCGGACGAGAAATCGGAATCGGCTCTCGAAAGCACCATACCAACGTTCCAAAAATCGGCAGGTCGTTCGAACGAAATGTTACTTCTGATTTTTGTATCGTGTTAAGAGTTCCCTTCACTGGAAATAAGGGGCCAACCCAACCCCTGAAAAACAATCCCCACACCATAATCCCCCATCCACCAAGTGATTTGGACCAGTGCACTAAGCAAGGTCCATAAAGACATGGGGTTGGGCTTGGCCCCTTAGTTCAAGTGAAGGGAACTCTTAAGACGTCAGCATACCAAGACAATTTGGACAATTTCATGCTCCCAACTTTGTGGGAACAGTTTGGGGATGGCCCCTTCCTGTTCCAACATGACTGCGCACCAGTGCACAAAGCAAGGTCCATAAAGACATGGATGAGCGATTTTGGGGTGGAGAAACTTGACAGTCCTGACCTCAACCCAATAGAACATGTCTGGAATGAATTAGAGCAGAGACTGTGAGCCAGGCCTACTCGTCCACATCAGTGCCTGACCTCACCAGTGCGCTTCTGGAAGAGTGGTCAAACATTCCCATAGACACACTACTAAAAATTGTGGACAGCCCTCCCAGAAGAGTTGAAGCGGTTCTAGCTGCAAAGAATGGGCCAACTCAATATTGAACCCTACAGACCAAGACTGAGATGCCATTAAAGTTCAATATAGGGTGTGTAATATTTGAGGGGACTGTCAAAAACTGCAGACCTAATAGAAGAAATGAGGGCCAGAGTGTGTGGACAGGATGCACTGATGGCTGGGCATATGCTGCAGAAGATAATATGAAACTGGGAACATGTCCTCAGGAAGGATGTACTGGAAATGGAGCGAGTACAAAGAAGGGCAACAAAGCTAATAAAGGGTCTGGAGGATCTTAGTTATGAGGAAAGGTTGCGAACACTGAACTTATTCTCTCTGGAGAAGAGACGCTTGAGAGGGGATATGATTTCAATATACGAATACCAAACTGGTGACCCCACAATAGGGATAAAACTTTTTTACGGAAGGGAGTTTAACAAGACTCGTGGCCACTCATTAAAATTAGAAGAAAAGAGGTTTAACCTTAAACTACGTAGAGGGTTCTTTACTGTAAGAGCGGCAAGGATGTGGAATTCCCTTCCACAGATGGTGGTCTCAGTGGGGGGCATCGATAGTTTCAAGAAACGATTAGATAAGCACCTGAATGACCGCAACATACAGGGATATTCACAGGGCTTTTTTTCAGCAGGAACTAGGGGGAACTCAGTTCCACCACCTCTGGCTCAGGTCTTCTGCTCCCTGCTCACCACTATCACTTGGTAACACCTGAAGTCCAGCTTCTGCGTTTACAAGTGATAGCTTATCTCCCAGTAGCTCCCACAGGTCAGATCTCCTGTGCAGATCCCACTGAGTGTCGGACAGGGACAAGGGAGATACACAACAGGGTTCAGTGCAGTCATGGGCAGAAGAGGGTGCGTGGTAGGCTGCACCCTCTGTGGTCTCCATTTTTTTCCCTGGTGACCAGTTGTTGATGCACCTCCTGCATGATCTCCCTTGCAAGTGCATAGTATGCTGGGAGGTACTACAGCCGGATAGGTGTTTCAGCTTAATATTGCAACAAAAGGTAAGAAATATGACAGGTGGTGGAGCTTTTAAGGAGGGGGGGAAGATGAGGGCAGTGGAGGGAGGGGGTTGTATTCAGAGGGAGAAGCTAACATTTGATGCCATTTGGCAGGTATGTGTGTGTGGTGGGCATGGTTGAGTTCCTGCACCTATTCTCTGAGGAAAAAAGCCCTGGATATACAATGTAATACTGACATATAATCACACACATAGGTGGGACTTGATGGACTTATGTCTTTTTTCAACCTCACCTACTATGCAACTATGTTACATGAGGCTAGTAGAGATGAATGCTATTACCCTAATCAATGTTCCCACTACAGACAGCTGAGGTCCAAGGGCCGCACATCATATACCAAAGGGCCACAAGTTGGGTATGAGAAGGTTAGATGATGCTGGACATCTTCCAGCTAGGAAATGAGGTGAGCTCTATCTAAGTTGCTGCAGCTTCTAATGCAGGGGTCTTCAAACTATGGCCCTCCAGGTGTTCAGGAACTACAGTTCCCATCATGCCTAGTCATGTCAGTGAATGTCAGAGTTTTTCAATGCCTCATGGGATGTGTAGTTCCACAACAGCTGGAGGGCCGTAGTTTGAAGATCCCTGATCTAATGCATATGGTGAGAAGCCTACAGTGCGAAGTGAAATCCAAGTAAGCCGTTTCAGTAGAGAGGAGTCTGTGCAACTGTGCAAGACTGAAGGGAAGGCTGGAGTCCAGCTTTAGATCCCGACTAGACAGGGCTGAAAACTGGTCACAAAGTTCCTCTAACAAACTTGAGCAGCTGTGATCCAGAAGGCACAAAGAAAAGAAAAAAAAAAACCTCCTGGGAACCATAGCTTCATTGTGCATCAAAAGAGAAAATCCCTCCTGAGCCCATAAAGATCCCTTTCCCCGGATCAAACATATTCCATAAATCCCCCAAGTCATTAGAACTGTGGATGTCAGGAGTTGAAAGAACATCATCCATTCTTAAAGGGGATCTGCTGTGTTTTTATTTATTTTCACTTTTTTATGCTCTACTTTTTTTTTTTTTTAAGTTTCAAATTTTTTATTGGATTTATACTCTACTTTTTATCACCTCTGCGGTCTTCTCAAACTCCACCAACCCAATTTATGTCATTCTTCTTATTGTGAGACGCTCCAACCCGTCTGTCCCCCCCGCTGATTCTATGATTATAAAGGACGCCGGGAGGGGCGATACCGAGATCACATGTGATGTGACAACGTTGGCAAAGCTGCAGGTGCTGCTCCTGAAAATCAGAGGTGCTACTTCCGTGTGACAGATGACGGTCACCTCCCCGGTCTGTCATTTAATAACCAGCAGAGCCGTACGGCCCATTGTTCAAACACGGGCTGCGATCTTTGTGTACATGACATCACTTTCCGCACATTCACTGACACTTGTCTAATGTCACTGCATTGACACTTTCCCAGCGGTGCCGGGTTACACACAAGAAAAACACAAAGAGAAACAAAAGGCAACAAAGACAAAAAAAAAAATATTATACTCCGACTGCCAGAGCTGCCAACACTTCAGAACATGTGAAAGTACAAACATTGGAATCTCCCAAAGTCTATATCTTTCTGTCATTAGTATTTTTTATTTCTGTAAGTTTTAATTTCAGGCTGCACTCACACCTGAACGTTGTGTTTTTGTGCGTTTTGTGGGCACTATGTCTAACGTTTTTGAGAGCTATTAGCGTTTTAAAGCATTTTTGAGCTTTGTCAATATTTCTATTTGCTAATATAATAAATACCATCCTTTTCATCATTTGTTGCTATGGTTTTTCAGCTAAATCATCTGATTTTATTATTTTTTATTATGTATTAACTTTTTTTTTACTTTTTTTGTTAAGAGGTTAGGGGATAATTAGCTTATTATTTACCGTATTTATCGGCGTATAACACGCACTTTTTCCCTCTGAAAATCAGGTGCAAATCATGCGTGTGTGTGTTATATGCCGATATTTGCATTGGGCTGCCTCGGAGGGGAAGGGGGGGATCGCCGCCGGATTACACAGAGCAGGGATCTCCTGTTTACTCGGCAGGCCTCGGTTATACGAAGTCCCGCCTCCTGGACTGGCTCCTTTGATAGACGTCACATGCCCCGGCATTGGACCAGTGTTCTGTCTATCATAGGAGCTGGTCCAGGAGGCGGGACTTTGTGTTACAGTGGCCGCCGAGTAAACGGGAGATCCCCGTTCTGCGTAATCTGACGTGAGGGCTGCAGATGGGCACTGATCAGGCTGCATTGATGGGCAATGGTGAGGCTGCAGATGGGCACTGATCAGGCTGCATTGATGGGCAATGGTGAGGCTGCAGATGGGCACTAACCAGGCTGCTTTGATGGGCAATGGTGAGGCTGCAGATGGGCACTGATCAGGCTGCATTGATGGGCAATAGTGAGGCTGTAGATGTACACTGATCAGGCTGCAATGATGAGGCCACAGATGGGCACTGATCAGGCTGAATTGATAGGCAATGGTGAGGCTGCAGATGGGCACTGATCAGGATTGATGGGCAATAGTGCGGCTGCAGATGGGCACTGATCAGGCTGCATTGATGGGCAATAGTGAGGCTGTAGATGGACACTGATCAGGCTGCAATGGTGAGGCCACAGATGGGCACTGATCAGGCTGCAATTGTGAGGCCACAGATGGGCACTGATCAGGCTGAATTGATGGGCAATAGAGCGGCTGCAGATGGGCACTGATCAGGCTGCATTGATGGGCAATCGTGAGGTTGTAGATGGGCTGTATTTTTTCCTGAAACTTCCCTCTTAAAATTAAGGTGTATGTTATACGCCAATACGGTATTTACTTATTTATTTATTTTCTGTTAGGTTAGGGGTTAGGATTAGGGTTAGGAGATTGGATTCAGGGTTAGGATTAGGGTTAAGGGTTTATATAAGGGTTAGGATTATGGTTAATATTAGGGTTAGGGACTAGGATCAGGCATTAATATTAGGGTTGGAGAATAGGGTTAGGGGTTAGAGTATAACTAAAGGCAAAACTATTTTTTTAGTTTTGGATAGAGTTTCGAGGGATTTGAATGCCTGTCAGGTTTTTATTGCTGTCTGTGTCGGCCGTTAGGGAGAATCGCCCTCTCCATTTGTTCTGTTTACTATTATCACTGAAAGTGAAAGCAACAGAAAAATCACAAATTTTGGGTTGTCCCCAGAAAAGTAATAGAGGGGAAATATTTCAATGGGGACAATAGTTCTGGTTTCCCCCAAGAAATTTCCTCCCACTTCCTGTATGGTTATGGGACAGGAAGTGAAGGGAAATCTCTGCAATGGGACACAGATGGCAAAAAATAATCAGACAGGGGTAATAACCCGACCTTGCTCTATTCAAAATGAAAAAAAAAAGGTTTTTTTTGGGGGGGGGGGGGCAGGTAGGATTAGGGTTTGGGGTTAGGATTAATTTGGTTTATTTAGTTCTTCTTTATTTATTATTTATGAATATTTTTATTTATTATAATATATTGTTATTTAATTAATGCATTTTAGCAGAAAAACGCAAAAGCACTTGATAATGCTCAAAAATGTGCGAACTGCCCATTTTATAGCATTTATATAAGGGGGAAAAAATGCCCCAATCCTGCCTGATTCGAACTACAAAAAAAGTTCCAGAACTTTTACGAGCTTCAGGCGACTTGGAGTGGAGATATGAACCATCTACATAGAGAATAATCCATTTTTTTTCTCCTCCAGCATTTGGAGCTTCGAGCTACAAAACGCTCAGGTAAGAATGGGGCCTCAGGCTTAAAATAGAGTTTAGAGTTAAAACATTCAGTATCTTTACCAGTCTGCACAAATAAATGCTGACATGTCGCATACAACAACAAAAGAGGAAAGCTCCAGCTGTTTTATCATCAATAAGCAAGTCCTTTGCCTAAGCTAGGATGATGTTGTCAGTTTGCTGCAGGTAGGAGGAAGAATTTCCTCAATCCCAACTCAACGAACTGCACAGATACCAGAATATACATCTATGTGCCATTTCTGAGCTGGCATCTCAGTCCAGCAAGTAGATGATCACCCTATATCAGGTATGTCTAAAGTCCGGCCCGCATTCCAGTTCAACTTGGCTCCCTGGTAATTTGTATATATATATATATATATATATATATATATATATATATATATATATATATATATATATATTTTGTTGCCACAAGAGATATATAGCGTATTTACTGGCACTGCCTCGGAGGGGACAGGGAGGGGTAGGGCTGCATTCATGGCAATGATGAGGGTGCAGATGGTCACTGATTAGGCTGCATTGATGGGCACTGACCCTTATTTTGCTTCACAGTAGGGCTGGGGAAAAAATCGATTCAAATCTTGAATCGAGTTGAGAGGTCAAATCGATTCAAAATTTCAGCAAATCGATTTTTTTAGATTTTATTTTTTCACCAGGACCGGCACGGTCTAGGCCAAAGCCGTGGCCTCGCCTAAAAACTCCTGCCTGCAGCTCCCCAAGACCGGCGCTGACACCACGCCGGTCCTGAGGAGCTGCGGGCAGGAGTTTTTAGGTGAGGTCGCGGCTTCGGCCTAGTCCGCGAGGCCGGACACCGCGGACTAGGCCGAAGCCGCAGCTTTGCCTAAAAACTCCTGCCCGCAGCTCCTCAGGACCGACGCGGTGTCCAAAAAAACTCGATTCAAATCGTGAATCGAGTTTTTTTATTTAAACCGCAGATTTTCTTTTTTGAGAAAATCGCCCAGCTCTACTTCACAGTTCTTTCTTTAAAATGTAAGATTTTTTTTCCTAAAACTTCCCTCTTAAACTGAAGGTGCGCGTTATACGCCGATAAATACGGCATATCCAAATAACACGCCCAAAATCAACCTTAGTCCTGAGCGGTGCTCGGGGATTTGTTGGGGCCATAAAAGATATACCGTATATACTCGAGTATAAGTCGTTCCGAGTATACGTCGAGGCCCTAATTTACCACAAAAAAATGGGAAAAACTTATTGACCCGAGTACAAGACGAGGGTGAGAAATGCACAGCTACTGTAAGTGGAAAAGAGGGTCAACAATGCCCATTTGAAGCATCACTGTGCCCATTTGCATGCCTCATTGTGCCCATTTGCAGCCATAGGTCCCCTGAACTTCAAACTCGATAGTTAAGGGTTCCTAGATGCCCCCTAGCTGCAGCCAAAATTTGGGGTCTCTGAACCCAAAGGGTCCCGAAATGACATTGTTGCAGATGGACACAGTTGACCGAATTTGGGGCCCCGTATCTTGGGGCCACGTAGTGCTAGGAACCCCAAATTTGGTGTGCAAACCCAGTGGAACTAGCACCATAACATTTTCAAAGCTGGGGTTTCTAGCACTAAGTGGCCCTGAGATACAGGGCCCCAAAATCAGTTCAGAAAATGTCAAGCACTTTTCTGCAGCAGAGAATGACATTTTCTGAACCGGTTTTGGGGCCCCGTATCTCAGGGCCACTTAGTGCTAGACACTTCAGCTTTGGATATGTTCTGGTACCAACTCCACTGGGTTTGCACACCAAATATGGGGTTTCTAGCACCAAGTGGCCCTGAGATACGGGTCCCCAAAATTGGTTCGGAAAATGAAATTTTTTGCTGCAGAAAAGTGCTTGAATCAAGTATAAGTCGAGGGGGGCACTTTCAGCACAAAAAAATGTGCTGAAAAATTCGACTTATACTCGAGTATATACGGTATATATCCAGATAACAAACACCCGAGCTTATCTTTTCACCACACACAGCCACAAAGGCAGATAATTCATGTTGGGCAGTGTATTAGTGCTCGGACGAACACACTTAGACCGAATTTTAATGGTTCAAAGAATGTCGGCCCTCATGCATGTTCACATTATCAAATTTAGCCCTCTTTGAAAAAGTTTGGACACCCCTGCCCTAGATCATGGGTGCTCAACCTGTGGCCCTCCATTGCAAGCAGCTGGCAGTTAAAAAGCACAACTCCCAAAGGCAGAGGCATGATGGGAGTTGTAGTTCTGCAACAGCTGGAGGGCTACAGGTTGAGCACCCATGGCCTAGATTAGGGATATCC
This sequence comes from Lithobates clamitans, assembly GCA_037952925.1. NCBI lineage: Eukaryota > Metazoa > Chordata > Amphibia > Anura > Ranidae > Lithobates > Lithobates clamitans. The sequence goes on along the minus strand of JBBGZY010000692.1, from coordinate 1,079,142 downwards.
AAACTCTGGCCCTCCAGCTGTTGCGGAAGTTAATGTCCCATGAGACACTGTAAAACACTGACATTCACAGACATGACTAGGCATGATGGGAATTGTAGTTCCTGAACAACTGGAGGGCCGTAGTTTGGAGACCCCCGCTAGATGATGCCGGAACAAAAATGGTCCTGTCCTTCTGGGAAGAAAAGCAGATAAAAAGCATTGTCAGGGGGAGAACTGTGATCTCTGTGTGAGGCAATACATACCTGGAAGAGTTATACCTACACACGCAAAAAAAAAAAAAAAAAAAAATTATATATATATATATATATATATATATATATATATATATATATATATATATATATATATATATATATATATATATATATATATATATACACACACACACACACACACATATATATATATATATACATATATATATATATACACACACACACACACACACACACACACACACACACACACACATACATACATACATACATACATACACATATATATATATATAGGATAGATAGATGGATATATATATAGATAGATATTTATATATACTGTATATATAGAGATATAGATATATATATATTATATATATATCTATATCTATATCTCTATATATCTATATATACAGTATATATAAATATCTATCTATATATATATCCATCTATCTATCCTATCTATAGAGATATATATATATAGATAGATAGATATATAAATAAAATCTACTGTATGGAAATCCATTTTACAGCATTCCATTTTCTATGTATTCATTTTACAGCTTTGGGATGAATAAGAACGGAGACTGCGAGCCAGGCCTTCTCATCCAACATCAGTGCCTGACCTCACAAATGCTCTTCTGGAAGAATGGTCAAACATTCCCATAAACACACTCCTAAACCTTGTGGACAGCCTTCCCAGAAGAGTTGAAGCTGTTATAGCTGCAAAGGGTGGACCAACTCAATATTGAACCCAACGGACTAAGACGCCATTAAAGTTCATGTAAAAGGCAGGTGTCCCAATACTTTTGGTAATATAGTGTATGAATATTATATATATATATATATATATATATATATATATATTTATTTATTTATATATACACACACACTGTATATAAATAATGGGGCAGACTCGGACCAGTTAGTGTTTTTTCTGCCGTCACTCTTCCATGTCCGTTGTCCTAACCCCAATAAACAGAAAGCGGAGCGTTCCCCCTAAAATGAGAATGTCATCCTCCGTCTTCCCCCACCCAGGAGTTGCAGATTCACGGCCAAGAATGAGCCAGCAAATACACAGTGTAATTTCCAATAATAGGAGCGGATTCTGGCTGCGCCGTGCTGTTACTTTTGGCTGGACATCCACATTCCAGCATGAGAGGACGTAGCTTCCAATGCGCTTCTCTCTCTTTACGCCGGACACGGTGGGATCACGTGACTGAGGGACACCTAAAAGGTCACAGTGACAGGGACACCACCGTGCGACAGGACTGCTGGGAGAGACAGAAATAGGAAATTAAAGTGGACCGCTCCGGCAGAAGTGACCCGTTTGCGACATCTGGCTACATTCGGCACCTTTCATGAGCAATGTCTCCGATATGTTCTACCCTCCCGTCTTGTGTTGTAGGAGAACCCAGCCGGTGAGAAGGAAATCCAAGCTTATTGAATGAATATACGGAGCACTTTAAACCCACTTATGTCGAGCATTAGAAGGATGAGAGTGCCACAAAGCTTCATTCATTCAGTCCAGTAAGGATTTCATTATTCACAAGAAGTCATCAAAAAGCCATCATAGGCCTAAAGAGGAACTACACAGCATCTGAGCTCCACAAACCAAAATCGCTGTATAATTCTTCCTAATATCCAAAGCAACATTCACCTTGATAACAAAAAAAAAATACTCTATACAATCTAGGGTTGCACCGTGTCAGGGCTGGGCTCAGCTCTTCCTTCTCTGAGCTGGCCGCTCAGCTGTTGGCTAATTGCCAGCTCCTATCTCTCCACAGTTACTCAGCTGTTGATGATATCCTGCTCGTCAGTCCTGCCTACTTAACCAATTGCTGTCCGCGCTATAGCCAAAAGACGGCTACAGCGCGGACTTCATTTGCCGGAAGGGCGTCCCTAGAATATAAACAAAAAAGTCAGTGCTACTACCCATACATCACATAGAAAGCAGAGATCCCTGGTGCTGGATCCACAGTCGCTGGCTGAGTAGGTAAATGAGGAAAAGATGATCCGCACTCCGGTGATTGCTCTTAAGAAGTATAATATTTATTGACAAGCCACAGTGACCAAAACGCAAATAAGAACAGTTGACGCGTTTCAGCCTATAAGGCCTTAGTCATAACCACATCCCTAGACGTCCTCCCGTGCTTGAGCGCCCTGCGCGCCCCCCCTGCAGGGCACGCTCTGTGATCAGCAAGTCTACGAGACACAGTACGACAACACGTACATAGAAAGATGACTGAGCGATATCCTATAACTCGACGCATTACGTGAAACAAAGTTTACTTCTTCAGGAGGTAACTACAATGGATGGAGTATCCGTCAGTCATATAACATGTATAAAAAAAAAAAAATGTATATACAATCCATCTCCAGCTACAGAACACAGATGTGATGGAAAAGCACTAGGAGGGAAGTCTCAGGCCGGGAGCTGTGGAAAGGACAGGGGACCACCGAATAGGGCCAAATAGCAGGGAAAACGATTCAGGGCGCTCCAAACTATTGGACAACTTAAATGCAGCCTCTGAATCCTCATGGAAGTGCCAAAGAAGTCAAAGGAGCGACCGCCATCACCAGTAGCCAGATAGAAATGCTTCACTTCCGCGGTAGAGATTGTACTCTTTTATGTACTTGTGCCAAATGCAACCCATTCAGGTGAATAGGGCCACCCTGCAACCGCGTACAACGCATGGGGTAGTCTGCCATTTAGGGGGTTAAAACAGGTGGTGAGGAGGCAGTACAACGCCCCCCTCAACAGTAGTTGTTTTTGTTTGTACTAGTTATTCTTTATTGTAACTTGCTCTCTTTTGTGATATTGTACATTCTTCAGGCCTAGGTATATGGGTATGCCCAAAAGGCCCCGTTTTGTAACTCAACTTATTCACTATCTTACCAAAAGTATTGGGACACCTGCCTATACACGCACATGAACTTTGAAGAGGAACTGCAGTCTGCTCACATCATTTGTAATAAAAACATCTTTGCCATTCTGCAGCTTCCCTCCAACCACTTTGCATATTATTATATATATACTGTGATTCTGTATTTGCCAAATTGGCTGCAGAAATCTCCCTCTACTGAGTCTGGCTGCAGCCATTTTAACTGTGGGCAGTTGCAGTGTGTTCACTTCCTGGATTTACACAGAGGCGCAACTCCAGCTCTGCAGCTCTCATTGGCCCTCTTTTGACTCATTCCCCCTCCCTTCCTGGCAAACTCTCACGAGAGTGAAAGAGCTGTGTATGATGTCATAAGCCTAGGCTTTTTACCAGACAAGAAACAGGAAGTGGGCAGTATAAGGTATTTACTGGCAGAAAAAAAAGTTTTACTATCCAAAGTTAAAGCAACAACAAGGGCAGAAGATTTAATAGATGGAAAGTTGAAAAAAATGACTGAAGTGACCGCTTTAACCACTTCCGGAGCGGCTCACGACGATATAGGTCGGCACTCTGAAGAGGAATTTCGTTGTTATGGCAGAGCGGTCTGTTTTAAGATATAAGTGATCTCTGCCACGAGAGCCCTTTTATCGGTGGCGGGATAGGGCCCCCCCCCGCCGCGTTCCGGTGCCCTGCGCCGCTTACCGGAGCCGCCGGCAGCAGCAGAGGCAATCAGATTCCTCTCCGTGTTAGGTATGGAGCTGAGTGAGGGGAAGATGGCCCCCACCCGGCTCCATACCATTGCAGGGCGGAAGCGACGTCAAAACGTTACTTCCACCCATAGCTCTTAAAAAGGGACATTTTTTTTCATTGCATTTTTGTGTAAATATGAGATGTGAGGTCTTTTTGACCCCACATCTCATATTTAAGAGGTCCTGTCATGCTTTTTTTTTTTCTATTACAAGGGATGTCAACAGGACAACTAATAGTTGTCCTGTGGACAGATTCTCCCACCTGAGCTGTAGATCTCTGCAGCTCCTCCAGAGTTACCATGGGCCTCTTGGCTGCTTCTCCGATTAATGCTCTCCTTGCCAGTTTATCAGTTTAGGTGGACAGCAACGTCTTGGTAGGTTTGCACTTGTGCCATACTCTTTCCATTTTTGGATGATGGACTGAACAGTGCTCAGTGAAATGTTGAAAGCTTGGGATTTTTTTTTTTTTACCTAACCCTGCTTTAAACTTCTCCACAACTTTATCCCTGACCTGTCTGATGTGTTCCTTGGCCTTCATGATGCTGTTTGATCACTTAGGCTATCTAGCAAACCTCTGAGGGCTTCACAGAACAGCGGTATTTATACTGAGATTAAATTACACACAGGTAGACTCTTATTTACTAATTAGTTGACTTCTCAAGGCAATCGGTTCCACTAGATTTTAGTTAGGGGTATCAGATTAAAGGGGACTGAATACAAATGCACCCCACACTTTTCAGATATTTATTTGTAAAACATTTTGAAAACCATTTATCATTTTCCTTCCACTTCACAATTATGTGCCACTTCGTGTTGGTCTATCACATAAAATCCCAATAAAACGCATTTACGTTTTTGCTTGTAACATGACAAAATGTGGAGAATTTCAAGGGGTATGAATACTTTTTCAAGACACTGTACTTCAATAAGTAAAAAATAAGTTCTCTGAAGAGCAATCTGAATATATTTAGAACCAAAAGCAAGAATAAACAAGGCCAAAAAAAAATAAATAATAATGCAGCCCTCACATCTAAGTACTGGTAAGCTGCGATTTTTGTGTTCTTGGGTTTAGATCAGGGTTCCTCAACCAGGGTTCCGTGGAAGCCTAAGGTTCCTCCAGAGGTTGGTAGGGGTTCCTCCAGAGGTTGGTAGGGGTTCCTCCAGAGGTTGGTAGGGCCTCCAGAGGTTGGTAGGGGTTCCTCCAGAGGTTGGTAGGGGTTCCTCCAGAGGTTGGTGGGGTTCCTCCAGAGGTTGGTAGGGCCTCCAGAGGTTGGTAGGGGTTCCTCCAGAGGTTGGTAGGGGTTTCTCCAGAGGTTGGTAGGGGTTCCTTGAGCAATGAGAAATGTCTCCCTCTCAGATAAGTTCCCACTGACACCATTGATCCTTTTAGCTATCTGTAAGGTGGGAATTCCTCCCGATGACCACACATGTAAGGAGCATCCTTTCTACTGACCATCACACCAATGTATCATGAGTTGTAGATGCAGTCATTTTTAGCAGGGGTTCCCTGCAACTTAAACGTTATTTCAAGGGTTCCTCCGTGTTTTTGGAAGAAACCAGCCCAATGCTGGCCCATACACTCTGCAGAGTGATGTCATTTTTAACCTTCCTCTGATAGAAAAAAACGACTCAACATAATGATGAAACCTAACAGCAATGGTTGCTGAAGTTTCATGGATGCAATAAAATTGGTTGCAGGTCAACTCGATTCTTTTGAGTCATTTTTACGATCAGGTAATAGATAGTAATAGAAAGCTTTTTCAATTTGCAGATCATTTCTGTGTATATGGTTAGCAGAAGAGTAAATTTTAGGTTAGGCAGGACACATGGGGAAGGGTGACACTTTCCTTTCATTTGTGCTGTCCTCTAGGTGTGTCAACCTACAGACTGCGAGGACTACCCCTCTGCAATCCTTCCCACCGCCCGGCGGGGTAATAAGACGCCACATGAGACGTTCCTCTGCACAGAGCCTCACATCCGTCAGGTGACTTGCACTTTCATTTCTCGGATAGCAGAGGTCGGTTCCTGGAAAGAAAACCTTTCAGCGGTAGCAGGATATCCTCACACCAGGTGACAGACAGAACGGGGCTGCTAAACCTGATCTGCACCAGTCAGGTGTTGTCTGTACACCACCATCTCCCGTACTGAGAAAAACCACCCACCTCACATGACTAAATAATCTACACAATAGCATTTTCTCAGGTCTACGTTCCAGGTGTTGTTAGAATCACACTTACTACTGTGATCAGTGCAACCACACATGTGGAAGTCTGATTGTCACAATTTAGATTGCAAAGGTCTACCAAGGGAAGATGAGATTAGCATTTTCTTGTCTGGCTATGTTTGGTCATGTGGGCAATCATCTTGTGCTTATTAGAATCCTCCAAAAACACCAGCTAAGCATTTTGTGTAGGGATATGATCAAATAAAGGTAGTCCGGCCCTTCTCAACCTTTTTACCCAAGAGCTGGGGTCTCCAAACTGCAGCGCTTTGCCTGCCTTTACCTGGTCCTTGGGGCACTATGCTTACCAGGGACACCAACAATGGGGGCATAATTCTTGCCACTGACACCAATGGGGCACCATTCCTCCCACCGATACCGATGATGGGCACCCTTCCATCCACTGACTCCAATAATGGGGCACTATTCCTCAGACGAACACCCCCAAGAGGGGCATAATTCCTACCAATGATGGGGCACAATTCCTTCCAACAACAATAATGGGGCGCTATTCCTTCCACGAACACCAATGATGGGACACTATTCCTCCCACTGCCACCAATGATGGGGCACCATTCCTCCCACTGCCACCAATGATGGGGCACCATTCCTCCCACTGCCACCAATGATGGGGCACCATTCCTCCCACTGCCACCAATGATGGGGCACCATTCCTCCCACTGCCACCAATGATGGGGCACCATTCCTCCCACTGCCACCAATGATGGGGCACCATTCCTCCCACTGCCACCAATGATGGGGCACCATTCCTCCCACTGCCACCAATGATGGGGCACCATTCCTCCCACTGCCACCAATGATGGGGCACCATTCCTCCCACCACCACCAATGATGGGGCACTATTCCTCCCACCGCCACCAATGATGGGGTACTATTCCTCCCACCGCCACCAATGATGGGGCACTATTCCTCCCACCACCAATGATGGGGCACTGTTCCTTCCACTGACACCAATAATGGGGCAATATTCATCCAACGAACACCCCCAATAGCGGCATAATTCCTGCCACGAAAACCAACGACGGGGCACTATTCCTTCCACTACCACCACCACAAGGGGCATAATACCTGCCACTGAAATCAATAATGGGGCACTATTCCTTCCACTGACACCAATGATGGGGCACTATTCCTTCCACTGACACCAATGACGGGGCACTATTCCTCCCACTGACACCAATGACGGGGCACTATTCCTCCCACTGACACCAATGACGGGGCACTATTCCTCCCACTGACACCAATGACGGGACACTATTCCTCCCACTGACACCAAAGATGGGGTACTATTCCTTCCACTGACACCAATGATGGGGCACCATTCCTCCCACTGACACCAATGATGGGGCACCATTCCTCCCACTGACACCAATGATGGGGCACCATTCCTCCCACTGACACCAATGATGGGGTACTATTCCTCCCACTGACACCAATGATTTGGCACTGTTCCTCTCACTGGCACCAATGATATGGGCACTATTCTTTTCACTGAAACCAATGACAGGGTACTATTCCTTCCATTGTTCACTTCCACTGACACTGGGACATTGTCTACTCCCACTGCCCACAGTCCCGCCCCCCTTGAGGCCGAAGGACAGTAAACTGGCCCCTTGTTTAGAAAGTCTGGAGACCCCTGCCCTAGAGGAACCATTGAAATACATTTCAGGTCTCGAGGAACCCTACTAAAAGAAATTCATCAAGGGCCTTTGAGAAAAACGTAATTTACATTGGAAACGCCACTCTTGGAGCCAAATAAAATGATCATTGTTGTCATCTCTGATTCCTCCTATATTGAATTGTATTGTAACTGTACTGTCTGCCCTCATGTTTTAAAGCACTGCGCAAATTGTTGGCGCTATATAAATCATGTATAATAAAAACAATAATAATAATATTGCTGGCATTGGCCCTGGAGCTATATAGGTATCATCAGATTTAAGGTTAATCATCCACAGCTCATGAAACCCCCTAGCAACCTCTGAAGGGTTCCACAGGACCCTTACTGAGAATGGCTGGGTTAGTCTAATCATTGTTTTTTCCCCCCATACATAAGCCAGATGCCACTGCGCAGCTGGAAGGATTCCGTGAAACCAACAATTTCGGGAGTGTCAGTCTTTTTAGTTTGCTCACAGTGCTCAGTGGTTTCTCCAGCTCACCTCCACATAAGCAATGTATTGATGTGATGCACAGAGGTCAACAGAAGGAACCAGCGAGTTGCAGGAGACCCATGGGAGATACCACTGTTGATATCCCACAGTTATTCACAGCACCAGAGTTCATCGGGGTCCGCGGAAAAGGTATTTATGCATTTTTTCTTTAAAGGTATACCGTTGCTGAATTTTTTTCTTTTTTTTGTGACTGGGTACAAGAGTACAGGGAGTGAAACCGTCTCTTTTAAGTAGTTTGTAAAACTCAACACACACTTCACAACCTCTTCCTTCAAAGGATTTTTATTAGATATTTTGAAAATAAAAGGTTTTGTTTCACTCAATCAGAAGCTAAGCAGGTTGTAGCTATGAGGACTTGATGTATAAGAGAGCACATGGCGCGCATTTTAGAGCTCAGGTAGGAAATATAATGATGGTAAAGATGTGCAAATGGAAAGTATTGGACTATTTATGGTCATGAATAGGCATTGCTCACGTTGCAGTGATTTATCTGGCAAGCAGTGTTTACCCCTGCCATGTGACCATAAACTGGTTTCCACTGAGTGCAAAGGCTGGAAATATCTGATGGTAAAAATGGGGAATCAGGGGAAAAAAAAGTAACCGAGAAGGGATTTTGACAAAAGAATTTACCTATTAAGTGAAGGAGGAAAACTATGTTCAAGTGTTTTCTTGTATAATCCGTGTACGAGTCTACCGGAGGATGGGAGGGCTTCTACTTGAAGCAAGGCAAATGGCCCAGTATCTGATTCTACAGGCTCGTTAAAATGTTGTAGGCCCGGAATCCCTCATTTACCAGATGAGTTTTTAAAGGGCCAAGGCAAAGATGGTTACAGAGACCACCTACTGTAGCTACACAGAGCTGCACCAGTGCTTAACGGCACAACTGGTAATCTTATAAGAATTTTCAACCTTTAATTAAAATTCAGGCTTCAGGCCTACCTATAAAAAAGAGGAGTCATTACTTTACCGTTAATGTATGATTGACTCTTGAAAGTCAGGTAGAGGTCAACCCAAGTCTGACAGTTGCTGCTGTTCATCTCGGCACTCACTTTTATAGCAGATGATTTATGGGCACTTGGCAAGGGTAAAGACTGCCCGCGATGCATGGATAAACCGCTGCAATGTGAACAATGGCTATGAGTGGCCATGGCCAAACAGTCCATGACCTTGTAGTAAAGGCCAAAGTAGGGAACGATCAGTCGTAAGGCTGCTGATTGCTCTGATTCCAGCACATGTTCTGGTGTTGGCTCCTCCCGTTGCTGGCACCTTCTGAGACCATTACTTTTAACGAAGGGTCTGTCAAGTGAAGAGGTGCTTGGTGACACTCCAGAGCTGTTTTGGCTAGCATTGATGCTTTGCCTGCATCTCATACTCTTGGTCATGTCACGTCAGGTCAGGTCATGCAACTAAGGGGCACATTAAAGCATTTCTTGAACAGCTCTGTAGTGTGCAATAGGACAGTTGGCCACAGTACTTGCAGGCCAGGCTTTGAAGGAGCCCAGCCATGGTTTTGACTGCTCTTACCCCTGATCCAGCACCATAGTTTTCGTATCCTAAGGATAGACCAATATCTTTTTTTCGGTGTCGATATGATACCGATATTTTGGCCACCTCTGGCCGCCGATATTCTTTTTGCCGATATTTTGTACATTTAAAAATATTTTTACATTTTTTTGTTTTTCTTATCACTGTTATTGCCATCACAAGGAATGTAAATATCCCTTGTGACAGTAATGGGCATGTGAGAGGTACTCTTTATGAAGAGATATGGGGGTCTATAAGACCCCAAACCCCTCCTCTGCACTTCAAAAGTAATCAAAACGTCGAGATCTGCGTTTTTGAATACTTTATTTTTTAAAACTAGCACCTTTAAGATGCCAGTAATCCGGGAAGTGATGTCAAGACATCGCTTCCGTATTACTAGATCCAAGACCTGAACGAAGCATCGGCTTTGCTCGGGTCTAGGGCCGGCTGGTTGCTCGGGCCTCCCGGTGGGACGGAGAGCCCCGGGCGAGCGGCTGAAGGCGGTGGTGGTGTTGGTGGAGGGGACATCTCCTCCCGCTGCTTGTAATAACAGCTGCTGAGCCACATTATTGTAATTACAACCAAAGCCGACCGTCCGCTCTAAAGAACGGTATTGGGGATAATCGGTCGATCCCTAATCCAAACTCTTTAGACAATTATTTATGGAAAAATCCTATGCAACAGGGCCGATTTCTCCCTATTCCTATCTAAACTGTGCAGCCACCTTTGACAGAGTTGCACAATGCACTGTGGTAAGCCATCATTCTTCAAGGTCCAGCAGATGCCTCATTTTCCATGGTTCTCATGTTAGACATCTGTCCGCCTAGGACCCTCCACATTATAAGATAACTAGGCCAAAAGGAAGAAGTAATTAAGCCTCATTAAATAAATACGGATATTAGTTGCCCCCGCATAAAAGAATTGCTGTAAGCTGGTTTAAAATGCTTACTTTAGGCATCTAAAACCACCCATGGACTCTACCTGACCTGTGACCTTACCTCCCACATCCACTGCCAGTTGGTTGCGTTGATGATGTTCCATCAATCTCTGCTGCTTTGCTCCCTTAGCATTTTATCTGCTTGTGTAACCTCTCCTTATATTAAACTTCCGTTGATGTGCAAGGGACGATGGTAAAAGAATGATGACAGTTGAATGTACATAGAGATATTACTAAAGCAAGCATTTATTACTCCGAATAGCACACACAGGGCAGCAAAAAAAGCAGTGAGACACTCTGTCCTGTGTACACAACGCAGGATATATAGAAGATTACTTCTCTTATGACGCAACAGGATGAAAAAAATTAATCTCTGTCTCAAATATTTATATCACAAGAAGACTTGGAGAGGACAAACAGAACGGAAAAGCATTCTGGAAAAATAGCTCCAGCAAAACGTGACCGTAACTTTACAGAAATGGCCATTAGGAGAACTTTAATAACCAAAATCCTCATCGAGGTTTATATTCTCTGCACACCGCTTCATTACATCTCCTAAAATGATTCAGCTCTATGCAACCTCCCTCTCCTACTCCAAAAAGTGTGAGGAGAAGGATGCAGTAGGCTCAGGAAGAGGGTGGTGCAAGAACGTGGGAACAACTGGCCTATTCCCTAAAAGTACATTTCACCTTTAAGACCATGTTTCAGGTTACATTCATATTTAGGGCATATTATCCCCTTCCCGCCGAGCCTACGCAGATGTACCCGGCTTTCCGGGGTTATACCGGGATGATGCCCGCAGCTGCAGGCATCATCCCGGTACCGTTGTTTAGAGCGGGCGATCGGCTATCCGAGTATAACAACCGATGCGGCTAAAAGCCGCTCTTACCGGGCCTCCCGGTGACCAATCAGCTGCCTCCGTCGGCGGCTGGGGGCGGGCTGGAACGAAGCCATGGGCGGCTTCGTTCCAGCCTCCTAATCGTAAACACGGAAGCAACGTCATGACGTCACTTCCCGTTTACTCGGCTGCCAATGGCGCCGGTTTTAAAAAGATACACAGTATTCAGAATCGCCGTTTTCAGCGATCTGAATACTTTGAAGTGCAAAGGAGACCCCCGATCCCTCCATAAAGAGTACCTGTCACCGCCTATTACTGTCACAAGGGATGTTTACTATCCTTGTGACAGCAATAAAAGTCATCAAAATTTGTATTTTATTTTTTTTAACACAATTTACAAATATATAATTAAATAAAATAAATAAGAGAAAAAAAAAGTTTTTTTAAGGCGCCCCCGTCCCCACGAGCTTGCGCAGCAAAGAAAACGCATACGGAAGTCGCGCCCGCATATGTAATCGGTGTTCAAATCACACATGTGAGGTATCGCCGCAATCGTCAGAGTGAGAACAATAATTCTAGCCTTAGACCTCCTCTGTAACTCCAGACCTTAATCCCATAAAAAATTTGTGGAGGAAGTTGAAGGTTCGAGTTACCAAACATCAGCATCAAAACCCTAACGAGAGGATCTGCAGAGAGGAGTGGGACAAAATCTCTCCTGAGATGTTTGCAAACCTGGTGGCCAACTAAAAGAAACGTCTGACCTCTGTGGTGATTACCAACAAGGGTTTTGCTAGGGCTGGGGAAAAAAATCGATTTAAATCTTAAATTGAGTTGAGAGGTCAAATCGATTCAAAATTTAAGCAAATCGTTTTGTTTTTTTTTTCGCCGCGCCGGTCTTGAGGAGCTGCAGGCAGGAGTTTTTAGGCGAGGCCCGGCTTCGGCCTAGTCCGCGAGGCCGGACGCCGTGGACTAGGCCGAAGCCGCGGCCTCGCCTAAAAACTCCTGCCTGCAGCTCCTCAGGACCGGCGCGGTGTCAAAAAAAAAAAAAAAACTCGATTCGAATCGTGAACCGAGTTTTCTTTAAGAAAATCGCAGATTTTTTTTTTTTTTTTAGAAAATCTCCCAGCCCTAGGTTTTGCCACCAAGTACTAAGCCATGATTTGCGAATGGATAAAATACTTATTTCACTCATTAAAATGCAAATCAATGTATAACTTTTTTTGAAATGCATTTTTCTGGATATTTTTGTTGTTATTATGTCTCTCACTGTTAAAAGAAGCCTACCAATAAAATTATAACCTGATCATTTCTTTGTCAGTGGGCAAATGTACAAAATCAGCAGGGGATCAAATACTTTTTTCCCCTCACTGAATAATATATATATATATATATATATATATATATATATATATATATATATATATATATATATATATATATATATATATATATATATATATATCCTGTTTCCCCAAAAATAGGACCTAGCGTGATTGTCAGTGATGGCTGCAAATAAGCCCTACCCTGTTTCCCCGAAAATAAGCCCTACCCTGAAAATAAGACCTACGAGGTCTTTAACTAGGGCTTATATTGCAGCCATCACCGACAATCACGCTAGGTCTTATTTTCGGGGAAACAGGGTGTGTATGTATGTATGTATGTATGTATACATATATATACATACATACACACACAATATTACAGTTTATGGTACCCCTTAAGTCTTCTTTTGCAGGATGCATTTTTATTTTATTTTTTTAAATTAAAGTGGGTCTAAAGGCAGGTTTTTTTCACCTTAATGCAAAAAAATAAAATAAAAATTAATATCACGATCCAGCGATGTGCACAAGAGCCTCGGCTCTCCATGGACTCTCCCTCCTCATTGGCTAAGACAGCAGCAGGAGCCATTACACAGCCAGTGAGCCAATTGAGAGAGGGGGCGGGGTATAGTTGTGGCTCTGTGTGTGAATTGACACGGCAGAGCAGCGGCTCAGGAGAGAGTCTGCTTGGGTGCCCCCATAGCAAGCTGTTTGCTATGGGGCACTCGGCAGGAGGGAGGGGCCTGAAGTGCTGGTGGGGGACCCGAGAAGAGGAGGACCGGGCCTGCTCTGTGCAAAACCAACTGCACAGAGCAGGTAGGTATTACAAGCTTGTTTTTTCTTTTGTTAAAAAAAAAAAAAAAAAAACACATTGCCTTTAATATCACTTTAATTTAAGAACTATTTTGAAATGACAGCGTGACTTTAGAATAGCTGGGATTCATTGCTTACAATCTGTAGCTTCACATCCTGATACTATCCAGCATTCTATACAAAACACAGACGCTTTGCTTTGTTTTGATTTGGATTGCTTTTCTATCATTAATTTCAACATATGTCCCAAATCTGTTGACAGGCAAATGCAATTAACACATACTTTATGAAAGCAAACAAACAGTTACAATCTGTTGAATCGTAACTTCCTTCTCTAACAGCTATTTGAGAAAACGACGGGGGCCATAAATTAGGTTGGGGAAAAAAAACAAAAAACAACCTCATAAATCTCCGCTTGTCGTGTCCTATGTTTCATGAAGATATTTCGTGTTCAGTAAAGAATGTTACAGACGGTGCAAAAAAATACAAAAAAAGCTTCCTTAGCCCCCTCCCCCAACCCCCTACCTAAGAATCTCAATTTGCATTGCCAGATATATAAAAGGACCAATACGGAGGCAGAAAGTGGTGGGGCCAAACTCTAATTTGACATGTGAGAACAAGATTTGCACATGGCCTCCCATGCTGGAATTTTTTTTTGAACCGATTGGTTCCTTGTGCTGTTTCTCCCTCTGAAACTTGAGTCCTGCTGTACAAGAGGCCGATAACAGGTCAAACACCTACACTGCTTGCATTAATAAAAAAAAAAAAAATTAAAGAGATGTGTGAGAAGTTCTCCTTTCATCATACAACGTCGTCCTGCTCTCGTTCCGCGCCCACGGGGGGGGGGGGGCTTGGGGGGGGGGGGGGTTGGGGAGGGGGCGGGGTTGGGAAGGGGGTTGTGCGTGCAGTGCGCCGATTAGTGGTGTGCTCTGGGACACAACCCATCACCGATCTCTGTAAAGAGCCAATGATGAGGCTCTTTACCCATGTGATCGGCTGTGTCCAACCACAGCTGATCACACGTAAACAAGGACATGCCGGTTATCAGCATTCCTTTCCTCACACTGACAAGCGTGTGAGGAGAGCGAATTTCTCATTGTGTGTGCTAGGCTTTAGGCCTACAAGTCCCTTGTGGATGCAACAGGCCAACAACTTTTTAGTAGCACTTCTCAAAACAATAACAAGGCTTGCAGAGGTAAATTAACCTGCAATAAGGAAGCAATTTAGAGCGCCTCAATTTTTGATTTGCATTACCCACTGAGCCAACACCAGGGTGGATGTGATTTAAATCACTAGTAAAAAAGGCTTAATTTAATTCAACTCAATTTAAATCATAATTTTTAACCACTTCAATACCAAGCACTTAAGACACCTTCCTGCCCAGGCCAATTTTCAGCTTTCAGCGCTGACGCAATTTGAACGACAATTGCGCGGTCATGCTACACTGTACCCAAACAAAGTTTTTATCATTTTGTGCCCACAAATAGAGCTTTCTTTTGGTGGTATTTGATCACCTCTGCAATTTTTATTTTTTGCGCAACAAATAAAAAAGACCGAAAATTTTGAAAAAAAAATAAATAAAGTTTTTCTTTGTTTCTCTTAAAATTTATTGTAAATAAATTACGTTTTCTTATTCAATGACGGGCACTGATATGGCTGCACTGACGGGCACTGATAAGGCGGCACTGATGGGCGGCACTGGTGGTAGGCACTCATAGGTGGCACGGATGGGCACTGATGGTCACTGATAGGTGGGCACTGAGGGCCACTGATGGGTGGCACTTATTACACTAGTGGGTGGCATTGCTGGGCATCATTGATTTTATTAGTTCTATAATGGTGCTAGTCAGTGCCCATTTGTGGGCACCGATTGGCATATGTTGGGCATAAGCTGGCACATGTGGCTGGCCATGGGGAATGTACCTGGCCATCCACATGTTAGGGGCTTCCCTGGTGGTCCAGTGTGATAAACAATCAGCGCAAACCCGCCGATCAGCTCTCCTCTACTCACGTCTGTCAGACGTGAGTGAGGAAAATCCAAACAACGGCTCTTCCTGTTTACATCGTGATCAGCCGTGATTGGACACGGCTGATCACGTGGTAAAGAGCTTCCGTCGGAGGCTCTTTACAGAGATCGGTGTAGCGGTGTGTCAGACTGACACACCGCACCACGATCGCCGTGATGCGTGCCCCCACGGGCAGCCGGTGGCTGTTATCCTGCTGGACGTCATACGAGGCCCAGGCAGGATAACTGAACCAGCGCCCGGCCATCATTCTGCTATAGGCCGGACAGGAAGTGGTTAAAGAGCAACTGTCATCTCTGTCCCGCAGCGGCTCCTCCTCTGACCTGACATTGACTCACCGACAGACTTTTCACTTCAACCACTTAAAGTGGAGGTCCAGTCCCCCCAAGTCAATTTTTTTTTTTTTTTAAACGCCGCTGCCATTTGTTCAACTTTATTTGGCACATTTAGCTAGTGCCTATAGTGTATTCCGGTTAATTTCAGTTTAAAATAAAGACTACCTTGAACTCGGAAGCTGGCAGGGGCCATGTCCACTGTGGGCATCTGAAGCCCCCTGGTATCTATTTCCGGGACTAGGTGCAGCTGGATTCCCAGCATGCACCTCCCGATCTCGCATCTGCGCAGTAACGCCACTACGTAGCGCTCCATCCTCCTGACACGTTGCTGTAGCAACGATCTGGAAATAACGCGAGATTTTCGCCACTGGGCGATTCGCAAGGACTCCTGGGATACAGGACGCCGCCATCCAAGGATCCCTCGCGAATCGCCTGGTGATGTAATCGCCTAGACGGACAGTGCCGGAAGTGCAGGAGAAAGAAGAATATAAAAGGTATTTCCATTTAAAATAGGAATTTGCATTGGGAAAAGGATGCTTAGAGGGGATACCATAGAGAGCAAGTACATAAAATGGGTGGAAGTCCGCTTTAAGGACCGGAAAGGATTTACCCCATTAATGACCGGGCCATTTTATGCAATACAGCACTGTGATGCTTTAACTGACAATTGCGCAGTCGTGCGACGCTGTACCCAAACAAAATTGATGTCCTTTTTTTCCCCACAAATAGAGCTTTCTTTTAGTGGTATTTGATCACCTCTGCGGTTTTTACTTTTTGCGCTGTAACCAAAAAGAGTTTTTGAGAAAAAAAAAAAAACAAAACAATATTTTTTACTTTTTGTTATAATAAATATCCGGGAAAAAAAAGTAAAAAAAACAAATTTCTTCATCAGTTCAGGCTAATAGTGTCTACAGAATAGGAGAAAGATTTATGTAATTTTTATTATTATTTTTCTTTTTTTTTTTTACTAGTAATGGCAGTGATCAGCGATTTTTAGTGGGACTGCGACATTGCGGCGGACACTTCTAACACTTTTTTTTGAGACCAGTGACATTATTACAGTGATCAGAGCTAAACAGCCAAGACAAGACACGGATCACTGTATAAATGACACTGGCAGGGAAGGGATTAACACTAGGGGGCGATCAAGGGGTTAAGTGTGTCCTAGGGAGGTGTTTCTAACTGTGAGAGTGGGAGTGGACAGACTGGGAGTAGAGTAGGAGTAGGGAGTAGGAACAGACAATCTCACTGAACTCTCCTGTCAGAACGGGGATCTGCTTGATTTACACTGGCAGATCCCCGTTCTGCCTCTCTGAGGAGCGATCGTGGGTGGCCGTGCATCGGCTACCCCCGCTGTGCAGCAGACGCCCACAGTGACTTGTGCATGAAACGATGAACAGGTAGTATATATGCAGTGGGCGGTCCTTAAGTGGTTAATGGGACGGCTGGTGATGGCGGCAGTGACAACAAAGTGAGGGATGTGGCGGCAGCAGGTGAGTGGATGCCGCTAACAGGCGCTGCCATGATGGATCTAAAATGACAGGTGCTCTTTAAATGTAAGGACTTATTCTCGCTGGTAGTTAGAATCTTTAATATTTGCAAAAAAATATGAAGGTTTCCTATTTAGAATAATAAGCTGTCAGGTTAGTAAAACAGCGATATCAGAACGGATTCAATCATACAGTTTGTAGTGTACATAGATTTGCAAAACAATGGGATAAAGGAATATTCCTGAACTTTGTTTTATCTGATGGTTACTGTGAAATTGTGTGACTGGATCAATGCAGTACATGCTACCTCAGCTTATAGAGCTTTGATTCATTGAATGAGTTTGCCATGAAATGTAAATATTGCAGAATATACAGCCTCATGCTACGCTAAAAACGCTAATCATGAGCGTTTTTCGTGCATTATTTTTTTCAGCTGATAGTATGCATGAAGCCTCAATACTACTTTATACAAAGACATTTTAGACGAGCCTTTCCAAATTTTATGTGAAATTGTGTGAATCCATCAATGCAGTACATGCTACCTCAGCTTACAGAGCTTTGATTCATTGAATGAGTTCACCATGAAATGTAAATATTGCAGAATATACAGCCTCATGCTACACTAAAAACGCTAATCATGAGCGTTTTTCATGCATTATTTTTTTCAGCTGATAGTATGCATGAAGCCTCAATACTACTTTATACAAAGACATTTTAGATGAGCCTTTCCAAATTTTATGTGAAATTGTGTGACTGGATCAATGCAGTACATGCTACCTCAGCTTACAGAGCTTTGATTCATTGAATGAGTTTACCATAAAATGGAAATATTGCAGAATATACAGCCTCATGCTACATTACTAAGCTCCATTGCATGCTGAATAAATTAGTTTTTTTATTTAAGATACATTTAATAATCTATCTTTAGATAACATTTTTACTCCAAAAGCATTTTATTAAGATAAATAAAAATGAAAAAAAAATTTGATTTAAATCAAAAAAATCTGAATTTAAAAAAAAAAAATCTAATTTTTTTTTTTTAATCATTGATTTTTATCCACCCCGGCCAACACATTCACCCACAACCAACTGAAACTCAATCCCACATCAGCACTGAGACTGCACAGTAAAAGTAAAATCTTTGTACAGAGGCACAGATGCAATGGCCTTTTCTAAACAGCCAAGACTGGCACGTGAAGCTGGCGTTTATTTCCTTATTTCCTGGCCCGCGACGCCGACACTTTCTCATGAAGCAATCAGCGGAGCGGCACAATCGCCACTCAGATGCCGAACAAAGAGCCAATCTCACAGCGCTCATAGGTATTCATTGCAGCATCCAGGAAGCACTATCCCCCTGCAGTGTAGATCAACAAGGCTCCCCTTTATAAAAGGCTCGTGGAGCAGGCGAGGAACGCCAGCCAACGCTGATGAATGCGGCCAGGGCTCAAACAAACAGCTGCTGCTTAACGTGGCACGGAGACAAGGGCCCGAATACAGAGAGGCCCAGACACACACACACAGGCCTCCGGGCTCACACTCAATAACTTTCTCAGGACTTTATACGGGTGAAGAAGAAAAAAGAAAAAAAAAAAAGAAAAAAAATGGTAAAGAGTTATGAAAAGGGTAAAAAAGAAAAAACAAAAAGGTAAAAAAATTAAAATTGAAAAAGAGAATTTAAAAAGGAAAATAACATATCGTAAAATAGAGAACAATAACAGAAAGGGGGAAAAAAATGACAACAGAAAGAGACAAAAGGAAAGTGAGGGATAAGGGACAACAAAAGACAGAAAGGGGTCAGAGCAAAATGGGGAAGGCAATCATTAATAGGAAGAGCAAGAAAAGGAGACAAAAAGGGTAAAACTGTAAGAAAAGTACAGAAAACTATGAAAGAAAAGCAAATGGTTGAAGAGAAAACAAAGCCCAATTAAAGGAAAAAAACAAGAAAACTAAAGTAGACAAAAATTTAAATATTAGAATCTGAGGTTGAAGAGCAAAAGGTTTAGGTAAAGTGTTAACAGAAATAAAAAGCAAAAAGAGAAATGTACATTATATGGCGTTATAGAAGCGTTTTTGAAGCTTCGGCTTATAGGAGCAGAAAAAAAAAAAAAAGATGTTCTTTTGCGTTTTTGGGAGCGATTTGCCAACATAATTTTTTTTTTTTTTTTTTTTTTAGGAGGAACTGCACAGAAAAAAGGGGAATAAGTCACATTATCGGAAACGCCAATAAAAGCTAACGCTCCTAAACAGTCAACACAAAAACACTAATCATGAGCGTTTTTTAGGCATTTTTTTTTTTCAGCTGATAGTATGCATGAAGCCTCAATACTACTTTATACAAAGACATTTTAGACCAGCCTTTCCAACTTTTCCATGCAGAGCAACCCTTGAAATAAGTTTCCAGTCTCAGGGAACCCCTGCTAAAAATGACTTTATCTACAAGTCATGATACATTAGTGTGAAGTTCAGTGAGAAGAAGGCTCCTTACACCTGTGGTCATTGAGAAGAATCCCCCCCCCCCCCACCTGTATGGATATATAAAAAGGTCAATAGTTTCAGTGAGAATTTATCGGAGGGTGGACAAAAATTGCTCACAGGGAACCTCTAGCAACCTCTGGAGGAACCCTAGTTGAGAAACCCTTAGACCATTGTGGGCTTCCAACCTTCTGTTAACAGTTTGGTAGAAGGTCCTTTTTCTGTTCCAGCATGACTATGCCCCCTTTCACAAAGCCAGCTCCATGAAGACAAGGTTTGATGATTTGGTGTGGAGGAACTTGACTGTCCTACACCGAACCCTGACCTTGAACCCTACTGAACACCTCTGTGATGAATTGAAATGCTGACTGTCCGGTGTCAACAAAATTTTAACCATAGAGCGCAAATAGAAAGAACAATTAATGAAGGTAAAAAGCAGGGAACGCTAGCACAAAAGGAAAATCAGAAGAAATGAAAAGCTATAGAGAAAAAAAATAAATAAAATGCAGGTAAGCAAAAATAGGAAAATGGGGTCATCCTCTAAGCCACAAATGCCAACCAATCATGTGGTCCTCGCACCCAGTTTTGCAGTGGGAATGTGGCAGAGCTTCATTCCGCCACCTCCAGCTATCACTCTCAGCTTCCGCACTCCACTGTCACTTGTACAACTTATGTTTACAATGTTTACAAAAGGGAAAGCATTGCTCTCAGTGGCTTCCTGAACCAACAGATCCCTGCATGCACTCATAGCAGGGACAGATCTCCAGTATCTGGGAGAGAATGATCTCCCTGCAAGGCAAGACAAGGCAAGACAAGGCAAGGCAAGGCAGAGCCACCTACAAAGGGAGATACTAGAGCTGGGCAAAGTAGGAGAGAGAGAGATATGAGGAATCTTTTTTTGGGGGGTGGTTGCATACTGTGAATAGAGCACCACACTCTGTACGCAGCGCAATGCTAAACCCCGCACTCTGTACGCAGCGCAATGCTAAACCCCGCACTCTGTACGCAGCGCAATGCTAAACCCCGCACTCTGTACGCAGCGCAATGCTAAACCCCGCACTCTGTACGCAGCGCAATGCTAAACCCCGCACTCTGTACGCAGCGCAATGCTAAACCCCGCACTCTGTACGCAGCGCAACGATAAACCCCGCACTCTGTACGCAGCGCAACGATAAACCCCGCACTCTGTACGCAGCGCAACGCTAAACCCCGCACTCTGTACACACCGCAACGCTAAACCCCGCACTCTGCACACACCGCAACGCTAAACCCCGCACTCTGCACGCACGGCAACGCTAAACCCCGCACTCTGTACGCACCGCAACGCTAAACCCCGCACTCTATACGCACCGCAACACTAAACCCAGCACTCTGTACGCACCGCAACACTAAACCCCGCACTCTGTACGCAGCGTAGTGATGGACTCTGTACGCAGCGCGATGCTGAACCCCACACTCTATACATCCCAGATAAAATCAGCCCTTTCAGGGCAACCGTACTGCTGATGTGGCCCACAATGAAATTGAGCTCGACATCCCTGTTCCAAGCAATAATAATATAAATGAGAATATACCAAACAATCATTTGTCAGGGAAGAAAAATGGTATACATACACTGAACTTAAATTGAGTTACATGGTGACTTCATCTTACATTTACATGCTAATATTTCAGAAAGCACACAAAACATTCCAATGGCCAGTTAATTAGGTACACCATGCCAGGTGTGAACATAGATATTTGATCAGAACTGGGCTGGGTCATTCCATTCCAAAACTGCAAAAAAAGGCATTCTGAAATCCAGACTTGAGACTGTGAGGAAAATAGGGTACAAGGTTTCCATCATGGGTTTTGTCAGGCTAGCCATGGCCACTGCATCATAAAAACACCGCTCCTCCCACGTCAATATGAGAATAGCAGTCAAAGAGATAATAATAGTGCAAGAATACAACCATTGTAAGAAGCATTCCTGGGAGTGAACTCAGCAGCATGCACCTTGATCTCATTGTGAACAAAAGTACAATAGCAAAGGCTGGAAATGGACAAGTATAAACTTTTACGCAACATCCACCACGTTATGATGTTTGTAGGGTCCGTGCTTTGTTTGAATGGTACTCCATGGATCAATCCTGCTGTCCCGAAGAACAATGAAAGTGTGAGCCCTTCCAAGCAAAACATAAAAATCCAATGTGTCGCTGGTGACCAAATTACTCCAAAAATCGAGTCTTTTTTGAAGACCAAGTAAGCCGCCCTGTATCCAAGCACCTTCAAAAAATAAATATCCCGCCAGGACAGTGTGCCAAGCCAAGAGCCTCTTTGTTTCCAAATGGTCCTACATTCCTGGAACATGAACTTGTTTTTCTCCAGAGAATATCAACCCGCTTCAATGGTAAATCCCATAACGATGAAGCAAAATGGGCCACTTGCAAACAACGCTGCACCATCCAAAATGCAGTGACCACAGAATTCCAGCACTTTAGCAATATAATCAAATCTGTATTCACCATCTTTGGAAACCAGTAAAGTCCAAATGTGATCTGATTGAGGCCAGAGTTGAAGTTAAAGCCAAGTGCAGCCTTGTACAGGTTGTACCCAACTAACTGGTCACTGAGTTTACATTCGGGTGCAAGCAACCTCAACACTCCAAATGGTAATCGGCAATGCAAAACATGGAACCTGTTTGGACACAGTTAGTACAAGGTATCTGAGCTTACCTGAGCATATTCTCTTTCCACTGCAGCCTTCTTCTGACTGAAAGTCCTACGGAAAACAGAAGAGAACACTTAGCAAGTTTACAATAAGACTCCTACTAAAACTAATTTTACATTTCCCCCTGACCATGTCCTGTGCAGTAAGTAAAAGTGAATAAAGAGTAATGGGGTGGCTATAACTATCAGAAGTGGCTTTAAAGTGAACCTGTGCTAGGCTCATGTAGGGCAAAGCAGCAGGTTCACTGAAGTTCCACCCACCCCAGGAGCACATAGAACCAATGCTTTCATTCACACGCCATTTGGTTCAACCAAGAATAGCATTTTTCAAGCAGAGATGAGCTCTACCTTTCAGCCTACATGGCCATACCTTGTCTGCTCAATGGCTGGGTTCCAGTACGCCCATTCAAGCCATCTAAGAACAAAAAAACGGGGCAGACTCAGGAACGCACATTCGCCTGCTCAGCAGGGGATTTCTCCACTGATACTCGTTGAGCAGGCGGATGACAGGTCCGTGTCCGCTCGGCATAGCCAGCCCCGAAGTTCTCTATGGGATGGTCGCCTGGAAACGGACCGCCTGTCCGTTTCCATCCAACTGTCGTCCCATCCTTCGGTCAGATGGGGGAATGGATCCCCCGTCCGTCTGTTTTTGGTGGACAGGATCGGATCAGATGCCGGTGGGTGTCCGCGGACACATGTTCACTGACATCTGCTGCTTCTTGGAGAACAATGGCTGGTCCGAATAAGTCCACCTGAAATACTGACAGGCAGACCTGATTGGATCGCCCATGTGAAACTAGTCTTAGCCCTAGATCTCTTGTGTAAGCACAACCAACTTTTAAAAGGATAAAATCACCTTTGGGAACACGTTATGTGTTCCACTTGTTTTGCTGCAGTCACTGCCCGATCCCACCTCCCTGTGACAGCAATACGGCGAGAGGTTCCCCATACCAGCTGTCACTTCTGAAATCAGCGCGGCCATGCAAGGCTCTGTCCACCTCATTCATAAACAGAGCTCTTTGCAGCTGTTGACTTGTATTTCCTAATGAACTATCATGGCGCTATAAAGCGCCCTGGTAGTTCATTGATTCTTCCTGTCATTGTATCTACTTGCCCGTATGGAATGTACGGGCACACAGATACACTGACAGATCTGCAGGAGACCTGCATGGCACCAGCAGTCTGCTAATCGTTGGTGCAATATTTTTAAAGGGAACTTTTACTTTAAGTAGCGTCAGGCTGAGCAACAAATAGAAGCTTCATGCAATACCACCTGGCATAATGAATGCTTCACCAGCTGTAGGGCCTGACCAACTTAAAAGTCTCAAAAAAATGTTACAAAAATTACAAAATAGGCATAAAAATTGCAATCCAATAAAAGCAAAATAAAGTTTGATTCGGACAAAGAATTATTCTTACAATTATATCACTTTATATTATCTGGATAGATCAAATGTGTACAAATATATTTAGTTGTACAAAAAAAAAAAAAAGGTATCAAACAATTTTTTACTGCACTTATTGACTCAGCATCCAATATGGGAGCACAATAGAGGGACACGCCATAATTAAAAATTCAATACATAGTAAATTTTACATGTGGTTTTAACTAATAGAAGGGTCTGATGTTTATGGTTGGACATTGGCATTTTTTTGAAACCATGTGTGTTGAAACTTGGGTCCTACACACAGCTTAGGACTTTCTCTCCATCCTTAAGTAGCAGGGGCTGGCCAATCACCAAGGGCCAGTTCTAGTGATATTTCAGCTATAAGTGAAAGTATTGTGAGCTCAGTCACCTGCTGGTTTCTACCAATGAGAGCCTTCAATCACCAGATCTGCATTCCATCATTTCGGACTCTGTCCCCTCCCATCTTGTAGATTATGGTGCTTCCACCTAACCTGGAGAGTTTCCATTCCTTCTGTACCATTTTCAATATAACAACATTGATCCAACAGAAACAATATACGGTCTATGGTGGGCGCAACATAGAGTAGAGACCTGGGAATATGTATATGTAGCAGAGATTGTCTCTCTAAATTTCCTGTATATAAAAATATATAGCATCTACAAAATACTAAAATTCCAGCTGTGGGTGGACTAACCCTTTAAAATGATTTGAAAGGGAAAGATATGCTGGAGCTTCTATTGCTTTTTTTAAAAAAAGGCACAAGCTCCATAACCAGTCATCCTGGTCCCGGCCTCATTATCAGTGCAGTGATCTCCAAAGAGCAGCCCCGGGGTCGGATATGGACCTCCGCTTGCCTTTATCAGGCCCTTGGGACACGATTTCTCCCACTGATACAAGGAACTAGTCATTCTACACCAACATTGGGGCACGATTCCTGTTACTGACCCCAACAAAAGGGCACAAATTCCTACCACTGACGGGGCACTATTCTTCCCCAATGGTGGGGTACTATTCCTTCCACTGACACCAATGATGGGGTTTACATTTATTGACGCCAAGGAATTTTGTACTTCACTGGCCACAGTCTGGCCCCCCTCAAGGTCTGAAGGACAATAAACTGGCCCTTTGTTCAGAAAGTTTGGAGACCCCTGAGTTAGTGGATCACTGTCCTGAAGTCAGCATGCAGCAATAGAAGTCTAAACTTTACTGCACAAAATGGTAAAGGTACTACAGGTCCTGCAGTATTGCTCTGTGAAATATAGTATTTCTTTTCATGGCCTATGACATCCCAAAGGACTGTCAATACTGTCCCACAATCCCCTGTGTGCCCCACTTCTAAATAAACTAGGGATCCCTTTTGTATTGCAAGAACAGAGTAAATTGTTGGCAGAAGAGCAAGTAGTCCATCAATTATTATTTTTTTTTACTTTGTTTAACCCAAGCAAATTAAAACTCCAATACTACCTCTGGTGGAAGTCTCTTCCAAGCATCCACTATTTTTTTCTTTAAGATTAAACTTCCTAAAATTATTTCTGAACTTTTCATCTGCTAGTTTGAGGTTATGTCATAGAATTCTTGAGCTTAGCTTACCATTTAAAAAACCGTCCTCAACTTTACAAACACCCTTAAAGCGGTGGTAAACTCCAAATTAAAAAAAAACAAAATGGGCCCCTGGCCGATTTAAGTCACAATGTGCCTCCAGTGGTATGCTGTCACTGCTGTCAGTGCTTCCATCTTCACCCGGCCTTCCTTCCGGGTTTGCGGGCTCTAGCCATTTGAATGGCCAGCCCACGATGGGATTACTCCTGCACAGCGCTCTCAATGGATGGCATACTCCAGTTCACGGGCTCCAGCCATTTGAATGGCCAGGCTGTGATGACGTCACTCCTGCACAGACGCGTGAGAATCACGGTTGTGCACAGCGCTCTCAATGGATGGCACACTCTACTACACCGACTATTGAGAGAGCAGTGCGCATGCGCCGGGAAAGTCACCAGCCTCTACAAATGTAAATATCCCCTAAACTGTACACGTTTAGGAGATATTCGCTGCACCTACAGGTAAGCGCTATAATAGGCTTACCTGTAGGTACAAGTCATAAAGCAGACTTTACTAAACGGACAGGTTCACCTTTAGCAACAAGTTTCACTCGTATTTAGAGTAACATGTTGCTAATCGCCTGTCCCTCTCAACCCCTGTGACAGCAGGTGAAGGTTCCTCTACACCACAGCCATTCTCACATTTAAAATTGGCGCAGATGTGCAAGCATAATAAAACTACAAGTTCCATCAGCCACCACAGCAGACAGCATGTATTTCTCAATGGACTACGAGTGCGCTGATGAGCACTCTTGTAGTCCATAAAGATTAAAAATAGCCAATGTTGACTTAGATTTAGTCTAACTCTGTTTTAAGACCCTTCAGAAAAGGGTCCTTTGCTCCGCTCTTTGACCCCTTTCACACTGAGGCAGTTTTCAGGCATTTTAGTAGTAAAAAATAGCACCTGTAAAGCGCATGAAAACTGCCTCTCGATCCACCCCAGTAAGAGTGCTTTCACACTGGGGCCGTGCGCTTGCATGACGGGAAAAAAAAAAGTCCTGCAAGCAGCATCTTTGGGGAGGTGTAGGTGCAGTGTATACACCGCTCCCACACTGCCCCTGCCCATTGGAATGAATGGGCACCTCTTCCGAAGCGACGGAAAAGCGCTTCCGAAGTGCCGTATCACAGGCGTTTTTAAACCCTTCTTGTGGGTTAAAAGCACCCCGCTACCGCCTGCAGAGTGGTGCCAAAGCGTTGCTATAACAGCTGTAAAGCGCCGCTAAAACGAGCGTCGCTTTACCGCTAACACTGGCACCGTCCCAGAGTGAAAGTAGCCTTTTGTTTCTTCCACGAGCCCCTCAGTCATGTCAAGACCAAGAGGTTGGAAAATGGAACCATTGAGCACCATGGAGGGCAAGGAACCCAACACTCCTGGGCAGTTTCTTAAAGGGGTCGTAAAGTAGGGCTGGGGAAAAAAATCGATTTAAATCTTGAATCAAGTTGAGAGGTCAAATCGATTCAAAATTTCAGCAAATCGATTTTTTTAGATTTTTTTTTTCACCGCGCCGGTCCTGAGGAGCTGCGGGCAGGAGTTTTTAGGCGATTTTTTTTTTTTTTTGAGAAAATCGCCCAGCTCTATCGTAAAGGCAGAAGTTTTTTATCTTATTGCATTCTATACATTAAGATAAAAAGCCTTCTGTGTGCAGAAGCCCCCCCCCCCCTCCTAATACTCATCTGAACCCCCTCTTGATCCACGAGTGCCTTGGCAGTCCAGGACTCTCCTTCCTGATTGGCTGAGACACAGCAGCGGGGCCATTGGCTCCCGCTGCTGTCAAACTCAGTTAGCCAATCAGGGGAGAGAGGGGGCGGGTCTAGGCGTGGCTCCGTGTCTATTTGGATACACAGAGCTGTGACTCGGCTCGGGTGCCCCCATAGCAAGCCGCTTGCTGTGGGAGCACTCAACAGGAGGGAGGGGCCAGGAGTGCCAGTGTGGGACGTAAGAAGAGGAGGATCTGGGCTGCCCTGTGCAAAAACACTACACAGAGCAGGTAAGTATAACATGTTTGTTATTTCAATATAAAAAAAAAAAAGACTTTAAATGGTGTTTAGGCGGAGAGTTGTCTTCATTACAGCAATATTTGGCAATAAGCTGGAGAATCAGTTACAATCTGCTATCCAGGGGCACCTTTAAAGAGCACCTTCTTTCCCTTTGTACCCCAAATCTGTACATTTAAAGCTCCTCCACTGTCTCCAGAAGTTTTAATAGTTCAGACCTTGCACCTTTTGTCTCTCTCCCTCTATCTTCCAAAAACCTTTTGTAAGCGAGGTCTTCAGAACTGGACACACTATTTTCAATGTGGCCTACATGCAGAATTATGACCTTCTACCTCCCACCGGTCATCCCTCTCTTGATGCACCCCAGAATTCTATTTTCTTTCCTCACTATTTGCTTAGCCATAGAACTCCGGTCAGTGGGTTAGGGATGAGGGGCCTGTACTTCACTGAACTTGTAAAGGGGTCCAAAGGACACAATTCCTAGTTCTCTACATGCTGGGAGGACTGCGACTATCCACTCAGCAGGCAAAATTCAGGCTCTGCCTTCTCCAGATCTCCAGCAGAGTGAATTTTCAGAATTTTGGTCATTCCTTGAGGAAATAGGCAGGATATTAAAAGCGAAGCTTGCCAGGACTGCAGCAGCCAGCGAGAAAGTACAAGAACTCATATGTGGCACAGCGTGAAGTTCAACAAGGGAAGCATTAAAAAAAGTGAGGAACATAATGAACATGCTCATTATGCTGATGGTGGAATTCATCAGGAGGGGCATTATTCTGTTTCTCTGTTATTTAGTCAGGTAACGAAATCCAGCGAAGGCCACCCCTCAACAACAGCTTGGGCTTAAACAACGGCACAAGGATGTGTCCCAACACGCCCAGCACACACTAATCTGTCATGGAACCCAACACTTCCTATAGAATATGAGATGCCGCTACAGCAAAACAGAGACCCTGTTACACGACAGCTCATACACCCGCGGGGTCACCCAGCACCATAACATGCAGGAAATTCCTGTGGAGAATAGATATTTCTTCACACAAGAACAAAGAAAACCAATCCATCATCCATACAGAACTATAGCAGATTTCAAAGCAGACTTTTTTTTGAAGGTACGTGCCACTGAGCCATCACCCTACCCCTGGCTTTACACTGTACTACCTACCCAACAGCCCTCTCTCCCACCTGGTTGTGGCATTATAGTGGGGGGTAAAACAGGCGGTGAGAGGGCATATTGCCTATCCAAATGCCGGCTGCTCATATGAAGTCCTTCATTTTTCGATTATTTTTTTCCATTTTTTTTTAAACTGCCCTGTTTCGGAGGGGGGGGGGGGGGGGGTCTGGGGTAGAAAATATAGGAAGAACTTTGAGCCTTACTGTTCATTCAAACTGAACACAGTTTACTATGCTTCAGTGAGGAATGGACACAGGAGCGACTGGTACTGATCACTGACTGGGTTCATTCAGGAAAGGAAGGGGCCAGTAAATATGACATTTACCAGCCACCCAGCCTGAAACAATCCCCTAGTTAGTAGTAGAGGAGGGAAGCCTTCAGCACTGCGGGGGGTACAGACACCGGAACAGATCTCCCTGCAGCACAGCCAGAGTGAAAAAGAGGAGCAGAAGCTGGCAGCACTGCAGGGGGAGGCACAAGAGCATCACTGTCAGCAAAAAGTACAGTTGGCCCCTCCTGCTTGGCAGGTGTCCGGGCCCCACTTTTGAACTTATGGGGCCCAGGACAGGAGGGACAGCTGTACTGCCTTATCAGTGGCCCTATACATGAGCATATCGGGCATTCCGACACCTTATTAGTAGGGATGAGCTCAGGTGTTTTTGGATCCTAGTCTGCACCCCCCTAAGCTATCCCACCAGGAAACTGTCACTGCACAGAGCCAACGGTAATTGGCAGGGGCATTCCCTGTCCCGCAGCTGCTTTTATACATGCCCCTTGTATATGTGCAGCCTGCAGGGTGGGGAATACCTCAACCGATTACCCTTTCCCCCCGAAGAGTGACAGCTTCCTAATGGAATAGCTCATCTGGGTTCAGACTAGGATCCTAACGTGCCTGAGCTCATCCCTACTCAGCTACATGATTGTGAGTTACTAAACAGTAAAGCATGCATATGGAAATACCTGGAGCTTTGGGGAGTCTGCATTAACCCCTTGAATCCTCGTGGTCCCAATCGCCTACTGCAGTTAAGAACTTTTCCCTTTCCTTCTTTTCATATGCAATCAAGCAGATTCCTGCGGGTGTACAGTACATAGACCCATGGAAACATGGTTCTGAGTTGCTGATCATTGTCATATGACAAAATAATGTTAAAGTGAGTCTGGACATTTTGCTCTCCTGTGGTCAAGGGGTTCTACAGGCCAGGGCTCAGCAGTTTTCCTACATTTTAAGGAAAAGGGACATTCTTTTGAGGGCAGTGGGACAGTGAGGAGCACATTCTGGACAGAGAAGACAACGGGTTTACAAGAGATGAGAAAGAGGCCATCAACATCAAATGGTACAACCATCCCTGAAGGGAGGTGGTGCCTTCAACACCATCTGTCTCCACATATTATGCCATTTAACATCTCTACCCCGGCGCTTTGAGGCCAGGGCTCAGCAGTTTTCCTACATTTTAAGGAAAAGGGACATTCTTTTGAGGGCAGTGGGACAGTGAGGAGCACATTCTGGACAGAGAAGACAACGGGTTTACAAGAGATGAGAAAGAGGCCATCAACATCAAATGGAACAACCATTCCTGAAGGGAGGTGGTGCCTTCAACACCATCTGTCTCCACATATTATGCCATTTAACATTTCTACCCCGGCGCTTTGAGGCCAGGGCTCAGCAGTTTTCCTACATTTTAAGGAAAAGGGACATTCTTTTGAGGGCAGTGGGACAGTGAGGAGCACATTCTGGACAGAGAAGACAACGGGTTTACAAGAGATGAGAAAGAGGCCATCAACGTCAAATGGAACAACCATTCCTGAAGAGAAGTGCTGCCTTCAACACCATCTGTCTCCACATATTATGCCATTTAACATCTCTACCCCGGCGCTTTGAGGCCAGGGCTCAGCAGTTTTCCTACATTTTAAGGAAAAGGGACATTCTTTTGAGGGCAGTGGGACAGTGAGGAGCACATTCTGGACAGAGAAGACAACGGGTTTACAAGAGATGAGAAAGAGGCCATCAACATCAAATGGAACAACCATTCCTGAAGGGAGGTGGTGCCTTCAACACTATCTGTCTCCACATAATATGCCATTTAACATCTCTACCCCGGCGCTTTGACAAGAATTCACACCCTTAGCCATGTAAATCAAATGTTTAGCACCATGCAGACTTCCTGACACCAAGGATGGGATTATGTAACTAATACATAGTTTCCACAACGTTTACTTTTCATTTCCTGTTTTTGGACATTTCACATCTGACTCGACATTTTCCACGGTGACTGAATCAACGCATTGGCACTACCTTTGTGGATATACCGCTGGGGTATCTTCCTGACACTCATCCGAACTAAAGAAATGGCTTGGATAAGCTACGAAACGTCTTCAATACCACAGAAAAATTGAATGTAACCAACTACTACTGGCTATACCACGACCGGGAACTTTCATAGACTTCATAGACATAAGCAGGCCTTGCATTTTCATCCATGGTCCACTTGAAATCAGCAATGGAATAATGTAATTTCGATCCTGGTGCAAATGGGAGCTTAGTTGTAAAGAAAGCTGAATAAAAAAAAAAAAAAGGATGATCTATGTGAAATAAAGATCTTAGGGGCAAAGCCCCGGGTACGGCTTCTACAAGGAATGAGAAAGCCGACCATAGATGGATCAAATTCCTGCTGAACTTTCCGAGATTCTCTGTGTTCTCCCTGAAGAGGGGGGGGGGGAGCCTCAACCGCCAGGAGAGCAGAATGGTTCTGTGGGAGGGATCGCCCCATCAACACTGACTGCTGATGGGGGAATCGAGCGATTTTCTTTCCTGTCTATGACCAGCCTACGTTTAGAAGCTCTCGTGCAGTAGGCCTCGAAGTAGCTAATGACAAGTGCATGTTTATAACTTAGCCGGCAAGGTGTACACGTCCCATGACCCCATTCTTCTGCCTGACCCTACATTTCACCCAACCCACAACAAGCTATAAGAGAGGGCTGAGATACACCAGCCGTGCTCCGACTGAACCAAGTCCCAGATTACTGTACAAATAAGACGGTAAAATCCTGCAGACGATTAGGCCGCCTGCCAGATGTCTCCTGCAGGCCAAACACATCTGCTGATCGCGCCGCTGTATTTCCGAGCAGAAAACCATTAAGGCAAGCTGCAATTATCTCATTTTACACGAGATAAAGGTTATGAGCAGGGCGGCGGCACGGATTATTACACAAAGTGGAAGGCGTACAATGAAGAAAAGAATAAATGCGAACGATGTAGGACTGTGCTGCAAAACATAAAAGGGCGTTGACAGACGGGAGATAGCGGTTTTAAGAAACGGGAGATTTCGAACATCCGTTTATCTAAGAAGATCACGGAATAGCTGCTGGGATGAAAGATCTGCGGATGAACTGGTCTTTGTATCAAATATCAAAAAGGAATAATCATCAGTTTGATACGGTGTTATCACAAGTGTTTATTTACAATGTTAGGCCCCATTCACACTATGACGCACGTCGTCAGGCAACGTAATTATGATCTTTTTTTTTTTTGTCGCTCTACATGTATAGAGCAGACCATTCCCTTCAATGGACTGCCATATGTACTTCATGCACCTTTTTGAGCACTGTATTTCGCATGTTTTTTAACCACTTGCCTACCGGGCACTTTTACCCCCTTCCTGCTCAGGCCAATTTTCAGCTGTCGCACTTTGAATGACAATTGCGCGGTCATGCTACACTGTACATATAACATTTTTATCTTTTTTTTTTTTTTTTTACACAAATAGAGCTTTCCTTTGGTGGTATTTAACCTCTTGCCGCCCGCGCCATAGCAGAAAGACAACTACAGCGTTGGCCCAAATTGCCGGGAGGGCGTCCATGTTTGTCCTCCCGTGCATGTGATCATGCAACAGGACCATGAGACTCAGCTGATCACAGATCGAAGTAAGGGGCCGATCCCGGGCCAATGACAGCTGATCACGTGATGAAAAACAGAAGTCGGTAATCGGCTTATTTTTTTTTTCACGCTGA
Source organism: Lithobates clamitans (assembly GCA_037952925.1). Taxonomy (NCBI): domain Eukaryota; kingdom Metazoa; phylum Chordata; class Amphibia; order Anura; family Ranidae; genus Lithobates; species Lithobates clamitans. The sequence continues at coordinate 1,046,241 of JBBGZY010000692.1, read as the reverse complement.
CAGCGGAAAAAAAAAGCAGATTATCGTCCTGTGTATATGGGACATCGGTCTCCCACACTCCAGATCCACTACTGCTGAGCAGTGCCCACTAGTACCACCTACCAGTGCATATCAGCACTGCTAAGGAGTGCCCACCAGTGCCACTCGATGTCCGCCGGCGACCCGCGATCACGGTGAGGAGAGGCAGAACCGCCCATGTAAACAAGGAGATTCCCCATTCTTCCTAGTGACATGACAGAGATCTACTGTTCCCAGAGATCGGAAAAAGTGATCTCTGTCATGTTCCTGGCAGACCATCCCCCCTACAGTTAGAACACGCCCAGGGAACACACTTAACCCCTTGATCGCGCCCCCACCTAGTGTTAACCCCTTCCCTGCCAGTGTCATTTTTACATTGATTAGTGCTTTTTTATAGCACTGATCAATGTAATAATGTCACCGGTCCCCAAAAAGTGTAATTTGGGGTCAGATTAGTCCACCACAATGTCGCAGTTGCTAAAAATCGCAGATGGCCGCCATTACCAGTAAAAATAATAAAAATTTTTTTTTTTTTAAAAAGTCCCTAAATCTATCCCATAGGTTTGTAGATGCAATAACTTTTGCGCAAACAAATCAATATATGCCTATTGCAATTTTTTTTTACCAAAAATATGTAGAAGAATATATATCGGCCTAAACTGATGAACAAATTTGTTTTTTTTTATATATATATTTTTTGGGAGATGTATTATAGCAGAAAGTTAAAAAAAAAAAGTTTTTTTTAAATTGTTGGTATTTTTTTGTTTATAGCGCAAAAAATAAAAACCGCAGAGGTGATCAAATACCACCAAAAGAAAGCTCTATTTGGGGGTAAAAGGACATCAATTTTGTTTGGGTACAACATCGCACGACCGCGCAATTGTCAGCTAAAGCGGCGCAGTGCCGTAACGTAAACAATGGCCTGGTCATAAAGGGGGCAAATCCTTCTGGGGCTGAAGTGGTTAAACCCCAACCTTAAAAACTAACCCCTAAGCCTAATCATAAACCCTAACATTAATCTAACAAAATAAATGAGTAAAAAAAAAAAAAAAAAAAAAAAAAAAAAAATTAATAAAAGAATAAATAAAAGAGGATAAAAACATTGGAAAAAATAGCAACAAATGATGACACAGATGATATTTTTCTCTATTGGCTACAAACTCTTTTCGAAAACCCTGTACACAAAACGTTTAAAAGCGCGTAAATGCTCAAAATAAAAAGTCCGCAAAAAGAAATATCTGAAAAAACGTGATGCTCAGATGTGAATGCAGCCTTATTGTCTGACTCAGATCAGCCCCTGTCACAACTCCTCACCTGGTGACTTGTTACAAAGCAATGCTGCAGTCTGATCACTAGAGGAGACTAGGGAAATTCCTCCTCCTGCCTGCAGCAGACTGATGATATCATCTCAGCCTAGATAAAGTTGCTGGGCTGGAGCTCAGGGATAGCTTTTGATACCGGTGTGTTTAGTGACACATGCAAGGAACTTATTCAAGGCAGGTACTGAAAAGGTCCACTTATGGTTCAGCCATCAGTCACAGTCTGCATGCCAATGCAGCAAAAACATCACAAATCATTGTGACATTTCACGGTGTGACCCATACCTGCACATGGGAGACTAGAACGCAGGGAGTTTTGTGTCAACAAATGGAATAATACCAGGTATGAACACACACAGCTGGATAGGGGGTGTGATCCCCGGCCCACGGCGAACTTTAAATAAAGCCGTCCTCTACACAAAGCTATGAAACCACAGGAGCTGGAACTTGTCTGACGATAAAGCACAAAAAAAAAAAAAAAACACTCCTATTTACAGACTGTCACAGGTGTTTACACACTGTGGACACGCAGATAACACACGTCCCATGGAAATGTTAGCAGTGACACGTAAGAGAGAAGGGCAAGTCAGCGGCTTTTGTGGGACTACAAGTTCCAGCTATGGGATGGTAAATAGGTGCCGCTGATGGCCTCACATTACCGGGTCCAATGGTGTTCAATGTACAGCCCCGTTATAATGAGCAGATTTCAGCAAGGGGAATAGTCTCACCCAAGTAATAGAAATTCCTGGTGTCACACCTCCACCTGTACATAGAATCGGACAGATTACGAGCGGTTAATCATTTCTGCACATAAATCGCGGTTTATACAATTTATGGCGGCCACTAAACACTGATATACTTCTGTTCTAGCTAACCTGACTTACACATGTCAGCACATTCAAGGAAACTCAATCCTCTCCAACCAACCAACCCAAATCAAAGTGATTCCTTTTTCACACTGTAACATGAACAGACACAAAAAATTAAATAAATAAAAGAAAATTCACATCAGCAGACATTCGAGAAGTAAAAGTGAAGTTCTTACAGTCGACAAAATGCAAGAGACGCTGACAGTTCCTCAGTCATTTTGGGTAATTACAGACTAGAGACATCCCGGGGGGGGGGGGGGGGATGGGAGCACGGGTGTCCTGGGGGGCGCAGACTAAAAGACGTCCGGGGGGGCACAGACCAAAAGATGTCCCGGGGGGGGGGGGGGGGGGGGGGGGGGCGGGCACAGACTACAAGATGTCCCAGGGGGAAGGGCAGACTAAAATACGTCCGGGGGGGCTGGACCACAGACTAAAGATGTCTCGGGGAGGGGGTGAGGGTCACAGACTAAAGACATCCAGGGGGGTGAGGGTCACAGACTAAAAGACATTCGGGGGGGGTCACAGACTAAAAGACATCCAGGGGGGGTCACAGACTAAAAGACATCCGGGGGGGGGTCACAGACTAAAAGACATCCGGGGGGGTCACAGACTAAAAGACATCCGGGGGGGTCACAGACTAAAAGACATCCGGGGGGGTCACAGACTAAAAGACATCAGGGGGGAGTCACAGACTAAAAGACATCCGGGGGGGGGGGTCACAGACTAAAAGACATCCCGGGGGGTCACAGACTAAAAGACATCCGGGGGGGGTCACAGACTAAAAGACATTCGGGGGGGTCACAGACTAAAAGACATTCAGGGGGGTCACAGACTAAAAGACATCCGGGGGGGGGGGGGGGGGTCATAGACTAAAAGACATCCGGGGGGGTCACAGACTAAAAGACATCCGGGGGGGTCACAGACTAAAGACAGAGGGAGCAGAGAACACAGAAGTCGCAGGGAGTGCCAAATGTAGATGTACCAGGGAGGGCAGAATGCAGAAGTCCCAGGGAGCGCCAAATGTAGATGTACCAGGGGGCACAGAACGCAGAAGTCCCCGGGGGCACAGAACGCAGAAGTCCCCGGGAGCACAGAACGCAGAAGTCCCCGGGAGCACAGAACGCAGAAGTCCCCGGGAGCACAGAACGCAGAAGTCCCCGGGGGCACAGAACGCAGAAGTCCCCGGGAGCACAGAACGCAGAAGTCCCAGGGAGCACAGAACGCAGAAGTCCCCGGGAGCACAGAACGCAGAAGTCCCCGGGAGCACAGAACGCAGAAGTCCCCGGGAGCACAGAACGCAGAAGTCCCCGGGAGCACAGAACGCAGAAGTCCCCGGGAGCACAGAATGCAGAAGTCCCCGGGAGCACAGAACGAAGAAGTCCCCGGGAGCACAGAACGCAGAAGTCACCGGGAGCACAGAACACAGAAGTCCCTGGAGTGCCAAATGTAGACGTGCCAGGAAAGGACGGAATGCAGAAGTCCCCGGGAGCGCCAAATGTGGATGTGCCAGGGAGCGCAGAACGCAGAAGTCCCAGGGAGCGCCAAATGTAGATGTACCAGGGAGCGCAGAACGCAGAAGTCCCTGGGAGCACAGAACGCAGAAGTCCCCGGGAGCACAGAACGCAGAAGTCCCCGGGAGCACAGAACGCAGAAGTCCCCGGGAGCACAGAACGCAGAAGTCACCGGGAGCACAGAACGCAGAAGTCCCCGGGAGCACAGAACGCAGAAGTCACCGGGAGCACAGAACGCAGAAGTCCCTGGAGTGCCAAATGTAGACGTGCCAGGGAGCGCAGAACGCAGAAGTCCCAGGGAGCGCCAAATGTAGATGTACCAGGGAGCGCAGAACGCAGAAGTCCCTGGAGTGCCAAATGTAGACGTGCCAGGGAGCGCAGAATGCAGAAGTCCCCGGGAGCGCCAAATGTGGATGTGCCAGGGAGCGCAGAACGCAGAAGTCCCCGGGAGCACAGAACGCAGGAGTCACCGGGAGCGCAGAGCGCAGAAGTCCCCGGGAGCGCAGAGCGCAGAAGTCCCCGGGAGCGCAGAGCGCAGAAATCCCCGGGAGCGCAGAAGTCCCCGGGAGCACAGAACGAAGAAGTCCCCGGGAGCACAGAACGCAGAAGTCCCCGGGAGCACAGAACGCAGAAGTCCCCGGGAGCACAGAACGCAGAAGTCCCCGGGAGCACAGAACGCAGAAGTCACCGGGAGCACAGAACGCAGAAGTCACCGGGAGCACAGAACGCAGAAGTCACCGGGAGCACAGAACGCAGAAGTCCCTGGAGTGCCAAATGTAGACGTGCCAGGGAGCGCAGAACGCAGAAGTCCCAGGGAGCGCCAAATGTAGATGTACCAGGGAGTGCCAAATGTAGACGTGCCAGGGAGCGCAGAATGCAGAAGTCCCCGGGAGCGCCAAATGTGGATGTGCCAGGGAGCGCAGAACGCAGAAGTCCCAGGGAGCGCCAAATGTAGATGTACCAGGGAGCGCAGAACGCAGAAGTCCCTGGGAGCACAGAACGCAGAAGTCCCCGGGAGCACAGAACGCAGAAGTCCCCGGGAGCACAGAACGCAGAAGTCCCCGGGAGCACAGAACGCAGAAGTCCCCGGGAGCACAGAACGCAGAAGTCCCCGGGAGCACAGAACGCAGAAGTCCCCGGGAGCACAGAACGCAGAAGTCCCCGGGAGCACAGAACGCAGAAGTCCCCGGGAGCACAGAACGCAGAAGTCCCCGGGAGCACAGAACGCAGAAGTCCCCGGGAGCACAGAACGCAGAAGTCCCCGGGAGCACAGAACGCAGAAGTCCCCGGGAGCACAGAACGCAGAAGTCCCCGGGAGCACAGAACGCAGAAGTCCCCGGGAGCACAGAACGCAGAAGTCCCCGGGAGCACAGAACGCAGAAGTCACCGGGAGCACAGAACGCAGAAGTCACCGGGAGCACAGAACGCAGAAGTCCCCAGGAGCACAGAACGCAGAAGTCACCGGGAGCACAGAACGCAGAAGTCCCTGGAGTGCCAAATGTAGACGTGCCAGGGAGCGCAGAACGCAGAAGTCCCAGGGAGCGCCAAATGTAGATGTACCAGGGAGCGCAGAACGCAGAAGTCCCTGGAGTGCCAAATGTAGACGTGCCAGGGAGCGCAGAATGCAGAAGTCCCCGGGAGCGCCAAATGTGGATGTGCCAGGGAGCGCAGAACGCAGAAGTCCCCGGGAGCACAGAACGCAGGAGTCACCGGGAGCGCAGAGCGCAGAAGTCCCCGGGAGCGCAGAGCGCAGAAGTCCCCGGGAGCGCAGAAGTCCCCGGGAGCACAGAACGCAGAAGTCCCCGGGAGCACAGAACGCAGAAGTCCCCGGGAGCACAGAACGCAGAAGTCCCCGGGAGCACAGAACGCAGAAGTCCCCGGGAGCACAGAACGCAGAAGTCCCCGGGAGCACAGAACGCAGAAGTCCCCGGGAGCACAGAACGCAGAAGTCCCCGGGAGCACAGAACGCAGAAGTCCCCGGGAGCACAGAACGCAGAAGTCACCGGGAGCACAGAACGCAGAAGTCCCTGGAGTGCCAAATGTAGACGTGCCAGGGAGCGCAGAACGCAGAAGTCCCAGGGAGCGCCAAATGTAGATGTACCAGGGAGTGCCAAATGTAGACGTGCCAGGGAGCGCAGAATGCAGAAGTCCCCGGGAGCGCCAAATGTGGATGTGCCAGGGAGCGCAGAACGCAGAAGTCCCAGGGAGCGCCAAATGTAGATGTACCAGGGAGCGCAGAACGCAGAAGTCCCCGGGAGCACAGAACGCAGAAGTCCCCGGGAGCACAGAACGCAGAAGTCCCCGGGAGCACAGAACGCAGAAGTCCCCGGGAGTACAGAACGCAGAAGTCCCCGGGAGCACAGAACGCAGAAGTCCCCGGGAGCACAGAACGCAGAAGTCCCCGGGAGCACAGAACGCAGAAGTCCCCGGGAGCACAGAACGCAGAAGTCACCGGGAGCACAGAACGCAGAAGTCCCCGGGAGCACAGAACGCAGAAGTCCCCGGGAGCACAGAACGCAGAAGTCCCTGGAGTGCCAAATGTAGACGTGCCAGGGAGCGCAGAACGCAGAAGTCCCAGGGAGCGCCAAATGTAGATGTACCAGGGAGCGCAGAACGCAGAAGTCCCTGGAGTGCCAAATGTAGACGTGCCAGGGAGCGCAGAATGCAGAAGTCCCCGGGAGCGCCAAATGTGGATGTGCCAGGGAGCGCAGAACGCAGAAGTCCCCGGGAGCGCAGAGCGCAGAAGTCCCCGGGAGCGCAGAGCGCAGAAGTCCCCGGGAGCGCAGAAGTCCCCGGGAGCGCAGAACGAAGAAGTCCCCGGGAGCACAGAACGCAGAAGTCCCCGGGAGCACAGAACGAAGTAGTCCCCGGGAGCACAGAACGCAGAAGTCCCCGGGAGCACAGAACGCAGAAGTCCCCGGGAGCACAGAACGCAGAAGTCCCCGGGAGCACAGATCGCAGAAGTCACCGGGAGCACAGAACGCAGAAGTCCCTGGAGTGCCAAATGTAGACGTGCCAGGGAGCGCAGAACGCAGAAGTCCCAGGGAGCGCCAAATGTAGATGTACCAGGGAGTGCCAAATGTAGACGTGCCAGGGAGCGCAGAATGCAGAAGTCCCCGGGAGCGCCAAATGTGGATGTGCCAGGGAGCGCAGAACGCAGAAGTCCCAGGGAGCGCCAAATGTAGATGTACCAGGGAGTGCCAAATGTGGATGTGCCAGGGAGCGCAGAACGCAGAAGTCCCAGGGAGCGCCAAATGTAGATGTACCAGGGAGCGCAGAACGCAGAAGTCCCCGGGAGCACAGAACGCAGAAGTCCCCGGGAGCACAGAACGCAGAAGTCCCCGGGAGCACAGAACGCAGAAGTCCCCGGGAGCACAGAACGCAGAAGTCCCCGGGAGCACAGAACGCAGAAGTCCCCGGGAGCACAGAACGCAGAAGTCCCCGGGAGCACAGAACGCAGAAGTCCCCGGGAGCACAGAACGCAGAAGTCCCAGGGAGCGCAGAACGCAGAAGTCCCCGGGAGCGCAGAACGCAGAAGTCCCCGGGAGCACAGAACGCAGAAGTCCCCGGGAGCACAGAACGCAGAAGTCCCCGGGAGCACAGAACGCAGAAGTCCCCGGGAGCACAGAACGCAGAAGTCCCCGGGAGCACAGAACGCAGAAGTCCCCGGGAGCACAGAACGCAGAAGTCCCCGGGAGCACAGAACGCAGAAGTCCCCGGGAGCACAGAACGCAGAAGTCCCCGGGAGCACAGAACGCAGAAGTCCCAGGGAGCGCCAAATGTAGATGTACCAGGGAGCGCAGAACGCAGAAGTCCCAGGGAGCGCCAAATGTAGATGTACCAGGGAGCGCAGAACGCAGAAGTCCCCGGGAGCACAGAACGCAGAAGTCCCCGGGAGCACAGAACGCAGAAGTCCCCGGGAGCACAGAACGCAGAAGTCCCCGGGAGCACAGAACGCAGAAGTCCCCGGGAGCACAGAACGCAGAAGTCCCCGGGAGCACAGAACGCAGAAGTCCCCGGGAGCACAGAACGCAGAAGTCCCCGGGAGCACAGAACGCAGAAGTCCCCGGGAGCGCCGAATGTAGATGTACCAGGGAGCACAGAACGCAGAAGTCCCAGGGAGCGCCAAATGTAGACATGCCAGGGAGGGCAGAACACAGAATTCCTCGGGAGCACAGAACGCAGAAGTCCCCGGGAGCGCCGAATGTAGATGTACCAGGGAATGTAGACTGAACACATCTCAGGGCACACAGACTAAAGGTCCTGGGGGAAGCCGACTAAACGGCCTGTGAGGACAGAGCATAAGAATTAAGCTAAAAAAAAGTAATACCAAGAGACCAAGCAGAAACTTGAGTCAAAAATTCTTCAATACTAATGGAGGTAAAACTGACATATAGGGCCACCCCCCGCCCTCCCCACTATGTCCTATATCTATCACAGGAAGCCACACAGAAGATCAAATGTTCCACACCAAGGGTGCAATAAATTAGAAGGTTAATGAATGAATATCCCTTTTAAAAGAGAGACCTTTAAGATGACTGGTATCTAAAACAAACATCCAAAGTGCTTCATGTTTCAATAACATTCTTTAGGGCTTGCATGTGCGTTCTGCACCATGTAACGCGTTGCGTGCAGTCATAGTGGAGGGTGGTGAGATGCCTGGTTACAACACATCGCATAGTTTCAGGTGTATTCCTCCCCCCCGCCCCCCCCCAAGTACAGTCCAAAAAAAAAAAAAGGTTTGGAAAGGCTCAGTAGACGTGGAGTATCAGGAATGCTACAGACATGTAGATACTCGGAAAGTGTAAGATTACCAAAAAATATATAAGCTCCCTCCTGGTCCTCCCTATCACCCGAGTGTCAAAAATCCTCCGCTTCCAACACAGAGGTCACAACAATGGTCAACTCAGCAACTGGACTTTCACCGCAACACCACCGCTGGAGACCTCCTGGCCTACTTGGTGCGCTTCATTGGTCCTCATCAATCAGTAAATTGATGTGAGAAATGGGAACTAATTACAGTCTAGGGGGCCGCGACGCTCATGTACAAAAGTGACGAGGAGTTCTCTTTCCATAGAAATCCGATCGCGAAAAGGCCAGGAGGTGTACAGAATCTTCTGCGTCAAAGGTGAATTATTTCTGACTCTATAATCATAGACTATAACCCTACAGAGGGCCATGAGGGAGCATATTTATTTTTATAGTTAAAGTGGTTATAAACTGTTCCATAAACCCAGAGGAGTGACTGGCCTCAGGTGATGTTTTTTTCAGATGAGATTAAACAAATTCTACTACATAAGTTGTATCTGTCTATCTGCTGCCTTCTTTTCTCCTAACCTGTTTAAAAGTGCAGAATGTATAAAGATTGTCTGAGCTGTCAGAAAAAAGGGGGTGGGGAGCTAAAGTTACCGTCCGCAGAACTCAGTGAGATCTCCTAGAGCTGATTGGAGGGAAGGGATTTGGAGGGAAGGGAAGGGATGGGAAGGGATGGGGAGGGAAGGGATGGGGAGGGAAGGGAAGGGATGGGAAGGGAAGGGATGGGAAGGGAAGCGATGGGGAGGGATGGGAAGGAACCCCCCCCCCCACTTACACACAGGAACAGAGCTGAGGCTGTCAATCAGCTGGAGGTCCCTCCCTGGTCACCTTTTTTTCTCTTGGTGTCAGGAAAACCTGTCAGAGGTGATTCTTGCTGACAGCAGAGGAATGAAGCAGCAGACAGAAATTACACTTAGTGCTCTGGATTTAGACAAGTACACACTATAGAGGGATATGCTTTGTTCATATTTCATGTCTGAGGTTTACAACCACATTAATGCACTTATTTTTTAATAAACATGTAGCACAGCCCACATATTGTATTCTCCAGCTCAGACATGAGATTAAATAAAATCACATTTTTCCAAGTTATAATTCACATATTGGTTTGTCTAATTTTTTTTTATCAGCCGCAAATGATAGAAAGAACTTTTTAATCTGGCAAAAATTACGGCATGTACATCTTTTGTTATGTCACCTATAAAAGAGCATATGGTAGGTTATATTGACTGTTGTTGATCATGGTTCTTAACCATCCAGGCCAGGGGTCTCCAAACAACGGACCTTTGCTTGCCTTTATCCGGCCCTTGGGGCTCTTTTCCTCCCACTAATGCAAGACACTATTCCTCCTACTGACATCAACAATAGGATAGAATTCCTGTTACTGACAACAGGGCACCATTTCTCACGTTGACACCAACGATGGGGCACTACTCCTCCCACTGACACCAACGATGGGCCACTACTCCTCCCACTGACACCAACGATGGGCCACTACTCCTCCTACTGACACCAATGATGCCCACTACTCCTCCCACTGAAACGAACGATGGCCCACTACTCCTCCCACTGACACCAACAATGGCCCACTACTCCTCCCACTGACACCAACAATGGCCCACTACTCCTCCCACTGACACCAACAATGGCCCACTACTCCTCCCACTGACACCAACAATGGCCCACTACTCCTCCCACTGACACCAACGATGGGCCACTACTCCTCCCACTGACACCAACGATGGGCCACTACTCCTCCCACTGACACCAACGATGGGGCCCTACTCCTCCCACTGACACCAACGATGGGGCCCTACTCCTCCCACTGACACCAACGATGGGGCCCTACTCCTCCCACTGACACCAACTATGGCCCACTACTCCTCCCACTGACACCAACGATGGGTCACTACTCCTCCCACTGACACCAACGATGGGCCACTACTCCTCCCACTGACACCAACGATGGGCCACTACTCCTCCCACTGACACCAACGATGGGCCACTACTCCTCCCACTGACACCAACGATGGGCCACTACTCCTCCCACTGACACCAACGATGGGCCACTACTCCTCCCACTGACACCAACGATGGGCCACTACTCCTCCCACTGACACCAACGATGGGCCACTACTCCTCCCACTGACACCAACGATGGGCCACTACTCCTCCCACTGACACCAACGATGGGCCACTACTCCTCCCACTGACACCAACGATGGGCCACTACTCCTCCCACTGACACCAATGATGGGGCCCTACTCCTCCCACTGACACCAACGATGGGGCCCTACTCCTCCCACTGACACCAACGATGGGGCCCTACTCCTCCCACTGACACCAACGATGGGGCCCTACTCCTCCCACTGACACCAACGATGGGGCCCTACTCCTCCCACTGACACCAACGATGGGGCCCTACTCCTCCCACTGACACCAGCGATGGGGCCCTACTCCTCCCACTGACACTAACTATGGCCCACTACTCCTCCCACTGACACCAACGATGGGCCACTACTCCTCCCACTGACACCAATGATGGGCCACTACTCCTCCCACTGACACCAATGATGGGCCACTACTCCTCCCACTGACACCAACGATGGGGCCCTACTCCTCCCACTGACACCAACGATGGGGCCCTACTCCTCCCACTGACACCAACGATGGGGCCCTACTCCTCCCACTGACACCAACGATGGGGCCCTACTCCTCCCACTGACACCAACGATGGGGCCCTACTCCTCCCACTGACACCAACGATGGGGCCCTACTCCTCCCACTGACACCAACTATGGCCCACTACTCCTCCCACTGACACCAACGATGGGCCACTACTCCTCCCACTGACACCAACGATGGGCCACTACTCCTCCCACTGACACCAACGATGGGCCACTACTCCTCCCACTGACACCAACGATGGGCCACTACTCCTCCCACTGACACCAATGATGGGCCACTACTCCTCCCACTGACACCAACGATGGGGCCCTACTCCTCCCACTGACACCAACGATGGGGCCCTACTCCTCCCACTGACACCAACGATGGGCCACTACTCCTCCTACTGACACCAACGATGGGGCCCTACTCCTCCTACTGACACCAACGATGGGGCCCTACTCCTCCCACTGACACCAACGATGGGGCCCTACTCCTCCTACTGACACCAACGATGGGGCCCTACTCCTCCCACTGACACCAACGATGGGGCCCTACTCCTCCCACTGACACCAACGATGGGGCCCTACTCCTCCCACTGACACCAACGATGGGTCACTACTCCTCCCACTGACACCAACGATGGGCCACTACTCCTCCCACTGACACCACTGCACTGTTTATTCCCACTGTCACCAGGATAATTTATACTCCCAATGGCCACAGTCCGGCCCCCCTCAAGTCTAAAGGACTGTAAACTAGTCCTTTGTTTAGAAGATTTGGAGAACCCTGATCTAAGGCTCACATACATCCCTCTCTCCTTCTTGGTCTGTTCATATCCATTTTATTATATATACACACACACACACGCATATATTATATATATATATATATATATATATATATATATATATATATATATATATATATATATATATATATATATATATATATATATGCTAGTTTCTCTAATAGGGCGTACACACGGTCGGACTTTGTTCGGACATTCCGACAACAAAATCCTAGGATTTTTTCCGACGGATGTTGGCTCAAACTTGTTTTGTCTACACACGGTCGCACAAAGTTGTCGGAAAATCCGATCGTTCTAAACGCGGTGACGTAAAACACGTACGTCGGGACTATAAACGGGGCAGTGGCCAATAGCTTTCATCTCTTTATTTATTCTGAGCATGCGTGGCACTTTGTCCGTCGGATTTGTGTACACACGATCGGAATTACCGACAACGGATTTTGTTGTCGGAAAATTTTATCTCCTGCTCTCCAACTTTGTGTGTCGGAAAATCCGATGGAAAATGTCCGATGGAGCCCACACACGGTCGGAATTTCCGACAACACGCTCCGATCGGACATTTTCCATCGGAAAATCCGACCGTGTGTACGGGCCATAAGGCTGCATTCACACCTGAGCGTGAGCGTTTACAGAAGCATTTGGGGCATTTTCTTCAGACATATCCAGGCTTGAACGGTATTGTTTTAGCCAATGGAAAACTAGCTACTAGGAGGAGATGGTTGTATAGGCTTGAAATTTGCCAATTTTCTGGCATTTTTTTTTAGGTGCTCCCATAGAAGTCTATGAGGCCAAAAACACTCAACTCTGCTTCTAAAGTAGCTCAATTACCTTTCTGAGCTTCAAGCATTGAGCTACGGGTACCTGAGCCCTCGGATATGTGAATAGGCACAATCTAAGAAGCATGGGGTTTCGGTTGAACTTTTAAGCTTCAAGCTACAAAACACTCGGGTGTAAATCAGTGCTAAATCTCAACTTTTTTTTCGGTATCAAAAGTAGAAAAAGTGGTTAAATCCTTATTTTTTTCTATATTAAATCAACATATTCTCCTTCATTATGGTCCAGCTTCCTTGCCCTCTCTAACATCCATCGGAAACAACCTTGAGAACTTAGGTTTTCCATTTCTAACTGGAATAGAGAATTAAGTCCTGAAAAATCTACGAAGAACGAAAGTAAAGGAGGACGGCCAATATATGCTGAGCTTGACAACAATTTAGGTTTCAAAAACAAGCTGAAGAGTCAGCAAAAACCAGATGAACTGAATATTGTGATGGGAAGTGTGCAGACTGACCTCGGCCTAGGCCTGGATGTGAAGGCAACACATGAAAAGAAAAAAATAGGTGTTTTATGAGGACGGAGATGCTGATGCCGGCAAGAATGGTAAAAATAAAAAAGAGAGAACAGCCAAAGCAAAGGGTCTACATGAGCTGCAAGGCGAACACCTTGAGTATTCTCCAGTGTTGAATGGTGAAAGATCTTACTATGACATCACTGCCCCCGCTCTATGACCATTTTTGGGCCTGGATATTAGCAGTTAAAGTGGAACTTCCCTCTCCCAATTAACATTGATTATTTTTAATCCTCATGCTGCTAGAATTGGTAAACAGATAGGAAAGTATATCATATTTACTTGTTTTAAATTTTTTTTTACATTTCTTCAGGTTCTTGCCTAGGAAAATCATATCATACATCCCAGAAATCTTCGGGAGGAGAGGAGTTTTCTCAGCTAAGCGCACTCTCCAGAATGTAACCTTGAGCTACAGTGAGGGAAAAAAGTATTTGATCCCCTGTTGATTTTATACGTTTGCCCACTGACAAAGAAATGATCAGTCTATAGTTTTAATGGTTGGTTTATTTTAACACTGAGAGACAGAAAAACAACAAAAATATCCAGTAAAACATATTTCAAAAAAAGTTATAAATTAATTTGCATTTTAATGAGTGAAATACGTATTTGATCCCCTATTAATCAGCAAGATTTCTGGCTCCCTGAGATTAGGAGCACTCCCTTAAAGGGAGTGCTCCTAATCTCAGCTTGTTACCTGTATAAAAGGCCCCTGTCCAGTGTCCACAGAAGCAATCAATCAGATCCTAATCTCTCCACCATGGCCAAGACCAAAGAGCAGTCCAAGGATGTCAGGGACAAGATTGTAGACCTACAAAAGGCTGGAATGGGCTACAAGACCATCGCCAAGAAGCTTGGTGAGAGGGTGACAACAGTTGGTGTGATTATTTACAAATGGAAGAAACACAAAATAACGGTCAATCTCCCTCAGTCTGGGACTCCATGCAAGATCTCACCTCGTGGAGTTTCAATGACCATGAGAACAATGAGGAATCAGCCCAGAACTACACGGGAGAATCTCGTCAATGATCTCAAGTTAGCTGGGACCATAGTCACCAAGAAAACAATTGGTAACACACTACACCGTGAAAGACTGAAATCCTGCAGCGCCCGCAAGGTTCCCCTGCTCAAGAAAGCACATGTACAGGCCCATCTGACATTGCTAATGAACATCATAACGAACCAGAGGAGAACTGGGTGAAAGTGTTGTAGTCAGATGAGACCAAAATCGAGCTCTTTGGCATCAACTCAACCCGCCGTGTTTGGAGGAGGAGGAATGCTGCCTATGACCCCAAGAACACCATCCCCACCTTCAAACATGGAGGTGGAAACATTATGCTTTAGGGGTGTTTTTCTGCTAAAGGAGACAGGACAACTTCACTGCATCAAAGGGATGATGGACGGGGCCATGTACCGTCAAATCTTGGGTGAGAACCTCCTTCCCTCAGCCAGGGCATTGGAAATGGGTCGTTGGATGGGTATTCCAGCATGACAATGACCTAAAACAGACGCCCAAGGCAATGAAAGAGTGGCTCAAGAAGAAGCACATTAAGGTCCTGGAGTGGCCTAGCCAGTCTCCAGACCTTAATCCCATAGAAAATTTGTGGAGGGAGCTGAAGGTTCGAGTTACCAAACATCAGCCTCAAAAAACCTAAGGACTTGGAGAGGATCTGCAGAGAGGAGTGGGACAAAATCCCTCCTGAGATGTGTGAAAACCTGGTGGCCAACTACAAGAAACGTCTGACCCTCTGTGATTGCCAACAAGGGTTTTGCCACCAAGTGCCAAGTCATGTTTTCCGAAGAGGTCAAATACTTATTTCATTCATTAAAAGGCAAATTATAACTTTTTTGAAATGCGTTTTTTTGGGATATTTTTGTTGTTATTCTGTCTCTCACTGTTAAAATAAACCTACCATTAAAATTATAGACTGATCAATTCTTTGTCAGTGGGCAAACCTACAAAATCAGCAGGGGATCAAATACTTCTTTCCCTCACTGTATTTAAAAGAAAGTTATTGTGCTGTGTATTGTGAATAGATTATAACAGCAGGAGTTCAAGCAGGCTATTCACAGCATAGCATTAAATCAACAGTTTTCAAATCCATCCTCTACCGTGCCAATCGCAGGCTGCATATGTTAAACATATTATTTACTATATATAACATCTCCTTGATTATAATAGATAAAATAAACAATAAAACTCCATTCCCTGTAAGGAACGTCAATTACAGCCTCTAACAAGATTAGACAAGCTCTACTTCCTCCTGTGATGGAGATAAAAGTGCAGCTGTAGGTCTCGGCACACCAGGGACAGCGTGCCTTTTTTTTTTTTTTTCCAGAACATACCATTCATTACAGACGTGTTTAATAAACAGCCATGTCTCGCTCTGTGTTATATAGAGGTCTAAAGAATGTAAACAAGACAAGGGAAGGAGTATGAGATTTCCATCATCACCGCCGCCGTTACTCAACGCAATCCACGACTCTTCATTGTCTGACAACTCCGCATTACAGGGAATAGGCCCCCAAGACTGCTTACACGCTACGATCGTTCTTACAGTACTCATTTCTGAAGTCTATAGAGACACAATACCTAACAAAAAGTACAAAATTGATGGATTTATATAAGCCAAAAAAGCAAAAACAGTCCTCACACATTACAGTCTGCTCATATCTATTCCACACTGCAATAAAGTGAACTTAGCAATACAATACAGTAATAGGGATGTGGCTAAAAACCAATTGAACCACTTAATTGGTTTTTAGCCACATCCAGTTAAAGTGGAGTTCCACCCAAAAATGAAACTTCCGCTTTAACCACTTGCCGACCGGGCCATAGCCGAAAGACGGCTACAGCGCGGTCGGCTTATTCTGGGCGGGTGTCCGTGGGACATCCTCCCAGAATGTTGCTCCCGCACGCCCCCTGGGGCGCGCACCCGGGAACATCCATGACCGCCAGGTCCTCTGGAATCACAGCGGCCGTTTACCACGCGATCGTTCCATCAAATGACGGAACGATCACTTGTAAACATACCGGCGTCACGTCACGACGCCGGTTCCTTCCTCCCCTCTCTGTACCGATCAGTACAGTGCGAGGGGAGAAGGGGAGATATTGCAGCAGCGCTGTGGGCTGGGTGAGTAGTGCCCACAGCGCTGCTCTGTGCCAATAATCTGCAACGCTGTGCGATACTCTGCAACGCTGTGCAATACTCTGCAACGCTGTGCAATACTCTGCAACGCTGTGCAATACTCTGCAACGCTGTGCAATACTCTGCAACGCTGTGCAATACTCTGCCAGTACTCTGCCAATACTCGCCAGTACTCTGCCAATACTCGCCAGTACTCTGCCAATACTCGCCAGTACTCTGCCAATACTCGCCAGTACTCTGCCAATACTCGCCAGTACTCTGCCAATACTCGCCAGTACTCTGCCAATACTCGCCAGTACTCTGCCAATACTCGCCAGTACTCTGCAATAAATTTTAACAGAAACAAAGAATTTTTTTTTTTATTATTGAATTTCCAGTCTTTTGATTTATAGCGCAAAAAATAAAAAAACCCAGCAAATACCACCAAAAGAAAGCTCTATTAGTGTGAAAAAAAGGACAAAAATTTCATATGGGTAAAGTGTTGTATGACTGAGTAATTGTCATGCAAAGTGTGAGAGCACCGAAAGCTGAAAATTGGTCTGGTTAGGAAGGGGGTTTAAGTGCCCAGTGGTTAAGGGAGGTGACCCCCTGACATGCCACATTTGGCATGTAATTTTTTTTTTGGGGGGGGTGTCCGGTACCCTCTTTTTAGAGGGTCCCAGCTCCCACTTCCTCCTGGCGCACCGTGGCACCAGAAGGGAGATGACCTCCCCCCCCCCTCCCACTCGGCAATCATCTGGGGCACGTCACAAGTCCCAGGTGTTTGCCCGGCCAGTCACGGCGCGCAACACGGCTCGCGCATGTGCAGTGGGTGCCCGGCTGTGAACCCACACAGCCGGGCACCCACAGAGCCAGGCATAGCCTGTCATTTAACATTTCCCGTCGGAAAATCTGATCCTGTGTACGGGGCTATAGGATAACATAGAGGGGAGTTTACGGGCTGTTAAAAAAAAACAAAAAAACGCCCAAACTCCCACACACGGCCGTTTATGAGCTTCAGTGTGCATGGAGTCTAATGGTCGGTCACCTCAGTCTACATATTCCTTCTATGGTCTCTAAAGAAGCACGAGGAGCTTTCTATATGGCGAGGTGACAGGAAGAGCCTCAGGGCAGAACAAACAATATGGATTCCTAGCACAGAGATTAAGCCTCACATTGTACAGCAGAACATGACAGCGGCAGACACGGGATCTCCCGCTGCATGTTGGGCTAGCAGTAAATACTTGGCATTCCTGCACAGATCGTGTGCGCGGCCTCTCGTGTTTGCTGCACATCCGCTTCCAGTGTCAGGGGTGCCAAGTCAACATCCACATTGAAGGAGTGAGGACTGAGGGACCGCACAGCTGTGCTTCCTCTGCCTGAGAACACAAGGGACGTTTACTAAAACGTTGAAGCAATTTTCTTGTTGCAATTTGTTTTTTGTAAAGCAGATTTGAGTAATTTAGAGTTCCTGTTACAATGTTCTTCTATTCATTTGCATTCCCTTAAAGTGGTTGTAAACCTCAGACATGAAATATGAACAAAGCATATCCCTCTATAGTGCGTACTAGTCCCAATCCAGAGCACCAAGTGTCATTTCTGTCTGCTGCTTCGTTCCTCTGCTATCAGCATGAATAACCACTGACAAGTTTTTCTGACACCAAGAGAAAAAAGGTGACAGGGGATATATCTCCAGCAGATTGACACCCTTAGCCCTGTTCATGTGTGCTGTGTGAAGGGGGGTGTGTCCTTTTCCTCCAATCAGCTCTCAGAGCTCTCCTCACTGATGTGTCTTCAGCTTTCCACCCCCTGCTTTTCAGATCTAAGAGGTCCTGTGTAAAATTCTGCACTTTGAATGAATGTAGGGGAAAGACGGCTGTAGATAAAAAGTTACAACTTATGTAGCAGAAGTACGGGTTTGGTATTTATTCCCCCATCATATTTACCTAGGTGGATGCAGAGTGTAACTTATGTAGAACTATAAGCAAATCTTCTTTTTTTTCCCCATTTACGATAAAGCAAGGGAGGGTTATAACCCCTTTCAGATTTTTCTTCGGCATCTGTGTTCCATTGTGGAGATTTGCCTTCACTTCCTGTCCCATAGCCAAAACAGGAAATGAGGGGAAGCGGTTATAGCTGCAAAGGGTGGGCCAACTCAATATTGAACCCTACGGACTAAGACTGGGATGCCATTAAAGGTCATGTAAAAGCAGGCATCCCAAAACGTTTGGTAATATAGTGTATGTGTGAATGGGAGTTAGGGACCTTAGATTGCAAGCTCCTCGAGGGCAGGGACTGATGTGAATGTAACAAAACAACATAAAAAATGTAATATAACAATGTAAAGCACTTCGTAAATTGACAGCCCTATACAAGTACCTGTAATAAATAATAAATACATTTCTGAGTACATATGACGCAAAGATCTAGTGTATGATCGCGGCAGGGGATGCCAGACAAGAGAGCAAACAATTACACAGCTGTCAGCATCCATGATGGACAAGCAGTAATTAGTTCCCTGTCATCCCGACCTCTGCAGTCTTTCCAATTAAAGAGCCCATCTTAGGCGTGCCCCCCCCACGATTGTGGCCACCCTGGAAAATCGATGATATGAAATGTCATCTGTACACTCCTCCGTGGCATGGCCTGGTCACATCCCCATCTCTGGCCTTGTGAAAGTTGGGATTCGATTTTTTGTTTTTCCTTTTTAATAAAAACCTTTGCAGTGGTGACCTCCTACTGACTTCATACCCAGCAAGCCCAGATACACACAGAGGACTGACAGAGAACGAGCTGAACGGGAAAATAAAAAAAACAGTAAAAACGCTGAACGCCAGAAAAAAAAAATGCTTTCAACGCATTCTGATTGTCATTACTTACAGCTAATTCAATTACTTTCCTGCGTACACAATCCTCACCCCTCCAATACTAAAATATTTTCTCTAGGTGTCAAACCTCACCCCACTGATACATGCCTGAGCTAAGCCTTAAAATGTATATCAAGGCAAAATTTAATAACATTTAAAAAAAAAATACAAAAAAAAAAAAGGGGGCCCATTTAGACCTAGTAGGTTACATTAACCTGCATTTTTTGCGTTGCATTAAGACAGCGCTTTCAAAGGAATGCTCTGGCAACCTACCAAAAAACAGATGTACGGCTGCAACTAACGATTATTTTCATAATCGATTAGTTGGCCGATTATTGTTTCGATTAATCGATTATTAACCTTAAAAAAGCGTGGTGTATAATTTAGTTAATATGTAAAGTTTAAAAAAAAAGGCAATTTATTCCTAAATCTCTATGCAGTGGTAAATATAAATAACCAACTATATGGTTAGGGAGCAAAATATCGAATCCACTCTGAGAATAACAGAAGATATACCGTATATACTCGAGTATAAGCCGACCTGAATATAAGCCGAGGCACCTAATTTTACCACAAAAAACTGGGAAAAACGTATTGACCCGAGTATAAGACGAGGGTGAGAAATGTGCAGCTACTGTAAGTGAAAAAGAGGGTCAACAATGCTCATTTGCAGCCTCACTGTGCCCATTTGTAGCCATAGGTCCCCCGAACTTCAAACTTGGTAGTTAAGGGTTCCTAGATGCCCCCTAGCTGCAGCCAAAATTTGGGGTCTCTTGACCCAAAGGGTCCTGAAATGACATTGCTGCAGATGGACACAGTTGACCGACTTTGGGGCCCCGTATCTTGGGGCCACTTAGTGCTAAGAACCCCAAATTTGGTGTGCAAACCCAGCGGAACTAGCACTGCAACACATCCAAAGCTGGGGTTCCTAGCACACAGTGGCCCCAAGATACAGGGCCCCAAAGTCGGTTTGGAAAAAGTCAAGCACTTTTCTGCAGCAGAGAATGACATTTTCCGAACCGACTTTGGGGCCCCGTATCTCGGAGCCACTTGGTGCTAGGAACTTTGGATGGGTTGTAGTTCTAGTTCCACTGGGTTTGCACACTAAAATCGGGGTTCCTAGCACCAAGTGGCCCCGAGGTACAGGGCCCCAAAGTCAGTTTGGAAATGTTCTCCGCTGCAGAAAAGTGCTTGACTCGAGTATAAGCCGAGGGGGACATTTTCAGCACAAAAAAAAATGTGCTGAAAAACTCGGCTTATACTCGAGTATATACTACATCCCTTTAGGAGCTGGGATCAACTTTTTAGTTGATTTGACAGCGTTGTCAATTTTATATTGGAAGGTTGTGGTATCTAAATTTTTGCTATACAGTATATTGAGAAGCTTTTTTTATCTTTTGTATTATTCTGTAACAATAAACTTCTCAAAATATAGTGAAAATTTAGATACCACCATAACCTTCCACCAAAAAATTGACAACGTTGTCAAATCTATACTATAAAGTACTGTTTAATTTTATGGACTACGTTACTAAAACCGGTTAATTTGACGAGGTTGTCAAATTAACTAAAACTTTTTTAGTTGTTTTGGCAGCGTTGTCAATTTTATGGTGGAAGTTGGTGGTATCTAAATTTTTGCTATACATCGAGAAGTTTTTTTTATCTCTTGGATTATTTGGTAACATTAAAGTTTTGAATTTTTATCACACTTGGGTAATGCCCAAAAACTTCTTTGCGAGATCGTTCTTTACCTACTGGTTTTACCATTTGCCAGTTTTGGTGGGAACCTGGTGTAGCACATTCTTCAGAAAAGGCATATCAGAGCACTCCTTCTGTCTCGTTATCCATGCCAACAAGACTGCTGAGAGCTTTATGGTACTATTTGGGTATTTCCCTGCTTCAATACTGACCAAAGACGTATGTGAATGGTTGAATGTAGAGGAACGACTTGTGTCCTGAGGTTTGTCTCTTGCCAGGGTGTTCTCTAAAAACGCGTGCTTGGTCTTGCTAAGGGTACAGTCTCATCTTGGAGAGCCCTGACTGCCCTCATTACTCAATCTGTATTAATGATTTTTTTTTCCCCTTCATTTGGACATTCTTGCATTTCTAATGGCGCCAAAAGACACTCGCTGAAGCTATTAACTTAGACCGGACCAAAATAAAACGCAAAGCCGAGAGCACATTTCATGCATTCCCTAAATTGTATGGTTTGAGAATCGATTAAAACTGACGGGCCCCCCGCGTTTCCTTTTCCTCGCAACGCTGGCAGCTGTTAAATTTACCGGCCTTTTCCTTTCCTGAACACAGTGAGCGATCGGTACCATTCGCTCACTGTGTTCATTCATCACTGAAGAATCGTTTTCGATGCTTCAGTTTGTGAATGGTCAGGAGGCCTCCGAGTGCTTGCTATTCATTCACAAATTCATTCATTCATTCATTCAATCTGTCCAAAAAGGAGGGTGACAGTAGCTGGAGACGCTGTGCTCTTGCACATCGCTGGATCGAATCGGGCTTAGGTAAGAAAAAGGGCGGGAGCTGCAGCACAGAAGGTTTTTCACCTTATAGGGGTTGTAAATTTAGTTTTTTTTTTTTTTCAGTTTTTTTTTCATTTTAAAGTGGAGGGCCACCCTGAAAAAAAACAAAAATACACAAAAAATCCTAAAAAATTAAAAAAAAAAAAAAAAACGTTTCAAAAAAAAAATAAAAATTTTTTTTATACTTACCTGAACCCTTGTTGCTAGGCAGTCATCCTAATCTGCCTGTTCCTATTCCGCGGCGTGTTCTGCTCCTAGCTGAGTGGCCCCGTTGCCTTCTGGGAACGGTGTGTAACCCCAGAAAACCATGGGGGCCATTCACAGATCACCGCGCCGCTCACGCATGCGCAGTAGGAAACTGGCAGTGAAGCCGCAAGGCTCCACTGCCTGTTTCGCTTACCTAGGATGCCGGTGCCGGGACCCGAGAGCTGAGGGACAGGTCGGCCTCAGGTGGCCGACATCGCGGGCACCCAGGACAGGTAAGTCTACTTATTTAAAGTCAGCAGCTACAGTGTTTGTAGCTGCTGACTTTAAAAAAATTTTAGCTGGCCGGAATCCCGCTTTAATGCAGTCTATGCACTAAGTGTAGCAGCCCCCCTAATACTTACTGGAGCCCCGTCTCGTTCCAGGGATGTCCTCGAGTGTCTCGGCCGTCCGAGACTCTCCCTCCTGATTGGCTAAGATACAGCAGCGGCCCCATTGGCTCCCGCTAACTTCAAAGTCAGTTAGCCAATCAGGAGAGAGAGGGGGCGGGCCCGAACCACAGCTCCGTGTCTGAATGGACACACAGAGCTGCAGCTCGGCTTGGGTGCCCCCCACGGCAAGCTGCTTGCTGTGGGGGCACTCAACAGGAGGGAGGGGCGAGGAGCACTGAAGAGGGACCCGAGAAGAGGAGGATCTGGGCTACTCTGTGCAAATCCACTGCAACAGAGCAGGTACATATAAGAAAAAAACAACCAGACTTTACAATCACTTTAATGCATTGAATGCATTGAGGTGAAACACCTTAAGGCTTCACAACCACTTTAAAATATTAAGTAGAAGATGGTATACACCGAATTTTATCCAGATCCGCGATGAACATATGCACCAGTGAACCTCAACCAAAAATATGCACTCACCAGAAATGAGGCATGAACAGGCTCCAAGGGGTAATCTTTAGTCGGTCTTCCCTGGTTTACCACATTGGCAACAAGGATTCCTTCTTCCAGAAAGCAACAATCTAAGTGCAAGAAAGCTCACCAACCAGGAGCCCAAGAAAGCTCATTTATAGTGTAGTATTTATTGTAAAAGTATTAAAATACATGTATATATAATATACATATTTATTGTTTATCTTCTCTTTTACTTGATGTTGATACACACGTTAAAGTGGAGGTCCGCCCACCGCTGCAAGAATGAAAAGCCAGCAGTTACACATACCGCAGCTGCTGACTTTTAATAAATCGGACACTTACCTGTCCTGGAGTCCAGTGATGGCGGCACCACAGCCAATTGTTTCAATCAGCTGTCGGGTGCTGCCGCCTCCATTGCGAGTATGGGAACCCAGCAGTGTAGCCTTTCGGCTTTACGCCGGGAACCCTACTGCGCATTCGCGAGGCTCCGCCCCTCTGTCCTACTGGCCCGGCAACAGGGGAAGGAGGAGGGAGCCTCAGCTGTGACGTCAATACCCGCGGCTGAGGCTCCCAGAAAGAGTGAGGCTCCTGTAAAAGACAGGTATGCTGTCCCCCCTCCCCCCTGAAAGGTGCCAAATGTGGCACGGAGGGGGGGAGGAGTCCAATAAGTGGAAGTTCCACTTTTGTGTGGAACTCCACTTTAAATGTATCATATTATTTTATTTCCTTTAGAAGTATCAGATTACACAAACAATTTGTATATTATGTTTATCCTTTTCTAATCACATTTTATTGTGAATTGTTATTATTGTGAATTCAATATTATCCACATTTGTATCTTTATGTTATTATTGTACAATAAAAAGTTAATAAAAAAAAAAAAAATTACATGTATTGTGTGCTGCAGCACTTAAAACAAGCCAAAGTTACAATGGAAATGCTCCAAACACAAGGACATGGTGGCGTGATGTCAGCGCACAGGCCCCTCCGGACGCGTTTCGTGCACACGCACGTTATCAAGTTAGACACCTTCAGCTGATGTCAGTGACTAATCCCTTAAACTGCCAGCCAGAAAAAAAACGCTAAACTGGAAATGTTCAAGCCGCCATATTAAGGAAGGGCCGCATAACTGGAAATACCAATATCGCCATTTTGAAATAGGTCCGATGCATTACTAATCAGAGCCTGGGTAAAAGACTAGCAAATTACGACCCAAAGCCCGGAAATAGCGGTACCATCATATTAATAGAGAACACAAGTGCCGGGCAAAGAACGAGACAAACATAGGCCCCTCCCGACGCGTTTCATGCACACACGCGTTATCAAGGTAGACGCCTCCAGCTGATGTCAGTGACTAATCCCTTAAACTGCCAGCCAGAAAAAAACGCTAAACTGGAAATTTTCAAGCCGCCATATTAAGGAAGGGCCGCATAACCGGAAATACCAATATCGCCATTTTGAAATAGGTCCGATGCATTACTAATCAGAGCCTGGGTAAAAGACTAGCAAATTACGACCCAAAGCCCGGAAATTGTGGCACCATCTGATTAATGGAGAACACAAGTGGCGGGCAAAGAATATAACAAACGTGTAAATATAAATACACGATATAAAGAATCCATCTTTAGTGGCAAATATTGCCTGCTCATTTTTTTTTTTTTTTTTTTTTACTAATTACCTTTAGTTCCACTTTAAATAGTTAAAAGTAGTATAGTTTAAATAGTTGAATCTAGTGATCCTAAAGCGACACACAGCAAGAGCTTAGCCGGCAGGAAAGACAGGAGGAAACGCCACTGACAGTTTCTGGAGCTTGCTTAAAACGAACTGTTCTTCCAAAATAAAGCAGAAGGGGGGGCCGGGAGGCAGGAATTCACTGTTCGAAACGGCCCTTACCTCATATCTTCCAGAAGATCGCATTCCGCCTGGTGCTTGGCTTGCAGCTTTGTCATCTGTTCAGCCTGAATGTTCTTCAGCTCTTGTGTAACTTTCACCTGAAACCAATGGGAGAATGATTATTATTAAAAATGTGTCCCCATGCCTGCACTCCTCATCAAGACACAGGAGCTGACGCTCTCTCCTTCAGAGAGGTGACAAAAGCATCCACCCCACCCAAATACTGGCTGTGATACTAACCACAGCTCAACGCCAAGGAAGAGATGAAGAAAAAGAACACCAGGGAATGTAAGAAATATTAATATAACTGATGACGCATGATGAACCTAATAACATCTGGGTCTTATGACTACCACTAGACTAATAGAGACATATATATATGCAATACAAGTCACATGAATTATTACTAAACTGATAATAATAATAATAAAAACTACAGATCATATGACCACTACTAGATAGATTTAGATACACAGGTCATATGACTAGGACTTAACCAATCTAGAAACAATTTAATATAGGTTCTATTACTACCACTAGATTGATATAGGAACATTTTAAAACTCAGCCAACGTTGTGTGTGTGAGAACAGTATAGAAGGTACTGAGCCCTGCACAGCATTGCAACTGCCATCAGTGCGTTGTCTCTACATTGTTTGCATCCCAGCCCCAGGTCCGTATAGAGGAGCGGACCTACTGCTTTGGGGCTGAGGTAAACAACTAACCACATTTGCGCTGATATTATCGCATTTGTGTTGGCGCGATCTGTGAATCCCCCTGCCATAGCAGAAGATGGGTTTTGTAGTCTTCCCATTTAGAGATCTCAATGAATTCATGATGCAGCTATGCAGGAGGAGCCACACACAGCAGTGCTAAATTAGAGTCCAGCCATGGTGCCTGGGCCCACAGTGTCGAGCCACGAGGCCTGGGCCCACAGTGTCGAGCCACGAGGGCCCACAGCGTCGAGCCACGGAGCCTGGGCCCACAGCGTCGAGCCACGGAGCCTGGGCCCACAGCGTCGAGCCACGGAGCCTGGGCCCACAGCGTCGAGCCACGGAGCCTGGGCCCACAGCGTCGAGCCACGGAGCCTGGGCCCACAGCGTCGAGCCATGGAGCCTGGGCCCACAGCGTCGAGCCACGGAGCCTGGGCCCACAGCGTCGAGCCACGGAGCCTGGGCCCACAGCGTCGAGCCACGGAGCCTGGGCCCACAGCGTTGAGCAACGGAGCCTGGGCCCACAGTGTCGAGCCAAGAAGCCGGGTCCAAAGTTGAGCTAAAGAGCCGGGCCCAGTCGAGCCAAGGAGCAATCTGACAGCTGGGCTAACAATCAAGCACTCATAATTGGTGGTGCACCGTAATGAAAATTCTGGTGCCGAAACCGAAAATTCAGGATGCACTTGGCCAAAACATAAATTGACAGTTCAAAAAAAAAAAAAAAATTATATATTATCATATTAGATTATATATATTTTATAAATAATTGTATTATATTAGCTTTTTAATTAATATCATTAACTTAAATATGAATTTATTGTCGGCACCTTTTGAAGCGGTGTTAAAAATCCTGCCTGTTGCATTTTTGGTGCATATTTGGGCAGTAAAAAAAAAAAAAAAAAAAAAAAAAAAAATGCACCAAAAATGCACCTCCCCATTGAAATGCATTGAAAAAGCAGCCAGAAAGCATCAAAAATGCACCGTGCTGTGTTTTTGGTGCATTTTTTTGAGTCACGTGACCTATGGAAAACACACCATAAGCAGGTAAAATCACAGGATGTTTTCAGCAGCCATTATCGGCACCTTTCTTTCCTTTTTTCATACTTTCAGCTGATAAATTTCAGCGTCCGAAATATTCAATGCATCACTACTCATAATGAAGGTGCTGTCAGAATAACAAAACAAGAAAGTTCAATAATTTTTTCATTAATTACTCTTCAGTTTTTTGTTTTTTTATATATAGTTTTACTCTTACTCAGCAGTCCAAATTGTCATTTATCAGAGCTCAGGCAGGAGACAGGACAGCCTCTGTGGGGGGCCTTACAACCTGACAATATTCATTACTAAAGTCAGCAGACATGTAATGCATAGAAACAGATTTCAGTGCCGAGTTAAACAAGGAGGACACAGAAAGATTCATAACAGACTTACTGTTAAAAAAATCTCATTATTATTATGTACTGCTTGGGATTTTCCACTGCTGATTATTAGGCAACCAATGACTGTAATCAGCTTTAATCCTTAATAAAGGCACAGACACTGCAAAGTATAGGGACAAGGAATTCTACATTTTCTCTGACTTTAATTCAGTGCGTGTTTGTTCCCAGTCTGAACCATAGAAACCATAGACAGCCAGGCAGCTAGCATTTTCAGATGTAGGCAGTTCCTGCAGTCCTCAAATTGTGCTTTAAAACACATTTATTTTGCATGTAGGCAGAAAAGCGCAGGAAGGTGGCTCTGCCATTTAAATCTTGCTCTGGAACACTCTCTGCCCTTGAGCCAAATGTTTTGAGCACCTGGGAAATGTGCCAAAATACTTTTAAAAAAAAAAGGTAAAAAGGCGAGTGCGATTCAGAAGTGCAACTGGGAAGGCGCTCTAATCCCTCTTATCTCCGGGATCAAGCGGAGAGCTGATGCTTTGCAAGACTTCACAGCGAAAAAAGGAGAATGTCGTCAACGTACCTCACCCCGGCTGATGTCATTGCATGCAGGAGGATCAAAGGACAGGGACCACTGCAGTGCTAAGAACACACACACACAGGGAAGGATGTGAACGAAAGAGACACTTCAATCGCCCAGGATCATTTGATGAAGCTCTACAAGGAGAAGGGTTTAAAGAGAACCTGTCTAATACACAGGCTGCCATTCCACTGAAGACAATACTGGTTAGTGCTGGTCGGGTGGCTCAAACAAACAATGCCACCAAAGAATTCTGTGACCAGTGAAATATGATCTCTAGGATTTAATTGTTTAGGATCAGCATAACAGATAGGAGGATCGACCTTCCAGAAGGGTTGGCAATTTTCTTTAATGACAGATTGGTCGGTCTACCCAAAACATAATCTATCACATTCGCGATATTCCCTCTGCATGCTGTCACTGCTGACCTCTCATTCCTGGAAATGCTAGCTGCCATGTTAAATCGGACTTCAATATTTTTATACTCGCTGGCCATAATAAGCATGCAGTCAGTGAAGTCACAACGTTGTGGACTATGCCTTTAATGAGCAAACAGCATCTTTTTCAATGAATGTTGGTGCGGCTCCCTGCAAATCTTCCCCAACATCCCGCTGACGTCACCCAGGTACAAAGACCGCGGACACGCCACCGTCTTACGTACTCAGAAGATACGGAGGCAGCACATGGAATTAAAGAATGTATTAAAGGGAACCTGTACTGCAAAAAAAAAAAAAAAAAAAAAAAAAAACAGAATTTGCGTCGGAAAAACCTTGGATGGTTTTAACGTTACCTGTACGTTGCCCTTTAAGAAGCGGTTTGCCCGCCGCGACCTCCGTGAGTGTGATCGCGGGTCCCGCTAACCCGATGTGATACCCGCAATCATCTCACGGAGAGGAAGAACGGGGAAATGCTGATGTAAAACAAGCATTTCCACGTTCTGCCTAGTGACAGGACACTGATCACAGCTCCCTGTAATCAGGTGCGGTGATCAGTGTTGTGTCACACACAGCCCATCCCCCCTACAGTTAGAATCACTCCCTAGGACACACTTAACTCCTTCACTGCCCCCTAGTGGTTAACCCCTTCACTGCCAGTCACATTTACACAGTAATCAATGCATTTTTAATTGCCCTGGTCGCTGTATAAATGTGAATGGTCCCAAAATCGCGCCAAAAGTGTCCGATTTGTCCACCATACTGTCGCAGTACCGATAAAAATCACTGATCATTACTAGTAAAAAAAAATAAAAAAAATTAATAAAAATGCCATAAAACTATCCCTTATTTTGTAGAAGCTATAACATTTGCGCAAACCAATCAATAAACGCTTATTGCGATTTTTTTTTTCCAAAATGATGTAGAAGAATACGTATCGGCCTAAACTGAGGAAAAATTTTTTTTTAGATATTTTTTGGGGATATTTATTATAGCATAAAGTAAAAAATATTGCATTTTTTTTTGAAAATTGTCGCTATTTTTTTGTTTATAGCGCAAAAAATAAAAACCACAGAGGTGATCAAATACCACCAAAAGAAAGCTCTATTTGTGGGGAAAAAAAAAAAAAAGGACGTCAATTTTGTTTGGGAGCCACGTCGCATGACCGTGCAGCTGTCAGTTAAAGCGACGCAGTGCCGAATCGCAAAAAGTGCTTTTGGTCTTTGGACAGCCAAATGGTCCGGGGCTGAAGTGGTTAAGACCGCCCCTGAATTGGCAGCCAAAGTACTGCAACAAATAAAACAACATGCATGACCCCTTTATTATTATTATTATTATTTTTTTTTAATCGTATGTTATTTGCATTGTGCTCTACTGTACAACACACAGGTGTGTCATTCATAATGAACGGCCTCTGCAATGCATGCCACCAATTGCCCCAAGTGTGAACAGCCCCCCCCCCCCCAGGACCACTTTAGGGTGCCAACCACCATTCCCTCATAAAAAGATGACCACTAGAGGGGGGGTTTAACATATCTGAATATAAAAACGCCAAACTTAAAATATGAAACAGCAAAAAAAAAAAAATAAAAAAATAAAAAAAATAAAAAAGGTCAGAAGGTCACAAAAAAAAAAAAAAAAAAAAAAGATATTCAGGTAAATGTTACAAACATCATTCACAATGTAAAGTTCCAGAAGATCTGCTCTATATTATCCTCGGCCTCAGAAGAAGTTACAAGTAAGCAGCACATAGCTGCGGGTGATTTTCAGGAGCTTCCAGAGACACGTGGGATTTATGTAATAGAGTATCAGTGAGTCACAGATCTCCCCCCCCACCTTCTGAACACACACACCGTGCTGACTGTGCAGCCTGCAGAGAGGAGGGGTGCGCACTGTGCGCGCTGTCAGTGTCACACGCTGAACCAGACCTGCAGGTAGAGACGGTACAATGACAGGGCTCAGAAAGTCACAGCTAAAAATATACAAATTGCCATGGCTACAAGGCGTCCACCCCTCTGTCTCCGGAAATGTCTTCAGAAGACAAAACAATTAGAAAAAAAATAAAAATAAAAAATTGTAACAACAACAAAAAGTTAGACCCAAACCTCACTATTCACTGGCAGAATATCGGCTTATTCTTGAATAAAACGTGAGCCAAAACCGTAACCCCCCCCCCGGGCTCCTGCTGCACTTATACTATATTACCAAAAGTATTGGGACGCCTGCCTTTACACACATTATTTTTAATGACATCCCAGTCTTAGTCCGTAGGGTTCAATATTGAGTTGGCCCACCTTTTGCAGCTATAACAGCTTCAACTCTTCTGAGAAGGCTGTCCACAAGGTTTAGGAGTGTGTCTATGGGAATGTTTGACCATTCTTCCAGAATTGCATTTGTGAGGTCAGGCAAAGATGTTGGACGAGAAGGCCTGGCTCGCAGTCTCCGCTCTAATTCATCCCAAAGGCGTTCTATCAGGTTGAGGTCAGGACAGTCAAGTTCCTCCACCCCAAACTCTCTCATCCATGTCTTTATGGACCTTGCTTTGTGACGCGGACCACGTTTCTGTGCGGTTCAGGTGTGAACCAGCCCATAATTTATCACTCTCATCTCATCTTTTACATTTATTGATTGAGGGAGAGCAAACAGTAAAGCTGATCAGTGTACTCTGAGGGTAAGGATGTCTCCCCGCTGTCAGGATACAAAAGGAGGAGTCTCCATACACCTCCAATGTGTGGATGGGAGAAATCGAGTCATTTACTGTATTTATCGGCGTATAAAAGACACACATTAATTTTAAGAGGGAATTTTATATAAGGAACTTTGAAGCAAAATAAGGGTCAATGCCAATCTGCAGCCTCACCATTGCCATCAACGCAGCCGCCTCACCATTGCCATCAATGCAGCCGCCTCACCATTGCCATCAATGCAGCCGCCTCACCACTGCCAACAATGCAGCCGCCTCACCATTGCTATCAATGCAGCCGCCTCACCATTGCCATCAATGCAGCCGCCTCACCATTGCCAACAATGCAGCCGCCTCACCATTGCTATCAATGCAGCCGCCTCACCATTGCCATCAATGCAGCCGCCTCACCATTGCCATCAATGCAGCCGCCTCACCACTGCCATCAATGCAGCCGCCTCACCACTGCCATCAATGCAGCCGCCTCACCACTGCCATCAATGCAGCCGCCTCACCACTGCCTTCAATGCAGCCGCTCCACCATTGCCTTCAATGCAGCCGCTCCACCATTGCCTTCAATGCAGCCGCTCCACCATTGCCTTCAATGCAGCCGCTCCACCATTGCCTTCAATGCAGCCGCTCCACCATTGCCTTCAATGCAGCCGCCTCACCATTACCATCAATGCAGCCGCCTCACCATTACCATCAATGCAGCCGCCTCACCATTACCATCGATGCAGCCGCCTCACCATTACCATCGATGCAGCCGCCTCCCCACTGCCATCAAAGCAGCCGCCTCACCATTGCCATCAATGCAGCTACCTCACCACTGCCATCAATGCAGCCACCTCAACATTGCCTTCAATGCAGCCACCTCACCATTGCCATCGATGCAGCCGCCTCACCACTGCCATCAAAGCAGCCGCCTCACCATTGCCATCAATGCAGCTACCTCACCACTGCCATCAATGCAGCCACCTCAACATTGCCTTCAATGCAGCCACCTCACCATTGCCATCAATGCAGCCGCCTCACCACTGCCTTCAATGCAGCCGCCTCACCACTGCCTTCAATGCAGCCTGATCGAAGCCCATCTGCAGCCTAGTAGGGACAGGGAGGGGGGTGGGATGAGCGCCGACAGATTACATACAGTGAGAATCTCATATGATAGACAGAACAGTGGTCCAATGGCGGCCCAGGAGACGGGACTTCATATTACAGAGCACACACTATTTGCACCTGATTTTCAGTGTGCGTGTTATACGCCAATAGATACAGTATTTTTATTTTTTGCTTGACCTCTATGGGCTGCCTAAGGCTTCTTTCGGACTTGCAGTACTGCTTACCACCCTCTGAAAAAAGATCCCTGGTGGATCGCCCTTCAGAAGGTAATAAAGCAGTGGCTGACATTGAGGAGGCCGGGGGGGGGGGGGGGCTGCAGCTCAGCTGCCTGTTTTTACCACCGTCCATCTGAAGAAGCCCTAAGACTATAGATTGCCCTGGGCACAAGTGTAAATGAAAAGGAAAAGAAGGAAATTGAACCTCAGAGGTTTTCCAGCATACTGCCCCCCAGTAGAAGATTCCACCTACCTTACGGGTCTCCAGCCAGAACATATTTAATGAGACACGCGGAGAACAGCAGCCTGACAGTCCTCACACACACAGCCGATCTCCTACCAGACCATCACAATGAAGAACAGACAGGCAGCAAAAGACATATATGTGTTCACAATGCTTGGAAGTGCAGAAATCCTCTATAAGAAATCTGCACAATAGAAGCCATTGTACAAAAGATGAGCAACAAATACAAAAAAATCCCAAAATATTCGCTTTCATGAATAAGAGAAGTTCCTTAAAAAAAGAAACTGCTGAGTTCTACTTCTTGTCAATCCCCATTCCCCCTTAAAGTGGTTGTAAACCTTTGTTTTTTTCACCTTAACCACTTCAGCCCCGGAAGATTTTACCCCCCCTCCTGACCAGAGCACTTTTTGCAATTCGGCACTGCGTCGCTTTAACGGACAATTGCGCGGTCGTGCGACGTTGCACCCAAACAAAATTGAAGTCCTTTTTTCCCCACACAAATAGAGCTTTCTTTTGGTGGTATTTGATCACCTCTGCGGTTGTTATTTTTTGCGCTATAAACAAAAAAAGAGCGTCAATTTTGAAAAAAAAACAAAACAATATTTTTTACTTTTTGCTATAATAAATATCCCCCCCCCCCCCAAAAAAAAAATAAAAAAATATTATACACACACACACACATTATATATATACATAGATATTATATATAATTTCTTTCTCAGTTTAGGCCGATATGTATATGTATATGCATATTTTTGGTAAAAAAAAAATTATATATATATATATATATATAAAATAAAAAAATAAAAAATCACAGTAAGAGTATATGGATTGGTTTACACAAAAGGTATAGCGTCTACAAAATAGGGGATAGTTTTATGGCATTTTTATTATGATTTTTTTTTTTTTTTATTAGTAATGGCGGCGATCTGCGATTTTTATCGTGACTGCGACATTATAGCGGACACTTTTGACACTATTTTGGGACCATTGTCATTTATACAGCGATCAGTGCAATAAAAATGCACTGATTACTGTGTAAATGACACTGGCAGGGAATGGGTTAAACACTAGGGGGCGATCAAGGGGTTAAGCGTGTCCTAGGGAGTGATTCTAACTGTGGGGGGGGGGGTGAACTAACACTGACATGACAGCGATCACTGCTCCTGATGACAGGTAGCAGTAGATCCTTGTCATGTCATTAGGCAGAATGGGGAAAATGCCTTGTTTACCATTCTGTAGCTCCGTGACACGATCGCAGGACACCGGCGGACATCAAGTCCGTGAGACTGGCGGGCACGGAGTACACGGGGGGGGCACACACAATGCCGTGTCTTAAAGGGGACGTACAGGTACGCCCATTTGCGCAGCCGTGCCATTGTGCCGATGTATAACGCTGTGCGTTGGTCGGCAAGCGGTTAATGCATCCTATGCATGAAGGTGAAAAAACACCTGGCAGTCACCGGCCCCCCAACCCCCCAGTTTTACTTACCTGAGCCCCTTCATCTCTTCGGCGGGGATTCGCTGTCCCTCTCTCCACGGGGCCCCGGCTCTTGATTGGATAGCTTGATAGCAGCACAGCCATTGGCTCCCATTGCTCTCAATCAAATCCAATGACGCGGGCGCCGGGGGGTGGGGTCGATGCAAATGCTGGACTCGGGAGCGCGCCCACAAGGTAACCCCCTCGGGAGAGCGCTTCTCCTAGGGGGTTATCTGATGTGGGGAGGAGCCACGAGAGCCACCGAGGGACCCCAGAAGAGGATGTTCGCCGCCACTCTGTGCAAAACAAGCTGCACAGTGGAGGTAAGTATGATATGTTCGTTATTTAAAAAAAAAAAAAAAAAAACGATCCTTTACAGTCACTTTAAATAAAAGGACGAGATGTGGAAAAAAATCTTCATCTCTGATGGCCGTATACACACAATGGGGGTTATTTACTAAAGGCAAATCCACTTTGCACTACAAGTGCAGTCGCTGTAGATCTGAGGGGGACACGCAAGGAAAATAAACAGCAGTATTTTAGCTGGCACACGATTGGATGATAAAATCAGCAGAGCTTCCCCTCATTTCAGATCTTCCCCTCAGATCTACAGCGACTGCACTGCCAAGTGTACTTGTAGTGCAGAGTGGATTTGCCTTTTCGTAAAATAACCCCCATTGTGTCTAAAAATCACATTCCGTATATGAAATCATTTTCTTATTCTCCGTCTCTTTACATTTATTTTCTACATTTGCATGCCGGGCGAACTCGTGTCGCGTTTTACACTCACCGGCCACTTTAATAGGTACACCTGTTCAATTGCTCAGGACCAAAAAAGTTTTCAATCAGCCAATCACATGGCTAGATTCCTCAATGCATTTAGGAATCTAGACGTGGTGAAGACGACTTGCTGAAATTCAAACCGAGCATCAGAATGGGGAAGAAAAGGGGATTTAAGTGACTTTGAACGTGGCATGGTGGTTGGTGCCAGGCGGGCTGGTCTGAGTATTTCAAAAAACTGCTGATCTGCTGGGAGTGCCTTAACTCTGCATAGGCGAACTATTCCATTTAACCGCTTAAAGCGGAGTTCCACCCAAAAGTGGAACGTGCGCTTATCCGATTCCTCCCCCCTCCGGTGCCACATTATGCACCTTTCAGGGGAGGGGGGGGGGGGGGGCGGGGAGCTGTTTTTGATAGGTATACCCTGTCCCCACTTCTGTCGCACCTAGCAGAGGCACGTCACAAGTCCGACCTCCTCCTTCTCCCCCTGCTGCCGGGCCAGTAAGAGAGCGCATGCGCAGTAGGGACCCCACATCACTGCCGGGTTCCCTTACCATCAATGGCGGCAGCAGCACCCAACAGCCGATGGAAACAATTGGCTGCGGTGCCGACATCGCTGGACTCCAGGACAGGTAAGTGTCCGATTTATTTAAAGTCAGCAGCTACAGTATGGGTAGCTGCTGCCAAGGCGCCTTTCAGGCGCTTCCTATTGATTTCAATGGGAAGGGGTGCTTTAGGAGCGGTGTATTCACTGCTCCTAAAGCGCTGCAAAGAAGCTGCTTGCAGGACTTTTTTTGATGCCCTGCCAGCGCAGCGTCTCAGTGTGAAAGCACTCGGGCTTTCACATTGGGATTGCAGATAAGGCTTCTTTCAGGCGCTTTTTTTAACGCTAAAGCTCCTGAAAAACGCCCCAGTGTGAAAGGGTCATAAAGCGGAGTTCCACCCAAAAATGGAACTTCCACTTTAAGTGCAGGTCACCCCCTGACATGCCATTTTTTTTTTGTGGGGGGGGGGGGGAGCAGATACCCTCTTTTTAGAAGCATTCAGCTCCCACTTCCTCCTGGGGCACCGCGGCGCCGCAAGCAAGTTCACCTCTCCCCCCACTCCCTCTCGGCAATCATCTGGGACACGTCACAGGTCCCAGATGATTCCCCGGCCAGTCACAGTGCGCAGCGCGGCGCCCACAGTGACAATGCCGGCACCGCAGAGAGGAGGGGGAGGGGGGAGACGAGCGAGGCTTCGTACGCCCGCATCGCTGGACCCTGGGACAGGTGAGTGTCCGATTAATAAAAGTCAGCAGCTACACTTTTAGTAGTTGCCGACTTTTATAATGGGTGGAACTCCGCTTTAGCTTGTTTCTTTGACTCGACAACACAGCTCTGAATTCCTAAGCATGGGGTGTCAGCCCTGCCCACTTCCTTTAGGATGGGTTACAAAGATTACAGACCTCTCCTCGTCTCCATAACTCCTCCTTGTGCACAGGCAGAGAGTACAGAAAGTCATATGCTCACAAGATTTCTGGCAGGATCACAAGGTATTTTTTTATAACAAAACTCCTTCAAATGGTACAATATTTACCGGATCCAAAAAGGGAAAACAAGACAAGTTCATTGTTATAGCTTACTGTACATACACTTTAAGGGGGGGGATGGAAGTAATTACTCCTAATTACTCCTAATTACTCAAGATGTTATCTGTCCACTCTGAGCAAAATCAAGACCTACTGAGGATAAAACTCATCATTGACAATACACAAGAAGGATCACAGGGCCTGACATAAGAACAGGAAGAGGAGAGATACCGAGAATTACACCCGGCATACAGAACAAGGGAAGTGGTACTGTGCAGAGCCCATACATACAGAATAAGAAGAGACACTGAGAATTACACCCGGCATACAGAACAAGAGAAGTGGTCCTGTGCAGAGCCCATACATACAGAATAAGAAGAGAAGTAGTACTGTGCAGAGCCCATACATACAGAATAAGAAGAGACACTGAGAATTACACCCGGCATACAGAACAAGGGAAGTAGTACTGTGCAGAGCCCATACATACAGAATAAGAAGAGACACTGAGAATTACACCCGGCATACAGAACAAGGGAAGTGGTCCTGTGCAGAGCCCATACATACAGAATAAGAAGAGAAGTAGTACTGTGCAGAGCCCATACATACAGAATAAGAAGAGACACTGAGAATTACACCCGACATACAGAACAAGGAAAAAAAAAAAATCAGAGAATGAGATCCATGGAGTGGTACTGTGCAGTCAAATAAACAAATACAGTGCCTTGAAAAAGTATTTACACCCCTTGAAATTCTCCACATTTTGTCATGTTACAACTTAAAACGTGAATGTATTTTTTTGGGATTTTATGCGATAGACCAACACAAAGTGGCACATAATTGTGAAGTGGAAGGAAAATAATAAATGGTTTTCAAAACATTACAAATAAATACCGGTATCTAAAAAAAGTGTGGTGTGCATTTGTATTTAGCCCCTTTACTCTGATACCCCTAACTAAAATCTAGTGGAACCAATTGCCTTCAGAAGTCACCTAATTCGTAAATAGAGTCAACCTGTGTGTAATTTAATCTTAGTATAAACACAGCTGTTCTGTGAAGCCCTCAGGTTTGTTAGAGAACCTAACAAACCTGAACAAGCCATCATGAAGGCCAAGGAACACACCAGACAGATCAGGGATAAAATTGTGGATAAGTGTAAAGCAGGGTTAGGTTATAAAAAAAAATATCCCAAGCTCTGTTCAATCCAGCATCCGAAAATGGAAAGAGTATGGCACAACTGGAAACCTACCAAGACATGGCCGTCCATCTCAACTGACAGGCCGGGCAAGGAGAGCATTCATCAGAGAAGCAGCCAAGAGGCCCATGGTAACTCTGGAGGAGCTGCAGAGATCCACAGCACAGGTGGGAGAATCTGTCCACAGGACAACTATTAGTCGTGCTCTCCACAAATCTGGCCTTTATGGAAGAGTGGCAAGAAGAAAGTTAAAAATTGTTGAAAGAAAGCCGTAAGAAGTCCCTTTTGCGAGAAGCCATGTGGGGGACACAAGAAACATGTGGAAGAAGGTGCTCTGGTCAGATGAGACCAAAATTTAACTTTTTGGCCTAAAAGCAAAACGCTATATGTGGGGGAAAACTAACACTGTACGTCAAACCTGAACACACCATCCCCACTGTGAAACATGGTGGTGGCAGCATCATGTTGTGGGGATGCTTTTCTTCAGCAGAGACAGGGAAGCTTGTCAGAGATGATGGGAAGATGGATGGAGTCAAATACAGGGCAATCTTAGAAGAAAACCTGTTGGAGTCTGCAAAAGACTTGAGACTGGGGCGGAGGTTCACCTTCCAGCAGGACAACGACCCTAAACATACAGCCAGAGCTACAATGGAATGGTTTAGATCAAAGCATATTCATGTGTTAGAATGGTCCAGTCAAAGTCCAGACCTAAATCCAATTCAGAATCTGTGACAAGACTTGATAATTGCTGTTCACAGACTCCCTCCATCCAATCTGACAGAACTTGAGCTATTTTGCAAGAAAGAATGGGCAAAAATGTCCCTCTCTAGATGTGTAAAGCTGGTAGAGACATCCCCAAAAAGACTTGCAGCTGTAATTGCAGTGAAAGGAGGTTCTACAAAGTATTGACTCCGGGGGGCTGAATACAAATGCACACCACACTTTTCAGATATTTATTTGTAAAAACTTTTAAAAACCATTTATCATTTTTCTTCCACTTCACAATGATGTGCCACTTTGTGTTGGTCTATCACATAAAATCCCAATAAAAATAGATTTACGTTTTTGGTTGTAACATGACAAAATGTGGAAAAGCACATGGGATATTGGAAGCGAGCCTTTTCACATACACAGAATACAGTACTGAGAATGAAATCCACATTACGAAGAAGGGAAGTGGTCATGTGCAATGTTCTTATATATAGGAATAGAGACAGATAAGGAAACAGAACGGGGGAATAGTGTTAAACTAGACTTAATATGAGACCGGGTGATCAGGGGGCAAAAGATCTGTACGCGTCCCCTGAATCCTGAATATGAAACAAGCCAGGATAAGCCAAACCCCCCCACCCCCCCGCTGAACCCTCCAGGATAAGCCAATGGCCCACCGCTGAACCCTCCAGGATAAGCCAAAGGCCCACCGCTGAACCCTCCAGGATAAGCCAACGGCCCACCGCTGAACCCTCCAGGATAAGCCAACGGCCCACCGCTGAACCCTCCAGGATAAGCCAACGGCCCACCGCTGAACCCTCCAGAATAAGCCAACGGCCCACCGCTGAACCCTCCAGGATAAGCCAACGGCCCACCGCTGAACCCTCCAGGATAAGCCAACGGCCCACCGCTGAACCCTCCAGGATAAGTCAAAGGCCCACCGCTGAACCATCCAGGATAAGCCAACGGCCCACCGCTGAACCCTCCAGGATAAGCCAACGGCCCACCGCTGAACCCTCCAGAATAAGCCAACGGCCCACCACTGAACCCTCCAGGATAAGTCAAAGGCCCACCGCTGACCCTCCAGGATAAGCCAAAGGCCCCCTCTGACCATCCAGGGTAAGCCGGCGGCCCCCCTGCTGATCATCCAGAATAAGTGACCGGGCCCCCTCTGACCATGCAGAACAACAAATCAGCCCGAACTGACTATACAGTAGAGAATCCCCCATCCAGAATAAGAAAAGTCCCTCCAATAACCATCCAGTACGAGTACCCCCCCCACACACACACACAGCATCCACAACCCCCCCCCCCCATACTGAACATCTGCTGACAACAAAGCAGCAGACCTGCGAACTATAATCTCTTCCATATCACACAAGCTTCCGTCGAGTCCTATCACTGATCTCATCACTATTTTTAGCAATATAAACCTTTATCACTGCACCCATCTTCACACACACACACACACACACACCTCCGCCCAGATCTCACAAACCGCACTTCAGTCACGACTTCCGATACAGACCGCAGGATGGGGCCCTGCACAGTACAACAGGTGCCGGCTACTTAACCCCTGAGCTACCAGGAGCCCTGTAATGTCATCTGCAGAAAGAATATCAGTGTTTAACTATTACCCAGAAGCAAGAAGCAGAGAGGCCCAAACAATCAGAATTATCATTGCACCTCCCACACCTTTAGTTCAGCCCCAGCTCAACACCAATATCTGGAATACAATATATCACATCGAGGAGATAATCAACACATCAGACTGTGCCAGGAATACAAAAGGTACAAGACATCTGATCGCTCCAATGTGACTATCGATCACATGATACAATACCTTGTTACCAAACGAGCACCGAGATCTGCCAGATACAGCACCGTATAGACCAACTTCCATACCGCTGTTTCGGGGTTGCTAGCCATCATTAGTACACAATGTGGGCCCTATGTACTAAAGAAGCCAAACACTGGGGTGTTGGGGAGGAATAAAACCTGTTTTGTTTTTTTGGATCAGTGAAGACACCCAATTAACTTCATTTTTAGGATGCTCGTTCTGTAATTTATGGTATCTTTGCTGAAGGCTTTTGGCTCCTTTTGGACAGCGTGACCATAACACGACCGTCCATCCCATATCATATTCTGGCAGAAGGCTTTTGGTTCCTTTTAGACCACCCCACCATAAGATGATTCCTCACCCCGTATCATATTTTGGTCAAAGCCTTTGTTTTCTTTTAGACCACCTCACTAATATATCATTTCTTATCTTGTATTTTATTCTGTCTGAAAGCTTTTGATTCTTTTTGGACCACCTCACCTTTACACATCCTCCATTGTTTATTGGTTGGAGGCTTTTGGGTCCTTTTGGACAACCTCACCATACAATTGATCAACGCATAACTCATCTCCTATCATTATTCTGGCTGAAGGCTTTTGGACCCCCCCCCAACATAAGTTGATTGCTCACACCATATCATATTTTGGTCAAGGGCTTTTGCTTCTTTTTAGACCACCTCACCAGAACACAACTTCTTATCCTGTATCGTATTTTGGATGAAGGCTTTTGGGTCCTTTTTGGACAACCTCACCATACAATTGATCAACGCATAACTCATCTCCTATCATATTCTGGCTGAAGGCTTTTGGTTCCTTTTGGACCACCCCACCATAAGACGATTGCTCACACTGTATCATATTTTGGTCAAAGGCTTTTGCTTCTTTTTAGACCACCTCACCAGAACACAACTTCTTATCCTGTATCGTATTTTGGATGAAGGATTTTGTTTTGTTTTTTTGGACAGCCTCATCATAACGCCATTGCTCATTCCATAATGTGTTTTGGATGAAGACATTTTTGTTCCTGTAACACATCTGTTTGCCTATATAGTTTGAAGTGTGCCAAGATACCTGAAACAGTTCTATTCACATGTTGGATACTAGGCTCTATATTTTTGATGGTACAGGGGCCCATGGGTACACAACTGCCCACTGGCATATCACGAGAAGAGGACCCGGCATATCACGAGAAGAGGACCCGGCATATCACGAGAAGAGGACCCGGCATATCACGAGAAGAGGACCCGGCATATCACGAGAACAGGACCCGGCATATCACGAGGACAAGGTCCAGGGCTATCACTCAGAAGAACTACCTCATGAGAAGAAGGCCCAGGGCATCACGAGAACAGGACCGGGGGCATCACGAGGACAGGACCGGGGGCATCACGAGGACAGGACCGGGGGCATCACGAGGACAGGACCGGGGGCATCACGAGGACAGGACCGGGGGCATCACGAGGACAGGACCGGGGGCATCACGAGGACAGGACCCGGCGTATTACGAGAACAGGACCCGGCGTATCACGAGAACAGGACCCGGCGCATCACGAGAACAGGACCCGGCGCATCACGAGAACAGGACCCGGCGCATCACGAGGACAAGGCCCAGGGCTATCACGAGGAACAGGACCTGGCGCATCACGAGGAACAGGACCCGGGTGCATCACGAGGAACAGGACCCGGGCGCATCACGAAAATAAAGGACCCGGGGGCATCACGAGAACAGGACCCGGGGGCATCACGAGAACAGGACCCGGGGCATCACGAGAACAGGACCCGGGGGCATCACGAGAACAGGACCCGGGGGCATCACGAGAACAGGACCCGGGGGCATCACGAGAACAGGACCCGGGGGCATCACGAGAACAGGACCCGGGGGCATCACGAGAACAGGACCCGGGGGCATCACGAGAACAGGACCCGGGGGCATCACGAGAACAGGACCCGGGGGCATCACGAGAACAGGACCCGGGGGCATCACGAGAACAGGACCCGGGGGCATCACGAGAACAGGACCCGGGGGCATCACGAGAACAGGACCCGGGGGCATCACGAGAACAGGACCCGGGGGCATCACGAGAACAGGACCCGGGGGCATCACGAGAACAGGACCCGGGGGCATCACGAGAACAGGACCCGGGGGCATCACGAGAACAGGACCCGGGGGCATCACGAGAACAGGACCCGGGGGCATCACGAGAACAGGACCCGGGGGGGCATCACGAGAACAGGACCCGGCGGCATCACGAGAACAGGACCCGGCGCATCACGAGAACAGGACCCGGCGCATCACGAGAACAGGACCCGGCGCATCACGAGAACAGGACCCGGGGGCATCACGAGAACAGGACCCGGCGCATCATTAGCAGGACAGCCACAGAGGAGATGGGGAAGAAGGATCCGTCATCCATAGCAACAAGACTTCCCTTTGACTTGTAGTTTCACCACAGCCGGAGGGCCGAGGTTGCTACCCCTGCGAGGAAAACTGACAAGTTGCTCAGGAACACAGCTCCATCCTCCACTGCACCTCATCCCTCAGAGCGGAGATGTCAGGAGGTGGTGAGGAGGAACGCTCTGCAGAGGCAATGTACACACCATATCAGAAATAACACACTCTATACAGAAGAGGGGAATACAAAGCCAGGAACATAATCATTGTACAATGAGAAACGCTCTGCAGCACAGAGACAACCAGAATAATACACTCAACATGACATTATGAATCTGGGGAGCAATCATCTGCAGATCATAGGGCATTATACTATGTATGAGAGGAGGAGGAACGACCTGCAGATGACACATATCATGGTACTGGGATGGGGAGGAATGCTCTGCAGTCATATAACACAGGACCATGCTCTGCAGATGACACATAATAAGGTACCACAGCTGGGA
This sequence comes from Lithobates clamitans, assembly GCA_037952925.1. Lineage (NCBI taxonomy): Eukaryota > Metazoa > Chordata > Amphibia > Anura > Ranidae > Lithobates > Lithobates clamitans. The sequence goes on along the minus strand of JBBGZY010000692.1, from coordinate 1,003,513 downwards.
TAGGGAGGAATGCAGAATACTCTGCAGTCAGCGATGGGGAGAAATGCTCTGCAGTCATATAAGATGGCACCATAGGTGGGATGAATAGGAACGCTCTGCACTCAGGGGGAGATGGAAGGAATGCTCTGCACTCAGTGAGGAGAAATGCTCTGCAGTCAGTGAGGTGGTGGAATGCTCTGCAGTCAGTGAGGAGGAGGAATGCTCTGCAGTCAGTGAGGAGGAGGAATGCTCTGCAGTCAGTGATGAGGAGGAATGCTCTGCAGTCAGTGATGAGAAGGAATGCTCTGCAGTCAGTGATGAGGAGGAATGCTCTGCAGTCAGTGATGAGGAGGAATGCTCTGCAGTCAGTGAGGAGGAGGAATGCTCTGCAGTCAGTGAGGAGGAGGAATGCTCTGCAGTCAGTGAGGAGGAGGAATGCTCTGCAGTCAGTGAGGAGGAGGAATGCTCTGCAGTCAGTGAGGAGGAGGAATGCTCTGCAGTCAGTGAGGAGGAGGAATGCTCTGCAGTCAGTGAGGAGGAGGAATGCTCTGCAGTCAGTGAGGAGGAGGAATGCTCTGCAGTCAGTGATGGGAGGAGGAATGCTCTGCAGGGATGGGAGGTGGAATGCTCTGCAGGGATGGGAGGTGGAATGCTCTGCAGTGATGAGGAATGCTCTGCAGTCAGTGATGGGAGGTGGAATGCTCTACAGTCAGTGATGGGAGGTAGAATGCTCTGCAGTGATGAGGAATGCTCTGCAGTAAAGGGAGGTGGAATGCTCTGCAGTAAAGGGAGGTGGAATGCTCTGCAGTAAAGGGAGGTGGAATGCTCTGCAGGAGGTGGAATGCTCTGCAGTGATAAGAAATGCTCTGCAGGAGGTGGAATGCTCTGCAGTCAGTGATGGGAGGTGGAATGCTCTGCAGTGATGAGGAATGCTCTGCAGTCAGTGATGGGAGGTGGAATGCTCTGCAGTGAAGGGGGGTGGAATGCTCTGCAGTCAGTGATGGGAGGTAGAATGCTCTGCAGTGATGAGGAATGCTCTGCAGTCAGTGATGGGAGGTGGAATGCTCTGCAGTGATAAGGAATGCTCTGCAGTGATGGGAGGTGGAATGCTCTGCAGTGATGAGAGGTGGAATGCTCTGCAGTGATGAGAGGTGGAATGCTCTGCAGTGATGAGAGGTGGAATGCTCTGCAGTGATGAGGAATGCTCTGCAGTCAGTGATGGGAGGTGGAATGCTCTGCAGTGAAGGGGGGTGGAATGCTCTGCAGTCAGTGATGGGAGGTAGAATGCTCTGCAGTGATGAGGAATGCTCTGCAGTGAAGGGGGGTGGAATGCTCTGCAGTCAGTGATGGGAGGTGGAATGCTCTGCAGTCAGTGATGGGAGGTGGAATGCTCTGCAGGAGGTGGGATGCTCTGCAGTGATAAGGAATGCTCTGCAGTCAGTGATGGGAGGTGGAATGCTCTGCAGTGATGAGGAATGCTCTGCAGTCAGTGATGGGAGGTGGAATGCTCTGCAGTGATAAGGAATGCTCTGCAGTCAGTGATGGGAGGTGGAATGCTCTGCAGTGATGAGGAATGCTCTGCAGTCAGTGATGGGAGGTGGAATGCTCTGCAGGAGGTGAGATGCTCTGCAGTGATAAGGAATGCTCTGCAGTCAGTGATGGGAGGTGGAATGCTCTGCAGTCAGTGATGGGAGGTGGGATGCTCTGCAGTGATGAGGAATGCTCTGCAGTCAGTGATGGGAGGTGGAATGCTCTGCAGGAGGTGGGATGCTCTGCAGTGATAAGGAATGCTCTGCAGTCAGTGATGAGGAGGTGGAATGCTCTGCAGTGATGAGGAATGCTCTGCAGTCAGTGATGGGAGGTGGAATGCTCTGCAGTGATGAGGAATGCTCTGCAGTCAGTGATAGGAGGTGGAATGCTCTGCAGTCAGTGATGGGAGGTGGAATGCTCTGCAGTGATAAGGAATGCTCTGCAGTCAGTGATGGGAGGTGGAATGCTCTGCAGTGGTAAGGAATGCTCTGCAGTCAGTGATGGGAGGTGGAATGCTCTGCAGGAGGTGGAATGCTCTGCAGTCAGTGATGGGAGGTGGAATGCTCTGCAGGAGGTGGAATGCTCTGCAGTCAGTGGTGGGAGGTGGAATGCTCTGCAGTAAAGGGAGGTGGAATGCTCTGCAGTCAGTGATGGGAGGTGGAATGCTCTGCAGTGATGGGAGGTGGAATGCTCTGCAGGAGGTGGAATGCTCTGCAGTGATGAGGAATGCTCTGCAGTCAGTGATGAGGAGGAATGCTCTGCAGTCAGTGATGGGAGGTGGAATGCTCTGCAGTCAGTGATAGGAGGTGGAATGCTCTGCAGTGATGAGGAATGCTCTGCAGTCAGTGATGGGAGGTGGAATGCTCTGCAGTCAGTGATGGGAGGTGGAATGCTCTGCAGTGATGAGGAATGCTCTGCAGTCAGTGATGGGAGGTGGAATGCTCTGCAGTGATAAGGAATGCTCTGCAGATGTCCCCAGAACAATGGTCGGTTCCCCTCCCCCATGTCTCCTCACCTTCCTCGGAGGGGGTTGCATGGTGCCGGTGTCGGTGGGGGGCTCTCCCGGGCTCGGTGTCAGTGCCGGCCTCCGGGGGGCTCCATGAAGGGCCACAGACACACTGGAGAGCGCCGGGCACACAGCACAGGACGGGGGGGAGGGGCGGCGTGTAATAGGAGCGGGGGAGGGGCGACCACTGCACGGAGACAGGAGGCGGCTCTGCCGGGACTGCAGTACTGCCGATCTCAGGGGGCGGGGTGAGCGCCACCTGCCGAGCAGAGACTGCTACTACATCATTGCTGACTCTCGGGGACCGAGCGCCATCTTCCGGACAGAAATGACTACTGCAGCATTATCAAACACCAAGAGCCGAACGCCACTTGCGTGACAGACAGACTGGTATGCAGCACTTCTTCTGAACCCTAGAAGGCAGGCGCCACCTGTCGGGCAAAAGAGGGTATTGCAGCACTGATCAATACCTAGTTACTGAGCGCCACCTGTGAAGTACAGCACTGCTCATCTTCTGAGACTGAGCTCCACCTGCCGGGCAGACTCTACTACTGCAGCCCGGCTGCCTTGACTGTGTTGGGAGGGAGTCCTGTCCTCCATTCTCTATGTATATAACTTGTTTCTTCTGTCCGTTTAACCACTTGAACCCCCAGGCCAATTCTGACATTTCTCTATATATATAATGTTTGGGGTTTCTGAGTAGTTTTCTAGCAAAAAAAAAGGAGAGAATGAATAGGTGCAAATATTGTGTGACATAAAATTATGCAACACCCTCCATTTAATTCTCTAGGGCCTGTGCTTAAAAAGATATATGTCATTTTTGGAGATTCTAAGTAGTCTTCTAGCAAAGAAAACTTTTTTTTTTTCGCTAGAGAACTACTCAGAAACCCCAAACATTATATATTTTTTAAGCAGAGGCCATAGAGAATTAAATGGCGGGTGTTGCACATTTTTATGTCACACAATATTTGCACCTATTAATTCTCAAGGTCCTCTGCTTTAAAAAAACAAAAAACAAAAAAAAAAACATTATTTTTTGGGGGTTCCGAGTCGTTTTCTTGCAAAGAAAACTTTTTTTGCTAGAAAACTATTCAGAAACCCCAAACATTATATATATATATATATATATATATATATATATATATATATATATATATTTTTTTTTTTTTTTTTTTTTTTAAGCAGAGGCCCTAGAGAATTAAATGGTGGGTGTTACATATTTTTCTGTCACACAATATTTGCACAGTGGTTTTTGCAAACGCAAAATTTTTGGACAAAATGCACTTTAATTAATTTTAATGCACACAAACACAATATATTACCCAATTATTATATTATTATACGGGATTTATATAGTGCCAACTGTTTGCACTGCACTTTACAACATTAGGACCAACAGTACAGTTACAATGCAATTCAGTACAGGAGGAATCAGGGGGCTCTGCTTGTTAGATTGATAGAATATAAAAGATGACGTTACACTGAGTAAATAGATACCAAACATGTCAAACACTTTAAAAATTGCGCCCGCCCGTGGAATGGCGCCAAACTACAGTGCCTACAGGCAATGCTTTAAAACCTTTAAAACGCTTTACCAGCCTAGAGTTACAGAGGAGGTCTTGTGCTAAAGTTATTTCCTTCCCTCTGACATACGCGGCGATGTGTCACATGTGCGGTGTGATCGCTGTTTACGTATGCATTTGTGCTTGAGCAGGGGGGGGATTTTATTTTTTATTTTATTTAAAACAAAAAAAATTACACAGCATCTTTAATTTTTTTTTTAAATGTCTTTTATTGCTATTAGAATGGATGAACAACATCCCCTGGTATAGTACGGGCTCTGACAGGTCCTCTTTATGGATTTGTGCATGACCACGAGCAAGAGGGATTTTATTGTTTATTTTTTTATATTAAAAAAAAAAAATTACACTGAATCTGTATTTTTTTTTTAACTCTCTTTTATTGCTATTAAAAGGGATGAACAACATTTCTTGTGATAGTGCAGCTTTGACAGGTCCTCTTTAAGGATTTGTGCACGAGCACAGGGAAATATATTATTTATTTTTTTAAAAATTACACTGTATCTATATATTTTTTAAAAATCTCTTTTATTGTTATTAAAACGGATGAACAACATCCCTTGTGATAGTACGGGCTGTGACAGGTCCTCTTTATGGATTTGTGCATGACCATGAGCAAGGGGGATTTTATTGTTTATTTATTTATTTATTTTTAATTACACTGTATCTTTTTTTTTTCTCTTTTTTATTGCTATTAAAAGGGATGAACAACATCCCTTGTGATAGTTTGGGCTGTGACTGGTCCTCTTTATGGATTTGTGCATGACCAAGAGGGATTTTATTGTTTATTTTTTTATATTAAAAAAAAAAAATTACACCGAATCTGTATTTTTTTACTCTCTTTTATTGCTATTAGAAGGGATGAATAACATCCCCTGTGATAGTACAGCTTTGACAGGTCCTCTTTAAGGATTTGTGCATGAGCACAGGAAATATATTATTTATTTTATTTAAAAAAAATTACACTGTATCTATATTTTTTTATTACTTATGATAAAATGAACAACATCCCCTTGTGACAGCAAGGGCCCTGACAGGTCCTCCTTATAGAGAGATCTGGGGTCTAGTAGACCCCAGATCTCTCCTCTGCCCTCCAAAACATTTTATCAAACCGAGGTCGGTTTGATCAGATGCTTGTTGAAGCCGGTAACGGCTTGTTTACATGAGACCGAAACCGGATCTGACCAAATCCTTGTCGCTTCCGGTTTCTGACATCATACTGTAGAAGGAACAACATCACTTCCTCTCACTGTGTCCCGGGAACCAGATGCTGCTAGTTGCTTCCTTACCGGGCTTCTTGATCTTAGCCACTAGGATTGCTTTTATATTAAAGGGAGGTTCTGGGCCTTTAAATATTGTATCTCATCCTTGCTGCAGCTGCATCGATGACCGAGATATCACCCTTCCAATCCAGCGACGTACCAGTACGACAAGTGGTCAATTTAGTTGTCTGTGTCTTCACTTCCTGTCTTGGAGACACAACAGGAAGTGAGACGAAATCTCTAGGAAGTGAAAGAAATTTCCGTCTGCAGCTGGCTGTACACGTATTATAATTCACCTGGTTCCCCTGATAGTGGGTTACCACCGGGCCTCCTGTAGAGGGCCCGGACAGCAGGGGGATTGGTGCGGCAGGGCAGGAGGAAAATTACACAACAATGCACTGTGTCTGTGTCTCTCCCTCCAGCAGCTGAAAGCCAGTTTCTTCCCCTCTCCCTAACGTCGGCTTTCAGCTGCTGGAGGGAGAGACACAGACACAATGCATCTTCCTGTCATTTTCCTCCCGTCCTGCCACACTGATCCCCCTCCCTGTGCTGCCCACATCTGATCCCCACCTGTGTGCTCAGGCTCCCCTCGTCTGCCCCGCAGCGCCATCAGCTTCCCTCTACCGCTGGCCGCTGGGGGCACACAGGCGGATAGAGAGAGGGGGAAGGGGCTGATAAATATGTAATTTACCGGCCCCTTCTTTTTCTGAATTGGATACAGTGAGTGGTCGGCACAGATCACTCCTGTGTCCATTGATAACTGAGCATAGTAAACTGTGTTTACTATGCTTCAGTTTATGAATGAGCGGGAGCCTCTGTCTCCTGTCCATTCATCTTCAGTGCAGCTTAGTATACAGAGAAAGGAATTGGAGAATCTGTGTCCTCAATTAATTTCTCTGTCTCAAAGGTAAGATGTTAGGGGTCTGTTCAGACCCCTGATATTTCACCCCCCAACAGCTTTGTAAAAAAATTGATAAATAACCGTAAAAAATTAAAAAAATTGAAAAAAAGAAATAAACATTTTTTTTTAAAATTGTAAAAAAAAAACAAATTGGAAAAATTGGAAGAAATTGTTTTTTTTTTTTAATATTTGTAATTTAGGGGGTAGGCTGTACGGGGTCCAGTGATTTCTAAGGGCAGCACTGCCTGACTCAGCAGGAACCGGTCAAACATCGATGTGTGTGTAGCCCTCCCTGTTCAACAGAAGCCGGTTTCTTTCAAAAGTCCTGATGGAAAACCAGCATTTAATCAGCTGCTGGGGAAGTAGGGGTGTGGAGATGGGGGGGTGGAGGGGTGGAAGCCCCCGCTGTCAGAATACAATAGCGCAGCGAAAGGAGATTCTTGCGCCCACATCACTTGTGTGAATGCAGGAAACCATGAGTTTATTTTTTCGTTCAGCCCACTGGTTGAATGAAAAAAAAAACTCAGTGTGTATACTCAGCTTTAGGTCTTATTCACATCTAGCGACAATGGGGGCGTCGCACTTTTCTTGCACATTTTTTGGCAGTGTTTTTGGAGCGACACCATTAAATTGAATGTTGCTAGATTGAATGAAGACATGTTTGTTAGTTTGTTTCATTTGTTTTTTTTTTTTTTGTTTTCTTTTGATTTTCGTGTCATTCGTTATGATCGATATTCGTAAAATCGTAATTTCGTGAATTTGAAAAACCGGGAAATTTGAAAATTCAGAAATTCACAAATTTGAAAGTTCTGAAATTCTAAAATTAGAAAATCCGAAAATCCAGAAATTCTAAAATTCAGAAATTCGATAATATGGAAATTCAAAAATTAGAAAATCCAAAAAATACGAAAATTCGAAAGAACGAAAATCCCAAAATTCTAAATAATAGCTAACTAACTAATAATAACTAACTAACTATTAAATTATAGACATTGGAATTTCCTTTCAAATTTGGCTTAGTCAACATAACGAATATGAATTTATCCGAAGTTACGAACTATCCGAAATAACAATGCCGCATATAAACAAATCGAACGGAACAAATTCATAATAAATAATACTAATAAAAAGTTTTTATTAATATTATTATTGTTATTTATTATTATTAATTTGTTACGTTCTCTTTGTTTAGATACGGCATTCGTAACTTCGGATCAATTCGTATTTGTTATGTTCACTAACAGCCAAATTTGAAAGGAAATTCCAATACCTATAACTTAATAGTTAGTAATAGTTAAGTTATTATTAGTTATTATTTCAGATTTTTGAGTTTTCGGGTTTTCAAATTTTCGGATTTTCATTCTTTTTTTCGGATTTTCGTTCTTTAGAATTTTTGTTCTTATTTTTGAATTTTCAGATTTCGAATTTCCAATTTTCCGAAATGATGAATTTTCGAATTTCAGAATTTCTGGATTTTCGAATTTAAATTTTCAGAATTTTCAAATTTCCGGATTTTCAAATATCCGAATTTACTAATCTACGAATTTAAGAATTTTCAAATATTCTAATTTACGAACATTCTTAAAAATTTGTCAAACGGGTTTTTGTTAAATCGGTCATTTCCGAATGAACAAATTTGTCGATATTAGTTAAATAAACTAATTTGGAACTCAACGAATTATGCACGTCTAATTGAATGTCATTTAAACGTGAATTGAATCCAAAAACATGCCAATATATCTTCTGTGCCCTTCTTCTGAGTCGACTTTGGGCCGCTTTTGGACAGCGCATTTGGAGCGTTTTTCGTGCATCTTGTTACACAACAAAATGCCCGTTTTTTTGGAACATTTGAGATGCCCAATAAGAATGAACGGCATCCAAACGCGTGTCACAAATTTTGCTGTGATTTTAGCACAATCCAGAATTGCAGGCAGAACTGCGCGATTCTGCCGGCAATTCTGAGACGCTAATATTTGACCGGAGCGTGTGCATTTTTACGCATTGCGTTTTTGACAGCCCATTCATTTTCGTTTTGGGCTGCCAAATGCACAGGTACACACAAAATGTATGGCAGATGTGGCTTTTAAAAATGACGCCACACCAAATCCGCCGCAGAGACCACTTTTTTCTTGTACCGGACCGCCGGCCGAACAGGGGGATACCGGGGGTTATGGCAGTTAGCTGCTGCCATAACAACAATATCTGTCCTCAAAGTAGAGACGTACATCGGCGTGCCGCGGTCCGGAAGTGGATAACCACTTCAGCCCCGGAAGGATTTACCCACTTCCTGACCAGGCCATTTTTTGCGATACAGCACTGCGTCACTTTAACTGACAATTGCGACGTTGTACCCAAACAAAATTTATGTCCTTTTTTTCCCCACACATAGCGCTTTCTTTTGGTGGTATTTGATCACCTCTGTGGTTTTTATTCCATGCGCTATAAACAAAAAAAGAGCAACAATTTTGAAAAAAAAAAAAAAACAATATTTTTTACCTTCTGCTATAAACCATTTCCAAAAAAACAAAAACAAAACTCATTTATTCATCAGTTTAGACCGATATGTATTCTGCTACATATTTTTCGTAAAATAAGCATATATTGATTGGTTTGCACAGAAGTTATCGCGTCTACAAAATAGGGGATAGATTTATGGCATTCTTATTATTTTTTTTTTTTTTTACTAGTAATATCGGTGATCAGTGATTTTTAGCCGGACTGCGACATTGCGGTGGACCGATCGGACACCTAACTGACATTCTTTACACTTTTTTGGGAACCAGTGACATTATTACAGTGATCAGTGCTAAAAATATGCACTGTTATTGTACTAATGACACTGGCAGGGAAGGGGTTACCATCAGGGGCGATCAAGGGGTTAAATGTGTTCCCTGCAGGTGTTTTCTTACTGTATGGAGGACGGTGTGACTGGGAAAGCACACAGATCCGTCTTCCTGAATAGCAGAAAGACAGGATCTTTGTGATCTCCCCTGTCAGAATGGAGATTTGCCTTATTTACACAGGCAGATCCCCGTTCTGTCACTGCAGGGAACGATCGCAGGTGGCCAGCGGACATCAAGTCCACTGGACTCGCTGATTGGCTCCACCGCTGGCCAATGGGAGCGCGTCCACAAAAGCGAGTTCCCGAGCCGACGTACAGCTACGGCGATTTGCGGGAACGAACAAACCCGCCGCAGTATAATAACGGCGGCTGGTAGGCAAGAGGTTAATTAATCTTCACTGACCCAAAATTGCGCCAGTGTAGCTCCTGTACCCTTTTTTGGAGCTGACTTTGCCGTGTTTTTGGACAGTAGGATTTTGCATGTTTTGTTACTTGTCAAAATATTCATATTCTTAGTGCATTTGGGGTGCCATTAAGAAAAAATGGCACCTAAGCGCACATTACGCGTTGTACAGCATTTTACCTTGTTTCAGGAACATGTTTTACAGCATTTTACTGTGTTTGGGATTCCGATACACTAAGGTGTGAACAAGGCCTTAAACACCCAGCAACACTAACAAGACAGCCAGTTTCCTGTTATCACTGTAAACAATAACCCTTCCTGGCTCCAGATAACACCTCAAGGCCTAGTGTAGTAGTTGAGGGGCAGCAAAACCAGGCGGTTGAGTTATGTTTTTACTACCCCCTCCTGAAAAGGATATACACGTCACAGCCAAGATGCTTTGCACCGCGGTGTGGAATAAATCATTCAAGTGAATGGGGGCGAAAAGCAAGCGCCCCACAACCAGATGCAATGCACGCAGTGGCCTCATGCTGCTGTGGGTTTTTTAGGGGCTAAAATAAGCTCTGAGGAGGCGACATGACACCTCCTCACTGCCTGTCAAACCCTCTGAACAGTGATTCACCATGGAGGGATAATGTGAATGTGAGACCCTTTTCACAATGGGGCCGCCCGTGCGTAAGCGGTAAAGCGCTGCTAGTTTTAGCAGCACTTTACCGCTCTTTAAGCCTAACTTTTCAGCCGCTAGCGGGGTGCCTTTAACCCGAAGAAGGGGTTAAGAACGCCCATCTTGTGGCGCTTCCAAATCGCTTTTCAGGCGCTTTGGAAGAACTCGGGCTTTCACATTCAGGGGGCATGGGAGGCAGTTTTCAGGCACTTTACAGGTGCTATTCCTAGCGTTAAAACGCCTGAAAACTTCCTCAGTCAAGTTGTTTTAAAGTGGAGTTCCACCCACTTTTACAACTCTTCAGCATCCCTCACTAAACTGTGCACTGTAAACAAATTGGATATTTTTTTATTTTTTTTCTCAGCACCTACTGTATATCTGCTGTATTCATTTATCACTTCCTCCTCCCTGGCCGCGGCCCATCGCATCATTTCCTGTTTGCAATGCCTTCTGGGAAGGGGCGGCAACTTCCTCTGAAACTGCCGTTGCTATGGAAACCTGAACTGAAACCTATTACACTGCTTGTGCTGCACTGAGCATGTGCGAGATCTGCAAGGATGAGATCCAGGAAGAAATACAGTCTGGCTTCAGATGCCCACACTTAAGATGGCCACAGCCTGCTGTAAGTTTATAAAATAACAAACTACTGCTATAAACTAACAAAACAGACCTTAGTTTACAGACTAACTTTACTAGAATACATTAAGCTTGTGTATTATAGGGGTATTTTTATTTAAAAAGTATAATTTTGGCCAGAACACCACTTTAAGCTGAACTTAATCTTTGAGAAAATGCCCTCCTCCTCTATTCACAGCAACATCACTATATACAGGTGGAGAAATCGGCCTATCCAGGGGGATTAATAAACTGCAGTGCAGCCAATCAGCTTTTGCATTCTCATTTTCTAAGCTGTGTGGGGAAAACGAAAGAAGCTGACTGGTTGCCATGGGCAACAGCACTCGCTGAGGTAGAACTTACTTTATTTACTTACTTACTTATTTATTCACTTCAGTGACTTGCTGTGATGTCATCAGCGGTCGTCTTCCACATTCTTTTTTCTATCTCTGGCTGTAGAAGGGTGGAACCTGTGAGGCGTCTATGGTGCTTCCCTCAGACAATGGCGCTGTAGTCATGGTTACTGGCACATGACTTAGGCGCCATGATACCGGACCAACAGTGGGCGGATTTGTGAGCGGTGACAGGGAATGATGTTTCTTTCTCAGTAATACTTCCGGTGTGACGGGTCCTAGGCCTTGTTCACACAGGTGTAGTACAGCGTATGCTCGTGTGAGGGGCGTGTTTACCCAGATGGCGACGCACAGGTGTTCCATGTATCCCCATGCAGGCAGTCATATTCATGTCAATTGGGACGCAGACACAGCCGCTGCTCCCAATTTGTCATCTGTGTAGGTGCATGGTCACTGTGTACATTTGGGGCCACGCACCGACACCTGCACAGTCCTGCATGCTGCATCTTTGGTGCGCTTTCAGAAAACGTACAAAAAATGCGCAATCTGTTGGAAGTCTGTGGGAAACCGAGGGTAACCCACGTGAAAACGGGGGGGGGGGGGTATACTGCGCTGCGGGTGCACTGCGCTGCACCCATGCTGCGGCCAAACAGCCCGGTTCACACTTGTGCGGTGCGGGAACCACGCGTGATTCGCACAGGAATCGCACCGCATTCCTGTTCAAATCATATGCGCTTCTGCAGCAGTGTGATTTGAGCCCATTCCTTTTGTATGGCTCAAATTGCACCGCATCCGCACCAAAAGAATGCAGGACCATTTTTTTTTTTTTTGCTACACCAGAATCGGATCGCATGGGTGTTCACAACCCATGCGATCTGATTTTGCAAACCGATTTTGGGGTGTCACTAACTTAACCATATGCCGCCCGCCCGCCGCCGTTTGACGTCAGCAGAATGGCTCCCGTGCGCAAATCGCCGTAGCTGTACAGCGGCCACTTTTAGCGGTATAGGGGGCGCACACCTGCCGCATCACTGAGTGGCTGATGCGGGTGCCGCGATGTTCGCCGGGCACCCGCAATCGCTCCTGAGAGAGCAGGAACGGGAATCACGTTCTGTCGGGGAGAGGAGACAGATCGCGTGTTCCAAGTATATAGGAACCATGATTGATCTCCTCCCTCAGTCAGTCCCATCCCCCCACAATTAGAACACAAACTGAGGGAACACATTTCACCCCTTGATCGCCCCCTAGTGTTAACCCCATTCCCTGCCAGTGACATTTTTACAGTAATCAGTGGCTATTTATAGCACTTATACTTTTTTTTTTTACCAAAAATATGTATTAAAATATATATCGGCCTAAACTGAGGAAAAAATTTGTTTAAAAAAAAAACTGGGATATTTATTATAGCACTGATCGTTGTATAAATATCAATGGTTTAAAAAAAAGTGACAAAAGTGTCCAATCAGTCTGCCGCAATGTCGCAGTCCTGCTAACAATCGCAGATCACCGCCATTACTAGTAAAAATAAAACATAATAATAAAAATGCCATAAATCAATAACCTATTTTGTAGGCGCTATAACTTTTGCACAAACCAATCAATATACACTTATTAATTTTTTTTTTTACCAAAAAATATGTAGAAGAATATATATTGGCCTAAAGTGAGGAAATTTTTTTTTTTTAATACGATATTTATTATAGCAAAAAGTAGAAAATATTGTGGTTTTTTTTTCAAAATTGTCGCTCTTTTTTTGTTTGTAGCGCAAAAAATAAAAACCGCAGAGGCGATCAAATACCACCAAAAGAAAGTTCTATTTGTGGGGAAAAAAGGACGTCGATTTTGTTTGCGTACAGCGTCGCACGACTGCGCAATTGTCAGTTAAAATAACGCAGTGCCGTATCGCAAAAAATGGAACGGTCAGGAAGGGAGTAAATCCTTCTGGGGCTGAAGTGGTTAATATATATACACCCGTAGCGGTTGGCATGAACGGGGTGCAACTTTGATGCGGTGCGGGAAACGCACAGAAATCACTGCGAATTCCGCACTGCATCAGTGTGAACCGGGCCTTAGTGCACTTTTCCTTTAAGAGATTTTTCTCATGTGCTTAGGACCCGCCATGCTGGAACTGAGAAAACCTGGGTTTTATAGACAGAGAGCATTCCGTCACTTTTGGATCCCTCACCTAAAAATATATAAAATGACATTTTGGAGCAAATGAGAACCTTTCTAAACCGAAAACCAAATACCAGGGTTTCCTGCGCACTCACTAGGTCAACATTTGGTGCGTTACACCTACAAAAAGAATACCCGTATATACTCGAGTATAAGTCGAATTTTTCAGCACATTTTTTTGTGCTGAAAGTGCCCCCCTCGACTTATACTTGAGTCAAGCACTTTTCTGCAGCAAAAAATTTCATTTTCCGAGCCAACTTTGGGGCCCCGTATCTCAGGGCCACTTGGTGCTAGGAACCCCAAATTTGGTATGCAAACCCAGTGGACCTAGTACCACAACATATAACATATCCAAAGCTGAAGTTCCTAGCACCAAGTGGCCCTGAGATACGGGCCACATGGTGCTAGAAACCCCAGCTTTGGAAATTTTATGGTGCAAAGCTGGGGTTCCTATCACTAAGTGGCCCCGAGATACAGGGCCCCAAAATCGGTTCGGAAAATGTCATTCTCTCCTGCAGAAAAGTGCTTGACATTTTCTGAACCGACTTTGGGGCCCCATATCTCAGGGCCACTTGGTGCTAGGAACCCCAAATTTGGTGTGCAAACCCAGGAGAACTGGTACCATAACATATCCAAAGCTGGGGTTCCTAGCACCAAGTGGCCCTGAGATACGGGGCCCCAAAACCGGTTCAGAAAATGTCATTCTCTGCTGCAGAAAAGTGCTTGACATTTTCTGAACTGATTTTGGGGCCCTGTATCTCAGGGCCACTTGGAGCTAGAAACCCCAGCTTTGAAAATTTTATGGTGCTAGTTCCACTAGGTTTGCACACCACATTTGGGGTTCTTAGCACTAAGTGGCCCCGAGATACGGGGCCCCAAATTCGGTCAACTGTGTCCATCTGCAGCAATGTCATTTCGGGACCCTTTGGGTTCAGAGACCCCAAATTTTGACTGCAGCTAGGGGGCATCTAGGAACCCTTAACTACCGAGTTTGAAGTTCAGGGGACCTATGGCTGCAAATGGGCACAGTGAGGCATGCAAATGGGCATTGTTGACCCTCTTTTCCACTTACAGTAGCTGTGCATTTCTCACCCTTGTCTTATACTCGGGTCAATAAGTTTTTCCCATTTTTTTTGTGGTAAATTAGGGCCTCGACTTATACTCGATGCGACTTATACTCGAGTATATACGGTAAATGACATCTTGCTACCAATAAAGTAGAACTAAAGGTAAAAAAAAACGTTTTTTTTCATTTTGTATAGAGTAATGGAGGGCCAGCGCCGCTATAAGTTGCTGATCGCTGCCATTACTAGTATAACATAAAAGAAAGAAATAAAAATTCCAGTATGTACAGAATTTGTTTGTAGCCACTATAACTTTTGCGCACACCAATCAATATACGCTTATTGGGATGAAACCTAAACATAGTTTACTATGCTTCAGTTAAGAATGAACACAGGAGCGATCAGTACAGATCACTCACTGTGTTTACTCAAAAAGGAAGTGGATGATTAATGAAATATTTACTGGCCCCTTCCCTCGCTCTCCATCCTGAAACATCCCCCGCAGCAGCCGGTGGGAGAGGAGAGGAGGGAAGCTGGCAGCACTGCAGGGGGGGGAGACAGGGGGCGCCAGGAAGCAGGGGGAATCTGCACCGCACGAGGAGATTAGAATGTGCCTAGGCACACCTGGCACACCCTGTGCGCACGCCTATGGACATAGTGTCAGTGTTTGTGCACGCCCCTATTTTTTTCTAGCGTCATAATAATCGAATTTATTTGTTTTACCCCCAGTTACACCATTAATGATAATTGAACGCATTACCTCCCACGTGTCCATAACCTGGAGGACTTCATCCTGCAGCTCCACATTCATCTCTTCCACTTTTCTCCCAAACTGTCCCTTTCTGCGGTCTATGGTTGATATCTGAAAAATAAATTTCATTTTAGTATATACACTCACCGGCCACTTTATTAGGTACACCTGTTCAATTGCTTGGTAACACAAATTGCTAATCAGCCAATCACATGGTAGCAATTTAACGCGTTTAGGCATCTAGACGTGGTGAAGACCGAGCATCAGAATGGGGAAGAAAGGGGATTTAAAGTGATTGTAAAGTCTCATTTTTTTTTTCTATAAAAATAACAAACATGTTATACTTACCTGCTCTGTGAAGAGCAGCCCGGATCCTCCTCTTCTCGGGTCCCACTTCGGTGCTCCGGGCCCCTCCCTCTCGTTGGGTGCCCCCCCACAGCAAGCAGCTTGCTATGGGGGCACCCAAGCCGAGCTGCAGCTCTGTGTGGCAATTCAGGTGTATCGTCACATATGGCGACCCATCACATTTCGCTACCCGCTGGAGTGCGCATGCGCGACACCGCCATATGCGTTCCAACACTTTTACGACAAAACTCCACACCCCTCGCGAGCTCGCTGTGCTCGCAATGCTTCGGGCACGGCCTCACTTCACTCGTCACGCTTCGGGCACGGCCTCGCTTCGCTCTCCATAATTATAATCTAACTCTATGTCCACTTGGATGGTGGGGCTTGAACCTGGACATAGGGGTGGAGTTTTGTCGTAAAAGTGTTGGAACGCATATGGCGGCGTCACGCATGTGCACTCCAGCGGGTAGCGAAATGTGATGGGTCGCCATAAGTGACCCTACACAGGCACGGAGCTGTGGTTCGACCCCACCCCCTGTCTCTCTTGATTGGCTAACTGATTTTGATTGATAGCAGCGGGAGCCAATGACGCCGCTGCTGTGTCTCAGCCAATCAGGTGGGAGAGTCCCGGGCGGCCGAGACATCCGTGGATATCGCTGGACAGAGACGGGGCTCAGATAAGTATTAAGGGGGGCTTCCGCACACAGAAGGCTTTTTATCTTAATGCACAGAATGCATTAAGATAAAAAAAAAAAAACTTCTGACTTTACAACCCCTTTAAGTGACTTTGAACGCGGCGTGGTGGTTGGTGCCAGGCAGACTGAGTATTTTAAAAACTGCTGATCTACTGGGATTTTCACACACAACCATCTCTCGGGTTTGCAGAGAATGGTCAGAAAAAGAGAAAATATCCAGTGAGCGGCAGTTGTATGGAGGAAAATGCCTTGTTGATGCCAAAGGTCAGAGGAGAATGGGCAGACTGGTTCCAGATGATAGAAAGGCAACAGTAACTCAAATAACCACTCGTTACATCCAAGGTATGCAGAATACCATCTCTGAACGCACAACACATCGAACCTTGAAGCAGATGGGCTACAGCAGCAGAAGACCACGCCGGGTGCCACTCCTGTCCTCCAAATCTCGAAATTCCTTTTTTTTTTCTGATCTGACTTTCTGTTAGAACATTTGTTCTCCATGGTCCCACTGTATGTAGGAACATAGTCACCCTCACTTGCTCACCCCAGAGATGCGACATGGAATTGGGGATTTATAGTGTACATAGATCAGCGCACATGACCGCAACGAATGTGCACTTCTCTTTCAAACGCATACAAAAGTATTGGGACGCCTGCCTTTATACGCACATGAACTTTAATGTAAGGTGACCAGATTTTTTTTTTAATTAAATCCGGGGACATTTTTTTTTTTTTTTTTTAAATGGTAAACTATTTTATAGGCATATTTACCTCAAATTATATATGCAGTGTATGTGTTATGTGTTTATTGAATGATTGTATGATATACTAGTACGTTATTTCTCACATTTCAAAAAAGATACTTCTTAGAATTTGATATATATATTTGACATATGACTATCAAATATTAAGAAGATAAGATAGAGAAATAACTTGGAGAGGGGGGGTGGGGAGGAAAAGTTCAAATCCAAATCGACCCGGGGACAAAACCTGGGGCAGGCTTGGTCCGGGGACAGTGTCCTCAGTCCGGGCTGGGACCGGGAACGTCTGGTAAACCTATTTTAATGACGTCTCAGTCCGTAGGGTTCAATATTGATTTGGCCCACCCTTTGCATCTATAACAGCTTCAACTCTTCTGGGAAGGCTGTCCACAAGGTTTAGGAGTGTGTCTATGGGAATGTTTGACCATTCTTCCAGAAGTACATTTGTGAGGTCAGGCAATGATGTTGGATGAGAAGGCCTGGCTCGCAGTCTCCCCTCTAATTCATCTCAAAGGTGTTCTATCGGGTTGAAGTCAGGACTCTGTGCAGGCCAGTCATGTTCCTCCAACGCAAACTCCCTCATCCATGTCTTTATGGACCTTGCTGTGTGCACTGGTCCAAATCGTTTGGTGGAGAGGGATTATGGTGTGGGGTTGCTTTTCAGGGGTTGGGCTTGGTCCCTTAGTTCCAGTTAAGGAAACTCTTAAGGCCTCAGCATACCAAGACATTTTGGACAATTTCATGCTCCCAACTTTGTGGGAACAGTTTGGAGATGGCCCCTTCCTGTCCCAACATGACTGCGCACCAGTGCACAAAGCAAGGTCCATAAAGACATGGATGAGGGAGTTTGGGGTGGAGGAACCTGACTAGCCTGCAACCCGGTAGAACACTTTTGGGATGAATTAGAGCAGAGCCAGGCCTTCTCGTCCAACATCAGTGCCTGACCTCACAAATGTGCTTCTGGAAGAATAGTCAAACATTCCCATAGACACACTCCTAAACCTTGTGGACAGCCTTCCCAGAAAAGTTGAAGCTGTTATAGCTGCAAAGGGTGGGCCAACTCAATATTGAACCCTACAGACTTATGCCCCGTACACACGGTCGGATTTTCCGATGGAAAATGTCCGATTGGAGCGTGTTGTCGGAAATTCCGACCGTGTGTGGGCTCCATCGGACATTTTCCATCGGATTTTCCGACACACAAAGTTGGAGAGCAGGAGATAAAATTTTCCGACAACAAAATCCGTTGTCGGAAATTCCGATCGTGTGTACACAAATCCGACGGACAAAGTGCCACGCATGCTCAGAATAAATAAAGAGATGAAAGCTATTGGCCACTGCCCCGTTTATAGTCCTGACGTACATGTTTTACGTCACCGCGTTTAGAACGATCGGATTTTCCGACAACTTTGTGTGACCGTGTGTATGTAAGACAAGTTTGAGCCAACATCCGTCGGAAAAAAACCATGGATTTTGTTGTCGGAATGTCCGAACAAAGTCCGACCGTGTGTACAGGGCATAAGACTGGGATGCCATTAAAGTTCATGTGTGTGTAAAGGCAGGCGTCCCAATACTTTTGACAATATAGTGTATAAGTAAAGGGGGATAGGAGAGAATCTGAAGCCCACAGAAGACTTTACAAGCAGAAGCAGAAAAAGACAGTAAGAAAAGAATAGAATAGATTACAGGCCATTAGATATGGATTTGTATGGATTCTTTTTTGGAGAATAAGGCTATTGTTTAGTATCACTTTAATGAATGTGGCGAAGTTCTGCTCACTCCCATCATCCAATCATGTGCAAGCAAGGGTGTTGTTTTTGTTTTTTTTCCTTGCATGTACAGTAATTGGGTATAAGGGGGCAAAATGGTCAACTGCCCTGGGCCCCCATGAAAGAAGGGGCTCTACCTCTATACAAAAATAATATAAAACAATATAAAAATTCTATAAAATAATACAAAAAGAATATAAAACAAAAACAAGTTATATAAAATAATACAAAAATAAATAATAATAAAATAATATAAAATATAAAATAATTTAAAAAAATCACTTTCTTTTATAAAATGTAACTTGGGAAGTGATACTTTGCCTGCCATCGTCGGATTTTTTTTTTTTACTCTGGACTGGTGTATTGTATCATTTTTAAAAATGAATTTTGGTAGCTGAAGCGAACCATACATAGAGCGCTTACGCTCTTACGTGTACAGTGAGAATGAATACCGCAAACATAATTACTAGGCTTGTGCAATTCGTTTCGTAACGAATCGAAATTCGGCTCATATTTTGCATCTTTCGGACATTCGGATGCATCCGAATGTCCGAATAAAAGAATAACGAATTTCAACTAATACGAAAGAAATTATAGCGGATATAACGAATGAATTTGACACAATTCAGTAATTCGTTAAAAATCTAATGAAACAAAAGGTCAACTCAAAGTAAATCTTACAGTCCAATCAGCTGATTAACTTTGTGCTGGAGGTTGGATTATTGACAAAGTCCATTCCTGAGAACTGAGTGAGAAGGGTGTTGTATTGTATTTGAGCAGAGGAGAAGAGATATTGTCATTGTGTGTGTTAATAGATTCAATAAACAAACAACTTTCCAAACTACGAATCGTTATCACAAATATATATATACATAAATATTGAATTTCAACTAATATGAAAGAAATTATAGCGGATATAACAAATTAATTCGACATGATTCGAGATTCAGTATAACGAGTATCGACACTCTATAGAGATAACAAATTATCCGAAAACGCATTAACGTAACATAACGAATATAACAGAACGAAATTATGTATTTTACGAATGACAATGAACTGAAATGAAGTGAAATTTCCCGTTGTGCACATAATGAATGAATTCGACATGATTCGGTAATTCCTTAAAGATCTAATGAAACAAAAGGTCAGTCAGTCCAATCAGCTGATTAATTATGTGCTGGAGGTTGGATTACTGGCAAAGTGCATTCCTGAGAACTGAGTGGGAAGGGTGTTGTATTGTATTTGAGCAGAGGAGAAGAGATATTGTCATTGTGTGTGTTAATAGATTCAATAAACAAACGACTTTCCAAACTACGAATCGTTATCACGAATATATATACATACATAAATATCGAATTTCAACTAATATGAAAGAAATTATAGCGGATATAACGAATGAATTCGACACAATTCGGTAATTCGTTAAGGATCTAATGAAACAAAAGGTCAACTCAAAGTAAATCTTAGGGTCCTTTCACACTGGGGCAGTTTGCAGGCGCTATTGCGCTAATAATAGCGCCTGCAAACCGACCCGAAAGTGCCGCTGCTTTAATTCCAGTGTGAAAGCCCCGAGGGCTTTCCCACTGGAGCGGTGCGCTAGCAGGACGGGAAAAAAAGTCCTGCTAGCAGCATCTTCAGAGCGGTGAAGGAGCGGAGTGTATACCTCTACTTCACCGCTCCTGCCCATTGAAATCAGTGGGACGGCGCGGCTATACCACCGGCAAAGCGCCTTTGCAGAGGTGCTTTGCGGTGGTTTTAACCCTTTCTCGGCTGCTAGCAGGGGGGTAGAACCGCCACGCTAGCGGCCGAATACCGACGGTAAAGCGCCGCTTACAATAGCAGCGCTTTACTGCCCACAACGCCCCCGCCCCAGTGTGAAAGGGGCCTTACAGTCCAATCAGCTGATTAATTTTGTGCTGGAGGTTGGATTACTGGCAAAGTGCATTCCTGAGAACTGAGTGAGAAAGGTGTTGTATTGTATTTGAGCAGAGGAGAAGAGATATTGTCATTGTGTGTGTTAATAGAGTCGATAAACAAACGACTTTCCAAACTACGAATCATTATCACGAATATATATATATACATACATAAATATCGAATTTCAACTAATACAAACGAAATTATAGCGCATATAACGAATGAATTCGTCATGATTCGAGATTCAGTATAACGAATATTGACTTTCTACAGAAATAACGAATTATCCGAGAACGTATTAACGTAACATTACGAATATAACAGAACGAAATTATGTATTTTACGAATGACAACGAACCGAAACGAAAAGAAATTTCCCGTTGTGCACAAGTCTAATAATTACTATATTACTATTATAATAATAACTTAGTGCATAAAATAAGATAAACATGTTGCGCTAAAAAAACACTATAATCAAAAAATTACCACCTACCACATGATCAAAAAATAAATAAAAAAATAAAAATGAAGAAAAAGGAAAGAAGAAAAAAAATCCACAGTGATCCAAGTTATCCAATCCACATAATGTGATAATGACACCATATGGCGTCACACACAGGTAACAGTTCAGGATCTGGAGTTTCATGGGACGGGTTGGGTTGGTTTTCTTACCTCTGCACAGTCTGGGGGATCTAGTGGGAGCAGAATTTGCTGCTTAATTGCATCTTCCAGCCTCTCCCTGAGATCTGTACTATTACTTGTATAGGAGAATAAGGAGGTCCCGGAGTGTGCTGGCTCAGGTGACCCGCTATCTGACTTGTGAGCAAATAAGAAGTATGTGCAGCTTATCAGGGCCTGTGAAAGTGAGACAAGGTGATTGTTCCACTGGACATGATGGCTTCCGTCCTTCCTGACTGAATACTGACATTTGTGTAGCATTTAAAGGGGTTGTAATGACCGGCTTCAGGTGATACACAGAGATGAAACTAATCCTCCTACAAAAGTTGTACCTGTTTATCTGCAGTCTTCTCTTCTCTGCAACTGTTCAAAGTGCTAAATTTACAGCTTGTCTGAAAGTTCAGTAAAAGGGGGTGTAAGAGCTGAAGTTACACTCTGTAGAGCTCAGTGAGAAAAGTTCTGAGAGCTGATTGGAGGGAAGAGACACCCCCCCCCCCCTTCCACACAGCACACAGGAACAGAGCTGAGGCTGTCAATCAGCTGGAGGTCCCTCCCCTGTCACCATTTTTTCTCTTGGTGTCAGGAAAACTTGTCAGAAGTGATTCATGCTGATTGAGTAGGAAAAAAGGCAGCAGACAGAAATGAGATTCAGCGCTTTTAATTGAGACAAGTAGACACTATAGAGCAGTGATGGAGAACCTTGGCATCCCAGATGTTTTGGAATTACATTTCCCATGATGCTCATGCACTCTGCAGTGTAGTTGAGCATCATGGGAAATGTAGTTCCAAAACAACTGGGGTGCCAAGGTTTGCCATCTCTGCTATAGAGGGATATGCTTTGTTCAGATTTCATGTCTGAGGTTTACAACCACTTTAAAGCCCAACACCGGGTAAATGAAAAGTTATCCCTCGCATGGGGCTTTGCCCTCTCGGCAAGGGTTAAAGTGTTACTAAACCCACAATAGTAAAATCAGTCTGTATATACAGTAAAGCATGCTTGTTATACTCACTGTGGAACCTAAGGGGTTAATCCTCCGCATTGTGTAAAAGGATGTTTGATCCTGTCTTCTCTGATCCTCCCCTTCTTTCCCATCCATTGATAGAACCCTAGAAGGCTCTCTGCACATTAATTAATTTAAAAAGTGTAGCGCTATAATGAAAAAGCAAGTGTAAAGGTATAGGACAGAGAGAAGTCTATTTACATTTTGAAAGAGCAAGTGGCCTCATCTAATCCTAAACATAAAAGATATGTAAACTCAAAAGTGTAGTGAATATGGGTGTGACATCCAATGTCAGCACACCTGTAAGCAAGTGAAATGCTCTATCTTCGCAGGGAGAGCACACAAGACATTCAAAATCAAAAAGATTCAAATTAATTATTGATTGAAACATCCAAAATATTCAATAGTGAAAAAATAGTGTCAACAATACAAGTGGGGAGATATAACTCCCTAGTGAAGAATATAAACATAATATTAGTCCATATGATGTATAATGTGGTTGACCCAGATAAAGTCCCAGGCGGGTGGCATCACAGAAACAAATCCAAATCTGAGTAAGGGATGAAATACTCTTACCGACTTTGGTGGACTCACAGGCCGTTGGCGGTGAGTCAATCAGGCTTGTACTGTCTTAAGATGGATGACAGTGTCAGAATGGCATATGCACCGGAAGGGTTCCTCCTCAGATGGGGGGCCAGGAATCCCCAAGAAGGTCTTAGCTTTATGAGGAAAAATGGTCTGCAACTCCTTGCTCCCTCTTTAAAGTCTTTAAAATTTATTGATTCTCCATAAAAGACACAGACAGCAGATGTAAATGCGTTTCAGCCTTGCGGGCCTTGTTCACTACGTAGTAGTGAACAAGGCCCGCAAGGCTGAAACGCATTTACATCTGCTGTCTGTGTCTTTTATGGAGAATCAATAAATTTTAAAGACTTTAAAGAGGGAGCAAGGAGTTGCAGACCATTTTTCCTCATAAAGCTAAGACCTTCTTGGGGATTCCTGGCCCCCCATCTGAGGAGGAACCCTTCCGGTGCATATGCCATTCTGACACTGTCATCCATCTTAAGACAGTACAAGCCTGATTGACTCACCGCCAACGGCCTGTGAGTCCACCAAAGTCGGTAAGATTATTTCATCCCTTACTCAGATTTGGATTTGTTTCTGTGATGCCACCCGCCTGGGACTTTATCTGGGTCAACCACATTATACATCATATGGACTAATATTATGTTTATATTCTTCACTAGGGAGTTATATCTCCCCACTTGTATTGTTGACACTATTTTTTCACTATTGAATATTTTGGATGTTTCAATCAATAATTAATTTGAATCTTTTTGATTTTGAATGTCTTGTGTGCTCTCCCTGCGAAGATAGAGCATTTCACTTGCTTACAGGTGTGCTGACATTGGATGTCACACCCATATTCACTACACTTTTGAGTTTACATATCTTTTATGTTTAGGATTAGATGAGGCCACTTGCTCTTTCAAAATGTAAATAGACTTCTCTCTGTCCTATACCTTTACACTTGCTTTTTCATTATAGCGCTACACTTTTTAAATTAATTAATGTGCACGAATTTAGTCGGTTTGTAGTGTTGGCTGCTGTTCTGACTTGCTGGATTGGCGCAGTATTTTTCATATCCATTTGCTCTCTGCACATGCTCAGTTTGGTGTGCATTGCTAGATTTTTTTTTTATTTTTTTGGGGGGAGGGTGCATGTGATCAGCACAGGGCCAATGAGCACTGTCCAGAAAGTCAAGGGTCATGCAGCTCCATAAGACAATCAGAGGAGAATGAAAACTCCTCCTACAAGCTTTAACCAGTGCTCTGATAGAAGTCACAAGACTGCTATAAACTGCTGAAGAGAAAAGGTATTTAGCAGTTTATATTTACTAAAATAATTGCATTTCTATGTTCTGTGTACTGTGGGAGACCAGATATAGTGATGGCGGGCTCCTGGGTTTACTAACACGTTAATTGCTCATTTATGTCTAGGGGAGCAAGGAAAGGAGATATTATACTTACCCGATCCTCAGAATGCCTACACCCCCGTGCTAAAGCAGTGTAGGGTCCTGACGTCATCAAGACCACAGTACTGCTCTGGATATGAGGACACCAAGGGACAGCCCACCGCCAGATCGTGGGGGGAGCACCGTCTGCCAGGGTAAGTAAAACCTCCTCTGCCCTGACAAGCTATTAACATGCTATTAACCCTTGCAGTGAGGGTACAGCCCCAATGCAAGGGATCATTTTTATCTGCCCACAGTTGGCCTTTAAAGTATATGTAAACCCTAGCAATGGGCGCCTCTTATTTGCTCCCTTTTGGTCTGTTTAATATACCATTGGAAGGGTTTTCTTATAGCTGTTGGATAAGCGAAAAAAAATACCTGTTGGAAATTCAGAGCTGCTCTAGCTTTTTTCTTGGACTACAAAATGATTGGCCTTTATGAGTCGAGTAGTTTAGCAAAAGACAACGGGCAGGGCTGACACCACTCAGCCCACCACAGAACCCGCATTTATGGCAGGTCAACAGCTATTTTTCTGTACTTGCAGGGTCTTTAACCACTTCAGCCCCGGGAAGATTGGCTGCTGGATGACCGGGCCATTTTTTTGCGATTCGGCACTGCGTCGATTTAACTGACAATTGCGCGGTCGTGCGACATTGCACCCAAACAAAAATTGACGTCCTTTTTTTCCCACAAATAGAGCTTTCTTTTGGTAGTATTTGATCACCTCTGAAGTTTTTATTTTTTGCAATATAAACAAAAAAAGAGTGACAATTTTGAAAAAAAAACACAATATTTTGTACTTTTTGCTATAATAAATCAAGGGGTTAACTGTGTTCCCTGGGTGTGTTCTAACTGTAGGGGGAGGGGACTGACCTAGAGGAGATGACAGATCGTTGGTTCCTAGCTATTACAAACTCACGATATGTCACTCCTCACAGAACAGAACAGGCATTTGTGTGTTTACACACACACACACGTCCCTGTTCTGCCTCTTGTGCCCGCAATCGCTTGCGGCTGGCGGTCATCGCGACCATCGGCCACGAGCATCGGCACCCCCGCAGTGCAGCGTGCACGCGCACCTGCTATCCTGATCCCGCGAGCCGACGTCTAGCTACGACGGCTCGTGGGATCGTGCCGACCTGCTGCAGTATAATGATGGCGGCTGGTCGGCAAACAGTTAACCCCTTCACGCCAACGTAAAACACATATATGCGTCCACACTGCACTGGGCTTTTTTACATGGGCCGCTTATATGTGTTTTTCCCTTTGTGCTGGGAGCACAGCACCTCAGTGGGGCCCCATACTAACGATCGGGGACCAGAACCTCCAGATTCCGGGCCACCCGATCGCTTTGGTAGCCTCTGATTGGCTACCACATTGATCAGTCACTGTAAAGCCCGCCCCTGTGTTTTTTTCTCTTTCTGTGAATGGAGAAGAAGGATACTAGGGATTTACTAAAGGCAAATAGTCTGTACACTTTGCAAGGTGCAGTTACACCAGAGCTTAGTAAATGAGCAGAAGCTCTGCTGACTTCCGTCATCCAATCATGTGCAAGAAAAAATGCTGTTTGTTTGTACATTTTCCTTGCACGTGATTGGGTACTCTTTGCAAAGTGAAGCTTTACCTCATTCCCTAAGCTCTGGAGCAACTTTGCAAAGTGCACAGTCTATTTGCGTTTAGTAAGTCAACACCAAGGTATTTTTCTCGTTCCTTGCAGATTTAAAAATAAATAAATAAATAAATAATAAAAAATAAAATAAAAAAATAAAAATACCTAGATCAAGGTTTGATCTAGGTCAGTGCCAGGGTTAGTGTGTGGGTCAAAGGTCAGGGTCAGTATATTTTGGATAGGATTTTTTTTTAAATTAGCATCAGTGTCAGTTAGTGTCGGTGTGTCATAATGTGCACTATTGCTTCTGGGCTGTGCTATGGGTACAAACAACAAAAAAAATATACATATGTGGTATCCCTGCGAACTTTAGGAGCAGGAGAATTTATTTTAGGTTGTTCTTTGGTGGTAGGTTATGGTAGTAACAAGAAATATACAGCTACATTTAAAAAAATATATATTTTTTACCATTTTGGGCCACTTTTTACTTTGATAATAAAAAAGAAATCAGGAGATATCATTATTTACTACCAAATGAAATCCCAATTTGTCCGGAAAAAAACACACGGTATAATCCTCCTGGATGCACAAAGTAGTTGATAGATGATATGTACGGTTTTACTAACACATGTCAAAATTCCTAAATTGTGCTTAGGCTTTTTTTTTTTTACCCTTAGGTGTGAAAGGGTTAAAGTGATGAAACACAAGGAAATATTCATGTATTTCAAAAATGTACTGAATATCACTTTGGCTTGACATACACTCTGCATTCACACCTGGGTGTAGCGGGTTTTTTTGCGCTCATTTTGCGTGTCTTTGCTCGACTTGCACGTTTGTGTGCAGCGTTTTTGGACTTTGGCGTTATTTTTATTAGCCAATAGCGAAAACTATTATCTGTTGCATCATTTGTTGTTAGGTATTTCAGCTTTTTTAGCTTTTCCATTAGCTTTTATTTCTTCTTTTTTTGTTATTAATTTATTATAATGTTTTTTCATTAGGGTAAGGGGTTCGAGTTCAGTTTAGGTTAGAGTTAGGATTAGGATTATTTATTAATATTTTATTTATTTTTATTTTATTTTACTTATTATTATATGAATATTAATAAATGAATAAATAAATGTAAAAGAAATACACAAATAGATAAAAATCATAAATAAATTCAATAAATTAATACTAAGTAACAATAAATAAATAATTAACACTTAACTTTAAGCCTTACCCCTTAAAAAATAAAATAATAAAAAATAACTAAACACCCTAATCCTAACACAAAAAAAATATTAGTATTATTATTATTATTAATAACGTATTTTTTTGTTCGAGTTTGGGTGTTTATTGTTATTTTATTATTGGTATTATTATTATTATTATTAATATAATATAACAATTATTTTTATTATTAATATAATATAACAACATTTGTTATTATTATTATTATTATTATAATTATTATTATTAATATAATATAACAATAATAAAGTATTTCATATTTTTTTAAAGTTAGAGGTTAATTATTATTCATTAAAGTAATATTACATATTATAATTTATTTTACTTATTTATGATGAATTTTAGTTATTTGTGTATTTATTTTACATATTATATTTGTTTATTATTACTATTTTATTTTTTACATTTTTAATTTGGGCAGAAAATCGTACAAAAACGTGTGACAAAACGCGCGAATACGCACGAAAACGCGCAAATGGCGCATTTTGATTTATTCCTATGGGTATACAAACGCGCCAAAAGCGCCCAAATCTGCCCGTTTTGAGCGACAAAAAAAGCTTCAGGTGTTGGGCTTCAGGCGACATGGAGTGGGGATGTGAACCATCACTATAGAGAATCATTGATTTTTCCCCCTCCAGCTTCAAGCTACAAAACTTTCAGGTGTGAATGCAGCCTAAATATATATATAAATATATATATAAATGTGTACTATTATTTTTTTCTATCTTCACCATGTCTATGGCCTCACTCAAAGTCCCAAACTTCCTATTTTCCTTGAATTAGGGATGGAGGCACATCCTATATATGTGCCTCATTTAAAGTCCCAAAACCCTTCCCATTGTTCTCGTATTAGGGATGGAGGTCCACAGACTGGATTGACAGCCCCTCTTTTTTCCTGTCATCCAGGTGTGATAAGATCAAGCCCTTGACATCGATTCACTATGTCCGGGCTTGTGTTTTAGAGACAGAGATTTTTTTGTTTGTCTGTGAGAAATTTTAGCACAGACACTTCAATCTTGAGTACCCACACTGAGGCTGGTATGTCCTGGGTTTATTTTGTATACTGCCGGGAGCTGCGATGCGCCCTGCGTGCCCCCGCCCCCTCACCCTCCTCCCCGCCCCTCCGGGCGGTGGAGGATAGGTGTGGGAGGGAGGGCGGTTTCACAGCGCATCGGCGCCACGCATCCTGCTTCTCGTGTGCCGTCACTACCTGATGCCATCACGTCGAGCATGTGATTTTGCCATCTGAGCCGACACAGCTGGGGAAACGAGCGCCTGTCGTGGGCGGTCTTGACCGCCGGCGTCGGAGCTCCTCCCCGTTCTTGCCGCGCTAGCGTGACGCTGGTAGGAATCGGCGTGCACGTGTGCAGGCTGCTATATCTGGCTTCCCCAGACGCAGCTCCCTGTTGTCATCCGACACTTGATGCTGCAGTCCACCCTACCACTTCATTCCACGTTGAGACACCAGTAAGTCACCCCTGACTATGGTCTACTATCTTATAAACTATGCATCACTTTCCAACTTGGGATGTATGGACATCCTCATACCATGACATTTAATCTTTTCAGACTTTCCCTGGTAGCCACTAATGGCCAACATCCAGTCTTAAACATACATTTCCAACCTGAGTCCTGTGTTTTGGGGAGTTTCCAGATGTATGCCCTGTCAGCACGCTGCTCCATTACCTCAGCTCCCGGCAGAGATTGGTTGACCTCGGCTCCATACCCACTATACCTCACTACAGTGAGTTCTCGCAAGCATTTTTGTTATACTTACCCATTCCTTTCTTGATAGGTTTAATACATCCTACTAATTTTATTCTATCATACTTTATAGATATACCACTAGCACCCGCCCCTGATGAGTGTAATATACACGAAACACGTCGGGCATTGTTTGGGATGCACATAGTAGCCCTTATTTCAATCATCCATTCTGGGCATTCGGAGATGTTTCTTCACACCTCGATCATTCTACGTTCTTCCCTTTTTTAATTTGATTTTGTATTTCACTGTGGTCTCATTGTCTCTTTTGCAAGTGTTGTTATATACTTTACGTACCATTATAAACTCATTGGAATGCATTGACTGTTCAATCCAGACCACTGCGGGGCACTTGGCTACCATACCCAGATGTACCCTAGTTGCCTGTATTGCACGCACACTTTTAATAGTGTGTGTGAACAAACATGAAATTACATTTTACTATAATGTTGTCTCACCCATGTGGTTCCTGTTATTGACGTGTTTTATGACTTTTATGACAATAAATGTGTACTATTATTTTTTCTATCTTCACCATGTCTATGGCCTCACTCAAAGTCCCAAACTTCCTATTTTCCTTGAATTAGGGATGGAGGCACATCCTATATATGTGCCTCATTTAAAGTCCCAAAACCCTTCCCATTGTAAAGCGCCCAAATCTGCCCGTTTTGAGCGACAAAAAAAGCTTCAGGTGTTGGGCTTCAGGCGACATGGAGTGGGGATGTGAACCATCTCTATAGAGAATCATTGATTTTTTCCCCTCCAGCTTCAAGCTACAAAACTCTCAGGTGTGAATGCAGCCTAATATATATATATATATATATATATATATATATATATATAGATATAGATATAGATATAGATATAGATATAGATATAGATATAGATATAGATATAGATATATAGATATATAAAAGGGCACAAATGATCTTGTGTTGTTATCACAAAAACATAAAAGGAGACAATTATGTATGGAAGAGCCCTGAATTCTGACTTTTAATCTCAGAATTCTGTAAAAAAAAACAACTTTTTTTTAAACTTACAATTCTGACTTTCAATCTCAGAATTCTGACTTTCAAACTCAGAATTCTGCCTTTCAAACTCAGAATTTTGTAAAAAAAAAAAAT
This sequence comes from Lithobates clamitans, assembly GCA_037952925.1. Lineage (NCBI taxonomy): Eukaryota > Metazoa > Chordata > Amphibia > Anura > Ranidae > Lithobates > Lithobates clamitans. Next base: position 973,475 of record JBBGZY010000692.1, on the reverse strand, counting down.
ATATATATTAAACTCAGAATTCAGTAAAAAAGAAAAAAAAAGAATTGTTATTTTTTTTTTCAAACTGATAATTCTGTAAAAAAAAATAAATTATGATGGCCCCAGGGACTTTTAAGTGTTAAAAGTGTCCTTCATGTCACTGTGGGTGCATATTTAACTCTTTTTATGTCTTCCTATTTTTGACATAACACACAAGGCGCCCCCCTTTTTTCTTGTTTGTTTGCTAATTCGACTCAACAATTTCTGGAGCAGCTGAACATCGGCTATATTGTAAATTATGTGATTTTTTATATCACCAAAATCCTCAATTAAAATGTTATTGAAAACAGAAATTCAAATAGAAGGGAGGAACAGTGATATCAAATTGAGTATGTGCGCCCTCTATTGGCTGTGGAAGAAAAAGCAGATGAAAAATGTGAAAGTCAAATCAAAAATGAATATGTAAAATGAATAGGACAGGACTCATAAGATCTGACCACTGAAAATAAAGCATATGTTCTCTTTGTATTTTTATAGGGGCAGAGAAGTACAGCGTGTTCCTGTGCCTGTGTCCGCAGCACTCCTAGAAGGATCTATGCCATAAAATCCCCATAAATCTAGGAGTGGTTCAGCAAGGTGACAATAAAGATGCTCTGCCATGCTATGCACCTGTTCTGCTGACTGATATTTGTTTTTTAGGCTTTATTGAAATTGACCTTGGAGATTATCTGACCTCATATTACCCTACACCTTTCCATCTGTCTGCCTGTCCACCTGTTTGTCCTTACATGGACGGATGCGCACGAGAAGGCGGCGAGCGGCGATCGCCACAAGCACACCCCCGCACTGGAGACAGATGGCGGACGAATGAATGAATTGAAACTGGCACTGTCTGGTAAATTATGAAAATTGATGTCATGTGCTGCAGAATGGGTAGGGATACATATTTGCATTTGTATAGATTAGAGATCATCATATCTTACATGTCTTCTTCTTAAAATTGCAATCAATGTGTGCCGAGCCGGGAATAAGAATTGCAGATGCAGCAACACACGGACAGCGTGGCGGAGCGCTACTGCCCAGCCAACTAAGAGAGACCTTGCATTCCACCGTGGTTTTGAGAAGCCGGAAATTCCGCAATGACGCGCAAAGCACGGTCCTACGCCGTATGGAATGCCAATCACATCCCGCACCAACGAAGCTGAATACAACAGTGGGAGTGTTTGGGGCGCATCGCTCTGCGCCCTGAGGACATGCTTAAGGAAGCCAATGAAAAATGCCAGCCTCAGTCATGGGACTTAGAAAACCTAATGCGCCCCGCACACACTTAAAGGAACAATTTTTATTTTTTTTTAATGAAGAAAACTTTGAGGAGGCAGCGCCCCCTATTGACAGACCACCACTGGTAATGGGGCGCAAGTAGCACGCCGAGTCAAACAGTGGGTGTGGCCAAATTGCATTAACTGTGGGAGGGACTTAAGGGGCATGGGTAAATAAAATAAGGTCAGTTTTTCTCCCAGTATAATCCCCCCAGATCAGCCTGTCCCCCAGTATAATCCCCCCAGATCAGTCTGTCCCCCAGTATAATCCCCCCAGATCAGTCTGTCCCCCAGTATTATCTCCCCGGATAAGTCTGTCCGCCATTATTATCTCCCCGGATCAGTCTGTCCCCCACTATAATCCCCCCAGATCAGTCTACCCCCCAGTATTATCTCCCCGGATCAGTCTGTCCGCCAGTATTATCTCCCCGGATCAGTCTGTCCCCCAGTATAATCCTTCCCCCTCCCCCCAGGTCAGTCTGTCCCCAGTATAATCCTCCCCCCTCCCCCCAGGTCAGTCTGTCCCCAGTATAATCCTTCCCCCTCCCCCCAGGTCAGTCTGTCCCCAGTATAATCCCCCCAGATCAGTCTGTCCCCCAGTATTATCTCCCCGGATCAGTCTGTCCCCCAGTATAATCCTCCCCCCAGGTCAGTCTGTCCCCAGTATAATCCTTCCCCCTCCCCCCAGGTCAGTCTGTCCCCAGTATAATCCCCCCAGATCAGTCTGTCTCCCAGTATTATCTCACCAGATCAGTCTGTCCCCCAGTATAATCCTTCCCCCTCCCCTCAGATCAGTCTGTTCCCCAGTATAATCCCCCCAGATCAGTCCGTCCCCCAGTATAATCCTTCCCCCTCCCCTCAGATCAGTCTGTTCCCCAGTATAATCCCCCAAGATCAGTCTGTCCCCCAGTATTATCTCCCCAGATCAGTCTGTCCCCCACTACAATCCTTCCCCCTCCCCCCAGATCAGTCTGCCCCCCAGTATAATCCCCTAGATCAGTCTGTCCCTCAGTATTAGCTCCCCAGATCGCCATTGTTATACTGAGGCAGGTTGGCACGGCTGCTCAAACCCGCCGTAGGTGTGTCGGCCACTTTAAGAGCTGTGGGAGGCGCGCGCGTCTGTGATGCCCGAGCCAATGCGCGTGGCTGGCGGACATGATGTCCGCCTGCCACCCGCGATCGCTCCTTAGAGAGCCAGAATGGGGATCTGTCAACGTAAACAGACAGATCCCCATTTTGACAGGGGAGGAGGGAGAGATCTGCTGTTCCTAGTAATCAGGAACAGCGATCTCTCTCCTCTAGTCAGTCCCACCCCCCCACAGTTAGAAACACCACCCAGGGAACACATTTAACCCCATGATCGCCTCCTAGTGTTAACCCCTTTCCCCTGCCAGTGACATTTACACAGTAATCAGTGCATTTTATAGCACTGTGCAAATGTCAATGGTCCCAAAAAAGTGTAAAAAGTGTCTGATCTGTCCGCCACAATGTCGCAGTCCCGCTAAAAATTGCAGATCGCCGCCATTACTAGTAAAAAAAAAAAATTAAGAATAAAAATGCCATAAACATATCCCCTATTTTATAGACGCTATAACTTATATACGCTTATTGCGATTTTCTTTTTACCAAAAATATATAAAAAAAAACATATTGGCCTAAAAGGATGAAGAAATTTTTTTTTTTTTTGGGGGGAATATTTATTATAGTAAAAAGTAAAAAATATAAAAATACCATAAACATATCGTCTATTTTATAGACGCTATAACTTTTGCTCAAACCAATCAATACACGCTTATTGCAATTTTTTTTTTTTTACCAAAAATATGTAGAAAAAAATATTGACCTAAACTGATAAAGAAATTTGTTTTTTTTTTTTTTTTTTGGGGAGATATTTATTATAGCAAAAAGTAAAAAATATTGTTTTTTTTTTTCAAAATTGTCGCTCTTTTTTTGTTTATAGCGTAGAAAATAAAAACTGCAGAGGTGATCAAATACCACCAAAAGAAATCTCTATTTGTGGAGAAAAAAGGACATACATTTTGTTTGTGTACAGCGTCGCACGACTGCGCAATTGTCAGTTAAAGCGACGCAGTGCCGAATCGCAAAAAAAAATGGCCTGGTCAAGAAGGGGGTAAATCCTTCCGGGGGCTGAAGTGGTTAATATAGGTTGCCAAATGCACAGAAATGTTCCAAAAATGATTATACCAGCGTAACTGTATCCAACCGTTACGCTGGTAACGTAGATCAGTGGTCATCAACCCTGTCCTCAGGGCCCACTAACAGGCCAGGTTTTATGTATTACCTTGGGGAGATGTAGACTAGAATACTGCAATCACTGAGTAGCAAATGATATCACCTGTGATGTATTTGAGTTATCTTGCAAACCTGGCCTGTTAGTGGGATAGCCACTGATAACCACTGCCGTAGATGAACACTGAAGCCTGAAGGTGGCAGTGTTCATCTGCCAGCTGAAGGTTTTCATTTTTATCAATGAAGCCTCAAGCTTCACTGAGCTGACACCGTGATCACATATCATTTTGATTGGTTCATTTTGATTGGTTCCCAATCATTAGAGGGGAGCCAAACATTGAGAGACATTTGATAACATATTCCAGCGTGACGGCGAATGTTTTTTTAAAAAAAAACGATGACAGGAAGGGGTTAAAAACTTAACGTTGACCTAAATATATGTGGTTTGTTTTACCAGACCAACATATTGTAACTCTGTAGATTTGTGATTTACATACCTCTTCCATTCTTACTATTTCCTGGTCCAGATTTGCAGCCTCCTGTGTCTCCATTTCCAGCCTGCTCATTGGACAGAATCAGCATCATCACCTCTATCCATTGTGGCAGAGGCAGTGCCGGGACAAGGCCCCCCCCCCCAAAAAAAAAAAAATTGGGCACAAATCTACGTGTTTACCCCCTAAGCATAAATTCCTCCTCCTCCCAGTGCAAATTGACCCCCCTCCTGATGAAATCCCCCCTCCCAGCACAAATCTTTGCCACCTCCATCTCCCAAATCCCCCCCCCCCCAGCACAAATGCCCTTTACCCTATAAAAAAATCACCCCTCTTAGCACAAATCCTCCACTTACTCAAATTTCCCCTCTGAGTACGCATTCTCCCCCCTCCCTAGCTCAAATACCCCCCCCCCCTCCTAACACAAACACCTCTCATTCATCCCTACCAGCACAAATCCCCCCTACCCAAAAACAAAATCCTCCTCGTAGCACAAATCCTCTCCCCCCCTCTACCACATCACCTCTTCTAGCACAAACCCCCCAAATTTTCCTCCTAGCACAAATCCCCCTTAATCACCACTGCTAGAGCAAACCCCCAAATTTCCCCTCCTAGAACAAGTCTTTTCCCCTGATGCCCCCTAAATTCCTCCTCCCAACACAAATCCCCTCCCTCCTCAATCTCCTTGTGGTGCCCCCCCCCTCCCCATCTCACATGATACAACTGTGCCCAGGGCAGCCGCCCCCTCCTGCCCACCCCTTGTCCCGGCCCTGAGCGGAGGCGTGGGATTCACAAGAGAAATTGCAACAGCTATGGCAGAGAAAAGAGTTTTCCTATGTTCATACCAACTGTGTATCTATATGGAGTTCAGATTTAGAGCATATTTCCACTTTCGCAGTCAAATTTGAGAAACCTCCGCTATATGTTTGTTATACGTTACCATTCATACAGCATACCTTAAAGTAATAAAACAATCTTAGCTCTCTAATTGTTTGTTTGGGGCAGGTTTATATATAAGACTCTATAGGCAGTGTAAAATTTTAGAATAACTTGCAACGTGCAACTAGGGGACAGATGTATGTAGGCAGGTGCAGTCTGTAGTCTCCACTGTAGGTGTCGCTCAATCACAGTGATAACGCAGAAGGAAGCTTGTGAAGGACTCAATGATTTCTTCAGTCACTGGAGGCAGCTATCCAATTGGATTCTCATGCCCCATGTGACTTCAGTGGCCATCTTGGGTGACGGCAGAGCCTATTTAAGGCCCTGGCTCACTGCTTTGGCACGCATCGTGTGAGTGTTTTTTTTTTTTAAATAGGTTTAGGTTTTATTGCAGATAAGCAAAAACACAAACAAAATCAATCCAGCGTGTCGTGATATAACAATAAACATTATACAATCAATTGCATCACAGTGATAGCAGTGTTTCGTGCATTTCACCGAATCAGTGCTGTGAAAAACTTCAGTCATACAGTGTTGCAGTCACAGTGAACATATAAGGAGTGAACCAAACAGAACAGCCTTGGGGTTCTAAGAAACCCCTGAGATATTTAATACCAGTGGTTGCATTCAGCCAGCGGGGCATTGTAGAAGTATTCTCATAAGGAGCTCTCTAGGGCTTAGTCCCAGAGTATCAAGCCAGGGAGCCCATAATCTATCAAACTTGGCCAGCCTACCCCTATGCTAGTAAATGTACCGTTCAAGAAGAAGAGTATTCCCCATATGATGCACCAGTGGCGACTGGTGGTTTTTTGTTTGGTAGGGGCAGCAAACAACCAAACCCCCCCCGCGGCAACTCAAACCCCCAGCACTTACCCCATCTAGGCGGCGGGCATCGGCGGGAATCCGAGGAGCAGCAGCAGTGGGGATCAGGCATCCAAGGAGCTGCGGCGGGGACTGGGCGCATCTTCTCCTCGCTTCCACTGTGCGTCTCCTCCTGTCAGAGAAGGTCCCAGAACAGAATTGGTATCAGGCACTCTGGTGTGCGCTGGTTCGCGCCGGTCCGCATCGGCACACGCGGGCGCATGCCCGTTCGCTCCGTTGTCCGGGCGTGCGTGGGTGTGTGCGGGTGCGCACGGTGTTTGGCGCCAACCGCCCTATTTAGACTGCTGGTACACTTTGCTCGGTGCTGTTTGATCTGCAGCTCCCAGTTCCTGTGCTTCCTGTTTACCTGCCTGAAAGTTGATCTCCTTGTTACCCGGCTTGTCTCTTGGATTCCTCTCTGCTATCTGCCTGCATCTGACCCCGGCTTGCCTTTGACTTTGAATCTGCCTGCTCCCTTGTACCACGCTGACTGCCTGCTGCCAACCCTGCCTGTGACCTGGACTCTGAACCTGCCTACTCCCCTGTACTTAGGGTTGCCACATCATCCCTTTAATCCAGGACACACATTAATTACACAGGTTTTGTGGCTGATTAAGTTGGTAATTAAGCTTATTTGGTGCCCTATCTGCATTAAATCAGCCTCAGAACCTGTGTAATTAATATGTGTCCTGGATTAAAGGGATGATGTGGCAACCCTACCTGTACTGTACTGACCGCCTGCTGCCAACTCTGCCTGTGACCGGACCTGCCTACTCTGCTCCTGCTCTGCACCTGCTGACTATGCTCCAGCTTACCAAGGACTCCGCAAGCCACCTGCCAGGCTCTCATACCATTCTGTGCTCCCGTGCCTTCTGTTCATACTACCAAGGGCCGGGAACCAGATACGTAAGGGAGGCCTTCCCCTGCTGTATCAGGTTCGTCAGTCAGGTACGTGAAAGTCTGACAGTATCGGACAACCATGTCCGAGCCGGAGCAGGGGACTTCTCCCATGGAGGAACTGTGCAGACACCTGGCGGGTCTCACACAAGCTGTGAAGAGCCTTCAAGAAGGTTATACTAGGCTGGAGGAACGAGTCCAGGTAATGTCCTCACCTGCTAACCCTCAAGTTGCTTATGTTGCCGAACTCTCATCTGCACCCTCTGTGGTTATGCTACCCCCTGAGCCTAGGGTCCCTACACCCAAAAGATTTGCTGGTGAACGTAGTAAATACCGATCCTTCCGCAACGCCTGCGAACTTTACTTCGCTTTGCAACCATGTACCTTTTCTTTGGAAGCGACTAAGGTGGGCTTTGTGATTTTTCTTCTGTCTGGTGAACCGCAGACCTGGGCCCACCGTCTTCTGGAGCAAAAGTCAGCATTCCTAGATAGCCTGAATGCCTTCTTTGCCACTATGTCTCAGCTATATTAGGACCCCTAGGTAAAAGCCACCGCTGAATCTGCCTTGCACGCCCTACAACAAGGGCATAGACCCGCAGAAGATTATGTCCTGGAATTCAGGCGTTGGAGTTTGGATACAAATTGGAATGACGCTACCAATTTTGTATGGGCTTATCTGACTCACTTAAAGATGAGCTGGTATGGGTTGGAATACCCCAAACGTTGGATGACCTTATTAGACATGTGCACACTGAAATATTTCGTTTCGGAATTTCGTTTTCGTCCTAAAAATAAATTTATTTAGTTACTCCCGAAATTCGTTTTTATTTATTTAGTTTTTCGTAAAAAATTGCATTCGTCCGAAAATCCAAATTAAGGTCGAATCTGTCATTGAAGACTTATGGTGTCTATCGAATGTTCAAAGAAGATTCGACGGAGCAGCTAAACTGTACGACGCCGTATAGTTTACCTGCTCCGTCGAATCTTCTTAGAACTTTCAACAGACACCATAAGCCAAAGTACGTGTGTTCTTAGTTCTAGCTATTTTACTGCTCCTCCTCTTTGGTTACAATCAGCCAATAACATTCATCATCATCATTATTTTTATTTATCTTTTCTCCCCTACGTCGAATCTTTTCTCCCCTACGTCAAATCTTTTCTCCCCTACGTCGAATCTTTTCTCTCTATGTTGAATCTTTTCTCTCTATGTAGAATAGCCTTGGACTAATAGAGTTAAGGTTAGGCACATTCGACCACAGGTTTGATGGACACAGATTATTATTGTCATCATCATGTCGAATCTCCTATCTATATCGAACTATTGTAGCAATGAAAACGAAAATTAAGCATTTGTTTATGTCGGATCTTTCGTTTTTCGGATTCTGCACTTTCGTTATCGTTTGTTAAAACGATAACGAAAATACCTGAAATTCGGACGAAAATGCATTCGGACGAAAACGAATGCACATGTCTAGACCTTATCAACCTGTCCGTTCAAATAGATCGTGCTAGACCCAGGTAGACGGAATAGACCCAGGTAGGACGGAATTGGTTGGAGGATCTCTCGGAGCGGCCCCCCTTAGGCGCCGCTCCGAGAGATCCTCCAACCAATTCCGTCCTACCTGGGTCCTCCCCAAGGTCCCTAGTGCTACCAGCTCTGTCGGCCAAAGTCCTCATGCTCCACCTACCTCGGTCCTTGATACCTCTGAACCGATGCAGCTCGGTCTTCTCCGCCCGTCCCTCACTCCAGAAGAGTGACAGCACCGACGTGTCAACAATCTGTGTATGTATTGCCGGGAATCGGGTCACTACGTGAGATCTTGCCCTAACAAGACACGTAAGTCCCTTTCAACCTCTCCTAAGTATGCACCTGCCTTGCCTAATCCTGCTAACCACCTTGCTCTCTCCATTATTCTACAGCTTCCAGGACAGGATCTTCCAGTCTCAGTCATAATTGACTCCGGAGCATGCAGCTGCTTCATTGACCTAACTTTTGCTGCTTACCACCGCATCCCTCTCCAATCAAAGTCACAGGGACTTGCTGCCCATCTTGCTGATGGTTCCACCCTTAGCTCTGGTCCTGTCACCCAGGAGACTATCCTTCTGCTGGCCTTCATGAGCACTCATGATTGGGAATTTCTTCGTTTGGACACCATCTCTTCATCACTTTTTCCTATTATTCTGGGAATGCCTTGGTTACAGGCCCATAATCCTAGCATTGACTGGGTCTTTGGGGAAATCAAATTCCTCTCCAGTTACTGCCAACAGCACTGTCTTCGCAGTACCCCTGTAAAGTCCACTCAACTCCTGTGTCTGGACATTGACTCTGAATCGCAGCAGGCGATTCCTGCTCCATATCGGGACTTTCTTGATGTCTTTAGTAAAAAGGGGGCAGAGACCCTTCCTCCTCATAGACCTTATTATTGCCCGATAGAACTTCTGCCTGGATCTGAAGTTCCCTTTGGAAGAATTTTTCCACTAACAGAGCAGGAGCTGGATACCCTCAAGGTCTATATTGATGAGAATCTAAAGAGAGGTTTTATCTGTCCATCCACTTCACCGGCTGGGGCCGGCATCTTCTTCGTCGAGAAGAAGGATCACTCTCTACGGCCTTGTATCGACTACAGGGAACTAAATAAAGTAACCATCAAGAATCGTTACCCTTTACCTCTCGTGCCTGAACTTTTCCAAAGACTGGGTTCTGCAATAATCATTACCAAACTAGATCTCCGTGGTGCCTACAACTTTCTCAGCCGCAAGGTGCCAAAGCCCTCCTCTATCCAGTAGCCTTTTTCTCACGGAAGCTCTCCACTGCGGAGAAAAATTACGATGTGGGAGAGCGGGAGCTTTTGGTCATTAAGGCCGCACTAGAAGAGTGGCGCTACCTATTGGAAGGTGCTGCACATCCCATTCTGGTCTACACCGACCACCAAAACCTTGAGTACCTGAGAACAGCCAAGAGATTGAGACCACGGCAGGCAAGGTGGGCCCTGTTCTTCTCTAGATTCCAGTTCCACATTACATACAGACCTGGCTCTAAAAATATCAAACCGGACACATTATCCCGCATGTTCCATGATTCCGGGGAATCCTTGCCTCCAGACACCATCCTCCCTGCTGGAAATTTTCTGCTACTTCAAGGGGACCTCATAACCCAAATAAGACAAGCCTCCAGGAGTTGGTCCAAATCTGCGGAGGTCAATGTAAGCATGCAAGATGGCTTGTTCCGGCACAAGGACAAAATCATGGTTCCAGAGAATCTGAGGGTGGCAGTACTGGAACTCTGCCACGACCATATGTTGACCGGGCATTTTGGTGTTCTGAAAATGGCAGAGCTGGTACAACGTACATTTTGGTGGCCTCAGCTGGCAAACGATTGCAAGAGCTATGTGGAATCATGCACCACCTGTGCTTGAAACAAGAATAGCCCAACGAAGGCCTGGGGCCTACTAAGACCCTTACCTGTTCCAGAAAGGCCCTGGAAAATGATTTTGATGGATTTCATCGTAGAGCTCCCTCTGGCAGAGGGTTTCTCCACCATCTTCGTCATTGTGGATAGGTTGTCTAAAATGGCTCACTTTCTACCCATGAAAGGCACACCTTCAGCTTTGGAAACAGCAAAAATTTTCATCAAGGAAATAGTGAGACTGCATGGAGTTCCATCAAGTATAGTATCTGATCGAGGTGTTCAGTTCACTTCCAGGTTCTGGAAGGCTCTCTGTGGTTCGCGTGAAATTGAATTAGCGTTCTCATCTGCCTATCATCCCCAGACAAATGGGCAGACGGAGAGAACTAATCAGACTCTAGAACAATATCTCCGCTGCTTTTCTGCCTTCTCACAGGACGATTGGGTCTCTCTACTGCCTATTGCTGAGTTTGCCTACAACAACTCTGTGCACTCTGCCATTAAACAAACGTCATTCTTTGCCAACTATGGCTTTCATCCGTCCTTCCTGACCTGTTCCTTACCCGAGTGTGCAATTCCCGCAGTCTCCGAAACAATGGACTTCTTCCTCACCAACAATAAGTTACTACAAGAAACCATGGCTAAAACCCAGGAATAAAATAAAAGGATGTTTGACAGGAAGAAGCGAGGAGAAATCATTCTAGAACCTGGCAGTCAGGTTTGGCTGTCTACCGTTAACTTAAAAATGGCCTGCCCCTCAAGGAAGTTGGGTCCCAAATTCATGGGTCCTTTTTCAATCAGGAGGAAAATCAATGATGTGACCTATGAGCTTGACTTACCCAATACACTGAAAGTCCATCCAGTCTTTCACGTGTCTTTGCTGAAACCTGTCACTCCCAATTCCTTTTCGGGTCGTAATACCGGCCCACCTGAGCCTGTAATCGCTAACAATGAGGAAGAATTTGAGGTGGAAGCAATCCTGGACTGCAGGAAGAGACACAACCAAGTCCAATACTTAATCAAGTGGAGGGGGTATGGACCAGAAGATAATTCCTGGGAACCGGAAAGCAACCTGCATGCTGAAGAACTTTTAAGGGATTTTTAGAGTACCCACGTTGATAGATTGGCCCAGATGGGCATCTGGAGGCTGCCCTTATGGAGGGGCCACTGTCAGAGAAGGTCCCAGAATAGAATTGGTATCAGGCACTCTGGTGTGCGCCGGTTCGCGCAGATGCGTGCCCGTTCACGCCGTTGTGCGTGCGCACACGTTGTTTGGCGCCAACTGCCCTATTTAGACTGCTGGTACACTTTGCTCGGTGCTGTCAGATCTGCAGCTCCCAGTTCCTGTGCTTCCTGTTTACCTGCCTGAAAGTTGATCTCCTTGTTACCCGGCTTGTCTCTTGGATTCCTCTCTGCTATCTGCCTGCATCTGACCCCGGCTTGCCTTTGACCTTGAATCTGCCTGCTCCCTTGTACCACGCTGACCGCCTGCCGCCAACCCTGCCTGTGACCTGGACTCTGAACCTGCCTGCTCCCCTGTACTGTACTGACCGCCTGCTGCCAACTCTGCCTGTGACCGGACCTGCCTACTCTGCTCCTGCTCTGCTCCTGCTGACTACGCTCCAGCTTACCAAGGACCTCCAGTCCACTCGCACCAGGATCCTGGGCCTTACCTCCGCAAGTCACCCGCCAGGCTCTCATACCATTCTGTGCTCCCCTGCCTTCTGTTCATACTACCAGGGGACTGGTACCAGATACGTAAGGGAGGCCTTCCCCTGCTGTATCGGGTTCGTTAGTCAGGTACGTGAAAGTCTGACATCTCCCCTCATCCTAGGCATCCAATAGGATCACCTGTCCTTTCAACCAATCGGGTGATGGGGATCAGACCAGCTTCCCGATTGGCCGTGAGGAGGATCAGTGTTGCAACAGCGAGTATTCATTCGCTGTTGCAACACACCTAGGTGGGCTCCAGACGCATCCTCTGGATCACAAGCCCACCCTATTTTGAAGCCTATTAGAGCATCTGGCTTTAATCAGGTGCTTAAAAAAAATCCTGGCCGCTGTAATTTATGCGCCTGGTATGTTGAGAAGGGGCATGACGCATGACTAGGGCAGCTGCAGTGGCCATGAATAAATTCATGCTATGCTATGCATAAATCTACCCATGACCATATAGGGGGTGGCGAGGAGAGAGGGGGTGGTGCCTGGGCGCCCCTAATGGACGGGCCGCCCCTGTGATGCACCCAGGTTTTAACAGATGGTGGAATGGCTGATTTCCACCTCATAAGAATAACTTTCCTAGCCTGGAATAGAGCCCGGAAGAAGGTTATTCTCGTCTGGAATCACCTCCTCCAAAACACCTTTTAGGCAACAAATTGGATCTAGAGGAACAGCTGTTTGGAAGACACGATTGAGCATGGCGAGAACTCCACTATGATACCTATGACGCTTTGGGCAATGCCAGAGGAGATGAATGAGATTCCCAGGCACCTGTCTACATTTACCACACAATGGGTCAGGGAGCCTACCCATTCTGTGTAGTATTTTGGAAGTATAGTGTACTCTAAGCATAATATACAGTTGGGATACCTTTTGCGATATATTCAGAGAGCATGTAGTGACAGACTGAAAAGCTTCCTCCCACTGGTCACCCGACCGGGAACCTAGGTCCTCCTCCCACTGAGACATTACCCTTATGGGGTGAGCCTTAAGAAACTCTGTTAAAAGCATATGGTAACATTGTAAGATAAAACCTTTGGTCTCAGTGGCAGTATGGAGCAGATGAAAAATGGGGGTGGGAGATTGTACCCATTCTACAGCTTCCCCCTGGGCCCTAACTGCATGCTGCAATTGTAGGTAATAAAATAACGTATTGGAGGGCAAGGCAAACCTGCGTTGCAGATTTGGAAAAGATAATAGTCTCCAATCTTGGAAAATGTGCGACAAGTGGGTTACTCCCCAAGTACGCCATCTAGGTCCCTGCTGGAGTTTGGCCAGTTCGTCATAGGTTTGGTTGCACCAGATCGGGCTATAGATATATATAGTAAACACCGTCACATGTTGTAGTTGCTTAGACTTATTCCACACTTTTTGAAGGAGCGCATATGTGGGCATTTGCTTATTCGGTTTTTGGAACAGTTGAGCCTCCAAAGCCTCCGGAATGTATTCTGCTTTAGCACCAATGAGCATGAGATGGGCAGAGGATCCATATTGTGCGAGTACCTTCTGTAGGGACAGGTTCCCTGTCTGTCAGGAACAGTGCATAGCAGCAGGGAGAGGTTTCAGAGGAGTTAGAAAAATGCAGGGACAACGCTATCTAAGACTGCATTACAATACAACGTACTACCAAGCCTTGAGGTCTTTCACCCTTTTTTATGACAATGTGCACATCTATATAACTTTACTGAGTTGCGCTTGTTAAATGAAAATAAAATTGGAAATAAAAAGTTCACACGTGACATGTACCTGGTAAAAATAACCACTATCTATCACCTTGAGTTGTGATTCTGTGCAGCGACATCACCACCAAAGGCTGAAAGGATCGCTTAGCAACTCACATGGACCTCTCACTACAAGAGGTCCAAAGCGCTGGTGGCTCCATACCCCGCCAGGGCCTTTTAGAACTTCAGAGGATCTTCCAACATTGACATACCAATCTTCTTGCTGCAGTGGAACTGCTGGACCCGTGGTTCTGCTCATATGTGCTGCTGGCTTCTGTGTTCACCTAAGATTGGTATGTCAATGCTGGTAAGCGAGCCTTTCAACCTTTGGTGGTGGTGTTGCTGCACAGAATCACAACTCACGGTGGTGGATGGTGGTGATACTCACCAGGAACATCAGTACGTGTCACGTGTGGACTTTTTATTTCCAATTTTATTTTCATTTAACCAGCGCAACTTAGTAAAGTTACACAAAATTGGGACTGTGCTGATATCTCACAGATGAGTTGCACTTGTTTTTCATATTGTTTCATGTTATACATTTAGTGTTTTTTTTTTCACCTTTATTAAATGTGCATATCTAGTTTAAGGCTGGGTTCACACCATTGCAAATGGGATGTGGGTTCCCTGCATCTAATTCACAATAGCCTTCTCTTTAACACTACATAGACATGGAAAGCTAAGTAGGATTTTTAAGAAAGTAAAAATCACATAAAAAGGTAAGCAGCAATTTTTAAATATTTTTTTTTAAAGATATTCTATGTGAAAGGGGAACATGTAACAGATATAAAGTAGGTGTTATCCCAGTTTGGCTGCAAAATGTAAAGTCACTGAAATCATGAACAAGGACCATGAATACATTTCATCTAGATTAAGTCCCTGGAACCCGCCTCATGCCAGCCTTTTCCTGAAATGTCCCCGAGGTCGCTGCCACTAATGATGCAGAAAATCTGTAATATGGAAACCTTTTCTGTGAAATATGGAGCTCAGGGATTATCTCAGACAAGACTTGGACAGGAGATCGATCTGAAAACATTAGAATTGTAAAGTCTGGCAGCTAATTGAAGCAGTCTAATGGAGCTGATTGTAGCTATCAGCTGCCTTGTGTTGCTCGGGGCCTGTCTGCCTAAGATCCTCCAGAATTGAACTTGTCCTATAAAGTTTGTCCTGTATGACCTTGTTTTATGATCCCTTCTAATATATAAGGGGACACGACATTAATTGCTGTCCTGTCACCAATTTGAGCTCCATGACAAGTCTTATTATTGGCAGACAAGAAACTGGCCAAGACCTCTAGAGGCAATAAGCTGTCCTCTGCATGAATCTACAGAGCGTAATTGGTGAGTACAAACTATTGATTTCTTAGTATTTTTCTGAGATAAAATAAATTACCGTACATCATTTACAATAAATTACATAATAAGTGTATTTTTTCAAACAGTTTGAGTAGACTGAGTTTTAATTATCTGCAGTTGAACATTACCTACAGAGAGACCCCGAGCACATTAGCTACTACTTAACATGAAATCAAATTTTCATACCTCCTTGTTTTCTGTTAAGAGCCATTGTGCAGGGTGTCCCAATAGGACTGTGCAGTGCAATAGGCAGAATATTTAGACCCAATACACTAAATAACCAGCACTCAGTAATAGAACCGGTCTGACTCCTGCCCCCCCCCCCCCCCCCTTATCCTTTTGTGGATTGCCTGTTACTCAGCTCTGCTGGAGCAGAGCATTGGAGTGGGAGGGCAAGAGGCAGCATTTTCCCTAGGAGATGTAGTGCTTACACCCGCAGGAGCTACTGGATATGGGTGATCCTCTGTTCCGCCACAACTTTTAAAACTGCTCGGTTCCCACCAACACATCTGGTCATGACGTCATATGGCCGCGTCCTGTGATCGCACCCACTGCGCGCCCGCAGCAGGGCATGGGCGGCGCACTCTGTGATCACACAGCCAGGAGGACACTGCTGATCACAGATTGAGGAAAAGGGCCAATCAGCGGCTCTTTACTACATGATCAGCTGTGTCCAATCACAGCTGATAACGGATGTAAGCAGAAGCCGGTTATCGCCACTCCTTTCCTCAGGCTAACAACATGGGGAGAGGAGAAGAGAGCTGATAACTGACTTCTCTAAAAGGGACATGTACAGTTCAGACCCAACAGTGCCCACCAGTGCTGCCAATGTGTACCCACCAGTGCTGTCAATCTGTGCCCACCAGTGCTGCCAATAAGTGCCCATCAGTGCTGCCGATCAGTGCCCATGAGTGCCTCCTTATCAGTGTCACCTATCAGTGCCACCTACCAGGGCCCATCAGTGCCGCCTATCAGTGTCCATCAGTGCCTCCTATCAGTGCCCACCAGTGCCAAGTGCAGCTTTGTCAATAAGTGCCCATTGGTGCTGCCAATCAGTGCCCGTGAGTGCCTCCTCATCAGATCAGTGTCACCTATCAGTGCCACCTACCAGTGCCGCCTATCAGTGCCCATCAGTGCCTCCTCATTAGTGCCCATCAGTGCAGCCTATCAGTGCCCATCAATGCCCACCAATGCCGCCTTATCAGTACCCATCAGTGCAGCCTATCAGTACCCATCTGAGCAGCCTCATCAGCGCACATCGGTGAAGGAGAAAAATTACCTGTTTGCAAAATTTTATAACAAACTATGAAAAAGTTTTTTCTTTTTTTTTCCATCTCTTCAGTCTTTATTTGTTTATACCACTAAAAGAAAGCTCTATGTTAGGGTTATGCAGTAATCTTTCTGTCAGCTTACCTCTCCTCCATGTGTTCACCTTAGAGGACAGCCACCCTCACCTGACTGCTTATATAATCTTCCCTCAGCATAGCTCCACCTCAGCCTCTAATTAGGAACACTATATTAACCTGTGCATTGCAAGCCAACCTTGCTGATCAACCATTGTGTGTTTAGCTTTCGTGTGCTACTTGCTGTGTCTCCTATGTCTGATTCCAGCCTGCTACCTCCTACCTCTTCTCCTGTAGTCTACCGTGAGTGTGAGCTGTGAGACCCTGGGGGCCGCAACTTGGAGCCAGACTGCAGCGCAGTCCATCCTCACCACTAGAGGCTCTGGTGAACACCTGCTGGCTCTTAGACTCCGTGCCCTGGGGAATCTATGCTCTAGCTCCCAGAGGAATCTTTGTTGATGCTCCAGTAGACCTGCTTCCTGAACCTCTCAGAGTTCAATCTACAGCAGTCAGTCCTAGGGTGTGCATCTGTCACCTGGACTCAGGTAACCTGACAGTTTGATCAGCCATGGACCCGGCTGATGTGCCACTACCCGCAGATGATCCATTGCAGGGCCTAGTTCACAGACTTGAGATCCAGGAATCTAATCAGACCCAGGTGATGCGATTCCTTCAGGATTTGGCCTCCCGTTTTGAACAGGTTCAGGCCTCCTTAGGACCCCCCGTTCAACAACCTCAACCGCTATCTGCTGCTGCACCTATTCCGGTCATAGCCACATCCACAAATTCTTTGCATTTACCTCTTCCGTCCCGTTACTCTGGGGACCCCAAGGCCTGCAGGGGGTTCCTTAGCCAGTGCACAATTCATTTTGAGCTTCAGCCCCAAAACTTCCTGTCTGATTGGGCAAAGGTAGCCTATATTGTATCCCTCCTGTCCGGCAATGCGTTAGCCTGGGCTGCTCCTCTGTGGGAACTGAATGATCCAGTGGTATCTAGCCTGTCTGACTTCCTGAAACTTTTTCAGAATATCTTCGAGGAACTGGGTCGTGTCTCCTCAGCGGCCAGCGCCCTTTTTTGTCTCCGTCAAGAGTCCGCTTCGGTGGGACAGTACGCTCTTCATTTTCGTATTTCTGCTGTTGAACTGAGCTGGAATAATGAGGCCTTAGTTGCAACCTTTTTACATGGACTCTCTGATAGAGTGAAGGATGAATTAGTGCTATTCCTGCTGATCAGGATGGTGTCATCACCTTGTGTAACCAGATCAATATTTGCTTAAATGCCAGCACTGCCAGTTCTTTAGGCAGCCTGAGTTCCCTCTCCCCTCTCTTCCTCCCAAGGAGCACCTCCTGCCTGCTGAGGAACCTATGCAGCTGGGCCAGACCAAGTTATCTCCCGAAGAATGTCTTAGGCGCAGAACTCTGGGCCTGTGCCCTTATTGTGGGGTCAAAGGTCATTTTCATGCCACTTGCTCTCTTCGTCCGGAAAAATGCTCGGGGCTAATACATCTGAAAAGTGAAGTACTGGACCCTAAAATATCACCTTCACCTTCTCGTCTTCTCCTTTCTGTGTACCTTCATGTCGGCGCTTCGATGCAATTGAGGTAGTCGCTACACCTCGCAATGCACCAGTTATGCCAGCCCAGCCCATGCCCAGTGAGCTTCCTGCTTTTTCCTATTCAGGACCTTCTGTAACCTGGCCTCAACCTACTACTACATCCATTCAAACTTGTCTAAGAGGTTCAATCCATCCTTTGCATAGACTGCCTCATTCGGCCAGGTGGGGTTTTCAACCTTCCTTTCTGGACTCTCTGCATTCTGCTTGTGTTTCATCTTTCCAGCTTGACTCTTGTGACACGTCACCTTCTAACCAACCTGGTCTCAGGGATCCACTGACTTCTGCCCAGTCTAATGATCTTCTCATGCCCTTACCCATTCCTAAGAAGCCTTTAATCCTCAATAAGTCCTCTCGTCCTCTCCCTACCTCGGTTTCGGTCTCTGAGGATAATTTAAAGTACGAGGTTAGTCAAGTTCTGGATTCCGGAATGCGCCGTAGAGGCATTCTTCAGTACCTCATACATTGGAAAGGGTTTCGTCCACTGCATCTGAGATCTTTGCACCTCGTCTGTTGAGGAGGTTTCATCTGGAGTTTCCCTTTAAGCCTGGGCCCAGGCCTGGGAGGGGGAGGCCTCGTAAGAGGGGGGGTACTGTCATGGTTATGCAGTAATCTTTCTGTCAGCTTACCTCTCCTCCATGTGTTCACCTTAGAGGCCAGCCACCCTCACCTGACTGCTTATATAATCTTCCCTCAGCATAGCTCCACCTCAGCCTCTAATTAGGAACACTATATTAACCTGTGCATTGCAAGCCAACCTTGCTGATCAACCACTGTGTGTTTAGCTTTCGTGTGCTACTTGCTGTGTTTCCTACGTTTGACTCCAGTTACCGATCTTGGCCTGTTCTTGACTATCCCTGTCTGCTTGTGACCCTGACGTTTGGCGTGTTCTATGTTTATCCTTGTCTGCTAGTCGCCCCGACCTTGGCTTATCCCTTTACTATCCTTGTTGTTCCAGCCTGCTGCTTCCCTGGGGGCCGCGACCTGGAGCCAGACTGCAGCGCAGTCCATCCTCACCACTAGAGGCTCTGGTGAACACCTGCTGCCTCTTAGACTCCGCGTCCTGGGGTATCTATGCTATAGCTCCCAGTGGCATCTGTGTTGATGCTCCAGTAGACCTGCTTCCTGATCCTCTCAGAGTTCAATCCACAGCAGTCAGTCCTAGGGTCCACTATCTTAGCGGTGCACTCCTGACTCCTACTGGGTGCATCTGTCACCTGTACTCAGGTGACCTGACACTCTATTTGTGTGAAAAAAATGATAAAAATTTTGTTTGGGTACAGCGTTTCATGACCGTGCAATTGTCATTCAAAATGCGACAGCGCTGAAAGCTGAAAATTGGCCTTGGTAGGAAGGGGGTAAATGTGCCCAGTAGGTAAGTGGTTAAAGATGCTGAACTAAACAGGGTGAACACTGGCCCATAGTATGGCAATTACTTTATTGCAGTAATGTTAAACCAACTTTGACCAATACAGGCAGGATCAAAAGTATCAGCATTAGCTAGCCCAAATAAATAAAGGTCCTCGTGTGCATATATTGCATAGTTCCCTATTAGTGAGTGGGTGCATGCATTCCTGTCAAAGGGGTACACCTGGAGGTAACTACAAGTACCTGGCGCCCAATTGTCAGTATTAGCCGGCTACCATTGGGGCTCATCTGTAAGGTGGCGCAGTCCGTTTTCCCTTTAAGAGTGTGTAATGGATGGCTGATAGGCTGCTAAACAATGAGCATTCTCTATTGTATTACCTATGTCAGTGTAGCGATAAGCTCAGATGATTCAGCTCACCCCTCCTGGCATGCAACAGGACCCATATGCTTGGTGGTCTGCTGTCCCAGTAGTCTCTGATCTTCCTGATCAGGTTCTCACAAGGCTCAGTCTCTCACCGACGTAAGCAACAGATCTCTCCATTTTTTTCAGGCTAAGAACATTTTCAGCAATAACTGAAAATATCTGTTCATCCTGCCAGAAAGCCAGTGTCCTTGTAAGTTTCTGAGCACTGAACTGAAATCTCTCAAGCAATATAATCAGATTTTCTAGCTGTCATCTGCAACCTACACACCCCCTCTTCCCTATGTAAGAAGATGAGGAAAAGAGGGAGGTGTTTGTAGACCAAAGTTTAGAATGACAACTATGCTCCTTCATAGATACAGTACAGTAAGCGTTGTAACCCTAGAACAGAAAATGTGTTACTGGCAGGATCACCCGTTCAAGCGGTAGTTAAAAAAATTAAAAAATAAGCACTGGGCTGTTTAACCTCTTCCCACCCGTGCCTGAAAGTGATATTTTTCAAACTTGTTGTTTACAAGTTGAAAATATTTTTTTTTGACATGTTTTTCATGTGGTGCGACTTTATCTCGACTTCTGTGCAACAAACAAGGTGACTGCAAGGTGTTGCACAGAAGTCTAGATAAAGTCGCACCACTAGAAAAACAGCACAAGTCACTTTATTGTTTGTTGCACAGAAGTCGAGATAAAGTCGCATCACTTGAAAATAATCACCGGATTTTTAATATTAAGAGACTTTCTTTTATATGACCTCACTGATGGACTGAGTGTTTATTTCATTTATTTATTTTTATACAAATATTTATGTTTTTTATTGGCTGTGTTTGCAATATAGTTTTTTGCTACACATTTCTTTTTCCATTTATCGATTGTATTTCACTTTTATTATTTATTTATTTTATACACACACACACCTTCTTTTTTGATTTATTTGGTATCAGTCACTTTGCTATGTATATACATTTTTTATATAGCAATTAGGACATATTACCAGTCATCAATTTTATGGTGGTTACTTATATATATTATATATTTTTTTAGGTGTGAATCAGGTTTGCATTTCCTTTTGCTTTGCATTAGCTCCTGTGTATGATTCATTACATTTTACAGGAACTTACCTTCACATATTTTTGCTTTGTATTAGCTCTTGTTGATGATTCATTACATTATACAGGGATCTATCTTCACATGTATATTTCTCACTGCCCCACAGGTGTGCGCAGCCTATTGCATTAGGGTGTGCAACCTTAAGCTCAAACACACATGCATGTGTATGTATCTACATATATATGACCCCAGCACACTGATCTCCCTGCTGGCACAGTGAAAGAGAAAAGGATAAACACTTCTCTTATGGCAGAGCCGGTAAGAGGGAGATCTTTCCCATGATCCTGTTGCTACACAGAACGATAACACTAATGCACATGGGGGGATTAGGGTGTGCCTGGGCACACCCGGCACACCCTGTGCGAACGCCTATGCACTGCCCCATATAGATCTCCCACTGTTATACATCAATCTACTATTTGTCTTGATTAGGCGACACTTATGCATACTTCCACAATTTTCTAGCACCTTGCTTTGTACCAGTAATAAAAATTTTTAATAGATGGGACAAATCTGAACTTTGCATCTACAGTAAAAAGTCAAATAATTTTTTTTTTTTTACATTTAGCTAATTATTTTCTTTAAACACTTTAAGACTTGGCCTATTTTTCAAACTTGTTGTTTACAAGTTGAAAATATTTTTTTTTTTGCTAGAAAATTACTTAGAACCCCCAAACATTATTTTTTTTTTCTAACACCCTAGAGAATAAAATGGCGGTCGTTGCAATACTTTCTGTCACACAGTATTTGCGCAGTGGTCTTACAAGCGCACTTTTTTTGGAGAAATTCACTTTTTTGAATTAAAAAATAAGACAACAGTAAAGTTAGCCCAATTTTTTTTTATACTGTGAAAGATGATGTTACACCGAGTACATTGATACCCAACATGTCACGCTTCAAAATTGCACCCGCTCGTGGAATGGCGACAATTTACCCTTAAAAATCTCCATAGGTGACGTTTAAAAAATCCTACAGGTTGCATGTTTTGAGTTACAAAGGAGGTCTAGTGCTACAATTATTGCTCTCGCTCTAACGATCGTGGTAATACCTCACATGTGTGGTCTGAACACCATTTTCATATGCGGGTGCTTCTGCACGGGAGCTCGGCGGGATGGAGCACGTTAAAAAATTTTTTTTTCCTTATTTATTTTACCTTTTCTTTTTACACTGTTCTTTTTTTTTTAAAAAATGTGCCGCTTTTATTCCTATTACAAGGAATGTAAACATCCCTTCTAAAAGAAAAACACCATGACAGGTCCTCTTGTCCTCTTAAATATGAGATCTGGGGTCAAAAATACCTCAGATCTCATATTTACACTTAAATGCAAAAAAAAAAAAAAAAAGTTGTTTAAAAAAAAAAAAAAAAAGTCTCTTTAACCGGGCATTTTCACGCCCTTCCTTCCCAGACCAATTTTTAGTTTTCAGCGATGTCGTACTTTAAATCACAATTGCGTGGTCGTGCGACCCTGTACCAAAACAAAATTGACGTCCTTTTTTCCTCACAAATAGAGCTTTCTTTTGGTGGTATTTGATCACCTCTGCGGTTTTTATTTTTTGCGCTATAAACAAAAGAAGAGCGACAATTTTGAAAAAAACACAATATTTTTTACTTTTTGCTATAATAAATTTCCCAATTTTTTTTTAACAAAACAAATTTTTTCCTCAGTTTAGGCCGATATGTATTCTTCTACATATTTTTGGTTAAAAAAAATCGCAATAAGCATATATTGATTGGTTTGCGCAAAAGTTATAGTGTCTACAAAATACGGGATAGATTTATGGCATTTTTTAAAACATTTTTATTTATTTATTTTTTTTACTAGTAATAGCAGCGATCTGCAATTATTTTTTCGTAACTGCGACATTATGGTGGACACATCGGACACTTTTGACACATTTTTGGGACCATTCACATTTATACAGCGATCAATGCTATAAAATTGCATTGATTACTGTATAAATGTGACAAGCAGGGAAGGGGTTAACCACTAGGGGGAGACAAGGGGTTAAATGTGTTTCCTAGGGGAATGATTCTAAATGTAGGGGGAGGGGACGCACAAGGGGAGGAGACCGATCAGTGTTCCTCTGTACTGGGAACACAGATCGGTCTCCTCTCACCTGACAGGACGTGGATCTGTGTGTTTACACACACAGATCCACCGTCCTGCTCGGTTAACGGGCAATCGCGGGTGCCCGGCGGACATCGAGGCCGCCGGGCACACGCACCGGGTCACGAGCAATGCGGCGCGCGCGCGCGCGCCCCCTAGATGGCCAGGAAGCTCAGGACGTCATATGACGGCCTCCCAGGATAGGAGATCCCATCTGCGGCTGTCATTTGACTATACGCGGGTACTGAAGTGGTTAAGAGCTATGGGCGGAAGCGACATTTTGACGTCGCTTCCGCCCTGCAACGATATGAAGATGGGTGGGGGCCATCTTCCCCTCACTCAGCTCCATACCGAACACCAGACATCCCAACCTGCCAAAACCCATTTCAGGAAGGTGGCGCTGCGCAGCGTTTCGCGCTACCCCCCCACTACCACCACCATCAGGAGTTGATCAGAGACTGCAGACACAGTACAGGAGATGATCAGAGACTGCAGACATAGTACAGGAGATGATCAGAGACTGCAGACATACTACAGGAGATGATCAGAGACTGCAGACACACTACAGGAGATGGTCAGAGACTGCAGACATAGTACAGGAGATGATCAGAGACTGCAGACATAGTACAGGAGATGATAAGAGACTGCAGACATACTACAGGAGATGGTCAGAGACTGCAGACATAGTACAGGAGATGATCAGAGACTGCAGACATAGTACAGGAGATGATCAGAGACTGCAGACATACTACAGGAGATGGTCAGAGACTGCAGACATAGTACAGGAGATGGTCAGAGACTGCAGACATAGTACAGGAGATTATCAGAGACTGCAGACATAGTACAGGAGATGATCAGAGACTGCAGACATTGTACAGGAGATGATCAGAGACTGCAGACATAGTACAGGAGATGATCAGGGACTGCAGACATAGTACAGGAGATGATCAGGGACTGCAGACATAGTACAGGAGATGATCAGAGACTGCAGACATAGTACAGGAGATGATCAGAGACTGCAGACATAGTACAGGAGATGATCAGAGACTGCAGACATACTACAGGAGATGATCAGAGACTACAGACATAGTACAGGAGATGATCAGAGACTGCAGACATAGTACAGGAGATGATCAGGGACTGCAGACATAGTACAGGAGATGATCAGGGACTGCAGACATAGTACAGAAGATGATCAGAAACTACAGACATAGTACAGGAGATGATCAGAGACTGCAGACATAGTACAGGAGATGATCAGGGACTGCAGACATAGTACAGGAGATGATCAGAGACTACAGACATAGTACAGGAGATGATCAGAGACTGCAGACATTGTACAGGAGATGATCAGGGACTGCAGACATAGTACAGGAGATGATCAGAGACTACAGACATTGTACAGGAGATGATCAGGGACTGC
Organism: Lithobates clamitans; assembly: GCA_037952925.1. Classification (NCBI taxonomy): domain Eukaryota; kingdom Metazoa; phylum Chordata; class Amphibia; order Anura; family Ranidae; genus Lithobates; species Lithobates clamitans. Next base: position 949,160 of record JBBGZY010000692.1, on the reverse strand, counting down.
AGACATAGTACAGGAGATGATCAGAGACTACAGACATAGTACAGGAGATGATCAGAGACTACAGACATAGTACAGGAGATGATCAGAGACTGCAGACATAGTACAGGAGATGATCAGGGACTGCAGACATAGTACAGGAGATGATCAGAGACTACAGACATAGTACAGGAGATGATCAGAGACTGCAGACATAGTACAGGAGATGATCAGGGACTGCAGACATAGTACAGGAGATGATCAGAGACTGCAGACATAGTACAGGAGATGATCAGAGACTACAGACATAGTACAGGAGATGATCAGAGACTGCAGACATAGTACAGGAGATGATCAGGGACTGCAGACATAGTACAGGAGATGATCAGAGACTGCAGACATAGTACAGGAGATGATCAGAGACTACAGACATAGTACAGGAGATGATCAGAGACTACAGACATAGTACAGGAGATGATCAGAGACTGCAGACATAGTACAGGAGATGATCAGAGACTGCAGACATATTACAGGAGATGATCAGAGACTACAGGGGTCATAGTACCTGTGTAGTGTGAGTACATGAGTGTTGTCTGAGTAGTGTGTGTGGATCGTTAGTACTTGTGTATTGTGTACTGTATACTTGAGTATTGCGAGTGTACATAGGTTAAACAGGAGTTTAAACAGAAGTCTTCTAATCTGTAAGTAACATCTTAAACTTCCCTTAAGTAATTGTATTGTAACTGGGAAATGAGTGCTAGCAGGGTTGAAGGTTTTGCTCAGTGCACAGTGTGCCACATGTATGCAAAATTGGTGCAACAGCTCCAGGATGGATACCGCTGTGACAGATGTGAGCAGGTTGCCCTTCTGGAAGCTCGCATTAGAGGTCTGGAGGAGCAAGTTGCAACACTGGGCAGAAAGGATAACCTTGAAGGGGGTCCTCTGCTCGCTGAGCAGGTGGTCAGTAGGGTTGATGTGGAGGGTGGAGGGGCAAGTCAGGATTATCAGATAGGAAGATGGGTTAATGTAGTTAGAGGGAGTGGAAGGGGCTCGCGGAATAGGAAGGCCAGTCCTGGGTTTGTGCATCAAAACAAATTTGCCAAGTTGGGTGAAGATGTGGAGGTGGCAAACACAGAGGTGGCAGCCCTAGATGTCACTGCTACCCCTAACAGCCGGGAGAGCAGCCCATCTAGTAGAGGTGGGGAGGGGAGTGCAGGTAGGCCTAGACAGTTGGTGGTTATAGGGGATTCTATAATCAGAAGGACTGATAGAATAATTTGTCGCCTGGATCGCCTCAACCGAATGGTTTGCTGTCTCCCTGGTGCTAGGGTTCGGCATGTGGTGGACCGGGTGGATAAATTACTGGGAGGGGCTGGGCATGACCCAGCTGTCTTGGTCCACGTTGGAACCAATGACAGTATACATGGAAGGTGGAGGCTCCTTAAGAATCAATTTAAAGAACTAGGCTGCAAGTTGAAGGTAAGGACCTCCAAGGTGATATTCTCTGAAATATTGCCTGTGCCATGCGCAACACAGGAAAGGCAGTGGCTGATTAGAGAGCTGAATGCATGGCTCAAGACCTGGTGTAGGGAGGAGGGATTTGGGTTTCTAGAGCACTGGGCTGACTTTTCATTGGGGTGCAACCTATATGCTAAAGACGGTTTGCACTTGAATGGAAGGGGGTCTGCTGTGCTGGGGGAGAGGTTTATAGGAAGGCTGGAGGAGTATTTAAACTAGGATTGAGGGGGGAGGGTGAACTAGAATTACATCAAGAAGACAGGTCAGTTAGGGGTCAGACATTAATGGAGGGTGGAATGGGGACAGATGGGGGGAGGGTTATGGCAGGTGTCAAGAAATTTCCCATGTTGCAAACAGCCATTGGAAACTGTAGTGCCATTTGTACTACTAAAAAATATATGAAAAACACCAGACCAAAATGTAATAATGCATTAAAGTGTTTGTTCACCAATGCCAGAAGTCTGCCAAGCAAAATAGGTGAGTTGGAAGTTCTGGTGCATGAGGTGAACTATGATGTAATCGGTATTGCTGAAACTTGGCTTCAATCCTCACATGACTGGGCTATTAATATACCTGGCTATGCACTCTTTCGGAGAGACAGGGTAAAAAGGAAAGGTGGTGGGGTCTGTCTCTATGTGAGAAGTGATCTCAAAGCAAGTGTGAAAGAGGACCTGATTGATGGAGAGTGTGATGAGTCTGAAGCATTATGGGTGGAACTGCATATAGATGGGCGTAGTTCAAAGTTAATCATTGGAGTTTGTTATAGACCACCCAATGTTAACGAGGAGGTGGAGACTCAGCTCCTTGCACAGATGGAAAGGGCTGCAAGGGCTGGGACAGTGATAATAATGGGAGATTTTAACTACCCAGAAATTGACTGGAGTAATGGCACTGCAGGGACAGTTAAAGGGCAAAAATTTATAAACCTAGTACAGGACAATTTTATGGTCCAGTTTATTGAGGCCCCAACTAGGAATGAAGCTCTGTTGGACCTGGTAATCTCAAACCATGCAGAGCTTATTACTAATGTGCAGATAAAGGAACACCTGGGTAGCAGTGATCATAACATGATTTCATTTGATGTTAGCTGTAAACAAGAAATACATAAGGGAAAGATAAAAACACTTAACTTCAAGAGAGCAAATTTTCCAAGGATGAGGGCTGCTCTCGAGGACTTAGACTGGGAGGGAATATTGGCAGCGATAAACACAGAACAGAAATGGGAATTCTTCAAAAAGACTGTTTAGGACCTCACTGCAAAGTATATTCCCATGGGCAATAAGTTTAAAAGGCTAAAAAGAAAACCTATGTGGCTCACGGTCAAAGTTAGAAAAGCTATAAACAATAAGAAAAGAGCTTTTAAAAAATATAAAAATGAAGGAACACTAGAGTTGTTTAAATGCTACAAAGAATTTAACAGAATATGTAAAAAGGAAATCAAGGGTGCAAAAATTCAAAATGAACGACAGATCGCAAAAAATAGTAGGACAAACCCCAAAAAATTCTTCAAATATATTAATAGTAAAAAAGTCAGGTCTGAGCATGTAGGCCCTTTACAAAATAATCTAGAGTGGGTGACTGGGGACAAGGAGAAGGCTAATTTATTAAATACTTTCTTCAGCTCTGTGTATACAAAAGAGCATGGGGAAGCTCATATCCATAATGGGGGTGGTATTGACACAGCCCCCAATGATCCACAATGGCTCAAAAGGGATATGGTCCAGAAATATTTAGACAGAATAAAAGTGGATAAAGCACCTGGACCTGATGGCATCCACCCACGGATCCTAAAAGAATTGAGCTCTGTAATTTCAAAGCCATTGTATCTAATTTTTAGGGACTCATTAATGACAGGAATGGTACCACTGGATTGGCGCAGGGCGAACGTGGTGCCTATATTTAAAAAGGGATCAAAGTCTTTACCAAGTAACTATAGACCTGTTAGTTTAACTTCTATAGTCGGGAAGATACTGGAGCGTTTAATAAAAGACCACATAGACGAGTTCTTGCTGGAAAAAAACATTTTAAGCAACAGACAGCATGGATTCATGAAAGACAGAAGTTGTCAGACAAACCTGATTTCTTTTTATGAAGAGGTAAGTAAAACCTTGGACAGAGGGGTGGCTGTGGACGTGGTATACTTGGATTTTGCAAAAGCGTTCGATACAGTTCCGCACACACGGCTCATGTGTAAGCTAAAGTCTACAGGGTTGGAAATATCAGTTTGTAAATGGATAGAAAACTGGCTAAAAGACAGAATTCAGAGAGTAGTGGTTAATGATTCTTACTCTGAATGGTCTAAGGTTATCAGTGGTGTACCCCAAGGTTCAGTGCTGGGACCCTTACTCTTTAATATCTTTATAAATGATATTGGGTCTGGGATCAAAAGTAACATTACTGTCTTTGCAGATGACACCAAGCTATGCAGTGGAATAACGTCCTTACAGGATGTCTCCAATTTACAAGCCGACCTCAATGCACTGTCTAATTGGGCGACTATGTGGCAGATGAGGTTTAATGTTGAGAAATGTAAAGTTATGCACTTGAGGGCTAAGAATATGCATCATACATACTAGGGGGAGTGCAACTGGGGGAATCCGTAGTGGAGAAGGATCTGGGGGTTTTGGTAGATCATAAGCTCAATAATAGCATGCAATGCCAAGCTGCGGTTTCCAAAGCGAGCAAAGTTCTTTCTTGTATTAAGAGAGGTATGGACTCCAGAGAGAGAGATATCATTTTGCCCCTGTTCAAATCATTAGTAAGACCTCATCTGGAATATGCCGTTCAGTTTTGGGCACCAGCTCTCAAAAAGGATATCGGGGAACTGGAGAAAGTGCAGAGAAGGGCAACCAAACTGATAAGAGGCATGGGGGAGCTAAACTATGAGGAAAGATTAGAGGAACTGAATTTGTTCACTCTTGAGAAGAGGAGAATAAGGGGGGATATGATCAACATGTTTAAATATATAAGGGGTCCATATAGTGAACTTGGTGTTGAGTTATTCACTTTACGGTCAACACAGAGGACAAGGGGGCACTCTTTACGACTGGAGGAAAAGAGATTTCATCTCCAAATACGGAAAGGTTTCTTCACAGTAAGAGCTGTGAAAATGTGGAATAGACTCCCTCCAGAGGTGATTCTGGCCAGCTCAGTAGATTGCTTTAAGAAAGGCCTGGATACTTTCCTAAAGGTACATAATATAACTGGGTACTGACATTTATAGGTAAAGTTGATCCAGGGATAATCCGATTGCCTCTCTGGGATCAGGAAGGAATTTTTTCCCCTGCTGTAGCAAATTGGAGCATGCTCTGCTGGGGTTTTTTGCCTTCCTCTGGATCAACTGTGGGTATAGTATTGGGTATATTGTTTTTTTTTTTTTTTTTTTTATGGTTGGACTGGATGGACTTGTGTCTTTTTTCAACCTGGCTAACTAACTATGTAACTACAGACATAGTACAGGAGATGATCAGAGACTGCAGACATAGTACAGGAGATAGTAAATAGAATTTCCGCGCTCACAGACCACAGGCTTGCAGCCTTCCCCTACTCACCCCCCACAGGGATGAGATAAGCAAGGAAAATGGTGTATGAATAGGGGCAGATGGCGCTACCTGAATTGGATAAATGATACTGTGTGTAGGCTGAAAACTTATATATCCTGTGTATTCTCCTCAAAATGGGCTAACCAGTGCATTGATCCAAAGGAACAAAAATAAAAATAAAAATAAAAATATATGGATTGTATTTAAAAGATGTGTATCTATGTGCCCAATGGGATTAATATCCCATATATTTAGTTGCCATCACTAAAGTCACTCTACACAGGAACTTTTGAATGAACTGAACGTTAATTGAGGACTTTCATAAACACTGACTTTTATTAATTCACTTTTTATTTTGTATTTTCTAATTTTACATTTTTTTATTATTTCAATTTTTGGCACATTTGCATACCTTTGGCACATTTTGGTTTTTATATGCTGTTATAATTCAAAATTGGTTGTTCTCATGGTGAAGAAGAGTGTTGGGTTTGCCTTACCAGCTCTATATATTGTGCACAGCGGAGATATAGCGTGAATATTCAACCAATATAAGGCACTGGTCGCGGACTGATTATATTAACTATTCGCAGCTAGTTCAACAGGTGGAAGGAGTATTTGGTCTACGTTAACCCCTTATACACCATTAGGGGGGCTGTGCTATTGCTACACTTATTATTTATAATTTGGTGTCATCACCATTGATGAATTGTTTGCTTACCTGTATTTTGATATATATTTTCTTTGTAGGCTCGTTTATATTTGTCTGCACCTAAATATATGGGATATTAATCCCATTGGGCACATAGATACACATCTTTTAAATACAATCCATATATTTTTATTTTTATTTTTATTTTTGTTCCTTTGGATCAATGCACTGGTTAGCCCATTTTGAGGAGAATACACAGGATATATAAGTTTTCAGCCTACACACAGTATCATTTATCCAATTCAGGTAGCGCCATCTGCCCCTATTCATACACCATTTTCCATAGTACAGGAGATGATCAGAGACTACAGACATAGTACAGGATATGATCAGAGACTGCAGACATAGTACAGGAGATGATCAGAGACTGCAGACATAGTACAGAAGATGATCAGAGACTGCAGACATAGTACAGGATATGATCAGAGACTGCAGACATTGTACAGGAGATGGTCAGAGACTGCAGACATAGTACAGGAGATGATCAGAGACTACAGACATAGTACAGGATATGATCAGAGACTGCAGACATAGTACAGGAGATGGTCAGAGACTGCAGACATAGCACAGGAGATGATCAGAGACTGCAGACATAGTACAGGAGATGATCAGGGACTGCAGACATAGTACAGGAGATGGTCAGAGACTGCAGACATAGTACAGGAGATGATCAGAGACTACAGACATAGTACAGGATATGATCAGAGACTGCAGACATAGTACAGGAGATGGTCAGAGACTGCAGACATGATACAGGAGATGATCAGAGACTGCAGACATTGTACAGGAGATGATCAGAGACTGCAGACATACTACAGGAGATGATCAGAGACTGCAGACATTGTACAGGAGATGATCAGAGACTGCCTCATCTGCAATCCCAATGTGAGAGCCCGAATGCTTTCACACTGGAGCGGTGCGCTGGCAGGACGTCAAAAAAATTCCTGAAAGTAGCTTCTGTGAGGCGCTTGAGGAGCAGTGTATACACCGCTCCTCAAGCGCCCCTGCCCATTGAAGTCAATGGGCAGTGCCTGCATAGCGCCTTGGCAGTGGCGCTTTGAGCGCTTTATTCGGCAACTAGCAGGGGTTAAAAGTACCTCTAAAACGACGGTAAAGTGTCGCTAAAACTAGCGGCACTTTACTGCCGACACCCCCGCGCTGTCAGTGTGGAAGGGGTCTTAGTACATCTCATTATACATCATACATCTGTACATTACATACATTAAACATCTGTAGGTGGACTACTGAGGCACAGAAAGGGACAGGGGCTGTGTATCTAAAACACAAAAAACATCTAGAGTAGGGGCAGTCCAAAACACATGTAAAGGGATGCTGGGGATGCCAGCACACTGAGTGTGACTCCCTGTTCTCTCTCCCTGCAGCCCGAGATAGAGATGGGAGGGGGAGCCATTGAAGTTGGTGGAGACAGTGTGGGGTCCCAGTGTGAGGAATTCATTCCCACACATCAGCATTCAGCAGCCACTGACTAGAACCCTCGTCTTCAGGAAGAGGAGCGCCCCTCCCCCCAGCACTGCCAGGCTATGTTCGGACGGACACAGAAGAGGAGGGAGGAGAGAACTCTGGCACTTCGGCGCCCCCACCTATGCAGGCTCCCGGGTGAAAAGCACCCTGCCGCATCTGCCTAGGATCGGCCCTGCCACTGTCTTCCCTGGCTGGGAGGAGGGGGCGGCTCGGGCTGCTGCGGCTGACAGCCGGGAGATCGTGCCGCACTCGCGGGAGTCCGTGATCCCGCCATCAAATGCGGGAGACTCCCGCGAGTTGCGGGAGATATGAGATCTCTGTAACATGGAAGAGGACCCGATCGCTTCTGCCACTGGCGGCGGCTCCGGTAAGCGGCGGAGGGCACCGGAGAGCGGCGGGAGGGGGGGCCTCTCCCACCGTCCATAAAAGTTATCTTGCGGCGATTCCGCAGCAGAGACCACTTTTATCTGAAAGCAGACCGCTCCCACTGAAGAAGAGGATACCGGGGTTATGGCAGCTAGCTGCTGCCATAACAACGATATTCCTCTTCAAAGCATTCTGTAAGTGGTTAAAATATTTAGAAAATATTTATACTCTTGAAGGGCACCATCACCAAAAGAAAATCCTTTGTTTGGCCCAGTAAAACAATCCATGTATGACATCACGATCATAGGTAATGGCTATATTATGAAATGCAAAATCATTTGCTATTCCTTAAAGTAGAATTATAGGCAAACATTTTTCTTTTTCATTTTGGATAGAGTAAGGGAGGGTTATAACTCCTATCAGATTTTATTTGCCATCTATGTCCCTTTTCGGAGATTCTCCTTCACTTCCTGTCCCACAGCCAAACAGGAAGTGAGAGGAAAATTCCTGCAAATTAAGGAAATCCATTGGTCCCCCAGGTTACCAGAAATAGTGTCTCCATTGGAAGATTTCCCCTCTGTTACATTTCTGGGGAAAAAAACTAAATTTGGGATTTTCTTTTACTTTCACTTTCAATGGAAATGCTAAACAGGACAAACAGAGAGGGGGAATCTCCTTAACGGAGGCACAGACAGCAATACAAAACTGACAGGGGTTCTAATCCCTCTCCACTCCATCCAAAAAAGGTTGCCTTTAGTTATACTTCGAGGATTAAACAACAGGTATATAAGACAGAGTGGTTGACATGTAGCTCCTTTAGGCCTCAAGCTAGTGGTTTTCCTACAAACTTACAAATAATGGTCCACATTTGTTCTTACCAAGGACAGGAAAAAATCGACAACATCTCCATTTTGCGGATGCATCTTAAGACGGTGTGCAATCCTCCTAGTGGCCAGCAGGGGTCAGCAAACCAATCCTGAGATGGGAGAGAAAGCATTGCGTTAGGTAGTAGACATATGCACTGACAAAAAATGTGTTCGTTTTCGTTTCATTCGTCTTTTTGATTTTTTCGGAAATTCGAAAATTTGGAAATTCGAAAATTCGGTATTCAGAAATTAGGAAAAACGAAAATTCGGAATTTCAAATTTTCGGATTTCCGAATTTCCAAATTTTCGAAATTTAAAATTTCCGAATTTTCGGATTTCCGAATTTCAAATTTTCGGATTTCCCAATTTTGAATTTTCGAATTTCCAAATTTCCGAATTTCTGAATTTCGAATTTCTGAATTTTGTATTTCCGAATTCCAAATTTCCGAATTTTCGGAAATTCCAAAATTTGAAAATCCGAAAATCTGAAAAAAGAAAGAAAATCAGTAAAATTCGAAATAATAACTGACTATTAAATTATAGGTATTGTAATTTCCTTTTAAATTTGACTGTTCGGCATTCGTTATTTCAGATCATTTGTAATTTTGGATAAATTCGTACTCGTTATGTTCACTAACAGCCAAATTTGAAAGGAAATTCCAATACCTATAATTTAATATTTATTATTAATTAGTTATTATTTTAGATTTTCGAATTTTCAGATTTTCATTCTCTTGAATTTTCAGATTTTCATTCTTATTCTTGGATTTTCAAATTTCCAAATTTTAGAATTTTTAAATTTATGACATTTCCAATATTCGAATTTCGGGATTTCGAATTTCTGAAATTTTGAATTTCCAAAATTTAGAATTTCCGAAATTTCGAATTGTTGGAAATTCGGAAATTTGAAAATTCGGAAATTTGAAAACTCGAAAAATCATAATTTCAGAAATTCGTAATTCTGAAATACAGAAATTCGGAAATTTTGGAAATTTAAAAATTTGGAGATTTCGGAATTAACGAATTTGTCAAAATTTGTTAAAAGATGAATTCGGAACTAAACGAATTGCACATGTCTATTCGGTAGAAGTTATCTTTTGGATAGATATAGATTAAAGCCAAACTTCAGGCAGATATAACACTTTAAAGCAGCTGTGAATACGTTAAAACAATATACATTTTTTTTTAATATAAGCAGTGTATGTACCTGAATTGAATCTGATCTGGTAAAAGCCTTTTGCAGTCCCTGTACAGCAGAGTTGGAATAAGAGAGGAAGTAGTAGCAGTGCAAGGAGCCAATCAGTCAGTAGCATCATTAGCGCCAGCCACCCAGGGCTTATGCAGCACATCTTGCCACGTCACTTTTTCCGACACTGCAGCAGCCGGCATCCCTCCATTGGCTGCCATCTGTCACAGCAGTGAAATAGTAAATGTCAGAGCCAAGGGATGCATCCCTAAGGGTCCCCCTCGAGTCCTCAGCTCCCACCATAACACAAGGAGCCGGAGAGGAAAAACATCTCTTGGCATTGAACCTCACTGTATTTTAGGTCTGTGCTGGGAGGGATGCTCTGGAGGGAAGTAAGTGGAATTTTGCTGGGAAGGGAAGAAGATTTATACTGGGAGGGGGGATTGTGGATGTGGGGGGAATTGTGCTAGACGAGGGGAGAGGATTCCTTTTGGCAGAGGTTGAGAGGGATTTGTGCTGGGAGGGGGATTTGATGAGGCGCAAGATGATTTGTCCTGGGAAGGGGGATGCAAGATGATTTGTGCTGGGAAGGGGGAATTGGGGGGCGCAAGATGATTTGTGCTGGGAAGGGGGAATTGGGGGGTGCAAGATGATTTGTGCTGGAAAGGGGGAATTGGGGGGTGCAAGATAATTTGTGCTGGGAAGGGGGAATTGGGGGGTGCAAGATGATTTGTGCTGGGAAGGGGGAATTGGGTTGTGAGGCAAGGATTTGTGCTAGGAGGGTTAAAGAGGCGTTCCAGCCTGGGGGGGGGGGGGGATCAAAAGTCAGCAGTTGCAAATACTGTTGACTTTTAATATAGGGACACTTACCTTTTCAGGGATCCTGCAATGTCGGCACCCGAAGCCGATCCGGCCACCATTTTTACTAAGGGAAACAGGAAGTAAAGCCTTGTGACTTCACAGCTTGTTTCCTACTGCACATTCCCGCGAGTCACGCTGCGCTTTCTGAATGGTCCCATTGTCTTCTGGGATCTGTGTGTCTCCCAGAAAACAGCAGGGGGGAGAAGGGGCTGGAGATTGCGCAGATCGCTGCACAACGATTGAGGTGATCTTACCCAGAAGTGGGACCAGCTACCTAGTTTTGAAAGGTATCCGCCCCCGCCCCCCCCCCCCCCGAAAGGTGCCAGATTGTGCAGGAAAAGGGGGGAGGAAGCAAACAAGCAGAGCTTCCCCTTTTGGGTGGAGTTCCACTTTAAGAGCCTTTTCACACTGACAGTGCAGGGGCGTTGGCGGTAAAGTGCTGCTAGTTTTAGTGGCGATTTACCTTCATTTTAGAGGCGCTTTTCGGCCGCTAGCGGGTCGCTTTCAACCCCTGCTAACAGCAGAATAAAGGGTTAAAAGCGCCCACAAAGCGCCACAGCTGAGGCGCTTTGCAGGCGCTTGGGCGGCTCTGCCCATTGATTTTAATGGGCAGGGGCGCTTTAGGAGCGGTGTATACACCACACAAAGATGCTGCTTGCAGGACTTTTTCTAGCATCCTGCCAGCGCAGCGCCCCAGTGTGAAAGGGGTCTAAGCATTCAGATTAGTGCTGGATTTTTTGCGAAGGGAGAGTGGGACTTTTTTTCTGAAAAAGTAAAGTCAGGAAGAGTATTGCTTGCAGGGGAAATTTTGCACTCTCCTGACCCCTACACTGTGCATTACACTCCCCTGACCTGCTGCACTCTTTTTTTGTTTTGTACTCCTGACCCCTGCTGTGTATTGCATACTCCTGCTTCCTGCATTCTGTGTGTTGTGTACTCCTCAACCCAGCACTGACTGCAGCATTCTGTGTGTTGTGTACTCCTGACCCTTGCACTCTATGCATTGCACACCCCTAACCCTAGAACTCTGTCTTACAGACTCCTGCACTATATACACCAGGGCTCACAATATCAAGTCCTGAGCTACTAGCCAGGTCTTAAGAGTTATTTACCACCAGTTGCCCCACCCAACCCTTACCCTGCCCCGCCCTTAAACACGCCCTTGTAAATTATCTCATGAAATGGCTCTGTTAAATGTTTTATGCAGAATTAAGTTACAAAAAGAAATATTAACAACTTTAACAATATTAACATAAAGCATATTTCATTGATCTGACTGTGATAAGTAAAATAAGGATTATTGGCTACTATAGGCACTGTACACATCATTATTGCTTTGTTAAGTAATTATTTTAAAGCTATATTAATTATAGCATTAAAAAAAGTGTTACTAAACCTACAACAGTAAAATCAGTATATATATGCAGCATAGCATGCTTGTTATACTCACTGTGGAACTTAAGGGGTTAATCCCTCGAATTGTGTAAAAAAAGGCTGTTTTATCCTGTATACACAGATCCTCCCCCTCCTGCACTGTATATCTGGGGAAGGCCAGCTAACACAGGCAGAGTAGCCAACCTGCACATGCTCAGTTGTGTCTTTTATGCTGGAGAGAACATTTACTTATTGATCAAAGCTAGCCAGGCCACATGATATTGACATCACACATCTGGGCGTGTATACAGGATGAAGTGGAAATCTCCTCCTTCCTGAACTCTCAGCACTGGAGAAACTGTACAGTTTATCATGTAACCGTGGTATACAGATCATCCAAAAGGGTATATAGTGGCAGTATTTTAATGTAAAAAGAAGATTTATAAGCTGTGGGCACTGTGGGAGGCAGATTCACTATTTTCATATTACTGGGTTTAGTAACACTTTAATTTTTCCTACTAAAAAGCTGGTGATTGGTTGCTAGGCAGTCTGAACAGGCAATCACCAGCTTGTTAATAGGAAAAGTAAACTTTGGCAGCTCCCGCCCAACCCCCACCTCGTCTAGTTTTTTGATGACTCCCGCTGTATGGCAGGCCCTGTTAAGGGAATGGGCAGAGGCTGGAAGGAAAATCGGCTCCTGTTCAACCCGGCGACTGCCCTCCCCCCGCCCCGGTGTAGCTCCACACTCGCCCTCAGCTTATTTCCACTCGCCTAATGTGAGCAGGTGAGTGGAAATTTGGAGGGCTGATATACACTATATTGTACTCTTCATACTTCTCACCATAGGGATCATTGCCTGGACAGTTGCTGGCTGCTTAGCAGTCCCTGACTATTGAAATTAAATTCTTCTTTAAGGTAGGCTCAAACAAAGTGATCCATCTATTTTCGATGAACACAAAATCATAGGTAATGGAAGTTTTTTTAATTATTGTACTGACGTTTATGTGTGTTTGTGAGACTCTTACTTTGGTTTTGTTCATCCATGCCCCTTGAGCCCTTGAGCTCCCACTGTTAACAGTTTGCCTACACCTATTAACCGCTGTGCTTGCCACATTGCTATTCTTCTTTGGGGTTCCCAAAAGTACCCATGACACCCATGCAGATATAAAAGACACAAATTCATGCATCTCTGTAATGTTAAGGCATACCTCACAACTTTTAAACTTTGGAATGAGAGACACTTGAGGGAGGAAGTCATTTGCAGCGGAAGGGGCTTAAGGAGTGTGGTGGACAGGAATGTCAGAGGAGAAGGGTTTGCAGGGCAGGGCAGGGCAGGGCAGTGTACGGGGGTCAGCAGGGTGGAGAAGAGGCATCACAAGGGCAGAGGATAGGGGGTCAGTAGGGCAGTGTAAAGGAGTCAACAGGATGGAAGACAGGGAGTCAGTAGGGCAGGGTACTGGGGTCAGCAGGATGGAAGACAGGGGGTCAGTAGGGGAGGGTACAGGGGTCAGGACAGAGGACAGTGAGTCAATAGGGCAGGGTAAAGGAATCAGCAGGATGGAAGACAGGGGGTCAGTAGACCAGGGTAATGGAGTCAGCAGGACGGAAGACAGGCAGTCAGTAGGGCGGAAGATAGAGGAAGTCAGAAGGGCTAGGTACAAGGGTCAGCAGGACAGAAGACAGGGGGACAGTAGAGCACGGTACAGGAGTCAGCAGGAAGGAAGGCGGGGGTCAGTAGGGCACCGTACAGGGGTCAGCAGGACAGAAGACAGGGGGTCAGTAGGGCAGGGTATAGGGGTCAGCAGGACAAAGGAAAGGGTGGTCAGTAGAGCAGGTTACAGGGGTCAGCAGGACAGAAAACAGGGGGTCAGTAGGGCAGGGTACAGGGGTCAGCAGGACAGAAGAAAGGGGGGTCATTAGGGCAGGGTAAAGGGGTCAGCACGACAGAAGAAAGGGGGGTCACTAGGGCAGGGTAAAGGGTTCAGTAAGACAGAAGACAGGGGGTCAGTAGGGCAGCGTACCGGGGTCAGCAGGACAGAACACAGGGGGTAAGTAGGGCAGGGTACAGGGGTCGGCAGAACAGAAGATGGGGTCAGTAGAGCAGGGTACAGGGGTCAGCAGGACGGATGACCGGAGGTGAATAGAGCAGGGTACAGGGGTGAGCAGGACAGAGGAAAGGGGGTCAGTAGGGCAGGGTACAGGGGTCAGAATGGAGCTACCCCATTCACATATCATCCATCACCAGTCTCTACCTCTCTTCTTTTCCCCTCTGCCTTTTTGGCTTCATGCATCAACTAGGTTCATGCTTTGTTATCTATTGTATTTATATCACATTTCAGGGGGATTGGACATGATTCCCTGTTTCATCTCATTTATCTTTCAATTTTTTTTTTTTTTTTATTTATTTATTTATTTTACTCATTTTTCATTTTCCACTTTCCTACCGTTATTTTTCCTATATTTCCACTATTTATTGTTTATCATTTATTATTCATTATTTTTTATTCCCCAATCTCTTTTATCCCCAGCAGGGTTTTTCTTTCTTCCTTTTTGTTGCGTTGACCTTTCCAATTTCAGTCTTTATGCATCTGATGCTTATATTGTTATACATATATACTCCTTTATTACTCCATCAGTACAATATGGTATACTGATTATGCACCTTCCTTTGTTTTAGACTCCGCTTGGTAGTTATTACTAGCAGATTACTGTCTCATCCCAAGATCCAATGCTCCGGGTCCTATGTATGTGGGGGGTTTTGTGCATACGCCCCGCCAGTGCATGTTTCGGTCACCTCAGCTCCCGGTGTGGACTATCAATATGGCCTTGGCTCCATCACCATTACACCTCCCCTGCAATGATTCTATGTAAGTACTCAGGGGTCGCTATTTGCCTCCCCCGGCTACTATCGGTTACATATATATTAATCGCTTACCTTACTACATTCTATAGATATGGTTGAGCACTGTGCCCCTGATGAGTGGTTCACACGAAACGCGTCGGGCATTTTGTTACGCAGACAGCTGCTCACATCTCACTATCAACTCAGAACATCTTCTTCAATCAATTATGGGTTTATACACTTTTTGTCATATGCTGCTTTTTACTGTGTGTATATATATCTATTTACTATTGTATGTACCCATTGATCACTTATGCCCATCATGTGACCTCTAGTTTGACATATTGATGTATTCTTGATGCTTTTTGCATGCGCCCCACTTATGGGCGTAGGTATATTGAATGACATTCACTACAATGTTCTTCTTTTACATGTGGTCTTTTTTGTGATATGGTTTGATACAGGTTTCAGGATCAATAAACTACATTTTTTATTTACCTCCTGATGTCCGTGGGCCTCATTCAAAGTCCCAATCCCCTTCCTCCTTTTTTCTGAACCAGGGATGGAGGCGCATCCCCCATGCGCCTCATTTAAAGTCCCAAAAAATTCCAATATCCTTCCACAATTAGGGATGGAGGTCCACGGACAGAGTTAGCAGTGTTCCCCTGCTACTCACAGGCTAGGTTTCTTCTACTCCTGGAGGGTTTTTTACCTTGTCCGGGCCTACACACACTCTCAATGGACACTACCATGTGTGCCCATGAGATCAGGCAGCATAGTCCGTTACACACACTTTCCCCTCATGGGGAATGATGTGTGTTTTCTGAGTCACCAGGGCTGCTTTGTTGTCCACTACCCGGGAGCTGCGATGCGCTCTGTGTGTCCCCCCTCCCCCCCCCCTCGCTCTCCAGAGTGGGCGTGTGCGGGGGGCGGGCGGGCACCCACAGCGCATCGGCGCCACGCATCCTGCCGCACGGGTGACGTCAATCCTGACGTCACGGCGTGCAGGCGTTGGGTTTTCCATCTCGGCCGGTCAGCGGGGTCATGTGGGCGTCCTGTGTGGGCGGTACCTTTCGCCCACATTGGAGCCCCTCCCTGCAAATGCCGTGTCTGCGTGACGCTGGTGTCTGCTAGCGTGCACGTGGTTGGGGCTGGTGTACTTATATGACCCCTCCCGACCCAGTCTGGGCGCCGCAAACCAGATGCTGACATACTTCACCGCAGCACGGATATATACTCTTCTGGGAACATGTAAGCTCCTACTCAGCTACCCCATTCACATATCATCCATCACCAGTCTCTACCTCTCTTCTTTTCCCCTCTGCCTTTTTGGCTTCATGCATCAACTAGGTTCATGCTTTGTTATCTATTGTATTTATATCACATTTCAGGGGGATTGGACATGATTCCCTGTTTCATCTCATTTATCTTTCAATTTTTTTTTTTTTTTTTTATTTATTTATTTATTTTACTCATTTTTCATTTTCCACTTTCCTACCGTTATTTTTCCTATATTTCCACTATTTATTGTTTATCATTTATTATTCATTATTTTTTATTCCCCAATCTCTTTTATCCCCAGCAGGGTTTTTTTTCTTCCTTTTTGTTGCGTTGACCTTTCCAATTTCAGTCTTTATGCATCTGATGCTTATATTGTTATACATATATACTCCTTTATTACTCCATCAGTACAATATGGTATACTGATTATGCACCTTCCTTTGTTTTAGACTCCGCTTGGTAGTTATTACTAGCAGATTACTGTCTCATCCCAAGATCCAATGCTCCGGGTCCTATGTATGTGGGGGGTTTTGTGCATACGCCCCGCCAGTGCATGTTTCGGTCACCTCAGCTCCCGGTGTGGACTATCAATATGGCCTTGGCTCCATCACCATTACACCTCCCCTGCAATGATTCTATGTAAGTACTCAGGGGTCGCTATTTGCCTCCCCCGGCTACTATCGGTTACATATATATTAATCGCTTACCTTACTACATTCTATAGATATGGTTGAGCACTGTGCCCCTGATGAGTGGTTCACACGAAACGCGTCGGGCATTTTGTTACGCAGACAGCTGCTCACATCTCACTATCAACTCAGAACATCTTCTTCAATCAATTATGGGTTTATACACTTTTTGTCATATGCTGCTTTTTACTGTGTGTATATATATCTATTTACTATTGTATGTACCCATTGATCACTTATGCCCATCATGTGACCTCTAGTTTGACATATTGATGTATTCTTGATGCTTTTTGCATGCGCCCCACTTATGGGCGTAGGTATATTGAATGACATTCACTACAATGTTCTTCTTTTACATGTGGTCTTTTTTGTGATATGGTTTGATACAGGTTTCAGGATCAATAAACTACATTTTTTATTTACCTCCTGATGTCCGTGGGCCTCATTCAAAGTCCCAATCCCCTTCCTCCTTTTGACCGGAGGTCAATAGAGCAGGGTACAGGGGTGAGCAGGACAGAGGAAAGGGGGTCAGTAGGGCAGGGTACAGGGGTCAGAATGGAGGATGGGGGTAAGTAGGGCAGGGTATAGGGGGTCAAATCCTCCCCATTCCCCTTAACCAAAATGCCTCCACCCCCCCTAGCCCAAATCCCCCCCGTCTATCCCACTTTACTTTTACACCCCCCCATTGCCCCTCCTTTACACTCCCCAATGACTGCCCCCCTGTCACATGGGACCCCCATCGTAGTACCTTCAAGCTGACAGCAGGCTGACTCTCCTCTTGAGTCCAGCGATCAGTGGGCGGGGCTTTCCGTCATGGACAAGTAGGCCCCTCCTCTGCAAGTGTCTTGCTGTAAGCTAGCCCTCCTCCTTTGCAAGTGACATTTACACAGACCTCAGATCGCCGTTCTGGCGGAGTGGAGTGCATGCTCCCTGCCTCCTCCTCTGTACAGGCAAACAAAACATCACAGCAGGAGGAGGAGGGGTGGGTTTAGTGCATTCCACTCTGCACTGTACGTGTGTGCATGTCAGAGGCAGCCAGATCGGCGGGATGTTGACTGGCGGCTTCCATACACAGTGATGCTCATGGCGTGCGTGAATCAAGACACTCCGCACACGCCATGGGCGATTCGGGACTCAGCCCTGATTCGCTGGGACTCTGGGACAGGGACCGATTTCCGGGACGGTCCCAGGGAATCAGGAACGGTTGGGAGGTATGGTTAAAGTGTACCTAAAGGCAAAACTTTTGAAAGATTTGGATAGAATAGATTGGAACACATGTTAGGAAGAGGCTGAGAGCAATAGGAAGGACTTTTCTGTGTTAAGAATACATATTGGAAAAGAGTTGATTTTTTTAAACCAGAGTTTAGTGTCACTTTAAGTTTTCTAATAATAACTTCCTCAACATTTACAGGCATTGTCTGTGTGGGATTGCAATGTTTCCTAGACTGCATTGGTAGTTTAGAATAAGAGAGATAAGTTGTCCTATAAACTAATATCCTGCTTCGTGATTAAACTGGAGCTCTTTAAAACTGCTTCTGGTGCTGTAAAATGATACAAAGAATAAAGGTGGAAAACTATAAAACTCAGCCTTTGTATGTAGCAATATATACAGTAAACAGGTTTATAATAAGTGACGTGCTGTATAAATGTGTAAACCTTCACTTGCTATTTCTTCCGTTACAGAGGTCTGCAATAAAAGTATATTTGTATACCACTTTCCTTTATTAACATTGAACATGTGATATGCGCTATTGCAATATGTGCTAAGACATTAACAGTACTTTCCCTCACAGGGAGTTTTATTCAGCTGTACCCTTGGCAACCCCCCACCCTGGGCCAAATTCCTGGGAGAGGGTAATTTCACTTGATATGAAGCAGGCCTTTCCCCCATTTAACGAAAAATCACATCAGCAAACTGCCCTGCATGCTGATATACAGTAAAATCATTTTACATTCAATAAGTAAACATTTTTTGCTTTACCTACAATTACAGTTTTTTCGCTACCTGGTTGAGTGAGGCACTGGTGATGTACACCTGGCTTCACAGATGCGTTCTGGGAAGTTCCTGTCACATATTTTAGGAGGAAGACCCAGAGACCTAGATCTAGTAAACCCATGGGTCGGGGCTACTGTAGGACTACAGAAAGTTTTTCTGGGTCCATCAAAAAACCAGTAGTGGAAATGACATAACCCAGGAATTTAACCTGTTCACGATGGAACTCGCAATTCTCCAATTTACAATAAAGATTGTTTTCTTTCAGCCTCTGAAGCACACAACAGACATCTGTGTGGTGGCTTTCTAGGGACTTGGAAAATATGAGGATATTGTTGCGATAAACCACCACACATAGCTGCAACAAATCTTGAAAGACATCGTTGATAAATTCCTGGAAAACTGCCGGAGCATTGCAAAGGCCAAATGGCATTACAAGGTACTCGTAATGGCCATTTCTGTTATTAAACACAGTTTTCCATTCATCGCCCTCCTTGATCTTCAAGAAATTGTATGCCCCTCTCAAATCAAGCTTCGTGAAAACCGTTGCTCCCTTGAGGTGGTTAAATAACTCCATAATCAACGGAATTGGATAAGCATTTTTAATCGTGAAATGATTGAGACCCCTATAATCAATATAAGGCCTCAGTTCACCACTCTTCTTCTTTACAAAGAAGAAACCAGCACCAGCAGGAGACGAGGATTTGAAGATGAATCCTCGAGAAAGTGCGTCTGCAAAATACTCCTCCATGGCCTTGTCCCCCAAGACTGACAAAGAGTAAACATGGCCACGAGGGGGTATGTCACCAGGTTGATGGTCAATTGCGCAATCATACGACCAGTGTGGAGGCAAACTACCAGCTTGACCTTTGTCAAAGACATTGCAAAACTCGCGGTACTCCTCCGGCAGGGAGGAAAGTGAAGAGGTGCACAGGACCTTAGCCACATCCTGAAATCATTTCTTGCTGCATTGTGGCAACCAGGAAAGAACCTCAGCACAAAGCCAATCAAAAGAGGGGTTGTGCCTCTGTAACCAAGGATAACCAATAACCACCGGAAACTTAGGTGAGGAGATTACTTGGAATTGGATTATCTTATGGTGAAGAGCCCCTTCGGCCATGGACAACGGAGCAGTCTCATGAGTCACATGGGCAGGCTGTAGAGGTCTCCCGTCAAGAGCCTCAATGGCAAATGGAGTGGTACAAAGCTGCAGCAGTATCGAGTGCATAGATTCAAAGGCAGCATCAATGAACAGGACTGCAGCCTCAGAGTCGATTAGAGTCTGTATCTCGACGGACAACTCAGACCAAGAAAGGGTGACCAAAACCAGGGGCTTATCCTTCTGGATAGCTGGGGATGAAACAACGCCACCTAAGGTTTGTCCCCTACAGGACCTCAAGGTTCGGGCGTTCCCTGGACAGGTAGGACAAGATTTCAAAAAGTGACCTGTCTGGCCACAATAAAGGCACAAGCTCTCCCTCCTCCTAAGGGTTCTCTCATCCGCAGAGAGACATGTGAAGCCCAACTGCATGGGTTCCACTGCAATGACCGACTCAGTACCAGGAGGCATTGGAGGTGAGGGAGGCAATGGTGGGACTGCAAAGCTCGGAGACAAATGTACAGGAAGCTTCCGCAAGCGCTCCTTAAAAGAGAGTCTTTCTCTGAGTCTGAAGTCAATGAGGATGGCAAACGTGATCAACTTCTCCAGCTCAGTAGGTATATCTCGGGATGCTATCTCATCTTTGATGGTAATCGAAAGACCGTGAGAAAAAGCAGCCACGAGGGCCTCATTGTTCCAAGCAACCTCTGCTGCCAGAGTACAGAATTCAATGGCGTATTCGGCAACAGTTCTCGTACTCCGTTTGATGGACATGAGCCTCTTGGCAGCAGAAGTGGAGCGTGCGGGAACATCAAATACCCTTTTGAAGGAATCTACAAATTCTGGGTAACTCAGGACAGCGGATTTTTGCGTCCTCTAAAGAGGGTTTGCCCAGGGCAAGGCTCTGTCAGAAAGCAAAGATATCACGAAACCTACTTTGCTTCTGTCCGTGGGGCAGCCTGGGGCAGCATCTCAAAGTATATCTCAACCTGGTTGAGAAACCCTCTGTATTGAACTGGATCACCCCCAAATCGCTGGAGAAGCAGAGCGGAACCAGACATACTTCTTAAAGAGGTAATACTGGAGGCGGATGCCTGCACAGAGACTGGAACAGCAGCAGGGACGGCCTGCAACACAGGTTGTACCACAGCAGCCACAGTGGGAGATGAGCCGTGGGACTCAGGAGCGTCTGTATTGCTATGGCAAACTGATCCATGTGGTGATCTTGCTCATCCAATCTGGAAAAAATATTACCAACATTAACTGCATCTTCTCAATTCATGGCCTTCGCCTACTGTCAGGAACCATGAATCAGACTGAGACAGAAGTGCAGTAAAAATCACATTGTTTAATAATAATAATACTAAAAGGTAAACGGAGCATTGTGGTCAAAACATAGCCAGAGTTTGTTAACCGGAACGGATAGTCGGACAAGCCAGGACATCAGGGAGCCAGGGATCAGCGTACTTCAGAACAAGCCAGGAAATCAGCAAACCTGAGAATCAGAGTAGTGGAACAGCAAGCAGGATCAGGAACTAGAAGGGACATCAGCCAAGCAAGTCTTAACAGGAGCACAGGAGAGAGTCTCTTGATATGTTGACCAAGGCGAAGGCAGAGAGGATCTGAACTGAACAGCTTAAGTATCCAGCAGGACTGATGAGCAGGATATCATCACCAGGTGAGTCACTGTGGAAACATTGGAGCTGGCACTTAACCGACAGCTGAGCGGCCTGCTCTGAGAAGGAAGGACTGATCTCAACCCTGACAGGCACTCTCTCTGGCAATGGCCCAACTCTTGAAAGCCCCAGCATCGGGATGGTGACTTTGCCCTCCTTACACCTTGGAGTAAAATTACTGTCGGCACCCCTGGAACCCTGGGAGTTTGTCTGCATTTGAATCCTCTGTTCTGTCAATTTCTGCATGGCTACCTCCCATGGAGTTGTCTGGTTACAGATGGGTCTATCAGCTTCCTGCCTACACCGGCCATGGGTGCATTTAGGGCTGTACGTCTCTGCTCCTAATACACTATGGCTGCTTCTACCAATTTGTGGAACTTCAAATTGGAGTTGCTTCTACCTTTTCAGACAGTAGTTCATCTGCAAATTGCTCTTTCAGCCATCTTTGTACATCACCATAGCTTGGCCATCCTACTTGGCCCTTTTGCCTACAGCACATCTCAGCTCCTATGTCGTGCAAATCCAGTACATTTTGCAGAATAGATTCTCCCACTCTGCTTTCTGCTGGTAGAGTGGGCCCTAAGGTTCCCTAATTTTCCTGCTTGCGTATACACTGCTACTAAGTGGTTAACTATCCTGTTAAGGGAAGAATCATGGTCTCCACTGTGGGGTGCAGAATCCACCTTTTTGCTTCTCCCTCTAAAGTTTTAAAGTGATTGTAAAGGTTTTTTTTTTTTAAATAAAAAAAAATGTCATACTGACCTGCTCTGTTTTGCACAGAGCAGCCCTGATCCTCCTTTTCTGGGGTGCCCTGGTGCTCCTGGCTCCTCCTCTTCATAGGGTGCCCCCACAGAGAGCCGATTTCCATGGGGGCACCTGTGCGGGCATGCTCACGAGTCCTGCTGCTGCGTCCGTTGACACAGACAGCAGGACTTGGCCCCGGATCCCGGCTCACTGGATTTGATTCACAGCAGTGGGAGCCAATCTATCCAATGAGGACACAAGATAGCGGCTGGGCTTGTGCTTGTTGCTGAAACGATCAGGTTCAGGTATAAAAAAAAAAAAAAAAAAGGAGGTGGGGGGGTCTGGGGGACAGCTGAAGCACAAAAGTTTTTTCACCTTAATGCATAGAATACATTAAGGTGAAAAACCATGAGATTTTAAAACCCCTTTTAACGGACAGTTCTTTTTGCTGAGCTGGCAGGATTCTATATGATCAGATCAGATCCTGCAACCTCCTGTCACCCAGGTCCTGACCTTGAATAAGGGATTAATTATCGCAGGGGGAGAAGGTTGCCCGCTTTTTTTTGGAGAAGTACTGCCGGATGCCGCTTTCACACCACTGCCATCACCATTGTTTGGCATGGCCGATCCTGTTTGTGACGCCAAATGTAGCGGGATACTTAATTGGCCAAAATATCAGACAGAGAGTAGCATTTTACTAAACCTAAAAAGTTTGAATCAATAATGCAAAGCAGTGTCAGAATGGCAAAGAGCATGCATACACTGAAGAATAATACAGTCACGCGGCTGCTTAGTATAGTCTATTTAGCGGTAAGGGGCTGCTAAGTGATGTGGCCCACCTGTCACCCTGCCCAGCCCGACATTCACTTCTCAGACACTCCAAGACAATGTACAGTCCATAAGCTTTGTTTTGTTATTTTATTGGGGAGATTGAACTTGGATGGGGTAAGGGAAATATGGGATGCCCAGTGGAAATAGCAGACACTTGCTTCGGACAAACTATATACACACCTGTGTATATACGCTAATCCCTCTCCAGCCCAACTCTTGCTGCTGACTATCAATCCTCAGCTCCTCCAGCACCTTACTTGCTTGAGTTTCCAGGCACAGCTAGCACCGCGTGTTTAGGCCCAAAACAGCCAGGCCTTAGAAATTGCCTTTTGCAAGCAGGGACCGCAAGCCCCTCTAGTGTAGCAGTAGAACGTTTTTGGTGCTAGTTGTCCTACCTTCAGCTACTGAGCCCAGTAACTCATCTTCAGGCCCTGCCAGCCCTCCTGGCTGCAGCTGCCCATCTCCACTGCCCATGACACCACAGTCCACTCCACTGGCTCTGCACAAACCCAGACTGCATGCTCCCAGTCCTCTCAGGTGTGCCTCCCCAGTCCTCCTGACATGTCACTCACCAGCTGGGCTGACTCAGGGTATTTAAGGAGGCCTGCCCCCTGCCAATCATGGTTGGAGATTGGTCAGGGCTCTTTAAAATACCCCAGGCAGCTCCACCTCTCCTCTCCTCCTCTCTTTCCAGAATCTTCCAGAAAAAGAGGGAGGTCTTAATGACACTGCCTGTGAGTCACCAGCTGCTACCCTGAGCCACTCCCAGCCCAGACTAAATCAAAACAAAGCCAGACCTGCCTAAATGTATCTAATCATAACCAAAAATCCTCACTCTAGCACCTACCTACCTAGAGGGTGCTACATCTATATAAGATTCTATAGCAGTGATGGCGAACCTTGGCACCCCAGATGTTTTGGAACTACATTTCTGATGATGCTCAACTACATTGCAGAGTGGATGATTATCATCGGAAATGTAGTTCCAAAACATCTGGAGTGTCAGGGTTTGCCATCACTGCTCTATAGCGTCTAGAGAGTCTAGCTGAGAACCACTACTTTAAAACAGTTCAGAACAAAGACAGTTACTTGCACTTATCCTCATGAACAGCATCTGTTAGTAAAGTCCAGGGCAGCTCTGGTAACACATCCCTGGCCGGGATCCCTGGCCAGGATCCCTGGCCGGAGACAAAACGTCAACCCACTGCAACTGTAGTATTCTGGTAGCCAGGGCCCGATTAACATAGAGGCTATTGGAGCTGCAGCTCCAGGCCCCTTACCTTAAGATAGGCCCATTTAAAAATAAAAAAATCATAAAAAAAACTATTGACTTTGAGGGTCGTGGCTCGGCAACCAGGGGTCACATAGAGCCCAAATTTAGGGGGTAGGTAGCTGAAGGTCTGGGGCTCCTATCCCCTATAGTCCTGGAGATACGGGGCTCCTTGCGCAGCCTGTCAGAAGCTACATACAGAGCGGCCAGTTTACATACAAGCTGGCACACTCTGTTTGCAGCAGACTGATAGGATGAGCTCACAGTGCCTCTCCTCACTTCTTGTCAGAGGCACTGAGCTCAATGGACAGCTTGGAGCCTGCAGAGTTTGACAGGCAGCACCGCCTGTCAAACTCGCTCGCAGTAGCAGCATAGTCCAACAATGTAAAACTGCCATTCAGCAATGTAAAAAAAAAAAAAAGGGAGGCGGCAGTAGCACCTCATGAACGCCTGTCAGCTGCTGCTGTACCACTCGTTGAAAAGCAATACACCACAGTTCACTTTTCAGAGGGCAGTAAGCATTACTGCAAATGTTAAAGAAACACTTCATCCATTTCACACTCACCACCAACCAGGTCACTCCCCAGCCTCTTTCCATGTTAGCCACCTGCCTTCAACTTATATAACAGGTGACCATTTCCCAACCTGCAGATGACAGACCCTAAAGATATCACTTCCAGTTACTCCCCCCACCCGCTGATTGATATCCCTCTATGACCACCTCACACCCCTCTGCTGACAGACGTCTCTCCCCAGCCTGTCCCCACACACCCTCTCACCTGCTGAGATGTGGATGGGGGAATCACTCCCGCAGTGTTATTGTGTTCTGCCAGTGGGAAGCCTTCCCAACCCACACAATACAATGATCAGTGTTGCTAAATATAACTGGCAGCACTGATTGTTTTGGGAAAAACCTGACAGGCTGGTTGTACTCAAGTCGATTGATAGACTGACTTGTGTACAACCAGCTAGCCCATACATAGATCGACTATGGCTGGTCTCTGCTTAATTGGCTTAATTTCAATTCTTGTATGGCCCGCTTAACCACTACGCAGTCCCTAAAAATCCTTCCACAAACCTTTACGTTTTTCCTTCCCAGATTTCTTCATCCTCCTCACCTGTACATAGTGCCCACTGTCATATCCTCCACACTCCTCTCCTATGCATAGTGCCCACTGTCATACCCTCAACACTTGTCTCCTATACATAGTGCCCACTGTCATACCCTCCACACACCTCTCCTGTACATACTGCTCACTGTCATACCTTCCACATTCCTCTCCTGTACATACTGCTCACTGTCATACCCTCCACAGTCCTCTCCTGTACATACTGCCAACTGTCATACCCTCCACACTCCTCTCCTGTACATACTGCCCACTGTCAAACCCTTCACATTCCTCTCCTGTACATACTGCCAGCTGTCATACCCTCCACACTCCTCTCCTGTACATACTGCCCACTCTCATACCCTCCACACTCCTCTCCTGTACATACTGCCCACTGTCAAACCTTCCACATTCCTCTCCTGTACATACTGCCCACTGTCATACCCTCCACACTCCTCTCCTGTACATACTGCCAACTGTCATACCCTCCACACTCCTCTCCTGTACATACTGCCCACTCTCATACCCTCCACACTCCTCTCCTGTACATACTGCCCACTGTCAAACCCTCCACATTCCTCTCCTGTACATACTGCCCACTCTCATACCCTCCACACTCCTCTCCTGTACATACTGCCCACTGTCAAACCCTCCACGCTCCTCTCCTGTGCACACTGCTCACTGTCATACCCTCCACATTCCTCTCCTGTACATACTGCCCACTGTCATACCCTCCACACTCCTCTCCTGTAGATACTGCCAACTATCTTTTTTTCCACACTCCTCTCCTGTACATACCACCCTCATAATACCTTCCAAACTCCTCTCCTGTACATACTGCCCCTATCATACCCTCCACACTCCTCTCCTGTACATACTGCCCCTATCATACCCTCCACACTCCTCTCCTGTACATACTGCCCCATCATACCCTCCACACTCCTCTTCTGTACATAGTTCCCACTGTTATACCCTCCACATTCCTCTCCCTCACCTGCACATACTTCCCACTTTTATACCATCCATACTCCTCCCCTATGCCTCTTACACACAAAAACAGTTCTTTAAAATGATATTGAATATCCTCAATGTTACCAGCTCTAGAATGGGCACACTTTTGTTCCATCTTCACCCTGTCATCCTTCCGGATTCTGTGCCCTGGTTCATTTGCCTTGGCCGGGCTGTGTTGCTGTCACTTCCACGCATGCTCATTCTCATCCTCGCTCTCTCTCTCATCCCCCCTCTCTCTCTCTCTCATCCTCCCTTCCTTACCCCTCACCCCTCTCTCATCCCCTTTCTCTCTCTCTCTCATCCTTCTTCTCTCTATTTAATTTTAATTTGTTATAACAAAAAATTGTTTGCGATTTTAATTTTTTTTTTTTTTAAAAAAGCCCCACCATAATCCTCAGCACCATCAGGGAGGTGCTCCCCGCAGTAGTCTGTAGCAGACCAACAGGGGTGCCATTAATTCTTAATGACACCCCACGCATCGGAAAACACTGCGCCAAAGCTTCATGTAGTTTCTGTACGGTTATGGTTTCAGAAAAGGGTCAAGGAACTTTTCCCTGCATTTTCCGCAGGTACAGCAGCTTGTTCAAACGAAAAAACAAATGCGAACCTAGACTACAAACAACTTCAATAAATAAAGCTGTGTGTCTATAAGTTATACCTCTGAAAAAAAAATAAGATCGAATAAATTCTTTTGTGCTTTGTACCTCTAACTGGCCAGTTTTGCATAGTCAGGGTGACACAAGACTATCTGCATTCATATCCCATTACACATTGTCTCTATAGGAAGATAACATGGTGTGCGCATTATGCTCGTGTCATTTAGCACTGGTCTGGAAAAGTTGTGTATATATATATCAGCTTATGTATATAGACAGTGATATTTCCTGTAATGAGATTCGCTCTTGTGACAGAGTTTGACAGCCAGCAGGTGTGAGATCTCACTAAGTGTATTCATGGTACATGTGAATGAAATGTATACATTGTTATGAAGGCTATTGCAGAGAATAGACGCTCAGTGAACAATTTGTCCAATATGCCAAGCTGAGATTTGCCAATGCAGTTCCCGCTTTCATGGGACCCATACACAGAGATATGGCAGTAGGTGTTACGTTATTGCAGGATAGGTATGAGCGGAACTGAGAGTTTTTCATTTACCCAACATTTTGGTAAAAATCAGAAGGTTTTGCCAATATTTTTCCATTTTGGCAAAACGCATTAGGGGAATGCTGAAATTAACTTGTTTTTTTATCCTTTTATCCAAAGGAGTTTAAATGGTTACTGAGGGTTACAGATGTTCCCTTGAACTATCCTGGACTTGTTTTGTGCTACAAAATAGCCATAAAGTTGGCCATATACACAGCTGGCTGAACAATGGATTGCAATCCATTTGGCTGCCTTTGCAAATTAAGTGGTAGTGGTAAAACCGTGGCTCAACCACCTATTTTTACTGCCCCTTGAAAGCAAGTGTAAGCTAGGCCTAACTGAAATAAACAAACTACCCTAAACACCTTCCGAAAAATACCCTCCTAAATCAGCCTTTCTCAACCTTTTTACCCCAGAAGAACCCTTAAAATAATTTTCAGGTCTTAGGGAAACCCTGCTAAAATAACTTCGGGAGTCATTGGGGAAATTTCTCTTACATTGATGGTCAGTGGGAAGAATGCCTCCCTTACAGTGGTGGTCAGAATGCTGCTGGCTCTGCCAATTGGTGTATGACCCGCAACTACTTTGGCACCACCAGATGGGAGGTCATTAAGGAACCTCTAGCAACCTACGGAAGAACTCTATGGTTCCATGGAACCCTGGTGGCTGACCTAAGTAAAGAAACAAAAAAAGAGGAGTATATAATTTTTTCAATCACATTTTGTAGCTCAGTGTGTGAAATTAAATGTTTCTGGAATCAACTAAGCTGAAATCACTCCACACATACCTAATGCAAGGTATTTGCTGCAAAACACAAGTTCAGTGTTGAACAACTCCCAGTTGGATCTACAAGTTAGGTGGATAAAGCAGACCTTGCAGTTAAATGCAAATACCATTATGCTGTCCAGGACTCCTCCTCCTTTAAAAATCACCCAATGTATTAATTCCAAGCTGTACTTGTAAATATAAAAATTAATATTTCTTATTTTACCCGTCTGATGCAGTGACAGATTAGGTTGCATGGCTTTTGGAATGGCTTATTTCCAACGTTCACTTGCCCAGTACAGAGGTGGTTCAGTATAACAACTACATGGAGAACCATGCAGAGCTGTGGGCTGGGTACCGCTCTGAATCTCTGTTAAAGTATTTATTAACTTAAAAAAAACAAAAAAAAAAAAATCCTGTTCCCTTAAAGCAAGTTATACAGCACAGTGCTTGTGCTGTGTAATTTGGTCCCCCCTATCACCTAAAAAACCTGGCTGATCCTGCCTGGTTCTTCCCTCCCCCCTTTAAACTTACCACGGTTTATCATAGCTGCTGAGCCCTGACACCGTGGTCAGTTTAGTGACTCTGCCATCCGCAGCCCTGCTGTGTGCTTCTCTGTCCATCCTCCTTCCCCCCTCCCTCCCTGCCTGTCTGCTCATGTCAGTGCCCGCCCCCTCCGCTCCTGCTGTCATATCTAATATAAAATCATCCCACCCCCTCTGTAATATAACAACGTTATAAAAAATAACTGACGTTATAAAAAAAAAGCCAGTAACGTTAGCTGTAGAAAGCTGTAGAGTGAGTTTTTCAGCGTTTTTTAGCTGTATCGTTTTTTCAGTTTTTTTTTTTGCAAACTATAATCCCATAAGATCTAATGGCTCAAAACTGCTGATAAATGCAGAATAGCCATGTTTTTTGGTGTTTTTAAGCTGTTTTCAGAGTTAGAGCTGTTTTACAGCTGAAAAAATCCTCTCAAAACCCACTAGTTCTGGGTTTTTTCCAGCCAGAAAACGCCCCTGCGAAAAACTGCTGATAACAGCTTATGTGTGCATGGACACATAGGATAACATGCTGGGGAGTTTATTGGCTGCAGAAAAAAAAAGTCTGAAGCTCAAAACAGCAGCTGTAAAAGTGTCCATTGTGCATGAGGCCTTGGTGTCCCTGTGCCTGTGTTATATAAAAAATACGCTTATCTGTACCTATATCACAGCGGCTCCCGGTGATCATGTGACTTCTCAGCTCTCTCTCTCTCCCCTCTTCCCTCCTTCCTCCCCGGCTGACGTCAGTGGGAGTGCTCGGCCCCGCCCGCTGGAGCTGTCAGCCAGGCAGAGGAGAGAGCCGAGAAGTCACATGATCGCCGGGAGCCGCTCTGATATAGGTACAGATTGGCATTTTTTTAATACAACACAGGCACAAGGACACTTATTGTTATATTACAGAGGGGGTAGGACGATTTTATGTCAGTGGCTTCCACTTTACCCCCCTACAAAGTGGTTATATTTTCATCCCTGATAGACAGCACCTCCCTGCCCCTCCACCTAGATTAATCAGAGAATGATTAATCTAGGCAAAGTGTTCTCTAAATGGCACCCGTGCTGAGTGAGCCCCATATTGTGTTCACTAAGCAGAAAGGTAGCCACATGGCACAGGACCTGGAAGCTAGTGCCAATCACAGCTGCCACGGAGATCCCACAGGTATGGCACCTACACGCAGGCTGGACCAATGTAACTATACAAATGAGTCCATACCCAAACTTCAGCTTTAGGATTTTCCTATGTAACGTAGAGGAAGAGTAAAGGGTAAACAAGCATTTTTAGGAAAAATAGAAAGGAGATATCAAGAATACACGCAGTTCATAATAACAGAAAAATAGGAGAAGACAGCCAGAAGAAAGTTTGCGTAAATAATAGTTTAGGAAACATCATTAGGTGATACACACATCACAGAAACATGGGGGCTGGTAACAAAAAAGTCTAATGTACACACGATCGGAAGACCGATGAGAGTTTTTCATCGGAAAATGCGACCGTGTGTATGCTCCATCGGTCTTTTGCTGGCGGAATTCCAGCCAGCAAAAGATTGAGAGCATGCTCTCAATTTTTCGGTCGGGAAACGTTCCTAATCGTCTGTGGCAATTCTGACACGCAAAATCCCTACGCATTCTCGGAAACAATTCGACGCATGCTCGGAAGCATTGAACTTCATTTTCTCAGCTCATCGTAGTGTTGTACGTCACCGCGTTCTTGACGGTCGTAATTTCAGCGAACTTTTGCGTGACCGTGTGTATGCAAGGCAAACTTGAGCGGAATCCCGTCGGAAAAGCCGTCATATCTTTTTCCGATGAGAAAACCGGTCGTGTGTACACGGCATAACATTTCAAGTGTATCTAAAGCCAAAGATTTTTTCTTTTTTTGGATAGAGTAAAGAAGGACTAGAACCTCTCTCAGGTTGTTATTGCTGTCTGTGCCCCCATTAGAGAGATTCATTCTCTCTATTTTAAAAAAAAATATATTTTTATTATTTTATGTAAGTATAGAATAGAGAAACAGTCAACAGTGTTTAGAACTACAATGCATCAGCACCAGTAAGCAATGCAGCTCCTATTAAGTACATAGACCTAACCATTCAAGGAGACAACAACACATTGGGGGTTATTTACGAAAGGCAAATCCACTTTGCACTACAAGTGCAAACTACAAGTGCAAAGTGTACTTGAAATTGCACTGAAAGTGCACATGGAATTAAAGTCGCTGTAGATCTGAGGGGGACATGCAAGGAAAATAAAAAACAGCATTTTAGCTTGCACATGATTAAATGATAAAATCAGCAGAGCTTCCCCTCATTTCAGATCTACCCCTCAGATTTACAGTGACTGCACTTTCAAGTGCACTTTCAGTGCAATTTCAAGTGCATTTTGCACTTGTAGTTTGCACTTGTAGTGCAAAATGGATTTGCCTTTCGTAAATAACCCCCATTATGTAATAGACAGCTGTAAACCCAAATAGTTGATCCCCCTGAAGCATGAAGAACAAAAATACAATATGGCCACGTGATCCCTCAGAAGCCAGTACATTCCCCTCTGAGTCAAAACAGTATACAGACATTCAATCGGATACAGTGGATTTATCATTCATTCAACCTCCCCACACCTTGTCAAATTTAGTTGGTACTCCCCTATTGGCATATGTAGTCTTATACAAAGTACAAAGGTAATGCTTTATTTATCAACGAAGTCCATGCCATTACAGAGGGGGCCAAAGGTTTTTTCAATGAAAGAATACTAAAGTAAGTAGTGCACGGATCAACTTTGTAGGTGCTAACGGGTCGATCAGGCCCAATAAACAGACGTCAATGGAAGGATCTTACACATTGTACAACCTCCAACCAGAATTGTTGAATGGCCATACAAAACCAAAATATATGCATGAAATCCACCCTAGTAGAGGCGCATCTCCAGCAGTTTGATGATTGTGTGGGAAAAATTCTCCCCAATTTAGCAAGGGTAAAATAAATTCTATGGAGAAATTCATATTGTATGAGATGATCTCGTGCTGACCCCAATCTAGAAAAAGTAGGTCCTCACAGGTCATCTTAGTCATCAGCCTCTAATTGTGGGAAATCAGTCAACCATGCTTTGCGGCAAGATGAAAGAACCTTAGGTGTGACTATAAATAACTGTTTATATATAGTGGATAGGTCACCTTCTCTGAGTGAGGATTTCACTCTCTCTATCAGTCCTTTGACAGAAAGTGGAGGAAAATACAAAATTTTCTGGTTCACCAAAACAGGAATAGAAGAGAAAACATCTGACGGGGCACCAGTTTTGGTGAAAAATGTGGATTTTTCTCACTTTGGAAAGCTGTCTTCTATTATCCTTTGTTGTGTCTACAGGACAAGGAAGCAAAGGAAAATCTCTCCAATTGGACAGTAATGCCAGAAAAAATGCAGGGGTTTCAATCCTACTCTATCCTAACTGAAAAAAAAAAGTTGGGCTTTAGATACTATAAATGCAATAATAAATGTTTCATTTGAGAGTATAAGGTAAGTTGTGCAGAGAAAGTAAAGTGTGTCACATCCACACCTTAGTAAATTGCTCTGACTTTTTCCTTTTCCTAAGTAGTTAGCATTAAAGTACACCTGTCATAAAAGAATGATGTAGATTGTCATTCTGACCTCTCCTTGAAAATGTTAATTTTCTGGCTTTGGCTTTAATTCCAACCTGGGAAATATATAGAGATAAGGAATTCTGACACTTTCATGACAATCATTTACAGTTTGCTTGTTCTGAATCTTTACAAAAGGAAGTCAGCAATTGCAGCTCCTGTACTTCCCCCGATGACAGGGGTACTTTTAATGCCCTCTGCACCCTACCTGACATATGATGTCACCAAATCTGAGGTTAGGGTTTCTAGTGAAGGACAGACCACGCCCCCTCAGGGGCGGACTGACCATTGAGCCACTCGGCACTGCCCGAGGGCCCTGGGCCACTAGGGGGCCCCATCAGGGTTGCCAGCCTCAGTAAAACCAGGGACAGTATGTATAAATCTGTTTTTTTTACATCTGTCTGTGTATACTGTGTGTACATGTATGTTTATACTGTGTGATTGTATACTGTGTGTGTATACTGTGTGGCCCCATAATCTCTGATTGCCTGGGGGCCCCATAATCTCCTATTGCCCGGGGGCCCCATGAGTTATCAGTCCGCCCCTGCCCCCCCTTACATAATCTAGGATGGCAGCACCGAAAACTTCCAGAGAAAGGGAGCAAATGCTTCCAGTGCTGCTATCAGTTGACAGTAATAGATTGCGCTGATAACACATGGTCAGCACAGGGGAGGTCTGGGCAACTCTTTGCCTTGAAGGGTAAACACAACCACTTGCCCTTTCATTATAGAGATGGGTTTCTTTGGGTATTGCAAAGTGTACCAGTGTGCCACAATGATTGGTGGGCAATAGGCACAGTGAAAGGAGGGTGTTCCCAAGGATATGGTTTATTGTGACACTCTTTATCACACCTTTCAGCATTGGGCTCAGCCATTTTCAACAAGGGTTCTGTGGACCCTAGGGTTCCTTCAAAGGTTAGTAGGGGTTCCTTGAGCTTTGGCCGATTTTCCCTCCATGTTATGATGCCTGTATAATACTGGCTCCAATGCTACTTGGTAAAAGCCATCAACATGACACTAATTATTTTTTAAGCTGTCTATAAAAGTAACATTCTGACCACCACTATAAGGAGGCATTCTTCCTCCTGACCAACATTATAATGGGTCTTGTTGCCACTGACCCCCATCAAATAATATTAGCAGGGGTTCCCTGAGGTAAAGTTTTTTTTTTTTTTTGGGGGGGGGTAAAAAGGTCAAGAAAGGCAGTTTGGACTCCTTAGAGGATGACAGCCCAAAACCACAAAGGAAGCCAATGTTGAAAAACTGATTGGTGGACCTGAGTGGATTGCCCATATGAAAGGGACCTAAGGTCTTCGTTTTAGAGTTAGAGATGGGGATAGGTCAATGTCTAGGGACATGGTTGTACAAATATTATCATACACTTGTTTCCAGCACTGAAAGCTATCTCACCACAATAGATGCAACCAGTGTGCAGCATTAGCAGGCAGGAAGAAGAATCTTTGATATAAACTGCATCTGACAAACTTCTGGGTGTGTTGATCACTCCACCATGGTTCTATCCTGGCCCCTATGCCTGGTTCCCTATTGATCGCTGTAGTCACTAGTGCTGGCCCCTATGTCACAATTATGTCCTGTAGTGACCTGGGGGTAAGTGAGAAACCACAAAGTGCAGAGGAAGGCCAGGCACCTGACACTGCCGTAATGTACACTCACAGCTTATTCCCATCATCTGTAGGATGCCAAAACAGGTTCCAGACAATATCATTTCCATCATGCTTGTGCAGGACTTACAATAACCGGCCACTTTATTAGGTACACTTTGCTAGTACCGGGTTGGACCCCCTTTTGCCTTCAGAACTGCCTTCATTCTTCGTGGCATAGATTTAACAGGGTGTTGGAAACATTTCTCAGAAATTTTAGTCCATAGTGACATGATAGCATCACCCAGTTGCTGCAGATTTGTTGGCTGCACATCCATGATGCGAGTCTCCCTTTCCACCACATTCCAAAGGTGCTCTATTGGATTGAGATTTGGCGACTGTGGAGGCCAATGGAGTACAGTGAACTTATTAACATGTTCAAGAAACCAGTGGTGAGAAGATTTGAGCTTTGTGTGACATGGTGCATTATCCTGCTGGAAGGAGCCATCAGAAGATGGGTTCACTGTAGTCATAAAGGGATGGACATGGTCAGCAACAATACTCAGGTAGGTCGTGGTATTTAAACGATGCTCAGTTTGTACTAAGGGGCCCAAAGTGTGCCAAGAAAATATCCCCCACACCATTACACCACCACCAGCCTGAACCATTGATACAAGGCAGGATGGATCCATGCTTTCATGTTGTTTATGCCAAATTATGACCCTACCATCTGAATTGATAATCATAAAAAGGGGGGAATTGGGGAATTTGGGACTTTGAATGAAGCCATGGCTGGGTATGGTCATGTGCCGCGATCCCTATCATTAAGAGGAAAAGGAGCAAAAATGCAGCAAAAAGGGTGGGACTTTATATAAAGCTCATGGTAGCAAAATGAATAGAAGGGTGGATAGTAAAGTATTTAATAATACATAGATACATGTTTACATACATTACATTTCATATACATAGAAATGCACACTTCCATAGTGCCAATTTTTGAAACAGTAATAACTGGTAATCAGAGGCGGCTCTCTAATTAGGCAAATTAGGCGGTCGCCTAAGGCCTCGCACTCACAGGGGCCTCACGGCCGCCTAATTTGCCTGTTCTCAATCACTGAAGTTGACGCCGGCGGCTCCGCCTACCCCCACTGGGACTCAGTGGCTTAGGAGCTGATGGACAAATCAGATACTGCCCACAGCCTGAGGAATAGCTGCCTCATCACGGAGCGTCCCAGTCCGTGGGGCCTCATGTGTAAGTTTTGCCTAAGGCCTCACAAAGCCTAGAGCCGCCTCTGCTGGTAATAACATATTCATAAACATTAATCACATGATAAATTTTAATGGCGCGATGTTGGGGACCGTGAGCGCCATTAAATGCACATATACTTGTAAGGGATCTTGTTTAAAATAAAGGGGGGGGGGGTGTTTTCCCTCTATCATCCCCTATATTGATACAAGCTAGTTTACCCAGTTAATGTATTCTCCCATTGCAGATACATCACATGTCTGCTCCTGAAGAGTGGCTTAAAGCCGTGAAACGCGTCGAGCTACCAGATGTCGTATACTTCAATTACACGCCCATTAAGATACTGTATGTACTCATATATACAATGGTTACCGTGATAGGGATCAGAAAGACCATAGACCGTGCAGGTGCTATCTTGCAATATGTGTATATCCAATCTTGAATGTTGGTGGATTCCTTAATCTTATCATGTGCTTAATGTTTATAAATATGTTATTACAGATATTACTGTTTCAGAAATTGGCACTCTGGAAGTGTGCATTTCTATGTATATAAAATGTAATGTATGTAAACAAGTATCTATGTTTTATTAAATACTTTACTATCCACCATTCTATTCATTTTCTTACAATGGGCTTCATATAAAATCCCACCCTTTTTGTTGCATTTTTGCTGCTTTTCTTGCTGCATTTTTGCTCCTTTTCCTACCATCTGAATGTCGCAGCTGAAATCGAGACTCTTCAGACCATTCAACGTTTTTCCAATCTTCTATTGTCCAATTTTAGTGAGCCTGTGCGAAGGGGTTCAAGGTCTGCCCGTTCTCCTCTGACCTCTGACATCAAAAAGGCATTTTCGTCCACACAACTGCCACTCACTATATATTTTCTCTTTTTTGGACCATTCTCTGTAAACCTGAGAGATGGTTGTGCATGAAAATCCCAGTAGATCAGCAGTTTTTGAAATACTCAGACCAGTCTATCTAGAACCAACAAACATGCCACGTTCAAAGTCACTTAAATCCCCATTTCTTCTCCATTCTGAGGCTCGGAAAAACTTCAGCAAGTTGTCTTCACCACATCTAGATGCCTAAATGCATTGAGTTTCTGCCATGTGATTGGCTGATTAGCAATTGTTACCAAGCAATTGAACAGGTGTACCTAATAAAGTGGCCGGTGAGTGTATATCTTGAGTAGCTGCCCAATAGTGATCAGGGAACCCAAGCCTGGTAGAAGACAGGACAAGATGTCAGCGGCCTTGGAAAGAGCAATGACAGGGAGTGTGGATTTCGCAATGGTGGAGGAGTGCACAGTAGAGGATAAAAGCCATAATACATAGTTCCCAACTGTCCCTGATTTCGAGGGACTGTCCCTGATTTGGGGCAATATCCCTCTGTCCCTCATTCCTCCTCATTTGTCCCTCATTTTGGTCTAATCTATATAGTTGTATATAAAATGCACTTTTTATCTTTCAAAAAGTGTTTCCCAGTGTTAAACCTTTCATCTGATTTCTAAATTGTCGCATTTGTAAATTCCAAAAAACAATATAAAGGAATAGTGGTGGTAAAAAAAGCACTTGTGGGTTTAACCAATCTTGTTTTTTTGTACAAGTCTCCTTTAAGGGGGCGTGGCAAGGGGTGTGTCTTATGTCTGCATACTTTTGCTGATAGGTGTCCCTCATTCCCATCTCAAAAAGTTGGGAGGTATGCATAATGTGCTGTGAATACTTGAATATTGTGATGAGGGTCCACCTACCCTGCTAGCAGCAATGTTCTGGTTTACCCTGGTTCTTTTCAGTCTGGGCGTTCTATTTATTGTTTTATGTGGAAGCAAAAATGTTACTTTAGGCTAACTGCTTTCACCTTTACTATATATGTTTAAGAAACCATAAAAAAGGTTTTGGGTGCATGTAAAACGAGTAACTGGGTATGCTCTTCATCAGGGTGTGTCTAACATTAGGAAGCGATGGGCATTTAGGCCTGAAAGTATGCAACTACCTTGAATACTATTAGCATTTATTCATAACAAGCCACAATGAGAACACACGTGTCTTACACAAGCCAGGAGTAAGTGAAGTAATTTCATGGATATTTGGAGAACTTCCAGGCTCATCAGCTCCTAATAAAATTTATGGTCTCCAAACCAGTTCTATGACATTCTTCAAAGGATACGACGGCGGCAAGTGAGTCAAATTTTCCATTCCTACAAGTACAAACCTGACCTATCCCTACAGTTTCTCCACATCTTTGTCAATGTCAATTCAGAGATCAATAAATTATTTGTAAGTCTCCTGGTTCTTTTCTTTATGTTTTCATACAGATTCCGCCTGGTTCTAACAGACTGGGATTGCCTCTCTCTTATATTCCTGCTCTGAATTTCCCTGCATGAATTCAAGAAGAGCGGAGGTAGATCAAAATTTGGCCAAAGTGTAAATTCTTCATTTTTGCCTTTTGAGGTGCCTAAAGCAAATCTAATCCAAATTTTTTTTGTCCCATTTTGTTTAGAGTGGTGGATAGTTAAAACCCCTGGCAAGTGTTTGAGCCATCAGTAGGAGAGTTTCAGCAACAAATGTTCTGCTTCAATCTAGAAAGTAGTGGATAGGACTATGTGAGGCCAGGTGATGACTGGCAAGTTAAAGGCTTCAGAATCAGCAGTGGCACACCACACCTCCTGCAATATTTTTTTTTATCCCACTTACATGAAAGTGGCAACTCTGCTCTCAATTCAGGAGCAGTGCAGCATTGTTGCCAACTGTCACGTACCTGTACGCAGAGCCCGAGATGAGGAGAGTGGCCTTTTGCACAGTTCCTTCCCGGGGGGAGGGAAGGGTACAGACATTGGAGACTGGAACTTGGGGTACAGCCGGTGGTTCACAGTGGATTCACAAAGTCCAGTTTTAAGCTGAGTCACATGCCGGGTCTTGTAACAGCTGAGAAAGAAGGCACCGAATCATAGAAAGGATCAGAGCCAGGAATGAGCAGAGGCCGGGAATGAGCAGGCAGTAAGGTATAGACCGATGCACAGAATATTGGACAGAAGTCCAGGCTGAGGTTGGTAACAGAGATAGGCAGCGGACACAAGCTGACAAGGGTAACCTGAAAGCAGGTCAGGTGGAAGCCAGGTCAATAACAGGGTCAGCACAAGTATCAGGATCAGGAACACAGGAGCAAGACTGAAGACCATTAACCACTTGCCTACTGGGAACTTTCACCCCCTTCCTGACCAGGCCAATTTTCAGCTTTTAGCGCTGTCACACTTTGAATGACAATTGAAAGGTCATGCAGCACTTTTCCCAAACTAAATTTTTAGCATTTTTTTCACACAAATAGACCATTCTTTTGGTGGTATTTATTCACAACTGGGTTTTTTATTTTTTGCTAAATAAATGAATAAAGACCGAAATTTTTGAAAAAAAAACCAAAACTTTTTCATAGTTTGTTATAAAATTTTGCAAACAGGTAATTTTTCTCCTTCACTGATGTGCGCTAATGAGGCTGCACTGATGAGCACTGATAGGCTGCACTGATGGGCACCGATGAGGCGGCACTGATGAGGTGACACTGATGGGCCTTAATGGGCACTGATAGGCTGCACTGGTGGGCACTGATGAGGAGGCACTGATAGGTGGCACTGATGGGCACTGATAGGTGGCACTGATGGACACTGATAGGTGGCACTGATGAGCACTGATAGGCGGCACTGATGGGCACTGATAGGCGGCACTGATGGGCACTGGTAGGCGGAATTGATAGGTGACACTGATGAGGAGGCACTGATAGGCACTGATTGGCAGCACTGATGGGACTGCACTGATAATCAGTGCCATAATTATCAATTTACATATCCCTTTAACAGAAGCTGGTTATCAGCTCTCTTATCTTTTCCTCTCCTCACGCTGTCAGCGTGAGGAAAGAAGTGCCGATAACTGGATCCTGTTTACATCTGTGATCAGCTGTGATTGGACACAGTTGAGCACATGGTAAGGAGCCACCGATTGGCTCTTTACTTCAATCTGTGATCAGCAGTGTCCGGAGCATGCAGGCGCGTGTGGCGGGCACGATCACAGGGCGCCGTCATATGCCAGCATTCCAGAACTAGCCATTCATCTATGGCACAGTCGGCAAGTGGTAGTAATCTTGTGCAGAGCTCAGGTTTAAATAGTCCGCTTGGCAGTAGTGGACATGCCTGCCTGTCTGCGTGTGTGCGTGCTCGTGCACAGGCACAGTAGCCTTACAGCTGGAACAATGTTCTTGACTCCAAACCATCACAGGGAACTGCAAAAGGTAGACTTCATCATCAGAATTTTGTAACTGTGGGGCTTTACAGGTGACTAGGAAAACTGTAATAGCAGATGCAGTTCCAAAGGGAGGCCATAGTTCTTCTTTAACCATCGACCTCCGAAAGATTTACCCCCCTTTATGACCAGGACATTTTTTGCGATACGGCACTGCGTTATTTTAACTGACAATTATGCGGTCATGCAATACGGTACCCAAATTAAATTTATGTTTATTTTCTTCCCACAAATAGAGCTTTCTTTTGGTGGTATTTGATCACCACTGGGTTTGTTATTTTTTGTGCTACAAAAAAAGAACATCAATTTTGATGAAAAAAAAAAACAAAAAAACAATATGTTTTACATTCTGCTATAAAACATTTCCCATAAAAAAAAATGTAAAAAAATCTAATTTCTTATTAGGCCAATATTCTGCTACATATTTTTGGTAAAAAAAAATCCCAATTAGCGTATATTGATTGGTTTGCGCAAATGTTACAATGTCTACAAACTATGGGATAAATACTGGAATGTTTATTTATTTATTTACTTTTTTTTATACTAGTAATGGCAGCGATCAGTGACTTATAGCGGGACTGCAATATTGGGGTGGACAGTCAACATTAACTGACACTTTGTGGAAACCAGTGACACTAATACAGTGCTAAACATATGCACTGTTACTGCACTAATGACACTGGCAGGGAAGGGGTTAACACCAGGGGCGATCAAAGGGTTAAATGTGTGCCTAACCAGTGTTTATGTGTACTATGTGTCCTGCTTTTACTAAGGGAGGTAGTGGATTTTATTCCCTGCTTTGCAGGGACACAAAATCCATCACTTTCCCCCTGTCAGAACGGAGTTCTGCCTTGTTTACATAGGCAGAGCTCCATTCTGTGTCTCTCCTCGCCGATCAGTGGGTGCCAGCAGACATCCATTGGCCGGCACCCGCCGATCGGATTGTGCTGTGTCAAGTCACAGCACAGCTGCTCCGCCGCACGTGCATCCCCTACAAGGAAGTGCCAGATCACATACTAGTAATGTGATCTGGCACAGGAGAGCCGCTCTGCTGCCGTATAGGTAAGTTAGGTGGTCGGCAAGCGGTTAAAGTATATCTGCGGACAGCATATTCTATTCTTGTTTTGGATAGACTTGGAAAAGAACAACTTTTTTTTTTGTGCTATCTGTGTCCCATCAGTGAAATATCTCTTCCTGTCACATACACACAACAGGAAGGGAGAGAATTTATGCCCCGTACACACAATCGGTAATTCCGCCAGCAAAAGTCTGATGTGAGCTTTTGGTCGGGAATTGCTTCATCGGACTTTTGCTGGCGAAATTTCCGCCAGCAAAAGATTGAGAGCAGGTTCTCTATTTTTCCGACGGAAAAAGTTGCGATCGGAAATTCCGCGCAAATTTGTACGCATGCTTGGAAACAGTTCGATGCACGCTCGGAAGCATTGAACTTCATTTTCTCGGCTCGTCGTAGTGTTGTACGTCACCGCGTTCTTGACGGTCGAAAGTTCAGAGAACTTTTGTGTGACCGTGTGTATGCAAGCCAAGCTTGAGCGGAATTCCGTCGGAAAAACCATCCAAGATTTTTCCAACGGAAATTCCGATCGTGTGTACGGGGCATTAGACACTAATCTTTGAATAATTGTTCCATTGTAAGATTTCCCCTCTCTTCCTGTTTCAGTGAAAACTCAATATTTTCCCTGACCTCCAGTCCCCATGATGTTAGTCTCTAGGACAAATAGACAATCAAACACAAAATGTGATGTCACCAAAAACAGTGTAATGACCTGGAACAATAAAGGTGATTGGATGGTCACTGTGAAAAGATGATAGCAATATTAGACTCATAGCTTGGCATCCCAAAAGGG
Source organism: Lithobates clamitans (assembly GCA_037952925.1). Lineage (NCBI taxonomy): Eukaryota > Metazoa > Chordata > Amphibia > Anura > Ranidae > Lithobates > Lithobates clamitans. The sequence continues at coordinate 907,662 of JBBGZY010000692.1, read as the reverse complement.
ATATAGCCTGGCACTGCTCCAAAGAACCAAGGAGACACCCTATTGAGTAGCTCAACTTTATCACTCCAAATCGCCTTTTGGTGCAACTGTGGTCATGTAGGTAACCTCTACCATACTCTTTTGTCTTACAAGAGTCTCACGAACTTCTGGAACCAAGTGGTTGGCCTAATCTCCTCCGTTATCCTAATCCCTTCTAACCCGGCCTTGGCCATTCTAAATTTAGAAATTGAAAACGTTCCGCCTAATTTTCGCTTCATAGTAGCCCATATACTGATGACATCCAGAACCATATTAACCAGACACGGGAAGAAAGACTTTGCCCCTAATCCATCCGAAGTGGTTACTTCTATCATTCTTACTTATGAATATAAAAAAATCTTATCGTTGAGAGCTGGTATGATAGATAAGTTTGAAAACCGTGGTCCTCCTGGGTCAATACTTAATACAGTAAAACCTTGGTTTGAGAGTAACTTGGTTTAAGAGCGTTTTGCAAGGCAAGCAACATTTTTTAATAAATTTTGACTTGATATACAAGCAATTTCTTGAAATACAAGTAGCGTCATGTCACAACTGAGCATAAAAGAGAGGAGAGGCGCCTCTGAGTATAAATGAGAGGAGAGGCGCCTCTGAGCAGGGGCGTAACTACCACTATAGCGACCCATGCGGGCGCTATGGGGCCCGCAGCTGAGTGGGGCCCAGTGAGGATAAGAGCACCGCTGGCACAGTCTCCCAGCCAGGGGAAGAGAGAGGAAAGAAAGAGGCGAGCTGTCCGTATCAGCAGAGAGCTGAATTGCCCGATGTAAGAGCTTTCATTAGAACTTCCAGTGTTCCCGGGGCTCACGTCACATAGCTCCACCTTTTGGCCCGGTGCCTTTGATAGACAGAACGCTGATCCAATGTGGGACATGTGACGTCATCAAAGGCGTCGGGCCAAGAGGAGGGGCTATGTGACGAAAAGCCACGGGAAGACGGGAAATTCAAATGAAAGCTATTACAGCGGGCAATAACGCTCTCTGCTGATCTGGGTGGCTTGCCTCTTCCTCTACATAGGTGGGGCTGTATGGGGCACAGGCAGACCAGGCTGTATTGGGCACAGGTCACGCTGTATTGGGCACAGGTCACGGTGTATTGGGCACAGGTCACGCTGCATTGGGCACAGGTCACGCTGCATTGGGCACAGGTCACGCTGTATGTGACACAGGTCACGCTGCATTGACACTAGGGCAGCTGTGGGGTGGGGGGGCTCTTTGTAGGGGGGCCCCATACAACATTTTGCTATGGGGCCCTGCTATTTCTAGTTACGCCCCTGCCTCTGAGTATAAAAGAGAGGAGAGGCGCCTCTTATCTTTTATACTCTGGAGCTCCTGCTGGATTTTGCTTTTAATCCCCTTGTGGAAGCTGTCAATTGTGGATGGACATTTTATGGTTACACAACCTTTGTTACACAACATTGCTATAATCTTTTTATATGGACTATAAACTGAAGGACCTATGAACAAATGGTTGTGGAACGAATCATCTGAGTTTTCATTATTTCTTATGGGAAAATTAGCTTTGATATACAAGTGCTTTGGATTACAAGCATGTTTCTGGAACCAATTATGCTCACAATCCAAGGTTTTACTGTAATGTAGATATTGTCACTGTCATTGAATTTCTTTGAGTTTCGTACTATATTACTTAAACCTCACGCATTTCATGATTTATCCAGACTGTTGCTGTACCTGATGTATTTTACATACTGTCCTATATAATGTTATTTTCTTGTTTGATATTTTGTACACTATTGTCTCACTTTGTACGTATGTATAACAGTGGCGGCTGACAACCTTCCCCCCACCCCCGGCCCGCGGCGCGGGTCAGAGAAAGCCCCACCCCCACCCATCAGGCAGCCAGCACCTACCCGATCTAAGGCTGGGGCTGTAGTCTCCTCTCCTCCTCGGGTGCAGGCAGCGGCTTCGGTGTCCGCTCCTCCCGCGTCTCCTGTCTGTTCTCCAAAGCGTCAGGCAATCCAATCTGACCGCCTGACGCTTTGGCCAATCAGGAAACAGGTCTCACGGCCTGCCTCCTGATTGGCGGCGAGGAACGTTAGTGTGAAAACTAGCGAAAAACTATTGTCACACAATTGGGTGGGATTGGGTGCACTCTCTGCGCCCCCCGAGCCCACCCTTTTTTGAAGCCTATTAGAGACTTTGGCTCCAATCACGTGCTTCAAAAAACACGCCATAGGAATTCATTTGGTGTCCTGAAAAAGGGCCGGGTGCATGGATAGGAAGGTGGAGGCAGGGATAGGGGGAGCGGCGCCCGTGCGCCCTCAATGCATGGACCTCCACTGATGTATAACCTAAAAAAAACGTATTGAACAAAGAACCAGGGAGTATCTGGTGGATACACAAAAGAAAGAGAAATGGGGGGGGGGGGGGCTATTGAGTGTGCTACACCCCCATTTCTCTTAATAGGGGAGGGTTTATCTTGCTAGCAGGGACACCGGCAGATTTGGCAGGGGCTCTAACCCTTTCCCTCCTCTATCCAGAGCTAAAAACTGGATTTGGATCCACCATAAACCTGTTTTTATATACCTGCGATAGATCTTTAAAAATGAACTCGTTTATAGGTGAATAAAACAGAGGTTTCACTTTAAGACCCAGCAATTTGCGTCTATTTCCATTTACAGTGACAGATGACACCCATTCACTTACCTTTATAATGACAGTAAATCTGTAAACTACTGGAAATTCTGTCCCTGGTTTCCTTGTAATGGCTTTGTAGGCTTCCTGCCACAGGCTGCATCAGAGGACAGATACTTGATGAAGTCAATCACAGTACTGATATTAAGCAACAAAGTCCTTGTCCCCGGAGTGTGTACACTCACTACACATCCTCGTACAGACACGAGAAGGTGGAGCTCCATGTCAGTCATTCAATTTAATTATAGGTGAATGATCAACTTCTATGTTTATGCAGAGCTGTTGGACACTGCGCAACCTTGTCTGCGAAAGTTCACTGTCCTCCGGAGCTCACTGGGATGGGAGGTAGGTCCTCTCTATAATTCTCTTTATATATTCATTCTTAAAATACTGACAGCTGTGATAGGGAACAGTCCCAGATCTCGCAGATTTGCCTTAAGAAACTGTCATCTTTGACAATTTCCCCCAGTCTTATTCATCACCAGCCTCCCCACAGAAGTCATTTTTTTTAATTCTTAGCACCGATAAATGTTGATTGGGCTTTTGCCGTTAATATTTCAATTCAAAATTTGTTAAAGGGATGCATTTGAAAAGCCAAAAGTTTTTGTTTTTTTTTGTTTTTTTTTACAGATTATTAAAGTAATTTTAATCTCACAACATAATCCTTTTTTATTTTTTCATAAAATAAGATTACATTAATAATAATTATATTTAAAAAATACAGCAGTTTGGAGGCAGGCTACTTTATATCTTAATGACCCTGGCACTGTGTCTTCTCACACTTCGCTATGGGGGAACCCTTTTTTATCACACCTAGGCTTCCTACCGGATCTGCAGATCTGGGCTAGGTACGGGGTTCCGGACATTGCGACACAATGGGGGTTATTTACGAAAGGCAAATCCACTTTGCACTACAAGTGCACACTACAAGTGCAAAGTGCACTTGCAATTGCACTGAAAGTGCACTTGGAAGTGCAATCATTGTAGATCCGAGGAGGACATGCAATGAAAATAAAAAACAGGATTTTAGCTTGCACATGATTGGATAAAAAAATCAGCAGAGCTTCCCCTTATTTCAGATCTACCCCTCAGATTTACAGCGGCTGCACTTCCAAATGCACTTTCAGTGCAATTCCAAGTGCACTTTGCACTTGTAGTGCAAAGTGGATTTGCCTTTTGTAAATAACCCTCAGTATGCCTGAGGGACATCTTCTGTCGTTTGTAGAGTTGAAGCGTCAATCTCGGCTTCCTAACTGAATGTTCTTCTGGTTTTTACAGCTTAGGCATGCTGTTCAAGCGCAATTTCCTGTCCCTGTGGTGAAAAGAAAGATACGGCTGCACATCACCAACACGATCCAACATCAATTTATTGATACATAAGAGTCATAATGGCTGCCACCAAGACAAGGACACAGGAGAGGTGACGCGTTTCACACTTGACTAGTGTTTCTTCAGGTTTTGAAGAAGCACTAGTTAAGTGTGAAACGCGTCACCTATCCTGTGTCCTTGTCTTGGTCGCAGTCATTATGACTCTTATGTATCAATAAATCGATGTTGGATCGTTTTGGTGGTGTGCAGCCATATCTTTCTTTTCTATTACTTGGTGGCGAGCCGTGACTTGCATGTAGCCCATCCTGATCTATCGGATTGATATCACCTGGAGCAGAGTCATTCTTCTCTGGATTTCCCTGACCCTGTGGTGCTTGCTACTCATTCAATAGAGAAACTTCCCATAGCAAAAAATATAGACAGGACCCTTTCGTCTATTTACCTCGACTTACATGTAAGGATACTGCTATGATGACAACAGTGTTTAGAGCAGCCTTTTTCAACCAGGGTGCCCAGGCACCCTGGGGTGCCTTGAGGTTTCTTCAGGGGTGTCTTGGCAAAATGCCCTAAAATTGGATACATACTAGCCAGCGTGTGGATGAAGGCTACCTTTTTAGCTACACTAATTCACAGGTTTTTATTGTGCACCATTACAACCATCTAACTGCCAGTGTCCTAATGACCAATGAAATCATCAGTTGATAAGACGGAGGTTAGATGCTTGCATAGCATACTTGTTTGACTCTCCCCTGCACCTCTCCATCAACGTTGGGATCACATTAGCTGAGTGACGGAGAAGAGAAACATGTGCAAAACTATATTTGCTTTGAAAGAATAAATCACCTCTAACATTGGGTGTCCTACTTGGACTTGTGAGTGTTGCTGCATTGTGTAAAACTATTACAAAAGCTTTTACATTTTAGAATGGGGTGCCCCGAGGCTGTTCATAATTTTTAAAGGGTGCCTCGAGATTGTCCATAATTTTTAAAGGGTGCCTTGAATGAAAAAAGGTTGAGAAACACTGTTTTAGAGCTTGTGAGCCGGGACATACCAACCTTGACAGAGGAGGATTGGAGTGAGGGTCTTCAACAGTATATTCTGCTTATGTTCTCGGCCAGAGACTGCTTTGTTCAATTAAAACTTCTGCGTAGAGTGTATTACACACCCCAAAGATTATCATCTATCTATCCTAATGTAGATGATATTTGTCCCAAGTGAAGGCAGTCAGTGGGGAATTTTATTCACATGGTATGGGCATGTCCGCTCATACAGACCTACTGGCAGCCAGTGGTTGCTGACATTAATGTGATTGCTTTAGTTACACTGGAAACAGATCACTTAATTCTTCTTTTGGGTATTACTGACAACCTACCGACTAATAAGCACAACAAAACTATACATTTTCTATGCTGTATACTATGCCAGGAAAGTTATGCTGTCCAAGTGGAAGATGCCAAATCCTCCTTTGATCTCAGCATGGAAATCTCTAAAAATGCAACTGTGCCTTTGAATACGTTGACCTATATGGGACGTAATTGTCCAAAGAAATTTGACAAAATATGGTCCTCCTGGGTACAGGCTGGGCATTTCACAATATGATATGGCTGGTGGGCCTTTTTTTGGCTATCCCATATATCATAGGCATTTTATAATCCCCCGTTCCCTCCCGTTCTAGTATTTGGCTATGCCTAATGGGTTTATTTGCCTCTGTCTATCCCTGGTCTCCTCCCTCCACATTCCGTCCCCCCCCCCTTGTTTCCTTCTTTATGGGTCCGGTCCTGGGCAAATGGTGTGCTACTATTTTCCCTATTTCCTTTTCTTTCCCACTTCCCTACTGTGGTGTCAATAAGTGATGGGATGGAGGTGCAGAGGCAGCCCCTCTATATCTATATATTTTGCTGTATACATAGAATATTAACGTAGAGCTATTGTGGTGGTAACGGCTTCTTGAAGGCATGGGTAGAACTGTTGTTTAGCCCTTTTCTACTTATGTGTATGTATGATGTCTCTTCTACCAGTAAGCTTTTATGCGTTAGGCCCCTTTCACACGATCGGACCGTTCAGGTCCGCCTGTCAGTTTTGACGGCGGACCTGAACGGGCGCTCCATGTTAGTCTATGGAGCGTCGGATGTCAGCGGAGACATGTCCGTTGACATCCGACTCCGTCCGATCCGCTAAAAGCAGACGGATGGCTCTACGTCCAGGTCCGTCACTGGCGGATCGGATCGGGTGAGATCTGATGAAAACGGACATGCTGTCCGTTTTCATCCGATCCCTCTTTAAACGGCAGCGGCGCCTGACAAGCCCCTCCCCGCTCAGTGAGCAGAGAGGGACCTGTCATCCGCCGGCTTAGCGGAGATCAACGGACAGATCTCCCGCTGAGCCGGCGGACCGAGGCGGGCTCCGTAGAAACGAGTCCGCCTCGTGTGAAAGGGGCCTTATACTTCTGTTGCATGTTTAATGTGCTGTAACTTCAATAAACATTCCTTCTGTTAAAAAAATAAATAAAAAAGAAATAATACAGTTTTTCCCATACTTTTTTATTTTTTTTGTACTTATCCTGTAGAAGTGTAACTACAAATGATGCAGCCCCATAGCAAAATTTTGATGGTGCCCTCCGGCTAACTTTATCTGTAGCAGCTGGCAGCGTCAACTGTGCCAATAGGTGTCATTGATCTTAACATAAAGTACAGTATACCTGAATGAAGGACAGGCAGCAGGAGAGTTGTCACCATAGTCATTACACTAGTGGGGAGCGGTGCTGTGGATGAAAGCAGTTGTAGTAAGAGTATTAATAATAATAACCATCATGATATTTTATATTATGTCAAAATGATTAATGCTCTTTCACACAATTGCTATAATATCATAGTTACATAATCTGGTTGAAAAAAAACACAAGTCCATCCAGTTAAACCAATAAAAGGAAAAAAAATCATACAATCCCATATGCACAAGCCTATACCCACAGTTGATCCAGAGGAAGGCAAAAAAAACCCAGCATAGCGTGATCCAATTTGCTCCAGCAGGGAGATTTCTTCCTGATCCTCCGAGAGACATTATTTCCTGGATCAACTATCCTAATAAAAACTTCTTAAAGTGGTTATAAAGGTTCACATTTTTTTAAAATAAACATAACAAACATGTTATACTTACCTGCTCTGTGCAAGGGTTTTGCACAGAGCGGCCCCTGATCATCCTCTTCTGGGGTGCCCCTTTGGCGTTCCTGGCTCCTCCTCTTCATCGGGTGCCCCCTGGGAAAGCTGCTTTCCATGAGGGCATCCGTGCAGGCACACTCCCGAGTCCCGCTGCTGCGTCCATTGACACAGACAGCAGGACTCGGCCCTGCCCCCCGCTCTCGTGTCACTGGATTTGATTGACAACAGCAGGAGCCATTTGCTATCGATCTATCCAATGAGGACACAGAGACAGCGGCTGGAGCCACTGGGCTCATGCACGTCACTGGAAATAATTGGTTCAGGTAACAAAAGGGGGGGGGGGGTCTGGGGGCAGCTCTAGCAAAGAAGGTTTTTCACCTTAATACATAATGTGTCAAAAATAGTGACAAAATCACAATCATACGTGATAATTATATAAAGTGCCTCATAATGCGTGAATACATAAGCTTATAAATAATTGAAAAAAATATGTAAAGAAACATATAAGTCCATAACAGTGTATTGGATACAAAATATTCTATGCAGATTTCAGGGATCAATCTTCATTGTTCAGTGTTAGCCCACCACCGAATAAGTAGATTAAAGGCTTACCGGAAAGCCTGTGACCGCCCTTACTCAGGGGGGTCAAAACAAGCTTAGTAGGTATGGGTGAACTGCCACAGGGATACTCCAAGGGTCACCGATGGACCGATGCGTCAGGACTCCTTGCCAGGCAGCCAACCAACTGACAGCGGCTATGGATATTCTCCAGAATTCTATCCTCTCATGGGGCAAACTCAATAGCTTCCATGGATCCAGTACAAAAAGAATGGTTGTAGTGCCAAAAAAAAGGACAAAAAAAGATGCTCCGCTGGTGCAGATAACTTTTGGCTTCTTTATTCAGCAAATTGCGATGTATAACATAAATAAAAGCAAGGGAAATAAAAAACGACACTACCGCCGTTTGTTTTAAAATCGCGCATGCGCGGTGCGTTCGATATTGTGATTTTAAAACTTGCCTGCAAACTGGAATATCAAAGCAATCTGATTATCATACTGAATTGTAATACTTGGCAGTACAGAATTTTGCATGAACGAATACTTCATAAACAGACTTTCTATACTGCGAAAATCTCACACAAACATGGTACACATGCAGCGGTGCCAGACAAACTTGGAAATATGCCACCGGGTGCTGCAAATGTCATAAATATCACAACTAGACTCACAAGCCTAATTGTCTTATGATGGAAAATAGACAACAAAAGAGAAAATTAGTAAGACCTCATCTGGAATATGCAGTTCAGTTTTGGGTACCAGTTCACAAAAAGGATATCGGGGAACTGGAGAAAGTGCAGAGAAGAGCAACCAAACTGATAAGAGGCATGGAGGAGCTCAACTATGAGGAAAGATTAGAGGAACTGAATCTATTCTTCTGAGAAGAGGGGATAAGGAGAGATATGATTAACATGTATAAATACACAAGGGGTCCATATAGTGAACTTGGTGTTGAGTTATTCACTTTACATTCATCACAGAAGACAAGGGGGCACTCTTTACGACTGGAGGAAAAAGAGATTTAATTTCCACATACGGAAAGGTTTCTTCACAGTAAGAGCTGTGAAAATGTTGAATAGACTCCTTCAAGAGCTGGTTCTGGCCAGCTCAGTAGATTGCTTTAAAAAAGGCCTGGATTATTTCCTAAATGTACATAATATAACTGGGTAGTAACATTTAGGCCCCTTTCACACTGGGGCGGGAGGTGCGTCGGCAGTAAAGCGCCACTAATATTAGCGATGCTTTACCGTCGTTTTAGCTGCGGTATTCGGACACTAGCGGGGCGGTGTTACCCCCAGCTAGCGGCCCGAGAAAGGGTTAAAAACTACCACAAAGTGCCTCTGCAGAGGCGCTTTGCTGGCAGTATTGCCGCACTGCCCCATTGATTTCAATAGGTAGGAGCGGTGAAGGAGCGGTGTATACACCGCTCCAAAGATGCTGCTCGCAGGACTTTTTTTTCCCATCCTGCTAGCGCACCGCTTCAGTGTGAAAGCCCTCGGGGCTTTCACACTGGAGGCACAGCAGCGTCTGTTTCGGGTCGGTTTACAGGCGCTATTTTTGGCACAATAGCGCCTGCAAACCGCCCCCAGTGTGAAAGGGGTCTTATAGGTAAAGTTGATCCAGGGAATATCCAATTAGGATATATAGGATTGTAAAAAAAATTTTCCCTTTTATTGGTTGAACTAGATGAACTTGTGTCTTTTTTCGTCCAAACTAATTATGTAAAATTTATACAACGGAAAATGGCAAAGGACCTCCAGCTCTGCAGATTTTATATGGTGTCGATCTGTTGCAAAGATTGGGGTATTAGACATTAACCCAGTCGGTGATCAACTCAAAGTTGCATGTTTCATAACATTTTATTATATCTGGGGGAAGCTGGTGTAACATTCTGTGGTTCATCTGAAGCAGTTAGGATCCACTCTCACTGATACATTACACTAACGTGATGAAATGAGTGTGATTTTGAAAGGCACTCCAACGAACTGGTACATTGTGGTGAACTTTCTTAAAAGAACAGGGTCATGTCCAATTTATTTAATGCATTAAAGTGTGCTGCCAGCCTATTCAAAATGAATAGGCTGCCTTAACTCTGCCCACAATCAGATAATGTGTATAACACGCATTAGAGCATGGTGAATGGGCCTTGATGTGGATGAAGTATAGCTCATTAGTAGCTCATTAATCCTTTGCATTGCAACACAGATGAAACATATGACTCTCTATAGCATGAACTACAAAAGTAGTATGTAGAACTCATTTCTCATGAATAGCACAATTGAATGCAATCATATGCTACTACATGCTACCTGTGTAACTTACACCTGTTATCATTGTAGCGATTGGCCATTAATTTTACCAATCATGTATGATTGTCTTGAGCTACTAAGAACTGTCTTTCTGCTCCAACCCATTTTCCTTATAAACATTAGGCAACAGTTGTCCATGCATGCGGTTGGAAGTAAATTCTCTTGAATGAATGAATGAATGAATGATTTGTATAGCACTGCAAATGCGAACTGAATCGCCTCAAGGCGCTAGATCTGTCCTGTGTTGTCCAGCTTCTTAGAAGAGGTAGGTCTTGAGTTTCTTCCTGAAGGCCTGATGGTTTTCTTCCATGCGCATGTGAGTAGGTAGAGCGTTCCATAACCGTGGTCCTTGGACTGCGAATCTTCGTTTTACTTTTGTTTTGTAGCGGGTTTTTGGAATAAGGAGGGTGTTTTGATTAGAAGATCGAAGACTGCGACTGGATGTGTAGTGCTTTATTTTCTCGCATAGGTATTGAGGAGCGTTTCCTTGTATACATTTGTGGGTGAGGCAGAGGGTCTTGAAAGTGATTCGGTTCTTTACGGTTAGCCAATGTAGGCTCCTCAGGGAAGGGGAGATGGATTCCCAGGGTTTTTTTTCTGTTAACCTCCCTGGCGGTATGATTATTTCGGATTTTAGGTGCTGAAAGCGGTACAATTATTTTGCATGGAAATTTGGCGTTTTATATTGTAGGTCTGTAATTCTTAACAATAACACACTTAAATCTGTCCAAACAAGAGTCTAGTAGATATCCCGGGTATGATAAAGTTTGAAACACAAAAACATAAATTATAATATAATAAATAAAAATAAATAATTTAAAAAAATAAAAATAAATAGTAATAAAATAAATTTCCCCACGATTCACTATCGCTCAATTCTGCAAGTGTTCTAATTTACTATCGCTGTTTTCTAGCTGGTCTAAAGCCACTTTTGACGTAAAGGGACACTTTTTGGTTGCTAAGGACAATCTCCAGTTTCCAGGCAGAAAGAACAGTATATATAACATAAAACTGCATGCAGGGCATGGGCCAAAGCACTGGGGACAAAAGGGATGTGAAATCATTTCATACAGTACTGTAATCTGTAAGATTACAGTACTGTATGTGTTATGATTTTTACTTTTTTTTTAATTTGCCGGCAGGCTCCGCCCCCGTGCGTCGCGACGCTCGCAGGGAACGGAGCCTGGCAAGGAGAGGCTTCGGAGGAGGACGGAGCCCACGGACACTGCGGGGGACATCGCAGGATCCCGGGGACAAGGTAAGTAAAGGCACACCAGGATCCTGCAATGTAATCCCAAGTGTGGCTCAGGGTTACCGCTAATGGTCCTGAATTTTAACCCCGAGCCACATTCGGGAAAACCGCCAGCGAGGCTACCAGTCTTGCCGCCGTGTTTTGGATGAGTTGCAAGCGAGCAAGCTGATATTGGGGTAGTCCTATGTAGAGGAGTTTGCGTAGTCGAGTCTGGAATTGATGATTGTTCCAACTACTGCTGCTTTGTCCTCTTCTAGGACGAAGGGGATGAGTCTACGTAGCAGGCGGAGGAGATGGTGAGATCGGCTGACCACTGATCCTATTTGTGCATCCATTGACATTTCTGAGTCAAAAATTACTCCGAGACTCTTGGCTTTGGTACTTGGAGAGATAGCCTGTCCAAAGATGGTGGGCGGTGTCCATGGGGTCTTAGTTTTGGAATTTTGGTTTGCGTGTAGGAGAAGAAGCTCTGTTTTTGATCCGTTGAGTTTAAGAGAGCTAGTGGTCACCCATTCGTCTATCAAAGTGAGGCATTTTTCTAGTTGCTGATGATGGTCTTTTTCTCCGGTGATGCGAAGGTAGAGTTGGGTATCATCAGCATATGAGTGGAAGCAGAGGTCCGATTTTCTGATGATTTTGAGGAGTGGGCGGATGTAGATGTTGAAGAGCACTGGTGACAAGGGTGAACCTTAGTGCACGAAGGTTCAAAGTTTTGGATAGTGTGTGAAAGATTGAACCCTCTGTTAAATTTTATATTGCTGTCTGTATCACCATTGGGTACATTTACCTCTTTATTTTTTTTTTTGAGACAGAAAATAAAGAGAAATGATAAATTTTAGATTCGTCATCAGAGTAAATATTAGGATTAATCATCAACTGAGGACAAATGTCTGGGTGATAACTGTATAAAATGGAAATTCCCCTTTTCTGAGATTTTCTCTAATATCCTGTTATGTCTCTATTACAGAGGCAGCAAAAATAACCTCCAAATGGGTTTTAACCCTTTCTTACCCTCTCCAATTAAAAGAAAAAAAGGTTTTGTGTTTACTGTAGGTCTTAAATTTTTTTATGGATACAATAACCCCTAAGGCATTCTGCAAACCTATCCAATATCTCCTATTCAGTGCCAGAACAAAACAGTTTTTCTTTCATGTACATTAGTGACGAGTGTTGAGTAGACTACTTATATACTATTACTGTGGTTTGGAGCTTGGGCAGGGACAGTGACTCTATTCATATCCTAAAGTCCTAGGTTTTAGTATAAACTTGGCAACATACAACAAGCTCTTCTTTTGAAGAAGGGACTTTTGGCTCCATTCCCAGGGTCAGGAACATCTAAGCCCAGTTGAGGCATCATCAACAATCAAAGTCACAGCAACAGTTAATGTTGCACTCTTCCTTCGCACCAAATCGAGTCCTAACTAGAAACCATGAAAGGCCCACCTGAGCCCCGGCTGGGGCCCTTCCCTCCGAGCCCAGTGGCGGAAAGCCAGGGCCCAGTTACAAGTGTAATCTTTACGACCCTGGTAGTTCTACCACTGGTGCCAGTAGTTTTTAAAATGTTTGTTATTTTATTTTGTAAATGATTTTTTACCATTTTATTTTTATTTTTTTTTACAATTACATTTGGATTCAAGTGGATGCCTGGCTGCCGACTGAGGGGAAGATGGCCCTTGCTCGGCTCCATTGCATGGGATGGCGGAAGCGACGTCAAACGTCACTTCCGCCCATAGCTCTTAAAGGAGAAATGTTTTTATTTTGTTTTTCAATTATTTTTTTTATATTTTTTTATTGCATTGTAGTGTAAATATGAGATCTGAGGTCTTTTTGACACTAGATCTCATATTTAAGAGGTCCTGTCATGCTTTTTTTCCTATTACAAGGGATGTTTACATTTCTTGTAATAGGAATAAAAGTGACCCAAAAATGTTTTTCTTTAAAAACTGTGTCAAAATAAAAAACTAAAAGTAAAATAAATAAGAAAAACATTTTTTAAAGCGCCCCGTCTTGACGAGCTTGCGCGCAGAACCAAACGCATACGTGAGTGGCGCATATGAAAACGGTGTTCAAACCACACATGTGAGATATCGCCGCGATCGTTAGAGCAAGAGCAATAGTTATAGCTCTAGAGCTCCTCTGTAACTCAAAACCGCTAACCTTTAGAAAATTTGGCCTATGGAGATTTTTAACCACTTAAGGACCAGCCTCGTTTTGGATTTTAGGTGTTTACATGTTTAAAACAGGTTTTTTTGCTAGAAAATTACTTAGAACCCCAAACATTATGTATGTTTTTTTTCTAACACCCTAGAGAAAAAAATGGCGGTTGTTGCAATACTTTTTTTTGCACCGTATTTGCGCAGCGGTCTTATAAGCGCACTTTTTTGAATAAAAAATAAGACAACAGTAACGTTAGTCCAATTTTTTTTTATATTGTGAAATATAATGTTACGCCAAGCAAATTGATACCCAACATGCCACACTTCAAAATTGCACCCGCTCGTGGAATGGCGTCAAACTTTTACCCTCAAAAATCTCTATAGGCGATGTTTAAAAAATTCTACAGGTTGCATGTTTTGCGTTACAGAGGAGGTCTAGGGCTAGAATTATTGCTCTTGCTCCACCGGTCGCGGCGATACCTCACATGTGTGGTTTGACCACTGTTCACATAAGCGGGTGCTACTCGCGTATGCGTTCGCTTCTGTGCGTGAGCTCGTCGGGACGGGTTTTTTTTTTTTTTTAAATGTTTTATTTTTATTATTTATTTTACAATATTTTATTTGTTTTTAAACTGTTTAAAAAAAAATGTGTCACTTTTATTCCTATTACAAGGAATGTAAACATCCCTTATAATAGAAAAAAGCATGACAGGACCTCTTAAATATGAGATCTGGGGTCAAAAAGACCTCAGATCTCATATTTACACTAAAATGCAATAAAAAAAAAGAAGTAATTTAAAAAAATGACATTGAAAAAAATATGCCTTTAAGAGGCGTGGGCGGAAGTGACATTTTGACGTCTCTTCCGTCCAGCAGTGTCATGGAGACGAGTGGGCGCCATCTTAGCCTCACTCGGAAGGGAGACGGACGCGATCGCCTCCGCCGCTACCGATGGCTCCGGTAAGTGGCGGAGGGCACCGGATCGCGGCGGGAGGGGGGCCCCTCTCCCGCCACTGATAAAAGTGATCTTGCGGCGAATCCGCCGCAGGGACCACTTTTATCAGAAAGCCGGCTGCCGCACAAAAACGGGGATACCAGGGTTATGGCAGCTAGCTGCTGTCATAACAACGATATCCACCGGCAAAGTTTGAACGTACATCGGCGTGCGGCGGTCCAGAAGTGGTTAAGGGTAAAAGTTTGTCGCCATTCCACGAGTTTTGAAGCATGACATGTTGGGTATCAATTTACTCGGTGTAACATTATCTTTCACAATATAAAAAAAAATGTTGCTAACTTTACTGGCTCTGGGCTGAAGTGGTTATTGCATGCCAATATTCTGTTTGCTTTGTTAGCAGCAGCTTGGCATTGCATGCCATTGCTGAGCCTATCATCTACTAGGACCCCCAGGTCCTTTTCCATCCTAGATTCCCCCAGAGGTTCTCCCCCCAGTGTATAGATTGCATTCATATTTTTGCCACCCAAATGCATTATTTTACATTTTTCTAAAAATTGTCAAAGCTTAATTGAACAAGCCAAAGTTAGAAGCTGATTGGCCATGATGCACAGCTGCACCATATTTTGCAATCTCAGGTTTTTAGTAAATCAACTCCACAGCCCTCAATCTCCATCTCTGCAGCCTCAGCTACACAGAATGAATTGACAGGAATAGCTCTGTACAGAGCTTCCGTTTACTATGCTTCAGTTATGAATGGACAGAGTCAGTGATCGATACCAATCATTGACTCTGTCCATTCAGAAAATGCTCCCCATCCTGACACATCCCTCGCAGCACCTGGCGGGGGAGGGCAGGATCCAGCAGCACTGGGGGGACAAAGGGGGGGGCAGGAGAGCACAATGGGGGGCGGGAGGGGCAGCAGGACCTGAATAGGAAGAGCAGTGGATGGGATGTAGAGAAACTGATCCCCTCCATTTTCTTCCTGCATCCAGGAGGGAGAGTAGGAGAAGAAGGCTTTCAGCAGCTGCAGAGGGAAAATTTAGAGGATCGGTTTCTCTATATAACGCTTAGAGGCGGCTCTAGGCTTTGTGAGGCCTTAGGCAAAACTCACACATGAGGCCCCACGGACTGGGACGCTCCGTGATGAGGCCGCTATTCCTCAGGCTGCGGGCAGTATCTGATTTGTTCGTCAGCTCCTAAGCCACAGAGTCCCAGTGGGGGTAGGCGGAGCCGCCGGCGTCAACTTCAGTGATTAAGAACAGGCAAATTAGGCGGCCGCGAGGCCCCTGTGAGTGCGAGGCCTTAGGCAACCGCCTAATTTGCCTAATTAGAGAGCCGCCTCTGATAACGCTCCTCCTATACGAGTGTACAGGGGTCTGCACGGGCCCCCTGGAGCATAGGGCCAAGTCGTCTGTAGTTACGCCACTGCGCCAAACCCATGATTTTATAAAGGAACAACTTCAGACCAGCTACAGAAAAACCAGTGGTATTGGGAGCAATAAAACGCAACATTGTGCTGTATGTTAGAAACTGAGGCTGCATTAAAGGCAGAATTCTCTTACACAGCTACAAACATTTTAAAAATGAATAAGAACAAATGGTTTCATCACTTACTTCCTCTCTGTTGTAAAACTAATTAGTTACATTACAAAATGATTTTGGCAACAGTTTTGAGCCGTATATACAGCCCCTTGTCATTCCAATAAGTTACATCCATAGCGATTGCACAAGTATGCTTCCATTATTAGGCAACCCAGATATTACTTTCATTCAAAAACATTAACCCATTGCTAATCCTATACAAATAACAATGTACAAAACATGATCTTAACCACTTCAGCCCCGGAAGGATTTACCCCCTTCCTGACCAGAGCATTTTTTGCGATAAGGCACTGCGTCGCTTTAACTGACAATTGCGCGGTCCTGCGACGTTGTACCCAAACAAAATTGACACCTTTTTTTTTCTCACAAATAGAGCTTCCTTTTGGTGGTATTTGATCGTCTCTGCGGTTTTTATTTTTTGCGCTATAAACAAAAAAAGAGCGACATTTTTGAAAAAAAAAAAAAACACAATATTTTGTACTTTTTGCTATAATAAATATCCCCAATTTGTAAAAAAAAAAAAAAAGCAATTTTTTTTTCTCAGTTTAGGCCAATATGTATTCTTCAACATATTTTTGGTAATAAAAAATCGCAATAAGCGTATATTGATTGGTTTGCGCAAAAGTTATAGCGTCTACAAAATAGGGGATAGATTTATGGCATTTTTATTATTATTTTTTTTTTTTTACTAGTAATGGCGGCGATCTGCGATTTTTATCGTGACTGCGACATTATGGCGGACACATCGGACACTTTTGACAGATTTTTGAAACCATTGACAATTATACAGCGATCGGTGCTATAAAAATGCACTGATTGCTGTATAACCCTTTCATGACTAAGCCTATTTTAGAAATTTGGTGTTTACAAGTTAAAATCCGTATTTTTTTGAAAATTACTTAGAGCCCCCAAACATTATATATATTTTTGTTAGCAGAGAATCTAGAGAATAAAATGGCGATTGTTGCAATATTCTATGTCATACGGTATTTGTGCAGCGGTGTTTTAAACGCAACTTTTTGGGAAAAGAGACACTTTCATGAATTTAAAAAAAAACAAACAGTAAAGTTACCCCAATTTTTGTTGCATAATGTGAAAGATGATGTTACGCCGAGTAAATAGATACCAAACATGTCACGCTTTATAATTGCACGCACTCATGGAATGGCGACAAACTACGGTACCTAAAAATCTCCATAGGCGATGCTTTAAATTTTTTTATGGTTACCAGGTTAGAGTTACAGAGAAGGTCTAGTGCTAGAATTATTGCTCTCGCTCTGACGATCGCGGCGATACCTCACATGTGTGATTTGAACACTGTTTACATATGCGGGCGCGACTTCCGTATGCGTTTTCTTTGCTGCGCGAGCTCGCGGGGACGGGGGCGCTTTAAAAAAAAATTTTCTTATTTATTTTTAAATTAATAAAATGTGTAAAAAAAAAAAAAAATGATCACTTTTATTGCTGTCACAAGGAATGTACACATCCCTTGTGACAGTGATAGGTGGTGACAGGTACTCTTTATGGTACTCTAGGAGGCTAGAACGAAGCCACTCACGGCTTCGTTCCAGTCCGTCCCCAGCTTGGTCATCGGGCCTCCCGATGGAATAGGAGGCCCGGTAAGAGCAGCGGGAGGCGTCCCCTCCTGCTCCTCCAGTATAACAGCCGAGCGGCTTTTAGCCGCATCGGTTGTTATAACTGGATAGCCAATCGCCGGCTCTAAAAAACAGTACCGGGATAACGCCTGCAGCTGCGGGCATTATCCCGGTATAAC
This sequence comes from Lithobates clamitans, assembly GCA_037952925.1. NCBI lineage: Eukaryota > Metazoa > Chordata > Amphibia > Anura > Ranidae > Lithobates > Lithobates clamitans. The sequence goes on along the minus strand of JBBGZY010000692.1, from coordinate 889,882 downwards.
CCCGGAAACCCGAGTACGCACATCTGCGTACGCTTGGCGGGAAGGGGATAAATGTCATTGGCAGGGAAGGAGTTAACACTAGGGGGCGATCAAGGGGTTAACGGTGTTCCCTGACTGTGTGTTCTAACTGTAGGGGGGGTGGGACTGACCTAGAGGGGATGACAGATCATGGTTCCTGTTTACACACACACTTCCCTGTTCTGCCTCTCGTGCCCGCGATCGTCGGCCACGAGCATCGGCATCCCCGCAGTGCAGCGGGCGCGTGCACGCCTGCTATCCCGCTTAAAGGAGCCGATGTACAGCTATGACGGCTCGCGGGATCGCGCCGACCTGCCGCGGTATAGCGACGGCGGCTGGTCGGCAAGCGGTTAAAATAATAAAAATTATATTGAAAAAAGTGAAGAATATAACAGGTGTACAATTCCTAATCCTGATGTTTGAGAGATCCTTACCTCCAAAAAAATAAAATAAATCAATAAAATAAACAAATGCTGTGTTGTGTGAGGCCTGGAGTCTAAGGCCTGATCATGTGCTCAAGACTGTGCCTGGGGGCATGGGAGAAGCTCTGCCAGAGAGAGACCCTGGAGGCATGAGGAAAAGGAGTTCTGAGGTGAAGTACCAGAGGTTACTCTTCATGAGCCGGGGACTGTGGAGAGTCTGCAAAAGCAATACGAGGGACTCATCCAAGGAAATCTTGCACGGCGTTGTGAGTTTTTTTGGTTGCTATAGGAGACAGATTTTGCTATGTAGACACAGAACACCGGGGGCAGGTTTTTGTTCTCTATTGGGAAGGACTCCACTGCCGCCATTTGATTTTAAAAGCACTTATTTGATCCACTAAATGTAAGTTCTCTAGCTACATTAAAGTGGTTGTAAACCCTTACAGACCACTTTGACCTACAGGTAAGCCTACATTAAAGCGGTGTTCCGGCCGAAATTATACTTTTTAAATAAAAATACCCCTATAAAAAAACAAGCTTAATGTATTCTAGTAAAGTTAGTCTGTAAACTAAGGTCTTTTTTTGTTAGTTTATAGCAGTAGTTTGTCATTTTATAAACTTACAGCAGGCCGTGGCCATCTTAAGTGTGGGCATCTGAGGCCAGACTGTATTTCTTCCTGGATCTCATCCTTGCAGATCTCGCACATGCTCAGTGCAGCGCAAGCAGTGTAATAGGTTTCAGGTCAAGTTTCCATAGCAACGGCAGTGTCAGAGGAAGTTGCCGCCCCTTCCCAGAAGGCATTGCAAACAGGAAATGATGCGATGGGCCACGGCCAGGGAGGAGGAAGTGAAAAATGAATACAGCAGATATACAGTAAGTGCTGAAAAAAAAAAAATCCAATTCGTTTACAGTGCACAGTTTAGGGAGGGATGCTGAAGAGTGGTAAAAGTGGGTGGAACTCCACTTTAAGTGTGGGCATCTGAAGCCAGACTGTATTTTTTCCTGGATCTCATCCTTGCAGATCTCACACATGCTCAGTGCAGCACAAGCAGTGTAATAGGTTTCAGATCAGGTTTCCATAGCAACGGCAGTTTCAGAGGAAGTTGCCACCACTTCCCAGAAGGCATTGCAAACAGGAAATGATGCAATGGGCCACGGCCAGGGAGGAGGAAGTGAAAAATGAATACAGCAGATATACAGTAGGTGCTGAGAAATTTTTTTTAAAATATCGAATTCGTTTACAGTGCTCAGTTTAATGAGGGATGCTGAAGAGTTGTAAAAGTGGGTGAAACTCCACTTTAAGGCTTACCTGTAGGTGCAAGAAATATCTCTTAAACCTACACGGTTTAGGAGATATTTTCAAAAAGACAGGCACCACTGTCTACGGCGCATGCGCCGTAGACAGTGGCACGCAGGCGCACTGAGCATGTCGCTGCTAACAGCGATATGCCGTTAGTGGTGGCTCCCTTGCGCTTGTGTGGGAGTGACGCCATCGCGGCTCCGGTCAATCACATCGCCGGAGCCACGATACCCGGAAAGAAGATGGACGCTCCGTAGCAGAGGGGACAGCGGTGACATCGCAGGCTCCTGTGTCAGGTAAGTGACACATAATGGGCTACTCTGCGATGCATAGTAGCCCATTATGCTTTACCTTTGCAGGGAAACAAAGAGGAAGTAAAACCCATCAGGGTTTATTTCCTCTTTAAAACATTTTGTATTTTAAACAGAATCACGCTATGTTTCCCTTTCTGTTCTCCTCTCATATAATCACCCTCACTACATTCATGGAGACCTGACCACCGTTTTCAACGAAACGATCCTGCAAGGACACCCTCCATCTTGTGGATAGTCGGGCGTTCACAGTCCAGTGATTTGGAGATTCCAAGCGTCCATCTACACTTGTTGTCCATACAACACAAGCTCGTTTGACTTGTAGAACGTATGTTCTTTTGGGTTCAAACGTTTTGGTAAGTTCTCTTTATCGGTGGTGGTTCCCCTCACTTTAGCCATACATCCATATTCACCGTTTGGATATCAACATGAGGTTTTGAACTTTTTCTGAACAGTGTTATTCTGTTTTTGACCTTTTATGGACATTTAACCACTTGTATGCACAAATCATCACATATGTTTATGCTATTTTATTTTTATTTCGATATGGAGAGCATTTGGGTTCCCTGCCCATATTGATTTGTATCACTATTAGCTTATTTTTTCATTTTCACAGAACGCTGCACTATTTGTTTTTCTACCGTTTTGCTATTATCTAATTGCTGTGTTAGCTGCTATTTTTTACACTGCTTTGTTCTGTATTGCTGTTTACCTGGCTGTTTTGTTTTCGGAGTCTGCTGATCTGTCTGCTTACTGTCCCATTGTGTCCTGTGCCCTAACCCTCTCTACCTACATTTTATTATTGTGAGCAATAAACTCACTTTTGTTCATTCTAACGGCTAGTTTACACTTGCTTCAAAAGAAGGCTTCGGACACGCATTGTTAAAGCTCTCTGAACGCCAGTCAAAGCTCCTGTCACTAAATAAAATGGTTAGCTTACAGTACTGTTTATACCTTGCATTTGCTGTGCTTCAAAAATGAAACCCCATGTCATTTGTCTTTAAAGCCTCCATAGAACTCTATGACAAAGGTCGCTTGAAGCTCGTTTGAAGCACCTGCTGCTTTTGAGAGGCTTTAATTCAGCTTTAGCTTCACTTTTTTTGGAGAAATTGCAGGTATGTGATATCCACACACACACACACACGCATGGCATCTGTTAGGGCTAGTTTACACATGCTTCAAAACATGGCTTCGGACAGGCTTTGTTAAAGCTCTCTGAACGCCAGTCAAAGCTCCTGTCACTTAATAAAAAAGGTTAACTTACAGTCCTGCTTACTCCTGCTTTCGCTTGGTGCTTCGATGAGGCTTCGATGAGGCTTCAGTGGAGCTTTGGTGGGGCTTCAATAAGGTATCGGTGAGGCTTCTGTGAGGCTTTGTGGGGCTTCGATGAGGCTTCGGTGGGGCTTCAGTGAGGCTTCGGTGAGGCTTCGTGGGGCTTCGATAAGGATTTGGTGGGGCTTCAGTCAGGCTTCAAGCGAGTTTTGCCATAGACTTCTATGGAGGCTTTGAAGATGCTTTGAAGCACCACAGAAGCTACACGGGGTATTATTTTTGAAGCGAAGCTGAAGCAAAGCAAAAGCAAGGTGTAAACAGGACTGTACAGCCCCATACACACTATCAGATTTTCTGCTGATTTTTGTCTTCAGATTTACCAAAACCATGTAGTGCAAGGGCCTGCCTGATTTCATGCAAATCGAAACTCCTAAGGTTTGACCTCATATTATATGGTTTTGGTAAATCTGAAGGAAAAATTCAGCAGAAAATCTGGTAGTGTGTATGGGGCTTTAGCTAACTATTTTGATTAGTGACAGGAGCTTTGACTAGTGTTCAGAGAGGTTTAACAAAGCCTGTCCAAAGCCTTGTTGAAGCCTTGCTAAAGCTGAAGCAAGTGTAAATGAGCCCTCCAGCTTCAGCAAAGCTTCAAAAAAGCATCACGGAAGCATCACCAAAGCTTTATTGAAGCACCACCGAAGCATCAAAAACACATCATAAAAGCATGTTGAAGCGGTAGGCGCTTTAATGTGTGTTGAAGCCAAAACAAGTGTAAATGAGCCCTAAAAGTGTCTGGCGTCCATCTTTCTGCAACTGTCCACACCCACCATGCCGAAGAACCAGCACCCTAAGGTGAAGTGTCAGTGCCCTCCCTGATGCCCGGGGGGGTCGGGGGTATATACTAATAAAAAAAAAAAAAATTTCCAAACTCAGTTGTAAACAGTGTTAATTTAGTCAACTAAGACATTTTCATAGACTAAATTAATACTATTTTAGTAGACTAAATCTCGACTAAAACTCAAACAATTCAGATGACTAAAATACGGCAAAAACTAAAATGACATTTTAGTCAAAAGACTATGACTAAAACTAAATAGAATTTTTATTGCAATGGCTAAATCTGTGTCTGTAGTGCAGGTTCAAACCTTAATGCCACAAATAATAAACATGTTATTAGATTTTTACTCCAGGAGTATATAATGTTTGGCAGTTCTAAAGAAATAATGCATTCAAATTTAACTAAACCCATTAAATTTTAGTCGACTAAAATACGAGGAAAACTAAAACAACTCAGATCACTAGAATACAAGTAAAACTAAAATGGCATTTTAGTCAAAAGACTATGACTAAAACTAAATTAAAATTTAATGTCAAAATTAACACTGGTTGTAACTAAGGATGAGCTGAACACCCCCCGGTTCAGGCAAACAATTTGAACACACAAACACCATTAAAGTCTATGGGACACGAACGTGAAAATCAAAAGTTCTAATTTAAAGGCTCATATGCAAGTTATTGCCAGAAAAAGTGTTTGGGGACCCGGGTCCTGCCCCAGGAGACATGTACCAATGCAAAAAAAAGTTCTAAAAAAGTCAGTTTTTTTCGGGAGCAGTGATTTTAATAATACTTAAATTGAAACATTAAAAATGAAATATTCCTTTAAATATCGTGCCTGGGGGTTTCTATAGTATGCCTGTAAAGTGGCGCAGTTTTCCCGTCTTCAGAACAATACCACAGCAAAATTACATTTCTAAAGGAAAAAAAGTAATTTAAAACTGCTCGCGGCTGTAATGTATTGTCGGTTCCCGGCAATATAGATGAAAATCATAGGTCCCCCCCCCCAGTCCATCACCAGGCTCTTTGGGTCTGGTATGCATATTAAGGGTAACCCCGCACGCAGATTTAAAAGAAAAATGGCATGGGGGTCCCCCAGGCCTCCAGGCACTATATACTCTGAACAGCAGTATATATACTATACGGCCTGCCCTATATACTTTGCAGAAAATTGGGCCTTAGGTGTTGGTGGTACCAGAAAACTGTAAGCCCTCACAGTTACTCTTGGTGAGCACAGGAACGGGCCCCGCTGTGAAATATTATATCAAAAATTGTAATTACATGCCCCCGTTAAACAGGGGCAGAAAAATTGGGCCTTTGGTGGTGGTGCCACAGCACTATAAACCCTCACAGTTACTCTGGGTGGGCGCAGGAACAGGCCCTGCTGTGGAATATTATATCAAGAATTGTAATTACATGCCCCTGTTAAACAGGGGCAGAAAAATTGGGCCTTTTTTGTTGGTGGTGGTGGTGGTGCCACAACACTGTAAGCCCTCACAGTTACGCTTGTTGGGCGCAGGAATGGGCCCTGCTATGAAATATTATATCAAGAATTGTAAATACATGCCCCTGTTAAACAGGGGCAAAAAAAAATTGGCCTTGGGTGGTGGTGCTACAACACTGCAACCCCCCACAGATACTCTTGTTGGGCGCAGGAACGGGCCCCGCATTGAAATATTATATCAAGAATTGTAATTACATGCCCCTGTTAAACAGGGGCAGAAAAATTGGGCCTTTGGTGGTGGTGGTGGTGCCACAACACTGTAAGCCCTCACAGTTTCGCTTGTTGAACGCAGGAACGGGCCCTGCTGTGAAAAATTATATCAAGAACTGTAATTACATGCCCCTGTTAAAAAGGGGCAGAAAAATTGGGCCTTGGGTGGTGGTGCTACAACACTGCAACCCCTCACAGATACTCTTGTTGGGTGCAGGAATGGGCCCTGCGTTGAAATATTGTATCAAAAATTGTAATTACATGCCCCTGTTAAACAGTAGCAGAAAAATTGGGCCTTTGGTGGTGGTGGTGCCACAACACTGTAAGCCCTCACAGTTACGCTTGTTGGGCGCAGGAACGGGCCCTGCTATGAAAAATTATATCAAGAATTGTAATTACATGCCCCTGTTAAATAGGGGGAGAAAATTGGGCCTTGGGTGTTGGTGGTGGTGGTGCCACAACACTGTAACCCCTCACAGATACTCTTGTTGGGTGCAGGAACGGGCCCTGCGTTGAAATATTATATCAAAAATTGTAATTACATGCCCCTGTTAAACTTGTGCCTTTACAACCAATTTATTTTCATAAGAATATTCTTTCAAATAAGATTTGCTGGGTAATGGCAAAAGTGTCATAATCCTATATAAAAAAAAAGTGCCAGTGGAAACGTGAGCTCTGCTGATTGGAGAGTTCTGACTCATGAGAAGGTTTGTTGGACCTCTGCAGAGAGATCACTGCTTCCCCACAGAGAAAAGGCTCCCACTCTGCAGCATGCTATCGGGGACAGTCTTTTCTACTCAGGCTTTGACTTCTTTAGAAGGAAAATTAACTGTAACACATTGCAAACCGTTTGTTTTGGTGTACCTGGAATGTATTTTACTGATTTAAAGGCATTCTACGGTCACAGCATACACTTTCAATTTATGCCATCAACATTGTAGTACCAATAGTTATTTTTGACAATTCAATACAAGCTTACCTGAAAAATGTCCTTTTGTGCTGTGAGTGCTGCCTCTGTGCTGACCATAACTTTCCACAACTTCCTAGATTCCCTGCATGCTTTGCTGTTTCTTCATATCTGAGGACTGCATATTATTATTATTATTATACAGGATTTATATAGCGCCAACAGTTTACGCAGCGCTTTACAATATAAAAGGGAGACAATACAGTTATGATACAATAAGAGCTTACAATCTATATCCCATGGTGCCTTGCTGCCTGTGTTCTGTCAGAATCGGCGAACCGTCAGATTAGGTAATGGAAGTGACGTTCCGTCAGCTGAATACTTACTGTGCATGCGCAGGTTTTCTAATCTGACAGAACACCTGCAGTCATAAGGCGCCAGTGGACATCTTACTACATCCAGCTATGTCTTGAATTTGATAGTCATTAACGAATAAAGTGAGCGTATATAAATCAAAATAGTATATTGAGATTTGTCATGCTGTTTTTATGTTACATTTTCAAAGCCTAAAGGTTTAGCGCTGAGCAGTGCAGGGTGTGCCAAGATGGCCTCCGCCACCTTCTTACTGCTGGCATCCAGCTTCTTTTAAAATGTAGCCTTCAAACCAGCATCAAAGATGTCAATATACTATATTTATTTATATCCGCTCAGTTTATTTCTAACCCACCTCAGGTTGAACTCTGGGAATTTTGTTATGGTCTTATTCATGGCTTTGTATCATCATTTGTACCATTTTATCTTTATCTTGCCTGATTTTGCACCATTGATTGCATTTGAGACACATGGATTGCCAAATTATGGTTAACTATATGTACCCCAATGCTTACCTATTTTATTTATTGATATGAACACTATATGTATGGTTACCAACTTTGTACACAAAATAAAGTTCCCTTGTTCAGCTAACTATCTATACGCTACCAAGTGCTTCATTGAAAGTCCCACTTTCCCCAATTTTTTTTTTGTTTTTTTTGTTTTTTTTTTTTTTTTTTTGTTTTTGACAGTTTATTTCTAAAATGACTATGAAATTCAAGACATAGCTGGGTGTAGTAACATGTCCGCTGCCCCCTTCTGACCAGTGGCGGCTGGTGAAGTTTTAGCACGGGGGGGCCAGACCCTGCCCTTCCTTTTTGACACCCCCACTTGGTGAAAATGGGCGTGGTTTCAGCAAAATTGTGGGCGTGGCTCTAAGGTGGTGTGGTTAGCATCTGAGATGAAGGAGGGATGGAGGGAGAGGGAGGGAGAGAGGGAGGGACAGCAGGCCCAGATCCTACACAATAGAAATATGTGTATTCTAGAAAGTTTAACAATCAGCAGATAGATACTCCAAACACCTGGTGTCAGCACTTTAATCATCCCGGCACCATGGTTGTTATGGTGTCAGGATGATTGAAGCGCAATATTTCTATTATTACATTGTAATATAAAATGAAATCATTCAACTCACCATAATGCAGAATCAGTGGGAGCCCTGAGCATGTCACTTGCCCCGTCGCCTGCCACCAGATGCCATCAGGTGCCCCCAGTGGAGTCCATCTTTACATTAGGTGCCCCCAGCGGAGTTCGTCCTTACATCAGGTGCCCCCACTGGAGTCCTTCCTTACATCAAGTGCCCCCAGTGGAGTCCCTCCTTACATCAGGTGCCCCCAGTGGAGTCCCTCCTTACATCAGGTGCCCCCAGCGGAGTGCCTCCTTACATCAGTTGCCCCCAGCAGAGCCCTTACATCTGTGTCCCTGTCAGCGGAGCCCCTCCTTACATCTGTGTTCCCAGCGGAGCCCCTCCTTACATATGAGTCCCCAGTGGAGCCCCTCCTTACATCTGAGTCCCCCGGGGAGCCCCTCCTTACATCTATGTCCCCAGGGGAGCCCCCCCATACATCTGTGTCCCCAGTGGAGTCTGTCCTTACATCTGTGTGCCCAGCAGAGCACCCCCTTACATCTGTGTGCCCAGCGGAGTCTGTCCTTACATCTGTGTCCCCAGCGGAGCCCCTCCATACATCTGTGTCCCCAGCGGAGCCCCCTCCTTACATCTGTGTCCCCAGCGGAGCCCCTCCTTACATCTGTGTCCCCAGCAGAGTCCGTCCTTACATCTGTGTCCCCAGTGGAACCCCTCCATACATTTGTGTCCCCAGCGGAGCCCCTCCTTACATCTGTATCCCCAGCGGAGCGCCTCCTTACATCTGTGTCCCCAGCAGAGCCCCTCCTTACATCTGTGTCCCCAGCGGAGCCCCTCCTTACATCTATGTCCCTAGCAGAGCCCCTCCTTACATCTGTGTCCCCAGCGAAGCAGCAGGGTCCTCCTCACATCTGTTTCCCCAGTGGAGCCCCTCCTTACATCTGTGTCCTCAGCGGAGCCCCTTCTTACATATGTGTCCCCAGCGGAGCAGCAGCAGGGTCCTCTCTACATCTGTGTCCCCAGAGGAGCGGCAGGGTCCTCCTCACATCTGTGTCCTCAGCGGACCCTCCTTACATCTGTGTCCCCAGCCGAGCCCCTCCTTACATCTGTGTCCCCCAGCGGAGGAGCAGGGTCCTCTTTACATCTGTGTCCCCATTGGAGCAGCAGGGTCCTCCTCACATTTGTGTTGCTTCAAGCCGTGTCTCCGCTATTTCCTAGATTTCTCTGTGTGTTCAGTGGAGAGGGGAGGGGCCTCTCACACTGAGAACACAGCACCCGGTCGGGCGCTGGGCAGATGCTGCTTGGCGCGATCGATTGCACTGGAAAGCAGCTCCAAACCCCGCCAATGAAGAGCTAAATCTGCAATCTCATGATTGCACTGAACACAGTGCACTTAGTTAAAGGACATTTTTTTTTTTCTTAAAGAGGCCGTTTAAAAAAAAAAAATTTTTTTTTTGTGACTACAGGGCCCGGGCGCCCCCTATGGACGGGCCACCACTGCTTCTGACTACAGGTGTTCTGTCACATTAGCAAACCTGCTACGCATGCGCAGTAAGTATTCAGCTAACGGAACATCACTTCCATTACCTATTCAAGCAGTGACTCCTGAACCTCCTCCTCTCAGCTCCTCTGTAGTTCAGAAGGCAGGCTCTGTGAAATGTGTGACACAGCAATGCCTACTCACAGGACATAGTGACTATGGGGTTGATTTACTAAAGGCAAGTAGATTGTGCACTTTGCGTGGTGCAGTTGCACTCTGCAAGAGCAATTGCTGCAGAGCTTACTAAATGAGCAGAAGCTCTGCTAAATTTCACCATCCAATCATGTGCAAGCACAAATACTGTTTTTTCAATTCTCCTTCCACGTGATTGAGTATTCTTTGCATAGTGAAGCTTTACCTCATTTACTAAGCTGTGGAGCAACTGCACTTGTAGATTTCAACTGCACTTTGCAAAGTTCTATTTGCCTTTAGTAAATCAACCCCTACGTGTCATGGAATTCAGGGAAGTAAATGTGTGTGGATCTTCACGAAGTAAGTTTAAAAAACTTCAAATTCATTCAGAATAATAAGGAGTAGCTGGCCATATACGTGTCAATGTGGTAGAACAACTGAATTTCCAATTGCATTTTTTTGCCAAGACTGCATAGCAGTTAAAGCAGGGTTCCACCCAAATTTTGAACATTATCTGTATGTATTCTCTTCCTAGCCTAGATGCTGACATGCTGTGTAAAAAAATTTAAATCGCCGTAATTACCTTTTTTTTTCTAATCTTCTTAGCACTTCCTGGTTTTCCTCCCATGGGAGTAGGCATGTTTCTAGCCTCTCCCAGACCTCCCACAGTCCCCTGGGAGCTAGTCTCAGGCTTCCCAGCATGCATTGTGCAACAGCGTCATCACAACATCTTGGTGAATGCTGGGAGCACAGCATTCACCGCATCCAGGAAATACATGCTTGTGGGCTTCAAATGCCCACAATGAAGATGGAAACTGCCTTCAGTGAATTTTATAAGTTATTTTTTACAACGAAATCGGACACAGGCGGACTTATTACACAGAACATGTGAGTAGATAATCATGAGAAGAAAAGTTTGTGAATGAACTCCAAAAAAAAAAAAAAACGATAGATAGGTGGACCCCCGCTTTAAAGGGCTTGTAAACCCTCACTGTTTTTCACCTTAAAGCGGGAGTCCACCTATAAAAAAATTATTAAAAGCCAGCCGCTACAAATACTGCAGCTGCTGACTTTTAATAAATGGACACTTACCTGTCCTGGAGTCCAGCGATGTCGGCAGCCGAAGCCGATCAATCGTTTAGCTCTCGGCTGCTGCCGCCGCCAGGTGTCGGAAGGGGCGTGACTCCCACGGGAGTCTATTCCCAGGAGTGGGTTCAAATACCTGCATTAGACAGGTATCTGCACCCCCTGAAAGGTGGCAATTGTGGCACCGGAGGGGGGGGGGGAATCGGATGAGCGGAAGTTCCACTTTTAAATGCAACTCCGCTTTAATGCATTCTATGTATTAAGGTGAAAAACATTTTTTAATGCAGCAGCGCCCCCGAGCCCCCCTTATACTTACCTGAGTCCCGAAATTTGCACGATGGGAACGAGCACGGGGGCGGGGCCAAGTCATACATTCGCCGGCTATGGATGCCAAATGATAGACTCAGGAGTGTGCCCACAAGGTAACCCCCTGGGAGAGCGATTCTCCTAGGGGGTTATCTGATGTGGGGAGGAGCCGCGAGAGCCGCCGGGGGACCCCAGAAGACGAGGTTCGGGGCCACTCTGTGCAAAACGAGATGCACAGTGGAGGTAAGTATGACATGTTTGTTATTAAAAAAAAAACAAAAAAAACAAACCCTTACAATCACTGCACATAAAATGTTGGTTTTAAATGACTTCAATACATCTTGGTAATAAATATATATAATTTTACATTTTGACCATTTTAACTGAAAGACGGCTACAGCATGGGCCTAAAATGCCACCCAGGTGGCACGCTCTGTGATTGACGAGTCTTTGGGACTTGGCTGATCACAGATCAGGTAAAGGGCCAATCACAGCGGGCCCTTTACCACGTGATCAGATGTTAGCCATTGACAGCTGATCACAGAAGTAAACAAAAGCTGGTTTTCTGCTTTTTTCCCCTCACGCTGTTAACTGGCTTCTGTTAGAGGGACATCGGTCCCCTTAGTGCCCACCATTGCTGCTAATCAGTGCCCACCAGTGCCATTTATCAGTACTGCTAGTCAGTGCCACCTATCAGTGCCCATCAATGCCATCTATCAGTGCCCATCAGTACTGCTAATCAGTGTCCACCAGTGCCACCTATCAGTGCCAATCAGTGCCTCATCATCAGTGTCACTTATCAGTGCCGCCTACCAGTGCCACCTATCAGTGCCCATCAGTGCCTCATCATCAGTGCTACCTATCAGTGCCACCTCTCCATGCTGCCTATCAGTGCCCATCAGTGTCACCTATTAGTGCCCATCGGTGCCACCCATCAGTGCAGCCTCATCAGTGCCCACAAGTGCCGCCTCATCAGTGCCCACCAGTGCCACCTCACCAGTGCCCATCAGTGCAGCCTATCAAAGCCCATCAGTGCAGCCTACCATCAGCGCACATCAATGAAGGAGAAAAATTACCTGTTTGCAAATTTTTAAAACAAATTTGTAAAAAGGTTTTGTTTGTTTTTTCTAAATTTTCAGTCTTTTTTTCCTTTGGTTAGCAAAAAATAAAAAAACCCAGCGGTGGTTTAATACCACCAAAAGAAATCTCTATTTGTTTGAAAAAATCGATAAACATTTCATATGATTACAGTGTTGCATGACCACGCAATTATCATTCAAAGTGTGAGGGCGCTGAAAGCTGAAAATTGGCCTGGGCAGGAAGGGGGTAAAAGTGCCCAGTAAGCAAGTAGGTTAAACTACGAGTTCAACTGGGCTTTAACGGCAAAACTATGTCTTCTAAATAATGGAAGTGAAAAGATAAGAAGTGCCCCTTAATTTGCAGACATCAATAAGATCGCACACTTTTTAGAAGTGCATCTTGCACATAAAACCCATCAACTGAAACTTTCACAACACTGCTGAGATATCTAATGTTGCAACGGAAAGAAATACAACAAAATTTGTATTCGTTTCGTGTTGTGTAATGCTTTCAGAAGTAGCGGTTAAATACATCATCAGAGGTTGTAAGCATGTATTGTTCTGCAGCAGAGTATTGAAGTTGTCGGAACCCTGGTTGAGAAACCCTGCTCTACGAGATGGGGAAGGAGGGTTGAGCAGGTCTGTCCAGGCTCCCCTTATTTGAACCAGATGCATCAGTTGTTGTAAGGCATTCATTGGCCAGGGGTACATACAATTCCACCACCTTGAGGTCTGCCACAAGGTGGCACAGATAGGCCCTTCACAGATAGATGTACTGATCAAAATGAGGTTCAGGAGGTGTGGCAAGGCAGGCCATCACTACAAATTTTTAGCCGAAGTCATCATTTACATGATACGTGTCAATTCTGTGGAACAACTGAAAATTCAATCGCATTTTTTTCCCCAAAATCACATAGCAATTAGGCACATGAAATGTTCGTTCTGAAAGATCTCAAGAAGATGGGATTAAAATTGCACCAATCACAATTTTAACAAAACCTGATCATTTAAAAAAAATGCTGTAGGTTTATTTTTCTTTTTAATTACATTTCAATTTAATCTTTATTATTATTTCTATTTCTATGCAGGATTTATATGGTACCAACAGTTTGTGCATAGTTACATAGTTGGTAAGGTTTAATAATGCATTTTTACATTATAGTTTAGCCACCCATGTTCAATCTTTTTTCTTCTATATTTGTTACCCATTGAGATGCACTGGCCGATACCTTTATTTATTATGTTCGTAACACACTCCAATTTTTACTCATTGTGCCTTGTTCCTAGGATTTTATCCCATTTACTATCGTGCAGCATAAAGTGTAGTTTAGGGAAGTTGGCTCTTTCGAAACTGTCCTTGTATTACTCTTGTGCTTCCTTTTCCTGTGGTTTATAGTGAGGGTCAGTTCACACCAAAAACAAGCAGTCCTGATGCGTTCCAAATGCTTTTCTACATGCGTGTTTTTGACGCGTTTTTTTTCCCCCCGGTGCTTAGATCGCCCCCCCCCCCGGCCCCCCAGGATGCACTGGACATGTTTTTGATACGTTTTACAGTGTTCCAGTGCAGTCCAGTGCAAAAAAAATGCAGCATGATGTTCTACTTTTTTTTCTGGAACGAGAAAGCCCTGGAACTGAGCACACTGGTGTGAACTATGCCATTGGAAATCATATAACCTATTTTCCATGCGTTTTTGATGCAGAACAAAAGCACACTGGACTGCATGTGGTGTGAACTGACCCCGTGCAGTTCCGTGTGCTTTTATTCTGCACTAAAAATGCATGAACAGTGTTTTCCATGTATTCCAATGGCTCTAGTCCACACCATACAGTCAGTTTCCAGTGCAGAAAATGACCGGAAACTGACTGCATGGTGTGAACTGGAGCCATTGGAATATATGGAAAACACTGTGCATGCATTTTGTGCAGAAAAAAAAGTGTACGGAACAGCATCTGGTGTGAACTGGCCCTAAAGGTTAAAGAAAAAAGAGGGTGAAAAATGCACTGGACTGCACCAAAAATACACCAAAAATGCATCAAAACGCGTCAAAAATGCGCATGCAGAAAAGCATCTGGAACGCATCCAGACTGCATTTCTATAGTGTGAACTGGCCCTAAATAAGGACATGTGTGCTCCAGTGCATTTTAGGTGCGTTCCAGTGCATTTTTGATGTATTTTACAGCGTTCCAGTACAGTTCAGGAAAACTGCAGCATGTTCTACTTTTTTTTTGGAACTGGAACACACTGGAACTGCAGGCACTGGTGTGAACTATGTCTTTAAAAACCATATAACCTACATTCCATGCGTTTTTGATGCAGAAAAAGAAACGCACTGGACTGCATGTGGTGTGAACTGGCCCTGAATGTAATTAACCTGTAATCGCTGCTTGCTAAGTAGGCCGTATTTCCACATCCGCAATCAGGTCTGTGTTGTTTGTAATCAGTAGGTCTAGTAATGCATTGTCTCTTGTTGGTGAATTCACCAACTGACCCATGAAATTATCCTGCAAAACATTTAGGAAATGGCAAGCCTTAGATAAATGGACAGTTCCTTCTGCCCAGTCGATATCTGGATAATTGAAATCCCCCCATAATAATATTGCCCTCCCTTGCCGCCATTACTAACTGTGATAGGAGGTCATACGCCTCCCCATCCTCAGGCTAGGGGGCCTGTAGCATACACCCACTATTACTTTCCCATTAGTTTCCTCCCTTTGAAGCTCCACCCATAAGGATTCCACCTCCTTCCTTCCTCTATAAATAATGTCGTCCCTCACGTTCACTTGCAAATCATTCTTGATGTACAGGTGTACCCCTCTACCTTTCCTTCTCTCCCTGTCCCTACGACATTAGGAATACTCCTGGATGGTTGCAAGCCAGTCAAGTTTCTGAAATTCCCAAGAAATCTAAATCCTCCTTGTAAATTAGCAGCTCCAGTTGTCCCATTTTTTTTTTAGCTAGACTTCTAGCATTTGTGTACATGCCTCCTAATTTTGTCCTGTTGCACACTATTTCCTTGTTGGTTGTTACGAGACTGCAATTGGGTTTACTTACCTTATGTTTAGGTATTCTAGTAACCCTACCACCAATGCCCCCATTGCTCATTGCTGGCTATCACTCCATCTGGTCCCTCCCCCCCAACACTTAGATTACTGCAGTGCTTTACAAAATAAAGAGAGACAGTATAGATACAATCCGATACAATAGAACTAGAAGGACCCTGCTAGTGGAGCTTACAATCTAAAATAGGGAGGAAGTAAAAATAGCTGTGGGGAGTGAGCTGGTGGAGATAGTCAAAGTTTAGTTTTTAGGTGGACGTGGCGTAGGCTTCCCCGAATAGATGAGTTTTCAGGGATTTTCTAAAGGCAGACAAAGTGGGATTTAGGGAAGGGATTTCCAGAGAATGTGGGAGACTCTAGAGAAGTCCTGAAGGCAAGGAGGTGACGGGAGATCTAGAGAGAAGGAGGTCTTAAGGGGGAGAGGAGAAGACATATTGGGTGATAGTTTGAGATAAGGATGGTGATGTAATTGGAGAAAGAGTTGTGGAAGGCTTAATATGTTATAATTGGTATTTGAATTTTATATGTTGGGCTAGTGGAAGTCAGTGGAGTGGTTAAAGGATAAGTTCACCTTTTGTAACATGTTACACCCAAATTCAGGTGTAACATGTTATAAATGTACCTGATCCCGCACCCTCTTGATCCCCCGATTTGGCAGAGAGCGGGGGATCTTCTCCTCCCCGCTCGCTGCCACAAGCTAAAGAAAATTTGCCCCAGTATTATGTGAATGAATGAACTACAACTACCAACAGCCTTTGCATCTGACGGCTTGTAGTTCTCAATGAACTACCATGGCGCAGTTGAGCACTGTGGTAGTTCATTGATTCTTCGTGTCATTGTGCAACCTCCTGTATGTACGATGTACGGGCAGCCAGCTTACACTGACACTCTGCAGGAGACCTGCATAGCATCAGCATTCTGCTGATCGCTGGTGCAATGGTTTCCAGGCACAAAAATCTGCATTTATTTATTTATTTTTAAAAGGTGAACTTATCCTTTAAAACTGTGAATTAATTGCCTAGGTTCAGCTTCACAACTGACTGAATTCTAGTAGTCTATGAAACTCATGGCTGATAAATTGCTTAGTTTCTGGCAATATCTTGCAATCACCATTGCAATTCCTAGTGTGGAGTCAAAACTTTAAAGTAGAAGTTTAGCCAAAACCTAACTAACCTTAAACCTACTCGCAGCCACATTCTAAACCTAATCTATCTAACCCTATAAAGAAGAAATCGCTATACTTACCTGTTCTGCAGCCACTCTGGTCCGGTCCCATGCTGAGCTGTCAGCAGTGGCTCCAGTGTGAGAGAGTGTGCAGGAGAGGCAGCCGACAACGGAAGCCCACATAGTAAGTCTATGGGTGATGTTTTTTCCCAGCCATTGTCGGTTCTCTACTGTACATGGCATCCACTGCTGGAGACCGGGCTGGATCAGCTTTATAAAAGATATGTATTGCAATCTTTTCCTTTACAAATATAGCACCCTGGTCCTAAACAGGGCTGCTAGTAAATTTAGTTGTGCTAGGTGGTAACTAGCCTGGCTGATTTGTAGTCTTTGATCATGTGGTTTCTTTCCTAAGCTTGAGTTTAATTTAGATCTCTCTCTTCTGTCAATAGGTGGTGCTGTTGCCTTTGGCATTAGGCTGATAGATCATAGTGAATTCAGGTTATGGGTGAATATCTTGTCTCAGCCAATCAGCAGGAGTTTCCTTGGCCGCTGAGCATGCTGGGATAATCTATTTGTTTGAAAGGAGTCAGGTAATCGGGGTTCTTTCCACCCAGGCTGCGGCCTGGGAGGGTATGTGTGGAGCAGCAAAAAGGTGTAGGCCTGAAGCCTGGGGGCCAAAAAAACATGTAAAGAGGCTCGGCCTGAGGGGAGCCTGATCGTTGCCAGAGGTAAAGGAGAAGCAGTTGCCAGAGAGACGACCACTCCTGTTCCTGGAGGCAAGTTTAGAAGGGATGGAGTTCTGAAGGAGTATCAGAGTAAACGCTTTACCAGCCGGGGACGGCGAAGTAAGTGTGAAAGCTTCAGTGGAGACTCATCCAGGAATACAGCAGGTAGCTGTGAGTAAAGCTTGAAGAGAAGTGCACTGGGTAGCTGTGAGTAAAGCTTGAGGGATCCACCGGGTAGCTGTGAGTCCGAGGAACCCAGCAGGTAGCTGTGAGTTAAGCTTGAGGGATCCAGCAGGTAGCTGTGAGTCCAAGAAGTCCAGTGGGATACTGCGAGCTGAGCTCGAGGATCTACAATGGGATGTTATGAGTTGGGCATGAAGATCTACAGTGGAATACTGTGAGTAAAGTTGTTGCTAAAGGGGACTACAAGATACAGATCGCTGCATTCAGCTTAAAGGCCCTTTACCTGTATGCTGTCTGCCTAGTTCTATTTTGTACAAGGAGTCTGCCTATTTGCCTTTGTATTTGCTTAAGGGTGTCCTGTGCCCTAAAACCTCTCTCCCACCATTCCTGTTAAGAGAAATAAAAACCTGTTTGTTCATTTTTAACCACTTCCCGCCCGGCCTATAGCAGAATGACGGCCGGGCGGTGGTTCAGTTATCCTGACTGGGCGTCACATGACGTCCTGCAGGATAACAGCCACGACGCGCCCGTGGTGGCACGCATCTCGGCGATCGGTGGTGCGGTGTGTCAGTCTGACACACCACTACACTGATCTCAGTAAAGAGCTTCCGACGGAGGCTCTTTACCACGTGATCAGCCGTGTCCAATCACGGCTGATCACGATGTAAACAGGAAGAGCCGTTGATTGGCTTTTCCACACCTACGTCTGACAGACGCGAGTAGAGGAGAGCCGATCGGCGGCTCTCCTGACAGGGGAGGTCTGTGCTGATTGTTTATCAGCGCAGCCCCCCCCTCGGATCCCGCCCAGGACCACCATCATGCCGCCCAGGACCACCAGGATGGCCATCCACACAGGACCACCAGGTATGCCCCCCTAGACCACCAGGGAACTGCAAATCTGGGCCAAGGCAGCTGCCAATCAATGCCCAGGCAGCTGCCAATCAGTGCCCACTCACAATGCCTACCACTACCAGTACCACCAGGGATGCCTATTAGTGCCGCGTATCAGTGCCCATCAGTGCCACGTATCAATTTCCATCAGTGCCGCCTATCAGTGCCCATCAGTTCCCAGCAGTGCTGCCTATCAGTGCCACCTATAAGAACCCATCTTTGCAGCCTTCCAGTGCCCATCAGTGTTACCTATCAGTGCCCATCAGTGCCCACCTGTGCCACCCATGAGTGCCCATCAGTGCCGCCTATCAATGCCCATCAGTGTCGCCTACCAGTGCCCATCAGTGCCGCTTATCAGTGCCCATCGTCCATGCCTGTCAGTGCCCGCTCATTGGTGCCACCACATCGGTGCCGCCTTCTCAGTGCCCATCAGTGAAGGAGAAAACGTACTTACTTACAAAATTTTATAACAGAAACAAAAGCAAAACTTTTATTTTTTACAACATTTTCGGTATTTTTTTAATTGTTTAGCAAAAAATAAAAACCGCAGAGGTGATCAAATACCACCAAAAGAAAGCTCTATTTATGGGAACAAAATGATAAAAATTTTGTTTGAGTACAGTGTAGCATGACCGCGCAATTGTCATTTAAACAGCGACAGCGCAGAAAGCTGAAAATTGGCTTGGGCAGGAAGGTGTATAAGTGCCCGGTATTGAAGTGGTTAAAAGTGACTGGCGCCCAATTTTTCATCTTGCACAACACCCACCATGCCTAGTAAGCTGCACCCTGATGAGGAATGTCAGCCCTCCCTGACTCTGGGGGTCACCACCAGGCCTCTGGAGGTCGGGGAGACCGCTACACAGGGTTAGATAGATTTGTTTTAGAATGTGGCTGAGAGTGGGTTTAGCGTTAGAAAATTTTTGGCTGAACTTCCACTTTAAGTTCTCTATCAAATTGCCATGTGCATGGCCAGCATAGAGATTGCAGCATAATGGGTAAAAAACAGTTCATAGACCTGTGTGACAGGTTATCAGAAGTTTCTCTTAGGGTTTGACCTAAGCCGTGTTAGTTTTTCCAGTGTTGAGAATGTCAAATCCAAAGATTTATATTTGGATGATCAAACTCTCCAACTGGCAGACTGCCTGGAAGAGAACAATCATCATGCTCCACGCTGTGCCATGGTGCTCCCACGACTGTCACACCAGCTCAAATATATACTAGCACACACCTACAGATATTAAAGTGGTTGAAAACCCTTACAGACCACTTTTTGCTACAGGTAAGCCTATAATAAGCCTTACATGTAGCTTCTCCGGATATCTTCTAAACCTGCACAGTTTAGGAGATATCCCCTGTATCTGCATGTGCCAACGTCATTGGCACATGCGCACTGAAGCAATGGCACAACTGCACCAGATTCTGCGTTCATCAGTTTTTGTAAATCTCCCCCAATGTATTCCTGTCCCACAGTAACAATGCCTTGCAATTCTGCCCTCAGTCTAAAGAGGACTGGTTCGTAACAATTGATACAGGTTCTGGTGCTGCTCAGAAGAAAACTACATAACCTAAATGTATATACTTTTATTGGTGATGCTATTTTATTATCTTATATATATTTTTATATATATATATATATATATATATATATATATATATATATATATATATATATATTTATCTCTTCTCCAAAGTAAGCTGTCCGATTGTCATGGTAATGCTTTGGTTTCTGTATATCTCCCAGCAGAAATGTATTATTGTAATAAGCAATAGGCAAGTTGTAATTCACAGGATTTTATGAAACGCAGTCTAAGTCCGTTTATAAAGCATTCGTTGCACGAATGTCAGAAGGTTTTGTTCATGCTGAATGAAATATCACCCCCATCTAGTGGCTAAAATGTGGTGCAGTTTTTCATCATTGAAGTGTTTCTGAAAACAATATACTGCGTTTTTGCCACTAGATGGAGCTGAAGATACAGGCATTAATCTTTATGGGCCAGTTCACACCAAAAATGCACTACGTTTCGGATGAGTTTTTGCGTGCAGTTCATACCACACACAGGTCCGGTGCGTTTTTGATACGTTTTGCTGTGTTCCAGTATAGTTCTGTGCATAAAAAATGCAAAATGTTCTACTTTTTTTTTCTGCACCGGCAACTGACTGGAACTGACTGCACTGGTGGGAACCATGGCCATCGGAATACATGGAAAACACTGTGCCTGCATTATTCATGCAGGAAAAAAAAAAACACACTGGACTGCATCTGGTATGAACTAGCACTTAGAAAAATTTTGTTCAGCGTGCATGAATACTTCGGACATATGTGCATTAAATGTTTTATAAATAGGACCCCTAAGCAGTGGCGGCTGATGCTCCATTTGGGGGGGCAGCAAACAAACCACCTGCCTCCCCCCCGGTCGGTCGATCTCCCACCCAAACCCCCCCAATTGCTTGTTCGTCCGTCTGCTGAGCCAAAGTGTCAGGCGCACCTGGATGGCTTGCAGCACACCAAACCGGATGGGAGGATGGAATGGAAGCCCGTGCTTCTTCTCTCAGCCAATCGGGTCTCTGGACCTGCTTCCTGATTGGATGGGAGGAGAAGTAGGAAGACAATAGCCAATATTAATTTGCTATTGTCACAAGTTTGTGGGCTTGGGGCACAGTGCTCTGCGCCTCGAGTCCACCCTTTTTAAAGCCAATTATAGCCTCCGGCTCTCATCACGTGCGTCAAAAAAAAAAAAACCATTGGAATCATCCGGCGCCCTGCTTGTATATTATAGGCCGGGCACATGGATTAGGGAGGCGTCGCCCCTGCACCCCGTATGGATGGGCCGCCACTACCCCTAAGTCTTTGAGCAATTTTTCAGTGCTTGCTGGAATGCTTCTTGAGAGGGTGGTGCTTTCAAGATGAAGCACAGTCATCAATTGCTTCACATCCGCTCTAAACAAATGGCAATGTCACTCACTCTGCCTATGTGACCACTTGGGCAGAGCCATGTCACAGCATTCACAAAGCCATTACAAACAATCCCTGTTATTGTGTCTAATATGTTTATTTACTATGATCATCAGCTCCATCTAGTGGCCATAATGTATTATTTTCCTGAATGAGGTATTTCAGTAAAATCCTGAAAGCAGCCCAGAGCACTAATCCCTACAGGAACACAGAGTATTTTTTCTTTTTCTTTTCTCTTCTGTGAGTTTGAAGTATATGTATAGTCTATTGTTTTGTCTGTAACCACTTGAAGACCAGGCCTTTTCTGGAAGTTTTTGTTATAAAGTTTTAATCAGTATTTTTTGATAGAAAATTATATATATATTTATATCTATCTATATATATCTATTTATATATATATAAATATAATTTTATATATATATATATATATATATGTATATATATATATTAGCAGAGACCCTAGAGAATAAAATGGCGATTGTTGCAATATTCTATGTCACTCAGTATTTTTGCAGCAGTCTTTCAAACGCAATTTTTTGGGGAACAATACACTTTAATGAATAAAAAACAAAACAAAACACAATATTTACCCCATTTTTTTTGCATAATATGAAAGATGATGTTATGCTGAGAAAATACATACCTAACACATCATGCTTTAAAATTGCACATGCTCTTGGAATGACAACAAACTGCGATACATCATGATCGCCATAGACATTTTCACATTTTTTACAGGTAACCTGTTTAGACTTACAGAGGAAGTTTAGTGCTAGAATTATTGCTCTCGCTCTAACGTTCGTGGCCTACTGCACATGTGTGGTTTGAACACTATTTACTTGCGCAACTTATTTTTTATTTTTTCACTGTCCCTTTTTTGTATTTTTTTGTCACTTTTATTCCTATTACTATTACAAGGAATGTAAACATCCAAATAAGGAGATCTTGATTGGGAGATCTGGGGTCAAAAAAGACCTCAAATCTCTCATTTACCTTTAAAAGCAAAAGAAAAAAAAAACATTATTTTTTTAAAACTTTTGTTTTAAAAAAATAAAAATAAATATATATATATATATATATATATATATATATATATATATATATATATATATATATATATATATATATATATATATATATTCACTATGGCCCGGGAACCGGAAGTGAGGTCAGATGTCGCTCTGGTCCTCCAAGGGCATAGAGACGAGTGGCTGCCATCTTGGCCCCACTTGTCTCCATGCCCAGCTAAGGCTGCATTCACACCTCAGCATTTTGAATTGTGATTAGTGAGCAGATTTGCCGCGATTCTGCCCGCGATTTCAAAATGTCCCGGTGTGAATGACAAATCCCAGAATGCACATTTGAGATGCCATTATGACACCTGAAATCACGATGCGGTTCTGCCGTGATTGTCAAGCAGCTTCTAACATCGCGTGAAGTCTCGCCCCCAACAAAGGTCAGAAGCTTCTTTTGGGCGACATAGCTCACGCAATGCTGTTTGCAGTGATTGCAACACCATTTATCGCGAAACAATCGCCGAAGAACCACACCGCAATTTTAGGTGCCAATAAATGGCATCTCAAATGTGTGTTTGTCATTCACACCTGGGCCTTTTGAAATCGTGGGCAGAATCGAGGCAAATCTGCCTGCGATTCAGATTTCAGATTCAGGTGTGAATGCAGCCTGCGGGCGCATTGGATCGCTCCCGGGTTTCACCAATCTGTTGGGTAAGCCTGGTAATGACCGTGAAATGATGGAGGGGGGCACCGCTCCTGCCCCTTCTAAAAGGGATACCGCTGTGAATCCGCCCGTGGTGTCCACTTTTGTCTTACACAGAATCGGCCATAGTAAAAAAAAAAGAAGTGGTTATGGCAGCTAGCTATTTAACATCAGTAATAAGTAATTACATATTTTTACTATGGGTCGGTCGGCAAGTGATTAATCAGGTTTTTATTGCATTTTGCGTTCCTGGTAGGTAGACTCACCTTCTCTATTTGTCCTGATGACCATTGTCACACACAAGGAAAGTAAGAGGAGATCCAAAATTTTACAGTTTTCACTAAAACAGGAGGCAACGGTTAAATCAAAAGATTCAAGTTACAACTCTTGAAAGCTGACCATACATTCATTTTTTTTTTGTTCAACCAGCGGGATTGTACTGGCTCCTTGAATTTTTTTTACCACAGTCCCTTATCAGACAGGCTAGATCCGGCCCTGATCTGAAACAAAAAAGGTTTTGGCCATCAAACACTTTAATTGAATACTATTAGGAGATTAAGGGTGTTGGTACGATAATTAAAGGTTGGCTTAAATTATACTCTACTGGTCACATGGTAAACACTACACCAAAATTTTCCACTAAGATGGGGAAAACCATTCTATGTCCTTAATTAAAATTTTTTGCATGATCTATCTATAGCTATCTATAAATAGAACGTCTGAATTATGTAGTTTTTATTAGCAGCAGAGCTTGGGTGTAGATGATATTCACAAGGACATGTGAACCATGTGATAATACTTGGCACAGACTGAGACATATGAATGACAATCTGGGTAGGCCAGCTACTAGAGACAATATTACACAATCTGATCATAATTAAGGATTGCTCAGTGCAAAATTAAAGTATAATCTGGTAAAACCCCTTACTAATAGATTCAATATGTTCAGTTCATTCAAAACTGATGTATGCCTGTAAGTTAAACTGTATCTAAACCTAAGACCCTTTTCAGGCTTTTTTTCCCTTTATTTTCACCTGGTGATCCTGCTGACAAAACCCAGTCATTGTACTATACACCCATCAGCCATAACCTTACGACCACCCACCTAATGTTGAGTTGGTCCCCCTTTTGCCGCCAAAACATATTAAATATTTTCTTTTGGCAACATCCCATGACAGCCATCTCCCTACACTTTTATTGCCAGCATTCCATTGACCACCATATCCCTACACTTCTATTGTCAACACTCCAAGATCGCCATCTCCCTACACTTCTATTGCCAGCACTCCATGACCGCCATTTCCCTACATTTCTATTGCCAACACTCCAAGATCACCATCTCCCTACACTTCCATTGCCAGCACTACAGGACCGCCATCTCCCTACACTTCCATTGCCAACACTACAGGACCGCCATCTCCCTACACTTCCATTGCCAGCACTACAGGACCGCTATCTCCCTACACTTCTATTGCCAACACTCCAAGATCGCCATCTCCCTACATTTCTATTGCCAGCACTCCAAGATCGCCATCTCCCTACCCTTCTATTGCCAGCACTACATGACCACCATCTCCCTACACTTCCATTGCCAGCACTACATGACCACCATCTCCCTACACTTCTATTGCCAGCACTACATGACCACCATCTCCCTACACTTCCATTGCCAGCACTACAGGACCGCCATCTCCCTACACTTCTATTGCCAACACTCCAAGATCGCCATCTCCCTACATTTCTATTGCCAGCACTCCAAGATCGCCATCTCCCTACCCTTCTATTGCCAGCACTACATGACCACCATCTCCCTACACTTCCATTGCCAGCACTACATGACCACCATCTCCCTACACTTCTATTGCCAGCACTACATGATCACCATCTCCCTACACTTCCATCGCCAGCACTACAGGACCGCCATCTCCCTACACTTCTATTGCCAACACTCCAAGATCGCCATCTCCCTACATTTCTATTGCCAGCACTCCAAGATCGCCATCTCCCTACCCTTCTATTGCCAGCACTACATGACCACCATCTCCCTACACTTCCATTGCCAGCACTACATGACCACCATCTCCCTACACTTCTATTGCCAGCACTACATGACCACCATCTCCCTACATTTCTATTGCCAGCACTACATGACCCCTATCTCCCTACACTTCTATTGCCAGCACTACATGACCGCCATCTCCCTACACTTCTATTGCCAACACTCCAAGATTGCCATCTCCCTACACTTCTATTGCCAGCATTACATGACCACCATCTCCCTACACTTCCATAGCCAGCACTACGTGACCACCATCTCCCTACACTTCTAATGCCAGCACTACATGACCCCTATCTCCCTACACTTCTATTGCTGGAACTCCATGACCCCTATCTCCCTACACTTCTATTGCTGGAACTCCATGACCGTCATCTCCCTATACTTCTATTGCCAGCACTCCATGATCGCCATCTCCCTACACGTCTATTGCCAGCACTGCATGATCGCCACCTCCCTACACTTCTATTGCCAGCACTTCATGATTGCCATCTCCCTACACTTATATTGCCAGCACTACATGACCACCATCTCCCTACACTACTATTGCCAGCACTCCATGATCACCATCTCCCTACACTTCTATTGCCAGCACTCCATTATCGCCATCTTCCTACACTGCTATTGCCAGCACTCCATCACTGCCATCTCATTACACTTCTATTGCCAGCACTCCATGATCGCCATCTTCCTACACTTCTATTACCAGCACTACATGACCACCATCTCCCTACACCTCTATTACCAACACTACATGACAGCCATCTCCCTACACTTCTATTACCAGCACTACATGACCACCATCTCCCTACACCTCTATTACCAACACTACATGACAGCCATCTCCCTACACTTCTATTACCAGCACTCCATGATCGGCATCTCAATACACTTCTATTGCCAGCACTACATGACAGTCAATGATGGTGATCGAGGGTTACTCCAGGTTACATCTTATTTCTGGACCCTCTTCTCCTTTCCCATGTGGTCCCACTTGTTTCCTGAGCCCAGCCTTCCCCTAATTTATAGGCTGACCAGGGTGGAGAGCAGAACCCAAAAAGCCAGGGAAACTGACAGACCCAGTGTAGCTAGGTTCCAGGCCAGAGATAGCTGACATCCTTCTGTGTGTAGTGGGTTGTGAGGCATGGTGGGTGCAAGATGATTAAAGTCATTGTACGCTAGACATTTCTTGAATACAAAAGAGAGTTTATTTCTCTTAACAAACTTTTGGGGAAAAGAAGGTTAGGGCCAGGACACTCTTAGGTAGTTGCAAGTTCAATTTGCAGACTCCCTGTCTTTGATAGGAGGACAGCCATGCAGGGAAAGGCATCCAGCAAGATGTCATCCATCTCCAGTTGGTGAGAATGCTGCTCTGGTACTTGCTTCAGTTACTCACGGTGGTCCGTAGTAGGGATGAGCTTCGTGTTCGAATCGAACGCATGTTCGACTCGAACATCGGCTGTTCGACCGTCCGTCGAATTGCGAACGTTATGGGCCGTTCGCGCCAAATTCGTGTGGCGCGTCACGGCCCATAATTCACTGCGGCATCGCAGTGCATTGCTGGCTGATGATTGGCCAAGCATGCACTATGACCCGCATGCTTGGCCAATCAAAGCGCCGTCAGTAGAGAGAGCTGTAATTGGCCAAAGCCAGGGTGGCTTTGGCCAATTATGGCTCAGGGGATTTAGTACACGCCCCACACTATATAAGGCCGCCTGCACGGCGGCCCTGTGTAGTGTGTTCCGGTGTGCTGATAGAGAGAGAGACAGACAGTGTCATTTGATTTGAGTTAGCTAGATTAGGTTAGATCTGTTCCTGCTATTTACATTTAATGCAGTGCGTCCTGCTCACAGTGTTCAGCTAGATCCGTTCCTGCTATTTACATTTAGTGCAGTGCGTCCTGCTCACAGTGTTCAGCTAGATCCGTTCCTGCTATTTACATTTAGTGCAGTCAGTGCGTCCTGCTCACAGTGTTCAGCTAGATCCGTTCCTGCTATTTACATTTAGTGCAGTGCGTCCTGCTCACAGTGTTCAGCTAGATCTGTTCCTGCTATTTACATTTAGTGCAGTTCGTCCTGCTCACAGTGTTCAGCTAGATCCGTTCCTGCTATTTACATTGAGTGCAGTGCGTCCTGCTCACAGTGTTCAGCTAGATCTGTTCCTGCTATTTACATTTAGTGCAGTCAGTGCGTCCTGCTCACAGTGTTCAGCTAGATCTGTTCCTGCTATTTACATTTAGTGCAGTGCGTCCTGCTCACAGTGTTCAGCTAGATCTGTTCCTGCTATTTACATTTAGTGCAGTGCGTCCTGCTCACAGTGTTCAGCTAGATCTGTTCCTGCTATTTACATTTAGTGCAGTGCGTCCTGCTCACAGTGTTCAGCTAGATCCGTTCCTGCTATTTACATTTAGTGCAGTGCGTCCTGCTCACAGTGTTCAGCTAGATCTGTTCCTGCTATTTACATTTAGTGCAGTCAGTGCGTCCTGCTCACAGTGTTCAGCTAGATCTGTTCCTGCTATTTACATTTAGTGCAGTGCGTCCTGCTCACAGTGTTCAGCTAGATCTGTTCCTGCTATTTACATTTAGTGCAGTGCGTCCTGCTCACAATGTTCAGCTAGATCTGTTCCTGCTATTTACATTTAGTGCAGTGCGTCCTGCTCACAGTGTTCAGCTAGATCCGTTCCTGCTATTTACATTTAGTGCAGTGCGTCCTGCTCACAGTGTTCAGCTAGATCTGTTCCTGCTATTTACATTTAGTGCAGTTCGTCCTGCTCACAGTGTTCAGCTAGATCCGTTCCTGCTATTTACATTTAGTGCAGTCAGTGCGTCCTGCTCACAGTGTTCAGCTAGATCCGTTCCTGCTATTTACATTTAGTGCAGTGCGTCCTGCTCACAGTGTTCAGCTAGATCTGTTCCTGCTATTTACATTTAGTGCAGTTCGTCCTGCTCACAGTGTTCAGCTAGATCCGTTCCTGCTATTTACATTGAGTGCAGTGCGTCCTGCTCACAGTGTTCAGCTAGATCTGTTCCTGCTATTTACATTTAGTGCAGTCAGTGCGTCCTGCTCACAGTGTTCAGCTAGATCTGTTCCTGCTATTTACATTTAGTGCAGTGCGTCCTGCTCACAGTGTTCAGCTAGATCTGTTCCTGCTATTTACATTTAGTGCAGTGCGTCCTGCTCACAGTGTTCAGCTAGATCTGTTCCTGCTATTTACATTTAGTGCAGTGCGTCCTGCTCACAGTGTTCAGCTAGATCCGTTCCTGCTATTTACATTTAGTGCAGTCAGTGTGTCCTGCTCACAGTGTTCAGCTAGATCCGTTCCTGCTATTTACATTTAGTGCAGTCAGTGCGTCCTGCTCACAGTGTTCAGCTAGATCCGTTCCTGCTATTTACATTTAGTGCAGTCAGTGCATCCTGCTCACAGTGTTCAGCTAGATCTGTTCCTGCTATTTACATTTAGTGCAGTGCGTCCTGCTCACAGTGTTCAGCTAGATCTGTTCCTGCTATTTACATTTAGTGCAGTGCGTCCTGCTCACAGTGTTCAGCTAGATCTGTTCCTGCTATTTACATTTAGTGCAGTGCGTCCTGCTCACAGTGTTCAGCTAGATCCGTTCCTGCTATTTACATTTAGTGCAGTGCGTCCTGCTCACAGTGTTCAGCTAGATCTGTTCCTGCTATTTACATTTAGTGCAGTTCGTCCTGCTCACAGTGTTCAGCTAGATCCGTTCCTGCTATTTACATTGAGTGCAGTGCGTCCTGCTCACAGTGTTCAGCTAGATCCGTTCCTGCTATTTACATTTAGTGCAGTGCGTCCTGCTCACAGTGTTCAGCTAGATCCGTTCCTGCTATTTACATTTAGTGCAGTCAGTGCGTCCTGCTCACAGTGTTCAGCTAGATCTGTTCCTGCTATTTACATTTAGTGCAGTGCGTCCTGCTCACAGTGTTCAGCTAGATCCGTTCCTGCTATTTACATTGAGTGCAGTGCGTCCTGCTCACAGTGTTCAGCTAGATCCGTTCCTGCTATTTACATTTAGTGCAGTGCGTCCTGCTCACAGTGTTCAGCTAGATCCGTTCCTGCTATTTACATTTAGTGCAGTCAGTGCGTCCTGCTCACAGTGTTCAGCTAGATCTGTTCCTGCTATTTACATTTAGTGCAGTCAGTGCGTCCTGCTCACAGTTTTCAGCTAGATCTGTTTCTGCTATTTACATTTAGTGCAGTGCGTCCTGCTCACAGTGTTCAGCTAGATCCGTTCCTGCTATTTACATTTAGTGCAGTGCGTCCTGCTCACAGTGTTCAGCTGTTCAGCTTCGATCGGCTGACCTTCATAAAAATGAATCAGTCTTGGATCACCACCAGCTACCAAGCACCTGATGCTGATGTAACTGAATAATTTTTTTCAGATCCCTTCAAAGACTGCCTATGCTGATGCTGAGTGACTATCCCTGAGTAATTATCCTCTTCCTCCTCAATCATCACGCTGATAGCTTGTAAGAACATTTTTGGTTCTGGGCGCCACCACCAGTGCCTAAGGCACAATTTTTCAGCCCCTGTCTAACAGGGGCGTGTAATTACAATTTTTGATGCAATACTTTGCAGCAGGGCTTGTTCCTGCGTTCCAACTAGAGTGTCTGTGAGGGGTTGCAGTGTTGTGGCACCAGCACCAGTGCCTAAGGCCCAATTTTTCTGCCCCTGTCTAACAGGGGCGTGTAATTACAATTTTTGATGCAATACTTTGCAGCAGGGCTCGTTCCTGCGTTCCAACTAGAGTGTCTGTGAGGGGTTGCAGTGTTGTGGCACCAGCACCAGTGCCTAAGGCCTAATTTTTCAGCTCCTGTTCAACAGGGGCATGTAATTACAATTCTTGATCTAATATTTCACAGCAGGGCCCTGTGAGGGCTTACAGTGTTTTGGCCACAGCAACACCTAAGGCCCAAATTTCTGCTGAGTATATAGGGCAGGACCCTACTTTCAAACATCTAACTTACAAACAACTCCTACTTGCAAACGGAAGGAGACAACAGGAAGTGAGATGAAATCTACCCCTAAGGAAGGGAAATTCTCTCCTGTAAGAGTTAATATGGGAAAACAATTTCTCCTTTCCACTGATGCTTTCCAATCCTTGTTCCACAAAAAAACCCAAATTTTCAAAAAACATTTTTCATTGGGACAAAAAAGTGAGGTGAAATCTTCTGAAGAGGAGGAAAGACGCAAAACAAATGTCACAGGGGTGATAACCCTTCCCTATGTTTTCCAAAAAGCTTAGAAAAGATTTTTTGGCT
Organism: Lithobates clamitans; assembly: GCA_037952925.1. Taxonomy (NCBI): domain Eukaryota; kingdom Metazoa; phylum Chordata; class Amphibia; order Anura; family Ranidae; genus Lithobates; species Lithobates clamitans. Next base: position 859,473 of record JBBGZY010000692.1, on the reverse strand, counting down.
GGAGCTAAACACATTAAAAATGTTCAAAATTACAAACAGATTCTACTTAACAACAAACCTACAGTCCCTGTCTTGTTTGCACCGCCTGTATACTGCTGTTCAGAGTATATAGGGACCTTTCCTTATTTTAATTTGGGTGCGGGGTTCCCCTTAATATCCATACAAGACCCAAAGGGCCTGGTAATGGACTGGGGGGTACCCATGCCGTTTGTCTCACTGATTTTCATCCATATTGCCATGACCCGACATGACATTAAACCCGCAAGCAGTTTTAAATGAGATTTTTTCCTTTAAAAATGACATTTGGTGCAGGGACTGTTCTAAACATGGGAAACACGCGTCACTTTACAGGCATACTATAGACACCCCCCAGGTACGATATTTAAAGGAATATTTCACTTTTTTTTTTTTTACTTTAAGCATCATTAAAATCACTGCTCCCGAAAAAACGGCCGTTTTTAAAAGTTTTTTTTGCATTGATACATGTCCCCTGGGGTAGGACCCGGGTCCCCACACCCTTTTTAGGACAATACCATGCAAATTAGCCTTTAAAATGAGCACTTTTGATTTCGAACGTTCGAGTCCCATAGACGTCAATGGGGTTCTAACGTTCGTGCGAACTTGCGGTCCGTTCGCGGGTTCTGGTGCGAACCGAACCGGGGGGTGTTCGGCTCATCCCTAGTCCGTAGTAATAAGGTGGTTGGTGGCGACAGCTTCCCCCTCTACCTCTGACCATGACAGGTTTTTCCGGCTGGCAGAACCGTCACTTTTGGTTGGACTGCAAGCCGCAGTCCCAACCCTGCGCTGCTCTCTTGCTTCTGGATAGGCCCTCAGACAGCCTAGCAGCCAGATGTGCCCAGGATAGGCCCAATCTCCAACCTAGCAGCCCAGGCGGCACAGAATATAGATCACCTGACTCTACACAAATATATAGGTTCTCCCAGCAGGCCAAGGGATTCAAGAAAACCCCTGCCCATTGGCTGAGATACCCCATATACCCATAACCTGACCTTGCATTGCTCTTCTCATATCTAGTACCACCAAGTACCTGGCCACCTAGTGGTAGAAGAGAAAAGTGCAACGAGGCCAAACTTAGTGAGAAATAAATAGATCTCTTACAATCAACCAGGATAATTATTCCTGGCACTAAATTTGGGAGGAGCAACCCTGCCTAAACTCCAGAGTGCTACACTAGTATTAACCCTTCCCCACGTGGGCAACCCATGCTCCCTTACTAGCAACAACCCACCATGTAGGCACCTGCCTACAAGGAGATTATACCAGACCTTGTTGTAGACTGGTTGGTCAGTAGTAGTCCTTGTTTTATACAGTGTGAGGAATCAACCTGTAATGACCCATGTCCTTTGAAGGGGACCCCACAAAAGGCACACAGCACTACACGAATCTTTACCTTTTGACTTTCTGTTCAGGAATGTAGGCCTTAATTAAGTGGTTGTTGTCCATTGCCCTCCACACAGAACTGAATTACCTGTTCATTTGCTTTCTGATCACTCACATTTGATGTTCACATCCTTACCATTGCAATGGCCCAAAGAATGTATTCACACCGCCATTTAAAATAGCTTATTGGTCCCTTGCTGCCACAATAAAGGGCATCCATTTGTTGACAAACTTCTTAGAGGACATCTGCTTGTCTCAAGGGATACGAAAAACCCAGAATTTGTCTCTTTCTCTCTTTCTCCCTTTTTTTTTTTTTTTTTTTTTTACAAAAGAAATCAATAATTTCCTTATTAATGGTAATGGTTGTTAATCGGTTGCAGAATATTTATTGACAGACTCAAATGTGTGATAGTTTAGTAAGTATATAGAAAAAACTTTGGTATTCCAAGTGTAAGAATGTGTGTCATTTCCTAATATATAGCAATGGTTGTTAAGAAAATATATTGACAGTTTTAGGAATGTCTACTTTACAAAACTCACTGTGCACTCTTATTGTATTTTAGACTGCAGATCCGTTACGTCATTATTGATGTAAGCCTTATGGAAGTGGCAACCACATCCGTACTCAAAGGTTGTGCCTGAAAACAAATACAAAGGATGGGAGGCAAGGAAAGTAGAAAGGATATTGGAGACCTGTAAAGCCATACACAGGTTGGTTTAACGGGAGTTCATAATCTGATGCCATGTTGTTTTTAAACAGAACTAGAACTTTGTAATGTATTTTCCAGTCAGTAAATGAACCTGTAAAGCGTGTGTCAGGTGAACTGTACACCAGGGAGGCACTTACTGGTATTACCTACAGTCTTGAGGCTCTCCACCTCCACCTCTCCACCTTCATCCAACAGCAAGAGCCCTTCTACAACTAGCCATGGACATTACAGAATGATGGAACATGCAGACAAGATCTAATCAATTGAAGATGTCCTTTTATCCAACGTTACTATTCTTGGTTTTCATTTAACATAAAGTTGAATGGAAAGCAGAGGAAGGTTGCAGACCACAATAGCTAATTTATTGCTGGTGTGTGTGTAAGATACTACCATGACCAATTTGACAGAAAAAAAAGAGAGTTTTTTGTTTCCTCCCGTTGAGTTTACTACCAACCAACATGTAGGAAAAATATGAGCTGGATACTAAAGAAAGCTAGATTTAAGTCGGAATTCACGATCTGCAAATTTGTTCTAGGCCAGAGCCCCAGAAAGCACTGAAACCAATGATTTATTATGGTAGCCAGTTTAAAAAAAAGCATTTTAGGAAGGAAAGTTCAGCAATGGTGGCCTCCACACAAACCTTGAAACAATTATGTGCTTAACAGTTTCCGGCACAAATGGATATCTAGAATGGATACAGATCTTATGGCCACCATTTATGGACCTTATTTATCTCTGCTCTTCTTCATATTTGCCAAATATTTAACCACTTGAGCTCTGGAAGGTTTTACCCCCTTCATGACCAGTCCATACCATTAGTAGCCAATGTTTTAAACAGTGTGAGTAATTAGCCTGTAATGACCCTTGTTCTTTGAAGGGTACCAAACCAAAAGGCACACAAGCACTACACCAGTCTATACCTTTTGACTTTCTGTTCAGGGATGTAGGCCTTAATTAAGTGGTTAAAGCGGAGTTTCGCGGAAAATTTTTTTTTAGATGTCAGCAGCTGCACATACTGCAGCTGCTGACTTTTAAAAATAAGGACACTTACCTGTCCCGGGGTCCAGCGATGTCGGCACCCGAGACCGAACCGTCCCTCTGTCCTCGGGTGAGGCCGCCGCCTTTCTCACTGAGGGAATCAGGAAGTGAAGCGTTGCGGCTTCACTGCCCGGTTCCCTACTGCGCATGCGCGAGTCTCGCTGCGCGTCTAAACTGGTCCCCGTTGTGTTGTGGGAACTGTGTATTTCCCACAACACATCGGGGGTGGGCGGGGGGTTTGCGGCTAGCTGCGGCTAGATATACCCGGAAGTGGGTGCAAATACCTGTATTATACAGGTATCTGCACCCCCCTCCCCCCTGAAAGGTGCCAATTGTGACACCGGAGGGGGGGGAGGAATCCAATGAGCGGAAGTTCTACTTTAGGGTGGAACTCCGCTTTAAAGCTATTTAGCACTGTACTATTTTAACTGGTAATTGCGCGGTCATATAAAAAATAAAAGAGAAATAACCGCGCGGTTATTTCTTCTTTTTTATTAGTTATTTTAGTGCACATCTCACTGTTTAACTGCTGCTTTTTGGGGGGATAGTTTCTATAGGTAGCGCAGTATTTTTTTGTTTTTCTGTTTTTTTAATTGCGCGGTCATGCAATGCTGTACCCTAATTAAATTTATACCATTTTTTTCAAATAGAGCTTTCTCTTGATGGTATTTGATCACCACTGGGTTTTTTTTATTATTTTTATTATATAAGCAAAAAAAAAAACTGGAAATTATGAAAAAAACAATATTTTTACTTTCTGTTAAAAAAACACATCCAATTAAAAAATAATTCGTCATATGTTACGTCAAATGTATTTTGCTACATGCCCAATTAGTGTATATTGATTGGTTTGTGTGAAAGTTATAGTGTCCACAAGCTATTGTTTAAATAGTGAACTGGAAAGTTTTTTTTTTGTTTTTTTCTCTTACTAGTAATGATGATTATTAGCAACTTACAGTGGACTGTGATAGTGCAGTGGGTAATCTGACACTAACAGACACTGGGTGGGAGTTAGTCAAACTGACCAACTGCCACTGACATCACCAGTTACACTAATATAGTGATCAGTGATAATTCCATACACTGTCACTGTACTAATGACACTGGCTGGGAAGGGGATAACCTCTCGGGGTAATCAAGGGGTTAAGTGTGCGCCTAGCAAGTGTTAATATGTGTAATAATGTGTGCTGCTTTTTACAAAAAATCTGTTTGTTTCTTGTCCCCGCTTTGTCTTTCGCAGACTGAACCTGGAAGAAGGCAGCGATGTACGGGTACGCCGCTGTGCCCATATGAGCCGCCTGTCTGCAGTACAATGCGGGCGGGCAGTCCATAAGCAGTTAACTAGCTGATTATATTCAGACTTTGGTTTTTTTTTTGCATTTTTCTGGATCCCAAATGGGGGAATTTTTCAATGCTTGCTGTGATGCATGTACAAGACATAGGGGACAAGAAGGCATAAACAGCAACTAAAGTATATCTGATTCCAAGAACAAAAATATATTTTATTGTAGCTTAACAGATCAGTAACACACTTCCTGCCCTAGGGTGACAACACCCACTTAGGCCTGATTCACACCTATGTATTTTTTGTGCTTTTTGTATTTTGCAGATTTGCACTACAGTCCATTTAATATGGTTTCCTTTGGAACATGTTCTGTAGTGCAAATCTGCAAAATGCAAAAAGCACTAAAAATGCATAGATGTGAATCAGGACTTAATGTACTTTATTTATGAAGGAGCAATGTTGTCGCCTAGGGACATGATGTTTGCCAGGACTAAAGAACAATCATCTTCTCCAAAACATAGGGCAAAGGTGTTTTGTAGTGCAAAGGGATTGCTAGGCACAATGCTAAAAGGCATCAGTCTGAATTTCTGGCAGAATCAAAAGGAATATTTTTGGTAGACGTGCAATTTGTTTAGTTCCGAATGAGTTTTTAATGAATTTTGACAAATTTATTAATTCCAAATTTCCGTATTTTGAGTTTCCGAATTTCTGAATTTCTGAATTATCAATTTTCAGAATTTTTGAAATTTAGGAAATTCGGAAATGAGAAATTTTGGAAATTAGAAAATTCGGAATTTCAGAAATTTGAAATTTCAGAAATGTTGAATTTGGCAAATTCAAAATTTTGGAAATTCGAAATTTCGGAAATTCGAAGTTTCGGAAATTCGAAGTTTCGGAAATTCAAAATTTTGGAAATTCAAAATTTTGGAAATTCAAAATTTTGGAAATTTGGAAATTGGAAATTTCGGAAATTGGAAATTTTGGAAATTGGAAAATCGGAAGTCGGAAATTAGGAAATTCGAAAATTCGAAATTTCATAAATTTGAAAATTCAAACATAAGAATGAAAATCTGAAAATTCAAAAGAATGAAAATCTGAAAATTCGAAAATCTGAAATAATAACATTCAAATTTGGCTGTTAGTGAACGTAATGAGTACGAATTTATCCAAAGTTACAAATTGAGGGGAAATTTCCTCAATAAGAACACAGATGTAACTTTTGCCCATTCTATCAAAGATGAAAAAAAAAGTTACAAATTATCTGAAATAAAGAATACTGTATCTCAACGAATGGCATTCGTTATTTCAGATAATTCGTAACTTCAGATAAATTTGTATTCGTTATGTTCACAAACAGCCAAATTTGAAAGGAAATTCCAATACCTATAATTTAATAGTTAGTTAATATTAGTTAGTTATTATTTCGATTTTTACTGATTTTCTTTCTTTTTTCGGATTTTTGAATTCCGAAAATCCAAAAATTCGGAAATTCCGGAATTCAAACATTCTGAAATTCAAAATTCAAAATTTTTAAATTTGGAAATTTGAAAATCCGAATTTTCGGATTTCTGAATTTTCACATTTTATAATTTCCGAATTTTCATATTTTAGAATTTTCGAATTTCCGAAAAAAGCAAAAAAAAAGAATGAAACGAAAACAAAATTTTTTTGTCAGTGTCTAATTTTTGGCACTGTCTGAACAACTATAACAAAATGGTCTCAGTGGTATATTTAACAGACCAAATAGGAGTGAATAAGAGAACATCATCGTTAGGGGTTTACATATACCTTTTTACATTGAGTTTGATTTACTAAAACTGAGGAGTGTAAAATCTGGTGCAGCTGTGCATGGTCAACTTCTAACTTCAGCTTGTTCAATTAAGCTTGGACAAAAAATCTGGAAGCTGATTGGTTTCTAAGCAGAGCTGCACCAGATTTAAAATTCTCCAGTAATTCAATCCTTTTGTCAGATGTTCTAATTCTTTTCAACTTCTCTCTTTTGGCCTCATTGGGATATTTCCTATCACTTCCTGCCCTGCCAAGAAGTGAGGGGAAATTTCCTCAATAAGAACACAGATGTGACTTTTGCCCATTCTATCAAAGATGAAAAAAAAAGTTTGTCTGCTGTTGGAATTTAAATTCCATTGGGATATTTTGTGTATTTTGTGTAATTTTTCTCTTTTTTTTGTTTCAGTCCTTTGGTTTACTTCATGGGTGACTCAGTGAAAGGGAATCTGACCTACAGATGTATATTTGAAGAAGACTTCAAGTACATCCTTTTGCCCGTGGCCTATTCGATTGTTTTTGCGTTTGGATTCATCCTCAACATCATCGCCTTGTACATTTTCATCTTCCAAATTCGGCCATGGAAGGTGAACACACTTTTTATGTTCAACTTGGCTCTGTCAGACCTCCTCTACGTCTTATCCCTTCCACTGCTGGCCTACTATTACTCCAAAGCCAATGATTGGCCTTTCTCAGAGCCGCTCTGCAAGCTAGTCCGTTTCCTCTTCTACACCAGCCTGTACTGCAGTATCCTCTTCCTTCTCTGCATCAGTGTATACCGTTTTATGGCAGTGTGTTACCCCATTGGCTTTCTACAATGGGGTCATATTCGATACGCAAGGATTGCCTGTATTACTATTTGGGTGGTCATTATAGGCATTCAGTCACCGATACTGTATTTTGTGTCCACCAGCCATATAGATGACAGCAGGATCTGCCATGACACAGCAAGAATTGAACTCTTTGACCAGTTTGTTGTTTTCAATACGGTGACCTTGGTCTTCCTCTTTTGTGTCCCCTTCACAGCCCTCCTTCTTTGCAACAGTTTCATGATTTACGTGCTTCTAATGCCAACTGTGCCTGCCACACAGGCATCGAAATCCAAGAGGAAGTCGGTTAAAATTATTATCACGGTCCTTGTGGTTTTCATCACCTGCTTTTTGCCATATCACGTCACCCGTACACTCTACTATTACTACCGTAAGGTGGACACTGCCCCCTGTTCTACATTAGATGCCGTTAATGCAGCCTACAAATCCACGCGACCTTTTGCCAGCCTCAATAGCTGCATCGACCCGGTCTTGTACTTTTTGGTTTGGAGGTTCCGCTTAGTCAGGAACAGAAGGAGGAGTATGACAGAAAGAGAAAGTTGACTTAGAGACTGTGCATCAATAGGTAATATTTTGGGTAAGCCAAAGTCAAGTTTTGACTTGATTTCTGTTGTGTTTTTAACCAATAAGGCCCATACCTAAAGCTGAACTCCTGGTAGATAAAATGATCATTAAAGCCCATCTCTGTGCAAAATGAAACCCCATCACCATCATCTCTTCAAGGAATGCAGACTGATCATGTGCTTCAGTCGATGCCGGCCACTGGCAAGTCTTGTTGCCCCCTCTTGCTGTAATGTCATTACACTGATGTAGTATTCTGAGAATTTCCACTGCTGGACAACCAATGCGCAGTGTCCACATCACCAAAGCAGCAACTTGGACACCCAAAGATGGACTTTCCTACTCTGAAGTCTAGCAAATAGAAGACTTGAGATCCTATGTGTCCCACGATTGCAGATTCAGAAGTATTTGGAGCTTTTAATGTTGTTTTTTTTAAAAATGTAAATATAATCGAGCGATTAGCTAGAGGGAGTGGAGGCATTTATCAAGCTGGGAGAAGGCAGGTCCAGCCATGTGAGCCATCAAAGTCATGTTTCCTTTGAATCATTTCAAGTATTGAGCGAAAGCCAAGCAAATAGCACTTTCAGAAGGTGGTAGGCCCAGCCATGTGACCCATAAAAGTCATGTTTCATTTGAGTAATTTCAAGTATTGAGCGAAAGCCAAGCAAATAGCACTTTTAGGAGGAAATTGGCTTCCAGATTGTAAGCTCTAACGAGCAGGACCCTCTGATCCCTCCTGTATTGATTTGTATTGTAAGTGTACTGTCTGCCCTCATGTTGTAAAGTGCTGTGCAAACTGTTGGCGCTAAATAAATCCTGTATGTTAATATTAATAATAACAGCCCAGGTATTTCAAAACTTACATTGATGTAAGACCCTAAAAGCATTAATACACTAAACAAGTGTACCTTAATAACCTAGAAGACCTAGATGAATGGCAGTCAACAGAAATGTGGCCCTCAACATATCCAGAGGGCCACACAATAGCTTTGTCAGGGCTTTTTTTCAGGGGGAACTTGGTGGAACTCAGTTCCACCACCTCTGGCTCAGACCCTTTGGTGCCTGCTCACCACAATCACTTGTAAACACAGAAGTCTGGTTTCTGTGTTTGCAAGTGACAGCTCTGCACTCTGTTTGTAACCCCCATGAACTCTGCACTCTGTATGTAATGCAATCCTGATATTTAATGCCCCTTTAAGACACTTCTACTGTTTGTGAAATATGACCACTCCCACTATGTGATAGGGTTTGGGGGGGAGGGGGGGGGGGTCGTGGTTGAGTTCCAGCACCTATTGTTTGAGAAAAAAAGCCCTTGCTTAGTTAAAAAACAAAAAAAAAAAAAACAAACAAAAACAAAAACAAAAAAAAAGTAAACATGAAATAGTGCATCTGAATATTTCAATATTTTCCATTTGGAGCCAGTAGGTGGCTCTCTGAATGCTGTAGGGAGGACCGTGCAGCAGTGAAGACATTTCTACACTATGGACATAGGACACCTTTCATTTACAGGTAAGCTATGCCAGTGGTCCCTGGCAAAATAAATACATAAATACACTTCAGCTTTAAAGACTTACAGCACACTGTCAAACAAAATGATAATAAATAATACATATACTTAGTAATAATGTATTTAAAAAAAAAATATATAGCAATAGCGTAAATCTGTAAACAGGCCACAAGATGGCAGTGTGTACTTCCAGAATCTCCATAGAACAGGTCAGAAGAGCAGCACCATTACACATGTTCAGTATATTGCCAATGTCCTGGCTCTTCCAAAAAATTCAATTTCTTTTCGTTTACATATCGTGAAAAATATATTAACAAAAGACACAGACTAGGCATAATGGACATCTATATGCATTAAGCATTTTCAAGCAGAGACCTGCCAATGTTTTCCCGGGTATACTACAAGTGAGATAAAGTCAGAAAGTCCACTCAGTATATTTATGTGTATTTTATTTTTATCTAATGCCCCGTACACACGAGCGGAATTTCCGTCAGAAAAATCTTGGATGGTTTTTCTGACGGAATTCTGCTCAAGCTTGCCTGGCATACACACGGTCACACAAAAGTTCCCTGAACTTTCGACCGTCAAGAACGCTGTGACATACAACACTACGACGAGCCGAGAAAATGAAGTTCAATGCTTCCGATGTATCGAATTGTTTCCAAGCATGCGTGTTTTTTTGCACGTCGGAATTGCATACAGACGATCGCATTTCGGGATAGGAACTTTTTCCGACTGAAAAATAGAGAACCTGCTCTCAATCTTTTGCTGGCTGGAATTCCGCCAGCAAAAGTCCGATGGAGCATACACCTGGTCCATTTTCCGACCAAAAGCTCTCATCGGAGTTTTGCTGGCAGCATTTCCGATCGTGTGTACGGGGCATAAGTCTCATGTCATCCACTGCAAACAGACTCAGCAGGCATTTTATAGTGCTTCTGTGCAGGACTGCAACCTATTGTCAGGTAATTTTGTGTAGTACAGTCTTTCTCTCTGAGGATAGAACTGGTACATGAGAACACGTCTTGCATTTTCCCAGGCTCTGATTCAACAGCATTTAGGAGCTAATACTGGAAGCCAGAGGGTCCTGGTAAAAAAGGGACACCAGATAACAAGATGGACACCAAAATAAAAAAGAAAGTTTCTCACTGAATCTGGGTCAGTATAAAGGTAATATATATATATATATATATATATATATATATATATATTATATATATATATATATATATACAGCATCTCACAAAAGTGAGTACACCCCTCACATTTTTGTAAATATATTTTATTATATCTTTTCATGTGACAACACTGAAGAAATGACACTTTGCTACAATGTAAAGTAGTGAGTGTACAGCTTGTATAACAGTGTAAATTTGCTGACCCCTCAAAATAACTCAACACACAGCCATTAATATCTAAACCACTGGCAACAAAAGTGAGTACACCCCTAAGTGAAAAATGTCCAAATTGGGCCCAATTAGCCATTTTCCCTCGCTGATGTCATGTGACTCATTAGTGTTACAAGGTCTCAGGTGTGAATAGGGAGCAGGTAAATTTTGGTGTTATCACTCTCACTCAGGGGCGGACTGACCATTCGGGCACTCGGGTACGGCCCCATGCCACTAAGGAGCCCCATCAGGGTTGCCAGCCTCAATAAAACCAGGGACAGTATGTAAAAATCTGTTTTTTCAAAAATCCCAAGATTATAGCTGCCCCGCCTCTCCAGTACCTTTTCAGCTAACAGTTTTCTGAAGACAAGAAGACTAAGGACATGGATTACTGGAACCATGTCCTGTGGTCTGATGAGACCAAGATAAATTTATTTGGTTCAGATGGTGTCAAGTGTGTGTGGTGGCAACCAGGCGAGGAGTACAAAGACAAGTGTGCCATGGCTACATTTAAGCATGGTGGTGGGAGTGTCATGGTCTGGGGCTGCATGAGTGCTGCCGGCACTGGGGAGCTAAAATTCATTAAGGGAACCATGAATGCCAACATGTACTGTGACATACTGAAGCAGAGCATGATCCCTTCCCTTCAGAGACTGGGCCGCAGGGCAGTATTCCAACATGACAGTGACCCCAAACACACCTCCAAGACGACCACTGCCTTGCTAAAGAAGCTGAGGGTAAAGGTGATGGACTGACCAAGCATGTCTCCAGACCTAAACCCTATTGAGCATCTGTAGGGCATCCTCAAATGGAGGGTGGAGGAGCGCAAGGTCTCTAACATCCACCAGCTCCGTGATATCATCATGGAGGAGTGGAACAGGACTCCAGCGGCAACCTGTCAAGCTCTGGTGAACTCCATGACCAAGAGGGTTAAGGCAGTGTTGGAAAATAATGGTGGCCACACAAAATATTGACACCTTTGTCCCAATTTGGTCATTATCACTTAGGGGTGTACTCACTTTTGTTGCCAGCGGTTTAGACATTAATGGCTGTGTGTTGAGTTATTTTGAGGGGACAGCAAATTTACACTGTTATACAAGCTGTACACTCACTACTTTACATTGTAGCAAAGTGTCATTTCTTTAGTGCCGGTTCACACAGGGGCGACTTGTCAGGCCACCTAGCCGCCTCCCGTTCTGTGCTACAGAACGGTTCTAATAGGAGCGACGCAAGTCGCTCCGACTTAGAAAAAGGTTCCTATAGCATTTCTGGGGCGATTTCAGGCGACTTGCATTGACTTCTATACAGAAGTCATTTTGCAAGTCGCCGTGGAAGTCGTGTGCAGGTGTGGACAGTACCAGCAGGGAAAAACAGTTATCTATGCACATAACCAGGTGTGTCCCCAAAGAAACCAGCAAAATAAACAAATACATATGCATAATATGTATATAAATATATAACACAAACTTTGTTTTACAATAATAACTTAATATGTGTTAAAGGATTCCCAGAGTACTGTGGGCTAGCTAAAGAGACAGTAGAGCAGAGCTGTTTGCTGTGATTCCTTCTGCAGTGGGGGTGCAGCCACCTGACACACCCAGTAGCATTGAATGCTGAAGATTCTTCAGCCAATGTAGAGCAAAATTTGGAGTCTTGTTATACAGAAACTGGATATATGAGAATAATTTTATATTACTGTAGTTTACAATCACTTGATAGCTTTCTGTATGCAAAAGAAGCTGACCAATAATTTAAAGTGCCAGTCTGCTGCATCTAATGCCTCATGAATACTTTTGATTCATGTGTAGCAAGGTTTTTTTTACCTCTTTTGGTCTAATGAGAACCTCCAGGGCCAAAGATAGCTGACACCCTTCAATAAGTGGTGGGTTGTGAGGCATAGTGGTTGCAAAGATGGTGAAAGTCATTGGGCGCCAGACACTTCTTGGATGTAAAAGAGGTTTTATTTCTTTTGACAGTCCTTTTTAGATATTTTGGGGGGAAGAGGGTTAGGGCCAGAACACACTTAGATAGTTGCAAACTCAATTGGCAGACACCAAGACTCCAATAGGAGAACAGCCGTATGGAGAAAGGCCCCAGCACGTGCAGGATTGCTGTCTATGGTAACAGTCCATTAACAGTTCCTAACTCAACGTATCAGTCCTTTAAGCTCCACTACAACTGCTCCTTGTAGTCCCTCAACACTGACCTCCCGGTCTGTCACTAGACCCACTGATTCACTGACTATGAATCACTTGAGATCCTCCAAGGTTGGCGGTGGTACCCCCTCAAGTGCCACCCCCGTTTTTCTGCTGGTTCTCTAGCTTGGCACTCCAGATACTCCTCAAGCTTCACCCCTGCTAACCGTTTCGGTCCCTGACTTGACACACAAGGCTGCTCTGCAAGCGTCTCCTCCACTGGTTGGGTCCCTGGGTTGGGTCACCGTCTGAAGTTTCCAGATTCTCCACCTTGCCCTTCGGTGAGAACAGTGGCGGCGCCGCCTCCTCTCTCCGGCCACCCCCTCTATCACCAATAGATTCATGCATTGCATGAATCTATCCATGGCCACCGATGCCACCCGCTATTCAGGTGCCCGGAGCCTTTTCCGGTGCCGGACGCTTTAATTACAGCAGCGGGGGTGTTTTTGAAGCACCCGATTAGAGCCATAGGCTCTAATAGGCGTCAAAAAAGGTAAGCAGCGAGCGCCATGCTTGGCGCTCACAGTTCGCCCAGCTGTGTTAGAAAAGCGAATGAATATTCCCTTTCCTAACACTGAAACACCTCTCCACCAATCAGGTGCTAGGGTCTGTTACCCGTCACCTGATTGGCTGAATTGACAGGCGCTGTGATTTGATTCAGGAGTCCAATCGTAGGAAAGGACGGTCACGGGAGAAGACATCGAGGACATGGAGGAGCATGGAGGACACTGCTAGCAGCCCGCAGCCGTCACCTGCTGCCCCACCGATACTGGGCAGATGGTGGGGGGGAGGCACAGTGGCAGCATTCGATGGGCACAGTGGGACCATTTGATGGACACAGTGGGAACATTTGATGGCACAGTGGCAGCATTTGATGGGCAGACTGGGAGCATTTGATGGGCACAGTGGCAGCATTTGATGGCACAGTGGAAGCATTTGATAGGGGACAGTGGCTGCATTTGATGGCACAGTGGCAGCATTTGATGGGCACAGTGGCTGCATTTGATGGCACAGTGGCAGCATTTGATGGGCACAGTGGCTGCGTTTGATGGCACAGTGGCTGCGTTTGATGTTTTTTTTTTTCAGAATTTTTCAGTTTGTTTGCGCCCCCCCAAAAAATTTTGAGCACCAGCCGCCACTGGGTGAGAATATGGTTCCAGTACTTGCTTTAGTTACTCACTGTGGTCCCTGGTAAAGGCGATTGGTCCCTTCGTGGAGACAGCTTCCCTTCTACCTCCGACCACTGACAGGCTCTCCAGTCAAGGGAAGCGTCACTTTTGGTTGGACTGCAAGCCACAGTCCCAACCCTGCACTGCCCTCTTACTTCTGGATAGGCCCTCACACAGCCTGGCAGCCAGATGCCCCCAGGATAGGCCCAATCTCCGGCCTAGCAGCCCGGGGCAGACAACACACGTCCACCCAGACGGCAGTCCGGTTGGCATAGAACACAGATCACCTGACCTCACCTGAATATATAGGCTCTCCCAGCAGGCCAAGGAATTAAAGAAAACCCCTGCCCATTGGCTAGGACACCCACATACCCATAACCAGACCTTGGGTTGCCCTTCTCATATCTAGTACCACTAAGTGCCCGGCCACCTAGTGGTAGAAGAGAAAATTACAACAAGGCCAAACTTAGGTAGAAATCAATGGATCTCTAACAATTTAACTATGGTAGCTACCCTTGCTAAGGAATTTGGTGAGGAGCTCCCTGACTAAACCCCAGGGCCCTACACATGTTTTTTTAAAGTCCACTTGTAGCTTTAAGAAGAACTCCAGGTGTGGATATTTTCACATAGTTGCATTTGATCCAGCTTGGACCAATGTCAACTATGTATATTATATAAGATACCTGGCTGACCTCACTAGAAGCTGGAAATCACTGAAGTAGACCCCACTACTCCCGTGATCTCCACTTGCTTCCGGGTCCCATGCTGAGAGGCTGGCCTGCTGCATTCTGAACACAGGAGGTCTGCAGCTTGGCACTGGCACCATTCAGAGAATGCTTTGCATTTTCTGAATGGATGCAAAACATTTTCTGATTCAATCAGAGAATGTTGAGGAGAAGGGGGTGCTGTCATTGGTTGCAGCTGCAGCCTGAAGAGGAGCAGCCTTCTTAATCAGGGCCTGGGAACTGCAAAAGAAATAAAGAAATAAAAACTGTGTGGGACAACAAATCCCGGGGGGGGGGGGGGGAGCTATTGAGGAGAGAGGAGGAAAAGCCCAAGCTGTGTTGGGTCAGAGCGGAGTACTGGTGCTGCTAAGAGCTCCTGGTACTGCAGAGAGAGACGATGGTGCTGCATGTGTTGGGACAGACAGTCAGAAATGCTGCCAGAAATGCAGACCACTGCTACCTGGAGAGGGACCCATGAATGTTCCGGTGGAGGACAGT
Organism: Lithobates clamitans; assembly: GCA_037952925.1. NCBI lineage: Eukaryota > Metazoa > Chordata > Amphibia > Anura > Ranidae > Lithobates > Lithobates clamitans. Next base: position 844,384 of record JBBGZY010000692.1, on the reverse strand, counting down.
GTCCCACAGATGGCAAGAGACTGCTTCCCTGTATCCTTGCCTGTGGGGTCCTACTGAAGTTGTGTTGTTCAGATAATGTTCTAGTGGAACTACATGGCTCAGCATTAGGGTTGCCACCTGTCCGGGATTCACCCGGACAGTTCGGGTTTTGAATCGTGTCCGGGTTTCAGTCCACCTGAACAAGATGATACAGTAGACAACCCAGATGCAGACGTTCTCTCTGGCAGCATGCTGAGTAGGGAACTGCAAAAGAAATAAAGAAATAAAAACTGTGTGGGACAACAAATCCCGGGGGGGGGGGGGGAGCTATTGAGCAGAGAGGAGGAAAAGCCCAAGCTGTGTTGGGTCAGAGCGGAGTACTGGTGCTGCTGAGAGCTCCTGGTACTGCAGAGAGAGACAATGGTGCTGCATGTGTTGGGACAGACAGTCAGAAATGCTGCCAGAAATGCAGACCACTGCTACCTGGAGAGGGACCCATGAATGTTCCGGTGGAGGACAGTGTCCCACAGATGGCAAGAGACTGCTTCCCTGTATCCTTGCCTGTGGGGTCCTACTGAAGTTGTGTTGTTCAGATAATGTTCTAGTGGAACTACATGGCTCAGCATTAGGGTTGCCACCTGTCCGGGATTCACCCGGACAGTTCGGGTTTTGAATCGTGTCCGGGTTTCAGTCCACCTGAACAAGATGATACAGTAGACAACCCAGATGCAGACGTTCTCTCTGGCAGCATGCTGAGTAGGGTTGCCACTTTTTCTGAAGAAAAAGTGGCAACCCTACTCAGCATGCTGCCAGAGAGAACGTCTGCATCCGGGATGTCTGCTGTATCATCTTGGGTCACTATTGCTGTGTTCAGGACTGCTGCTATCACCCCCACCGATTGCCAAGAGTCAGCACTGCTTATTTCCATCACCAATAACTCTGTCTGGTTTACACATAAGCCTGGCGTTCCAGCACAGACACAATGCCGATTCACACCCCACCACAAAGCCTTTTAATTCATGTTTACCCAGACAGCAGCACTGTCTATAATAGAGGTTGTTTAACGCTTTACTATTTTTTAAGTGCAGCACTTTCATAATAGATGATTCATATGTAGCGCTCATCCCCGAAGGTGCTGCTAAGAATATGCACAGGTCTCCCTTACTAGTACAAGTAAAAGATGGTAGATACTTGTGCGCACACCAATAAAACGAATAAAAAGGTCTAAGAATGTAGCTACCACTAAACAAGTGTTCACACACCAATCAGAGATATATACGGAATGATAAGCGGCGCTTACTGCCTAATAATGACTCAAAAGAAGGTGATTAAATGTACATGAAACTAATAACCATACCAGGAGATTAGCAGGAACTCCAGGTAATGATCAGGTTCACAACAATTGATTTTCCACTACTTTTGTGCAACCAAGGATCACGCCAAACCAATATTGCATTAAAGAGTGAAGCTAATTATAAACCGAGGTAAATGGGATAACGAGTAATCAGTAGCTGTTTCTATATAAATTCCCCAATAATATATGGCAATATACGAACCCATGGGTGTGAAAATAACTAAATCCACACACACTTCAACATAGATGAATAAAATCTTCAAATTCCACCACTCTAATAGATATGTTTCAAAATATGTTCAAATAACATTCAGTGCGGCATCCAAAAAATGTAACAATTATTAGATAAAGTAGCAAGTGAAACACTAAAACATCCACAGTGCAACATATGAATTTGTTTCAAATCTACAAGTACACAATAGGTAGATAATGAACTAATATAGAATAAAGCAAACAGTGCGGCATCCAAAAAAACTAATACAGTAATTAAATGTTTATGAACAAGTGAAGTGCACCAAAAAGTATAATAGCAGTGTCCAACACAAATTACACACAAAGTGTAATAAAATAATACTGTGACTCCAAAAGTTAATTGAGAAAAATCAAAAACAAAAGTCCCATATATATTCAGATCTCCATCGTGACAAATTGAAAAAACATGCCAAAAAAAATCTTCCACAAATCCCCAGTGATAGACAGAAGGTGTGTAGAAGTAATGGTTCCCCCAGCCTCTCACCTCACGGCTGAACGGTAACAGCCTTATAGCAGATGCTAAAGCAGCCTACCGATCTCCTTAATGACAGGGGTCTCCGTGCTTCCAGGTGGTCAGCTCAAAAAGAAGGGGAAGGACTCCATAGTGAAGTATGTAAAATCACCAATTTATTAAACATTTGCACACTTACATTAAAATACTCCAATACAGATGAAAACACTCACGGTGGCTCACTATCTCACCGATCCCGGCCATGATCGGAGAGACAGCAGCCGACTAGCCCGCCTCTCTTCTCTCTGACGCATTGCGTGACTGCCACGTCACTTTATCAAAGGGGGTACTAGTACCCCCTAGTACAAGGCTTCCTGCCACAAATACAGTTCCATGCACACCAACAATACAGGCTCAGTTTAGGGCAGTGATGGCGAACCTTGGCACCCCAGATGTTTTGGAACTATATTTCCCGTGATGCTCAACTACACTGCAGAGGGTATAAGCATCATGGGAAATGTAGTTTCAGAATATCTGAGGTGCCAAGGTTCGCCATCACTGGTCTAGGGGATATCTTTTTGTGAACTTTATTGGAGAACCTTGAGCAGGGGGGGATATAGGGGATTCATTATACTCCAAAACGATATCAGAAATCACCAGGATGGCAAACTTCTCCAGCAGGAGCCTTGACTGGAGGTATTAGAGCAGTGGTCATCAACCCTGTCCTCAGGGCCCACTAACAGGCCAGGTTTGCAAGATAACTCAAATACCATATATCATCTGCTGCTCAGTGATTGCAGTATTCTAGTCTGCATCTCCCCAAGGTAATACATAAAACCTGGCCTGTTAGTGGGTTCTGAGGACAGGGTTGATGACCACTGTATTAGAGAATAAGCGCAGACCCAGTCCATACAGTAACCCCTAGCACTCACTTGCCTCTAACAGCAGGCATAACGGAGAGCTCAAAAACCAGGTCTTACTCACAATGACCTTCCTTGGAGTCTTCTGCCACCCATCTTCCACATGACACTTTTCATTAAGGGAGACAAAGACCAGGACTCCAGAACGATGCCCTCCAGCAAACATTCTTTAGCAAGCTTCTTTAAGCCCTAAACCCAGACTCTGTCTCTTGTCTCACACTAGCTGTGACCCAGGGGCAACAGCCCCAAGAGAAAAAGGAATCCTCATAGCAGAGGAAGAACCCTCTGCTCAGGCTTCCCCAAACATTTATAATATCCCCAGCCACCTTCCAGGCACCCTCTCCCCAGGGATTGGCCAGTGTCTGATAAATATTTATAAATCAGTGGCTGATCCTCCCATTCTATTTTTTGGAAGCCTCTTCCAGAGGCAGACAGGAGCAAGCAACCACTGACCTTAGGAAAACCTGACCAGACAAAAAAAACAGATCACCACTCCTTTCTTGGACCAAGTACAATTGGTACAATTTAAATTTAGCCTTATTTTTGGCAAGACGCTACACATATTAAACTAGTGTATAGCATTTTCAGATGTAGTTATAGGGCAAAAGATGGCCTCTTTTAGGTTATGTGACAGAGAAGGTACGTGGCATTGCCAGGGTTTGGTCACTGCATATTGCGGCCTTTCTCAATGTTTATATCTCTGACAAAAAGTTAAAGATCTCGAGGAACCCCTCAACTAATTTTAAGATCTACAGCTCACAAAACATTAGTGTAATAAGCAAGCTGTTTAGAAATAACATTAATTGTTAAATAGCATTGAAGCAGCACTTCATTTGCTATTTCCAGTCAGCTTAGAGTGAAAACTGTGCCTCTGCTCTCATGGTCCACACCTGCTTGTTTCCTTTCCCTTGATATTGGCTTCAAGTGCCTCCTATTATGTGCATCACCCAGCTCATACCTCCCAACTTTTTGAGAAGGAAATGAGGGACATCTATCAACAACAATATGTAGGCATAGGACACACCCCTGCAACCCCCCCTTAAAGGAGAATTATACGCAAAAAAATATTAGTTAAACCCACACATGCTTTTCCACTACTACTGTTCCTTTATATTGGCTCTTGACATTCACAAATGCAGCAATTTAGGAATAATATGAAAGGTTTAACACTGGAAAACACTTTTTAAAAGATAAATAGTACATTTTATATACAACTTTATAGATCAGACCAAAATGAGGGACAAATGAAGAGGAAAGAGGGACAAAGGGACCAAATTAGGGACAGTCCCTCGAAATCAGGGACAGTTTGGAGCTATGCCAGCTTATTCCCTGAACTTCCCACTACCAAATTTCCACTGCTTAGGGAAGAAAAATCTAGTAGTCCTATACGCAAAAGAAATCCTATCTCCTCCCAAATCACCTGTAGTTACTGTACATGCACTCAAAGTCACGAAAATAGACAGAAACAGACACCAACTACTACACACTACTCCTCTATATCCGGAACACCCCAACAAGACCAGTACTTCTAGCTGTTCCGTCTTATGCTGCTCTGTATGTTGCATCCTCAAATATGTCACGAGCGAAGACTACAGGGGAAGTGTTTGGGTACAAATGCACTCTGGCAATACTTACTGTCAACGCGCATTGAAAACGCTTTGAGCTTTCATCACGCATTTAATCGCAATGGAACCCCTGGGTACTTCTCATGGCTAAAGTTATTTAAAAAAACAAATGCAATACTTGAAAACCTCTGGGTCTGACTTCCAACCAGGGAGGGATCTTCACTTAGAATTGGTGTAATATACAGACCCCCAAGACAGGCAGAAGCTAAGGACAACCTGTTGATTGATGAAATTATAAAACATTTTTAATAGAATTATTTTTTTATTGATTTTGCAGATAAACCATACAAACAAAACACTGGAGGGTACCAATGATCATAATAATGAGGTATACAGTCATGAAAATAAAGGTTGCGCAAGAACAGGTTCTCAAACAAATAGTAGTTACCATGGGAATACCTGGCTGAGAAACCTTTGTTTATGGAATTGTTGTTATTGTCTTAAGTTGACCATAGATGATCAGTTCATGTTCATGCAGGCAACAGGCTGAAAAAAATAAATAAAAAAGGAACAGATACCTCCATCCACATAAACAAGTTGGATGGAAGAATTTCCCCTACCGGGATGTTGTATTCTCACAGCGGGACTCTCCACTGTCAGAATACACTGATCAGCATGTTGGGGGGGTCTACTCACCCTACACGTGGGGGTACCTTTTTCAATGTTCAGGATGAGTTGGAGACTGCGATCATGGGAAAAGTCTAACATTAAGGCAGTACGTCAACTTAGAGACAAGCCATCACATTGTGTGCAGTAAAAGTACAGAATTCATCTGCGGGTTCAGTCCTGTGTCACTACACAGTAACTTGATGTATGTTGCATTAGCAGGGACACCACTGAGCATGTGCCCTCTCCACCAGTCCAGCGTACCTCTGTTACCTCACTCCCAGTAACAGAATAGGGACTTGCCATGCACATAGCATAGACCTCATACATGCACTTGTTAACTCCTTGCTTCCCATACCTGTGTGACCAGGTTATAGATCCCCGTAACCAGGGGCGGACTGACCATTCGGTCACTCGGTCGCCGACCGAGGGCCCGGCGTCAGGAGGGGCCCCATGAGCGGCTCAGTCAGCAGCGGAAAAAAGCCGCCCGCAGCACCGCACGAAAACCCCGTCCTCCCGGATTATTTCCGCTCCCAGCACCGCGGCCAGCCCCCTGCCGAGCAGACCTTGGCTTAGGCTGAGAGAGGCTCTGTCAGCAGGGAGCTCCACTGACGCTCTGACCCTGCCCTGCCCCGCCCCTCCTTATGTAGTCTCAGTCTGTTCCTAATTAGAGCGTCTCTCTTGCACTTCTGAGAGCTCCGCTCTGGACCACAAAGATCACCGCCCCTACCGACGGGAGAAGACATCGAGGACATGGAGGAGCATGGAGGACACTGCTAGCAGCCCGCAGCCGTCACCCGCTGCCCCACCGATACTGGGCAGATGGTGGGGGGGAGGCACAGTGGCAGCATTCGATGGGCACAGTGGGACCATTTGATGGACACAGTGGGAGCATTTGATGGCACAGTGGCAGCATTTGATGGGCAGACTGGGAGCATTTGATGGGCACAGTGGCAGCATTTGATGGCACAGTGGAAGCATTTGATAGGGGACAGTGGCTGCATTTGATGGCACAGTGGCAGCATTTGATGGGCACAGTGGCTGCATTTGATGGCACAGTGGCAGCATTTGATGGGCACAGTGGCTGCGTTTGATGGCACAGTGGCTGCGTTTGATGTTTTTTTTTTTCAGAATTTTTCAGTTTGTTTGCGCCCCCCCAAAAAATTTTGAGCACCAGCCACCACTGGGTGAGAATATGGTTCCAGTACTTGCTTTAGTTACTCACTGTGGTCCCTGGTAAAGGCGATTGGTCCCTTCGTGGAGACAGCTTCCCTTCTACCTCCGACCACTGACAGGCTCTCCAGTCAAGGGAAGCGTCACTTTTGGTTGGACTGCAAGCCACAGTCCCAACCCTGCACTGCCCTCTTACTTCTGGATAGGCCCTCACACAGCCTGGCAGCCAGATGCCCCCAGGATAGGCCCAATCTCCGGCCTAGCAGCCCGGGGCAGACAACACACGTCCACCCAGACGGCAGTCCGGTTGGCACAGAACACAGATCACCTGACCTCACCTGAATATATAGGCTCTCCCAGCAGGCCAAGGAATTAAAGAAAACCCCTGCCCATTGGCTAGGACACCCACATACCCATAACCAGACCTTGGGTTGCCCTTCTCATATCTAGTACCACCAAGTGCCCGGCCACCTAGTGGTAGAAGAGAAAATTACAACGAGGCCAAACTTAGGTAGAAATCAATGGATCTCTAACAATTTAACTATGGTAGCTACCCTTGCTAAGGAATTTGGTGAGGAGCTCCCTGACTAAACCCCAGGGCCCTACACATGTTTTTTTAAAGTCCACTTGTAGCTTTAAGAAGAACTCCAGGTGTGGATATTTTCACATAGTTGCATTTGATCCAGCTTGGACCAATGTCAACTATGTATATTATATAAGATACCTGGCTGACCTCACTAGAAGCTGGAAATCACTGAAGTAGACCCCACTACTCCCGTGATCTCCACTTGCTTCCGGGTCCCATGCTGAGAGGCTGGCCTGCTGCATTCTGAACACAGGAGGTCTGCAGCTTGGCACTGACACCATTCAGAGAATGCTTTGCATTTTCTGAATGGATGCAAAACATTTTCTGATTTAATCAGAGAATGTTGAGGAGAAGGGGGTGCTGTCATTGGCTGCAGCTGCAGCCTGAAGAGGAGCAGCCTTCCTAATCAGGGCCTGGGAACTGCAAAAGAAATAAAGAAATAAAAACGGTGTGGGACAACAAATCCCGGGGGGGGGGGGGGGGAGAGAGCTATTGAGCAGAGAGGAGGAAAAGCCCAAGCTGTGTTGGGTCAGAGCGGAGTACTGGTGCTGCTGAGAGCTCCTGGTACTGCAGAGAGAGACAATGGTGCTGCATGTGTTGGGACAGACAGTCAGAAATGCTGCCAGAAATGCAGACCACTGCTACCTGGAGAGGGACCCATGAATGTTCCGGTGGAGGACAGTGTCCCACAGATGGCAAGAGACTGTTTCCCTGTATCCTTGCCTGTGGGGTCCTACTGAAGTTGTGTTGTTCAGATAATGTTCTAGTGGAACTACATGGCTCAGCATTAGGGTTGCCACCTGTCCGTGATTCACCCGGACAGTTCGGGTTTTGAATCGTGTCCGGGTTTCAGTCCACCTGAACAAGATGATACAGTAGACAACCCAGATGCAGACGTTCTCTCTGGCAGCATGCTGAGTAGGGTTGCCACTTTTTCTGAAGAAAAAGTGGCAACCCTACTCAGCATGCTGCCAGAGAGAACGTCTGCATCCGGGATGTCTGCTGTATCATCTTGGGTCACTATTGCTGTGTTCAGGACTGCTGCTATCACCCCCACCGATTGCCAAGAGTCAGCACTGCTTATTTCCATCACCAATAACTCTGTCTGGTTTACACATAAGCCTGGCGTTCCAGCACAGACACAATGCCGATTCACACCCCACCACAAAGCCTTTTAATTCATGTTTACCCAGACAGCAGCACTGTCTATAATAGAGGTTGTTTAACGCTTTACTATTTTTTAAGTGCAGCACTTTCATAATAGATGATTCATATGTAGCGCTCATCCCCGAAGGTGCTGCTAAGAATATGCACAGGTCTCCCTTACTAGTACAAGTAAAAGATGGTAGATACTTGTGCGCACACCAATAAAACGAATAAAAAGGTCTAAGAATGTAGCTACCACTAAACAAGTGTTCACACACCAATCAGAGATATATACGGAATGATAAGCGGCGCTTACTGCCTAATAATGACTCAAAAGAAGGTGATTAAATGTACATGAAACTAATAACCATACCAGGAGATTAGCAGGAACTCCAGGTAATGATCAGGTTCACAACAATTGATTTTCCACTACTTTTGTGCAACCAAGGATCACGCCAAACCAATATTGCATTAAAGAGTGAAGCTAATTATAAACCGAGGTAAATGGGATAACGAGTAATCAGTAGCTGTTTCTATATAAATTCCCCAATAATATATGGCAATATACGAACCCATGGGTGTGAAAAAAACTAAATCCACACACACTTCAACATAGATGAATAAAATCTTCAAATTCCACCACTCTAATAGATATGTTTCAAAATATGTTCAAATAACATTCAGTGCGGCATCCAAAAAATGTAACAATTATTAGATAAAGTAGCAAGTGAAACACTAAAACATCCACAGTGCAACATATGAATTTGTTTCAAATCTACAAGTACACAATAGGTAGATAATGAACAAATATAGAATAAAGCAAACAGTGCGGCATCCAAAAAAACTAATACAGTAATTAAATGTTTATGAACAAGTGAAGTGCACCAAAAAGTATAATAGCAGTGTCCAACACAAATTACACACAAAGTGTAATAAAATAATACTGTGACTCCAAAAGTTAATTGAGAAAAATCAAAAACAAAAGTCCCATATATATTCAGATCTCCATCGTGACAAATTGAAAAAACATGCCAAAAAAAATCTTCCACAAATCCCCAGTGATAGACAGAAGGTGTGTAGAAGTAATGGTTCCCCCAGCCTCTCACCTCACGGCTGAACGGTAACAGCCTTATAGCAGATGCTAAAGCAGCCTACCGATCTCCTTAATGACAGGGGTCTCCGTGCTTCCAGGTGGTCAGCTCAAAAAGAAGGGGAAGGACTCCATAGTGAAGTATGTAAAATAACCAATTTATTAAACATTTGCACACTTACATTAAAATACTCCAATACAGATGAAAACACTCACGGTGGCTCACTATCTCACCGATCCCGGCCATGATCGGAGAGACAGCAGCCGACTAGCCCGCCTCTCTTCTCTCTGACGCGTTGCGTGACTGCCACGTCACTTTATCAAAGGGGGTACTAGTACCCCCTAGTACAAGGCTTCCTGCCACAAATACAGTTCCATGCACACCAACAATACAGGCTCAGTTTAGGGCAGTGATGGCAAACCTTGGCACCCCAGATGTTTTGGAACTACATTTCCCGTGATGCTCAACTACACTGCAGAGGGTATAAGCATCATGGGAAATGTAGTTTCAGAATATCTGGGGTGCCAAGGTTCGCCATCACTGGTCTAGGGGATATCTTTTTGTGAACTTTATTGGAGAACCTTGAGCAGGGGGGGATATAGGGGATTCATTATACTCCAAAAGGATATCAGAAATCACCAGGATGGCAAACTTCTCCAGCAGGAGCCTTGACTGGAGGTATTAGAGCAGTGGTCATCAACCCTGTCCTCAGGGCCCACTAACAGGCCAGGTTTGCAAGATAACTCAAATACCATATATCATCTGCTGCTCAGTGATTGCAGTATTCTAGTCTGCATCTCCCCAAGGTAATACATAAAACCTGGCCTGTTAGTGGGTTCTGAGGACAGGGTTGATGACCACTGTATTAGAGAATAAGCGCAGACCCAGTCCATACAGTAACCCCTAGCACTCACTTGCCTCTAACAGCAGGCATAACGGAGAGCTCAAAAACCAGGTCTTAATCACAATGACCTTCCTTGGAGTCTTCTGCCACCCATCTTCCACATGACACTTTTCATTAAGGGAGACAAAGACCAGGACTCCAGAACGATGCCCTCCAGCAAACATTCTTTAGCAAGCTTCTTTAAGCCCTAAACCCAGACTCTGTCTCTTGTCTCACACTAGCTGTGACCCAGGGGCAGCAGCCCCAAGAGAAAAAGGAATCCTCATAGCAGAGGAAGAACCCTCTGCTCAGGCTTCCCCAAACATTTATAATATCCCCAGCCACCTTCCAGGCACCCTCTCCCCAGGGCACCCTCTCCCCAGGGATTGGCCAGTGTGTGATAAATATTTATAAAAAAAGTGGCTGATCCTCCCATTCTATTTTTTGGAAGCCAGGCAGACAGGAGCAAGCAACCACTGACCTTAGGAAAACCTGACCAGACAAAAAAAACAGATCACCACTCCTTTCTTGGCCAAGACCAAGAAAACTGATCACTACTCCTCTCTTGGCCCAAGTACAATTGGGCCAAAATTTTAATTTAGCCAAACTTTTGTCAAGACACTACACATATTAAACTAGTGTGCAGTATAGCATTTTCAGATGTAGTTATAGGGTAAAAGATGGCCTCTTTTAGGTTAAATGACAGCGAAGGTACGTGGCATTGACAGGGTTTGGTCACTACTTATGGCGGCCTTTCTCAATGTTTATATCTTGGAGGAACCTTTGACAAAAAGTCAGAGATCTCGAGGAACCCCTGAACTAATTTTAAGATCTACAGCTCACAAAACATTATTTTAATAAGCGAGCTGTTTAGAAATAACATTAATAGCAGCACTTCATTTGCTATTTCCAGTCAGCTTAGAATGAAAACTGTGCCTCTGCTCTCATGGTCCACACATGCTTGTTTCCTTTCCCTTGATATTGGCTTCAAGTGCCTCCTCTTATGTGCATCACGCAGCTCATACCTCCCAACTTTTTGAGAAGGAAACGAGGGACATCTATCAGCAAAAATATGTAGGCATAAGACACACACCCTGCCACGCCCCCTTAAAGGAGAATTATACGCAAAAAAATATTAGTTTCATGCTTTTCTTTACCACTACTGTTCCTTTATATTGGCTCTTGACATTCACAAATGCAGCAATTTAGGAATAATATGAAAGGTTCAACACTGGAAAACACTTTTTAAAAGATAAATAGTACATTTTATATACAACTTTATAGATCAGACCAAAATGAGGGACAAATGAAGAGGAAAGAGGGACAAAGGGACCAAATCAGGGACAGTCCCTCGAAATCAGGGACGGTTTGGAGCTATGCCAGCTTATTCCCTGAACTTCCCACTACCAAATTTCCACTGCTTAGGGAAGAAAAATCTAGTAGTCCTATACGCAAAAGAAATCCTATCTCCTCCCAAAACACCTGTAGTTACTGTACATGCACTCAAAGTCACGAAAATAGACAGAAACAGACACCAACTACTACACACTACTCCTCTAGATCCGGAACACCCCCCCAAGACCAGTACTTCTAGCTGTTCCGTCTTATGCTGCTCTGTATGTTGCGTCCTCAAATATGTCAGGAGCGAAGACTACAGGGGAAGTGTTTGGGTACAAACGCACTCTGGCAATACTTACTGTCAACGCGCATTGAAAACGCTTTGAGCTTTCATCACGCATTGAAACGCAATGGAACCCCTGGGTACTTCTCATGGCTAAAGTTATTTAAAAAAACAAATGCAATACTTGAAAACCTCTGGGTCTGCCTTCCAACCAGGGAGAGATCTTCACTTAGAATTGGTGTACTATACAGACCCCCAAGACAAGCAGAAGCTAAGGACAACCTGTTGATTGATGAAATTATGAAACATTTTTAATAGAATCATTTTTTTATTGATTTTGCAGATAAACCATACAAACAAAACACTGGAGGGTAGCAATGATCATAATAATGAGGTATACAGTCATGAAAATAAAGGTTGCGCAAGAACAGGTTCTCAAACAAATAGTAGTCACCATGGGAATACCTGGCTGAGAAACCTTTGTTTATGGAATTGTTGTTATTGTCTTAAGTTGACCATAGATGATCAGTTCATGTTCATGCAGGCAACAGGCTGAAAAAAATAAATAAAAAAGGAACAGATACCTCCATCCACATAAACAATTTGGATAGAAGAATTTCCCCTACCGGGATGTTGTATTCTCACAGCGGGACTCTCCACTGTCAGAATACACTGATCAGCATGTTGGGGGGGGTCTACTCACCCTACACGTGGGGGTACCTTTCTCTCAGCACTGTCCGGGATGAGTTGGAGACTGCGATCATGGGAAAAGTCTAACATTAAGGCAGTACGCCAACTTGGAGACAAGCCATCACATTGTGTGCAGTAAAAGTACGGAATTCATCTACGGGTTCAGTCCTGTGTCACTACACAGTAACTTGATGTATGTTGCATTAGCAGGGACACCACTGAGCCTGTGCCCTCTCCACCAGTCCAGCGTACCTCTGTTACCTCTCTCCCAGTAACAGAATAGGGACTTGCCATGCACATAGCATAGACCTCATACATGCACTTGTTAACTCCTTGCTTCCCATACCTGTGTGATCAGGTTATAGATCCCCGTAACCGTAACATGGGTTCAGTTTCGATTGCTACTGGAAGCCGACCGCTAGGGAGGGAGCCAGATTACTGACCCCCTTGCTACCGGAGGACCTGTCATCTTACCAGGTACCACATCCAACGACTGATTGTCTTGTGTCTTGAACTAGTGCTTGGTTACTCATAGCCACTACACTACTTCTTTGCTGAGTGGACCTTCTGTAGCAGCTGAGCTTCGTACCCCACATGTACTTTACAGACCCAGGTTCTTTTCATACGTCAGACCCAACATTCACCCATTTGAAAAACTGCAGACCAGGCTCAGAACAGTTGATGCAACTTTACTTAAAAGTCCTTCATCGATACAGTTCAGTGTGAACAGAGTCCATATCCTGACCCTAACTACAAATGAATGGATGCCCAGGCATACCCCTGTAAGGTAGTAGTCTATTCTGGCATTTCCCATGCTTGGATGTTCTCCAGATGCCTCTTCCAGACGAGAGTCTAGCCAGAACACGTACCAGCGCCAGCCAGCCCGAACCCTGCCTTCTCCCATATTTATATTACTGGCGAGTAGGTTAGATCCGAAAAGCCTGGGAACTAAGACACACACACATTACCTATTTCCCCCCTGCAGCCCGGGCCAGTCACTAACTAACGAATGCAGCTGTAGGCACTGATAGACAGAGGTAATCCAACATTCCTATGCGAAAGAGGTTGATCAAACTATTGACTTCTTTAGAAATAAGATGACCACACATGGATGGAAATTTGGGTAGTCCCTGCTGAACCATACAAGTTTCAATCAATCTATGACCAGCTTTACTCGACTGGGCATGTTGCATGTTGGATTTCCAACACCAGGAACAGAGGAACTCAAACATCAGCATATATATTAAACATATACAGTATCTCACGAAAGTGAGTACACCCCTCACATTTTTGTAAATATTTTATTATAGCTTTTCATGTGACAACACTGAAGAAATGACACTTTGCTACAATGTAAAGTAGTGAGTGTACAGCTTGTATAACAGTGCAAATTTGCTATCCCCTCAAAATAACTCAACACACAGCCAATAATGTATAAACCGCTGGCAACAAAAGTGAGTACACCCCTAAGTGAAAATGTCCAAATTGGGCCCAAAGGGTCAATATTTTGTGTGGCCACCATTATTTTCCAGCACTGCCTTAACCCTCTGGGGCATGGAGTTCACCAGAGCTTCACAGGTTACCACTGGAGTCCTCTTCCACCCCTCCATGACAACATCACGGAGCTGGTGGATGTTAGAGACCTTTCGCTCCTCCACCCTCCGTTTGAGGATGCCCCACAGATGCTCAATAGGGTTTAGGTCTGGAGACATGCTTGGCCAGTGCATCACCTTTACCCTCAGCTTCTTTAGCAAGGCAGTGGTCATCTAGGAGGTGTGTTTGGGGGCGTTATCATGTTGGAGTACTGCCCTGCGGCCCAGTCTCTGAAGGGTGGGGATCATGCTCTGCTTCATTATGTCATAGTACATGTTGGCATTCATGATTCGATCAATGAACTCACAAGCACTCATGCAGCCCCAGACCATGACACTCCCACTACCATGCTTGACTGTAGGCAAGACACACTTGTCTTTGTACTCCTCACCTGGTTGCTGCCACACACACTTGACACCATCTGAACCAAATAAGTTTATCTTGGTCTCATCAGACCACAGGACATGGTTCCAGTAATCCATGTCCTTAGTCTGCTTGTCTTCAGCAAACTGTTTGCAGGCTTTCTTGTGCATCATCTTTAGAAGAGACTTCTGTCTGGGACGACAGCCATGCAGACCAATTTGATGCAGTGTGCGACAAATGGTCTGAGCACTGACAGGTTGACCCCCCACCCCTTCAACCTCTGCAGCAATACTGTCAGCACTCATACGTCTATTTCCCAAAGACAACATCTGGATAGGAAGCTGAGCACGTGCACTCAACTTCTTTGGTCAACCATGGTGAGGCCTGTTCTGAGTGAAACATGTACTGTTAAACCGCTGTTTGGTCTTGGCCACCATGCTGCAACTCAGTTTCAAGGTCTTGGCAATCTTCTTATAACCTAGGCCATCTTTATGTAGAGCAACAATTCTTTTTTTCAGATTCTCAGAGAGTTCTTTATCATGAAGTGCCATGTTGAACTTCCACTGACCAGTATGAGAGAGTGAGAGCGATAACACCAAATTTAATATATATACACAAGCTGTACACTCACTACTTTACATGGTAGCAAAGTGTCATTTCTTCAGTGATGTCACATGAAAAGCTATAATAAAATATTTACAACAATGGGAGGGGTGTACTCACTTTTGTGAGATACTGTATACAGTGTACAATCCCGGCCCACTCCCAGCATCTGTAATATGCTGAGACTGGAGTTGGATGCTAGGATGATGAACCTCCCATTGTGCATGCACAGGATTCATCATCAGTGGTCACTCAATGACCAGAAAAAGATAGCAGCATCAGTGGACGCAGAGATATATAGGAACGAATGGGCCTCATATTGCCGGGGGAGGAAACATTAGTGAGTAAGTATGCCATAATGTTTAAGTATGTTGTAAACACTTCCACTTTAACGGCAACAATTGCCAACATTTCTTTCAAAGTTCAGCGATCACTGGGCACAAAGTCTACAGACAATAAAGTTATGTAAGCAACGTGAGTAAGATTTCGAGTTTATGGCCCTTCCAGGTTTTACAGATGGAAAATACAAGAAGGAGCATACTGTTAATTGTCCTCATATTGATTTACCTACTTCTGACCTTACAGTTACTGTCTACTTCAAACAAGAATATTGCGAACGGTACATTATTAAACTCGGTGAAAATGTTACTGTTATCATTGCTTCATGGGCTACTGACTTCTACAGCTATTAGGTGCGAAAGTAAATCTTATCCAGTCTGCAGGGCTTCCGTACTTGCCATGCAGTAATTACTCCATGCAAACAACTGGGCTTCCACCATAGATGGGCTCCATGAAGACTGATAATCTTTTCAGTTAAAGATTCTGGTACTAAAAATACAGCAGTAGACAGCAGGGTTTATCTCATCATGTATTGTACACTAATGCTTTAGGCAACAGGCTTTGTGAGCTGACAGCTCTTATGTCTAGGGATAACTTGGACTTTGTTGTGATTACAGAGACATAGTTCAAGGATTCAAATGACTGGGATATAACTACAACTGAGTACACACTATACAAGAAAGACAGTAGGAAAGGTGGAGGGGTGAAGTTACCATATATGTCAAAAATATCGTAAGGCTAAAGTTATTAAAAAAAAAACAAATGCAATACTTGAAAACCTCTGGGTCTGCATTCCAACCAGGGAGGGATCTTCACTTAGAATTGGTGTAATATACAGACCCCCAAGACAGGCAGAAGCTAATGACAACCTGTTGATTGATGAAATTATGAAACATTTTTAATAGAATCATTTTTTTATTGATTTTGCAGATAAACCATACAAGCAAAACACTGGAGGGTACCAATGATCATAATAATGAGGTATACAGTCATGAAAATAAAGGTTGCGCAAGAACAGGTTCTCAAACAAATAGTAGTTACCATGGGACTAACCAACCCCTGTCTAGCTACTGACAGGGAAAAACGGTGGAGCAAATAGAAGACCTTACTGCCTTGGCAGTCTGATGCCTAGTATATACGATCAGAAAATCAGCCGAAAAACACCGCTTTCGAAGCGATCGTACTATCATCTGATTGTTAGTACACAGTTTCGAGAGCCGATCACATGCGAAGGGACAAACATGAAAATCGTACGATACCAGAACGAACAATTTTCATTTAATCAGTACAGTATTAGTCCGAAAAAAAAAGGAAGACCAAGACCACATATGCTCAGAAATGAAAGAACACATTACAATACAATACAACATATTACATCACTTCCAAAGTTGTATTCTGCCGTACGAGAATTTTCGTAACTTTTGTAACCTATTGGTTTTCCACATGAGACCAGCATGCAAAAAAAAAATGGACGATCATTCATCTGATATTCTCATTGTGTTTATGAGGCTTAACACCGCTGATGAGGGAAGATGCGCTATATAGAACCTTTAGGCAACAACCATGAAAGATGTTACTCCAAATCATGTATCTGGGTGAACCCAAATAGGGTGTGGGCTAATAGACATGTGCATTCGTTTTCGTCCAAATGCATTTTCGTCCGAATTTCAGGTATTTTCGTTATGGTTTTAACAAACGATAACGAAAGTGCAAAATCCGAAAAACCAAAGATCCGACATAAACAAATGCTTTATTTTCGTTTTCGTTGCTACAGCAGTTCGATATAGATAGGAGATTCGACATGATGCTGACAATAACAATCTGTGTCCATCAAACCTGTGGTCGAATGTGCCTAACCTTAACTCTATTAGTCCAAGATTATTCTACATAGAGAGAAAAGATTCGACGTAGGGGAGAAAAGATTCGACGTAGGGGAGAAAAGATTTGACGTAGGGGAGAAAAGATAAATAAAAATAATGATGATGATGAATGTTATTGGCTGATTGTAACCAAAGAGGAGGAGCAGTAAAATAGCTAGAACTAAGTACACACCTACTTTGGCTTATGGTGTCTGTTGAAAGTTCTAAGAAGATTCGACGGAGCAGGTAAACTATACGGCGTTGTACAGTTTAGCTGCTCCGTCGAATCTTCTTTGAACATTCGACAGACACCATAAGCCTTCAATGACAGATTCGACCTTAATTTGGATTTTCAGACGAATGCAATTTTTAACGAAAAACGAAATAAATAAAAACGAATTTCGGGAGTAACTAAATAAATTTATTTTTCGGACGAAAACGAAATTTCGAAACAAAATATTTCAGTGTGCACATGTCTATGGGCTAACAGAGATCAATAATAAAGCATGTATAGAAAGAAAAACAGATAAGCATAACAAAAGCTCACAGGAAAGAAACATTTGAAATACCGTGTATGTGATTAAGTGTCAAAAAACTCAAATTTGTCCTTACATCAAAAACAAAGAGCATATTAAGGACATAACTAGAGTTTCAAAAGTCCTAGGGAGTTTGTAATGTCTGCCTTGGAATACCATTCTGTGTACGTAAATGATAACATGAGCAGAGATATCTCCGAAGTGGATAGTGTTCTTTCTATGAAAAGCTACCATCTAGTAAAGAGACAGTTGGTGGGTTCAAAATTATGTACTATGGAATCCAATTTTTCAGTAAACAACAAAGTTTTCAGCTCTTTCTTTATGGTTGCAACTGTCAAGGCAGCTAATGTGGTCCAAGTTTTAAGAATCACTCAATTGCCCCGTACACACGGTCGGATTTTCCGATGGATAATGTCCGATCAGAGCGTGTTGTCGGAAATTCCGACCGTGTGTGGGCTCCATCGGACATTTTCCATCGGATTTTCCGACACACAAAGTTGGAGAGCAGGAGATAAAATTTTCCGACAACAAAATCCGTTGTCGGAAATTCCGATCGTGTGTACACAAATCCGACGGACAAAGTGCCACGCATGCTCAGAATAAATAAAGAGATGAAAGCTATTGGCCACTGCCCTGTTTATAGTCCCGACGTACGTGTTTTACGTCACCGCGTTTAGAACGATCGGATTTTCCGACAACTTTGTGCGACCGTGTGTAGGCAAAACAAGTTTGAGCCAACATCCGTCGGAAAAAATCCTAGGATTTTGTTGTCAGAATGTCCGAACAAAGTCCGACCGTGTGTACGCCCTATAAGAGCTGTCACTGAGCCAAGATGAATCTATTGTGGAAGCTTACCATGAGATGGTGATAAAATGAGTAGGATATCTTTGTCACAACCAAAAAGACTTAGAAGTAGGTCCTTGGAGAAAGACACACTTGATCCCAGAAAGTGGAAATGATAGAACAGTTCCAGAACTTGTGAGCTAGGTTTCAACGATGAAGGCCACGCCAAGAGCAGGTTGAAGAGTGTGGGTTGTTCTTGTCGACCAGAAAGGCAATTAAGGCTCTGTATAAAAGTTTAAACGGGTCAAGGGAGAGGTTTTACCTATGGGTGACTTCAACATGTCTGACATTAACTGGAATTTCCAAACTGCAACTAAAAACAGGAACAGAGATATAATGGAGGCACTGAATAGGGTTTCTCTGAAACAGTTATTCAAAAGCCCGACCCAAGGAGATCATATTCTAGTACTGTCAAATGGGGATATATTGTCTGATGTTGAAGTGGGGGAAAATTTGGGTTCTAGCGTTCACCAATGTCTTTGGTTTTATAATAAAACAAGAACCAAAAAAATCATACCTGAAAACTAAAGTTTTGGATTTCAAATAGACAATTTTTGCTGAAATGGGAGAATTTTTAAAAATTGCATCAGAAGGTTGGAGTAAAACATCAGGAGTCATAAGTAATAAGTGGGCACTATTGAAGTCTACCATCCTGTATAGATCTTTGGTTATCAGTAGAAGGATCACAAGCAGGAGGAGGGGGGGGGGGCCTGATTCCTCTAAATATATATTTAGTTATCACTAGAAGGGTCAGCAGCAGGAAGAAGGAGGTCCTAATTCCCCTAAATGGATCATTAGTTATACCTCATTTAGAATATTATGTCCAGGTCTGGAGATCTCACAAACAAAAAGATATCGATAAGATAGAATAAGTCCCGAGAGGGGTAATAAAAATGGTGAAAAGTCTGAGGATAAAAAACATATCAGGAGAGACTGCTGGTACATAATATGTACAGTCTGGAGAAAAGAAGGGAAAGGGGAGACAAGATTGACACCTTTAAATATATGAAGGGTGCGTATAAGGTTCAGGAGGGCAGAATTTTCAATATTACATTGATCAAGAACATGAGGACATGACCTCAAGCTAGCAGAAGAAAAGGTAAACTTTGCTCCATGTGTGGCCTCCCTTGCTCAACAGAAGTCAATTATTTAATCAACTTCTGTCGAAGGGCCATGCTGGAAATTTTTCAGATGATCAGCGTCTGCAGCCACTGATCAGCGCGTCCTGAAACCCTGGAGAACTGATATGCCTCATTTATGCCATTAGGCTGTCATTTTTTTTTGCACAAAGCATTTGATAGCATTAAGAAAAAAGCTATATTTAGATTGCACTTAATACCTGGGAGAAGATTGTCCTCTGCACATAGTGACTTACGTAATAACGTTCTTTCTAAACTTTGTAAAACTGTATCTATTCAGAGCCAACCAATCAGCCAACAATTCCACCTCACTATAACCAGCTTCTTTGTACTGTTTATTTATATTAGAAACGCACACTAATAGTGCAGGTTGCATTGGACAGGTATTTCAGTTGGGACTGCCAGAACGGAAGTAATAAATCTGTTTTATTGTTCTTAATCCAATATTTATTTTATTTACTGAGCACAGTGGAATGCCTCCTAACCCTAAAGGTAAAGTACAGGGGAGGAGGAGAGTGTTTGGAAGTGTTTTATCCACCTATATTTATTTTTTTCTATTGAGCTTTTTTTTACTATTCATTGTACTATGTCAAGTTACTATTTTTCTGATTTGTGCTGACATCTAGTGGCAGTTTAGGGCCACCACAACGTGCTTACTTATGTGTCCTCCACTTCTGTTTAGTGCTAATTAGTTCAGACGTAGCTAAACCCCCCCTTTTCCCCCCATGTTCCCCAAGACAGTGTTCATTTTTTCATAGAGACAGTGCTTAGGAAAGTCAGTGTTACATATATAGTTAATCTTTTTTGAAAAAACAAAACACTCACAAATTGAAAACCTCCACATACACTATCCAAACCCACAGTTGATCCCGAGGAAGGCAAAAAAACCCCCAATAAGGCATGATCCAATTTGCTCTGGGGGGTGTATCTAGGAAAGAATCCAGGCCTTTTTTTAAACAATCTACTGAGTAGGCCAAAACCAGCTCTTGACAGAGTCTTCCACATTTTCACAGCTCGCACTGTGAAGAAGCCTTTCCATATTTGGAGATGAAATCTCTTTTCCTCCAGACGTAAACAGTGCCCCCTTGTCCTCTGTGATGACCTTAAAGTGGAGTTCCACCCACTTTTACAACTCTTCAGCATCCCTCACTAAACTGTGCACTGTAAACAAATTGGATATATTTTTTTTTCTCAGCACCTGCTGTATATCTGCTGTATTTATTTTTCACTTCCTCCTCCCTGGCCGTGGCCCATCGCATCATTTCCTGTTTGCAATGCCTTCTGGGAAGGGGCGGCAACTTCCTCTCACACTGCCGTGGAAACCTGACCTGAAACCTATTACACTGCTTGTGCTGCACTGAGCATGTGCGAGATCTGCAAGGATGAGATCCAGGAAGAAATACAGTCTGGCTTCAGATGCCCACACTTAAGATGGCCACGGCCTGCTGTAAGTTTATAAAATAACAAACTACTGCTATAAACTAACAAAACAGACCTTAGTTTACAGACTAACTTTGTTAGAATACAATAAGCTTGTGTATTATAGGGGTATTCTTATTTAAAAAGTATAACTTCGGCCGGAACACCACTTTAAAGTAAATAGCTCAACACCAAGTTCACTATATTGACCTCTTATGAATTTGTACATGTTGATCATATCCCCTTTTAATCTCCTCTTCTCAAATAAATTCAGTTCCTCTAATCTTTCCTCATAGCTGAGCTCCTCCATGCTTCTTATCAGTTTGGTTGCTCTTCTCTGCACTTTCTCCAGTTCCTTCCTGGCCAGGCCGCATTCTGCCCCTCGAGACAGACGCTGACGTCACATTCGAGACCCGCTCTACTACACATCACTGTTTCATATAAAAAAAAACTGTGCTATTACCTAAAATGACCTAAGCTGCAACTCAAAATGTTATACAACACCAAACAGAAATAAAAAAGGGGGGAGCTGCGCTAAGTTGATTGGTCTATGAGGCAATATTCCATACACTCACAATGTAAAAGGATAGTACACCACAACAGGTGAAATTGTGATGAATAAAAATAAAAATAAAAAAATGTTCTTAATAAGGGTACAAAACACCAATGTACCAATGGAAAACCTTCAGTGAGAAAAGACAGCAAAATCTAAAGAATAAAATAACAATATAAATGAAATAAATATTGACACCTAAATAATTTGTGACAGTGAAAAAATACTGAACTGTATCGAAAACTAAACAGCTAATTGTTGCTGAATGGCAAAGTTCATGTGTGATAATAGTGACCATAAAAAAAATCGATCATATATCAAAATGATCAAAATTGGAATCCAAAAATAATATAAACATAGTCCGTGCAAGGTAACTGGTGACTCTTCTACGGTGACATGAAATAGGACATCCCAAGAAAACGTGAAAGATAGGAAATGCCTCCACCACACCAAACACTGCCGCTTACCAGATCACGGTAGTCCCTTATTACAGGGGACCACACTGAGCAGCAGATGGCTATTACCCCAGCCCGGGATCTCTGTGGCATACACTAAACTCCTCAGCCTCAGCAGTGATGGTCCTCACATAGGTAAGATCAGGCACGATAATTGGATCCCCATAGAACAACAAAGGCTCTCATAGTGTAAAACCTTCACATTTATTTCAAATAACATAAGACGAATGGACACTTACAGTTAGGATACAGCATTTAAAAAGAGTCGAGCCGTCCGGCCTCGAATAATGCCCGTTGCTTCCGGGACTAAGCGTATTGCGGTGACGTCAGTGCGTCGCTCCTCCACCCTGCACGTTTCGTCATACAACAGGCCGTCGCCCCGTACAAGTACAAACACGCATGCTCAGAAGCAGAAGCGGTCGGTCTTGTAAACTAGCGTTCGTAATGGAGAATTAATATTCGTGACGTGGCAAATTATGAAATTTCCAAATGCAGCGCATATTATATTCTTCTTTAATGGGATGATAATGAAGCTGCTTTGCTGTTGATACTGATGGAGTTATTGCAAACACATTTTCAAAGTCTTTTTTTTTCTAATGATATCAAGAATAATATTATAATGCTTTTTTTTTTTTATTATTTGGGCAAGTTACCACAACACCATTATCCCGTAGTTTTTAAGATCAAAGATACAACTATGTTGGTGTCCCTTGTTAAATTTACATTGTATTTTTTTAAATGTAACTGCCTACTCCCAAACTGTCATTTGAAGTAAAACACACAGCCAAGTATTATTCTCCACAATTTTTTTATTGTGCATTAAAAAAAGAAAACAAATAAAATTAGACATGCTATCTGCCAATAGAACTTAACCAAAAAGTGCATTTTATGCATCCAAAAATATAGAAAATATACCAAATCAAATCATTATTCAACCAAAAAAATAATGTCAAAGTAATAACTCCAAGTGCCAATAATAAATAACACATTATCTCCTCCGATTCCGCAACATGGCTGGTTGACGAACGGAAACAAACTGAAAAGCGCGAAATGAAAAGTGCGAAATGAAAAGCACGAATCAACACTCACCAAACTTCTACTAACATGAAATTAGCAGAAGGAGCCCAAAGGGTGGTGCTAAAGAGCTGAAAAACAACGTAGTACGTCATTACGTTTGTAATTGTTGGCCGTGTGTATGCAAGACAAGTTTGGGCCAAGGCCCTTTGGACAAAATTCCACAGTTTTGTTGGCCAACAATCCGATCGTGTTTACGTTAGTATTCACTGAACAACAGTGCTGGTGTTGTCCTTGTAAATATAAATTAAAAGGCTTTGTGGTGGGGTGTGAATCAGTGTTGTGCCTGTGCTGGAATGCCAGGCTTATGTGTAAACCAGACAGAGTTATTGGTGACGGGAATAAGCGGTGCTGACTGCTGGTAACATAATGCTTGTCCATAATTGAGAAAGCATAAGAATGAAGGTCAGGTAATTTTCGGATGTAGGGTTACTTACCTCTTCCAGGAAAATGAAGGGGTCCTTCCAACATAATACATTGTTTGTATGCATAGAGTTTATTTCTGTATTCAAATATTTTATTAAGGTTTAACAATGTGCAAATCATTTTACATTTGCCAAGTAGGAAAAGAAAAGCACAACAAAGAGGTTCAAACTATATGCCATCAACAAATGGCTTGTTGTAAAGAACAATAATGAAATGAAGCAAGGTCCCAGGCCTCCTTTGGTCTAATGAGAACCTCCAGGGCCAGAGAGGGCTGACATCCTTCTGTGTATAGTGGGTTGTGAGACACAAAGCTGAACAGTTCCTTTCTATTCCACTGCAATCACTCCTTGTAGTTCTTCATCTCACTGAGCTCCCGGTCTCTCAATAGATCCACTGATTCACTGTCACTGAATCCCTTGAGCTCCTCCAATCTTCATGGTGGTGTCTTCCTCAAGAGTCACCCCCGTGTCTCTGCTGGGTCCCTAGCTTGGCACTCAAGATACCTCTCAAGCTTCACCCCCGCTGGCCTGCTCGGTCCCTGGCTTGACACACACGGCTGCTCTGCACTGGCTGGGTCCCTGACTCGATACCCACTGAAGTTTCCAGATCAGATTCTTCACCGGTGAGAATACTGCTCCGGTACTTGCTTCAGGTACTTACTGTGGGCCCTGGTAATAAGGCGGATAGTCCCTTACTGGCGACAGCTTCCCTTCTACCTCCGACCATGACAGGTTCACCGGCCGACAGAACCGTCACTTTTGGTTGGACTACAAGCAGCAGTCACAACCCTGCGCTGCCCTCTTGCTTCTGGATAGGCCCTCAGACAGCCTAGTAGCCAGATGTGCCTGGGATAGGCCCAATCTCCGGCCTAGCAGCCCGGGCAGTACAACACATGTCCACCCAGACAGCCGTTCAGGTGGCACAGAACATAGATCACCTGACTTCACCCGAATATATAGGCTCTCCCAGCAGGCCAAGGATTTCAAGAAAACCCCTGCCCATTGGCTGAGATACCCCATATACCCATAACCTGACCTTGCGTTGCCCTTCTCATATAGGGTTGCCACCTGTACCGGGTTCACCCGGACAGTCCGGTTTTTGAGTCATGTGTCCGGTTTTCAGCCCACTTGAAACCCAGACACATTCAGACCGGATGGTGGCTCCCTCTATGCACACTTTCGGGAGAGTTTGTTTATCCCAGCTGGCGCAGAACCCGCCCCTGCCACCACCACCACTCTCACGATCTCTCTGTGCCGCTGTTTGATTTTCCGGGATTGTGGGGATGCTGCTGAGCATGGAATGCCTGCGGATATGTGTTCGCCCCTGGTGAAGTGACCTTTCCATCTCCGAGCGTCATACACTAAGCAGCTCTCAGAGGATAAGTTCCTGCAGGGTGCAGACAGCGGTGCAGTGAACAGCAGGTGGGGGAAGTTAGTGGCACCGAGCAGGTCTGTGCAAGTTACAACACACACAGTAACAGATGGATAAAGGGGTTGGGGGGCATGGACACTTACTGTGTGCTCTATTGGCCATGAGTGAGATCTGCAGGACTTCTACACATTCTACACATCAACCCCCCCCCCCACCCCATCAGCTGTCAAAGAGGGATCCACATCTCCATCCATGTCTATGCCATCCTGGACATTCCACTACAGGGCAGCTCTCCTCTTCTACAGCCAGGATTCATGCAAGAGAGGACACACAAAGCACAGACAATACAAACACAGTACACACAATATACATGTTACACACACAAAATACACATGATACACACACAATATACACACATGATACACACACTGTGCACACGATATACACATGATACACACACACAATGCACACACAACATATACACACTGTACACACACGAGGCACATTCCACATTGCAATCCCCCCTCCCCCAAAGACAATCATTCATTGGGCGCAGTATAATGTAGGTGTAAATACATACAGTGCATGTATATATGTGTGTATGGTTAGCATTTTATTTAATAATGCAAAATGGACAAGTAGCCATTCACTTCCCAGAGACAGAGATGGGGGGGGGGGGGGGGGGGGGTTGGTGTGAAAGAAAAAGAGAGAAAGGGGGAGGAACAAAGAAAAAGGGAAAGAAAGAATAAAAGATAGAGAGAACAAGAAAGACAGTGTGTATACTAAAAAAAAACAAAAAAAAAAACTGCCGTACGCCACTAAAGTGTTTGGGTTTGACTTGAAGAAAAGGTGGCAACCCAATTCTCATATCTAGTACCACCAAGTACCCGGCCACCTAGTGGTAGAAGAGAAAAGTGCAACAAGGCCAAACTGAAGGAGAAATCAATCGATCTCTAACAATCAACCAGGATAATTATTCCTGGCAAGTAAATTTGTGAGGAGCAACCCTGCCTAAACTCCAGGGTGCTACAGAAATAACATTAGGGTGGGGGTGTGCCTCAATATGCGGATCTAAGCAGTATGAGGTTTAATAGGGCAGGCCCCTCAGTGAAGGGAGGGTAGGTAACACCCAGTGGTGCCTTGAGGTTTCTTCAGGGGTGTATTGGCAAAATGCCTAAAAATTTCTTAAAAAATTGTACACAAGCCAGCAGGAGGATGAAACCTGCCTTTAAGTTTCACAAAGCCACGGGCTCTCATTATGCACCAACTTTCACTGGCATCCTAACAACCAATGACATCATCAGTTAATAAGGAGGATGTCTGTTGCCTCCACAGCATCCAAGTTTGACCCTCCTGTGCCTCCTCTGGACACATTAGCTGACTGATGAAGAGACACTGAGGGAGAAGAGAAACATTGGAATACTAGTCAGTACCAGTGTGCAAAGTGTACTTGCTTTGGAGGAATAAATCACCTCTAACGTTGGGTGTCCTACTGTACATATGGATGTTGCTGCATTATGTAAAGCTATTAGAATAGTTTGTTACATTTTAGAATGGGGTGCTTCGAGATTGTCAATAATTTTAAAGGGTGCCTTGACTAAAAAAAAGGTTTAGAAACACTGGTGTAAGGAATACCATCTAATAACTTAGAGGGATTTATATGAATATCTAGGAGTATCAGAAGGGGGTGGTGGGAGAAGGGT
This sequence comes from Lithobates clamitans, assembly GCA_037952925.1. Classification (NCBI taxonomy): domain Eukaryota; kingdom Metazoa; phylum Chordata; class Amphibia; order Anura; family Ranidae; genus Lithobates; species Lithobates clamitans. Next base: position 817,731 of record JBBGZY010000692.1, on the reverse strand, counting down.
TTTTAAAGTTCCATCAGGGATCCACCAAAAACCTAAGGGGGGATCCTGAGGGGAACTGTATTTAGCGGTCTGCAAACATGTCACAGGGTAAAAGGGGTGGGGAGGTCTGGTTTCCTAGGTCATCAAGGATAGGTGTAGGAGAGCAGCCTCGGGTACGGGAGAGGGGAAAGAGAGAAGGTAGAGGTTGAGTAAGAAGTGGAAATGGAGAGCTTGGATTGTAGGGGAGACGAAAAAGGGAAAAAGAGAAACCCCTAGAGAGAAACTCAACCTGGGCAGTAAGGTAGGTTAAGACTGCGAAAGTGCATTATCAAAATCAGGGGTACAAAATGGGTGACCCAGGGCCTCCATAATTTTTCGTAGATAACAATTTTGTCAAGGATGACAGCTTCAGTCTTGGCATGTATCATTGCTTGGGTGATTCTGTGCTTCGTAATCGTTGCTAGAATTCTTAGGGAGGGGAATTTCAATGCTTTCCCAATGGTTTGTTTAGCTACTGTGGTGACGAAGAGTAATGCCCCGTACACACGATCGGACTTTCCGACAACAAAACCGTGGAATTTTGTTTGAAGGTTGGTGGCTCCAACTTGTCTTGCATACACACGGTCACATAAATGTTGGCCAACAATTATGAACGTAGTGACCTACAAGACGTACAGCAAGCCGATAAAAAGGAAGTTCTATAGTCATGTGATATCTCCATTACGAACGCTAGTTTTACAAGACCGAGTGCTTCCAGCTCGTACTTGATTCTGAGCATGCGATGGACACGATCGGAAAGTCCGACAACAAAAATTTGTTGGCGGAAAATTTGAGAACCTGCCAGCTAACATTTGTTGGCGGAAAATCTGACAACAAATGTTCGATGGAGCAAACACACGGTCAGACTTTCCGCCAACAGGCTCACATCCAACATTTGTTGTTGGAAATCCGATCGTGTATATGGGGCATAAGAGTTTGAATTGGTGGTAGGTCATGGTCAATGGTTTGTTGTTCAGGATTATAGGTGTATCAAAAAGAGTCAATAGGATTCGGAACACTTCGGTCCAGAAGGCTTGTACAATGGGACAGTCCCACCAGATATGAACGTGAGTTCCTGGGGTTTGACATCCACAAAAGCAGTGCGCAGGGCATTGAGAAAAAAATTTGGAGATCCTGACGGGGACCAGGTACCATCTGGTGAGCACCTTGTAGTTGGTTTTCTGGGCTACAATGTTAAGTGAAGTGGATTTAGTAGCCTGCCAGATATGTGACCAGTTGGCTGGCTCAAGGGTAAGATTGAGTCCTCTTTCCCACTTGTTCACATATGCTGGAGGTGATGTTGTGGTGTATACCAGGAGTTGGGAATATAGGTCAGAGATAAGACCTCTTCTATGTGGGTCAGACTTGCAAACTTGTTCAACGATGGTGAAACGTGAGGCAATAGAGTCAAGGGGTGAACATGGTGAGTAGAAGTGTTTAATTTGTAAGTACTGGAAGAGTTCTGGGGGGGGGGGGTGTCATGTATTATTAATCATTATTAATTATTGCATTGGACTTTTTTACAAGACTCTAGCCTTGTGCTGTATCTCAGTTGGTGATGATTCGGTCTCACTTAAAGTATATGTAAACCCTAACAATGCACTTCTCTTATTTGCTATCTTTAGTTTTGTTAAATACACCTCAGAACTCCTTTTTTGTTATTTCTGTCCCACCTCAACAAAAACTACACCAAGCAACATAAACAAAACTTGGATTGCTTGAAATGTAAGTAACTCAACATGTTCTTGAGATCCAATAGGCATGGAGAAATGTGATTTATTTTTCAATTTGCGGGACTCATTTACAATTCTGCAGTTTTAGCATACTGTCCGGCAAGTATATCTAAAGAAGGTGGAGATTCCTACATTATTGTTGTCACTAAGGATGAGCTCAGGCTTGTTCGCAAATCCACGTGCCCGCTCCCGCCAGGAAGCTGACAGTCCACAGCGCTAATCACAGATAGTGAGACATTTCCCAATCTGTGCAGCTGCAGATCGGGAAATGTCCTTAATGCCTGTGATTAGCGCTTCAGAGTGTCAGCTTCCTGGCAGGTGCGGGCATGAGGAGTTGCGAACACGCCTGAGCTCATCCTTAGTTGTCACTGTATCGATCAGCTTTCAACCTTCGCCATCTGCTGGTCATTACTCAACACTGCAGGTCAGGTCTCTGCTGTGCACATCTGAACTTTACCCCTCATTAGTGGACTTTAAAGGGGAGCTACGGATTAAATGTAAAATACATGCACCGATATGAAAAGGTATGTTTCTAGCCTTAAAGCTGAATTCCAGGAATTCAGCCTCTTTTGTAAAAAATGAAGGCACACTAAGAGTTAAGTCCAGCGAGGTGCATGACACCTTCTGGACTTAGCTCTATTATTTATATCTTACAGCTTTATAGTACTCTCGGAAGGTAGCTATCACTGTAGTTTCCACTGCAAGCCACTGCACCTGCTATGCCCACCCCTCCCCTCCTCCTGCCTAATCACAGAAACCTTGGTATTATGTGAACACATTAAAAAATACAAAGGCTTCTGCGAATGAGCCGCAGAGGGGAGGGGCAGGCATAACTGCTCTGTGTGTTCTTCTACTCTCAGATTCCCAGAGTGTCTCTTCAGTAAACCTGTTAAATATAAGCCTAGGAGATATCATGCATCTTCTTGGACTAAACTCATAGTGTACCTTCACCTTTTTACAAAGTGGCTGAATTCCAGGAATTCAGCTTTAAAGTGGATGTAAACTCAATGTCATCCTTTCTAAACTACTGCCATAGGGGTTATCTATAAGGATATACATCCCTCCTGCATGTATCTTTACCTGTCAAATGTCTCCCCTCTGTCTGTTATGAGAGCCAAAAAACTGCATATTCTGTGGGCGGGTCTGTTGTCTGGAGCTCGGTGGGTGGAGTCGTGATGTCAGTAGACTCCCCGCCCACCTCTACACTCCCCTTGTCAATATGCATTTTCTCCTGTGTATTTCTTACACTGAACTTCTGCTATGATCTCTAACATCCAGTGAAAAGACAGGAAAGTAACCACATGACTTCAGTATGCCAAATCATGCCGAGGTGTGGAACAGCCAATCCTTGCAGAGCTGCTGAAGAAAGGAGTGGGGGTGGGAATTAAAAAATAATGCCTGTCTTAGGCTAGTGCACAAGATATGTAAATCACCTGTCACTCACAGCAAGGGGGAGGATTTGACAAAGTTTTTCTCTGTTTGTCAAGTTTTATCTCACTGAACAATAAAAGAGGATTGCTCAGAGATGGATTAAGTCTGTGTGGCAAGACTGGGCTCAAATAATAGGAAATCTTATACTCTACAGTATGACATTAAAAAAAATAAATAAAAAATGTCGTGTTTACATCCACTTTAAGGTTTATGCACACTACTCTGACAGTACAATTATTAACTGCTTCCAGCCATTGTAAAATGATGGTCGGGCGGAAGCCCTATTGTTCTGGGACGAAGTCATATGACGTCCTCCAGAGAATGGGCCATGCTCCGGCGTGACTGATCAGTGTACCGGCCCGCTACCGATACCAAGTCATTGCTGTGGCCAATCAGCAGGTCACATGATAGCTGTAAACAATGAATGGCTTCCTTTCATGCCATTCAATGTATACAATTGTGCTGCTAGCTGTGATTGGTCACAGTAATCACTTGTACAGATAGTACAATTACAGTCCATTTATACCATGTGATTAGGTGTGGCCAATCACAGCTAATCACAACAATGCGCAGTGTCTGCACACTGTCATTTGCTTATAGCAGTGAAATGTACTGCTATAAGCAATCATAGTATGTAAAAAAAGGAAAACAATCCCGATCAACTCCCCAGAGTGGTACAGTGTTAATATGGTAACACTGTATCACTCTGGTCACAGTATGTAAAAAAAAAATTTAAAAAAAGCAAAAAAAAATGTGAAAAAATTGAAAAATAAATATTACCAGTCACCAGTTAGTGTCCCTGGTCACTGTCCGCCACACCAGTTGTATGATGATGCTGTACTGCACTGCTGACACTTTTTGGGGACCAGTGGTAAAAAATATGCACTGTCACTGTACTAATGACCAGGCAGGAAAGGGGTGAACATCAGGAGTGATCAAAGGGTTAACTGTGTGCCTAGCCTGTGCTTTCTCACTGTGGGGAGATGCTTGAACTATGGGAAGGCGTTGATCTATGTTCCTTTGCAGGAACACAGCATCAATGCCTTATCTACTGACAGAACAGCAATCTGCCATGTTTACATAGGCAGATCGCCGTCCTGGTTCTGTAATGAATGATCGGCGGGTGCAGGCGGACATCGATTCCACAGTACCCGCAGATCAGCTCCTGTCGTGTCTAATCATAACAGGAGTGGGTCAACGGCGGCGGGCATGCGCACCCTAGACCCAGAAGTGCCGGATCACGTACTAGGTACAAGATCCTGCGCAGAAGAGCCGCCTTGCCACAGTTTATATACAGTACACGATCGGCAAGCGGTTAAAGGAGAATTATACAAAAAAATGATAAGTTAAATCCAGAAGGACTTTTTTTTACCACTATTATTCCTTTATATTGGATTTTGAAGTTTACAAATGCAGCAATTTAGAAATTGGATGAAGGGTTTAGCGCTGGAAAACACTTTTCGAAAGTTAAAAAGTGTATTTTATATACAACTTAATAGATCAGTTTACTCCAAATCATGGACAGTCCCTCAAAATCAGGGAAAGTCCCTTTAAAACCAGGGACAGTTGGAAGCTATGCATACACTGAGCCCTCATTTACATTGAAGCGATTTGTCATGCGATTTGACAGGTCAAATTGCATGACAAGTCGTAGCCTATTGCCGGCAATGGCACTGCTCTAATCGGTGCGACGTCGACTTTGCAGCGCCGCACCGATTTGCAAAAGTAGTTCCTGCACTACTTTTGCCGATTTCGGGTGCGATTTCAATAGACCTCTGTGCACTGATGTCTTTTAAGTCGCACCCAAAGTCGCACAGACATGCGGCTTTGAAATCGTGAAATCGCACAATTTTTAAAGCCGCGTTCAATGTGAACAAGGGCTAAGGGGTCTATTTATAAAGCATTTACCTGCAGAGAATGTTTGCTGAATTTTAGATTGGCTGCTCTATAAATATGCTTTTTTAATTTTTCTGGTAAATTTGCTCACATTGGAGTTCATCAGTAAGATGAATTTGGAGGAAAAGATTGACGGTTACAAAGAAATAACAAGAATGACGTTTATAGGCTGACATTTACTTTACGTGCCACATATTGAAACCCGAACAGGAGTTATATTGTTAGGAGCGTAGCAGAAATGGTTGCTGTCAAAATTTTATAAATGGTTCTATCAACAGAAGTGTATTTTGCCGGGTATCGCTGGTTACCGACATTAAACAAACAATCGTCTATTCTGTCCTTTATGTACTCAGAAACATAATCTTTTACAGCTGTTTCTTGCAGCGAAGGAGTTAGGCTGGGTTCCCATATCTGCGGTGCGGTTTGCAGTCCAGTGTCCTGTGCGTGTCTGTATAGCAGTTTCGGTGTGATTCAGGTACAAATTTTTCCCTGAATTCACACCTGAACCGGACCCAAAATCACGGCCGCCCGGACATGTGTGAACTTGCCCAATTGATAGCCGGTCACACTCACATGTTATGCGAATTGGATGCAGTTTAAAACGTATCCAATTCACTTATATGTGAACCCAGCCCAACATAAAAATGGCATTGCCCACCTTCCCTTACACATACCCAGTGAAGGGACTGGCCTCAGATGACACACAGAGATTAAACAAATCCTCCTATATAAGTTGTACCTATTTATCTGCAGCCATTTTTTTCTCTTCTTCTGTTCAAACTCCACAATTTACTCAGCATTCCTTAGCTCCAGAAGGCAGAGGCTGGGGATCTGATGTCACACACTGCACAGCATAGAGCACATGTGTCAAACACAAGACCCACAGGCCAAATCTGGCCCTCCAGGTCCTTTTATGTGGCCCTCGCACCTTTTCTGCAACTGCTGCACCCATCCCCCCCCTGTCTCCGTCACAACCTTATCTCAGTAGTCAGCAGCAGCGAGGACAGAATTCCTCCGCCAGATCCTGTACTTTCTGCTTCACAGCCCTGTGTTGTGCAGAGCAGTGTTTCTCAACTCCAGTCCTCAAGGCGCACCAACAGGTCATGTTTTCAGGCTTTCCACTATTTTGCACAGGTGATTTGATCAGTTTCACTGCCTTAGTAATTACCACAGCTGTTTTATGTGAGGGAAATCCTGAAAACATGACCTGTTGGTGCGCCTTGAGGACTGGAGTTGAGAAACACTGGTGCAGAGTATTAAAATCATGCGCTGGAAGCTTCTTCTATGTGTAATAGCTTTGCTTTTATGGTGGATTAGCAATGCATGTCTTACAGCATGAGAAACATGAAACAGGAACTGAAAAACAAGTACAAATTTAGATACAGATGGTACATCCTGTCATTACGTTGTATCATAGAATACACACTATAATACTGCAGTGCCACCTGCTGCATAGATACAGTCAGGTTCATAAATATTGGAACAACGACACAATTCTAATCTTTTTGGCTCTATACATCACCACAATGAATTTGAAATGAAACGAACAAGATGTGCTTTAACTGCAGACTTTCAGGTTTAATTTGAGGGCATTTACATCCAAATCGGGTGAACGGTGTAGGAATTACAACAGTTTGTATATGTGCCTCCCACTTTTTAAAGGACCAAAAGTAATGGGACAGATTAACAATCATCCATCAAACTTTCACTTTTTAATACTTGGTTGCAAATCGTTTGCAGTCAATTACAGCCTGAAGTCTGGAACGCATAGACATCACCAGACGCTGGGTTTCATCCCTGGTGATGCTCTGCCAGGCCTCCACTGCAACTGTCTTCAGTTCCTGCTTGTTCTTGGGGCATTTTCTCTTCAGTTTTGTCTTCAGCAAGTGAAATGCATGCTCAATCAGATTCAGGTCAGGTGATTGACTTGGCCATTGCATAATATTCCACTTCTTTCCCTTAAAAAACTCTTTGGTTGCTTTCGCAGTATGCTTCGGGTCTTTGTCCATCTGCACTGTGAAGCGTCGTCCAATGAGTTCTGAAGCATTTTGCTGAATATGAGCAGATAATATTGCCCAAAACACTTCAGAATTCATCCTGCTCCTTCTGTCAGCAGTCACATCATCAATAAATACAAGAGAACCCGTTCCATTGGCAGCCATACATGCCCACGCCATGACATTACCACCACCATGCTTCAGTGATGAGGTGGTATGCATTGGATCATGAGCTTCTCTTCCCATCACTCTGGTACAAGTTGATCTTGGTCTCATCTGTCCATAGGATGTTGTTCCCGAACTGTGAAGGCTTTTTTAGATTTTGTTTGGCAAACTCTAATCTGGCCTTCCTGTTTTTGTGGCTCACCAATGGTTTACATCTTGTGGTGAACCCTCTGTATTCACTCTGGTGAAGTCTTCTCTTGATTGTTGACTTTGACACACATACACCTACCTCCTGGAGAGTGTTCTTGATCCGGCCAACTGTAGTGAAGGGTAAGAATTCTTCAGTCATCCACCACAGTTGTTTTCCGTGGTCTTCCGGGTCTTTTGATGTCGCTGAGCTCACTGGTGCGTTCTTTCTTTTTAAGGATGTTCAAACCAGTTGATTTGGCCACACCTAACATTTTTGCTATCTCTTTTTTGGGGTTGTTTTGTTTTTTCAGCCTAATAATGACTTGCTTCACTGATAGTGACAGCTCTTTGGATCTCATATTGAGAGTTGACAGCAACAGATTCCAAATGCAAATAGCGCACTTGAAATGAACTCTGGACCTTTTATCTGCTCCTTGTAAATGGGATAATGAGGGAATAACACACATCTGGCCATGGAACAGCTGAGCAGCCAATTGTCCCATTACTTTTGGTCCCTTAAAAAGTGGGAGGCACATATACAAACTGTTGTAATTCCTACACCGTTCACCTGATTTGGATGTAAATACCCTCAAATTAAAGCTGAAAGTCTGCAGTTAAAGCACATCTTGTTCGTTTCATTTCAAATCCATTGTGGTGGTGTATAGAGCCAAAAAGATTAAAATTGTGTTGATGTCCCAATATTTATGAACCTGACTGTAGGTATAATGCATACAGTATTGTCAGTTTATTAGCAACCATGCTGTTGCTCTTTCCAACACTCTGCCCGCAGGCTTTTTCCGGCAGCAGCACAAAGTAATTGGGGTGCACTGTGATGTAAGGGAGGGTGGGGTACTCTTGACTTCTGATAGAGGGGGGTCTTGGCATCTGGGGGGAGTGCTCTGGACATCTGCTTATAATTATGATAATTATATTATGAAAATAATACAGTTCTATGTCAGTTAAAAAGGAGGGTCCCACACCGCTGGTGTCATCCACAAGAAATATATTCTGTCTGAGCAGTCTCCATGAAAGATTCTTGTGGAAGATACCAGAGGTGTCTGCACCTACCCTTCACAGCCTAAGTCTTAAATGGTTGTAAAGTCAGAAGGTTTTTAATCCTAATACATTCTAATAATTAAGATAAAAAGCCTTCTGTGTGCAGCAGCCCCCCTCGGCCCCCCTAATACTTACCTGAGCCCCATCTCTATCCAGCGATGTCCACGAGTTTCTCAGCCATCCAGGACTTTCGATCCTGATTGGCTGAGACACAGCAGTGGCGCCATTGGCTCCTGCTGCTCTCAATCAAGGTCTGTTACCAAAGAGAGGAAAGAGAGGGGGTGCGGACGCACTGCAGCTCCGTGTCTGAATGGATACATGGAGCTGCAGCTCGGCTTGGGTGCCCCCATAGTGGGGGGCACTCAACAGGAGGGAGGGGCCAGGAGCACAGAAGAGGGACCCGAGAAGAGGAGGATCCTGGCTGCTCTGTGCAAAACCACTGCAACAGAGCAGGTACAGTAAGTATAACATGTTTGTTATTTTGATAGAAAAAAAAACAAGACTTTACAATCACTTTAACTTATTACTAAAACCAGTAATAATTAAATGAAGAGGCAATCATCTAATATGATAAAGAGTAGATACATTGACAGTATATAGTGTTACAGATAAAACCAGCCCATTAAGGGCAACCATAATGCTGATGCAGCCCAAAATGAAATTGAGTTTAACACCCCTGGCATAGAGCATGGAGCTTAGTGTAATCTGAGACTTGAGTGCAGGGAATGGACACCCCCTCTACACAGTCTTATAGGGAAACATGCACAGCTGAAGTGTCAGCATAAACTCTCATAAATGACTTATGCAGATCAAACTTTGGATAGAGGCAAGTACACACTATGGAAGGATATGCTTTGTTCATTTTTCATTTCAGAGGTTTACAACCATTTTAATGTCCATCTGGTCCAGGTGTACAGGAATTAGTAGTATCACTAGATTTAAAACTATAGGTAGCGCACCAACACCAAGGGGGCAAAGGTGGGTGCTGGCAAAGTATACTGGGCGCCACAACCCAAAGATTCTCAATTAAATATTGCTAATCAACATGGACTTTAAATGTCCCACATTGATAATGGTTAAAAAACAGATACTGGGTGTGCGCATGCGCGCGGGCACGGGAGCGGACATGTTCTGACCTGCTCCGCACGCCGCCGGCCTTTCCAAGCCACAAAAAGCCAGAAGGGAGCCGCATATTTCGCTATCCATAGAGCGATCCACACTATGAACCGGAGAGGAGGGGGGACAGCCAAAAAGAAACCCCCGACTGCCAACTACTCGTTCCGTTCAGGGAACGCTGCAGTAGAGATTCCCCCATCCAAGATGGCGTCGGGACGGAGGACAGAGGCTGATACAGCAAAGCAGGTGAGCGGGACCCAGAGACACCAAATCCTCCCTGCACGGAGACTCTCTCCCCACAACACTGGGACAGCAGGCACAGACAGAGAGCGAGACCCCTTCTCCTCCCAGTCACAGGAGGACATTACAGGACTACAGAAAGAGGGATCCCCAAGGTTCTCTCTCTCCCCCTCCCAAACTTATCAGGAGGGGGCACTAGATGGCGCAGATTCCCCTGCCTCTTCCATGGAGAGGAACATGGCTGAGATAGCAGAGCTAGCACTAAGCCAAAACAGCATGGGCAGTGAACAACAACCTCCACCTCCAGCAGCATATTCTGGGGATTCTGTCCTCCTTGCTCGCTTTTCAGCATTACTACAGCAGGAGCTTACAAAAGCCTGCCAACTGATTAAAGCAGAAATGAAACATGACTTTAATGATATAGGGGACAGACTGGATACCATTGAATCCAAAATGGACGGCACAGTGCGGAAGGTAAATCAAAACTCAAGTATGATAATCTCACTGCAAGATCAATTAGACCAAGCCAACGCCAAAATTGAAGATCAGGAAAATAGATCCAGACGATATAATTTTCGAATCCGCGGTCTGCCAGAAGCAGTTACTGATCTAGAAGATGCTGGCAAAAACAATAATAAAAGCTGCGCTTAAGGTGAAAACAGAAAATACAGTGTAGTGAAAACTAAGCAGCCTGCATCGAGATCTAGTCTCCAAATCCCACCATAAATAATAATACAAAAAAGATGCGGCGCTAATAATAATTAAAACCAGTGAAATAAATTGATATAATACTCAAGAATAGTGGTGCAAGTTAAATAGTATCATACTCCAATGTCCCAAGATTACAGACAAGTAAGATGAACGGATAGAGTCCAAAAAACAAAAAAGAAAAGTCCGTGATAAATCAAGGAAGAGTGCCAGAAAGGGCCACAACAGAGATGAGGCTGCAGTGGAGAGAATCTTCTGTGGTTCCTCACACCCGAGGTGGAATATCAGATATGCTTACCAGATCCCATTGACCGCCATTACAGCGGTCAAAAACAGCACAGGGAAATTTTGGGGCTCCCCACAACCTCAGCTCAATGGTACCGATGGGCGACAGATGGTATCTCAGGATTAAAGCCTCGTTTGTATAAACAGCATATCGCGTACAGCTAACAATCAGCGCCTCCGTCTGCTGCCTCCGCCTTCCTGGTTCGTGTACAGCCCTACACAGAATACGGACGTGGTGGAGCCTACGATGTCACCACGTCCGTATTCTGTGTAGGGCTGTACACGAACCAGGAAGGCGGAGGCAGCAGACGGAGGCGCTGATTGTTAGCTGTACGCGATATGCTGTTTATACAAACGAGGCTTTAATCCTGAGATACCATCTGTCGCCCATCGGTACCATTGAGCTGAGGTTGTGGGGAGCCCCAAAATTTCCCTGTGCTGTTTTTGACCGCTGTAATGGCGGTCAATGGGATCTGGTAAGCATATCTGATATTCCACCTCGGGTGTGAGGAACCACAGAAGATTCTCTCCACTGCAGCCTTATCTCTGTTGTGGCCCTTTCTGGCACTCTTCCTTGATTTATCACGGACTTTTCTTTTTTGTTTTTTGGACTCTATCCGTTCATCTTACTTGTCTGTAATCTTGGGACATTGGAGTATGATACTATTTAACTTGCACCACTATTCTTGAGTATTATATCAATTTATTTCACTGGTTTTAATTATTATTAGCGCCGCATCTTTTTTGTATTATTACTGATCTAGAAGATGCAGTACATACTCTCATGCAAGATCTGATTCCAGATATTTCCCCACAGCACATGGAAATTGACAGGGTACACCGGGCTCTGACGGCACCAAGACAAGACGGCCCACCGAGAGATGTCATAGTCAATCCGCACTTCTATAGAATCAAGGAACAAATAATGTCTGCAGCCCGGGCAAAGGGCGAAAAAAACCTTTTGGGACACCAAATACAAATCTTTGCGGACATATCACAGATGACTTTCCAAAAAAGACGGGCCCTGAAACCATTATTGGCACAGCTCACTAATCACCAAATCAAATATCGGTGGTCATTTCCGTTCCGACTATCCTTTTCCTTCAAGGGAAAAACATACTCCTTTGCAAATTTTCCGGACGGAGAAGATATCCTTTTGGAACTTGGTCTGATATCCAGGGACTCATTGGCCCCCAAAGCACAACAACAGGAAATGGATCGTCCAATCTCGCCCCTTTGGGAACAGCAACGCCAGCGACGTTCCTCTAGAAGGCGACACCTAGCAACCGGACCGGACGGATGAAGTTGAAGAGGAAGCCCGCTTGTCTACCCTTCTAATTCTTACCTTATTAGGGGAAGTATCCACTACACCCTAATGTAGAGTACCACAGTACACCCGTACAGGTCCCCCCTGTACACAGTTTAATCGTTTAGATTTTGCCCTGTTGGCTAACATTAGCTTTCTTTATTTGTCTTATTTGCCTTCAGGACACTAAAGAGACTGCCTACACCCTGAAGGGGTAAAACCCCCCTTTTCGGTAATGCGAGATTAGCTTAGAGCTGTTTCACTCATGTTTATTTGCTCTTTTCTAGAATGTTTCCCTAGATATAACACACCCTGAACCCTCCAATCTAAAGCTAAAAAAAATTTTTTTTTGGATTAATATTGCTTAGCTTGGTTAGAATAGAGGAAATGCTATAGTTTAAACCTTACGGTTCCATCTGACTCCCCTCTATACCACTACAATGCCTTATACGGAAAGTGTCGAGGCGAAACCGCATGCCACTCCCAGACAAGCTTGTCTTCATCGCTTAGATGGAAACAACCTCGCCATACTTAGTAGAGACTATAGTCTCAAGGACCATTAAGAATATGTTTACGATGTTGGTTCAGTTTTTCATGTACTTTATCTCTGAGGTGAAAGGTGGACATTGGTCCAGTCCATCTTATCCTAACACTAATTCCTTTTTTCTCTTTTCTTCGGTTTTCCCCTTATACTTAAGTGCACCCCTGGGCCAGATAACTGGAGAGGCCTGCCGAAACTCTTCCTTCTTGAAAATCAGGATGACCATCTACAACAGGCAAGTACGGTCTGCCAAAACACGATGATAAAGTCACAGGGGTCTTTTTCATACACTAAAGTTTTAACACATAATGTGCAAGGTCTGAATTCCCCTACAAAACGCGCTAAAGCCTTCCTTGATTACCATAAACTAGATGTAGATTTTCTGCTCCTCCAGGAAACGCACTTTTCCCGCACCTCAGCTCCCAAATATCTAAATGCTAGGTTCCCCTTGATTTACTTATCTAATGGAGTGGATAAAAAAAGAGGAGTAGCGATATGCATTGCAAAAAGGGTACCATTTACCCCGTCAACAGTCATTAGAGATAAAGAGGGGAGGTATATCATGGTAGCAGGGAAAGTAAATGACAGTGCTGTCACTCTCATTTCATATTACGCCCCCAACACGGGTCAGGTGACTTTTTTCGACACTATGTTACGAACATTGATGCCACATGTACAAGGCCAAGTGATAATGGGAGGGGATAGTAATGTCTCCTTAGATCAAGCTGCAGACAGGACCAATATACATAAACCTATCCTGAAACATATTCCCAAACAGGGTGTCAAACTGGCCCGAATCCTACACTCCTATGATCTCATAGATACGTGGCGGGACTCCCACCCCACCACCAGAGACTATACTCATTATTCTCAGGTCCATAAAACGTATTCACGCATAGACCATTTTTTAACACAATCCTCACTTTTACCCTCAATTGAATCAGTCAAAATAGTACCTAGCTCATGGTCAGATCACTCATCAGTACTGATGGCATTGACTGACCTATGGCAAAAACCAAAACCCTCCATATGGCGACTTAACGCATCGCTACTCAATGACCCTATCATATACACTGAAATCGAGAAGGCCATACAACAATTCTTTACTATTAATCGAGCTAATGACACGTCCCCAAGTATTAATTGGGCGGCACATAAAGCCACCATTCGTGGCACACTGATTCAAGCGGCCTCCAGGAAAAAAAGGGATGATGCACAAAAAATCCAACAACAAGAAGATGAATTAAATAAAATAGTACAGGAACAAAAATTTAACCCCCATCTTGACCTGCGACATAAAATAGACACAGCTAGAACGGCACTAAATCTTAGTTTAACAACCAAAGCTGAGAAATTTCTACGCTGGTCTAGACATCGCTATTACACCAAGGGAGACACACCTACTACACTTCTAGCTAGAAAACTTACACCGCGACCATTTAACTCAGCTATGCCTAGACTACGTACTCGAGATGGGAAAATCACCCAAAACCCCCAAGAAATACTTCTAGAATTTTCAAAATTCTTTACCGATCTATATAATAAGCCCACCCCATTTCCCAAGGACCGAGCAGAGGAATTTTTCAAAGACATCCCGTTGCCAACATTAGAACAGGAACACACTGAGTTAATGGAGGCAGAGTTCACGGAAGGAGAAGTTCTGGCTGCCATTAAGAGCTTGAACCCCTCAAAGGCACCTGGCCCAGATGGCTTTACGGGCCACTATTACAGAAAATTTGCAGCCATACTGACTCCCCATTTGTGTTCCTTTTTCAATGCAATACGGAAAGGCAACTCCTTATCTTTACATGAAAATGAGGCCCTCATTCAAGTAATCCCTAAACCAGGAAAGGATCACGGGGACCCCGCAAATTATCGCCCGATATCACTTATTAATGTGGATCTTAAACTGATGACCAAAGTCTTGGCAACCAGAATGAACTCTTTTCTGGCCAAATATATCCACCCTGATCAAGTGGGATTTGTTCCAAACAGACAGGCCCCGGATCAGACCCAACGAGCGATAGACATCATTGCAGCACTTAATTCAAACTGGGACAATTTGGGGCCGCGGAGGGGTATGATTTTGTCGTTAGACCTTTGTAAGGCTTTCGACTCGGTAACGTGGGAGTACATTTACTACGCATTGAGAAGATATGGATTTGGGCCCCATTTCCTGAATATACTACAAGTATTATACAAAACACCCACGGCCAAAATCCAGATCAAAGGCTACAAATCCCACACAATCAACATACACAGGGGAACGAGACAAGGGTGCCCCCTCTCTCCTATTCTATTTATTTTAGCATTAGAACCCCTAGCGATAAAGCTTAGGAATCATCAAGACATAAAAGGCATATGCTGCGGAGACGGGGAGCAGAAATGCTCTCTGTTCGCAGATGATATCCTTATGTTCCTTTCCTCCACGATCACGTCCCTTCCTAATTTATACCGAGTCTTGAGGCGCTTCACCGCATTCTCGGGTCTCACGATAAACCACTCCAAATCTGAAGCCCTAAATCTGACCCTAGAACCACAGACTGTACAACTTCTCCAAAAATCATTTCAGTTCAGATGGCAACAAAATAAACTCCCATATTTGGGAATCTTTCTAACCAACAATTTGCAGACTCTGTATCAGGCCAATTACCCCCCTCTCTATAAGAAACTATCAGCAGACATATTGTCATGGGCTAAAAATCCTCCATCGTGGTTTGGCAGACTGTATTCCATCAAGATGAATATCTTACCAAGACTGTTGTATTTGTTCAGAACCCATCCAATAGCAATTAACAGACACGATCTTAAAGTTTTTCAGAAAAAGATTATGCAGTTCATTTGGGGAAACACAAGACCCAGGGTGAATCAACGAACCCTATACGCCCACAGAATTAAAGGAGGGTTGGGAGTACCAAATTTGGTCAGGTATTTTGAAGCAGCCCAACTGGCCCAATTAATTCGCACTCACTCTGGACTGCCTCAACCATCTTGGATGAAGCTGGAATCATCTCCATACCCCACAAAACCGATAAGTCACTTGATGTGGCTCCATATGAAAGACAGACCGATCATTTTATGCCCCACTTTATCATTCTCATTAAGTTTATGGGATAGATTACAAAAACCTTTTACCTTCCGCTCACCTCATGCTCCCTTAGCACCATTAACGGGCAACCCAGAATTCACCCCGGGTCTTAACCCTCAAAGATTATTATGGTGGACCAATAAGGGCTTGATTCGTATAGCCGACTTATGTGACCATAGAGGTATACTATCGAAGCAATTCCTTATAGAAAAATACCAATTACCTAACACAGAACTCTATCATTACGTCCAAATATCCTGAAAACTCTACAGCGCAAAGCTGACATTATGATGTTCACTCCAATGGAATATTTATGCAGGTCCTTCGATAAACATAAAGGTCACATATCTAACATTTATGGTATTTTTTCCTCCAAGTCAGAAAAATTGTTTTACATGCAAAAGTGGGAACAAGATATAGAGGAAACGGTGGAAATGGACACGTGGTATAATACGGCCCATTTGGCCTCAAAAGGTTATATAAATACCTCCCTAATAGAGGCGAATTATAAAGTCTTATTACGGTGGTATATGGTCCCGGCGAGAATCGCTACATACATTCCCGGTGCATCCCCATTGTGCTTTAGGGGGTGTGGAGGGGAGGGCACGATATATCACACTTGGTGGTCCTGTCCAAAGGTTAGAAGGTATTGGATACGCATCTACAATTTTATTTACTCATTGACCCAAGTTAACCTAACCAAATCCCCACAACAAGCTCTACTGGGATGTCCAGTGGAAGGCGTGCCTCGATACACGAAAAAACTCATATCCTTTGTCTTCACAGCAGCTAGAATTGCGATTGCTAGATCCTGGAGAAAACCCCTGATCCCATTTGAACTGGTAAAAGCTAAACTGACATGGATCATGATTAATGAACGCCTGTCGGCGATTCTACTGGATAAACAACGGGTTTTCGACAGGATTTGGGAACCATGGTTAACATACCTATCTATGGGCTTCGATAATTAATGGATTTAAGAAAAGATTCCTAGAGGTGCACTCAACCCCAACCTTTCCCCCTATCTCTTCTCTTTTTTTTTTCTTTTTCTGCTCCCTTGATCCTTAACTCTCCTTCTCCCCACATTTATTAGCTCACGTAGGTTCTCCTGTCTGGTGTTGCTGCCCACGCAGCATTGGCAAAGCATCAAGAAGCGATAGTAGCGTTGCTGCTTGTAAGTGGGGGGGGCTGGGGGGTCGGAAGCCTCTCGTCCGCAGAATTGACCCCATACGGGGTGGACGGGCGGGCTCCTGGCGCCGCAGCCTCTCTACAAAGAATTCAAAGAATTCACAAGTGATAAGGTAATGATTCTAGGGCACTAAAATATAAGGACAGACAGATGCAGAACTGATATACTCACCAATAAAAATGTTGCATTTTGCTATATGTATTGTGTGTAGGCCATGTTGGCCGAGCTCTGTTCTTCTAATCTTTTCTACATTGTTGTTTATATTTGAGAAATATGTATTGTATATTTTTCATACACTATATTCAATAAAAATATTGGAAAGAAAAAACAGATACTGTATTTTATTAATTCTTGATTACATAATAAAAACTGTATCTTTTCTTGGTTGGTCGCCTGGGGTCATTACCCCTGTTTGGGTGATGTCCGTTCACCCCATTCAAGGTGTGCCTACATACTGATGCTTTTGTAAGTGTACACATGTAGTGCACCCCCTAAGGAGCCGCAAGTAAACTGGGAATCCCCCCCCCCTTTGCACACAAAGTTTTCACAGGCACTCTTGAGTCAGGAAACAGTCAGTGGCTTTGTTTTTTGTTATTTATTAAGGGTAATAACTTGGATAGGGATGGGAGGTTATGGGATGCCCATTTGACTTCAACAACAACTTCAGGGACAACTCTTCCTATATACAGTCTCTATATACAGCTCATTTTCTTTCTCTAGCACATACTTGCTTGCAGGACCTAGCTGGAACACTGTGAATACCTGACAGTCACTCAGTCATATGGAAGCAATGGCCCATTACAGGCAGGAACCTGAGGCCCCTTAGGTGTGTAGCAGAATTTCAGTGTCCAGCTTGCATCACTCCTGTGGCTACTGATCCCAGCAACACCTCTTCAGGCACTGCCCACCTGGCTGCAGCTACCCCTTTCACAAGCCCTCCAGGCAGGGCTGGTTCAAGGATTTTTGACGCCCCCCCCCCCCCAATTGGCTCCACCCCTCACCTCTGAGACTTTTGCGGCATCTCTTCACCTATTTCTTCAACTGTGGTCCACAGGCCTGCACCTGTGCCTCTGGACCCAGCCCGAAGACAAATGGCACCAGCTTGCTTCCTCGCGCCAGCCGTGGTCCACAGGCTAGGGCAGTATACAGACAGACTAACTGTGTAACTTCCTGTCTGTACGAGCATACAGATACACTGACAATGTTTTACAGGCTCTTACTAAAAATAATAATAAATCCACATTTTTGTACCTACAAAAAGATCTGCATTTATTTATTTTTTTACAAAGGTGAACTTGAACCTTCACACCTCAGATCACCCCAATTCCTGTATTTTCAAGTCACAGATCACCACAATTCCTCCACCTTCTCACCTCAGATCACCCGATCACCCCCTGCACATCTGTGCCCCCCTCCCTCCCCACACACACATATCTGTTCCCCCTCTGTACCCTCCTGCACATCTGTCCCCCCCTACACACACACACATATCTGTACCCCCAACACATATATCTGTTCCCCCTCTGTACCCCCCTGCACATCTGTACCCCCTCTGTACCCCCCTGCACATCTGTACCCCCTCTGTACCCCCCTGCACGTCTGTACCCCCCTGCATGTCTGTTCCCCCCCCACACACACACACACATATATCTGTTCCCCCTCTGTACCCCCCTGTATGTCTGTCCCCCCCCCACACACACATATATCTGTTCCCCCTCTGTACCCCCCTGCATGTCTGTCCCCCCCCCACACACACATATATCTGTTCCCCCTCTCTTCCCCTCTTCATGTGTGTTCCCCCTCTGTACCCCTCTGCACGTATGTTTCCCCTCTGTACCCCCCTGCATGTCTGTTTCACCCCCCACACACATATATCTATTCCCCCTCTGTACCCCCCTGAATGTCTGTCCCCCCCCCCACACATATATCTGCTCCCCTCTGTACCCCCCTGCATGTCTGTCCCCCCCCCCACATATATCTGTACCCCCCTGCACGTCTGTCCCCCCCCACACACATATATCTGTTCCCCCTCTGTACCCCCCTGCATGTCTGTCCCCCCCAGACATATACCTGTTCCCCCTCTGTACCCCCCTGCATGTCTGCCCCCCCACACACATATATCTGTTCTCACTCTGTACCTCCCTGCATGTCTGTCCCCCCCCCCCCACACACACACATATATCTGTTCCCCCTCTGTACCTCCCTGCATGTCTGTCTGTCCCCCACACACATATATCTGTTCCCCCTCTGTACCCCCCTGCATGTCTGTCCCCCCCCCCACACACACATATATCTGTTCCCCCTCTCTTCCCCTCTTCATGTGTGTTCCCCCTCTGTACCCCTCTGCACGTATGTTTCCCCTCTGTACCCCCCTGCATGTCTGTTCCGCCCCCACACACATATATCTATTCCCCCTCTGTACCCCCCTGAATGTCTGCCCCCCCCCCCACACATATATCTGCTCCCCTCTGTACCCCCCTGCATGTCTGTCCCCCCCCACACACATATATCTGTACCCCCCTGCACGTCTGCCCCCCCCCCCACACACATATATCTGTTCCCCCTCTGTACCCCCCTGCATGTCTGTCCCCCCCAGACATATACCTGTTCCCCCTCTGTACCCCCCTGCATGTCTGCCCCCCCACACACATATATCTGTTCTCACTCTGTACCTCCCTGCATGTCTGTCCCCCCCCCCCCCACACACACACATATATCTGTTCCCCCTCTGTACCTCCCTGCATGTCTGTCTGTCCCCCACACACATATATCTGTTCCCCCTCTGTACCCCCCTGCATGTCTGTCCCCCCCCCCACACACACCTATATCTGTTCCCCCTCTCTTCCCCTCTTCATGTGTGTTCCCCCTCTGTACCCCTCTGCACGTATGTTTCCCCTCTGTACCACCCTGCATGTCTGTTCCACCCCCCACACACATATATCTATTCCCCCTCTGTACCCCCCTGAATGTCTGTCCCCCCCCACACATATATCTGCTCCCCTCTGTACCCCCCTGCATGTCTGTTCCCCCCCACACACATATATCTGTACCCCCCGCACGTCTGTCCCCCCCCCCACACACACATATATCTTTTCCCCCTCTGTACCCCCCTGCATGTCTGTCCCCCCCAGACATATACCTGTTCCCCCTCTGTACCCCCCTGCATGTCTGCCCCCCCCCCCACACATATATCTGTTCTCACTCTGTACCTCCCTGCATGTCTGCCCCCCCCCACACACACACATATATCTGTTCCCCCTCTGTACCTCCCTGCATGTCTGTCTGTCCCCCACACACATATATCTGTTCCCCCTCTGTACCCCCCTGCATGTCTGTTCCCCCCACCACACACACACATATATCTGTACCCCCTGCACGTCTGTTCCCCCCCCCACACACACATATATCTGTACCCCCTGCACATCTGTTCCCCCCCCCCCCCACACACATATATTTGTTTCTCCTTTGTACCCCCCTGCATGTCTGTTCCCCCCCACATATATCTGTACCCCCCTGCACGTCTGTCCCCCCCACACACACATATATATCTTTTCCCCCTCTGTACCCCTCTGCATGTCTGTCCCCCCCCCACACATATATCTGTACCCCCCTGCACGTCTGTTCCCCCCCCCCCACACACACATATATCTTTTCCCCCTCTGTAAACAGTGAAATGCACTATAAACTTGACAGGCGACAGCAGAGTAAATGTTTTATTTCATGTGACTGCAGGCGTGCTGCCTGTGCTTCCACTATACCTGAGCCAGCGGCAGTGATGGCTTTACTCCAGGAGAGCGGCGCTGCTGCCTGTCCTCCAACAACCTGAGCGACCAGGAGGAGGGGGAGCGGATATCGCGGCAAGCCCGTATGCAGGGCTTCCATCTCATCCGCTCCAGCCTGTTCCATCGATCATGCAGCACTTCCGGTCGGCTGCTCCTTGTCCCGGCTCTCTCCCCTCATCTCTTCACTGCTGGGGCGGCACTGCAGGCTGGGGACAGAGTGGTCCGGGATGTCTTCACAGGCGCAACCGCCCCCTAGCCTGGCGGCTGGCACCATAAGGCAGCATGTTTTTAAAAAATGTCAGTCCTGGAGGTATTTTAATAATCCGAATCCCCAGCGAGTGGCTGGAGATCCAGATTTTGTCGCCCCCCCTTACCCTGGCGCCCTAGGCAGCCGCCTGACCCGCCTATTGCTAGCGACGGCCCTGCCTCCAGGTTAACTTCTGCCCACAGGCCTCAAGACTGACACTCACCAGCCCACCCAGCTGACTCTCAGGAGATCTCCCAGACGTGCTGAACTGCTCCGGATGCCCTTTCTCCTTGCTCGTGTGCTTTTAGGAAGGGTTCCCTCCATGTGTTTTGGCAGGATCCTTTCAGCACCCAAGCCCCAGCCCGAGGTCATTGCCCCCCCAGACTAGGGTCACCGACAGCCTCCTCAGCACTCCATCTCCATCTTCCACCCGACTGCCCCTCCCTGGCATGACTCATGCCTATTTATGAGGTGGCCTGCCCCCTGCCAGCCCATTGCTGGGAATTGGCTGAGGCCCTCATAAATATTCCAAGCAGCCCCTCCTCACCTCCACACACTATGTCTAGAACATTCTCCAATTTCCCAGAAAACAGGGGGAGGCACCAGAGAAGCTGCTAGGATGAGTCACCCAACCCTGAGTCACTGAACCCTGACCCAGATTCCAAGCTCAGGCTTAGCCCTGAGGCAAACTTAAAATTTTCCTACAGGGGCAAAAACCTATCTACATCTAGCACACATACTAGAGGGTGCTGTTCTGCCCACCAGATGTTTATGCTGATTATCTGTATCTGTGTTGTTGAAATTACATGTAAGGTGTGTGATTTACATAAGACAATCATATGTGGTGTGCAGGCTCCATCTAGCGTTCTTTTTTGGTATTTCTGCAGTTGTTCTGTTTATTTGATTTACTATGTGTAGTTAAGGAAGTTGTTAGTAAGCAGGGAATTCTGGGTAGAATCTTCACAGGAAGTGAAGCAGCCACCATTCTTTGAGAAGATACTCAGGAAGCAAGACATGTATTTCTCAATCTATCGCCATCACCCCTTAGAGAACTTAAAAAGTACGTTTTTACTATCTCATCCTATATTGTAGATTGTTGTTTCTGTAATGTATGCTGTAATGTATGCAATATTGCACTTATTGGGGTCTATTTCTGTTAGGTACCTGGTAGTTGAGCCTGACTGGTAGAAGGAGACCTCTCTTAAACGCTGGTTCAGGAGCCACTGGAAGTGGGAACAGTGGTCTCTTGAGCACAGTGGGTAGGAGGGCCTGATGCAGGTTCCAGCAGAAGCAGATACTGGAACTGGAAGGATGTCCCTCAGGGATGGATGCAGCTAGGCTGATGCAGGCCAGAAGGCAGGCAGGTGGATGAGAAGGCAGCGGCAGGATCTGAAGCTTGGCAAAGCAGGCTGGAAGCAGCGTCACAGGACACAGGCAAAGCAAGGTCAGACAGTCCGTTTGGCAGGAGATCAGGCAAGAATAAAGCAAGAGGGATGATCCAAGAATAGTCAGGCAGGCAGGAGTTCGGCAACAGGTAACAAGATAAGCAAGGTCAGGCAGGCCGGGTCGGATAGGAGACTGGAGAATGGTCAGACGGAGCCGGGTCACTAGCAATACAACAACAGGCAGGATACAGGAACTCAGGTGCAGAGCTGCAGACGAACAGCACCTGACAGAAGCATCTTTCATTCTTTTAAAGGGGCCAAAACAGCGCTAGCGCGAACGGGCGCGCGCACGAACCCGCGAACGCGCCTACGGGCACGCGCGGGAGCGCTCCGGCGCCCCCTGGTGGAGCATTAAGCAGAACTGCCCTGGAAAGGCCCTTCGTGCACCTGCATGCATGCATATTTGCCCGACGGCCACTGATATGCCACTGACATTGCCCCCTCCCAACGGGCAGCCTCCGGATGCCCAGATAACTTTTCTTTTCAGGATGAGCAGAGAAATAGGCATGAATCAAACGTTTGGCATGAATATTACAGTCAGGTTCCCATGAGTTATTTTCCGGACCATACCCCTTCCACTTAATCAAAAACTGTACTTGCCCAGACCTCTTTCTGCAATCAAGGATGGCCTCCACTTCATACTCCTCATTACCGTCCACCAGGACCGGTTCAGGGACCCTGGTGCCCCTATCAGGAAAAGGATCATCTACAGCAGGCTTCAAAAGTGACACGTGAAACACAGGATGTATTTTAAGTGAGTCAGGTAAACACAGTTCATAGGATACCTCGTTGATTTTCCTTTTCACAGGGAAAGGCCCAATAAATTTAGGAGCAAGCTTCTTGGAAGGACAAGTTAATCTAATATTATCGGTAGACAGCCATACCTTGTTACCAAGCTGAAGGTTTAGGTCTCCTTTTCTTTTCTGATCGAAGAACCTCTTGCTGTCCGCTTGTGCCTTGGATACCACTTCCCGTAATATCCGGTTATTATGACTGAGAAACTGCACTGTGTCCTGGACCGCTGGAACTGAGGATTCTGAAAGAAAATCTGGTAAAAAAGATACATGAAAACCATAATTGGCAAAGAAAGGGGATTGACCGGTGGCAGAGTGGCTGGCATTGTTATAAGCGAATTCCGCTAGGGGCAGCAGGGACACCCAATCATCTTGCACAAAAGATGTAAAACACCTAATGTATTGCTCCAGAGTCTGATTTGTCCTTTCAGTTTGCCCATTTGTTTGGGTGTGGTATGCTGAGGACAGGGCTAGTTCAATTTTCAAAATTTGACAAAGGGCTCTCCAAAAGCGTGAGGTAAACTGTACCCCCCTATCGGACACTATATTTGCAGGGACTCTGTGCAGCCTGACAATCTCCTTGATGAACACACGGGCCGTTTCAACAGCAGAAGGTGTTCCTTTTAGGGGCACAAAGTGGGCCATTTTGGACAGCCGGTCGACGACCACAAAGATCGCCGAACATCCTTCAGAGCATGGTAATTCAACTATAAAGTCCATTGCTATCATCCTCCAGGGCCTATCTGGTATAGGCAATGGTCTCAGTAGTCCCCAAGCTCTGTTCCTGGGAGTTTTATTCTGAATGCAGACAGAACACGAGTTAACATATTTCCTGCAGAATTCCTTTAGGTTAGGCCACCAAAAAGTGCATTGCACCAGCTCAAGGGTCTTGCTGACCCCAAAATGTCCTGCAAGTGGGTGGTCATGCAATAATGTCAGTACCTTGACTCGGGCGCTCTCTGGTACGAAAATTTGACTTCCTCTCCACAATAATCCATCTCGAGATGTTAAAGAGGATCCCTGGAGACTTGAAGGTTCTGGAGATGCTTCTCTGATCATGGACAGAAGATCTGTTTGAAGAAGAAGGAAACTATTTGCCGGCAGAATAGTGTCAGGTACAGAAAAGTCTTTAGGATTGTCAAACATGCGCGACAGCGCGTCTGGTTTTACGTTTCTAGATGCAGGCCGGTAGGTAATGTGGAAACAAAACCGTGTAAAGAATAGAGCCCATCGGGCCTGTCTGGGTTTTAGTCTCTTAGCAGATCTTAAATATTCGAGGTTCTTGTGATCAGTATATATTAGTACCGGATGGACTGCGCCTTCTAGCAAGTACCTCCATTCTTCCAAAGCTGTCTTGATAGCAAGTAGCTCCCGGTCCCCCACATCATAGTTCCGCTCCGCCGGTGAAAGTTTTCTAGAAAAGAACCCTACGGGGTGCATCAGGTCCTTGTTGCCCTGTCGTTGAGAAATGACAGCACCCACGGCCACTTCGGAAGCATCAACCTCCAGGATAAAAGGTAAGGATGGGTTAGGATGGCTAAGGATCGGAGCTGACGTGAATTGTCTTTTTAATTCTTCAAAGGCCCCCTGAGCTTCCGAGTTCCAGTGGAAACGAAAGTTCTGCTTGGTTAGCTGCGTGATGGGGGAGATGATGGCAGAAAACCCCCTAATGAACTTTCTATAAAAGTTTGCAAACCCAATGAAGCGTTGCACACCCTTCTTGTCCATGGGAGCTGGCCAATCTAACACAGCAGACACCTTCTGAGGGTCCATCTTGATGCCGGTTGGGGAGATTACTAACCCCAGGAACTGAATCTCCTCCTGTTCAAATTCGCACTTCTCCGCCTTAGCATACAGTCTGTGCAAACAAAGTTGGTCCAGAA
The DNA here is from genome assembly GCA_037952925.1 of Lithobates clamitans. Taxonomy (NCBI): domain Eukaryota; kingdom Metazoa; phylum Chordata; class Amphibia; order Anura; family Ranidae; genus Lithobates; species Lithobates clamitans. The sequence continues at coordinate 792,622 of JBBGZY010000692.1, read as the reverse complement.
CCTTACGGACATGTTCCCTATGTTGATCAAGTGAACTGGAGAAGATTAGGATGTCATCCAAATAGACGATTAAAAAGATGTCCAGGAAATCTCTAAACACATTATTGACCAGATGCTGGAACGTGGCAGGAGCATTGCATAGGCCGAAGGGCATGACCAGATACTCATAGTGTCCGAAACAGGTCCGGAAAGCCGTCTTCCAATCATCCCCGGCCCGAATGCGGACCAGATTGTAGGCCCCTCTCAGATCCAGCTTGGTGAAGATAATGGCAGACCTCAACTTCTGGAACAGTTCAGGTATCAGGGGCAACGGATAGTGGTTTTTGACCGTAACCTTGTTTAACTCCCGATAGTCCACACAAGGACGAAGAGTCTGATCTTTCTTGGAGACAAAAAATATTCTGGCACCAGCTGGTGAAGTAGAAGGTCGGATAAAGCCTTTTTCAAGGTTTTAATTTATGTATACCTTAAGTGCTTCTTGTTCTTTTTCAGACAGTGGGAAAATGTGCCCAAAAGGAATTTCAGCCCCAGGGAGCAGCTCAATTGGGCAATCATAGGGACGATGGGGTGGCAGGGAATCTGCTCCCTTCTTGCTGAACACATCTGCAAATTCCTGATAGGCCTCTGGTACGTCTTGGAGCAGATCTGGGTCAATGTCCATACATAGTAAGGTAGCAGCAGATTTAGAGGGCTCTGGTAGGCAATGTCTTTGGCAATAGGGTGACCGGAACTTGATCTCGCCCGTGACCCAGTTAACATGAGGGTTATGGGCCTGGAGCCAGGGCATGCCCAAAATGATTGGAAATAGTGGAGATGAGATAACGTCCAGGGTTAGGATCTCTTTGTGCTGAGATAAACAGGTGGTAGACAGAGGAAGGGTTTCTTGGGAGACCTGTCCAGATCTTATGTGGGACCCATCAGCCAAAAAAACTGAGAGTCTGTGTGTTTTGTTCTTTAAGGGAAGGTTTTGTTGGGTAGCGAAAGCAGAGTCAACAAAGCAGCTACATGCCTCAGAATCAATAATGGCGTTGACCTGGATTGTTCTTCCCTGGAGCTGTAATGAGAGAGGGAGAGCAAGTTGAGTTGAATTGGCGGTTAAAGCGGATAAACTGGTCGGAGTAGAAGAAAAGCACTTACGAGTCTTTACTGGACAGTTGTTCACATAGTGGCCCGTCCCACCACAGTAGAGACAAAGATTTAGCTGGCGTCTGCGCGCCCGTTCTTCTGGGGCCAGGGTAGAACGCATAAGTCCCAGTTGCATAGGCTCGGGAGCATCAGGTGTTTGGGTGACTGGACTCGGGCAAGCAGGAGGTAGGTACCGGGAGGCAGGAACCGGAACTCTTGCAGTCATCCACATAGGGCGTGTTTGTTGGGAAGAGCGTTCAGACCGGCGCTCACGAAGGCGTCGGTCCATCTGGATGGTAATGGCAATGAGCTCCTCAAGGGTATCAGGCATCCCTACCCGGGCAAGCTCGTCCTTAAGACCCTCAGATAGCTCCATGCGGAACTGGTGACGTAAGGCTGCGTTGTTCCATTGAGTGTCCGTGCTCCAGCGTAGAAAGTCTGTAACATAGTCCTCGGCCGGCCTACGGCCTTGCTGGAGCGCGAACAAAGCTGTCTCAGTGGTGGCAGTTCGCTGAGGGTCCTCGTACAACTGGGCCATGGCTTCAAAAAAGGCGGGCAAGGACTGGATCTGTATAGCATTGGTTTCAAGCAGGCAGTGGGCCCAGGTCTGGGGTTCCCCCTGGAGAAGGGATATGACAAATCCCACTTTGGTAGCCTCCAAGGAAAAAGTCTGTGGCTGTAGGGCAAAGTAAAGTTGACAGGCGCTGCGGAAAGCCAGAAACTTGGTTCGGTCACCAGAAAACTTCTCAGGGATAGGAACCCTTGGCTCAGGTGGAAGCATGACCACAGAGGGTGGTGCAGCAGCCTGTACTGGAGCAGCTGCGGAAGCAAGGGCCACACCACCAGGACCACTAAGGTTTAGCACTTGACCCTCCAGTCTGTTGTAACTGTCTTTTAAAGTCTTTACTGCCTGGGTGAGTGCTGCTAGGTGCGTACAGATCTCCTTGATGGGAGAGGTCTCTCCTGCAGGCCCAGTCATGGCTGTTCGTACTGTTAGGTAGCTGGTAGTTGAGCCTGACTGGTAGAAGGAGACCTCTCTTAAACGCTGGTTCAGGAGCCACTGGAAGTGGGAACAGTGGTCTCTTGAGCACAGTGGGTAAGAGGGCCTGATGCAGGTTCCAGCAGAAGCAGATACTGGAACTGGAAGGATGTCCCTCAGGGATGGCTGCGCTGCGGATGCCGGTAGGCTGATGCAAGCCAGCAGGCAGGCAGGTGGATGAGAAGGCAGCGGCAGGATCTGAAGCTTGGCAAAGCAGGCTGGAAGCAGCGTCACAGGACACAGGCAAAGCAAGGTCAGAGAGTCCGTTTGGCAGGAGATCAGGCAAGTTTAAAGCAAGGGGGATGATCCAAGAATAGTCAGGCAGGCAGGAGTTCGGCAACAGGTAACAAGATAAACAAGGTCAGGCAGGCCGGGTCGGATAGGAGACTGGAGAATGGTCAGACGGAGCCGGGTCACTAGCAATACAACAACAGGCAGGATACAGGAACTCAGGTGCAGAGCTGCAGACGAACAGCACCTGACAAAAGCATCTTTCATTCTTTTAAAGGGGCCTTGGCGCCAAAACAGCGCTAGCGCGAACGGGCGCGCGCACGAACCCGCAAACGCGCCTACGGGCACGCGCGGGAGCGCTCCGGCGCCCCCTGGTGGAGCATTAAGCAGAACTGCCCTGGAAAGGCCCTTTGTGCACCTGCGTGCACGCATATTTGCCCGACGGCCACTGATATGCCCTGACAATTTTTGTTATTTTGTAGTTTCACCTGGCTTGTTCTAATAAAACTGAGATCAAAGAAATATGGTATCTGAAGTTTATGGGACAAGAAGGTTTAGCTATATGTCCTTGAGACAGAACAGGTGCTACACACAGTTTCTGTATAATATAATGATGTACCTGTTATCTGCTGATGTATATGTTTAGAAATACGTACCTTAGCTCCTTAGGAGATCAATTCCTCTCGCAAAACATGTAGAGCTTTTATTACAAGCCTTACCACAACGAAAATATCCTGCCACAGCAATGATGCATGGTTGTTGCATACGGATACATTTTGTATAGCAGGGCTTTGTACTTGGTGGCTTTGTTTTACAAATTATATGTAGTTTAGTTTTGAATATACAGTTTTTATTATGTAATTAAGAATTATTAAAATGTATCTGTTTTTTAACCATTATCAATTGGTGCCCTCAAAGTCCATGTTGGTTAGCATTATTTTTTTTTGAGAAGTAGCATTACTAACCTTATTCTTAGGCTGTAAGATATGTCCCTTGGCATCCCCTAACCACTCCAGCCCCGGAAGATTTTACCCCCTTCCTGACCAGAGCACTTTTTGCGATTTTGCACTGCGTCGCTTTAACTGACATTTGCGCGGTCGTGCGACGTTGTACCCAAACAAAATTGGCGTCCATTTTATTTTTTTGTGCTATAAACAAAAAAAGAGCGACAATTTTGAAAAAAAAAGCAATATTTTTTACTTTTTGCTATAATAAATATCCCCCAAAAATATATAAAAGAAAACTAATTTTTTCCTCAGTTTAGGCCGCAGTGTATTCTTCTACATATTTTTAGTAAAAAAAAATCACAATAAGCGTATATTGATTGGTTTGCGCAAAAGTTATAGCGTCTACAAAATAGGGAATAGTTTTATTTTAGATTTTTATTATTCATTTTTTTTAATTAGTAATAGTGGCGATCTGCGATTTTTATCGTGACTGCAACATTATGGCAGACACATCGGACACTTTTGACACTATTTTGGGACCATTGTCATATATACAGAAATCAGTGCTATAAAAATGCACTCATTACTGTGTAAATGATACTGGCAGGGAAGGGGTTAACCACTAGGGGGCGATGAAGGGGTTAAGTGTGTCCTAGGGAGTGATTCGAACTGTGGGGGGGGAGGGGCTACCTAGGACATGACAGCGATCACTGCTCCCGATGACAGGTAGCAGTAGATCTCTTTAATGACACAAGGCAGAACGGGGAAATGCCTTGTTTACAGAGGCATCTCCCCGTTCTACCTCTTCACACCGCAATCGCGGACCGCCGGAGAACATCGAGGTCTTTGGGACCCGCGGGCACGCTCCCGCGGCGTGCAGCGCGCGCGCGAGCGCCCGAAAGGCGGCAAATTCAAAGGGACGCACCTGTACGCCCATTTGCCTGCCTGTGTCATTCTGCCGACGTACATCTGTGTGCGGCGGTCAGCAAGCGGTTAAGCTCCACTGCTCCTCCAGTTGCAGGTTTTCTTATTTGGTCATTACATATAGTGTAGGCCCAGCAGTTCTGCATTGTAACTGGGGATTGTGAGGGCTCATCCACATCCCAGGAGTGCCAGAGCAGGGAAGAGCGCTGGCTACTGGTGAAACCAAGAATAAGGTAAGTACAGTTTATAGTTACAAACATTTGAAAATAAATAGTAGGCACACCTTGAAGAGTTCAGAGTTCAAGGCAAAAGCTTTGCACGCCACCCACCAGGCACGTACAAGTGTCTTAACTGCAGTGTGACACCCTTCCTTCAATATGTTTTGTACAATATAATGTAGGTCACAGGGGAGCAGTGAAGGAAAGGTACTAGTAAAATAATGTCCACCGTCCATCACTGATGTTAAAAGGAGTAAAAATAAACCTAATTATGGTGTAAAACAAGCACAATCCTTACAGGGAGTGGCCCCATTGTTGGTGTCAGTAGGATAAAACAAGCTCTTTAGTTGATGTCAGTGAGATAAAATAAACCCCAAATCGTTGGGATCAGTGGGAGCAAGAAAATAGTAATTGATTTACTAAAACTGTGCATGGTAGCCAATCAGCTTCTAAGTCCAGCTTGTTCAACTAAGCTTTGACAATCAAACCTGGAAGCTGATTGGTTTCTTTGCAGAGCTGCACCAGATTTTGCACTCTCCAGTTTTAGTAAATCATCCCCACACTTAACTGAACATACAATATACTAGTCTGTGGCTGCTCTAAGTCCACAACCTGGAACTATCAAACATCCAGGCAGTAGCGGCCCGTCCATTAGGGGCGCCCGGGTGCCGCCCCCTCTCTCCAGGCCACCCCCTATATGCAGTGGATAGCTTCATGCATAGCATGGAGCTATCTATGGCCGCCGTGGCCACCCCCTATTCATGCGCCCGGCCCCTTTCAGGGCACCATGGCGCATGAATTACAGCGGCCAGGGTTTTTTTTTTGAAGCACCTGATTAGAGGCAAAGGCTCTAAAAGGCTTCAAAATAGGGTGGGCTCGGGTCGCAGAGGATGCGTCTGGAGCCCACCCAGGTGTGTTGCAACAGCGAATCCTCCTCCCGGCTAATCGGGATGATACCCGTCACCCGATTAGCTGAAAGGACAGGCGAACCTATTGGACGCCAAGCATCGGGAGGAGGAGAGAGGAGACACCGCAAAAGCTGCTCTAGGAGAGGACACCGGAGCAGCTTTCCCCGAGCCCGCCACGCTCTTACTGCCCACATCCAAGGTAAGGACAGTGGGTGGTGGTGGGAGAGTGTGTTAGTGCCGCGGGGGGAGGGGGTAGTGCCGCGGGGGGATTGGTAGTTCTGCGGGGGGTGGGTATTGCCGCTGCACCGGCGGCCCGGGGGGTTGTTTCCTGCCCCCCCAAACAAACCGCCACCAGCCGCCACTGCTGCTTACATGTTTCACCCTCATTCAGGGCCTACTCGTAGGGATTTGTAGGCATAGGAGTGCCTAGGCACACTCATAGGTATGTTTTTCAGATTTCTGCTTACTCATAACTGACATTTTTAGACATATCTAGAACATAGAAAATCTTTTTTTGAGTTCAGTTCCATGTAGATTCAGTAAATAACTTTCTGTAACTTTTCAGGGGAAAAAAGATATGGCAATTAGAAGTGTTTTTATTCATTTTAATAATTTTTGTTTTGTAGCAATGGTTTAAAAGCAACACACATAGTCCACTACAGCCATATATGGGGCTAATAGTGCTGTGGTTTGATAGTGACAGGCCTACAGGTGGTTAAATGATAGTAATAAGGTCCTTTAAAGAAACAGTGCTGTATGCAATATGAAGGCAAGAAAAGAACATTCCTGTAATACACGTGTAGGCAGGTGCAGTCTGTTTTCTCTACTTTACGTGCTCGACAACAGTGGTATTGCAGTTTGAGGGGAAGTCAAGAGGGAATCGGTTTCTCTATGGTTTTCTGGGTCACTTGGGAAGCTATCCGATTGGATGCTGCTACCCCATGTGACTCTGGCAGCCATCTTGGGTAAAGCAGACCTATTTAAGGCTCTGCATCCCAGGCTTGGCACTCGTTTTGCATTTGAGTAGTGTAGGGACAGGGCATCCATCTGGCAGGGACAGTGATTAGCGGCAGGGAGAGGTTCCAGACAAATAGAGAAAGGATAGGCCACACCAGCCTTCCTGGAAACCTCCCCAATTGGGTACGGACAGGCCAGGCCACATTCCGCCCCTCAAGACAGACACTATCTGTACATCTGAGATCTGCTCTGCTACACACTGCTGATATGTTCTGTGGGTGTTTCTGGTAGGGCGTCTTCCCGCTGGGTTTGTTGTGAATTATTGGATTCTACATTAATAGAAGTTCTGTACTCTGCAACTGGACTCTGTGTTTACTGCTGCCGCACCACACTGCACCTCCCCATACACGGACTACATACTAGTAACTATAATGCCACGTACACATGATCGGATTTGCCAACAACAAAACCCATGTTTTTTTTTCCGACGGATGTTGGCTCAAACTTGTCTTGCATACACACAGTCACACAAATCTTGTCGGAAATTCCAAACGTCAAGAACGCGGTGACGTACAACACGTACGACGGGCCGAGAAAAATGAAGTTCAATAGCCAGTGCTCTTCTGCTTGATTCCGAGAATGCGTGGAATTTTGTGCATCGGAATTGTTTACACACGATCGGAATTTCCGACAACGGATTTTGTTGTCGGAAAATTTGAGATCCAGATCTCAAATTTTGTTTGTAGGAAATTCCGACGAAAAATGTCCGATGGAGCCTACTCACGATTGGAATTTTCGACAACATGCTCCCATCGAACATTTGTTGTCGGAAAATCCGATCGTATGTACGGGGCATTAGATTACTTGAGCAGTAAATGGGTAATTGTGAAAATAAAGGGGTAACAAACAGGACATCATGAAAATATGACAGCCATGAGAAAAATGTGCATGCAACAACAGGGCAATCATCACAATATGTGAGCAACAATTGAGCAATCATGACAGTTTGTGGACAATAATTGGGCAAGTGTCACAATACATGGCAATAACTGGGAAATCATGACAACTTGTGGGCAACAAGTGGGCAACCGTCACAACACAAGCAACAATTAAGAAATCATGACAATTTGTGGGCAAGAAGCTGGTAATAATTATAGTACAGTGCCTTGAAAAAGTATTCACACCCCTTGAAATTTTCAACATTTTGCCATGTTACACCCAAAAATGTATTTTATTGGTATTTTATGTGATAGCCCAACACAAGGTGGCACATAATTATAAAGTGAAAGGAAAATGATAAATGATTTTCAACATTTTTTACAAATGAATATCTAAAACGTGTGGCGTGTATTTGTATTCAACCCCCTTTACTCTGATACCCCTAACTAAAATCTAGTGGAACCAATTGCCTTAAGAAGTCACCTAATTAGTAAATAGAGTCCACCTGTGTGTAAGTTAATCTCAGTATAAATACAGATGTTCTGTGAAGCCATCAGAAGTTTGTTAGAGAACCTTAGTGAACAAACAGCATCATGAAGGCCAAGGAACACACCAGGCAGGTCAGGGATAAAGTTGTGAAGAAGTATAAAGCAGGGTTGGGTTATAAAAAACAATATCCCAAGCTTTGAACATCTCACGGAGCACTGTTCAATCCAGCATCTGAAAATGGAAAGAGTATGGTACAACTGCAAACCTACCAAGACATGACCGTCCACCTAAACCGACAGGCCGGGCAAGGAGAGCATTCATCAAAGAAGCAGCCAAGAGGCCCATGGTAACTCTGGAGGAGCTGCAGAGATCCACAGCTCAGGTGGGAGAATCTGTCCACAGGACAACTATTAGTCGTGCTCTCCACAAATCTGGCCTTTATGGAAGAGTGACAAGAAGAAAGCTGTTGTTGAAAAAAAGCCATAAGAAGTCCAGTTTGCAGTTTGCGAGAAGCCATGTGGGGGACACAACAAACATGTGGAAGAAGGTGCTCTGGTCAGATGAGACCAAAATTTTACTTTTTGACCTAAAAGCAAAATGCTTTTTGTGGCGGAAAACGAACACTGCACATCACCCTGAACACACCATCCCCACCGTGAAACATGGTGGTGGAACTATCATGTTGTTGGGGTGCTTTTCTTCAGCAGAGACAGGGTCAGAGTCGATGGGAAGATGGATGAAGCCAAATACAGAGAAATCTTTAAAAAAAAGACTTGAGATTGGGGCCGAGGTTTACTTTCCAGCAGGACAATGACCTTAAACATACAGCCAGAGCTACAATGGAATGGTTTAGATCAAAGCATATTCATGCGTTAGAACCGTCCAGTCAGAGTCCAGACCTAAATCCTATTGAGAATCTGTGGCAAGACTTGAAAATTGCTGTTCATAGACGCTCTCCACCCAATCTCACAGAGCTTGAGCTTATTTGCAAAGAAGAATGGGCAAAAATTTCACTCTCTAGATGTGCAAAGCTGGTAGAGACATCCCCAAAAAGACTTGCAGCTGTAATTGCAGCGAAAGGCGGTTCTACAAAGTATTGACTCAGGGGAGCTGAATACAAATGTACACCACAATTTTCAGATATTTATTTGTAAAAAGTTTTTAAAACCATTTATCATTTTCCTTCCACCTCACAATTACGTGCCACGTTGTGTTGGTCTATCACATAAAATCCCCAAAAAATAAATTTACGTTTTTGGTTGTAACATGACAAAATTTGGAAAATTTCAAGGGGTATGAATACTTTTTCAAAGCACTGTATATAGGCAGTAGACAATATTGACAATATGAAGCAAGGACAATTATAGTGGCAATAAGAATGACAGTGGTCATAATATTGGTGACAACAATGAGAATAACTCAAGGAGGTGAGCAGTAATTACTAGGCCTCACTTAGCAACGTCCTAGGAGTATTCTAGTTAGGCTTTAGGAGGTATGTAAATGGCCTACACCTATAGCAAAGGCCTTATTCAACTTATTTTATCTACAGGTACCCCTTATGTGCATAGGTAGTTTTTTTTGCAAAGGTGAACTAACCTTTTAATGCCAGTCACAGTTGTAGCACATGCACTTTTCATGTATAGCGCTAACTCCCGGAGGGGCTGTTGGAAATAAATGGGTATCCCTTACGTGTTCACAAGCTGCTAGCCCTAGTCTCAGTCCTAGAAGCACACCAACAAATTCAGGCTCAGTCTAGCGGTGTTATTGCAGATCTTGAACAAATGCAGTGAGGAGGGTTTAGTGTTACAAGATAGGCACAAAATCTTGGAACCGCTTCCCTGAAAAACCCCGTTTCAGCAGTACTTGGCCCTTCAATAGCAGCCAGTATATATGAGACCCTATACGAAAAATCACAGTCCTTAGCAGCCACCTCTGAGGTGTCTGGCTCAGTGATGAGTTCTGTACCTGGTGCTTCAGGGGAAAGGCACCTTCCTCTCCAGGTGAGCTTCCACAGATACATTTCCTTCAGCAAGCAAGTCCAGGCTCCTTCAAGCCCTCAGCCATAACACCTGCTGAGGTCCAGCAGCATTAACTCCAGCAGCTCTCTCATCTCCTCCTCCCATGCTCATCTCCAGGATTTCTCCAGAGCCTCTCCCATCCCCTGGAACTCGCTACCTCCAAGTGTCCCGCTATCCCCTACTCTTGCTACCTTCAGGCGATCCCTGAAAACTCATCTTTTCAGGAAAGCCTATCACGTCTCCAACTAATCTTTTACCACTTCCATCAGCTCATTCCCCACAGTTACAACCTTTTGTACCACCTGCCCCACCCTATTAGATTGCAAGCTCTTCTGAGCAGGGCCCTCTTAATCCTCTTGTATTTTATTGTATTATAACTGTATTGTCTCCCTTTTATATTGTAAAACGCTGCGTAAACTGTTGGCGCTATAAAATTCCTGTATAATAATAATAATAATTACCGTCTCTGGAACACACACATGTTCCCCTTCCCAGGGAAACATCCCAGGGGAATAGAGAGACTGATCAGATCCTTCCAAATATTTATCTTCTCTCCAGCCTTCTGGGTCATCCTCCCAGAGATTGGCCAGAGTCAGACAACTATTCCTAACCCAGGGATTGACTCTCCCACACTATTGTTGGAACATTCTTCCAACAGCAGGCAGGAGCAATCAACCACCAGATTTAGGGAAAGCTTGAATAGACCCGACAAATGAATTGCAGCTCAGCTGGATACAGCAAAGCCATATATTAAATTTAGCCAGCCCAGGGGAATCCCACTGAAGTATATAGGTCATCCTTCCTGGTGGTAAAGAATGGTGACTGTGCCTCTTATCTTAGCAAGACTATGATCATGTTTTTTTAAATAATTCTTTTACCTGAAACAATACAAACTCTAGGTGAATTATTTTGCAATTCACTTTTGAGTGAATCTTTATGTATGATAACAGACTCTGACATGCAGACAGCTAACAAGAGACAAGGCTGGTCGACAAGCATGCATGTACCTTACTTACAGTTTTTCTGCTAACTAAAATAATGCTATACATTGAATTGAATCTTTGCATAATAGATAATATAGAACTGCATGGATGTTATAAAATACCTAACATATTACTATACAATGAACACTTTCACAGGTAAAAAAATAGACACAGATCTGCAATACACAAGACGATTTGATCAAACTTTTTTGAAAGGCACATACAATCCATACAAGCCAAATTTGGCTTTACAATTGACTGAATTCTGCTGGTCAACTGAACTTATGGGTGGGACATTGCCTAAGGCTGCTATATATGGCTTGACCTTTTCTTTCTCAGTCCACGGGATAAAAGAATCTCCATTGCTAGCTATAGTCCCATTTTAAATACAACTGAGAAAAAGCAGGCTATACAGAAAAAAAAAGTTAAAAGCAAGCAATGTGTATAGTGTGAATGTGAACTTTAGCAGGACTCAAGTAAAGGTAGCCATACATGACTCGAATTTTGGATCATCCTGCTAATTTAGCCTAAATTTGAGCCATGGGTGGCCCTGTTGGCACCACCTGGTTCAGTAAAAGTTGATCTAAAGTTGGTCTAATTGTAAGCCATATGCTATGGGGGCACCTGAGTGAGCGTACTTGCACAGAGCAATCTCTTCTTCTCTTCTGGAGTCCTCCATTGGTGTTGTCCTATTTCATGTGGGTGCCCCCATTGTAAGCCATATGCTATGGAGGCACCTGAGTGAGCGTACTTCCGAGTCGAGCTGTGTGTATCCAGTGCAGGGAGTGCATTGAGGTAAAACTGTTGGGCTAGTTTCACATGGACTCCAGCTTGTATAAGAGCAGTGTGAACAGCAAGCTTTGACAAAGAATGTTCAGAGCTTTCAGCAAGCTTTGTTGAAGCTTTTAAAGTACCATTTAGCTCCAGTTTGTAAATGCTGAACGCAGATCCTAATGGCAGTGCTGATTGCCACTTTAATCAAGCTGCTTGCAGGCTTCAGCGGGCTTTCAACAAGCTTTTAGAAGTGCTGACCCTGCTAGAAGACTGTTTTAAATGGCAATCAACACTCCCACTAGGATCTGTGTTCAACAATTACAAACTGGAGCTGAATGGTACTTTAAAAACTTCAGCAAAGTTTCCTGAAAGCTCTGCAAATACTTTGTCAAAGCTTGCTGTTCACACTGCTCTTATACAATCTGGAGTCTATATGAAACTAGCTCAACAGTTTTACCTCAATGCACTCCCTGCACTGGATGCACACAGCTCGACTCGGAAGTACGCTCACTCAGGTGCCTCCATAGCATATGGCTTACAATGGGGGCACCCACATGAAATAGGACAACACCAATGGAGGACTCCAGAAGAGAAGAAGAGATTGCTCTGTGCAATACCTATTTTATTTTTTTGTAACACACCCCATGTAGGAGCTGCAGATTAAAGGGAACCCCCACTCCTGCACAGCCAGGCACACCAAATCTTTACAGGCACACAGAGTCAGAAACAATCTGTAGTTTTTTTTGTTTCTCCTGCACACTGTTGCTCAGCCTCTGCTGGTACACTCCTGGAGGGTACTTGACAGTCTCCTTGTCAGCTCAGCAATGGCCCATTACAGGCAGGAATTCATAGTCCCTTGACAGTAACACAAATGGAGTGACACAGCATTTGACTTTCCCTTCAGCTTCCTTTGTGGTCACTGGTCTCCGCACCAACTCTTCAGGCCCTGCCAGCCCTCCTGGCTGCAGCTTGCCACACCACACCAGTCCACTTGACTGACTCTTCACCAACCCACCCAGTTGACTCTCAGGAGATCTCTCAGGGAATAATTGATGACTCAAGCACACCACTGTCTTCAAGGCAGACTGGCTACATGTGGCAGCCTCCCCCCTAGTCCACATCAGTGTTGAGCTACTCACTCTGTTCTCTCGTGCTTTCGTGCCTCCAGGAAGATCTCCTTCTTTTTGTTTTAGCAGGATTCTTCTAGCACCCAAGCCCCAGCCCAAGGCAGGACACCCCCCCCCCAGACTAGGGGGCACCCCTCAGGGCCACCGACAACCTTCTCAAAACTGCATCTCCATCTTCCACCTGACTGCCCCTGCTCTCATGGCCCATGACTAGTTATGAGGTTGTTTCAGCCCCCTGCCAGCCCACCACTAGGGATTGACTGAGGCCTCATTTATATGCTTGGCAGCTCTTCCTAATCCCCACCCTCTAATTCTAGAAGATTCTCCAGGGGGGAGGTACCAGAGGGGCTGCCAGGATGAGTCCCCCAGCCCTGAACTCCAATAAAGGGTGCTACATTTTTTTTTTTTAATACGCTTTACTATCATTTTAACTACCGACTAAGTCAAATTTATCCGCTGAACAGTTCAAGTAGTATTCAGGCAGCCTTGGGTGCTGTGGCTGTCTTAATACAATAGCTGGCAGTGCAGGTTGCTCCATCCACACTGTGTGTAGCATGGATGGAGGAATCTATTGATTTTATCTTGATCAGCCCATGGAACAAGAGAAATCTAAAGATATATGGTTAGCTCAACCCTTATTAGGAGACAGGGTCATTCTTCAATAATGTGTGTCCTAGATCAGTGGTTCTCAACCCTGTCCTCAAGTACCCCCAACAGGCCATGTTTTGGGAATTTCTCTTAGATAAAATAACTGCCCAAAATACTAAGCCATTGACTCTGATTTAAAGTACCTGTGCAAGATAAAGGAGAATCTGCAAACATGGCCTTGAGGACAGGGTTGAGAACCACTGTCCTAGAGCACTGAAATATAGTATAGCTTTTCCTACTTCTCTAATATTGACATTCCACTCCAAGTAGATGTTTATGTAACTCATAAACCACATCGCACTGTCGTTCCAAATATTTTCTATCACGCAAAAGGAGTTAATCATTATCACAAAACTATGTGCTGTGCTAATTTCGCAAAAGTCAGTAAAAAAATAAACCCACAATGCTTTACCAAAAGCTCTTCAAAAATCCAGCTGCTGACCCAAAATAAAATATTTTAGTATTAAATTTAAAAAAAGGAGTAGTGCTTTGATGGTAAATAGCATACACACACTGAAAAAGTATATAATTAAAATCCCTATAGATGTCTTTATTGATGAACACTTAGGGAATTTGATCAGAGTGCATTACTGCATATTACAGGCCATGTTCCCTTTTTTGCTGGTGCCTTGACCCTGTTTGGAGCCCATTTTGCTGTTGTTTTTCATCGGGATACTGAGTAGATGCAGAGAAATGAGGAACTGGAGGATGGATAAGGTATACTTGTGTTCTGTAGTCCCAGCAGCTGGAAATTCTTTTGGAACAGTAATTGTGAAAGTGAGGAATTACAGAACACTTTTGACCTTTTTAAAAGTTAGAAGTCAATCATCAGGTTGAGTTTCTCTCTTACATTGGTGGTGGAGAGCACAAATTTGGTTTAAAGCTCCAGGAATCATATTTTTGGCAAAACTTCACTAGTCAAGTTTGGCTTGATGTAAGTACCCATGACTTTATGAATATAAGACATTCTCTGACTGGGCAAGGTGGAAAGGAGGAGCAGATGATGTCATGATCTGAGCAAGCAACCCTCTGCGTTCAGTATGCAGAGGGAAAACCATTGGAGCAGGATCTGGAAGATCACCAGCTACCCTTTGGATATCAGTGATGGATACGTGCATCGAGCCAAACTGAGCCAATACACATTTGCCAAAAAGGATCATTCCTGCAGTTCAGGTTTTAAAGTGGTTGTAAAGGCTGAAGGTTTTTACCCTTATGTATTCTATGCGTGAAGGTAAAAAACCTTCAGTATGCAGCGCCCCCCACAATACTTCCCTGAGCCAACCTCAATCCAGCGATGTCCATGAGAGCGGCTGTTCTCCCGGGTCTCTGCCTCCTCATTGGCTGAAATGTTTTGCACAGAGCAGCCCAGATCCTCCTCTTCTCAGGTCCTACGCTGGCGCTCCTTGCTCCTCCCTCCTGCCCGGTGCCCCCACAGCAAGCAGCTTACTGGGGTGCACCCAAGCGGGCATGCTCCCGAGCTGTTCAGCTTGGACCAACTATGTACAGTATATAGCATGCCTAATTGATGCACCTGGAAGCTGGAAATCACTGAAATAGATACTTCAACTCCAGTGATCACCACTTGCTTCCGAGTCCCGTGCTGAGCAGTCAGCCTGATGCATTGTAAATACAGGTGTTTGGCTACCCGGCACAGGTGCCATTCAGAGAATGCTTTGCATTTCAGCATTGGACGAGGTGGAGGACGTGACTTTATTCTATGGCTTGAATTTTTCTTTGAAAAAGCTAAACCAAGCATGTATCTATAGAAATAAAACAAAATACTTCTACTGCTGCCTATGTCGCTAATTGTAACTTTGCTGCTGCCCCTAATGTCCACTGGGAAACTGACACTTCCGGGAGTGTCAATCTCTTAAGTCCCCCACAGCTCTTACTGGTTCCTCTAGCAGTAGTGACAAAAAGATCATCAGCCAAGAGCTGCAGGGAATCACAGAGGTTGATTCTACACAATGTGCAAACTCTGGGAATAATTTCTCAGCAGCGGAGAGGTGTTGGCAAGTAGGACTCTTGCCAACACCTCTCTTCTACAGGCACATGCTTGGTTGATGATTTTTATAATTATGTGACAAGGTTGCTTAAATTAAACATTATAAACAAATGATTTAATATGTAGCACGGCCCCCTTGAGGACTGCTTGAATTCACCCGTTCTTCTGTATCGCCATGACCCTGTGAACATTCCAACCCTGCTGACACTCTGGGTTCAGACATCTTCCACAACACCTTTAAAATGCCACGTCACACAAGTGAAACATGTTTATATTATTTAGGCTTTTACTGGAGTAAGTAATTTGGTATTGATGCACAGAGGAGGGTCATTGGTCACCCGAGTGCTGGATAACAGCCCAGACTCAGAAGAATAATTCCCCCTAAAAGACAGCTTAGAAACCTTTATATCCTAATGAGAGATCAGACAGAATATGGAATAGGGCCCTTTAAATGGTAATAACAGCAATGTCCAAGATGCAGGCCTGATAATCTTCACCGGAAGGTGGAGCTCAAAAGATTGTATCCAATAAGGCACAATGGTGTGGTAATAAGCCGAAAGGCTTAACAAGCTAGTGATACTCCTTGAAGTGGCTTTAAGTAGAGTTGTCTATGTACAGTGTTCCAAACAGTATTGCAGTAAAGTGTTCCCAAGGTAAAGGTGTCTGTACACAGTGTTCAGATAAAGTAGCAAGGAAGGGTTGCAAAGGATGGGCAATTGCCCTCTCACCAACGACCAGACCAGCTTACGCCTTGCCGACAGCAATCCTGGAAGAGACATCCTTCAGCGAAACGACCAGCGATGACGGCTGTTGGATGCGGACAACTGTAGTGTGGATCTGCTGGGTGGGTGCCGCGTAGATGTCCGACGAACAGCAGGCAGGATAAGGCCCTACGGGGCCTGGTTGGAATCATTCGATCACCGCGTGGTAGGCCGCAGCCTCTCTCCCCACACAGGGAGATGTGCGCACAGCAAAGCCCAGGAAGAAGAGCGCGGAGCAAATCTCCTGACTCTTTTATAGCTCCTCCCAGGAGTCTCTTCGGGTCGTAGCAAGGATCCCTGGGATGTGTAGTTCAGATATCAGGTCACACAAAGGAATGAGAGACTACTAGTACCACAGTCCTTTTTGGTTGGGCTCACAGATGTGATGAGAGTCACTGGTGCCCAGCACTAGAGGGATATGTCTATAGGTGAAGAATGACGGGGAGTTGCACAAGGTTATAACTGTAGTCCACATCGCTACAAATAAATGATAGAAAACAGCCTAAGAACTTGTAAACTCTCAATAAAATTCCCCCATTCCATCACTAATATTGTGCAAAAAATGATACAAATAAGTAGTAAATGTTGGTCTAGGAATTATCTGTTACAGATTAAAAAATAATTTTTATCCCTTGCCAAAGCAAACTGGACCACAGAAATTTGGCCTTTGTGTGGATGCAAGAGTTATTACTTAATTTTAACCACTTCAGCCCTGGAAGGATTTACCCCCTTCCTGACCAGAGCACTTTTTACAATTTGGCACTGTGTCGCTTTAACTGGTATTTGCGCTGTCGTGCAATGCTGTACCCAAACAAAATTTGCATCCTTTTTTTTCCACAAATAGAGCTTTCTTTTGGTGCTATTTGATCACCTCTGCGGTTTTTATTTTTTGCGCCATACACATACAAAAAAAGAACGACAATTTTGAAAAAAAAAGCAATATTTTTTACTTTTTGCTATAATAAATATCCCAAAAATGTTTTTTAAAAAACAAATTTCTTCATCAGTTTAGGCCAATATATATTTTTTACATACTTTTGGTAAAAAAAAAACCCGCAATAAGTGTATATTGATTAGTTTGCGCAAAAGTTATAGCGTCTACAAACTATGGGATAGATTTATGGCATTTTTATTATTTTATTTTTTTTTACTAGTAATCTGCGATTTTTGGCGGTATTGCGATGTTGTGGCGGACAGATCGGACACTTTTGACACATTTTTGGGACCATTGACATTTATACAGAGATCAGTGCTATAAGAATGCACTGATTACTGTGTAAATGACACTGGTAGGGAAGGGGTAAACACTAGATGACCAATGCCCAACTCTTGGACTTATACATAAGGTCTGGCAGGAAATGAAACGTATTATGCAATATAATTACATATCAGTATACTCCCCCTTGTGGGGTAATAAAAATTATAAGGAACTAGACAAATTAAAAGGATTTTGAGTATGGAGAGAAAAGGGGATAAAATATACTGCACAGCTTTATACCGACAATTTATTAAAAACATTTCAAGATTTACAGAAAATATACATACTGCCTTCTCATACTTTTTTTCAATATTTACAATTGCGCCATGCGCTACAGAGTCAGTTTAAAGATAAAAAAGTTAAGATACATAATATGCCACTTATGGATACCCTAGCAAAGAAACAGGTTAAGAAGGATTTGATCTCCACTCTTTATGGTCGCCTAACTGAGCAGACAAGAGAAACAAATAGCTGCTTAGCTAGAAAAGGATGGGAAAAACATCTTGGAAAAATGACAGATGAAACATGACAGGGTATATTGGAATCCATACAAACTGTATCAGTATCTTCACAGCAATGCTTAACCCAATTACCGTACCCTGTTTCCCTGAAAATAAGACCTAGCGTGAGTGTCAGTGATGGCTGCAATATAAGCTCTATCCCCCAAATAAGCCCTACCCTGTTTCCCCAAAAATAAGCCCTACCCTGAAAATAAGACCTACAAGGATTTTAACTAGGGCTTATTTGGGGGGTAGGGCTTATATTGCAGCCATCACCGACAATCACGCTAGGTCTTATTTTGGGGGAAACAGGGTATTAACTTATTGACCCGAGTATAAGACGAGGGTGAGAAATGCACAGCTACTGTAAGTGGAAAAGAGGGTCAACAATGCCCATTTGCAGCCTCACTGTGCCCATTTGCAGCAATAGGTCCCCTGAACTTCAAACTCGGTAGTTAAGGGTTCCTAGATGCCCCCTAGCTGCAGTTAAAATTTGAACCCAAAGGGTCCCAAAATGACATTGCTGCAGATGGACTCAGTTGACCGAATTTGCGGCCCCATATCTCTGGGCCACTTAGTGCTAAGAACCCCAAATTTGGTGTACAAACCCAGTGGAACTAGCCCCATAAAATATCCAAAGCTGGGGTTTCTAGCACCAAGTGGCCCCGAGATACAGGGCCCCAAAAATCAGTTCAGAAAATGTCAAGCACTTTTCTGCAGCAGAGAATGACATTTTCCGAACCAATTTTGGGGCCCCGTATCTCGGGGCCACTTAGTGCTAGGAACTTCAGATATGTTGTGGTACCAGTTCCACTGAGTTTGCACACCAAATTTGGGGTTCCTAGCACTAAGTGGCCCTGAGATACGGGGCCCCAAAGTCGGTTCGGAAAATAAAATGTTTTGCTGCAGAAAAGTGCTTGACTCGAGTATAAGTCGAGGGGGGCACTTTCAGCACTAAAAAATGTGCTGAAAAATTCGACTTATACTAGAGTATATACGGTATACATAATATATAGAGCTTATAGGACACCAGATAAAACTATATCAGTGGGGTAGACGGGAAACATTAGAATGTCCGAGATGTTCAAGAGTATCTGCTGACTTAATGCATATGCTTTGGACTTGCCCTAAATTGTTTAGATATTGGCAGACTGTGATAGAAATAATTAACCAGGCGTACCAAACCCAGATACAGATAGATCCAAAAATATGCTTGTTAGGATACTTAGAAAAAGAAGTACGGTATATACTGCGGAAACTAGATTATTCATTAATAGGATACTATTTATTGCAAGAAAATTAATAGCAATGATATGAATATCCCCCAGAAGCCCAACATATGAGGAATGGCAGATAAAGGTGAATGATGTATTGTTAAAAGAATGGCAGGTATATAAGAATAGGGGTTTAATAAATAAATTTGGTGAAATGTGGGGACCCTGGCTGTTGTTACCAGGATTGACCCCATTTATTTTAGGAATAGATGGGAGCTTGGGGTAAATAGATCATTTACCAGTTATAGAATAATTAAGATATGATGACTCAAAAAAGAAGGAATGGTGGGGGGAGCTTATGGACGGAGGGGGATTGGGGATGAGGGGGGTAAGGGAATAGGGAGAGAGGAGGGGAAATTGGGGCTGGGGGAGGGGAGTGTTTATATATATATATATATATATATATATATATATATATATATATATATATATTAACCACTTCAGTCCCGGAAGATTTTACCCCCTTCCTGACCAGAGCACTTTTTGCGATTCGGCACTGCGTCACTTTAACTTGATAATTGCGCGGTCATGCGACGTTGTACCCAAATAAAATTGACATCCTTTTTTCCCCACAAATAGAGCTTTCTTTTGGTGGTATTTGATCACCTCTGCGATTTTTATTTTTTGCGCTAGAAACAAAAAAACGACAATTTTGAAAAAAAAAAAGCAATATTTTTTACTTTTTGCTATAATAAATATCCCCCCAAAAATATATAAAAAAAACAAATTTTTTCCTCAGTTTAGGCCGACATGTATTCGTCTACATATTTTTGGTAAAGAAAATCGCAATAAGCGTATATTGTTTGGTTTTGCGCAAAAGTTATAGCGTCTACAAAATAGGGGATAGTTTTATGGCATTTTTATTATTAATTTTTTATTATTAGTAATGGTGGCGATCTGCGATTTTTATCGAGACTGCAACATTATGGCGGACATATCGGACATTTTTGACACTATTTTGGGACCATTGTCATTTATACAGCCATCAGTGCTATAAAAATGCACTATTTACTGTATAACTGACACGGGCAGGGAAACACTAGGGGGCGATCAAGGGGTTAAGTATGTCCTAGGGAGTGATTCTAGCTGTGGGGGGGATGGGCTACCTAGGACATGACAGCGATCACTGCTCCCAATGACAGGGAGCAGTAGATCTCTGTCATGACACAAGGCAGAACGGGAAAATGCCTTGTTTACATAGGCATCTCCCCGTTCTACCTCTCCACAACGCAATCGCGGGCTGTCGCCGAACATCGAGTTCCCGGGACCCGCAGCCTGCCACGGGCACGTGCACGCCAAAAGGCGGCAAATTTAAAGGGACGTACCTTTACACCCATTTGCCTGCCTGTGCCATTCTGCTGACGTACATCTATATGCGGCGGTCGGCATGTGGTTAATGTGTTTGGTATGTAATATGTTTGTGTTGAATTCTGTATGAATTCTGGAAATATGTTGGAAAAAAGTAAAAAAAACACTAGGGGGTGATCAAGGATTAAATGTGTGTTCCCTCACTGTGTTCTAACTGTATGGGGATAGGACTGAGTAGGAGAGGAGACATTTCGCTGTTCTTACTTACTAGGAACAAACGACATGTCTCCTCTTCTCTGAAAGCACAGGGATTTGTGTGGTTATCGAGTCCCCCGCCCGTGCAGCGGGCGCGCGCGTGCCCTCTGGCGGCAGTTAAAGGAAACCTGTACCCATACAGGGTTTCGCACCGGGGAGCCATTCTGCCCCCGTATATGTACGCGAGCCAGTCGGGAACCGGTTAAAGATTGACCCCAATGCACATATGTCTTTTTTTAGCTTCTATCTCTGGGAACTATCTCTATCACTGCCCCTGAAGCACTGAAAACTTTAAAACAAATTCTTGCTAGTGAATACAATGTTTGGATTAGAGTAATCGCAGAGACTGCACGGGCAGTGAACCCTGCAGCCAGGAGGATGATGTGGAAGAATCAGTTTCAGATGATGGGAGGTGAGCAATCTGTTCACTGAGAGTTATCATAAATGTCTATATCAGGGTTTCTCAATCAGGGTTCCATGGAACCACAGGGTTCCTCCAGAGGTTTCTAGGGGTTCCTTGAGCAATGAGCAATTTCTGCCTCTTAGATAAGTTTTCCCACTGACACTATTGATCTTTTTAGCTATCTATAAGGGGGTAATTCTTCCCAATGTCTACAAGTATAAGGAGCATTCTTCCCACTGACCATCACACCAATGTATGATGAGTTGTAGATGTAGTAGTATAGGTGCTAGTATAGGTGCTTGATGTAAGGAGATTAGTGTAGTTTGCCCCTCCGCCTGAGCCTCGGTTCACACCAGAGGCGGCACGACTTGCGTGAGGCGACCTGCACACGACTGCCGGGGCGACTTGCAAAACGACTTCTGTATAGAAGTCTATGCAAGTCGCCCCAAGTCCCCCGAAGTCGTACAGGAACCTTTTTCTAAGTCGGAGCGACTTGCGTCGCTCCCCTTAGAACGGTTCCATTGTACTGAACGGGACGCTACTTGTCAGGCGACCTAGGTCGCCTGACAAGTCGTCCCAGTGTGAACCGAGGATAAACAGTGGGGCTCGAGGCAAATCTATTTTAACCATTTCTGCTTAAAAGAAGGCTGCAATTGATTGGTTAGGGCTGCTCCAGTGTTCTGGAAACTAGTAGAGCTTTCTGGAACATGTGTGGGAGTTAGGCAAATTGGCAGTATGAGTATGTAGCAGTCTCAGCCAATTACAGGGGAGGTGCCCCTGAGCATACTGGGATTGGCCTATATATTGAGAGAACGTGTGAGCTCTGGGTCCTTCCCAGATGGTGGAGTGCACCAGCCAGGGGTGAGGCAAGCTTGCCACCCCTGGCACGTGCTGCCATGCGGTCTCAGGTGGGCGGCCTGAGGGCCTGTAACTAAAGTAGAGGAGTGACCCTAGTGCTTCTAAAGAGCTGACTGAAGGGGAGCCATGCCTGAGAGGATCTGTTTGCGACTCCTGTGAGTACAGACCAAAGATCTAAGGGCCTGTTCTTTTTGGCTACCCTTGTGTGCTAATACAGTCAGCCAAGGGTCCAACTATACGGTGCATGATTCTGAAACTGCAGGTTAAATTGGAGATTTATTCATAAAGAGACCAAAAATTTTTGGACTGAATTGAGTTCCCCCTTGAAGATGAAAACAAGCTTCACAGGCCCATTTTGATCTGTTTGTGGTAACGTACGTACCATGAATTACTGTGTTTTGGTACATCATGCACTACTGCATTCCGGTGCATCACAATTAAGGATGAGCTCAGGCGTGTTCGCAAACAGCACATGTAGAGCCCGCCAGGAAGTCAGCACCGGGAAGAGCTAATCACAGGCAGTGAGACATTTCCCGATCTCTGCAGCCGCGCATCGGGACAATGTCTCACTGCTTGTGATTAGTGCTCCGCAGTGTCGACTTCAAACACGTCTGAGCTCATCCTTAAAGCGGAGTTCCACCCAAAAGTGGAACTTCCGCTCATCGGATTCCTCCCCCCCTCCGGTGTCACAGTTGGCACTTTTCAGGGGGGAGGGGGGTGCAGACACCTGTCTAAGACAGGTATCTGCGCCCACTTCCGGGAATAGACTCCCGCGGGAGTCACGCCCCTTCACGCACTCCCCCGCTGTCTCCTGGGAAAGACACAGGTCCCAGGAGATAGCGGGAAACATTGAGAAAGCGCAGCGCGACTCGCGCATGCGCGGTAGGGAATCGGGAAGCGAAGCCGCAACGCTTCACTTCCTGATTCCCTCACTGAGAATGGCGGCGGCAGCACCCGAGGATCGAGGGACGGTTCGGTCTCGGGTGCCAACATCACTGGACCCCGGGACAGGTGAATGACCTTATTTCAAAAGGCAGTATTTGCAGCTGCTGACATCTAAAAAAACATTTTTTGCGGGACTCCCGCTTTAATCACAATGAATGGTAGTGCCTTGCAGTGCATTGCATTAAAAAAAATAGGTCATGTCTAATTTTCAGCTCTTTAGGGCGCACTGGCAGTCCATGCATTTCAATAGGCTGCCTCAACACAATGCAAATTCCGTGCAACATAATGCACATTAACGCACCACAAAAATGATAATGGGTACTACTTGCCAAGTGTCTATAATTTAATAGGAGAAGCAGCTTAATTTCAGGTATGATATAAGGTGTTCTAATGCTCTGATTGGCCATAGGATGGTGTACTCCTGTAACTGTTTTCATACTCTGGTTACTGTGAATGTTATAACTCTCTGGCTGGTTACAGGTTAATCTAGTCCTGTCACTGTTATAATGTCCTGATTGGCTTTAGTTTGATCTTATCCTTCAGGCCGGGTTTACACTGGTGCGACAAACGCTCCGACATTGGGAGCTCATGTCGCATGACGTGTGAAAATCAATGTTTCCCTATGGGAGCCTTCTTAACTAGTCTGACACAAGTCGGTCCAACTTTGAAAATGCTCCCTGTACTACTTTGGTCCAACTTTGATCCTACTTCAGCCCATTGACTATCATTGAAGTCGGATCAAAATTGGATCGCAGTCTTACATGATCCGACTTTGGCATGCGACTTGTGCTCTGATGATCTTCTAAACTCTAATACCTTGATTAATGACAGGTGGGTCCCAACCTGTGAAAGTTCTGAGGTTATGAAGCACTAGAAAAATTCTGCCCTTTGATGGCTAACAGAAACATACAAGAAAAAAAAAAAGAAATGGATGCGCAGTGCTTGTAAAAGGGATTAGTTTAGTTTAAATAATCTTATCAGTGTGTGTTTGTGTATTAAACACCCTAATTCTCTGTATAGTTTGTAATTATCTATGTACATGGTTTGGTCTTATTATGCGTCTTATCTTGCTCTGTTGAAAACAAGGGATTCTTTGTAGTAATGATTGGTAGATAGCAACCGTGTGACCTAGTCTGCACGCTGAGAAACCGCTTTTATTTTTAAAGCAGAGGTTCACACATGTAGTTAAGTTTATATCAATCCCTTCCTGCCATTGTACAGATGTCAAAATGAAAAAAAAAAACTTGATTACGATTATCTGGTCAACGATTCGATTCCGCGATGCATCACAATTACCAAGGAGCTCCCACTTATGCTTGGGCCGCCTAGGCGGCCCTTCCCCCCTGCAATCTTCTGGGACACATCACAGGTCCCAAAAGATTGCCCGGCAATTCAGGGCAGCGCAGTGAGACATGAGCACCCGGCTGTGAAGCTGCAAGCTGTCACAGCCGGATGCCCACAGTAGTATTGCCAGCGCTGTGGACAGGCGAGGGAAAGAAGGGAGAATTGGGTGGCCATGTCGCTGGATTGTGGGACAGGTGAGTGTCTTTTTATTCATTATTATTATTATTGCCATAAAAAGTGTATGGGTACCTGGGTCCTGCCCCAGGGGACATGTATCAATACAAAAAAAAAAAAAGGAGCAGTGATGTTAATGATGCTTAAAGTAAAACATTAAAAATGAAATATTCATTTAAATATTGTGCCTGGGGGTCCCCTTAGTCTGCCTGTAAAGTGGTGCATCTGTGTGATTTGTAGAACAGTGCCGCAGCAATAATGAAATTTCTAAAGGAAAAAATGTCATTTAAACTTGCTCGCGGCTGTAATGTATTGCCGGTTCCCGGCAATACAGATTACAAAAAATGAAAAAGAAAACAAAACGGTGTGGGGTCCCCCCCAAGATCCATGCCAGACCCGTATCCGAGCACACAGCCTGGCAGGTCAGGAAAAGGGGGGATGAGCGAGCACCCCCCCCCCCCGAACCATACCAGGTCACATGCCCTCAAATTGGGGGGGTCGGGTGCTTTGGGGCAGGGGGGCTCTGCACCCCCCCACCCCAAAGCACATTGTCCCCATTTGATGGGGACAAGGGCCTATTCCCGACAAGCCTTGACTGTGGTTGTCGGGGTCTGCGGGTGGGGAACTTATCGGAATCCGGAAGCCCTCTTTAATAAGGGGGCTCCCAGATCCCGGCCCCCCCATGTGAATGGTTATTGGATACATCGTACCACTACCCATTCACCAAAAATGAGTACAAAAGTAAGAAACTCAGTAAACAGTTTTTGACAACTCCTTTGTTAAAAAATAAAAAAATAAAAAATAATGTCCCTCCATGTAATCCACCGTCAATCACGTCGCCCACCGGACCCGAAAAATAGAAGAAGAAAAAAGCGCTCCGCCCCCTGGGAGGCCTCCCAGCCGTCGGCCTCCTCCATGCTCTGACAGCTCTTTTATAAGTCACACAGTGGCACCGCCCCCTTCTGACGTCTCATGACTGTGAATGACGGTGGATTACATTGAGGGACAAAACTGTTTACTGTGTATCTTTCTTTTGTACTTTTTTTGGTGAATAGGTAGGGGTACAATGTACCCGATACCCATTCACATAGGAGGAGGGCTGGGATCTGGGGGACCTCCTTGTTAAAGCGGGCTTAAAGATTCTGATAATCCCGCCGCCCGCAGACCCCAACAACCACAGCCCAGGGTTGTCGGGAAGAGGCCCTTGCCCCCGTCAACAAGCACCCTCCTCATGTTGAGGAAAAGCTGCCTGCTATGGTTCAGGAGGGGGGGCACTCGCTCGTCCCCCCCCTCTCCTGGCCTGCCAGGCTGCATGCTGGGACTGCATGCACGCCATTTATTTTGTAAATTTTGGCGTGGAGTTACCCTTAAAATTCATACCAGACCCGAAGGGCCTGCCATACACTGCACTGTATTTTATATTCTCTACACTACACTGTATTATTTATTCGCTTTACTGCACTGTATTATATATTCTCTACACTGCACTGTATTATATATTCTCTACACTGCATTATATATTCTCTTTATTACAGTGTATTATATATTCTCTACACTACACTGTATTATATATTCCCTACACTACACTGTATTATATATTCTCTTTATTACACTGTATTATATAGTCTCTACACTGCACTTTATTATATATTCTCTACACTACACTGTATTATATAGTCTCTACACTGCACTGTATTATATAGTCTCTATACTGCACTGTATTATATAGTCTACACTACACTGTATTATATATACTCTACATTACACTGTATTATATATTCTCTACACTACACTGTATTATATACTCTACACTACACTGTATTATATACTCTACACTACACTGTATTATATATACTCTACATTACACTGTATTATATATACTCTTCACTACACTGTATTATATATACACTCTACACCAGGGCTCAAAATTTCAAGTCCTGAGCTACTAGCCAGGCCTCAGGGGTTACAAGCCACCAGTTGCCCCACCCAACCCCTATCTTTCCACCCCTAAACACGCCCTCATAAATTATCTCATGAAATGACACTTAAATGTTTTATGCAGAATTAAGTTATAAAAATAAATATTAACAACAGCTTTATCAGTGCCTATCAGTGCAGCCTCACCTGTGCCCAACAATGCTGCCTACCTGTGTCCATCAGTGCCGCCTACCTGTGTCCATCAATGCAGCCTCACTCATAGCTCCCAACTGTCCCTGATTTCGAGGGACTGTCCCTGATTTGGAGCAATGTCCCTCTGTCCCTCATTCTACCTCATTTGTCCCTCATTTTGGTCAGATCTATATAGTTGTATATAAAATGCACTTTTTATCTTTCAAAAAGTGTTTCCCATTGCTAAACATTTCATCTGATTTCTAAATTGCTGCATTTTTACATTTTAAAAGCCAATATAAAGGAATAGTAGTGGTAAAAAAAAAAAAAGTCCTTGTGGATTTAATTAGCCTTTTTTTGGGTTAATTTTCCTTTAAGGGGGTGTGGCAGGGGGCGTGTCCTATGCCTACATACATTTGTTAGTAGGTGTCCCTCATTCCCATCTCAAAATGTTGGGAGGTATGCTCACCTGGGTCCATCAATGCAGCCTCACCTGTGTGAATGAATGAATGAATGAATGATTTGTAAAGCGCTGCAATTGCGAACTGAATCGCCTCAAGGCGCTAGATGTAGTCTCTGTAGCCAGCTTCTAGAAAAGGAAGGTCTTTAGTTTTTTCCTGAAGGCCTGGTGGTTTTCTTCCATGCGGAGGTTGGTTGGGAGAGCATTCCATAGTCGAGGTCCTTGGACTGCAAATCTACGTTCTCCCTTTGCTTTGTAGCGGTATTTGGGAATGAGGAGGAGGTTTTGGTTAGCTGATCGAAGACTGCGATTCGGTGTGTAGTGTTTTATTTTTTCCCGGAGATATTGCGGAGCGTTTCCTTGTATGCATTTATGGGTGAGGCAGAGGGTCTTGAATATGATCCGATTCTTCACAGTTAGCCAATGTAGGCTTTTTAGGGATGGGGAGATGGATTCCCAGGGCTTTTTTCCTGTTAAAGGAGGTAAAATAAATCAGCGCATATATGCAAAAAACTGAAAAGCAGCTGTACACCAGGGTCAACACAATCAAATCCCTTAAGAGAAATATACAAAATAAGGTGCAGCGCTCAAATAATAAGCTAAAAAAGGAATGCAACAAATAAAAATAAAATTAACAAAAATCCTTCACATAAACATAGAAAACAGTCCTGTAGTGATAAAAGCACTAAAAATGTCTAAAAAATGATTAGTGAGTGTCCTTCACACGTGACAGCATGCCAAAATATAGTGACTGATGAGTGGTGCCCAACACCGGTGAACAGAATGGCCTCTCACCTGATTAACAGGTTAATAATGCGTTCCCAGAAAGGGTCAATCAGCACGAAATCCTAATCCAGATAATAATCCATCAGGAAAAACACTGGGGCTGTCAATCACGATAGCTCTCAGGCTAGGCTGTAGGCGGGGGTGGCTCTCACATAGCTGTTACGGTCTGGGCTTTTTGTACTCGCTTCCCCCCCCTACGCCCAGACCGTAACAGCTATGTGAGAGCCACCCCCGCCTACAGCCTAGCCCGAGAGCTATCGTGATTGACAGCCCCAGTGTTTTTCCTGATGGATTATTATCTGGATTAGGATTTCGTGCTGATTGACCCTTTCTGGGAACGCATTATTAACCTGTTAATCAGGTGAGAGGCCATTCTGTTCACCGGTGTTGGGCACCACTCATCAGTCACTATATTTTGGCATGCTGTCACGTGTGAAGGACACTCACTAATCATTTTTTGGACATTTTTAGTGCTTTTATCACTACAGGACTGTTTTCTATGTTTATGTGAAGGATTTTTGTTAATTTTATTTTTATTTGTTGCATTCCTTTTTTAGCTTATTATTTGAGCGCTGCACCTTATTTTGTATATTTGTATACTTTTTTCCTGTTAACAGTCTTGCCGCCGTATTTTGAATGAGTTGCAAGCGCGCAAGCTCATATTGGGGTAGACCTACGTAGAGGGAATTTGCGTAGTCGAGTCGGGAATTGATGATTGTTCCCACAACTGCCGCTTTGTCCTCTTCTGGGATGAAGGGGATGAGTCTGCGAAGCAGGCGGAGGAGGTGGTGGAATCCGCTCACCACCGATCCTATTTGTGCATCCATTGTCATTCCTGAGTCAAAGATGACTCCGAGACTCTTGACTTTGGTGCTGGGGGAGATGGTCTGTCCGAGGATGGAGGGTGGTGTCCACGGAGTCTTAATTTTGGAATTTTTGTTGGCTTGCAGAAGAAGAAGTTCTGTTTTTGATTCGTTGAGTTTGAGGGAGCTAGTGGTCATCCAGTCATTGATTAAAGTGAGGCATTTCTGTAGTTGCTGATGATGATCTTTTTGTCCGTTAATGCGAAGGTAGAGTTGGGTGTCGTCTGCGTATGAGTGGAAGCAGAGGTCCGTTTTCCTGATGATATTGAGAAGTGGGCTGATGTAGATGTTAAATAGCACTGGTGACAAGGGTGAGCCCTGAGGGACTCCACAGGAGACTGCCCGAGATTCCGAGGTGAATGTTCCCAGTTTCACTGTCTGAGAGCGATTCTCTAAGAAGGATGTAAACCATTTTAGGGCAGAATCTGTGGCTCCTGCAACTTCTGAGAGGCGGACAAGTAAAGTATTGTGGTCCACTGTATCGAATGCTGCGCTGAGGTCTAACAGTACCAGGAGACTCGGTTCTCCGTCATCTGCTGCTTCGAGGGCGTCGTCCCATATTTTGAGAAGTGCTGTTTCTGTGCCATGGCCTGGGCGGAAGCCTGATTGCAGAGGGTCCAGGAGGTGGTGTGTCTCCAGGTGGTGTTGTAGCTGCTGTACTACTGCTTTCTCTATAATCTTGTAGATGGTGTTGAGGCTTGTTATTGGTCTGCGGCAGTTAGGGTCTTTAGGGTCGAGATTAGGTTTCTTTAGCAGGGGTTTGACGATGCCTTGCTTGAGGGAGTTTGGCACAGTCCCTTCTTTGAATGATTGATTTATGAGATGAGTTAGGGTGGGGGGCAGGATGTCGGAACATTCTTTGAACAATTTGGTGGGGATGATGTCGTTTGGTGATGTGCTGTCGCGAAGGCTTCCGATGATGTTTTTAGTCGTGTCTGTAGTGATTGGGGACAGAAAGAACTTCGGTGGTTGAGTGATGTTCGTGTCGATATCCTCTTTTTGCATTGGTTGGGTGAGGTTGGTTGTTATTTTCTGATGAATTGCTTTCCGAATGTTGTCGATTTTGTCGATGAAGAAATCTGATAACTCATTGCAGAATTCTTGAGTATCGTTTGCAGGGGGCTCTAGGCAGGTCGGGTTCATTGATTTAGCAACTATTTTGAAAAGTTCCCGTGGGCGGTTTAAGGCGGATGAGATGGTGTCTGCGAAATGTTCTTTTTTGGCTTTGAAGATTGCCTTGTGGTATTTCACCGTGAGTGCTTTGTAGTTAGCATGGTTTTCCTTGGTGGGATTTCTTCTCCAGGTTCTCTCAGCTCTTCTGCGTTCTTGCTTGAGTAGGGTGAGAGTGCCATTAAACCAACTCGAGTTTTTTGTGCGGACGGGTGTTCTGCGTTTTGGCGCCACGGAGTCTCCTGTTTGTAGTAAAACTTTGTTTAGGGAGTTGAGTGTTTGTTCCGTTGAGAGGTTTGGGTTTAGCAGAAGAATTTTGCTCGACAATGTAGTTTTGAAGAGTTCAGAGTGTAGTTTCTTCTGAGATCTATTCCAGTGTGTTGCTGTTGCCCGTTTCTGTTTTCGGAGGATGGTGTTAGTGGTGATTTTAAATTTGATAGCATGGTGGTCCGTCCATGGTAGTGGAGTGTTGTCAAATACGTCGATGTCCATATTCTGTTTGAAGATGAGATCTAAAGTGTGTCCTGAACCGTGCGTAGGAGCATTTATCAGTTGTTGCAGGCCAAGTTCTTCCATTTGGTTAACGCAGGCGGTTGCAATAGGGTCTTGGGCAGAGTTTGCCCACAGATTGAAATCCCCAAGTACCAGAAGGTTTTTGGTTTTCAAGGTGTGCATTGAGAAGAATTCAGTGAGCGGCGTGAGGATATTGGTCTTTGGTCCTGGTGGTCTGTAGCATAGTAGTATGTGAATGGTGTCTTGAGGTGTTGTTTGAAGATGCAGTGAGAGTGTTTCCATGAAAGGTACTGAGTTCTGTAAGTTTGGTTTGGTGAACCCCAGGTGCGATTTGAAAATCACTGCTAGACCTCCTCCTTTTTTTCCTATTCTATGCTCAGATAGGATACTGTAGTTCTTGGGCACCAATTCAGTTAGGATGGTGTTGCAGTCGGAAGTTAGCCAGCTTTCTGTAATGAAGAGGCAGTCTATGTTGTTTTCGATGATGAAATCGCGGATTTCCAGCCTGTGCTTGACTGCAGATCTGGTGTTGATCAGGGCGCATGCTAGTTGTTGTGGTTGGATCGGTGTCTCCCTGCCTTTGATGGTTGATTGTGGGTTGGTCCTTAGTAATTGTTCTTTTTGTAGTCTTTTTTGCGTGGTGGTCGGTAAAGTTGCGGCCGTGTTTCTTAGCCTGTGGAGGGTGTCTGCTGTGTACTTGAAGTTGCACATGATGCGGAAGGCGGCGTTGCTAGAAGGAAAGGTGTTGACGAAGGCACTGGTGCGGCGATGATACCCTTGCAGGGGGATGGAGGGATCGGATGGCTGACCACTGCTCTGGAGTGGTGAGAGTGACGGCTGGGTGTTGGAGCGGAGGTACTGGAGGGAGGTGAGGCTGCCTACCTCCCTCTCGTTGATCCAGAGGAAGGCAAAAAAAACCCCTGGCTGCGTTGGCCAATGGTGCAGTCGAGGAAAAAATTCCTTCCTGACCCCCCGAGGGGCGATCGGACTAGGGTCCCTGGATCAACTACTAGAGTGCCCCCGGTGGCTTACCTGTGCTGATGGTCCCGAAGATGAAGGAGGGGGGCTGGCGTTACTTACAGTAGGTGGTGCGGTGGCTGCGTCTCAGGCGATTTGAGGTAGACTAGCCTCCGGTGAATCTCTAGTGCCCCTGCAGTGAGGTCCAGTAGCAGGAGGGGTGATTCCCGGTGCAGAGGGGCACGGGGCTCTGTTGGACAACAGTGAGGGGGTTGTGGTGGCAAGCTGACTGGGGCTAGGCTGCAGCCGTGGTCTGTCCCACCGACTCTAGCGGCTAGAACGTGGTGATTGAGGCCGTGGCTGCAGTGGAGGCCACAGAGGGGGGGGTCTGGCTGAATGGATGGACCGGGGGGTGGTGGGTCCAATCGGGCGGTGATGTGGCTGGGGGCTGATGGCCTCGGGAGGGGGTCCTCGGGTGCTGCACCGTTGGCACTGGGTGTACCAATATGGCCGCCGGCTGGGCCCAAGCCGTGGCTGGCCGGCAGAGGGAGTACCAAGATGGCCGCCGGCTAGGCCCGAGCCGCGGGTTATCCTGATGTTGTTGCCCACACCATCCGGTGGTGGTGGGCGGGTAGACCGGAAGAGGGGTGCGGACCCGCCGGAGCGGCTGGTCGGTAGAGGGGGGACGGTAAGTGCTGTAGCCAGCCGACCAGGAGCCGCGGAGAGTCCCGAGCGGCCGGCTGGCTGGCTGGGCGGCGTCCAGATGGGTAGAGGGGGGACCGGCGGAATACTGCAGGAGGAAAAGTGGAGAGCTGCAGGCTAGCCTGCCAAGGCCAGCCGGAGCCGCGGAGTGTCCTGAGCGGCCGACCGGCTGGCTGAAGGTGGCGCCGGAGGGTCGGAGGGGAGAGGGACTGGTGTGATGCAGGGGGGGCTGGGCCGGAGCCGCGGAGTGTCCTGAGCGGCCGGCCGACTGAGAACGGCGTCTGGAGTAGGTCTGTGACGGTAAGGGGATAGGATGTAGGGGATGTAGGATAGAAGGGAGGGGGGGGATAGAGCCGAGGAAGGGTGGCCAGTGGCCGAAGCTCTTCACGGAGCTGCTAGACAGAGGTCTGCTCTACAGAGTGTCAGCACTCAGACTGACTTCTGTCCATCAATGAAGCCTCACCTGTGTCCGTCAATGCAACCTCACCTGTGTCCATCAATGCAACCTCACCTGTGTCCATCAATGCAACCTCACCTGTGTCCATCAATGCACCCTCACCTGTGTCCATCAATGAAGCCTCACCTGTGTCCATCAATGAAGCCTCACCTGTGTCCATCAATGCAGCTTCACCTGTGTCAATTAATGCAGCCTGCCTATGTCCATCAATGAAGCCTCACCTGTGTCCATCAATGCAGCCTCACCTGTGTCCATCAATGCAGCCTCACCTGTGTCCATCAATGCAGCCTCACCTGTGTCCATCAATTCAGCCTCACCTGTGTCCATCAATTCAGCCTCACCTGTGTCCATCAATTCAGCCTCACCTGTGTCCATCAATTCAGCCTCACCTGTGTCCATCAATGCAGCCTCACCTGTGTCCATCAATGCACCCTCACATGTGTCCATCAATGAAGCCTCACCTGTGTCCATCACTGCAGCCTCAACTGTGTCTATTAATGCAGCCTGCCTATGTCCATCAATGAAGCTTCACCTGTGTCCATCAATGCAGCCTTTCCTGTGTCCATCAATGCAGCCTCACCTGTGTCCATAAATGCAGCCTCACCTGTGTCCATCAATGCAGCCTGTCTGTGTCCATCAATGCAGCCTCACCTGTGTCCATCAATGCAGCCTGCCTGTGTCCATCAATGCAGCCTCACCTGTGTCCATCAATGCAGCCTCACCTGTGTCCATCAATGCAGCCTCACCTGTGTCCATCAATGCAGCCTCACCTGTGTCCATCAATGCAGCCTCACCTGTGTCCATCAATGCAGCCTACCTGTGTCCATCAGTGCAGGCTACCAGTGCAGGGGAATAGAGAGGAGAGCAGGTGGCCGGATTAGCAGAGAGCAGGGACATCGTTCCTGCCGATCGCAGTCACATACAGCCCAGCCTCCTGGCCCGGGGACTTTAATACACGTCACAGGATTGGACGGGTGATCTGTCTATCAAAGTACCGGGGCCAGGAGGCGGGGCTGTATGTAACGGCGAGTGGCAGGAACATACGGCAATTGAAATGCAAAGTGTTACAGCGATGTCCCCGCTCTCTGATAATCCGGCCGCCAGCTCACTCCTCTCTCTTCCCCTCTGTGGTCGCTGGGAGAACGGCTCCCATTCAACCCGGCGGTGCTCGCCCCACCCCCCCACCCAGGCAGCCCACACTCGCTAGTCCTCATTTTCCACGCACAAAATGCGAGTAGGCGAGTGGAAAATTTGAGGGCTGCTCTACACTACACCGTATTACATACCCTACATTGACTGACTGCACACTACACTAACTACCCTGCCTAATCTCCATTCATGCACTATATATGGCCGCCATGTAAGCAGCAGCCTTATATAGTGTGGGGCGTGGTACGGTACGGTAATGTGACCGGTAAGTACGGTCACATTACACACAATACAAACACTGCGGCGGGATCGAGCACACGGCGGGAGCACGCACAGCTACAGCAGAATGAATGCTAATTTATACGTTCACATTACACACAATACAAACACTTCAGATTGAATCCCGCCCCATTAACATTGGTTTCACCGGTCGGTATTGTGGCAAAACTTGTGGAACGCATATGGAGTACTTACGCATGCGCAGTGCGTAATTTGTCAGCGGAACGTCACTTCCGGAGCAAACTGCTATGGGTCGCCGAATGTGTCGTTACAAGGGCATTTGGTAGATAACATAAGATAACTAGAAACTAGGAAGGAAGACATTTTTCAGTGCAGCTCACAGGAAGTGCCAAGGACACAGCATTTCTGGCAAGATCCCATTGGTGCCGCCATTTTAGGCCATATACTGGTCTGACCACGATGCTGGTGGATTGTTCTTTCTCCAGCTATACTGGAACCTGGGGTGTTCTTTCCTTTATGGTTCCTGCTTGGTCCAATTTTTTGATGTTTGATGATTAAACCACATATATTGGTTCCAATATGGATGACATTTTTCTCTTTACCTCATCTACCTTGTTTTGTCACATCTAAATTAGACCCACCGATGGCGGGTATCTATTGGTGTTTTCTCCTTGGTTTTAATGACTATTGACATGCTCATGGACATATACCTTCCTGCTTGACTGTGGCCATACTAGGTGTGATGAACTGGTGATATTCTTGTGGTCAACATTTTAGCTCTTTAACTTACCAATATTGAAACCTGGATCCTGAAGAAGCCCTTCATCTGGACGAAATGCATTAATCCATACACATCAGATCTATATGCACCAAGACCACGCATTGATTGCACGGAATGGTCATATTATATGTTGACAATGTTGATATAATATTTTGATAATACATAATATTTTTAAAATGAATATATTTTTGTATAAAAAAAAATTGTAGTTTTTAGACATACTGTATGTATTTGTTACTCTTTTCATGGCACTCATGGGCCTTTTCCCATCATCTCTTCTATTTGAGGAGATGTGGGGACTTACCCTCTGATTATCTCATTTGTATAAGGGATAGTGCCAGGCAGGGCCATCTTAAGAGCATTATAGGCCCCCGGGCAATACAGTGCATGGGGCCCTGTCTACACAATTATGCACAAGAATAAAAATGCAAATTATCAATAAGGCTATATTTATTGGTACTTCCAACAAAATCAGTGTTTAAACATTAACACAACGTTTGGACAATATAACAGTTTGATGGGCACAGTGGCTGCGTTTAATAAGCACAGTGGCAGCTTTTGATGGGCACACTGGCAGCTTTGATAGGCACAGTGGCTGTGTTTGATGGGCACAGTGGCTGTGTTTGATGGGCACAGTGACAGCTTTTGATGGGCACAGTGGCAGCTTTGATGGGCATAGTGGCAGCATTTGATGAGCACAGTGGCTGCATTTGATGGGAATAGTGGCTGCATTTGATGGGCACAGTGGCTGCATTTAATGGGCACAGTGGCAGCTTTCATGGGCACAGTGGCTGTGTTTGAAGGGCACAGTGGCAGCTTTGATGGGCACAGTGGCAGCTTTCATGGGCACAGTGGCTGTGTTTTATGGGCACAGTGGCAGCTTTGATGGGCACAGTGGCAGCTTTGATGGGCACAGTGGCTGTGTTTGATGGGTACAGTGGCAGCTTTGATGGGCACAGTGGCTGTGTTTGAAGGGCACAGTGGCAGCTTTTGAGGGGCACAGACAGTGGCTGTTTTTGATGCACTACTTGAACTTACTTAAGTAGACAGTGTTAGACTTACTTGAGGCCGCCGGCCTGGTGCAGTACAGTGTGTCACTCACAGCAGAAAGGCAGCGCCAGCTATCAAGGGGCGTCTTTCTGCTCCGCTCCCTCTCCACGCTGTCAGAAGAACATGGCAGAGGTGGGCGGAGCTTGTTCACTAGCAGCTGGGGCGGCCGCAGCGCGTTATGAATGCTGGGGCGGCCTCTGACTGACGTCACTGAAGCTTCACCTGTGTCCATCAATGCAGCCTTTCCTGTGTCCATCAATGCAGCCTCACCTGTGTCCATAAATGCAGCCTGTCTGTGTCCATCAATGCAGCCTGTCTGTGTCCATCAATGCAGCCTGTCTGTGTCCATCAATGCAGCCTCACCTGTGTCCATCAATGCAGCCTGCCTGTGTCCATCAATGCAGCCTCACCTGTGTCCATCAATGCAGCCTCACCTGTGTCCATCAATGCAGCCTCACCTGTGTCCATCAATGCAGCCTCACCTGTGTCCATCAATGCAGCCTCACCTGTGTCCATCAATGCAGCCTACCTGTGTCCATCAGTGCAGGCTACCAGTGCAGGGGAATAGAGAGGAGAGCAGGTGGCCGGATTAGCAGAGAGCAGGGACATCGTTCCTGCCGATCGCAGTCACATACAGCCCAGCCTCCTGGCCCGGGGACTTTAATACACGTCACGGGATTGGACGGGTGATCTGTCTATCAAAGTACCGGGGCCAGGAGGCGGGGCTGTATGTAACGGCGAGTGGCAGGAACATACGGCAATTGAAATGCAAAGTGTTACAGCGATGTCCCCGCTCTCTGATAATCCGGCCGCCAGCTCACTCCTCTCGCTTCCCCTCTGTGGTCACTGGGAGAACGGCTCCCATTCAACCCGGCGGTGCTCGCCCCACCCCCCCACCCAGGCAGCCCACACTCGCTAGTCCTCATTTTCCACGCACAAAATGCGAGTAGGCGAGTGGAAAATTTGAGGGCTGCTCTACACTACACCGTATTACATACCCTACATTGACTGACTGCACACTACACTAACTACCCTGCCTAATCTCCATTCATACACTATATATGGCCGCCATGTAAGCAGCAGCCTTATATAGTGTGGGGCGTGGTACGGTACGGTAATGTGACCGGTAAGTACGGTCACATTACACACAATACAAACACTGCGGCGGGATCGAGCACACGGCGGGAGCACGCACAGCTACAGCAGAATGAATGCTAATTTATACGTTCACATTACACACAATACAAACACTTCAGATTGAATCCCGCCCCATTAACATTGGTTTCACCGGTCGGTATTGTGGCAAAACTTGTGGAACGCATATGGAGTACTTACGCATGCGCAGTGCGTAATTTGTCAGCGGAACGTCACTTCCGGAGCAAACTGCTATGGGTCGCCGAATGTGTCGTTACAAGGGCATTTGGTAGATAACATAAGATAACTAGAAACTAGGAAGGAAGACATTTTTCAGTGCAGCTCACAGGAAGTGCCAAGGACACAGCATTTCTGGCAAGATCCCATTGGTGCCGCCATTTTAGGCCATATACTGGTCTGACTACGATGCTTGTGGATTGTTTTTGCTCCAGCTATACTGGAACCTGGGGTGTTCTTTCCTTTATGGTTCCTGCTTGGTCCAATTTTTTTGATGTTTGATGATTAAACCACATATATTGGTTCCAATATGGATGACATTTTTCTCTTTACCTCATCTACCTTGTTTTGTCACATCTAAATTAGACCCACTGATGGCGGGTATCTATTGGTGTTTTCTCCTTGGTTTTAATGAATATTGACATGCTCATGGACATATACCTTCCTGCTTGACTGTGGCCATATTAGGTGTGATGAACTGGTGATATTCTTGTGGTCAACATTTCAGATCTTTAACTTACCAATATTGAAACCTGGATCCTGAAGAAGCCCTTCATCTGGACGAAATGCAATAATCCATACACACCAGATCTATATGCACCAAGACTACGCATTGATTGCACGGAATGGTCATATTATATGTTGACAATGTTGATATAATGTTTTGATGATACATATTTTTAAAATGAATATATTTTTGTATAAACAAACTTGTGGTTTTTAGACATACTGTATGTATTTGTTACTCTTTTCATGGCACTTAAAAATTCCCTTTTCCCATCATCTCTTCTATTTGAGGAGAGGTGGGGACTTACCCTCAGATTATCTCATTTGTATAACGGATAGTGCCAGGCAGGGCCATCTTAAAAATACTTCTACTGCTGCCTATGTCGCTAATTGTAACTTTGCTGCTGCCCCTAATGTCCACTGGGAAACTGACACTTCCGGGAGTGTCAATCTCTTAAGTCCCCCACAGCTCTTACTGGTTCCTCTAGCAAGTAGTGACAAAAAGATCATCAGCCAAAACCAGTGAGAGCTGCAGGGAATCACAGAGGTTGATTCTCCACAAGGTGCAAACTCTAGGGATTTCTCAGCAGCGGAGAGGTGTTGGCAAGTAGGACTCTTGCCAACACCTCTCTTCTACAGGCACATGCTTGGTTGATCATTTTTATAATTAGAAGACAAGGTTGCTTAAATTAAACATTATAAACTTATTCATTATTTAATATGTAGCACGGCCCCCTTGAGCAGGGCCATCTTAAGAGCATTATAGGCCCCTGGGCAATACAGTGCACTGGGGCCCTGTCTACACAATCACGCACCAGAATAAAAATGCAAATTATCAATAAGGCTATAATTATTGGTACTTCCAACAAAATCAGAGTTTGTAAACATTAACACAACGTTTGGACAATATAACAGTTTGAGTGGGCACAGTGGTAGCGTTTGATGGGCACAGTGGCTGCGTTTAATGAGCACAGTGGCAACTTTTGATGGGCACAGTGGCAGCTTTGATAGGCACAGTGTCTGTGTTTGATGGGCACAGTGGCTGTGTTTGATGGGCACAGTGACAGCTTTTGATTGGCACAGTGGCAGCTTTGATGGGCACAGTGGCAGCGTTTGATGAGCACAGTGGCTGCATTTGATGGGCACAGTGGCTGCATTTGAAGGGCACAGTGGCTGCATTTGAAGGGCACAGTGGCTGCATTTAATGGGCACAGTGGCTGCATTTAATGGGCACAGTGGCAGCTTTCATGGGCACAGTGGCAGCTTTGATGGGCACAGTGGCAGCTTTGATGGGCACAGTGGCTGTGTTTGATGGGCACAGTGGCAGCTTTGATGGGCACAGTGGCAGCTTTGATGGGCACAGTGGCAGCTTTGATGGGCACAGTGGCTGTGTTTGATGGGCACAGTGGCAGCTTTGATGGGCACAGTGGTTGTGTTTGAAGGGCACAGTGGCAGCTTTTGAGGGGCACAGACAGTGGCTGTTTTTGATGCACTACTTGAACTTACTTAAAGTGGAGTTCCACCCAAAAGTGGAACTTCCACTCATCAGATTCCTCCCCCCCTCCGGTGACACAGTTGGCACCTTTCAGGGGGGAGGGGGGTACAGATACCTGTATATTACAGGTATCTGTACCCATTTCCGGCATAGATAGCCGCAGAATCTGCGGTTATTTACGCCACTTCCTGCTCCCTCCCCGCTGCCTGCTGGGAAACACACGGGTCCCAGAGGCAGCAGGGACCATCCGTATTGCGCTGCGCGACTCGCGCATGCGCAGTAGGGAACCGGGAAGTGAAGCCGCACGGCTTCACTTCCTGATTCCCTTACCGAAGATGGAGGCGGCAGCACCCGAGGACGGAGAGACGCTTCGGCCTTGGGTGCCGACATCGCGGGCGCCCTGGACAGGTAAGTGTCCATGTTTTAAAAGTCAGCAGCTGCAGTATTTGTAGCTGCTGACTTTTAAAAAAAAAATTTTCGGCGGCGCTCCTCTTTAAGTAGACAGTGTTAGACTTACTTGAGGCCACTGGCCTGGTGCAGTACAGTGTGTCACTCACAGCAGAAAGGCAGCGCCAGCTATCAATGGGCGTCTTTCTGCTCTCTCCACGCTGTCTGAAGAACATGGCAGAGGTGGGCGGAGCTTGTTCACTAGCAGCTGGGGCGGCCGCAGCGCTTTATGAATGCTGGGGCGGCCTCTGACTGACATCACTGGTTGCTAGCTAGACGCCAGGTGGCCGGCGATTCTAGCAAGTAAGCAACCAGTGCAATCAGTCAACTTAAGCAGCAGATTGCAGCGCTGAGGATCGGCCCTGGATGGGGCCCTCCAGACAAGTGGGGCCCCCGGGCAACTGCCCAGCGTGCCCAGTGGAAAAAAGGGCCCTGGTGCCAGGTCTTTGATTACTGCCCCCCCCCCCCACACCCAATTATTTAGTTATCCTTTAACTATAATTTTATTTTATTTGCTCCCTTTTTGTGTATTAAATATACCAATATACGATTGAAAACGCCTGACGCTCCTTACAAAAATCTTGTGAGCTGATT
Source organism: Lithobates clamitans (assembly GCA_037952925.1). Taxonomy (NCBI): domain Eukaryota; kingdom Metazoa; phylum Chordata; class Amphibia; order Anura; family Ranidae; genus Lithobates; species Lithobates clamitans. Next base: position 752,559 of record JBBGZY010000692.1, on the reverse strand, counting down.
ACTTCCTTAGCAATTTTCCTCTGCTGGACTTCCATCAGTTAGCTTTGTTCCAATTTCTCACTGTGGACTATAAAACACCCTCTCATGCCACATGTTATGGAGAGTTCTTTTGTCCTAACAAACTTCCTGTCCTAGGGTGACAACGCTGCTCCTCCACAGATACAATACAATGGGTGAGGGTTGTAACTCTAGGGCAGGAAGAGTGTTACTGGCTGGATCCCAGGTAAAAAAAAAAAAGATTAAAAAAAAGGAAACTAATACAGCCATCACATCTAAGGATTGGTAAGCTGCAATATATTACATATTTGCTCTTGCGTTTAAATATACTTTAAAAGCACACAATTATCCCACTATTATCCCCTAAAAATATGAAAGGTTGCTTTGCTATTATCAGCATCTTCTTACCTTTACTATTCAGCAAAGATTTTAAGTCCTTTTTAAAACAATTATGAAGTTACAAAACAGCCAGTGTTTGTTACTAATAGGGATGAGCAGAACACCCCCCGGTTCGGTTCTCAGCAGAACACGCGAACAGGCAAAATATTTGTTTGAACACCATTAAAGTCTATGGGACGCAAACGTGAAAAATCAAAAGTGCTCATTTTAAAGACATATGCAAGTTATTGCCATTAAAAGTGTTTGGGGACTGCCCCAGGGGACATGTATCAATGCAAAAAAAAGTTTTAAAAGCTGACATTTTTTCGGGAGCAGTGATTTTAATAATGCTTAAAGTGAAAAAATAAAAATGAAATATTCCTTTAAATATCATGCCTGGGGGTGTCCTTAGTATGCCTGTAAAGTAGCGCATCTTTCCCATGTTAATAACAGTGTCACAGAAAAATGACATTTCTAAGACCCCTTTCACACTGAGGTATAGTGCTAAAAATAGCACCTGCAAAGTGCCTTTAAAGCTCCTCTCCTTTCACTCCAATGTGAAAGCCTGGTTTAAATGCAACTAGCATAAATATTTAAACCCTAGTGTAATCCCTGTACAGTAGGGAGAGGGATCAGCAGAAAAGCCATTTATGCTTTGTTACATTCACATGTGCCGACAGTAGAAGAGAAATGTCCCTTCATTGTCCAATCACAGGCTGGGGGCAAGAAGGTAACCTAGCTGTATTGCCTGCAGCGGTGGCCGTTCCATAAGAGGCGCAGGGGCGTCACTGCCCTAATCTTTATGCGCTGGCCCCTAATCTCCATGCGGGGTGCCAGACGCAAAGATTTCTACTAGCTTTTTTTTTTTTTTTTGAAGCACGTGATTAGAGCCTGAGGCGCTAATTGGCTTCAAAAAGGTTGGGCTCGGGACACAGAGCACTGCGCCCCGAGACCACCAACTTGTGTCATTAGCGAATCAACATTCGCTATTGTCTTTCTGCTTCTCCTCCCGGGCAATCAGGGCAAGAAGCAAGTCTTAAGACTGGATTGGCCGGGACGAGAGGTCGGGGAAGCCGCCAAAGCTACCCACGACCTGGATGGAGTAGGTGCGGACCTGCCGGGGGAGGGGGGGTGTTTGTTTACCCCCCAAAAATTGAGCACCAGCCACCACTGATTGCGAGACTGCAATATAAAATTTAGGTCACCCACTAGACCAGGGATCCTCAAACTACGGCCCTCCAGGTGTTTCAGAACTACACGTCCCATGAGGCATTGTAAAGCTCTGACATTCACAGACATGACTAGGCATGATGGGAATTGTAGTTCCTGAACAACTGGAGGGCCATAGTTTGAAGACCCCTGCACTAGACTGTTCTGCCTGGCAGTATTTTGTAAATGTCAGGAATAGCTGGATAAAATTACAAATCTTGTGGCAGATTAAGCTATATGTTTCAACTCTGCATTTAACTGTTTTAACGGAGCTTAGCTTTGAATAGACATGTGCGATTTATTTCAGCCAAAATTTTCGTTATTTGGCCGAATCACAATAGTAACGAATTGCAATTGATTCAAAATAAATTAAAACAAAACAATGAATTAATTTGTATTCATTAGTATCATTCGGATGACATGATGTGCTAGTTTGGGCATCTTGTTAATGTTTGAAGCATCCAAAATAACATAAAGAATGATCCAAATTGGTTCCGATCCATTTCGTTTTTATTTTGCATTATCATTTTTCATTACTATAAAAAAATGCACTACATATGAAATGGAAACGTATTGCAATAAATTCAGTAAGGTATAAATGTGAAATAAGATGATTCCTACTTATTGTGTTTCAGTTGAATGGAGGTGGATCCATCAGAATCTCTGAATCATAACCTAATGTATGAATCCAAAATTCATTTTGTTCCATTCATTACTTTCAGGTGCACGTGACTCCAGTCAATATTGTCCAATCAGCTCATTCCATTTCTCTTTGTGGGTCGGACTAGCAGGGATGATTCATAGTGCATAACTAATCTCCCGGAATAACGACGTAACGCGTTAAAACGAGTATAGCCAATCTTCTGAAATAATGTCCAAAAATATGAATTAATTCAGAACAACGAATATACGAAACAAAACCTTATATAAGAAACAAATTCCAATCTAATTTTTCCCTCATGCTTATCTCTATCTTTGAATACATCAAACAAGCCAATAGCAAAGCCCAGCCAGTGATCTATGATATTATAATATGTAATTTTCACATATAAATGCAATTAGAGCTTTGTCTGCACTAGCAGAAGCCTATCAGGTTGCCGTTTCACAATTTTCATTTTGTCAGGTTTAAAGTAGATGTAAACCCTAATAATGAACTTCTCTTATTTGACCCATTTGGTCTTTTAAATATACCATTAGAAGCATTTTGTTCTATATGTTCTATAATTGCCCAAAAAACCCCTCCAGGTCCTGCGATCAAGCAAGCTAATAACTTCCTCATAACTTCCTTTAGTGAGATAACAGCAGTGCCTTTGCTGCACTAAAATCTCAAGTAGTGTTATTAGCCCCCCCCCCCCCAGTCCACTTCTGTGAACTTCCTAACACCTCCACCCTGTTATGGATATGAAGAGAGGGGAGGTGTTCTGTAGTCTAAATCAGGAGCGTGTAGCTCGGAGTGACAATGCTGATCCTCCAGTACAATATTATTATTATTATTATACAGGATTTATATAGCGTCAACAGTTTGCCCATCTTTTTACAACATGAGGGCAGACGGTACAGTTACAACACTATTCAATACAGGATTAATCAGAGAGCCGTGTTTACTAGAGCTTACAATCTAGGAGGGAGGGTCAAGTGATACAAAAGGTAATAACTGTGCAGTTGTTAGGTGTGGGCAGAATAGGCTTCTTTGAAGAGGAGGGTTTTCAGGTGATCGTCTAACAGAAAAGTAGAGAGTAGGAGATAGTCGGACAGGTTGAGGTAGAGAGTTCCAAAGGATAAGAGAGGCTCTGGAAAAGTCCTGGAGGTGAGCTTGGGAGGCGGTGACAAGGGAGCTAAAGAGCAGGAGGTCTTGGGAGGAATGAACAGAACGTGTAGGTTGGTATTTTGAGACCAGGTTAGTGATGTAGCTGGGGGCAGAGTAGTGGGTGACTTTGTAAGTTACTGTAAGTATTTTAATTTAAATACGTTGGATGATCAGAGGGCAGTAGAGGGATTGACAGAGAGGAGTAGTAGAGACTGAACGGTTGGTAAGGTGGATGAGTCTGGCAGCAGCATTCATGATGGACCGAATAGGGGATAGCCTATTTAAAGGTAATCCCTTGAGGAGGGAGTTGCAGTAGTCGAAGTGAGAGATGACCAGAGAGTGAACTAGGAGCTATGTGGTGCCATTGGTTGGAGATTTGGACAGTGATCAGATGTGGGGCCAAAAGGATAGTTCAGAGTCCAGGACTACACCTAGAACCTTGGCATGCGGGGGAATCAAATATCATGCCACCAGCTACTCCCAACCCAAAAGGATGCCAGGTAAAGTAGGAATTCAACATAAACAAAATGGTCATACGGAGCAAACAGCCATCCCAATCGGAAAGCCTCCCCCCAAGGAAAACATTAGAACCAGACTTTGCTATCACCTACCAGCACGCCAGAATGGGCCGTGGGTAAACGTAATACGCAACCACAAGTGATAGCAACTCAACTAGATAATAGAGGAAATGCGGATCCAAGAAAGAAAAGGGGCAGAAGAGGAAATAAAGAGAAGAAAGACAAAGAAAAGAATGAAGGGAAGGGAGGAAAAGAAGGATGAGACACAGCAAAAGGAAAAGGAAGTTGGAGGTACTTAACCCAGGATCCCAAACACGATCAAACTTAGCAGTTTCATCCTGCAAAATACTGACCAGCTTTTTGTTGAGCATGATCCATGTCAGTTTATTTTTCATAACAGCTAAATATACCACTGGTATCTTCCAAGCGGTCGCTATAGCCATTATCGCCGTGAGAAACAGAAAATAGATTAAAATCTGAACATGTTTCGGAATATCAACAACAGGTTCGTTAAGAAGAGCCACCCTAGGATTTTTAACTATATTCACCATGGTCACAGAATAGATCAGGGAATGAACTCTAATCCAAAACCGGCAAACCTTGGCACGGGTCCATCATACGCGAAACATCGTACCAGGTTGACCACATCCTAAAAACACAGAGAGGAAGCTCCCCGGTATATTTTGGAGAGGCGGTCAGGTACCAGGTACCATCTAGAAAGCACCCTATGTCCTCCCTCCGCCAGGGCTGTGTTTATGATACCCTTATATATATGGGGAGACCACTTCCACCAATCACTCATATCAATCTCCTCCCCTAAGTCCCGCTCCCACGCCAACATATACGTCAATTTCGCAGATGGGCAAACAAACAATTTGTACAGCATTGAGATGCCCCCCTCTGAGCACCCCCATGTAAACATCTGGACTCAAAAGCAGAGCGCGTAGTAATATCAGATGTAGATCTCTGCAACGAACGCAGAAAGTGCAGGATCTGCTGGAGAAGGAAATGCTCAGATGGAGGCACCTTCAACCACTGCACAAAGTAGGAGACTGGACAAATTCCTTTATGGTCAAAAAAAAACATATTCTATACAGGCCCTTATCAATCCACCACTGGAATTCCTGTCGGCATAGGCCAGGTGGAAATGCCGGGTTGTTGAACAGAGGGGCCACTGCAGTGTGGGGACTGAAGAGGCACAGCCCTACACAATGAATCCCAGACTTGCATAGAATGAGAGAGAGAAGAGACTGATATGTCTTTTAAAAAATTAGTAATACATGAGGAGACTGAAGGAGTAAGCTGAGGGTAGAGAGATAAATTTGGGTGTCGTCGGTGTAGAGATGGTATTGTAAGCCAAGGGAGGCTGACCCAGGGAGGAGGTGTAGATGGAGAATAAGAGAGGTCCAAGAACAGAACCTTGGGGACCCCAACAGAGAAAGGAAGAGGAGAGGAGAAAGTAAAATTGTAAGTAATGCTAAAGTTGCAGCTGTATAAGTAGAATGAGAACCAGCGAAGAGTATAGTCATGGAGACCAAAGGCGTTGAGTTTTTTGAGGAGGAGTGTCAAAGGCAGCAGAGAGGTTCAAGAGTCGGAGTAGAGAATAGTGTCCATTGGATTTAGCTGTTAGGAGATCGTTTGTGAGTTTGAGGAGAACAGTTTCTGTGGAGTGTTGAGGGCGGAATACAGACTGAAGGGGATGAAGAAAGTTGTTCTTGGCGAGGTGGTCGCTCAGTCAGTTGTAGACCAGATGTTCAAAGATTTTGGAGAAAACAGGGAGCAAGGAGATGGGGCATAGGCTGTTAAGATTGGTGGGGTCTAGTGAGGGCTTTTTAAATATGAGGGGGACTAGTGCATGTTTTAGAGAGTTGGGGAAGATGCCAGAATAGAGGGAGAGATGAAGATGTGAGTTAGAGAGTGTAAGACAGTGCCAGAGGGTGACCGTAGCATTTGCGAGCGAACAAGGTCCAGGTGGCAGGTGGTTAGGTGAACGTTAGAAAAAAGTTTAGCAACCTCATCTGTAGTGGCGAGGTTGAACAGAAGAAGCATTGATTGTACCTGTGGACTGGACATGGAGTGTTAAGTGGAGAAGGTATCTGTACAACAGAGATCTTTTCACAAATTGTATAAAACTTATGTTTGAAGTGATTGGTGTTCTCCTGGGCAGTGAGTTAGTGGATGGAGGCAGTGGAGGACGAAGTAGAGAGTTAAAGGTAGAGAAGAGTTGAAGAGGACGGGATGATAAGTTGTTAATGAGAGTACAATGAGTGAGCATTGTCATTCCAAATCATTGGCGTCAGTGGGATAAAATAGGCTGTTATTGCTGGTGTCCATGAGATAAAATAAAGCCTCATTGTTATTGACAGTGTGATAAAAGTCAGTCAGTGGGATAAAATAAACTCCATTGTTGGTGTCAGTGGGATAAAATGAGCTCTGTATAATTTTTTCTGTGAGATAAAATAATCCCCATCGTTATTAACAACGGTATAATATAAGCCCCATATCTTTGATGTCAGTGGGATAAAAAAGCCCCATATCATTGCTGTCAATGATATAACATACGCCCCATGTCCTTGGTGCCAATGGAATAAAATAAACTCCATATCATTGGCATCAGTAGGAAGAAGAATAAGCATTTGTTTTAAGTGAATACTTAAATCAAACTCTTCTGCTGTGCCAGCCAACAGTTTTATTATCTGTGTATGCTTTGATTTCTATTTTATGCTATTGATATTTTTTGTGGATGCGTTTGCTTTTATTTGTTTGTTCCCATGTCTTTGGGGTGGAATGATGTTTGTATTGGTACACTGCCATGCTTGCCTTGTAGAAAGCCTGTGTGTTTGGTAAGGAAGCTTTTTTTGTCATTTATTGCATAGGCTTTATATCATAAATAAATAAAAGGTTAAAAGGGTTCTACTAAATGAAGAAGAAGGTGCGATGGCGATATATATTTTTGGAATCATACCATCCCACATGTTCAATACAGCAAAACAAACACTCTTGCGCACGAATGTGTAAGCCAGGCAGTCCAAAGTTCAGGACGGACAATAGCTTTCGGCCTTGCTGCCCTCCAGGATAGGAATATCCTAGCAATCAAACGGGAAAACAGAAAAGAGAGGGCGCACCAGCCTTGTTCATTAGCCTTTGATACATTTATTAAGAAAAAACATAATTAAAAACTACTCACAAAGGTAGAGAGAAAATCACACTTGTAACAATCTTTGACTTGTGACAGTCCGTCCACGGATAGCAGTCTCCAGATCCTGAAGAGAGGACGTGCAAACCGCTGCTGGCTGATGCGTTTCGAAGGTTTTACCTTCTTCTTCAGAGCCTAACAGTGTTCATCTCTGTCAGGACTGGCTCAGCCCTTCCTTCTCTGAGCTGGCCGCTCAACTGTCGGCTAATTGCCAGCTCTCATCTCTCTCCACAGTTAACCAGCTGTTGTGGATCTGCTCGTCAGTCCCGCCTATTTAAAGATCTCCAGCTCATTTCATTCCTGCCTTCGCCTTGGTCACATCACAAGAAACCATCTCCTACAGTACGTTCCTGTTTAAAGACTGGCTTTGCTGACATCCCTTCAGGCTCCTTATCCTGATTGCCGTTCCTCTACTTGGATCCCTGACTTCTGACCTGGCTGATTACCCGATCTGGTTACTAAACTCTGGCTTGGCTGATTACCTGATCTGGTTACTGAACCCTGGCTTGGCTGACCACCCGATCCGGTTACTGGACTCGGCTGTGCTTTGACTAGGCTTTGTGCTTTGGCTGTGCTTTGACTAGGCTTACTCTATTTACCTTTTTATTTTTATTAATAAAAAAGTGTGATTTTACTGTACTTCTGTCTCGGTCTGGTTCATGGTTTCTGACAATCTCTTACAGCTACCTAAATATATGTGCTCATCTAGGAGGCACATCTCTGATTGGCGCCGGTGCCCCTCCCTCATTTGTGGGCGGTCCAGTGAAAGGCGGACCTTAGATAGGCACCTTGGAAACCCCCATATACATACATACATATACACACGTAGAAACATCCGTGCACACGACACATGCACACGCATCCACTCAAAAGTGCGCATCTAAAAGTGCACTTGTTCCTAGACTGGCCCATATGCATAGCTGTAACATATTCATATATACACACATGATATTACATATTAGAGATCACGGATTGTTAGACATGTGCTAGTATTATGCCCCCGCATATATGAACCACGTGTAAAGCAGAGTGTGTGCAGAGATCATGCACAATAGACTGCAAATGGGAAGCATCAGGGTGTGAACTGGAACAGCAACAGTGGCCATAACACCCACATTGACATCCATACTACCCTAGCGGAGGCCATTTCAGATCAATCACCCAGGGGTACGAATCTCCTCTCCCTCATTCATTCCAGTCCTCATCATCATGTGCACAATCGCTTGCCTCAACAAATGTCTCACCTTGAAAAAGCGCTGCAAAACCCAAAGGCGGCGGGTGGAATGCATGCCATGTTGTTTACTTCTTTGTGCGGTCCAGACGGCGGAAGTGTAATCCAGACGTCATTTCCCGTGCGCCCGCTGACGCACGGGATCTACTTCAGCAATTGTAGACAATTTACACCATATTGAAGATACATTATAGAGGGCAAGGCAGACAAGCCTGCCATTTTGTTCGTCCCTCAAAAATAAAAAAGTGACACAGGGAGGGAAGGCGACTTATCAGGCTTGCAGAAACGGGGAAAAAAAACAAAAACAACAAAGGAAAACAAAGGGAGAGGGAGTTCCAAACCTAAAAATGTTTAGTGTTTTGTATCATCAGATGAAAATGGGAACACAATTCAACATTCGTCTGTGCACTTGCATGCATTAGCACGCACACATGCAAAGTGTGTATACATGTGTACGCAAGGGCACAGCTATCAGTGTATTTGTATACAAATTCTTTTCCACAAATTACACATCGCACATGTTGCCCGAAGTACATTTATTCCATTAATAGTTTGTCGGCAAAACAGTGGTATGGCTTAGGGTGCGACATGTATTGATGGGCTGGGGTTATAGGAGATGTACATCCTAATTGAATGGCATTTCGTTTTCTAGAACAGTGTATCATAATCAATTGTTATTTAAAACTGTGTTTTTACTTTTTTTACCCTTTTTTGTATCTCAGTGCAGTTGATCTTTTACAGCGTCCTTTCAGCGACATCTGACTGCATGGCATTTCTTCAGGGCGGATTTCCTAAAGGTGACAACAATGGACCATGTGTGTTGAAACAGAAACCAATGGAAGCCTATTCCATTTGGGTGTGTGCGCAGGTGCTTGTACATATTTTTGAATTATTTTTATTAATTTAATAATATATATTTGTTATCATTTTAATTTTTTTTTTTTTCTTAAAATGTATTGCTGTCACAAGGGGACTAACAAGACCCCTATGTGATAGAATTGGGCAAGTGGCAGGTCCTCATTATAGAGACATTGAGGGTTTATTATACCACCAATCTTTTCCCTGCTCTCCACTACAGTTTACCAAGCACATATAATGCTTGATTAGCTGCTTCCCTGGCTACAGTATTCGGGGAATCACAACTCTGAACCTATAAGTTGATGAAATCCTAGAGCTTCCGGGTTCAGTCATCGCAGAAGAGATCAAAGAATGGGTTTTAGCGCTACCCCCAAAGGAACTGCTTGGCAATTTGGGTTCTCTGTTCTGCGTCAAACAACTGTAGCCCCTCTGACACACCTGGTTGAATGAAAGTCACTGCATATACTTATAAGAACAGGAGTATAGATACTTTTAACCTAGGTTGTTAATTAGAACCAGAAAATAGACACAAGACCATTTAGTGGTAATTTAACTCAATGTTTTGTTACGGGTTAAAATTAATGGTGGTTTGAGCATAATTTAACTAAAGTGCACTCTAGGAGAATAGCTAGGACAAGGTTTTCTCAACCAGGGTTCCATAGAAACCTAGGGTTCTTCCAGAGGTTGTTGAGTAAGGAGCATTTTCTGCCTCTTGGATGAGATCCCACTGACTCCATTAAACTTTTTAGCTATCTGTAATTGCCTAATTCTTCCCAATGACCTCAAATGGGCAGCACAGTGGCTAAGTGGTTAGCACTTCCTCCTGGCAGCACTAGGGTGACCAGTTCGAATCTCAACCATGAAACTACCTGCCTGGAGTTTGCATGTTCTTCCTGTGCCTGTGTGGGTTTCCTCCGGGTACTCTGGTTTCCTCCCACACTCTAAAGACATGCTGGTAGGTTAATTGGATCCTGTCTAAACTGGCCATAGTATTTGTATGAATGAATGTGAGTTAGGGACTTTAGATTGTAAGCTCCTTGAGGACAGAGACTGATGTGAATGTACAATATATACGTAAAAGTACTATGTAAATTGATGGTGTTATATAAGTACCTGTAATAAATGTAAGGAGAATTCTTCCCACTGACTATCACACTAATGTAGTACAGGTTGTAGATATAGCCAATTTTAGCAGGGGTTCCCTGAGATTGAAAAAATCCTCTGTCCTAGAAAGGTTGAACTATGTCCCCTGAGAGGTATTTTAATGGATATGTAGTAATGTTTGTCTGTCAGCTTACCTCTCCATGTGTTCAGCTTTAGAGGCCAGCCACTCTCACCTGGCTGCCTAAGTAATCTCTCTTTAAAGTATGGCCCCACCCCAACCCCTATCAGGGAACTCTATATTAATCTGTGTACTGCAAGCCAGCCCTGCTGATCAATATTGTGTTTTTGGCTTCAATGTGCTACTTGCTCTGTGTTCTACGTCTGGTTCCAGTTACCGATCTTGGCTTGTTCCTGACTATTCTTACCTGCTTGTTCCCCTGACCTTTGGCTATCTCCTGACTATCCTTACCTGCTTGTTGCCCCAACCTTCGGCTTCTCCTGACTATCCTTTGTTGATGCAGTCTGCTGCTTCCTCTCTAACTCCCTATAGTCTACCGTGAGCATGGGAGGCCCTAGGGGTCGCGACCTGGAGCCAGGCTGCAGCTAAATCCATCCCCACCACTAGGCTCCTCTGGTGGACACCCGCTGGCTCTTAGGTTCCGCACCCTGGGAAATATAATGCTCAAGCTCCCAGTGTCATCAGAGTACCTACTCTCCTATATCACCTAGAGCTCCATCCACAGCAGTCAGCCGTAGGGTCCACTAACTTGCAGTGCACTCCAGACCCCAACGGGGTGCATCTGTCACCTTGAGTCAGGTGACCTGACAGGTACTTCTTAGCATAAACAATAGGTAAAGGTCTCTGTAGCAGCTGTAAAGGGACAGTCTGTAAAGGGACAGTCCTAACTCTTCAGGTGGCTAAAGTTGGGGCCCAGATGTACCATTGTTGCACATAAGAATAGTCCCAGTCAAGCCAGCAGGCAGCAATAAGGTTACTAGGTAGTTGTATGGTCAGTTCCTAAAAGGCTCAGTCTCTCTAAAAGCAGATAGTAAATGACCACAGCAACATCCCACCAGTCCCAGTGATATTGCAGCTTACCATCTGGTCACACACAGGGATTAGTCCACTCTGGTCTGCACCCAGGTGACTCTGGCTGTTGGCACCCCTGAACTTAGAGCTCTGTGTCCCGCTCAGGCCACTGAAATGCAGCAGTGATGGTGCACACTGGACAACAATGTGCACTCTCCAGGCTCCCTCATGCCAAGAGTAAGCTGTGTCCTGTACAGCCCGGAAAAATGCAGCTCTTTCCCCTTCTCCTGGCAATCTCCTTTCTGGGAAATGCAGTTCAAACGCTCTTGATCATAGTAGATTCTCTCCTTTGGACTACAGTTCCCACAGTGCAGTGCTACACGACTCAGTCCATTGAACTCTTCCTGCTCATCAGCCCCCTCCTTTTGCTGATATAGCTGTTAGCTAGATCATCACTGTGGGGTAGCAGCTACAGAGAGCAGCTGTTTCATGAATTCTCCATTCTTAGCCAAACATCTGGCTACAGGAGGTTCCTGATCTCTTGCTGCTCGGCATCCTGAAGCCATTTATAGTGGTCCTGGGATGACCCAGAGGGATGAAAGAGCCAATAGGAACACCACAGCACTGGAGGAGGGCAGGCACTTCAAATTACTGTAAATGTAGACAAGTGGCTCTACAGCAGGGATACCTAAACTGTGGCCTGTGAGCCACATGTGGCCAGCAGAGCCCTCTGATGTGGCCTGCGACCTCAAACCAGGGAAGTACATGCCAATGCTCTAGGATGGTGGGTCCGCAACCCCAGATCATGATCAACAGGTTGCCAACCCGCCACCCCAGAGCATCAAAGGGCATGGAACCAGCGCCGGCAGTGGAGGAAGCAGGCGGCTGCAGAGGGAGCATGACCACTCATAAGCTTATGCTTCCTCTGTAGCCCCAGCTTCTGTCCCAGGTGGAAAGATACCAACTGCACTTCCCCTGGGACCATTCCAGGAGCTTGGAGAGCGATGCCAGCAGAAGCTGTAAGTGGAAAAGATCAGGGTATTAAACATCACAAACACTGCACTTTTGCAATGGTCACATTGGCACTTAAACGGGTTATTAAGCTGCTTGTAGGAGTTTTGGTGCACTTTCAGAAAGTGCGCCACACCCGCAAGATATAATAGAAGTCCATGGCAAAGCACAGCTAACCATAGGAAAGCCGCAGGTGCACCTGCGGATCACTGTGAGGGGACTCAGGAAAGTAAAGGCTAATTTATATTTGCGGTTTGAGAGGTGGTAAGACCCCATAGTTCATTGTGGTTTGCGACCAGTTACCAAATCACTTGAGTGGCCCCCTGCTCTTCAAAAGGTTGAGAAACCCTGCTCTACAGCAACAGCAGCTGTGAGCTGGCTTAAATCTCTGGACTACCAGGCAGGGCCGTTTTTTCCACTGGGCACACTGGGCAGTTGCCCGGGGGCCGCACTCGTCTGGAGGGCCCCATCCAGGGCCGATCCTCAGTGCTGCAAACTGCTGCTTAAGTTGACTGACTGCACTGGTTGCTCATTTGCTAGAATTACCGTCTAGCTAGCAACCAGTGACTTCAGTCAGAGGCCGCGGCTGCCCCAGCATTCATAGCGCCCCAGCCGCCCCAGCTGCTAGTGAACAAGCTCCGCCCATCTCTGCCATGTTCTTCAGACAGCGTGGAGATGGAGTGGAGCGGAAAGACGGTCCTTGATAGCTGGCGCTGCCTTGCTGCTGTGAGTGACACACTGTACTGCACCAGGCCGGTGGCCTCAAGTAAGTCTAACACTGTCTACTTAAGTAAGTTCAAGTTGTGCATCAAACACAGCCACTGTTTGTGCCCCTCAAACGCTGACACTGTGCCCATCAAACGCAGCCACTGTGCCCATCAAAGCTGCCACTGTGCCCATCAAACAGCCACTGTGCCCATCAAAGCTGCCAGTGTGCCATCAAACACAGCCACTGTACCCATCAAAGCTGCCACCATACCCATCAAACACAGCCATTGTGCCCATCAAAGCTGTCACTGTGCCCATCAAACAGCCACTGGTCCATCAAAACTGCCACTGTGCCCATCAAACACAGCCACTGTGCCCATCAAAGCTGCCACTGTGCCCATCAAAGCTGCCACCGTGCCCAACAAAGCTGCCACTGTGCCCATCAAAAGCTGCCACTGTGCCCATTAAACACAGCCACTGTGCCCATCAAACTCAGACACTGTGCCCATCAAACGCAGACACTGTGCCCATCAAACGCAGCCACTGTGGCCATCAAACGCTGCCACTGTGCCCATCAAATGCTGCCACTGTGCCCATCAAACACAGCCACTGTGCCCATTAAACACAGCCACTGTACCCATCAAAAGCTGCCACTGTGCCCATCAAACGCAGCCACTGTGCCCATCAAATGCTGCCACTATGCCCATCAAAAGCTGCCACTGTGCCTTTCAAACACAGCCACTGTGCCCATCAAAGCTGCCACTGTGCCCATCAAAGCTGCCACTGTGCCCATCAAAGCTGCCACTGTACCCATCAAAAGCTGCCATTGTGCCCATTAAATGCAGCAACTGTGCCCATCAAACTCGTGTTATATTGTCCAAACGTTGTGTTAATGTTTAAACACTGATTTTGTTGGAAGTACCAATAAATATAGCCTTATTGATAATTTTCATTTTTATTCTCGTGCGTGATTGTGTAGACAGGGCCCCAGTGCACTGTATTGCCCAGGGGCCCATAATGCTCTTAAGATGGCCCTGCTACCAGGGCGTTTATAAATGGGTATGCTTACCCCTACCCCTTACCAAATAGGGTTATGCTTACCCCTTATAATACATTTTTAAAAATACAGCGCTGTCTGAAGAATATTTCCAGGAGAGACAAGATTATGATCACCCATCTGTTCTAGAAGATATAAATACTGGGGTCTTGCTGCAGTTTAAAATGTGAGATACCCACAATCAGCAAAATGTTAAACAAAGAAACTGCGCTATATGAGACCGAATCTAAGATGTAATTTCACAATTGGTGCTGCATAACTTTGAATAATAAAAAAATACAATTATCTAAATATAATCACTTCACAGTAATCTATCTCTACAGTGTTGCAAATAATCGCATCATAAAAAGAAATCACATCTTGAAGTATTAAAAAGTACATGTGGGAGTTGTTATTTTCAAAGAGAAGTGTGCTGGTAATGCTGTTGATCGATCACTGGTCACAATATAAGAAAGTCTCTCCTTCATATAAAATAGTGACATCAAACGTGAAAAACACCATAGAAAATAGTGATGTAAGATAGGAAAGTCCTTCCACCTAGGAAATCACAGCCTCTTACCAGCTGCCCAGATCTCTTATCAGGAGATCAATTCCGCTTTTTGGCTTATGACCCAGCCACAGTCTCCTAATAAACCGATTAGATAACACTTCTCCTTCTCTCCAGTCTTTCCCAAGTATCTCTCAGTCAGCCATCAACCAAATGAGAAAAGAAAAGAACTCCCATAGTGTAAAACTGTAAACTTCTTTAAAAAATTAACTATTTTATATGAAGGAGAGACTTTCTTAGATTGTGACCAGCGATCGATCAACAGCATTACCAGCTCACTTCTTGTTTAACATTATGCTTACCCCTAATTGGGAGACAAGGAAAAAGCGTTGTCAACCTATAACCGGAAGTGCCTGAACAGGAACTTTCATGGCAGGATCATCGGATATTTTTTTAATGAAAGCTGCAGGTTGTAAATATAACAAAATAATTTGTTAAAGGGGAACTATACTCACCCACTTTCCAATGCTGCAGCCTCCCGAGCTCCCTGCTGGCAGCTGACATCTTTGGCTGGTCTGCTTCTGGGTACTGATCTGTGGCCATTTTCATTGGCTACCCCGAGATGATGGCTCTCCCACACATGTGCAGAAGTTCATTCATCTTGGCACTGCGCAGCTCAGTGTACAATTGCAATGTCAAGATGAATGAACTCCCACACATGGAAAGAGATCAGTGTGCAGCTCTGTGTACGGGGCAGATAGGCTGGTAAGAAGTTTTAATGCAGAAGAGACACAATATGCCTCTCCTGCATTAAAAATCCTGCCTGTACACAAATTTTTTTTTCTAAAGTTCCACTTTAGATTACATTAACAAGTTAAAGGGCTTGTAAACCCTCATGTTTTTTCACTTTAATAAATCCTATGCATTAAGGTGAAAAAACTTCTGACACAGACCAGCCCCCCAGCCCGCTCCCCCGTTTTACTCACCTGAGCCCGTTCGTTCCCACGGCGGAGACGCGCTCTACCTCTCTGCTCGTTGTCTCGGCTTTTGATTGGATAGATTGATAGAAGTGCAGCCAGTGGCTCCCGCTGCTGTCAATCAAATCCAATGACGCGGGCGCCAGGAGGAGGGGCCGAGTTTGGCATTCTGTGTCTATGGATGCAAATGCTGGACTCGGGAAGACTCCTGCACGTTAACCCCCAGGGAAAGCGCTTATCCTAGGGGCTTTTCTGATGCAGGGAGGAGCTGATAGCTCCGCCGGGGGACCACCGAAGGTGAGGATAGGGGCCATTTGTGCAAAAGAACTGCACAGTGGAGGTAAGTATTACATGTTTGTTATTTAAAAAAAACAAACAAACTAGGGTTTACAACCCCTTTAATACTTATATGAGATTGAGATTTACGTATACTTTGGGGTGCCAAGTTTTCTGTGCCTACAGGCACCTAAGATGTAAATCCAGTCTTAGACATGATTACTCTTAAAGAGACTCTGTCTTTGTCACACCCTTTGAGGGCAAAGTGACAGAGCATCTTGGAAGTGCACCCCCTGGCAAAATTATGCTCACTTTTGTTTGGCTCCCACGTTACTTGGTTGCTCCATAACAGCCACTTTAAAAAAAACCTTGAGCTCCTGGGTACATGGGAGCATGTGATCTCCTCTTAAGCTGGCCTTTGATGGATTGAAATTCGACCGGTTCAGCAGGGTCCAGCCAAATTTTGATCAATCTATGGGCAAGCTGGTTGTACAGTAGTCCATCTCTTGAACAATTTCTGTATAACCAGCCTGTCTTTTTTTTGCTCGATTGGTGCCACTGGGCACACAGTCAACAATAAATGGCTTAACTACTTGTCGACAGTTTTATTGCTATAGGGTGTCAGCTGTGCGTTGAATCCCGTATATTTACGCGGTCCCGCACATCCGGGTAGGGGTACGCATGTGTGCCGGCAGTGGCTCTCTCCCGCTGTGACTACACACAGCAGAAGCTGATCGGCTGGTGCACGGTACTTGATGTCCGATGGCAATCACCGATTGTCAGACAGAGACACAGAGATGCGATCTGCATATGTAAACAAGACAGATCACCGTTCTGACAAGGAGGAAGGTGTCAGGTCACCTGAGTCCAGGTGACAGATGCACCCCGTTGGGGTCAGGAGTGCACCACAAGGTAGTGGACCCTATGGCTGACTGGCTCCAGGTCGCGACCCCCCGGGCCTCCCAGCTCACACTTATGGTAGACTACAGGAAGGTAGAGAGGAAGCAGCAGACTGTGACAACAAAGGATAGTCAGGAGAAAGCCAAAGGTCGGGGCAACAAGCAGGTAAGGATAGTCAAGGAACACGCCAAAGTCGGGATACAAAGCAGACAAGGACAGTCAAGAACAAGCCAAGACCAGTAACTAGAATCAGATGTAGAACACACAGCTAGGAGCACATGGAAGCCAAACACACAATATTGATCAGCAGGGCTGGCTTGCAGTGCACAGGTTAATATAGTGTTCCCTGATAGGGCCTGGGGTGGAGCGATGCTGTGAGGAGAGATTACTTAGGCACCCAGGTGAAGGGCAGCTGGTCTCTTAAGCTGAACACATGGAGAGGTAAGCTGACAGACAAACATTACTGCGGATCAATGAAAGTACCCCCCCCTCTTATGAGGCCTCCCCCTCCCCCGCCTTGGCCCAGGCTTAGAGGGAAACCTCAGATGAAACCTCCTCAGGAGACGAGGCTCAAAGACCTCATATGCAGTGATCCAAGACCTTTTCTCAGGAGCAAACCCTTTCCAATGCACAAGGTACTGAAGAATGCCTCTACAGAGCCGGGAATCCAGAATTTGACTAACCTCGTACTTCTGATTGTCCTCAGAAACCGGGCAGCGGTGGATAGAGGACAGAAGAACTTATTGTGGACTAAAGGCTTCAGAAGGGCAACATGGAAGGAATTAGAGATTTTGAGGCTTTTAGGAATCTGAAGTTTGAAACAAACTGGATTCAGTTTAGAGGTTATAGTGTACGGACCAATGAATCCTGGGGCAAACTTCAGAGAAGGAACTCAGAGCTTGATGTTCCTGGTGGAGAGCCAGACTTTGTCCCCTGGCTGTAGCCTTTGAATTTGTCAGCAGATGCCTGGAGGGAATCATGAATGTCACCCCAAATGGAATTGAAAGGCTCCTGAGCCGTAGCCAAAGCTGGAATGTCTGGAGAACAGGTCATGTGAAGAGTGAGTTGAGGGTGTTTTCCATAAACTGTGAAAAAGGGTGTCTTCTAAAAACTGGTATTTACATGATTGTTGTGAGAAAATTCTGCCCACAGGAGTAGAGAACCAATCGTCATTATGAGCAGAGACTAAGGTGCGGAGAAAGACCTCTAACTCCTGATTAACCCTCTCAGTCTGTCCATTGGATTAAGGGTGGTAAGAAGAGGAAAAATCCAAGACAATATTGAAGGATTTGCAAAAAGCTCTCCAAAAAGCGGGACGTAAATTGAATGTCCCTGTCGGAAACAATATGAGAAGGAACCCCATGGAGGCAGAAGATTTCGCGAAAAAAAATGGGAACCAAAGCAGGGGCAGAAGGGAGACCAGGAAGAGGAACAAAATGAGCCATCTTGGAGAAACAATCGATTACCACCCAAATGACCGTATTATTCTCAGACAGTGGGAAATCGGTGATAAAATCTATGGAAATGTGAGACCAGAGATCCTTAGGAATAGGCAAGGGCATGAGAAGACCAGCAGGGGCTTGGGTGGAGGATTTAGACTGAGCACAGACATGACAAGCCTTAACGTAGTCTTTGACATCTGAGTGGAGATTAGGCCACCAGTAGTGGCGACTGATGAGCAGGAAGGATCAGAGGAACCCAGCATGACCTGCCACCTTGGAATCATGTCCCCACTGGAGGATCTTAGCTCTTAGTTCAGTGGGGACAAAGGTCTTGCCAGAAGGAATTTTTGACTCCAGGGTGGTAGAATGGGCAACAATGCATGAGGTCGGAACAATTGGCTCAGGTTCAGGGGTGGACTCCTCATCCAAAGTGTCAAATGACCTAGAGAGTGCATCAGCCCAGCCGTTGCAGGGACCAGGTTTGTATGTAATCGTGAAATTAAAATGGGAAAAGAAAAGACTCCACCTGGCCTGTCTGGGATTTAGACGTTTAGCATTCTGTAAGTACTGTAGATTCTTATGATCAGTAAAAACCATTATGGAGTGAGGGGAACCCTCGAAGAGATGATGCCACACCTCTAACGCCAATTTAATTGCAAGAAGTTCCCAATCACCAATAGAATAATTTCTCTCTGCCTTAGAATTTTTTTTGGAGAAGAACGCACATGGTTGACGTCTCTTCTCAAAGGATTAAAGAGGCATAGCTCTCAACCCAATCGAAGAAGTGTCCACTTCAATAAAAAATGGATCCCAGAATTAGATCCCCTTAAGAGAGGTCCAGAGACAAAGGCCTGTTTCAGGTTGTGAAATGCAGAGACAGCTTCAGGGGGCCAGTCCTTGGCATTCACACCCTTCTTGGTCAAGGCGATAATAGGCGCAGCAATGGAAGAGTAATTCCTAATGAACTGTCTATTATAATTCGTGAACCCAAGAAAGCGCTGTGGCTTGAGGCTAGCAGGAAGAGGTCAGTTGGTAATGGCCAAGACCTTTCCAGGATCCATACGAAGACCCAAACTCGAGACAAAGCATCCCAGAAACAGGACCTTAGAACATTCAAAGAACATTTCTCCAGCTTGGCATACAGATTATTCTCTCTAATGCCGCGTACACACGAGCGGAATTTCCGTTGGAAAAATCTTGGATGTTTTTTCGGACAGAATTCTGCTCAAGCTTGTCTTGCATACACATGGTCACACAAAAGTTCTCTACGACGAGCCGAGAAAATGAAGTTCAATGCTTCCGAGCTTGTGTCGAATTGTTTCCGAACATGCTTGATTTTTTGCGCATCCAAATTGCATACAGACGATCGCATTTTCGGATAGGAACTTTTCCCGACTGAAAAATAGAGAACATGCTCTCAATCTTTTGATGGCTGGAATTCTGCCAGCAAAAGTCCGATGGAGCATACACACAGTCGCATTTTCCGACCAAAAGCTCTCATCTGAGTTTTGCTGGCGGCATTTCCGATCGTGTGTACGCAGCATAAGGCGCTAAGTACAGTGTGGACATGGTTTCTGTGGACAAGTAGATTTTCTGAAAAGATGAGAATGTTATCCAGATAGTTGACAACAAACTGATACAGCAGATCCCTGAAGATTTAATTGACAAAGTTTTGGAACACAGCTGGGGCACTACACAAACCAAAAGGCATAACCAAATATTTGTAATGCCCGTCTCTAGTGTTAAATGCGGTTTTCCATTCGTCACCTTCCCGTATCCGAATCAGATTGTATGCACCTCTGAGATCCAACTTGGTAAAAATGGAGGTACCTTTCAACCTGTCAAATAGATCAGAAATTAAGGGTAACGGGTATGGATTTTTGATAGTCACCGCGTTTAAACCTCGATAGTCGATGCAGGGTCTCAAGGTACCATCCTTTTTGGCAATGAAAAAAAAACCCTGCTCCTGCAGGTGATGAGGATTTCCAGATGAAACCTCTCTCTAGATTCTCGGTGACATACTCTGACATACTCTGGGTCTCTGGGATGGACAGAGGGTAGGTACGACCCATGGGCAGAGTTGTTCCGGGAACAAGGTCAATAGCACAGTCAAAGGACCTGTGAGGAGGAAGCCCCTCAGCTGATTTCCTTCAGAACACATCCCGGAAATTGCTGTATGCAGCGAGAAGATCAGGAGATACAGATGTGGTAGCAACCGGAAGTCTCTCCTTGGGGGCCACCTTGAGAAGGCAGGACGAGAAGCATGAGGGACCCCAAGCCAGGATCAGCCCAGAAGCCCAGTCCACATGTGGAGAGCGGAACCGTAGCCAAGGAAGGCCCAATACAATGGGGGTCGAGGCCTTGGGTAGAATAAGGAAGGATATCCACTCCTGGTGGAGTATCCCTACAGACATCTTAATAGGGAGAGTCTGGAAGCGGATTGGGCCCCCTGGGAGAACAGTGCCATCAATTGCCGAGACTACCAGTGGCGTAGTGAGGGGCGAAAGGATATGCTTCATGGAAGAAGCAGTTCTCCAGTCCATAAAATTGCCAGCAGCCCCCGAATTCAGGTATGCAAAGATTGATTGAGGGGAAGCACCTACATGAAGGAACACCGGAAGAAGAAGACGAGAAGGTCATATTTCTGGGTCCAATATTCCACCTTCCAGATGTATTAGACCCGAGCGTTTCCCGGACGAAGTAAGCAGGAGTCACGAAAATGACCCTTGCCCCCACAATACAGACACAAGCCCAGAGCTCTGCGCCTAGTATGTTCTTTGGGGGTTAGCCTGGTCCGACCCAGCTGCATAGGTTCCTCAGCAGGCAGAAGATGCTCCACGGGATGAAGGGAGGGGAGTTCAGACTGGCTAGGGCCCAGGGGGTGTTGGCGTCTTTTTTTCTAGGAACAAAATATTACAGCACACACATGCAAAAAAATTACATGTAACGCCTGCAAGGCTATTTATAACACCTGAACATTTTCAAAAAATAGGGGGATTTCGTCACACCGTATGGCTATATGTGCTTAAACCCACTTACTGAGACAAAGTACCCCATTTTCAGTGGGTCCTACGCTATCCATAGAATGGAAGATCCTGCTTCTCTGAACCATGGGAGAAATACACTCCTCTATATGGGAGGACTAAAGGACTCCTCCTATAACACAGGTGGACACTAATTAGAGGCAATGATGAGGGAGTGGGGTGCTCCTGCCCAAAGGGATTTGGTCAGAACCCATACAATAGACAAACAAAGATTTGGGGGGCACACCCTAAAAGATGCATCAAAGATGGTGCAGCCATAAGACCATACAACAGAACAAAATATATCAGCGCACACATGCAAAAGATGACATTTAACTCCTGCAAGGCTATTTAAAACACCTGAACATTTTCAAAAAATATGGGGATTTGGTCACACCATATGGCTATATGGTGCTTAAGCCCACTTACTGCGACAAATGTTCAGGTGTTTTAAATAGCCTTGCAGGAGTTAAATGTCATTTTTTGCATGTGTGCGCTGATATATTTTGTTCTGTTTTATGGTCTTATGGCTGCACCATCTTTAATGCATCTTTTAGGTTGTGCCCCAAATCTTCGTTTGTCTATTGTATGGATTCTGACCAAATCTCTTTGGGCAGGAGCACCCCACTGGATGGAGTTTGTGTCCCTGCAAAGCAAGGAATAAATTCCATCTCTTTCCCTAGTAAAATCACTTCACACAGTACACATAAACACTGGTTAGACACACAGTTAACCCTCTGATCGCCCCTGATGTTAACTCCTTCCCAGACAGTGTCATTAGTACAGTGACAGTGCATATTTTAGTGACAGTGCATATTTTCAGCACTGATAACTGTATTAGTGTAACTGGTTCTCAAAAAGTGTCAGTTAGTGTCAGAATATCCGCCGCAATATCGCAGTCCCGCTATAGGTCGCTGATCGCCGCCATTACTAGTAAAACAAAATAAATAAACTAAGATATCCCATAGTTTGTAGACCCTATAACTTTTATGCAAACCAATCAATAGACGCTTATTGTGATTTTTTTTTTTTACCAAAAATATGTACCAGAACACATATTGGCCTAAATTGATGAAAAATTAGATTTTTCTTCAATTTTTTTATTGAATATGTTTAATAGCAGAAAGTAAAAGATATAGTTTTTTTTTTTTCAAAATTGTCGGTCTTTTTTTTGTTTATAGCGCAAAAAATAGAGGTGATCAAATACCACCAAAAGAAAGCTCTATTGTATTTGGGTACAGTGTCGCATGACTGCGCAATTGTCAGTTAGAGTAACGCAGTGCTGTATCGAGAAAAAAATTGACCTGGTCATGTTGGTGGGTAAATCATCCGGAGGTCAAGTGGTTAATGACTTGTGAGTGACAGGTGCTCTTTGTGGTCAGAATGCAGGGGGTGAGCTTGGATCCCGTAGCTGATCGAGTATGTTATTATAGCAAGATTTATATTTACCAGCTTTGTGTTTAATAGTCACACAGACACCCGAGATTGTGATATCAACCACAAAGATGTCTCTAATCACAACACTGGGTTTATTCATTTATCTTTTTGCCGCCGTTGCTGTTTTTGGCAGTCGCTAAACATTCACACACAGAGGGAACATTAACGTCTCAATATTTACACTGTGATAACAGGCCCGGTAATGATAAGTGACAATGCCGCACTTCTACGCCAGAATAAAACAATATAGCCCTTTATTTTCACTTTTCAGGAATAAAAATGACTCTTGATTATGATAAGAATACGTTCCCAAAGCAAAAATTCAACAAAGATTTCCTGGACATAACTAGATTTCCTGAATTCCCAGCAGGAAAGAAAAATCAGTATATACAGTATGCATGAAAGAATACATTACTCACAGGGGCGGACTGACCATTCGGGCACTTGGGCACTGCCCGAGGGACCCATGCCACTAAGGGGCCCCATCAGGGTTGCCAGCCTCAATAAAACCAGGGACAGTATGTAAAAATCTGTGTTTTTTAAAAAAATCCCAAGATTATAGCTGCCCCGCCTCTCCAGTACCTTTTCAGTGTGTGTATGTGTATTCTGTGTGTGTATTCTGTGTGTGTATATAGTGTGTCTGTGTGTGTATACTGTATGTGTGTGTGTGTGTGTATACTGTGTGGCCCCATAATCTATTGCCTGGGGGCCCCATAATCTCCTATTGCCCGGGGGCCCTATAATCTCCTATTGCCCGGGGGCCCCATGAGTTGTCAGTCCGCCCCTGCTTATTCATAAACCAAAAGTAAAAAGTTCACAATAATAATACCCAGGCATTGGTCTCTACCAATACCAAAGAACCCCTCTGTGCACGGTCCTAGTGCCTCTGGCAGGAATTTTGTAACCCATGGCAACTAGCTGCCATGACCCTGGTATCCTCTTCTTCGGTGGCGGTCCGCTTTCCGATAATAGTGGTCTTTGCGGCGGATTCACCACAAAATCACTTTTATCAGCGGTGGGAGAGGCCCCCCCCCCCCCCCACGAGGCACTCCGGTGTCCTCCGCCGCTTACCGGAGCCATCGGCAGCAGCGGAGGCGATCGGATCCTTTCTCATGCTGGGTATGGAGATAAGTGAGGGGAAGATGGCCCCCCACCAATCTCCATACCACTGCAGGGCAGAAGCGACTTCAAAACGTCACTTCCGCGGCGCCCATAGCTCCTAAAGGGCCATATTTTTTTTTTACATTTTTTTTAAATAACAGCATTTTTATTTTTTTTATTTTGATTGCATTTTAGTGTAAATATGAGATCTGTGCTCTTTTTGACTCCAGATCTCATATTTAGGAGGCCCTGTGATGCTTTATTTCTATTACAAGGGATGTTTACATTCCTTGTAATAGGAATAAAAGTGACACCATTTTTTTTTTTAAAGAACAGTGTAAAAATACAAAATAAAAGGTAAAATAAATTAGAATTTTTTTTTTTTTTAAACGCGCCCCGTGCCGCCGAGCTCGCGTGCAGAAGCAAGCGCATACATGAGCAGCGCCTGCATATGAAAATGGTGTTCAAACCACACATGTGAGGCATCGCCGTGATCGGTAGAGCGAGAGCAATAATTCTAGCCCTAGACCTCCTCTGTAACTCAAAACATGCAACCTGTAGAATTTTTTAAACATCGCCTATGGAGATTTTTAAAGGTAAAACTTTGTCGCCATTCCACGAGCGGGCGCAATTTTGAAGCGTGACATGTTGGGTATCAATTTACTCGGCGTAACATTATCTTTCACAATAAAAAAAAAAAATTGGGCTAACTTTAATGATTTCTTATTTTTTTATTCAAAAAAGTGTATTTTTTCCCAAAAAAGTGTACTTGTAAGACCGCTGCACAAATACGGTGTGACAGAAAGTATTGCAGCGACTGCCATTTTATTCTCTAGGGTGTTAGGAAAAAAATGTATAATGTTTGGGGGTTCTAAGTAATTTTCTAGCAAAAAAAAACAGTTTTTAACTTGTAAACAACAAATCTCAAAAAGAGACTCGGTACTTAAAGTGGAGTTCCACCCACTTTTACAACTTCAGCATCCCTCACTAAACTGTGCACTGTAAACTAACTGGATATTTTTTAATTTTTTTTCTCAGCACCTACTGTATATCTGCTGTATTCATTTTTCACTTCCTCCTCCCTGGCCGTGGCCCATCGCATCATTTCCTGTTTGCAATGCCTTCTAAGAAGGGGCGGCAACTTCCTCTGACACTGCCGTTGCTATGGAAACCTGGCCTGAAACCTATTACACTGCTTGTGCTGCACTGAGCATGTGCGAGATCTGCAAGGATGAGATCCAGGAAGAAATACAGTCTGGCTTCAGATGCCCACACTTAAGATGGCCACGGCCTGCTGTAAGTTTATAAAATAACAAACTACTGCTATAAACTAACAAAACAGACCTTCGTTTACAGACTAACTTTACTAGAATACATTAAGCTTGTGTATTATAGGGGTATTTTTATCTAAAAAGTATAATTTCATCCGGAACACCACTTTAAGTGGTTAAAGGTAACCAGAACCCTGTGAAACTGCTATTTGTTGAGCTGTCTTGCTGATATTTGGTTTTAGTAATTTCTAAACCCCTGGCCTGGCTTCTGGTGTGTCTCTGCACCTTTAAAATGGTTATAAATGGTTATAAACTTCTGAAAATTGGAGATATTTATTATAGCAAAAAGTACAAAATATTGTGTTTTTTTTTTAAATTGTTGCTCTTTTTTTGTTTATAGCGCAAAAAATAAAAACCGCAGAGATGATCAAATACCACCAAAAGAAAGCTCTATTTGTGGGAAAAAAAGGACGTCAATTTTGTTTGGGTGCAGTTGTAAGCTAAAGCGACGCAGTGGCCTGGTCATTGAGCAGACAAATCTTCCGGGGCTGAAGTGGTTAAAATTGTGCACACTTGTGGAATGGCACCAAACTTAAGTGCTTAAAAATCTCCTTAGGCGACGTTTTAAATTTTTTTACAGGTTACATGGGGATCTAGTGCTAGAATTATTGCTCTCGCTCTAAGAAAACTGAACAAAGCATATCCTTCTATAATGTGTATCTGGCTCTATCCAAAGCACCTAGTTTAACTACCTGAAGACTAAAGCCTCGTACACACGATCAGATTGTTGGCCAACAGAGCGTCAGACTTTTGTCTGAAGGGCGTGTGCCTGGATCTTGTCTTGCATACTAACGGCACACAATTGTCGGCCAACAAACACGAACGTAGTGACGTACTATGTCGAATTTCCGCTCTTGAGCGCCACCCTTTGGGCACCTTCTGCTAATGTCGTATTTGGTGAGCATTGATTCCGAGCATGCGTGTTTGCACTTTGGACTTTTGTGTGACGGACTTGTGTACGGACTTGTGTACAGACGATACGAAAATCTGACAACAGACCGTTGTCTGCCGAAAACTTGCTAGCCTGCCATCCATCCTGCCAAGGCTTAAGCCTTTTTCTGACACTTTTTGCTTACAAGTAAGTAAAAATCAGCATTTTTTGCTAGAAAATTACTTAGAACCCCCAAACATTATATATATATATATATATATATATATATATATATATATATATATATATATATATATATATATATATGTTAGCAGAGACCCTAGAGAATAAAATGGCAGCCATTGCAATATTTTATGTCACACTGTACTTGCACAGCGGTCTTTCAAACTCAATTTTTTTGGAATGAATACATTTTACTAAATTAAAAAACAAACAAATAAAAACAGTAAAGTTAGCCCAATTTTTTTGTACAATATGAAAGATGATGTCACTCCGAGTAAATAGATACCTAACATGTCATACTTTAAAATTACGCACTCGTGGAATGGCGACAAACTACGGTACTTAAAAATCACCATAGGTGCTGCTTTAACATTTTTAACGCTTGACAGTTCAGAGTTACAGAGGAGGTCCAGTACTAGAATTATTGCTCTAACTCTAATGATCGTGATGATACCTCACATGTATGGTTTGAACACTGTTTACATTTGCTGGCGCAACTTACGTATGCGTTCCCTTCTGCGCGCGAGCACGGAGAAATGGGGCACTTTAAAAAAAAATTTTTTTTACACTGTCCCTTTAAAAAAAAATTTTTTGATCACTTTTATTGCTGTCACAAGGATTGTAAACATCCTTTATGACAGCAATAGGCATGTGACAGGTATTATTTCGGGATCTGTGCTCTCTGCTCTGCTCACTTCTGACAGTTATCCTGACAGGATCCTGGACACAGAATATAATGCATAAGGTAAAAAAACCTTACGACTTTAGAACGGTTTGAACATCAGAAATGCTCTGTAAACTTACACTTTGAACAGCTGAATAGAGCGTTGCAGATAAACAGGTACAACTTATGTAGGAAAAATATTTTCTTCTCTGTGTAGGCCAGTCACTTGACTGGGTTTATGGAAGGGTTTACAAGCACTTTTAAGCCTAAAGTGATAATAAAGGTTATTTTTTTATTATTAGAATGAAAAAGATGTTATACTTATGTGCTCACAGTACAATGGTATGCACGGAAAGGTCCCTTGCCTCCTCTTCTGGAGTTACCCTCCGGCTCTGTACGCTTCTTCTTCCTGTGGGTGCCCCCATAGCAAGCCGGGCAGATGCGCTCCTGAGCCTTGCTATGTGCGTCCATAGACAAACACAGCACCAGTAAGCCACACCGCTGCTCCCTCCTCACAGGATTTGACTGACAGCAGCAGGAGCCTATGGCTCCTGCTCGGGAACCTACACTGAGGTCAGTGACTGGTGAGGCACCGGCTAGTATCAAAGCCAGATACACACACAGGTTACATACGCCGCGAAAGTTAGAGCGAGAGCAATAATTCTCGCACTAGATCCCCTCTGTAACTCGAAACATGTAACCTGTAAAAAAATTTAAAACGTCGCCTAAGGAGATTTTTAAGCACTTAAGTTTGGTGCCATTCCACAAGTGTGCGCAATTTTAACCACTTCTGCCCCGGAAGATTTGGCTGCTCAATGACCAGGCCACTGCGTCGCTTTAGCTTACAACTGCGCGGTGGTGCGACGTTGCACCCAAACAAAATTGACGTCCTTTTTTTTCCCACAAATAGAGCTTTCTTTTGGTGGTATTTGATCATCTCTGCGGTTTTTATTTTTTGCGCTATAAACAAAAAAAGAGCGACAATTTAAAAAAAAAACACAATATTTTGGACTGTTTGCTATAATAAATATCCCCAATTTTTTTTTAAAAAAAGCACATTTTTTTTCTCAGTTCAGGCCGATATTTATTTTTCTACATATTTTTGGTAATAAAAATCGCAATAAGTGTATATTAATTGGTTTACGCAAAAGTTATAGCGTCTACAAAATAGGGGATAGATATATGGCATTTTTATTATTACTACCGTATTTATTGGCGTATAACATGCACCGGCGTATAACACGCACCCCAATTTAGGAGGGAATTTTAAGGAAAAAAAAACTTTTAGGAGGGAAGTTGAAGGGAAAAAAACTTACATTTAAATGCCCATCATTGCAGCCTTCTCAGTGCAGCCTTGCCCCAGTGAAGCCATGTCAGTGCAGCCTTGTCAGTGCAGCCTTCCCCAGTGCAGCCTTGTCAGTGCAGCCATGTCAGTGCAGCCATGTCAGTGCAGCCATGTCAGTGCAGCCTTCTCAGTGCAGCCTTCCCCAGTGCAGCCTTGACAGTGCAGCCTTGTCAGTGCAGCCTTGCCCCAGTGCAGCCATGTCAGTGCAGCCTTGTCAGTGCAGCCTTGTCAGTGCAGCCTTGTCAGTACAGCCTTGTCAGTGCAGCCTTGTCAGTGCAGCCTTGTCAGTGCAGCCATGTCAGTGCAGCCTTGTCAGTGCAGCCATGTCAGTGCAGCCATGTCAGTGCAGCCTTCTCAGTGCAGCCTTCTCAGTGCAGCCTTCTCAGTGCAGCCATGTCAGTGCAGCCTTCCCCAGTGCAGCCTTGCCCCAGTGCAGCCTTGCCCCAGTGCAGCCTTCGATCCCCTGTCCCTGCCATCCTGGGCTTCAAAATCGCAGACCGCGATTTGAAAATGGCGCCGCCGGCGCCGAAATACACAGAGCCGGTCCTCGGCTCTTTCCGGCGGCTCTCGTAGTCCCGAGCGAAGCTATCCGAACCCAGCCGAGTAGGCGCCGGAAAGAGAGACCTGCCGGAAAGAGCCGAGGACCGGCTCTGCGTATTTTGGCGCCGACGCCGCCATTTTCAAATCGCGGTCGGCGATTTTGAAGTTGTGACAGCTCGGGATCGCAGGGGTTTTTAAGGGGAAAAAAGTGCGTGTTATACGCCGATAAATACGGTATTTTTTTTACTAGTAATGGCGGTGATCTGCGATTTTTATCGGGACTGCGACATTATGGGGGACACATCAGACACTTTTGACACATTTTTGGGACGATTGACAATTATACAGCGATCAGTGCTATAAAAATGCACTGATTACTTTATAAATGTCACTGGCAGGGCTTAGCAGGGGTTAACACTAGGGGGCAATCAAGGGGTTAACTGTGTTCCCTAACTGTGTGTCCTAACTGTAGGGGGAGGGGACTGACTATAGGAGATGACAGATCGTGGTTCCTAGCTATTAGGAACTCACGATCTGCCTCTCCTCTCCTCACAGAACAGGGATTTGTGTGTTTGCACACACATGTCCCTGTTCTGCCTATCGTGTACAGGATTGCGCGTGGCCGGCGGTCATCGTGGCTGCCGGTCAGGAGCATCGGCACCCCCGCAGTGCAGCGCGTGCATTCGCGCGCCTACTATCCCGCTTAAAGGAGCTGACGTACAGCTACGACGGTTTGCGGGATCGTGCCGACCTGCCGCCGTATAATGATTTTCAAAAACTGTACTCAAGCAGGTGGCTTAACGGACAAATTACTGAAGTTTGAAGTTAAAACTTTCAACCAGTAATTTCACAGTAAATAGATAAATAATAAATTATTATGTTATAACATTTCGCATAATAATATATAATTTAGCTTGATTAAAAAAGTACCTTTTCAGCAGCAGTAGATTTTCATTCTCCCTCTTAACTGTGTGAGAAAAACATGGGATTGTGGGTAAATCTTATACCCATAAACACGTTTTTTCCTTGTAGTTAAGAGGGCTGGGCTGGAAGGGAGTATTTGTCTTTTTAGACACATTCCCCCTTCTATGACACTGCAGTGAGAGGCGTGCCTCCACTGCAGCATTTTTATTGGACAGCTTGGGCTTATGCTGCTTTACCACTGGTCCAAGGCTCCAAGCTGTCCATTGAGCTCAGTGCCTCTGACAAGAAGTGAGGAGAGGCTCTGTGAGCTCTTCCTCTCAGTCTGCTGCAAACAGAGTGTGCCAGCTTGTATTTAAACTGGCCGCTCTGTATATAGCTTCTGAGAGGCTGCACAAGGGGCCCCATATCTCCAGAACCATAGGTCGTAGGAGCCCCAAATTTTGACCAGTGGTGGGCTACGACTCTCGAAGTCGATCGTTTGAGTTTTTTTTATGTTCATGGCAGGTGAGGCTCTGCCTCACCTGTCTCCCCTGACTGCACGTCCCTGCTCCTGCAGCTCTCAGTGTCTTATGTGAGACCAGTAATTGAAGGGAGAAGAGCTGTAGCTAAGACAGCGTTGGAAACCTGATAGAACTCAGGTAGGTGTTTGGAGGGGTAGGGTGAACAGTGGGGAGTTTTTAATGCAATGCAGGGAATGCATTAAAGTAAAAATCTGTTAGGCCCTATTCACATTTCACATAGTCGGAACGCGTGTTCCTGCTTACAAGCATTTTGCGCAATTTACACGTTTCCAGGTTTCGTGCATAGGATAGCCCACTACCTTAAATTGGCTGCCCTAAGTGCATTTGTCGAGCCAACGAAACTGAAGGAGCAAATTTTGGCCCCAAGCCAGGTTTGCTTTTGTCACATGGGTTTTGACATAATATTCTTGCGACAATCGCAGCAAAATAGCACCGCATATGGGGTCCCCCCCATGTTGCTTCCTGGTTGTTTTTGGACTTATGGGAGCCATTGGTGAATTCCGAAAGCGATCCAATGCGCACATTTGCTGGGCAGGAAGTCGAGTGAGGCCAGGCTGCCACTCATCTCTATGCCCTTGGAGGACCAGAGCGTCGTCTGAGGTCACTTCCGTTTTATTTATTTTGCTTTTAAGTGTAAATGAGAGATCTGGGGTTCTCTCTAAACTGGTGTAACTCTAAACAGGTATCCTGTACAAAATTTAAAGCATCGCCTATGGATATTTTTAGGTGCTGTAGTATGTCACCATTCCACGTGAATGCGCAATTTTAAAGCATGACATGTTAGGTATCTATTTACTTGGTGTAACATCATCTTTTACAATATACAAAAAAATGGGGTAACTATTGTGTTTTTTTTTTTTTATTAATTCAAGTGTTTTTCCCCAAAAAAATGTGTTTGGAAGGCCGCTGCGCAAATACAGTGTGACATAAAATATTGCAACAACCGCCATTTTATTCTCCAGGATCTGCTAATGTAAAAAAGGGAATATTTTTGGGGGTTCTAAGTCATTTTCTAGCAAAAAATACTAATTTAAACTTGAACAAAAAGTTTCAGAAAAGGTCTGGTCTTCAAGTGGTTAACTCCAGGCAAACAGCTAAATACAAAGAATGCTGAGCAGAGAATCAGGAAGGGGGGAGGCAGTACAAGGAGCCAATCAATTCATGTGCTGACAAGAAGCATGCTGATAGGAAGAGTGAGCAGAGCGATAGAGAGATGAGCTTATTACTGTGCTGCTTCTCCTTTCAATGTCCAGTCACAGGCTGGGGGTGGGTCCAGGATGACCTCGGCTCAAAGGAGGTGGGTTGAATGAAGCTGGCCGTCAGACTGAGGAGATCTAGTATCAGAAAAAAAAAGTACTGCTGGGGGAAATCTCTGAATTGAAGATGATACAATCTTTTAAAGAGGAAGTAATCCCTCTTGCAAAAAAAAGGCCGCCGACATGTCTTCCGGGTATCACGGCTCCGGCGATGTGATTGGCCGGAGCCGCGATGACGTCACTCACTCGCATGCGCGCGGGAGCCGCCGCGAATGGCACAGTACAACTAAGGCAACGGCACATACGTGCCATTGCTTCAGTTGGCTTAAATGTGCATGTGCTGCATGACGTCGGCACATGCAAATACCGGGATATCTCCTAAACCGTGCAGGTTTAGGAGATGTCCAGTGCAGCTACAGGAAAGCCTAATTATAGGCTTGCCTGTAGTTTAAAGTAGTTGTAAAGAGTTTACAACCACTTTAATAAGCTATTCATTTTTATCTTTCTGACAAGGGTTAAATTCCTTAAATTCTTTAACCGCTTCCCGACCGCCTCACACAGATATACGTCGGCAGAAGGGCACATACAAGCAGATTAACGTACCTGTATGTTGCCCTTTAAGAGGCGCCTTGCGGACGCGCACCCGCCGGGAGCTCCGTGAGTGTGATCGCGGCTTCCGCAGACTCGATGTCCGTGGGGATACCCGAGATCATCTCACGGAGAGGAAGAAACGGGGAAATGCTAATGTAAACAAGCATTTCCCCGTTCTGCTTAGTGACACTGACACTGAACACCGCTCCCTGTAATAGGGAGCGGTGTTCAGTGTCGTGTCACACATAGCCCCTCCCCCCCACAATTAGAATCACTCCCTAGGACACACTTAACCCCTACAGTGCCACCTAGTGGTTAACCCCATTCACTGCCAGTCTCATTTACACAGTAATCAATGCATTTTTAATTGCATTGATCGCTGTATAAACGTGAATGGTCCTAAATTCGCGCCAAAAGTGTCAGATCTGTCTGCCGCAGTCATGATAAAAATCGCTGATCGCCGCCATTACTAATAAAAAAAAAATATATATATTAATAAAAATGCCATAAAGCTATCCCCTATTTTGTAAGCACGCAAACCAATCAATAAACGCTTTTTGCGATTTTTTTTTACCAAGAATATGTAGAAGAATACATATCGGCCTAAACTGAGGAAAATAAATGTTTTTTTATATATTTTTGGGGAATATTTATTATAGCAAAAAGTAAAAAATAATGCGTTTTTTTTAAAATTAACACTATTTTTTTGTTTATAGCGCAAAAAATAAAAAACGCAGAGGTGATCAAATACCACCAAAAGAAAGTCCTATTTGTGGGAAAAAAAGGACGTCAACTTTGTTTGGGAGCCACGTTGCACGACCGCGCAATTGTCAGTTAAAGCAACGCAGTGCCGAATCACAAAAAGTGCTTTTGGTCTTTGGCCAGCCAAATGGTACAAGGCTTAAGTGGTTAATGGCTCAAACAATATTATATCATAAAATGTATCATTTTTATTACATTTCCATTAAAAAAAGATACAATTGTACAAATGACATTAAAAGTACTGAAAAGAGCATAAGATCAGAGAATACAATAGTCTGTGTACTTATTTGTGGTGTGTACGTGCATAGAAAATTTTCAACGCGTTTCAGAGTCAAAATAGCTCCTTCTTCAGGGAACACTCTACATAAACTGTAGTATGATTTATAGTAAGAAATCACAAAATCGTAGAACATCCAACAATGACATATTAATAAGCAAAAAATCGCAAAAAAAACATGTATGATGTACTTACAAAGTGCTCCTCATTCATAGGGTAAAAGCCAAATTCATAAAAACCAGTAGAAAGCCATTGCCTGATGGCATCACTGTATACAGGTGGGGTATACCCACAAAAGAAAACGGCTGGATAGCTGGAAAAGACGAGGGCTCAGTGAGATGATATTACGTCTTCAGTCACTTTTGGAGGCCGAAAAGGTGCACATTGAGGCCACCTAGCATGGACACAGAGGTGAAATTGGAGATGTGGTCTATGATATAGACAAAATTCTATATATAATCTGGTAGGGAAAGAATAGGTCACATACCACCAAGTGTATCCTAAGAGGAGGGCATCCAGGTAAAGGATATAGGTAGGTGTCTCACAAGGTGTCTATAAAACGTAATGAATAAATAATAAGGTGTGGGCAATATGTGGAATTATAATGATTATATACAGTATCTCATAAAAGTGAGTACACCCCTCACATTTTTGTAAATATTTTAATGTCTAAACCACTGACAACAAAAGTGAGTACACCCCTAAGTGAAAATGTTCAAATTGGGCCCAATTAGCCATTTTCCCTCCCCGGTGTCATGTGACTCGTTAGTGTTACAAGGTCTCAGGTGTAAATGGGGAGCAGGTGTGTTCAATTTGGTGTTATCGCTCTCATTCTCTTGTACTGGTCACTGGAAGTGACATGGCACCTCATGGCAAAGAACTCTCTGAGGATCTGAAAAAAAAATGTTGCTCTACATAAGGATGGCCTAGGTTATAAGAAGATTGCCAAGACCCTGAAACTGAGCTGCAGCATGGTGGCCAAGACCATACAGTTTAACAGGACATGTTCCACTCAGAACAGGCCTCGCCATGGTCCACCAAAGAACATGAGCGCACGTGCTCAGCATCATATCCAGAGGTTGTCTTTGGGAAATAGATGTATGAGTGCTGCCAGCATTGTTGCAGAGGTTGAAGGGGCCAGCTTCTCAGTGCTCAGACCATACGCTGCACACTGCATCAAATTGGTCTGCATGGCTGTCGTCCCAGAAGGAAGCCTCTTCTAAAGATGATGCACAAGAAAGCACGCAAAAAGTTTTCTGAAGAAGAGCAGACTAAGGACATGGATTACTTGATCCATGTCCTGTGGTCTGATGAGACCAAGATAAACTTATTTGGTTCAGATGGTGTCAAGCGTGTGTGGCAGCAATCAGGTGAGGAGTACAAAGACAAGTGTGTCTTGCCTACAGTCAAGCATGGTGGTGGGAGTGTCATGGTCCGGGGCTGCATGAGTGCTGCCGGCACTGGTGAGCTACAGTTTATTGAGAGGACCATGAATGCCAACATTTACTGTGACATACTGAAGCAGAGCATGATCCCCTCCCTCCGGAAACTGGGCCGCAGGGCAGTATTCCAACATGATAACGACCCCAAACACACCTCCAAGATGACCACTGGCTTGCTAAAGCAACTGAGGGTAAAGGTGATGGACTGGCCAGGCATGTCTCCAGACCTAAACCCTATTGAGCATCTGTGGGGCATCCTCAAATGGAAGGTGGAGGAGCGCAAGGTCTCTAACATCCACCAGCTCTGTGATGTTGTCATGGAGAAGTGGAAGAGGACTCCAGTGGCAACCTGTGAAGCTCTGGTGAACTCCATGCCCAAGGGGGTTAATAGTGGCCACACAAAATATTGTCAATTTGGGCCCAATTTGGACATTTTCACTTAGGGGTGTGCTCACTTTTGTTGTCAGCGGTTTAGACATTAATGGCTGTGTGTTGAGTTATTTTGAGGTGAAAGCAAATTGACACTGTTATACAAGCTGTACACTCACTACTTTACATTGTAGCAAAGTGTAATTTCTTCAGGACTGTCACATGAAAAGATATAGTAAAATATTTACAAAAATGTGAGCGGTGTACTCACTTTTGTGAGATACAGTGTGTATATATATATAATTTTTTTTTTTTCGCTGGAGTTCTGCCCTAAGGGTGTCTGTAGACGGGCAGGTGCAAGGTACCAAACTGCCAATTCTCATAGCACTTTCTTATTACCGCATCTCTGCCAGCCCAGTTCTGAATTGGGTATATTGCTTGCTTTTTATCTGTGTATTTCTGTTGGCAGTCCCACCATGAGATAATATTAAACATTGAGTCGTTTCTGAAAAAATTGGAATCCAACTGTGATATGATCTGTCATTTTGGCTTCATAACTGTGCTAATCCTGTTGGATCTGTTGGACTGGTAGTTTGGGGAGTGTGAGGACCTCTCCCATTAGACCTGACCTACACAGTAAAGTTCATTTGTCACCTTAATTGTTTACAGTTTGTTCCCTGGCCAACGTCCAGAACAACAGCTGCCGAGCGTAGGGTATGATGTCATCGGCGCTGCTAGCTGGGAACTGTCCATGTAAGCTGACCCTGAGATTCTTTATAATGTAGCAGCACCATCCCAAATAACAGGAGGATTCAATAAAACCTGCACACTGAAGTTATAAAGAGTCTGGATTGTGCTCTTCTCAAAATCACTTAGTGAACCCTCAGGAGAACAACATTGTAAGTGTTATTAATACCATTTTAGTGCCTGTATAGTGCCTATATAGCAATGTGGAAATCTCCCAAAATTAGGGGAATTCCCCTATAAGACAGTTATAACCAGAATACATGTCCTCTCCTCTCTGGAAAATTACCTTTTTGTTTTTTTTGACAACTCTAACATTTTGGATTTCCCCTCACTTTTTTTTCTTGGTGACAGTGGTCACCTATACAAATAATTCAATAAATAGTACAGTACACAAAGGCTGAGGGCATATGGGCGACTCTGCCACTAATGATCCTGATGCTGACAATTTGTTCTTATCCTCACAGACTGCATCTTTCACAGTATGGTCCAGGCAATGTCTGGTAACACAGGCATCCGGCTGGAGGGATATCAACTGGCAACACAGGCGAGTGGCTGGAAGATTCTCAGGACTTGTAACACAGGTGAGTGGGTGGAGAAGTCTCAGGGCTGGTAACACATTTGAGTGAGTGAAGGAGTCTCAGGGCTGGTAACACAGGCGAGTGGCTGCAAGAATCTGCTGATTGTAACACAGGTGAGCGGGTGGAGAAGTCTCAGGGCTGGTAACACAGCTGAGGGAATCTCATGATTTATAAAAAAAGTGAGTGGGTGGAGAAGTCTCAGGGATGGTAACACAGGTGAGTGGGTGGAGGATTCTCAGGGCTGGTAGCACAGGCAAGCGGCTGTAAGAATCTCATGATTGTAACACAGATGACCGTGTGGAGAAGTCTCAGGGCTGGTAACACAGACGAGCGGCTGGGGGAATCTCATGATTAATAACACAGGTGAGTTGTTGGAGAAGTCTCTGTGCTGGTATCACAGGTGAGCAGGTGGAGGAGTGTTGGGGCTGGTGACACAAGCAAGCGGATAGAAGAATCTCATGATTGGTAACACAGGTGAGCGGGTGGTGAAGTCTCAGGGCTGGTAAAACAGGTAAGCAGGTGAAAAAGTCTCAGGGCTGGTAACACAGGTGAGTGGGTGGAGGAGTCTTGGGGCTGGTAACACAAGCGAGCGGCTCAAGGAATCTCATTGTTGGTAACACAGGTGAGCGGGTGGAGAAGTCTCAGGGCTGGTAACACGGGTGAGCGGGAGAAGTCTCAGGGCTAATAACACAGGTAAGCGGGTGGAGAAGTCTCAGGGCTG
Organism: Lithobates clamitans; assembly: GCA_037952925.1. Taxonomy (NCBI): domain Eukaryota; kingdom Metazoa; phylum Chordata; class Amphibia; order Anura; family Ranidae; genus Lithobates; species Lithobates clamitans. The sequence continues at coordinate 715,630 of JBBGZY010000692.1, read as the reverse complement.
GTAACACAGGTGAGTGGGTGGAGGAGTCTTGGGGCTGGTAACACAGGCGAGCGGCTCAAGGAATCTCATTGTTGGTAACACAGGTGAGCGGGTGGAGAAGTCCCAGGGCTGGTAACACGGGTGAGCGGGAGAAGTCTCAGGGCTAATAACACAGGTAAGCATGTGGAGAAGTCTCAGGGATGGTAACACAGGTGAGTGGGTGGAGGAGTCTCAGAGCTGGTAACACAGTCGAGGAGCTGGAAGAATCTCATGATTGTAACACAGATGAGCGGGTGGAGAAGTCTCGAAGCTGGTAACACAGGCGAGTGGCTGGGGGAATCTCAAATTTGATAACACAGGTGAGTGGGTGGAGAAGTCTCTGTGTTGGTATCATAGGTGAGCGGGTGGAGGAGTGTCTGGGTTGGTGACACAAGCAAGTGGCTAGAAGAATCTCATGATTGGTAACACAGGTGAGCGGGTGGAGAAGTCTTAGGGCTGGTAAAACAGGTAAGCAGGTGGAGAAGTCTCATGGTTGGTAACACAGGTGAGCGGGTGGAGAAGTCTCAGGGCTGGTAACACAGGTGAGCGGATGGAGAAGTCTCAGGGCTGCTAACACAGGTGAGCTGGTGGAGGAGTCTCAGGGCTGGTAACACAGGCGAGGGTCTGGAAGAATCTCATGATTGGTAACACAGGTGAGCGGGTGGAGAAGTCTCAGGGTTGGTAACACAGGTGAACAGGTGGAGGTGGATGGTGTCAGTAGAGCAGTGGGCGGTATCAGTAGAGCAGTGGGCAGTGTCAGTAGGACAGTGGATGGTGTCAGTAGGACAGTGGATGGTGTCAGAAGAGCAGTGGACAGTGTCAGTAGAGCAGTAGACGGTGTCAGTAGGGCAGTGGATGGTGTCAGTAGAGCAGTGGACGGTGTCAGTAGAGCAGTGGACGGTGTCAGTAGGGCAACACAGGTGAGTTCCAATGCATATTAAATAGGAGCTGCATGCTATTGGGTTCCTGCCATATACCTGGTTGCCGATTACATGCCCAGCCACCTCGGCTTCACCAGGTGCCGTTTCTCTGTGCTGCTATGGGCGGAAAGCCAGGAAACATATTCCCTGGGCATATCCAGGAAAGTTAGTCCCCTGTGCTGTTGAGTATGAATGCAATGGTTTCACACTTGCCCCGCTATCAGAGCTAAAGCTCTCCAATAAGCAGGGGACATGAGCTATACTGATGGGAGAACTCTAGCTCTGACAGCAGGGGAGGGGGATAGTGGGGGGTGGGCAGTTGGGTGCTGTGTAGGACCGCTGAAGATAGACTTACATACAGCACAGTAGTCCAGCTCTACAGCTCCTACCCGGCCACGAGAATTTGCAGCGCAGCAGATTATTTCAACTTCTGAAACAAGTAAATCTGCTTTTACTTAAAATACTTTTACAACCCTCAATTACATTGTTCATGTTTTATCTAGAGGACAACAAAAAAGCAGAAATACAGGTGCCTCAGGATAATGCCTGTGTGGAAAAGTATAGACTTTTCCTGAAGCGATACGTCAAACAGACAAAAGAGTTGCACTCCATACTCCGAAACGCGTTTCCTGGTTCCCAAATCATGCTACCATGCACAGCATGGAGGCAGCTAGCTATTAACTGAAGCTATCAGTTAGTTTTCTTTCCTGACAGTCGCATCCTATAGCAAAAGCCATGGTCCGCAGAGAGCTTTCAAAGCATCTCATTGTTAAAGGGTATGAGTCAGGAGAAGGGTACAAAAGAATTTCCAAGGCATTAGATATACCATGGAACACAGTGAAGACAGTCATCATCAAGTGGAGAAAATATGGCACAACAGTGACATTACCAAGAACTGGACTTCCCTCCAAAATTGATGAAAAGACGAGAAGAAAACTGGTCAGGGAGGCTGCCAAGAGACCTACAGAAACATTAAAGGAGCTGCAGGAATATCTGGCATGTACTGGCTGTGTGGTACAACAATCTCCCGTATTCTTCATATGTCTGGGCTATGGGGTAGAGGGGCAAGACGGAAGCCTTTTCTTAACAAGAAAAACATCCAAGTCCGGCTAAATTTTGCAAAAAACACATCTGAAGTCTCCCAAAAGCATGTGGAAAAATGAGTTATGGTCTGATGAAACCAAGGTTAAACTTTTTGGCCATAATTCCAAAAGATATGTTTGGTGCAAAAACAACTCTGCACATCACCAAAAGAACATCATACCCATCGTGAAGCATTCTGGTGGCAGCATCATGCTTTGGGGCTGTTTTACTTCAGTTGGAACAGGGGCCTTAGTCAAGGTAGAGGGAATTATGAACAGTTCCAAATACCAGTCAATATTGGCACAAAACCTTCAGGCTTCTGCTAGAAAGCTGAACACGAAGAGGAACGTCATCTTCCAGCATGACAACAACCCAAAGCATACATCCAAATCAACAATGGAATGGCATCACCAGAAGAAGATTAAAGTTTTGAAATGGCCCAGCCAGAGCCCAGACCTGAATCCGATTGAAAATCTGTGGGGTGATCTGAAGAGGGTTGTGCACAGAAGATGCCCTCAGAATCTGACAGATTTCGAGTGTTTTTGCAAAGAAGAGTGGGCAAATATTGCCAAGTCAAGATGTGCCATGCTGATAGACTCATACCCAAAAAGACTGAGTGCTGTAATAAAATTAAAAGGTGCTTCAACAAAGTATTAGGTAAAGGGTGTGCACACTTATGCAACCAGTGGCGGAAGTATAGGGGTCGCTGAGGTCGCCATGGCGACTGGGCCCCATGCTGCAGGGGGCCCTTGAGGGCCCCCCTGTTTATCTGGATAGGAGGAGCGGCTGAGATCGATCTCCCCATTGTTAGCCGACCTGTAATCGGCACTGTGCGGGGAGCCTGTCACACTGTTCTAAAGTGAAAGCAGTGTGTGCTGTGCTCTTTGTCTCCCCCTACAGTGCAGTACCCGACAGGAAGAAGTGAGGTAAAGCACTGCCGTTTTTAAAAAGGCTTTCTGTAAGTGTGTGTTCATATATGTTTCTGTATGTTTATATGTGTGTTCATGTATGTTTATGTATGTTCATATGTGTGTTCATGTATGTTTATATGTGTGTTCATGTATGTGTTTATATGTGTGTTCATGTATGTGTTTGCATGTGTTTATGTGTGTATTTATATATGTATATGTGTTTGTGTGTGTATATACAGTATATGTGTGTGTATATTATGTGTGTGTTTATCTATGTGTGTGTGTGTTTAGATGCAGTGGTGGCCCATGCATTAAAGGGGTTGTAAAGGTAAAAATTTTTTCACCTTAATGCATTCTATGCATTAAGGTGAAAAAACTTTTGACAGTACCGCCGCCCCCAGCCCCCCCCGTTTTACTTACCTGACGCCTCGAATCTCCGCTGCTCGTTCTCGTCATCTTCATTGCAGCTCAGCCTGGTCGCTGATTGGCTGCAGTGGATGGATTGAAAGCAGCGCAGCCATTGGCTCGCGCTGCTGTCAATCACATCCGATGACGCGGCGCGCCGGGGGGCGGGCCGAGTGATACAGCGAGCGGCTATAGCCGCCGGCTGTATCACGGGAGCGCGCCCGCAAGCACTCACCACCATGCGAGGGAGCTCGCATTAAGGTGGTAAATGCTTGCGAGGAGGAGCTGAAACAGCCGCCGAGGGACCCCAGAAGACCAGGTTCGGGGCCACTCTGTGCAGAACGAGCTGCACAGTGAAGGTAAGTATAACATGTTTGTTATTTAAAAAAAAAAAAAAAATTAACTTTACAACCCCTTTAAGGGCGCACGGGCGCCGCCCCCTCTCTCCAGCCACCCCTCTATCACCAATAGATAGATTCATGCATTGCATGAATCTATCAATGGCCGCCGCTGCCACCCCCTATTCAGGCGCCCAGCCCCTTTTTGGGCGCAGGGAATCTGAATTACAGCGGCGGGGGGTGTTTTTGAACCACCGGATTAGAGCCATAGGCTCTAATAGGCATCAAAAAGGTGACCTCACAGGTCACTCAGCTGTGTTAGAAAAGCGAATGACTACTCGCTTTCCTAACACTAAACTGCCTCTCCACCAATCAGGTGCTCGGGTCTGTTACCTGTCACCTGATTGGCTGAAACGTCAGGCGCCGCTATTGGATGCCTATCAGGAGGAGAGGACAGGAGATGTGGACAGCAGGAGACGCATGGAGGACCTCACTCGTCGCAGTCACCCGCTGCCCCACCAAGAAAGGGTAAGTGCCGATGAGCGGTCGGGGGTCACACTGGGGGCATTCAAGGGCACACTGGCAGCATTTAATGGGCACACTGGCAGCATTTGATGGGCACACTGGCTGCGTTTGATGGGCACACTGGTTGCGTTTGATGGGCACAGTGGCGGCATTTGGCACAGTGGCTGCGTTTGATGGAACACTGGCAGCATTTAATGGGCACAGTGGCAGCGTTTGATGGGCACACTGGCAGCGTTTGATGGGTACACTGGCAGCGTTTGATGGGCATAGTGGCAGCGTTTGGCACAGTGGCTGCGTTTGATGGGCACACTGGCAGCATTTAAGTGGCACAGTGGCAGCATTTTATGGGCACAGTGGCAGCAATTGATGGCACAGTGGCTGCATTTGATGGCACACTGGCAGCATTTTAGTGGCACAGTGGCAGTGTTTGATGGGCACAGTGGCAGCGTTTGATGGGCACACTGGCAGCGTTTAATGGGCACAGTGGCTGCGTTTGATGGGAACAGTGGCTGCGTTTGATGGGCACAGTGGCTGCATTTAAGTGGCACAGTGGCAGCGTTTGATGGGCACAGTGGCAGCGTTTGATGGGCACAGTGGCAGTGTTTGATGGGCACACTGGCAGCGTTTAATGGGCACAGTGGCTGCGTTTGATGGGAACAGTGGCTGCGTTTGATGGGCACAGTGGCTGCATTTAAGTGGCACAGTGGCAGCGTTTGATGGGCACAGTGGCAGCGTTTGATGGGCACAGTGGCAGTGTTTGATGGGCACACTGGCAGCGTTTGATGGGCACAGTGGCTGCGTTTGATGGGCACAGTGGCTGTGTTTGTTGGGCACAGTGGCTGCGTTTGATGGGCACAGTGGCTGCGTTTGATGGGCACAGTGGCAGCGTTTGGCACAGTGGCTGCGTTTGATGGCACACTGGCAGCATTTAAGTGGCACAGTGGCTGCAATTGATGGGCACAGTGGCTGCAATTGATGGGCACAGTGGCTGCATTTGATGATTTTTTTTCAAAAAATGTTTGCGCCCCCAAAAAATTTTTGCGCACCAGCCGCCACTGTTTAGATGTATGTATGCACATTTTATGTATGCACGTTTAATCCTGACACCCTATATGTGTACAATCAGGACTGATTTTTTTTTTTTTTGCTCGTTCAATGTACCAACAACAAAATGCTATTCCTCTGAAAAGCGATCCATGCTCAGATCACTTTTCAGAGCCATTTGACAGCCGGTAAAGAGGCAATATGTTGCCTCCTGACCACCTGTTTTAACCCCTTAAAGTGATTGTAAAGGTTTTTTTTTTTAAATAACAAACATGTCATAACTTCATTGTGCAGTTAGTTTTGCACAGAGTGGCCCTGAACACCGGCTTCTGGGGTCCCTCGGCGGCTCTCGCGGCTCCTCCTCTTATCAGACATCCCCCTAGGAAAAGCGCTGTCCAGGGGTCAGGGGGGCCCTTGATGATTTCTTGCATCGGGGCCCTGAAGGTTTTAGTTACGCCACTGTATGCAACCATGTTATTATTTTTTTTTTATTCTTACTTCCCGCCACTTAAAAGATTTCAGTTTGTTTTTAAACTGAGTTGCACAGTTTATAGGTCCCATTAAAGGTGGAAAACATTCTGAAATGATTTATCTTTGTCTCATTTTTTTTACATCACAGAAACCTGACATTTTAACAGGGGTGTGTAGACTTTTTATATCCACTGTATACCTGGGACTGGTGCCACTTCCTAATCCTTCTCTCTTTATCTCCCTACCATTATTACTGATATCTCTAAAAAAAAATTCTCTTTATGCTACAGCCAAACGAGTTCCAGTCTTTAACCATTTAACCCCAGATATCACTGCTGGCAGATGAGGTGGGTGACAGATGATCACTGCTGACAGATGAGGTGGGTGACAGATGATCACTGCTGACAGATGAGGTGGGTGACAGGTGATCACTGCTGACAAATGAGGTGGGTGACAGATGATCACTGCTGACAGATGAGGTGGGTGACAGCTGATCACTGCTGACAGATGAGGTGGGTGACAGATGATCACTGCTGACAGATGAGGTGGGTGACAGGTGATCACTGCTGACAGATGAGGTGGGTGACAGATGATCACTGCTGACAGATGAGGTGGGTGACAGATGATCACTGCTGACAGATGAGGTGGGTGACAGGTGATCACTGCTGACAGATGAGGTGGGTGACAGGTGATCACTGCTGACAGATGAGGTGGGTGACAGATGATCACTGTTGACAGATGAGGTGGGTGACAGATGATCACTGCTGACAGATGAGGTGGGTGACAGATGATCACTGCTGACAGATGAGGTGGGTGACAGGTGATCACTGCTGACAGATGAGGTGGGTGACAGATGATCACTGCTGACAGATGAGGCGGGTTTTACTGGTATATGGGGCTCTGCTAGGTAGATTTTATTTTAATTTCTTTTCAACAATCTTTTACCAGACAAGAAGTAAGGGAAAATCTGCAAAAAAAGAAACAGACAATAAAAAAATGTTATTTCCATTAAGTTGATTGAGTCTCTATTTTTATTTTTTTCAGTTAATATGTACAGTGCCTTGCAAAAGTATTGACCCACCCCTTGGCATTTTTCATGTTTTGTTGCCTCACAACCTGGAATTAACATGGATTGTTTGAGGATTCGCATCATCTAATTTACAGAACATGCCCACAACTTTGAAGATTTTTTTTTTTTTGTGAAGCAAATAACAAATAGGACAAAATAACAGAAAAAGTCAACGTGCATAACTATTCACCCCCCTAAAGTCAATACTTTGTAGAGCCACCTTTTGCGGCCATCACAGCACCAAGTCGCTTTGGATAAGTCTCTATGAGCTTGCCACATCTTACCACTGGGATTTTTGCCCATCCCTCCTTGCAAAACTGCTCCAGCTCCTTCAAGTTGGATGGTTTGCTCTTGTGAACAGCAATCTTTAAGTCTGACCACAGATTTTCTATTAGATTGAGGTCTGGACTTTGACTAGGCCATTCCAACACATTTATATGTTTCCCCTTAAACCACTCAAGTGTTGTTTTAGCAGTGTGTTTGGGGTCATTGTCCTGCTGGAAGGTGAACCTCCGTCCTAGCCTCAAATCACACACAGAGTGGTACAGGTTTTGCTCAAGAATATCCCTGTATTTAGCACCATCCATCTTTCCCTCAACTCTGACCAGTTTCTCAGTCCCGACTGCTTAAAAACATCCCCACAGCATGATGCTGCCACCACCATGTTTCACTGTGGGGATGGTGTTCTTTGGGTGATGTGATGTGTTGGGTTTGCGCCAGACTTAGCGTTTTCTTTGATGGCCAAAAATTTAAATTTTAGTCTCATCAGACCAGAGCACCTTCCTCCATACATTTTGGGAGTCTTCCACATGCCTTTTCACAAACTCAAAACGTGACATTTTGTTTTTTTGCTAAAAGTAATGGCTTTCTTCTGGCCACTCTGCCATAAAGCCCAACTCTGGAGCGTACGGCTTATTGTCATCCTATGTGCAGATACTCCAGTCTCTGCTGTGGAACTCTGCAGCTCCTCCAGGGTTACCTTAGGTCTCTGTGCTGCCTCTCTGATTAATGCCCTCCTTGCCCGGTCCGTGAGTTTTGGTGTGCGGCCGTCTCTTGGCAGGTTTGCTGTTGTGCCATGTTCTTTCCATTTGGTTATGATAGATTTGATGGTGCTCCTAGGGATCATCAAAGATTTTGATATTTTTTTATAACCTAACCTGACTTGTACTTCTCAACAACATTGTCCCTTACTTGTTTGGAGAGTTCCTTGGTCTTCATGGCAGTGTTTGGTTAGTGGTGCCTCTTGCTTAGGTGTTGCAGCCTCGGGGGCCTTTCAAAAAGGTGTGTATATGTAATGACAGATCATGTGACACTTAGATTGCACACAGGTGGACATCGTTTCACTAATTATCTGACTTCTGAAGGTAATTGGTTGCACCAGAGCTTTTTATGGGCTTCATAACAAAGGGGGTGAATACATACGCACATGCCAATTATCAGTTTTTGATTTCTGTGTATATATTTTTCTAATTTTACTTCACCTACTTTTTCTATTGTGTTCTGATCCATCACATATAATTCAGGTTAAAAAAACATTGAACTAAAGGCTGTAATGTAACAAAATAGGTAAAAAGCCAAGGGGAGTGAATACTTTTGCAAGGCACTGTATTTACTTCCATTACATTTTATTATACTGTTAAAAATATTTTGTTAATTTTTAATGAGATCTGTTCCCATCATGAATGCTATGGGTCGCCATTTTATTGATATAATCAGTCATAATGGGCCAGTTTGTATAATAATTTTAGATCACCATACAGTTGCTTGTGTTTTATTTATATATGGGTTAAAGACTTTTAATATTAATTGATTACCATGGGAAGTTATATTTTTACAACCTGTTTTTGTAGCCATAAAGAAGGTCCTTTGAGTCTGAAATGCGTTGGACATTTTATGTTTTCTTGTTATGAACTAACACCAATAATAAAAGATTCTGCACTCTTATCTCTTTGGTCTAGCACTCTCATTATTCATTTTATACATGTGTTCCAAATTCTTTGTCCGCTAGATAAGGTTGCCCTGTTTTTTGTTAAGGGCAGCCTCACCGGAGCCACTGTGCACCATTTGAATAAGATTAACTTTCTACAATCCTAAACTAATACAAAGTTCAATCCGGCACCTCGGGTATGTATGTTCTAAACAACAAAAAGCCTGATGGGGTTCCAGCATTCCCCTACTTAAAGCAGAACTTCATTCTTTCAATCAGCTTTGAGTGTTTTTAACCTTAAAGTGGTTGTAAAGTCAGAAGGTTTTTTATCTTAATACATTCTATGCATTAAGATAAAACGCCTTCTGTGTGCAGCAGCCCCCCTAATACTTACCTGAGCCCCATCTAGATCCAGCAATTTTGCAGGAGTGTCTCGGATGCCCAGGACTCTCCTCCTCATTGGCTGAGACAGCAGCGCGGAGCCATTGGCTCACGCTGCTGTCAATAAATGTCAGTCAGCCAATGAGAAGAGAAGGGGGCGGGGCCAGGTCACGGCTCCATGTCTGAATGGACATACGGAGCTGCGGCTCGGCTCTGGTGCCCCCATAGCTACTTTTTACTGGTGGTGGTGTGCACTCCTTTTGAGGACGAGCAATCACTGGTGGTGGAATTGTGTGGATACACTGATCACAAGAAGAGTTTTTCTTTTTTCATGTTTTATTTCTTAATTTTTTCATTTTATGGACTATTTATTTATTTGTAGGATTTATTTATTTTAGAGATTTGCACTTTATATTTATATATATTTTTACACATAGCGCTACATTTATTTATTTACTATCTATTTTGAAATGAGTGTGGTGTACCACTCGGAATGTATAGCAGCTGTGCACGTTTATTATTAGGTTATCTTATTTAAACATCACAATATTTTTTACTTGTGGCGCTGATTGTTTTATCTTATAATTTGCATTATACCTGTATGTTGCTCTGTGCATGAGATACAGCGGGCGCGCGTCCGCCTCTGGAGGCGTGCCGCCACGTGCTGCGGGAGCTCGTCCCAGGGGTCCGGCAAGCTTTGGCCACCCACGATCACAGTAAAGAGAGACAGAAAGGGGATCCCCATTTCTGACAGGGGATCTCTGTGTTCTCCCAGTAAGCCCATCCCCCACCCAGTTGGAACACACCCAGGGAACACAGTTAACTCCTTGATCGCCCACTAGTGTTAACCCCTTCACCCGCCTTCAGTGTCATTTATACATTGATCAGTGAATTTTTTTAGAACTGATCACTGTAATAATGTCACTGGTCCCCAAAATGTTTCAATTGGGGTCAGATTTGTCCACCGCAATGTCCCGCTAAAAATCACAGATCGCCGCCATTACCAGTAAAAACAATAAAAAAAATAAATAAAATAAAATCCATAAATCTATCCCCTATTTTGTAGACGCTATAACTTTTGCGCAAACCAATCAATATACGCTTATTGCGTTTTTTTTCCCCTAAAAATATGTAGAAGAATACATTTTGGCCTAAACTGCTGAATACATTTTTTCTTTTTTTTTGGATATGTATTATAGCAGAAAGTAAAAAATATAGAATTTTTTCAAAATTGTCAGATTTTTTTGTTTATATCGCAAAAAATAAAAACTGCAGAGGTGATCCAATACCACAAAAAGAAAGCTTTATTTGTGGGGAAAAAAGTACATCAATTTTATTTGGGTACAGCGTCGCATGACCGTGTAACTGTCAGTTAAAGCGACACAGTACCGTATCGCAAAAAATGGCCTGGTCATTAAAGGGGAACTGCTCACATAATCTGTAATAAAAACATCTTTGCCATTCTGAAGCTTCCCTCCAACCACTTTGCATATTATTTTATATATACTGTGATTCTGTACTTGCCAAATATGCTGCAGAAATCTCCCTCCACTGAGTCTGGCTGCAGCCTTTTTAACTGTGGGCAGCTGGAGCTGCTGCCTGTTCACTTCCTAGATTTACACAGACACACAGAGGCACACTTCCAGCTCTGAATCTCTCATTGGCCCTCTTATGACTCAGCCATCCTCCCTTCCTGATGTAAACAAGCATTTCCCCGTTCTGCCTAGTGACAGGACACTGGGAGCCGGGAGCGGTGATCAGTGTCGTGTCACACGTAGCCCATCCCCCTTACAGTTAGAATCACTCCCTAGGACAAACTTAACCCCTGCAGCGCCCCCTCCTGGTTAACCCCTTCACTGCCAGTCACATTTACACAGTAATCAATGCATTTTTAATCGCACTGATCGCTGTATAAATATGATTGTCCACCATAATGTTGCAGTCACGATAAAAACCGCCATTACCAGTAAAAAAAAAAATGATTAATAAAAATGCCATAAAGCTATCCCCTATTTTGTAGACGCGATAACTTTTGCACAAACCAATCAATAAAAGCTTATTGCGATTTTTTTTTTTACCAAAAATATGTAGAAGAATACGTATCGGCCTAAACTGAGGAAAAAAAATGTTTTTTTATATATTTTTTGGGGATATTTATTATAGCAAAAAGTAAAAAATAATGCGCTTTTTTCAAAATTGTCGCTCTTTTTTTTGTTTATAGCGCAAAAAATAAAAACCGCAGAGGTGATCAAATACCACCAAAAGAAAGCTCTATTTCTGGGGGAAAAAAAGGACGTCAATTTTGTTTGGGAGCCACGTCGCACGACCGCGTAATTGTCAATTAAAGCGATGCGGTGCCGCATCGCAAAAAGTTCTCTGGTCTTTGGCCAGCCAAATGGTCCGGGGCTTAAGTGGTTAAGGGGGTAAGTCCTTCCGGGCCTGAAGTGGTTAAGGTAGAGTAAATTTATTGAAGATTAAATTTTTACCTCTCTTTCCTATATATTTTGGAACTCACCTGTTTGGATACAGAAATCTATATTTAAGAGTATAGAACACTTGGTTACATCTTTCCTGTGGCAGGGACGAAACCCCAGGTTTAAACTTCAGGTATTGCAACTGCCCTGGAAACAAGGGGGGCTAGCGGTTCCTGATTTTTATCGTTATTTTCTGGCGGGCCAATCGGTTTTCGCTTACAGGTAACTTATTGTCCCGGGGGATGATGCGGCCCTTTGCTCTGGAGGCGGCCATAGTTGGCTCCTATGAGGAGTTGTCTCATTTATTGTTACGAGGAAGCAGGGCTCTGTACAATGTCACCATCTCCATGCGTGCAACTGGTAGAGCGTAGGCGGTGACTTTTCCTCACCGTTATGGAGGAATCCTTGACCATTGTATAACAGATGTACCATCCTTCCATTACTGCCGGACAACCCCATACTCCAAACCCCATACCATTACCCATTAAACAAGACCACACCAAATTGGAGTAAATATTGGCCGTAGCAGCCTCTTTTATCAACCAATTAAATTTAAAATTAGCATAACCGTAAAACATCTGTTACAAAAAACCCATTAGTCATTACTAGCATTGGTCTTTGCAGGAACCCCAAAATACCATCTGTTTAATACTGCACTGCGGTACCTTTCAAATATGATAATAGGCCTCTAGCCAACATGCTGGCTCAGGGACAACCCACTGATCGCAGTGCACCCGTTAACCAACTTCCAGCTAAACCACTGTTAACTGGAATACCGCCACCGGGACCCATACCACCGATGGGTCCTGAACTCTTCCTTCCGAGGTGTCTTCATTCACCCACAAAGACCAACACCCGCCAACTGCCACAACATCCTGAGGTCATACAGCTCTGTGGAAAAAAACCCATATCGAACAAAAACGACAACAAACAAAAGGGAGGGTGGGTGGGAATCTTGCTCCTGCACGCTGTGGTGACGCTAGGGAGGGGCCAGATTTTTTTTATTAATTCTGTCCCCTCCTCCCCCACGGCTCTCCCAATCGAGTGAGCCCTCTTTTTATGTACCCTGTTTCCCCTGTCATGTCAGCCCTCTGCTATTTTTGTTTTATTATTTTTTGCCCCGGGCTTCTCTAACCTGGTGCATTTTTTTGATTACCCTGATCCAGTCATTTGAACCAAATTCATTTTTGAGAGACTTGGAGATATTGTGAGTAATGGAAAGTTTTTTTCAGTTTGATACTCTGAAAGCCAAATTCCACCTTCCAATACCCATCTGTTTCGCTATTTGCAATTTAGACATGAATATAACACTCAGTTTAATAATATCATTCTTAGGATTCAAATGAGTGACCAGGAGTCTCTACTGAGGGATGACTCTTTAGTTAAAGTGGAAGTTAACCCATCCTTAAAACAGTTTCATTTCCGGCTCTTGCCGGAAATATAACACTCCCATTGGTTGTGCTCTCAACCAAACTGTCAAACCATCCAATAGCTGGTGTCATAACTGATCACATGTGCAGCATCATTGTAGATTAAACAGAGGCAACAATGGCAGCTTCCTTGGCTGTGATAACTGATCACATGTGCAGCATCATTGTAGATTAAACAGAGGCAACAATGGCAGCTTCCTTGGCTGAAAACGATAGGGGGGTTTACTTCCACTTTAAGGCCCTGTCTACTATCTACAAACAATTGTTTACAGAGGTTGGTGAGCTTCTTGCACGCTGTCGAGTGGCCTGGGACCCTCAGTTAGATGGGGATGACTGGGATGATCTTTGGTAAACTAACTTTTCAAGATTTGTATCGACCGGGGATCACCTTATTCAATACAAATTTTTGCATTTACCTCACTCCGGCCAGATTGGCTAAAATATTCCCTACCCAGTCGCACGGCTACTGGTCGTGCACGTCATCTTATGCCAATTTTTTACACATATTTTGGAACTGTGCGGCCATCCAAACTTTTTGGTGGGGGGCCACCAAGTGTGTGGAGGAGGTTATTGCCATCAGTGTACAGCCAATGGCCGAGGTGTGTCTCCTAGGACTTGTTGATGCCCTAGCTCCAAGAAGAATGGCTTGTACTTTGTTGACGTTATTATTTTATAATGCTAGGAAGTTAATAGTTCTTTCCATGCCCCAGTTGAAGTCCGTTGGGACGAAACGTGTTGGTCCTGCTATCCTTGCTCCCCATACTGCTCTTTGTTCCATTTTTTACTTGTGATCACCAGTTTTTATGTACCCATTTCCATATGATGTACCACAATTTTAAATAAACCTTTGTGGTTTTTGACCTGCACCATACGGAGCTTTTTTCCTTTTTTTTTTCCATTTTTCATCTTGGTTTTACTGACCCCTGCTCATACTCCGACCTCCTGAGGGTCTCCACACTGTGTGGAGGCTTTTTATATACATCGGAGAACTACAGGGATTGAGGAATCTTGCTGGGACCATCACCATTGAAGAGTGGTTGCATCTTGTCTGGACTGATCCTTCTCCTGCTCAAGCCAAAACCGTGTGGCATTCGGCCCACATAAGCTCAATTGACCCACTACCGCTAGTAAGTGGGTCCACCACATCCGGTAAGACTATATATTCCTATGACAGAGGATTTCTTCACAAACTACAACTTCACTATTGCCCTGTACACATGGTCGGACATTGATCAGATATTCTGACAACACATGGATTTTTTCCGATGGATGTTGGCTCAAACTTGTCTTGCATACACACGGTCACACAAAGTTAACGGAAAATCCAATCGTTCTGAACGCGGTGATGTAAAACACGTACGTCGGGACTATAAACGAGGCAGTAGCCAATAGCTTTCGTCTCTTAATTTATTATGAGCATGCGTGGCACTTTGTGCATCAAATTTGTATACACACGATCGGAATTTCAATTTTATAGCAAGCTCTCAAACTTTGTGTGTCGGAAATTCCTATGGAAAATGTGTGAGGGAGCCCCCACGCGGTCGGAATTTCCGACAACAAGGTCCTATCACACATTTTCCGTCGGGAAATCCAACTGTGTGTACAGGGCATATCAGTTTATGTTATCTACACCATTTATATTTCTCATTTGAAGATTCACCATTGTGTTTTTGATGGACACTTTCTGTTGAACTTCACCTTTATTTCCTTCTGTTCATAACAGTGAACTCAGGATCTCATGTTTATTCTGCACATTTGTTATATGTCACGTATACTGTATATTTATCTCTGAACGCTACGCTATATCCCCTTCACTCTGTTTGGACTTTGAGTGTTAGCAGCTTTTTTTCAGTTATTTTGGTTTAGCGCAGTAATTTCCCACCACTTTTCCACACTTTCCTGGAAAAAGTCTGCCCCTCCATCTATTCCATCATGGAAGGCATTTATTAACAAAGCCATCCCCTTATACAAGGGTACATATGCTAGCAGAGGCATACCACAGAAGTTCGATAAAGTGTGGGGTAATTGGATAAACAGTACATCCACGGTGTTGGATTAAATGGCTAACTTACAGTGTCTATGTGATGTAATATATTATATGTGTGGGATCTGGTCTGGAGATATGAGAAAACTGCCTGTCTTTCTCCATTTTGGGTGGGTGTGGGTGGGCCTATACATCATTCCATGGGTCTGTTGTATTTTTTTTTGATGACCTGTGGTTTATACTAGGTGGGTGAAGCCAGTATTTGCTCTTTTGTGAAGTTTTATGTACCATGTATATAGGTCACTGAACCTGTTTGTACTCACATGTTCAGTCTCAGGGTTATACAGCAAGTCCAGTGCTGAAGAAGGTTGAGTTATGTTGTAGTGTGCGGCTTGGTTTTGGGCGATTATTTCTGTTTTCTTTGTAATTGTTGTTACAAAAAATAATAAACAGAATTTAAAAAAAAAAAAAAAAAAAAAAAATGTTACAAGGTGGCAGAAAAGCACAATAAGAAATGATTTAGGGCCCTTTCACACTGGGGCGGTTTGCAGGTGCTATTGCGCTAATAATAGCGCCTGCAAACCAACCCGAAAGTGCCGCTGCTTTGTCTCCAGTGTGAAAGCCCCGAGGTTTTTAACCCTTTCTCGGCCGCTAGCGGGGGGAAAAACAGCCCCGCTAGCGGCCGAATAACGGCGGTAAAGCGCCGCTTACAATAGCGGTGCTTTACCGCCCCCGACACCCCCCAGTGTGAAAGGGCCCTTAAAGTAGAACTATTGGCAAAACTTTTTTTTTTCATTTTGGATAAAGTAAGGCCGCGTACACACGGGCGGACTGTTTGACCGAACTGGTCCGACGGACTTCCTGACGGACTTTTGACGGACTTTTGAACGAACGGATTAGCCTACACACGATCACACCAAAGTCCGATGGATTCGTACGTGATGACATACGACCGGACTAAAATAAGGAAGTTGACAGCCAGTAGCCCTAGCGTGGGTTTTCGTCCGTCAGACTAGCTTACAGACGAGCAGATTTTTTGACCAGATTCGAGTCCATCGGAAAGATTTGAAGCATGTTTCAAATCTAAAGTCCGTCAGATTTTCGACTGGAAAAGTCCGCTGCAAGTCCGATGAAGCCCACACACGATCGGATTGTCCTCCGGACTCAATCCGTCGGACCAGTCCGGTCGAAAAGTGCGCTCGTGTGTACGCTGCATAAGACAATTTTTCTCAACTCCAGTCTTCAAGTACCCCCAACAGGTCATGTTTTCAGGATTTCCCTCAGATGAAGCCGCTGTGGTAATTACTAAGGCAGTGAAGCTGATCAAATCACCTGTGCAAAATAATGGAGAGCCTGAAAACATGACCAGTTGGGGGTCCTTGAATCCCTGTCAGATTTTTTTTCCGCCGTCTGTGTCACATTATGGAGATTTCCCTTCACTTCCTGTCCCATAGACAAACAGGAAGTGAGAGGAAATCCCTGCAAATTAAGGGAGTTCCTTGAGGACCCCCTGGTCACCAGAATTAGTGTCCCCAATGAAAGATTTTCCCTCTATTACTTTTCTGGGGACAACCCAAAATTTTAGATTTTCTTTTACTTTTAGATTCAATGATAATTGGTAAATAGGACAAATAGAGAGGGGAAATCTCCTTAACGTGGGCACAGACAGCAATAAGAACGAACAAAAGTTCTAATCCCTCTCTACTCTATCCAAAACTGAAAAAAAAGTTTTGCCTTTAGTTATACTTCAATGAAAAATTTCAGGGATGGGGAATTAGGGTATTGTTTAGTGTCACTTTAACAACACACTTCTGCCGCACCGCATAACCAGGGAGATGACCCCAAGATTTGGTACTGCAGCTCTCTAGTTTTAATGAAAGGGAATTAACCCCATCCTTACTAAGCCTGTAAGCCTACTCTACAAAAAGCCACTGACCCTGTCAACTCTTCAGTAAGCCTAAGATTGGAGCCACTTGGCATGCGATTTGACATGTCAATTCGCATGTCAAATCGGCGGCAATTGCCGCCAATGGCACCATCCGAATCGGTGTGACGCAGAATTTGCGGTGCTGCACTGATTCCCAAAAGTAGTTTCTGTACTACTTTTGGCAATTTGGGGGTGCGATTTCCATAGACATCTGTGCAGGAACCCGCACAGATGTCTCTGAAATCGCCCCCGAAGTCGGGACTGACATGCGGGAATGAAATGGTGCAGGTTCAGCTGAACTCGCACGATTTCATTCCCGCTGTCAGTGTGAACCTGGGCTAAAAGATTAGCATACTTACAAATCTCAAGGTCATGATAAATCTTATTTTTTTGGCATGCAGTAAGACAGCAATTAGGTGTAAGATTGGACCAAGTAGCTGAAGGAATTTATTTTAGTACATGCTGCATTCCAGCATTCCAGATTCACAATGTCCTTATTTATTGTGTATTTCAAGGGTTCTAATATAATACGTGTGTTTTATATTTTTATTGGGATCTATAATAATAAATGCTACAGTATATAATTACATTTTGGGTGAACAATTTTTTTTACAACCACCAGTTTGGGTGAAAATTTTGCAAATAGACTATAGGCTGAATTTACAAAGCTTTCACATAACACAACAATAAGGATCTTTATTTATTTATATATTTTTTGGGGGATCTTTATTTTTAGCCGTGTGACAGTCAATTTCAAACCCCATCGCCCCTCAGGCTTATGAAAGCAAAAAAAAATTTCAATAATTTCACTACAGATTGCTTTGGCCATGAGGTGATTGAAGGAAACTTATGTTGAGAGAGCTATATAAATTACTGACCACATAATGAAAATGCTGATATTATACTATATAATCCACGTACAAAAAAATATAGTAACTTCAGTCATACAAGAGTACACATCTTGAAATATGGTATGAAATGCAAGTGCAGAGACCAGTACAGTAAGTTACCAAGCAGATATGTATTGGCTGTGTAATGATTCGCTGCCCTCTACTGTCAGCTGCTAGTACCTCACTGTAATGTATAATTATGTATGTCACTTCTTGACTCTGGAGTTGTTGGGAAAAGATCCTGCAAGGACGAAGTGGAGAGTGAAGGTCTCAACCAAATGTTCTGTCTTTGCTACTAATAACAGATCAGAAGAGACCATTAGTGCCAGATAACTAGGACTGTGTTCCAGGCTGGCCAGGTAATGGTTTGAGGGTCTCCTCATCATTGCAGATCTTGTCTTCAGGTTTCCGACATAACGACAGATGCCGCATCATCCTCAGGGGCCATTGCAACTGGACTTTTCTGCAACAATTATCTGAAGATTTCTATATTAATAACTATACAGTGGAACCTCGGATTGCGAGTAACGCGGTTAACAAGCGTTTTGTAATACGAGCACTGTATTTTTAAAAATCGTAACTTGGTTTGCGAGTGTTGCCTCCAAAAACGAGCACGATTCAGGCCAAAGCGGTGTGCAGTACCGCTTTTGGCCTGAGGTGGGGGGGGCGCCGGAGCCGAGTAGAGCCGAATGTCGCGGATCCCAGCCGATCGGCCCTGTTCGGAAATGCACGGAAAAGCACGGCTGACCTTGGCAAATCTCAGGTAGGAAGTCTTTCCGAGGTTTGCCGAGGTCAGCTGAAGTGTCCTCGGGCCTTTTCGGCCGTTTCCGAGGCTCTCCGGCGCCCCTCCGCCTCTGGCCGCATGCGGTATTGCATACCATTGAAGCCAATGCAGAACAAATTATTTTCGTTTCCATGGACTTCAATGGGAAAACTCGCTTTGATATGGATGGATATTGATTGGATTACGAGCATACTCCTGGAACGGACAATGCTCGTAATCCGAGGTTTCAATGTGTATATATATATATATATATATATATATCACTCCAAAGACATGCTGGTAGGTTAATTGGCTTCTTTTTAAACTGACCCTAGCATATGAATGTGAGTTAGGGACCTTAGATTGTAAGCTCCTTGAGGGTAGGGACTGATGTGAATGTACAATGTATATGTAAAGTGCTGCGTAAATTGAGGGCGCTATATAAGTACCTTAAATAATAATAATATAAATATACTGTATATATATATATATATATATATATATGCACAATTCCCCACCAGGACTCGTATCTGGCCCTTTGGTAATAATACAACGTACCTGTTTGTACATTCGATTTACAGTATTATTGTTATTATGCTTTTCTTATATTAAGCTTATATTACCGGTAAGTATTTTTTCTATACTAGCGTGCATCTATATGTTTATGGTTATTCTTATATGGTAGTTGCAGTCATTTTTTTGTTCCCAATTACTTTGATTAGATTACTGATTCATTTCCCGGTAAAGGGAATCCCCTCCGTTCATAGAGGCCCTGTCCTGGGTAGAGACTCTGCCAGCTTTATTATCAGTCCCACCGTTCCACTTAGCGAAGGTTCTGGTTCTCTTATTTACCTGCAGGTTTAACGCAATACTCTGTTTGAGGAAGGTTGTTTCTCATACCCTCCCGCCAAAAGAGGGCTACATATGTAATCTAGGGCTACATATGCCTCAAAAGTGATGAACAATCCTTTCGGGAGAGGTTTTATGTACTCTAGATGTCTTCTAAGGATAATTAGGTTAAAGTATCACCTCTAAAACTGAGTGCTATATGGGGAGAGGTCCCCACCAAGAGAACACTCCTCTGGCTTTTTTGAAAGCATAAAATACATGTATTTTGAGGATAAAGGACTTGAAAAAATAGAAATTTGTTTAGAAAAGAAAGTTTACAAATTAGGGAGAGTAGAGGAAGAAGAAGCAGAGAGGAAGGGGGATCAGGGTAAGGAGTTTGGAGTTTGGCCAGCGTGGACACCTATGCATAACGTGAATCCCCATTCGACCATCAATGGAGGGTGAAATTATCCATAGTGACTTGTTAAAATCTCCCCCCCAAGAAATTGGATATCCAAAAATTCTAGACTTTTTAAACATTTTATATTATAGTGTGTAGGATAGGTGGCAGCTTTTTACTGAATAAGTACTATGATATTTTTGTTTCACCTGCATAACTGTTGGAGGTCCAGACCCCCACGCTCCCGCTAGAGTTTGTTTAGCGACAGTAAGTCCCAAGCCTAAACTTGGAAGTACTAGGAGGTACATGTGGATGGTTTTAAGTTCAAAAAAGCTTAGAAGGGATTTTTGGAACACTAGCACCCAACTTTAAACCTTTTCAAAGCACTGCCTCAGACCACGCATGCAGCAAGTGAGGTCATAAAGGGAAGAACTTTGGAGTAGTTTGCTTGTTTGGTTTGAGTGACTTACTCAAACTTACTGTTGAAGGTACTGAATTACCATAACAGACAGCGAGCCTGCATTGCCTGGAGCCGAACCACCGTCATATTTCTCTTGGCTCAGATTTCCTTTAAGTCATGCTTGGGATTTCTGTCTCTAGTGATATTATGTTTGGCTGATTGTTATGTAATCATTTCTGAATCAATACTATCTTTTGTGTTGTATAGCTGGAAATTGTACAAGTCGTATTACATCTATTAACAAGGTTGTATTACAATACATTTTATTATATCCATTTACCAAAAAAAAGGAACCCAGTAAACAAAGGGATCATTTTACATTAGGCAGAGTTAGTTTTAAGCACTGGCGGCTCATCCATTAAGGGCACTCGGGTGCCATCCTCTCTATCCACGGCCGCCACATCCTAATTGATGCTCTATGATCCACGGCCGCTACCCCCTATTCATGCGTTCAGCCTCTTTCAGGACGTCAGGCGCATGAATTCCTATGGTGAGGGTGGGTGGGGGTTGTTGTGTTTTTTTGAAGCACCTGATTAGAGCCAGAGGCTATAATAGGCTTCAAAATAGGGTGGGCGCAGAGCATTGCGCTACGAGCCCACCCAGGTGTTACAACAGTAAATTAATATTTGCTATTGAAACACCGATCCTCAATCCGGGCCAATCAATCAGAATCAGGTCTGAGACCCGTTTTCCAATTGGCCGAAAAGAGAAGAGTCCCGATTGGCCGCCGAGGAGGAGGAAAGATATGGAAGCTGCCGCCGCCGTGATGCCCGTGGAGAGCAGGGGAAGGGGAAGCCGCCGCCACAGAGCAGGGGAAGCCGCTGGTGAAGCGCTGTCCACCATAGATGGAGTAAGTGCTCCATACCCGATCGACCAGGGGGGGGGGGGTGTTATTGCTACTGTTTGCTGTCGTCCCTCCCCCCCAAAAAATGACCATCGGCTGCCACTGGTTTTAAGCCCCGCACACACAGCTGAATGTTAGACGACATCGGCCGGTTCAATATAATATATATGTATGGCAGCCATTCTGAAAACAGGCTCCCGATCAGCACTCTCAACCAATGGCTGATCGGAACACAATAGAACAGCAGGGGAGATCGCTGTATTAACATCGGATTGTTAGTACATCGGCTCCTACAGAAGCTAATGGGGTTATAGGGAGCATTTGTGTTAGGGTTGTAGGGATGGTTAGTGTTGAAAGGAGGGATCACACAGGGGTTAGGATTATATGGTGAGTTACTGTTAAAGTAACAATAAACCTTTTTTTATTTTTAAAATAACAAACATGCCTATACTTACCTGCTTTGTGCAACGGTTTTGCACAGATCAGCTCCGATTCTCTTCTTCTGAGGTCCCTCGCCGGTGCTCCAGGCCCCTCCTCATCAGCAAATGCCCCCACCGAAACCCAATTTCCATTGGGACACCCTGTGTGCTTGCTCCCGAGCCACCCTGTCTGAGTCTATTGACACAGAGTAGGTGGATCGGCCCCACCCCCTGCTCAGCATTCGATTGACAGCAGTGGGAGCCAATGGCTCCTGCTGCTATCAGCCTGCCCGAAGAGGAGGGAGATGGCGGCAAGATCCGCTGCTCTCATGCACATAACTGGATTGAGCTCAGGTAATAAAAAGGGGGTGCTGGGGGCTGCTCTGCAGCACAGAAGGTTTTTTTTTTTACCTTAATGCAAAGAAAGCATTAAAGAGGTTGTAAACCACAGGGAAACAAAAACATAAACAAAAACAAAAAAAAACCTGTAAGACAAAGGCATAACGAGCTAGTACGCATCGATCGCATACTAGCTCATTATGAAATACTTACCTTAGAACGAAGCCCTCCAGCGGCGCCCGCACACCGCTGAGAGATGGCTGACATCTTCCCCAATGTTTCTTCCAGGTTCACGGGGTCCAAGGCTGTGGATGACCGGAGCCGCGATGATGTCACTCCCACGCAAGCATGCGGGAGCCGCCGGTCAAGGCTCAGGGCTCTGAAGAAATGGCACGGGCGGCCATCATTCCTTTGGAGTGCATGCGCTGATGTCATCATCCGCGGCGTATACAGTAAATATCTCCTAAGCAAATATCTCCTAAGATAAGCCCTGGGCTCCTGGTGTGGATATACCGGGCTTAGAACCGGAGATTACCACGGTCCAGGTCAGCGGGACAGGGGGGGGGGGGAACCTGTGTAGATTCGACTTACAGATTTTTCTGTAAAGGATAACTGACACTTTAAGGCAGTGGTTCTCAACCCTGGGGATCGGGACCCCCTTGAGGGTCGAATGATTATTTGGCAGGGGTCACCGAATCCAGGGCTGTCCCTGAAGCCTGTGGCCGCCCAGGTGGGCTGTTCCTGGAGCCCGCAGATGCCCACTCAGCCTCTTTGCAGGCACCCATTCAGTTCACGACATGACTGGGGGGCAGAGACTAGAGGTCAGCTGACTGGTGACGAATGTGAAGTGGGAGGGGCTGGAGGAGACCCTATCTCCTGATTTTGGCATAGGTGTCACTGTTTCGAGACCACAAAGTCCGAGGCACAGTGAAGCCGGAGACAGTGTGTAACACTACCTGTGATTATAGTTGCCATTAAAAGTCCCCACTACAGTTCTCAGCAGATGACCTTAATCAAGAGCACCTAAGTTGGCTGATCAGAACTCCCCTCCAGCACTGCCACTCATCCCATTCCCTTTACCAAGGAGTAAGAGAAGGAATAAAAATAGAGAATACATGGAAGGGAGAGGAAAAGAGGGGGAGGAACAAAGAAAAAGGGAGAGAAAGAATAGGAGAAAGAACAAGAAAGACGGCTAGAGAGAGGAATGGGGGAAAAAAACAAGAAATTGGAATAGAGATAGATAAAAGGGAAAGAAAGGAGAATAAAGAGGAAGAGTAGTACATCCTAAAATGTACCATAGGGGTTTGAAGGGACCCAGGGAGCGCTAAATGTCCGTGGGTTAGGGACGCAAATTACTTGTCTTGCCTTGGGTAGTGACAACCCACGCTACAAAAATAATTTTACTGTTAGGGGCCCCCGCAACTTGGGAAATTTTATCAAGGGGTCACGGCACTAAAAGGGTTGAGAACCACTGCTTTAAGGTAAAAAACCTTTAAGGAGTTGTAAACCCTTGTGTTTTTTCACCTTAATGCATCCTATGCATTAAGGTGAAAAAACACCTGTTAGTGACCGGCCCCCCGTTTTACTTACCTGAGCCCCGAATTTCCGTCAGTGGAGACGCGCTCTCCCTCTCTCCACGGGGTCCCGGCTCTTGATTGGATAGATTGATAGCAGCGCAGCCATTGGCACCGGGACTGGCATACAGGTGAGGGATACAGGTGAGTGGGCTGAATATAACCCCCCCCCCCCCCGGGCTCCTCCCATAAAGTCAGGCCACCACACTGGCCTTCTTATATATATGTATGTAATTCTGCACTTCCGGGTAGAGGGGGGTGTGCCAACGGGCACGCTGCTTCTGCTGTGATTAGTCACAGCCCCCGGCACCCGCTGATCAGGGCAGATTAGTATTAGTGTAAGGGTTAAGGTTGAGGAGCAGATTAGTGTAAGGGTTAGGGTTGCAGGGCAGATCAGTGTAAGGGGTTAAGGCTGTGGAGCAGATTAGTGTAAGGGTTAGAGTTACAGGGCAGATTAGGGTTAGGGTTACAGTGAAGATTTATGTAAAGGTTAGGGTTACAGGGAAGATTAAAGGTTAGGGTTACAGGGAAGATTAATGTAAAGGTTAGGGTTACAGGGAAGATTAATGTAAAGGTTAGGGTTACAGGGAAGATTAGTGTAAAGGTTAGGGTTACAGGGAAGATAAATGTAATGGTTAGGGTTACAAGACAGATTAGTGTAAGGTTTAGGGCTACAAGACAGATTAGTGTAAGGGTTAGGGGTTACAAGACAGATTAGTGTAAGGGTTAGGGCTACAAGACAGATTAGTGCAAGGGTTAGGGTTACAGAGATATAGTAAGGATTAGTGTCCCCGCAAACAAGAGAATCATTTTCCATTAGGGAAAGCCAGTGTTAGGGTTAAAGGGCAAGTTAGTGGTCTGTTTGGTGTAATAAGGAATGTTAAGGTTATTGATGCAGGTAGGTTTAGAAGGAAGGTTATGGTTATAGGAAAAGTTATTGTTAGTGTTAAGCTGGCCATAGCTAGATGTTTTTTTTTTTTTGATCAGCCAGACATCGATTTGCACTGCTGTTGATCACTGATCGCTTCTGCTATGATTAGTCACAGCCCCCGGCAACCGCTGATCAGGGCAGATTAGTATTGGTGTAAGGGTTAAGGTTGCGGGGCAGATTAGTGTAAGGGTTAGGGTTACAGGGCAGATTAGTGTAAAGGTTAGGGTTACAGGGCAGATTAGTGTATTGCCCTGTACACACGATAGGACATTGATCGGACATTCCGACAACAAAATCCATGGATTTTTTCTGACGGATGTTGGCTCAAACTTGTCTTGCATACACCCGGTCGCACAAAGTTGTCGGAAAATCCAATCATTCTGAAAGCGGTGACATAAAACACGTACGTCTGGACTATAAACGGGGCAGTAGCCAATAGCTTTCATCTCTTTATTTGTTCTGAGCATGCGTGGCACTTTGTGTGTCGGATTTGTGTACACACGACTGGAATTTAACCGATCGGATTTTGTTGTCGGAAAATTTTATAGCCTGCTCTCAAACTTTGTGTGTCGGAAATTTAGGCGGAAAAAGTCCGATGGAGCCCACACAAGATCGGAATTTCCGACAACATAATCCGATCGCACTTTTTCCGTTGGAAAATCCGACCGTGTGTACAGGGCATAAGGGTCAGGGTCACCGGGAAGATTAGTGTAAGGTTTAGGGCTACAAGACAGATTAGTGTAAGGGTTAGGGTTACAGAGCTATAGTAAGGATTAGTGTCCCCGCAAACAAGGGAATCATTTTCCATTAGGGAAAGCTAGTGTTAGGGTTAAAGGGCAGGTTAGTGGTCTGTTTGGTGTAATAAGGAATGTGAAGGTTATTGATGCAGGTAGGTTTAGAAGGAAGGTTATGGTTATAGGAAAAGTTATTGTTATGCCCCATACACACGGTCGGACTTTGTTCGGACATTCCGACACATTAAATCCTAGGATTTTTTCCGACGGATGTTGGCTCAAACTTGTTTTGTCTACACACGGTCGCACAAAGTTGTCGGAAAACCCGATCGTTCTGAACGCGGTGACGTAAAACACGTACGTCGGGACTATAAACGGGGCAGTGGCCAATAGCTTTCATCTCTTTATTTATTCTGAGAATGCGTGGCACTTTGTCTGTCGGATTTGTGTACACACGATCGGAATTTCCGACAACGGATTTTGTTGTCGGAAAATTTTATCTCCTGCTCTCAAACTTTGTGTGTCAGAAAATCCGATGGAAAATGTCCGATGGAGCCTACACACGGTCGGAATTTCCGACAACACGCTCCGATCGGACATTTTCCATCGGAAAATCCGACCGTGTGTACGGGGCATTAGTGTTAAGCTGGCCATAGATAGATTGGTTTTTTTTTTTTGGTTTTGTTTTTTGATCAGCCAGCCATTGATTTGCACTGCGATTTGATCGCTGGAGGGATGTGGGGAGCAGAAATGTTGTAAGTTTCGTTTTTGAAAGATATTTATATTGGGGTTAATGGGAAGTTTAGTGTTAGATTTTTACAATTTACCGGTGCCGCTCTCCCAGGCGCTGGGAGTTAATATATCACCAGCTTCCCACCAGTAAAAACCGAAAATGAAGTGTTTATTTCAAAAGAAAAAATGGGAACTCCGAACTGAAACTGTTTTGATCAAAACACAGGAATAATGAAGTGAAACGGTTTTATTCTTATTCTTGAAAAAAAAAAAAACTTGCAATGTGTTTCCTTCTGATATGACGATGGGGATATTTTGGCCTGCAAACCTCGTGATGTACCTAAAAATCCCAAGTGCCGGGGTCAGATGGTGACATTTCCCCCGGTGATGTCATAGATGTGTGTATGTTTGAGTGCCTGGAGATATGTGAGTCTGAGCCAGTCACTCCCAGATCCTCTCCTCCCTCCTCTCATAGCTGGCCTCTCAAGGTATTCATTCACACAGGCTGATAGCTAAGGAACGAGCCCGGACTGGTGGTGAAGCCCTAGAAAAACCATGCTGATTCTATAGACTTTGGATCCAGGGATTGGCACTTGGCGGCTTGAGGGAGGACATGTAGTCTTCTGGAGGTTGGGAGACCCCCCCCCTCAAGACTTTGGTTCCAACTTCTACGGTGAGTACTGGATACATTGCTGTGATTGCTGGTAAAACTTTGTGGAAGTTCAGGGGTGTGGATGTTGTTTCAATAAATATACCGCAAACCGTGCCAACTTCCTCATGCAGAATGACAACACATGGCCCGCTAGCTGCTGTGCTACTACAAAACCCAGCATGCCATGCCGGGTGAGGAGCTAATGCTGGGTATACATGTAAATATTGGATTGAGAGATAAAACTTTTCATTTCAATATTTTCTTGAAATTGCAAAGTCAAAGACATGAAATGGCAGTTTCTACCGACCACGAGTTAAAAGGGGTCGAAATTGCCTTGATCAAAAAATCTGATCGGTTTAGGTGAAGTTTTTTTTTTTTTTTTTTTCATTTTGATTCCATTTTTAATGAATTCTTTTGATAAACTGAATTAAAGCTGTTTATTTATTGCCCAGTTTGTGACTTCACAATTCACAACACGTGAATGGGAGACTTACTTGTAATTGCTTTTCGCGATTCCCGGTGGTTTGGACGCAGCTAAAATTTACTAAAAAAAATTAAAAATAATGTGGCGACCTTAAATGTGTCCATACACTTTGCCATCTAAACGTGCAATCTCTATTCATAGTTACAGAGTTGGTCTGGTTGAAAAAAAAAAGACACAAGTCCATCTAGATCAAGTAATAAAAGGGACATAAAAAATTCCTATATACACAGTCCTATAACCACAGTTAATCCAGATCAGTCTCTTTTAGATGTATTTTAACTGTATAGTAGAAGCCCAACCTAAACAATCTACTCATTTGTATCAAACCAGGTAGTATTGTTTTAGATACAGGGTTTTTATCTCAAACCCGAACACTTTAGCTACGCACAGCAATTTTTTTTATAATATAACATACTATACTATATACTATATAATATAATACTATATAATAATATAATATAATATAATATAATATAATATAATATAATATAATATAATATATAATACAATATATAATATAATAACATTCCTAACTACGTGAAGTTAATTACAGAGTCCCCCTTTGGGGGACTCTGCAGACTCTGATGTAAGGGAAAACTCTGGGGACTCTGACATAAGGGATCCTTTGGGAACCTGGATCTAAAGGGGAACACTGAGAACTCTGATAATCAGAGACGACTCTCCTGTAAGGGGGAACACTGTGGCCTCTGGTGTAAAGGGGAACTCTGATGTAAGGGGTACTCTGAGAACCCTGATCTAAAGGGGAACACTGAGAACTCTGATAATCAGAGACGACTCTGATGTAAGGAGGAACACTGTGGCCTCTGGTGTAAAGGGGAACTCTGATGTAAGGGGTGCTCTGAGAACCCTGATTTGCCTTAGTGTACTCACTCAGAGGCAGGAGATAGAAGGGGGAGACTTCAGTCATAGACAGGGATGGATGGTGAGCTCACTCACCCCCTTGGCAGTCAGCACCTCTCATCCAGATGTATCTGAGGCTGCTGGACTTCAAATTTCCAACCCCAGCTTTCCTTTTCTGAGACACAGCGCCGGGGATTGGAGTGTGGGCAGACACAGGGGGGTAGGGAGGAAGAGGAGCAGACTGAGCGCTGAACTTATTCTCTCTGGAGAAGAGACGCTTGAGAGGGGATATGATTTAAATTTACAAATAACAATAGGGATAAAACTTTTTTGCAGAAGAGAGTTTAATAAGACTCGCGGCCACTCATTACAATTAGAAGAAAAGAGGTTTAACCTTAAACTACGTAGAGGGTTCTTTACTGTAAGAGCGGCAAGGATGTGGAATTCCCTTCCACAGGCGGTGGTCTCAGCGGGGAGCATTGATAGCTTCAAGAAACTATTAGATAAGCACCTGAATGACCGCAACATACAGGGATATACAATGTAATACTGACACATAATCACACACATAGGTTGAACTTGATGGACTTGTGTCTTTTTTCAACCTCACCTACTATGAGCCCTCTCTCCTCTCCTGTCTGACACTCTCGGCTTACACAACTGCAGCCAGCAACCCTGCTGGGAAGCCATAGTCCGGGCTGAATAATGTGTCCGGGTTTCAGACAGTCTGAAACCCGGACACATAATTCTAAAACCTGAACTGTCCGGGCGAATCCCGGACAGGTGGCAACCCTATTTAGATATGAGAATTTGTTCAATCGGATTGCAAGGAGATCGTTCATTCAGATTGCAAGGAGATTGTTCATTCAGATTGCAAGGAGATTGTTCATTCAGATTGCAAGGAGATTGTTCATTTAGATTGTAAGGAGATCGTTCATTCAGATTGCAAGGAGATTGTTCATTTAGATTGTAAGGAGATCGTTCATTTGGATTGCAAGGAGATTATTCAGATTGCAAGGAGATCGTTCATTCAGATTGCAAGGTGCATGGCCAGCTTATCCAACATTGCTTGGCAATCTTACAAGATTTGATGGGTAGCTGATGTGAAACTACAAGCCTTAGATTGCTGTGGCCATCTGTGCCAGCTTGAATTGCTGCCCAACAAAAAAAAAAACATCTGCATTGTATGCCACTCTGAGACAGGCTGGCATTGTAAATGGCAAGACAGTAGTCTTATAGGACTGGTCCTCTGACTTTTGTGGAAAGACGACAGTTCACAGCTGGCGTTGCCAGTTAGAGACTTGCTGGCACTGAAGGGCACTGATAGCCCCAAGTGCGGTGTGCTGTACTGACAGTTAGCTTTTTATTTGCAGTTCCGTGTTTTGATAGCAGAGAGATAACAGTTTGTGTTGTGGAAATGTGTGGATTCTTCTTCTCTTTCTTTGATCTTTTATCACCCACCGTGCTGAACAAGGGCTGAAATAAAGTAAATGATCCACAGGGTCTATTGTTTGTAGTCTGAGCAGACTGATAGGTTGGCTTGGCATTAATAATAGTAAAGCACGATCGCTGTTCAGAACTACTAAACAGAAAGCACAGATTGAGTGCTTAAAGTTAAAGAGGTTGTAACCCTAAAATAAAAAAAAAAAAAGAGAGAGATCATGTTCCCTTACAGCAGGTTTAATCTAATCGGCCCCTCTCTATGCTGTAAAAAACCTTGTTGATCCTGCCTGTTCCTGTGTCCCCCTTAGTGTGCTGACCACGGTAATCATGTCTGCTGATCCATGATTACCGTGGTCAGGTTATGTGCCTCCGTCATCCCGCTGCTCTCCTCTCCCCCTCCCTCCCTGCCTGTCAGCTCCTGTGTGTGTGGCCGCCCCTCCCCTCCTGCCGCTATTAACAGCTGGCAGTAAAGTTAAATAAAGATCACTGCCAGCCCCTCTTTTTTATGAAGCCATCCTACACTGTGTAAATGTTAGTGTAAAACAAGGCCTCTAAATACCTTATCTCCGATCTTTTCTGGCTGGTCACCTCCGGCCGCTCTCCTCCAATCTAAAGGCTAGCTACAGTGGGAGGGGCTAAGTGGATAGCACAGCGGTCACGTGACCTCCCCGGCTGACGTCAGAGGGGATCTCGGCCCCTTCCGCTGTAGCCCTTAGATCGGAGGAGGAGAGCGGCCGGAGGTCACATGACTGGCCAGAAGAGATCGGAGATAAGGTATTTAGAAGCCTTTAGAATAGCTATGATTAAGCACTGACTACAGTGTGAAACGCGTCAGATGTCCTGCATTTTTCTGCTGCGGCATGTATCTTTTATGACTTTTATTTAATAAAGGCAACATATTAATTTGAGTGCGGCTGTCCAGGACTTTCTCTAATTACTTCGTTGTACAAGCGTTGCCGGCACCTGTTGCTTCCAGCATGGAGGAGATGTTTGCTTCCGATCGGCTTTCCTAGAGCGGTGATAATTTTTCCTTCCTCTTACTTCCTGCCGTGTCTCTGGGACAGGAAGTGTAGGTACATTTCCTGACGGGACACACACAGGAAGAAAAAAAAAAACAGAAATTCCCTACTCTGTTGAAATTTAAAAAAATAATAAATGGGCTTTACATATACTTTAAACTACATAAAAAAATAACATGAGTATCTATTTTGTTTTTTTACATTTCCCTTTAAGGAATCTGCAATTTTGCATGCAAGCATTTTTTTTTTTTTACTTCTTTATGGTAAACGTATGATAAAGGGGACAAAAGGACAATGTCACATAAGCCATAGTTCCCAGATAAGCATGTGATTATCACTGTGAGAATCAAGGTGTAGGTATCATAGACAGGCAAATCAGGAGACAAGAATGGCGGTTCACAAAGAGACCTTTATGACTTTTCTCCCTGATTGGATAATGTTTGGGTGTGTTTCACAAGCAATATTAGAATGAAGGGTCGGAGTAGACCTACAAAGCCTGGCTTTACTACTTCTCCCATCTCACTGAAATAGCTCTGTAGCCACTGCAAGGAATTGACTGTTTGTCCTGTAATTGTTTTTCTCACAGCAGTTGACAGATAAAACGTAATACAGATCAACACTAGAGGGCGCACCTACTGAGCTGTCATTTTTTGGCCTTTTTTGATTGTGTTAGAGCCTTTTTTCCTTTTTTGTTACTATCACTTATGGAAGGTGACATATTTCACTCTTAAACGGGACAGATTCACACTCACCGGTCACTATATTAGGTAAACCTTGCTAGTACCGGGTTGGACCCCCTTTTGCCTTCAGAACTGCCTTCTTGGTGGAGTAGATTCAACAAGGTGTTGGAAACATTCCTCAGAGATTTTGGTCCATAGTGATATGATAACATCACGCAGTTGCTGCAGATTTGTCGGCTGCACATTCATGATACGAATCTCCCGTTCCACCTAGGGTTGCCACCTGTCTGGGATTCACCCGGACAGTCCGGGTTTTGAATCATGTGTCCGGGTTTCAGGCGGACTGAAACCTGGACACATTATTCAGACTGGGCTGTGGCAAGTAACCAAGATAGTCACACACAAATCTGTTGCCTTCTGGGAGCTGCGGGCGGCTGTCTGGGGGGCAGGTTCGGCATCACTGGGGGGGGGCAGGGCGATTATGTCAGCAAGAGTAATTTGGCCACACCCACTTTCCGCTGTGGCACACTATGTGCACCGCATTACTACTCTCCTTGGGGCACCCAAAGGTGTCCCAGGCCGCTAAAGTGTTCGGGTTTGGCTTGAAGAAAAGGTGGCAACCCTAGTTCCACCACATCCCAAAGGTGCTCTATTGGATTGAGATCTGGTGAGTGTGGAGGCCATTGGAGTACAGAGACCTCATTGTCCAGTGGTGAGATGATTGGAGCTTTGTGACATGGGGCATTATCCTGCTGGAAGGAGCCATCAGAAGATGGGGACATTGTAGTCATAAAGGGATGGACATAGTCAGCAACAACACTCAGGTTCGCCTTGGTGGTTAAACAATGCTCAATTGGTACTAAGGGGCCCAAAGTGTGCCAAGAAAATATCCCCCCCACCATTACACCACCACCAGCCTGAACCGGTGATACAAGGCAGGATGGATCCATGCTTTCATGTTGTTTACACCAAATTCTGACCCTACCATCTGAATGTCGCAAAACTCATCAGACCAGGCAACGTTTTTCCAATCTTCTATTGTCCAATTTTGGTGAGCCTGTGCGAACTATAGCCTCAGTTTCCTGTTCTTAGCTGACAGGAGTCTGCTTCAAGGTTCGATGTGTTGTGCATTCAGAGACGGTGTTCTGCATACCGTGGTTGTAACGAGTGGTTATATGAGTTACTGTTGCCTTTCTATCATCTCAAACCAGTCTGCCCATTCTCCTCTGACATCAACAAGGCATTTTGCTGCACTAGAGTTGCCACCTCGTCCCTTTAAACCCGAACACATATGAATTACACAGGTTCTGTGGCTAATTGAATGCAGATAAGGCATTAAGCCTCGATTCACACAGGGGCAACGCGACTTCAGCGCGACTTTGCAAGGCGACTTCAACGCGGCTTCAACGCGACTTCAGCTCGACTTTAAGCAACTTACAACGCGACTTCAAGTCGCCTCCAGGTACAGGCGACTTTGGCTGTGGCCAATCACAGAATAATCAGCTCTCTGGGAGGGAGGGGTTTTCCTGGGTAAACGAATTTCTTTTCCTGTAAAGTCGCTTCAATATAGATGGAGATCCGACTTGGAGGCGACTTCCATTGAATTCTATGGGTACAGGTCGCCTAGAAGTCGGATTGAAGTAGTACAGGAACCTTTTCTGAAGTCGGAGCGACTTCAGTAGTGTACATTAAGACGGCTCTCATTGACTATAATGCATTTCCCAAAGTCAAGCTGCTTGAGGGCTGACAAGTCGGATCCCAAGTCGTTGTAGTGTGAACCGACCCTAAGTGAGTTTAATTACCACCTTAATCAGCCACAGAACCTGAGTAATTAATATGCGTTCGGGTTTAAAGGGATGAGGTGGCAACCCTATCCTTCACACAACTGCCGCTCACTGGATATTTTCTCTTTTTCGGAACATTCTCTGTAAACCCGAGAGAGTAGATCAGCAGTTTTTGAAATACTCAGACCAGCCCGTCTGGCACCAACAACCATGCTACGTTCAAAGTCACTTAATCCCCTTTTAAGTAACTTACTTTAAGCAACATACAGCATGACTTCAAGTCGCCTCCAGGACAGGTGACTTTGGCTGTGGCCAATCACAGAATAATCAGCTCTCTGGGAGGGAGGGGTTTGCCTGGGTAAAGTAATTTCTTTTCCTGTAAAGTCGCTTCAATATAGATGGAGATCCGACTTGGAGGCGACTTCCATTGAATTCTATGGGTACGGGTCACCTAGAAGTCGGATTGAAGTAGTAGAGGAATCTTTTCTGAAGTCGGAGCGACTTCAGTAGTGTACATTAAGACACTCTCATTGACTATAATGCATTTCCCAAAGTCAAGCGGCTTGAGGGCTGACAAGTCGGATCCCAAGTCGTTGTAGTGTGAACCGACCCTAAGTGAGTTTAATTACCACCTTAATCAGCCACAGAACCTGAATAATTAATATGTGTTCGGGTTTAAAGGGATGAGGTGGCAACGCTATCCTTCACACAACTGCCGCTCACTGGATATTTTCTCTTTTTCGGACTATTCTCTGTAAACCCGAGAGATGGTTGTGTGTGAAAATCCCAGTAGATCAGCAGTTTTTGAAATACTCAGACCAGCCCGTCTGGCATCAACAGCCATGTCACGTTCAAAGTCACTTAATTCCCCTTTTCTTCCCCATTCTGACGCTCGGTTTGAACCCCAGCAAGTCATCTTCACCGCGTCTAGATGCCTAAATGCATTGAGTTTCTGCCATCTGATTGGCTGATTAGCAATTTGTGTTCCCGAGCAATTGAACAATGTGTACCTAATAAAGTGGCCGGTGAGTGTATGTGAATAAGATTAAGAAAACATAACATAGCAAGTGAATAAAAATCACTTATCCGTACAAAATTTACCTCCTTTTTGTTTGTTTGTTTTTTTAAGTAAAAAGACAGAAGCACAGAGATAACCAATCAGGTTCCATCTATTATCTATTTGGGGAAATGATTGCTCATTGGGGGAAAGTTCTCTATCCTCTATTTCTGTGAAAGTTGTCAGTAACCAGAGATACAATCTGTACCATTTTCATTCCTTCTTACTGCCTATTGACTTGTCAGATTATCAGGGAAGATTGTTGTGTCGTTAATAAATAATTAGTAGAAATAACAGCAGAAAAGTTGTCATTCCGGAATTGCTAATGAATGTTAATGAGTCCATTGAGCGGACAGATTCCCGGAAGTGAACATTCTTGTTGCGTTGGACGGGTTCCGCTGGAAATAGAGGGTGCCGGGGACATTTATTCTGCAGCAGAATAAATGAACGAATTGCAGTATGAATGGCTGGGTAATAGTAGATTGATATTTTATTGCACATTTTTATTGTTTTTTACCAACATTCGCTTTGTTTTTGGTGCTACCCTGCTTCCCCAAAAATAAGACCTAGCGTGATTGTCGGTGATGGCTGCAATATAAGCCCTACCCCCCAAATAAGCCTTACCCTGTTTCCCCAAAAATAAGCCCTACCCTGAAAATAAGCCCTACCCCCCAAATAAGCCCTACCCTGTTTCCCCAAAAATAAGCCCTACCCTGAAAATAAGACCTACAAGGACTTTTACTAGGGCTTATTTGGGGGGGGTAGGGCTTATATTGCAGCCATCACCGACAATCACGCTAGGTCTTATTTTCGGGGAAACAGGGTAGGAGAGACAGGAGGATAAATGTGTCATCACAAGGCGAGAGGTTACTGTTAGCAGTTAAGGGTTAATAGTAGTGTTAGGCTTTAGGAGATTTAGCCTTAGGGTTAGATTTAGTTGTTGGGTTTAAGACTGGGGTTAATTTTTTTATTTTTTAACCTCTTCAGCTCCGAAAAGGTTTACCTTCCCGGAGCAAATGAAATTAAAAAAAATTAAAAGTCAGCAGCTACACTTACCTGTCCAGTGATCCAGAGATGTCGGCACCCCGAGCCGATTCTTCAATCAGCTTCGGGTGCAGGCGCTGGCATCTTTACTAAGGGAAACGGGCAGTGACGCCTTCAGGCTTCACAGTCACTTTCCTACTGCACATGTGCAAATCACGCTGCGCTTTCTGAATGGTCCCACCAACTTCTGGGACCTGTGTGTGTGCCCTAGAAGGCCGGGGGGGGGGGGGGGAGGAGTAAGAGCCAGACATAATCGGAGATTATCGGTGTTAGGTTTAAGGTTAGGGTTAGGTTTTATGAGATTTAATGTTAGGTTAAAATTAAGGTTGGGTTTTAGGGGATTTAGTGTTAGGTTAGGGTTAGGTTTTAGGGGATTTAGTGTTAAGTTAAGGTTAGGGTTAGGTTTTAAGAGATTTAATGTTAGGTTAAAATTAGGGTTAGGTTTTAGGAGATTTAGTGTAGGTTAAGGTTAGGTTTCAGGAGGTTTAGTGTTAGGTTAGGGTTAGGTTTTGGGGGATTTAGTGTTAGGTTAAGGTTAGGTTTTAAGAGATTTAGTGTTAGGTATAAAGTTGAGGTTAGGTTTTAGGAGATTTAATGTTAGGTTAAAATTAGGGTTAGGTTTGAGGAGATTTAGTGTTAGGTTAGGGTTGTGTTTTAGAAGATTTAGTGTTAGGTTAAGGTTATGTTTTAGGAGATTTAGTGTTAGGTATAAGGTTGAGGTTAGGTTTTATGAGATTTAATGTTAGGTTAAAATTAAGGTTGGGTTTTAGGGGATTTAGTGTAGGTTAAGGTTAGGTTTTGGGGGATTTAGTGTTGGGTTAAGGTTAGGTTTTAGGAGATTTAGTGTTAGCTTAGGGTTAGGTTTTGTGGGATTTAGTGTTAGGTTAGTGTTAGGTTTTAAGAGATTTAGTGTTAGGTATAAGGTTGAGGTTAGGTTTTAGGAGATTTAATGTTAGGTTAAAATTAGGGTTAGGTTTTAGGAGATTTAGTGTTAGGTTAAGGTTAGGGTTAGGTCTTAGGAGATTTAGTGTTAGGTTAAGGTTGGGTTTTAGGAGATTTAGTGTTAGGTTAGGGTTAGGTTTTAGGAGATTTAGTGTTAGGTTAGGGTTAGGTTTTGGTGGATTTAGTGTTAGGTTAAGGTTAGGTTTTAGGAGGTTTAGTGTTAGGTTAGGGTTAGGTTTTAGGAGATTTAGTGTTAGGTTAAGGTTGGGTTTTAGGAGATTTAGTGTTAGGTTAGGGTTAGGTTTTAGGAGATTTAGTGTTAGGTTAGGGTTAGGTTTTGGTGGATTTAGTGTTAGGTTAAGGTTAGGTTTTAGGAGATTTAGTGTTAGGTTAGGGTTAAGTTTTGGTGGATTTAGTGTTAGGTTAAGGTTAGGTTTTAGGAGGTTTAGTGTTAGGTTAGGGTTAGGTTTTAGGAGATTTAGTGTTAGGTTAAGGTTGGGTTTTAGGAGATTTAGTGTTAGGTTAGGGTTAGGTTTTGTGGGATTTAGTGTTAGGTTAAGGTTAGGTTTTAAGAGATTTAGTGTTAGGTATAAGGTTGAGGTTAGGTTTTAGGAGATTTAATGTTAGGTTACAATTAGGGTTAGGTTTTGGGAGATTTAGTGTTAGGTATAAGGTTGAGGTTAGGCTTTAGAAGATTTAATGATAGGTTACAAGTAGGGTTAGGTTTTGGGAGATTTAGTGGTAGGTTAAGGTTTTAGGAGATTTAGCATTGTCTGTCTGGGGAGGAGGGGAGTATTAGATGTATTAGCAGATTTAGATACACGAGCAAACTGAAGCCAAACTTCAGCTCAGACGGTAGTTACACAAACAGGTGCAGCAAACACATTTTTTTTCCTTTTGGGATACAAATTTTACATAAATAAAATACGAATGCAGCCATCACATCTAAGATTTGGTAAGCTGCAATATATAAGAAATGTTTGCAATCAGAGTTTGGTGTCACTTTTTTTTTTTTTTTTTTAACATAAAGTTTATTAAAGATTTTAGACAAAATAAAATAAAACATTACATTGCCAGTTTATACCATCTAATAAACAGATAGTAAGAATTGTTTCACGTATCCGTTCATGCAGTGTAGATTACAACATTTCAAATATCATGTACTTATCGTAGTAATACCAGACATCCCCCATCCCGTCACACCAAGGAGGTATTCAGGACCTACCCTAAGGAGGGTGGGGGGAGGGGAGACAAAATGGTGGAGTAATCCCACCCCTAAGTAACATGTGGATTACATCTACGGGATAGTAAGGTGTTTTGCCTTTACCCATTCCGACCATATTTTCCCAAACTTTTTTGTACAATTTCTGCCCATATATGTCAGTTTGTAGAGTGGGAGTGCTGTGTTGATCAGTGATTGCCATAGTTGTTTAGTAGGTGGCGAGTGTTGGTTCCACTTCAACAAAATGGCCTTCCTGGCATAAAACGTGGTATAGAAGAGGAACAGCTTTTTTCCCCATGTTAAGTCAAGGAAGTCACTTATGCCCAGAAGAAGAGGGATCGGGCTGTACGGGACCGATAATTTCCCAATGTTATTGATTTCAGCTAGGATTTCTTTCCAGAATTCCGTCACTGCAGGGCAGGACCAAGTTATATGAAAGAAGTCGGCTTCGTGGTAGTTACATCTGGGGCATGTAGCAGTACGATCAGAGTAAATTCTTGCCAGGCGAACCGGGGAATAATATGCTCGGTGGAGGAACTTCAACTGAATATATCTGTCTCTAGCCGAGATCACAAGGGGCAGATACTGTTGGACACCCTCCTCCCAATCAACATCTGTTAGCTCCGGGATATCCCTCTGCCATAAAGCCAAGAGCCGGGAGGTAGCAGAGGTATTCAACGTGATAAACAGACTGTATAGGGTAGACATCGTTTTAGTTTGAACAGGGGATCTAAGCAATTTCTCCACCGGCGACATCTCGAGTGAGATCGAGGAGGGGAATTGGGATCTAAAGGCATGTCTTAGTTGGATGTACCTGAAAAACATATGGTTCGGGATATCACGGTCTTGTTTTAGTGCATCAAATGGAATCAGTTGCCCTTGAAGTGTTATGTCGCTCAATTTTGTTATTCCATATCTGGCCCAGGCAATAGGATCAGGTATGGAGCGAAAATGTGGTAATCGAGGATTCCCCCACAATGGGGTCTCAGGGGACCATCTCCCAGGACCACCCACCTGTTTGGCCACCGAGTCCCACACCTTCAGGGTCGCAATCATAGGAAGGGTAACCCGAGAGTTAGATCTAGGACCCCTATGAATCAGATTCCCAAGCTCCGCATATGAACCCAGCAACGCCGCCTCCAATGTGGAGGCAGGGTTAGCTGGCTCCTCCGACAGCCACCACTTGACCGTCACCAGGACCGCCGCCCAGTAGTATTTCAACAGGGACGGCAGTGCCAGACCACCAAGCGACGTGGGCATCTGCAGCTTCGCTTTAGCCACCCTGGGAGCTCCCCCATTCCAGACAAAGGACAGCACAATGCTATCCAACCTCTTAAAAAAGTTGTGTGGTATTGGTACAGGGGCTTGGCGGAAAAGGTACGTGAACTTAGGAAGAATCGACATTTTAATTAGATTAACTCTTCCGACCGGTGTCAGGGGGAGTGACCTCCATCTGGCACAGCTCTGGGACACCTGCTGGACCACCGGGTTGAGATTCAGAGGGATGAACTGCCTTAAGTCTCTATGTATCTCAACTCCCAGGTAGCGAAACTGAGAAACCCTCCGCAACTGTCCATCCATCTGCTGGCCCCCCGTCCCAGAATGTAGGGGAAATATCACTGACTTCCCCCAGTTTATTCTGATTCCTGAGAATCGCCCAAAGCTGTCTATAATTGACAGAGCCGACCGTAGCGAGCACCCATCATCTCTCAAATACAGTAGGGTGTCGTCTGCATATAGAGATACCTTTTCTTGCAGTGGTTCTCTATCAATCCCTTTAGTTTGTGTTGATGCCCGTAGAAGTGCCGCCATAGGTTCAATTGCTAGGGCAAAAAGTCCCGGGGATAAGGGGCACCCCTGACGTGTTCCCCTGCCCAAAGCAAAGGGCGAGGACAAGACTGTTCCGGTCCGCACCCTGGCTCTCGGCGCCCCATATACCAATCTGACCCAGGAGATGAAGGATGGCCCAAAACCAAATTTGTTGAGGACCTCCCAGAGATAGCCCCATTCAACTGAATCAAAGGCCTTCTCCGCATCTAGAGAGGCCACCATTTCCTCAGCCCCTCCCCCATCTCCCGAGGCCAAGACTGCGTAGAGCCTTCGCAGGTTGATATCTGTTCCCTTGCCAGGCATGAATCCTGATTGATCTTCATGGATGAGGGTAAGTATAATTTCATTTAAACGCCTGGCAAGAATTTTTGTGAGTACTTTGGCGTCAGAGTTGAGCAGGGAGATGGGCCGGTAGGAAGAGCACAACTGTGGGTCCTTCCCCGGTTTGGGTATTACAACTATGATGGCCTGGGACATGGATGGTGGGAGGTCTCTGTCCTGAAGTGTTTTTGTAAACATGTCATGCATTTTAATAGTCAGGTCATCTAGGTACTGTTTGTAGAATTCAGGGGGCATCCCATCCTCCCCTGGAGTCTTCCCCATCTGCATAGATTTCAATGCCGCTCGCACCTCCGGTACCGTGATCGGGGCGTCTAGATTTTCCCTTGCCTCAGCAGAGAGAGTCGGGAGGGTCACCCCCTCTAGAAATTTGTGCAGCTCATCTGGGGAGTAATTTACCCTAGTAGAGTACAAGGCCTCGTAGAATTCTTTAAAGCATCGATTGATGCTCAACGGGTCCGCCACTTTAGTCCCATCCTCCCTTCGCAGACTCGCAATGGTGGAGATTGGAGACTGCTCCTTGGAAATCCAAGCCAGCAATCTACCTGGCTTGTCACCATGTTCGAATATCTTTTGTGTTTGGGTAAGCTGATGTTTATGAACCTTATTAACTCTAAGCAACATTACTTCTCGATATGCTACCTTCATATCCTGAGCGGCGATAGGATTAGAGGTCATGGCAAACCTAGACTCCAGTTCCTGTGCTCTGGCCTCCGCCTCCTCTAGTGTAATTTTATCATTGTTTCTTTCTCGTGTAATAGATGATATATAGCACCCTCGTATATAGGCTTTAAATGAATCCCAAACCATCGCCATCCCTGTGGAGGCGGCATTAGTCAACCAGAAACCTCTTATCTCTTTGGCCACCTCTATTTCTATGGTCGGGTGTTCAATCCAGAATCTAGAGAGTCGCCAAAGTCTGTCTGCTTGTGGAGTATGAGTTTGTATTGTGCAGAGTAGGGGGGAATGATCCGAAATACCTCGTGGGAGTATCTCGACCGAAATAACCCTAGGGAGCATTGCGCCACTAACATAGGTCACATCAATACGGGACAGGGTATTATATGAAGAGGAGTGGCAGGTGTAAGCTCGTTCTGAGGGATTCTTCCATCGCCATATATCTACTAGCCCATACACCTCAGCCCATTTAGACAACGCGGAGTCCCCAGCGGGGTCCGGAGATAATTTATCCATACAAGGATTGGGCGGTATATTAAAGTCTCCCGCTATGACCACATTGTCAGTCTGGAATTGGGCAATCAACCCTATCAGTTTCTGCAGCACAGAAATATTAGCCGGAGGTGGCAAATACACCCCCACCACCACCATGTCTACTGTATCAATGTTAGCATGTAGCAAGACATATCTCCCTTCCGGATCCGTAATCACATCTATCAATTCAAAATTAAGATTTTTGTGTACCAGGACACTCACTCCTCTAGAGTAGCTGGAGTACGTGGCATGGTAGTGTCGGCTTACCCAAGGTCTCTTTAGACCCATCACCCTACCACCCACCAGGTGCGTCTCTTGAAGGATGCAGATTTGAGGGGAATATTTTTTAAGATAGTCAAAGACCAGGGATCGCTTAATTTTGTGATTTAGTCCTCTGACATTCCAGGACAGAATCTTAATAGGGGCCATCACATGTTATACTGTAGTGGATTAGCGAAGGGATCCGAGAGAGAGAGTGTCCCACATATCTAGGATTTATCAGAGACAGCTGCGGGCACCGAAAGACTTCATGGCGGGCATAGTGAAACAATCTCATAGACAGTAAGGCATAAAAATAGGCAATTAAAGTAAAAAACATAAAAAACTGAAACAAATCAAACTCCCCCCCCAGCCCACCCCACACCTCCATTTGTAACTCATGGGGTGTACTTATACCCGAACCTAACCCAGTAAACATTTCAAATAGGAGAAATCTCCCTTGGGGGGTGGCGC
Source organism: Lithobates clamitans (assembly GCA_037952925.1). Classification (NCBI taxonomy): domain Eukaryota; kingdom Metazoa; phylum Chordata; class Amphibia; order Anura; family Ranidae; genus Lithobates; species Lithobates clamitans. Next base: position 674,508 of record JBBGZY010000692.1, on the reverse strand, counting down.
GTATCACTAAGCGCACCAAGGACCTAGAGCCCCAGCCGGGGCTAGAGAGCCCCGTCCACAACCGGTCATGAAGACCACTGTCACCCAGGGGACCCCAACAGAATAAACCGCCCAGGAGTCCCCCGCCGACAGTTCACCTGGAATTATCCAGGGGCACAAACTTAAAAGCTCTTTTACAGGCATCGTATGCAGTCACCGGGAGTCATGTGGATGGCCACAGCTCCACCCCTATGTTAAAATCACTTTCGTTTCCTTTAGACTCACTAAGGATAAACATCTGCCTGGAGGTATGTCCCGCTTCCCCTGCTGCAGGGGGAGAAGAGGCACGGAGCCAAGCCCCACTCAAGCATCTGTATCTTCCCTTCAGTATATCTCCATCTGACCAATGGGACTGACTAGGGAGTATATAAATCATGCCTATCTTCCCATATGTGGAAAAAGAGTTATTGTTCCTGACTGAACCCGGCTAAGCACACTGATCCCCCCTCACCCCATCCACAGCAAGTCAAAGGTACCCTCCAAATTGCATTATACATTAACAAGCAGTTATAACCCTCGAGATCCCCCCCAACCCGCGGCAGGTCCAGAAATAGAGCGCCAGGTGGGGACGGGGGCGCCGCCCCCCCCCAGGCCAGTTCAGGATTCGAGTTCTCCACAATTAGGTAAAGGGTTCCTTTAAGTATCTTTCTATGGGTGCCAGGAGGATTATGTCATTCAGAGTAGGAGAACTCAGCCAGGAGGAGGAAAGGCAAGGATTCCCGCAGCAGTAAACACCATGAGCATCCTAGGGTGGTCAACTTTTTTATCCTGAAGGAGAACTTCAGAGTGTCATGGAAGTAGGAGCTCTTATATTCCCAAAGTGAGGATGCTGCATCCCCCCCGCCCCCACAGCAAACAAACCGCCCGTCAGGGGAGTCCCCAGGGAAAGCCCGTGTGATAACCAGCCCACATATTGAAACTGTAGATAGGCATGCACCTCACCGTCAGCTGCGCATTTCATCAGAGTCCTCCAAAGCGGTCAAAGGAAAAAAAATATATAAAGCAATCAATCAAAAAAAAAAAAAAAAAAAAAAAAAAAAAACAGGGGGGAATCGGAGACAAAGCGGTGGGCATCTTAACGATGCCTAGGAAGGGATTCAACCCATCTGGAAGCCTCCTCCGGGGAAACAAAAAACTTGGTGGTCTCGCCATCAATCACTCTCAGGCGCGCTGGAAACATCATGCTGTACTTGAGACCTTTGCTCCTCAATTGGGCCTTGACCTGGTCGAATGATCTTCGTTGTCGTTGTGTTTCGATGGAGAAATCCGGAAACAGCATAATCTTCACGTTTTCATAACGCAGTTCTCCAATCTTCCTGGCCTCTCTGAGAACCAGATCCCGGTCTCTGAAGTTTAGTAGGCGAAAAATAAAAGTACGTGGTGGAGCGCCAGGGGGGCCTGGAGCGGACGGCATCCTGTGAGCCCGCTCAACTGCAAAGTGGGGGGAGAATGGCGCCTGCGGGAGAAGCGTACGCAGCAGTTGTTCTGCATAGTTTTCGGGGTCTCTCCCTTCAGCCCCCTCCGGGAGGCCGACCATGCGTAAATTGTTCCGCCGATTTCTATTCTCCTGATCTTCTGCTCGGGATTCGATCGCCTTCATTTTAAGCTGTAGCGTGCGTAGGGAGGTGGAATGTTCCCTGAGCGTGTCTTCTGTCTCCCCCACTCTCCGCTCCGCCTCTGTTAAACGGTCCCGGTGTTTATCCATATCTCTCCTGATAAGGCCCATCTCGAGCTGCATTTGCTCGATTTTGTTGGTCAGAGTAGCTTGGCAGCCCGTGATGGCTTGCATAAGCGCCTGGAACTGATCAGTTCCCAGCTGGGGAGACTCGGTTTGCTCCGTCTGGGACGCCATGTTAGTGTAGGCCACCCCGCACGCACCGCTGGATGTTAGCGAGATCTTGGGAGTCTGCTGCCTCTTCCCCTGGGAACCGGATCTTCCCCTTCTCATACCCGCTTGTTTCCTCCACTGCTCGGTAGCGTCAGGGTGAGGCTGTGTCCCCTGAGAACGGATAAATTATCGGCATAGGACGGAGCTCCCTTCACACACGTCCTATCTGGTCGCCATCTTGGCCACGCCCGAGTTTGGTGTCACTTTAAGTGGTCTTGGGGTGGCATTTATAGGCTCTCTCACTTTTCCCTGATTGGATCTCTTTAATGCAAACCAATGTGTTTATGATTTGTGTACACAACGTTTGAGATCGATCGATCAGAAGTGTTCCTATAACGGCCTTCTAACCCAACAGAGCAAGATAAGAAACGGCCTTAAATCACAGCAGACTGCTGGGCAAACTTCTGGCGGAGGAGTTCTGTCCTCCTCTCTGCAGAGGCAATACAGAAGTGGAGACGAAGGGGGGGGGCGCAGCTACAGGAGAGATGTGGGGGCCACATGAAATGGCCGAATTCACCCCGCGGGCCTTGTGTTTGACATATATGTTATAGTCATTGATTCAGTATACAGCTATTTCCGGCTTTTTGGCCATTATCGGTGCAGTGTATGGAAACCACGGCTTCTATAAAGTTGGGTTGGGGTCAGTGGCGGCTGGTTTGAGGTCGGTCCGGCACAACCCCATCATGGACAGCTTGGTGCAGCAGCTCGGCTCAGAGTCCTCTCCTCCATGGCAGCTTCCAGCCCCTCCCCTCCTTCTCCTAAGTGTCCAATAGGATCGCCTATCCTTTCAGCCAATCGGGTGACCGGTGTCCAAACCCTCTTCCTGATTGGCCGGGATCAGTGTTACAACAGCGAATCAATATTCGCTGTTGTAACACACCTAGGTGGGCTCGGAGCTCACTCTCTGCGACCCGAGCCCACCCTATATTGAAGCCTATTAGAGCCTCTGGCTCTAAACTGTGCTTCAAAAAAACAGCCCCTCCCCATTGTAATCCATGCTCCGGGGTCCTGAAAGGGGCCGAACGTATGGATAGGGGAGGCGGCGATGGACGGGCGGGCAGCGCACGTGCGCCCTTAATGGACGGGCCGCCCCTGGTAGGGGTGGAGACGAAGTGGGTGCCACAGCTGCACAGAGGCGCAGGATCTGGCGGAGGAGTTCTGTCCTCCTCTCTGCTGCTGACTGTAGAGGCAAGATAGGGGTGGAGACGAGGGGGGTGCCACAGCTGCACATAGGTGCAGGATCTGGTGGAGGAGTTCTGTCCTCCTCTCTGCTGCTGATTTCAGAGGCAAGATAGGGGTGGAGACGAGGGGGGTGCCACAGCTGCACAGATGCGCAGGATCTGGCGGAGGAGTTCTGTCCTCCTCTCTGCTGCTGACTGTAGAGGCAAGATAGGGGTGGAGACGAGGGGGGTGCCACAGCTGCACATAGGTGCAGGATCTGGTGGAGGAGTTCTGTCCTCCTCTCTGCTGCTGATTTCAGAGGCAAGATAGGGGTGGAGACGAGGGGGGTGCCACAGCTGCAGGAGAGGTGTGGGGGCCACATGAAATGACCGCATTCGGTCCGTGGGCCTTGTGTTTGACACATGTTATAGAGTCATTGATTCAGCATACAGCTATTTCTGGCTTTTTGGCCATCATTGGCGCAGTGTATGGAAACCACGGCTTCTATAGAGCTGGGTCCCAACTAACCGGTATAGGTTATGATCTGAGTTCCTGCACTATCTGTGCCCATTACCAGGGGTTCCCACCATCCCTGCTGGGTTTTTATCTATTTTATGGAGGAGCTGGGACACACAAAGGTGGACAGGAGTATCCGGGACTTCCAGACGGACAGGAACAGAGTCTGGAATGATAGGCAGGAGATGTGGAAGGGTTAGAACTTCTGCTAAGGCCTCATATGTTGTAGATTTCCCGTACTTCTAACCCTTCTCATTGTAACCAAAATGTAAAAAAATTATTTTTTTTAGTTGGAGCTGATCTTTACACAAATGGAGTTTATGCGATAGGATAGAAAAGGCGCCGTTTTATCACACAGGAAAGAATATTTATCAGAATAGGCTTTCAAGCCCATCCAATCGATCCTTCCCCCTACGATCGGTCAGCTGGCGGTTACCTGATATGAGCGCAGCCGGGATCGGGGACGACTATCTTATGTTGTTGTTCATTATCAGTGTGTATTTTGCTGTGCAGTGATTACATTGTATGCCTTCTGTAAGGCCGTCTGTATTTACGTGTGACATGATGGCGGCGTTGTGCTTTGTATTGAAGGTTTGGAGTGTTTGTTCATAGGAGCTTGTGAATTGTTTTTTTTCATCTGTCCAGCTCTATATAGAAGGATTAAATAACTAAATTTCACTGTACTGGAGGTATGCAAGGCATGTCAGTACGTCTTCCAGGCTTGGATCTTATGTAATCCTACCACTCCTTCATCATTGCTTAACATAGAAAGCCTGAGACCTGACGCCACTTCGTTCGTCGTCACAACCCAGATACCCACATATAGGATCTACAATCAATTGTCCTCTGCCAAGTGGAAACAAGTTGATGCATTGTTACCCCAGACTAAAAATACAGTTTTTGGGAAGAGGATCTGTGCTAAAATGTTGAAAAAAAAAGGTGTGTGCACGGGGTGCGCCGGCTGTGCCCGGGCACACCCTGATCACCCTGTGTGGCCATGGAGTATCATCCATGTGTGCGGGGCACGTAGGCCTCAAGTGAAGGGGGTCCACTGTGCCCTGACACACACACACTGCACACTTGGAGTAAATAAAAGCAAGTACATAATATTTCCTTGGTCCCCGTTAAGTTTGGGACCCAAAAGGCGTTAGCAACGACGGACTTTTCTTCTTTTTTTTTCACTGTGGTGCACTTGCCAATGCTAGGATTGTAGTTCCAGCCACCCACAGACTCCTGGCAGCCCTGGCAGAGTGAGATACACTCACTGGCCACTTTTTTAGGTACACCTGTTCCATAGCTCCCAACTGTCCCTGATTTCGAGGGACTGTCCCTGATTTAGAACAATGTCCCTCTGTCCCTCTTTCCTCCTCATTTGTCCCTCATTTTGGTCTGATCTATATAGTTGTATATAAAATGCACTTTTTCTCTTTCAAAAAGTGTTTTCCAGTGCTAAACCTTTCATCCAATTTCCAAATTTCTGCATTTGTAAATTTCAAAAGCCAATATAAAGGAATAAAGTGGTTAAAAAAAATACTGTTGGGTTTAACTAATTTTTATGATTTTTTTTGTGTGTTATTCTCATTTAAGGGGGTGTGACAGGGGGTGTGTCCTATGCCTACATACTTTTGCTAATAGGTGTCCCTCATTCCCATCTCAAAAAGTTGGGAGGTATGCCAGGCTGTTCAATTGCTTGGCAATAAAATACAGCCAATCACATGCCAACAACACAATGCATTTAAGCATCTAGATGTGGTGAACACGACTTGCTGATGTTCAAACCGAGCATCAGAATGGGGAAGAAATTCCAGGTGGTGTAAACAGACCTGCGTCGGATGACCCCCCCCCCCCCCCCCCCGCATACCTCTGCTTCGGTCCGGTCCACTAAAAACAAACAGAAGGGAATCTGTTCTCCTCTGTGTAGGTGGATCGGATCAGAGGTAGTCAGATGTAAACAGACAACGGAGTCTGTTTACACACGGCAGCCCATAGAACAGAGCGGGCTGTGTCCAGGTCTGCTCTGCAGAAACCAATCGGACGTGGACCTGCCTGCTCTGCTCTGACCAGCGGGGGGATCTGTGAGCGGATTCCCCAGCTGATCGGAACGCAGTCTGCCCCATGCGGAAGGGGCTGTAGGCAGTGTTTGCACTATACAGTAAAACCTTGGTTTGAGAGTAACTTGGTTTGAGAGCGTTTTGCAAGATGAGCAACATTTTTAAACAAATTTTGACTTGATATACAAGTAGTGTCATGTCACAACTGAGTATAAAAAAGAGAAGAGAGGCGCCTGTAAGTGTAGCAATATGGTTACATTTAACCACTTCAATACAGGGCACTTACACCCCCTTCCTGCCCAAGCCAATTTTCAGCTTTCAGCGCTGTCGCAGTTTAAATGACAATTGCGCGGTCATGCAACACTGTACCCAAACAGAATTTATATAATTTTGTGCCCACAAAAAGAACTTTCTTTTGATGGTATTTGATCACCTCTGCGTTTTTTATTTTTTGTTAAACAAATAAAAAAAAGACATAAAATTTTGAGAAAAAAAAAAAAGTTTTTCTTTCGTTTCTGTTATAAAATTTTGTAAATAAGTACGTTTTCTCCTTCACTGATGCGCACTGATAAGGCGGCACTCACGGGCACTGATAAGGCGGCACCGATGAGGCACCAATGAGGTGGCACTGATGGGCACTGACGATGGGCACTGATAGGCGGCACTGATGGGCACTGGTAGGCAGCACTGATGGGTGGCACTGATATGCAGCACTGATGGGCATTGATAGGCGGCACTGATGGGCATTAATGGGTGGCACTGGTGGGCACTGATAGGCGACACTGATGGGCACTGAAAGGCTGCACTGATGGGTACTTATGGGTGGCACTGATAGGCGGCACTGCTGGGCACTGATAGGCAGCACTGATGGGCGGCACTGATAGATGGCATTGATAGGCATCACTGATGGCACTGGCACTGGCAGTCATTGGGGATGGCCACTAATTGGCAGCTGCCTGGGCAATGATTGGCATTTCCCTGGTGGTCTAGGGTGGCATACCTGGTGGTCCAGTGTGGTGACATCCTTGGTGGTCCTGGCTGCATCTTGGTGGTCCTGGGTGGGCAGCTGAGGGGGGCTGCACTGATAAACAATCAGCACAGACCCCCCTGTCAGGAGAGCAGCCGATCGGCTCATCTCTACTTGCGTCTGTCAGACGCGAGTGAGGAAAAGCCGATCAACGGCTCTTCCTGTTTACATCGTGATCAGCCGTTATTGGACACGGTTGATCACGTGGTAAAGATCCTCTGTCAGAGACTCTTTACCTAGATCGGAGTTGCGGTGTGTCAGACTGACAGGACGCAACAACGATCACCGCGATGTGGGCCCCCGGGGGGCGCGCAGCGGTTTGATATCCTGAAAGACGTCATATGACGTCCGGTCAGGATATCGCAACCACTTTGCCGACGTCATTTTGTTATATGGCGGGTGGCAAGTGGTTAGACAAATTTTGACTTGATATACAAGTGATGTCTTTTATATACAAGTAGCGTCATGTCACAACTGAGTATAAAAGAGAAGAGAGGCGCCTCTAATGCCCCGTATACACGGTCGGATTTTCCGACCGAAAATGTTCGATGGGAGCTTGTTGTCGGAAATTCCGACCGTGTGTAGGCACCATCGGACATTTTCCATCGGACTTTCCGACAAACAAAATTTGAGATCTGGATCTCAAATTTTCCAACAACAAAATCCATTGTCGTAAATACTGATCGTGTGTACACAATTCTGACGCACAAAATTCCACGCATGCTCGGAATTAAGCAGAAGAGCCGCACTGGCTATTGAACTCAATTTTTCTCGGCTCATCATACGTGTTGTAGGTCACCACATTCTTGATGTTCGGAATTTCCGACAACATTTGTGTGACCGTGTGTATGCAAGACAAGTTTGAGCCAACATCCGTCGGAAAAAAATCCATGGATTTTGGTGTCGGAATGTCCGATCGTGTATACAGGGCATAAGTGTAGCAATATGGTTACATTTAATGAAGGTACAACATTTAGCAACATATTGCTACACTTAGAGGGCGCTCTCTTCTCTTTTATACTCTGGAGCTCCTGCTGGATTTTGCTTCTAATTCCCTTGTGGAGGCTTCCATTTGTGGATGGACATTTTATGGATACACAATCACATTGCTATAATCTTTTTATATGAACTATAAACTGAAGGACCTATGAATAAATGGTTGTGGAACGAATCATATGAGTTTCCATTATTTCTTATGGGGAAATTCGCTTTGATATATGAGTGCTTTGGATTACAAGCATGTTTCCGGAACGAATTATGCTCACAATCCAAGGTTTTACTGCACACTATGACTACTCCTGACAGGGGTAGTGATAGTTACATTGCAAACACTATCTGCAGCCACAGCGCACTCAGCACCTAGGATCATTATCATGATAATGGACGAGTACAGGTGCTGAGTGAGATGATTCATTTTAAGCCTCGTTAAGCCCTGGTTTACACTGGAGGGTTTTGACATGCGATTTGACATGTCAAATCGGCGGCAATTGCCGTCAATGGCATCGCCCTAATCGGTGCGACGCCGCATCTGCGGCGCTGCACCGATTTCAAGAAGTAGTTTCTGTAGTAGTTTTTGTGATTTCGGGCTGCGATTTACATTGACATCTGTGCAGAAACCCGAACAGATGTCTCTGAAATCGTGGCCGAAAACGGGACTGACATGCGGGAGTAAAATCTTCATTCCCACAGCTCAGTGTGAAGCTGGGCATTGTGGTGCAGGCAGTGCTGATGTGCCAACTGCCGTATATAACACTGTTCATGTTTCTTTTTTTAAACAAACTTTATGGAAATGTCACACAGACAGGGGGTTGATTTACTAAAACTGGAGAGCGCAAAATCTGGTGCAGCTCTGCATGGTAGCCAATCAGCTTCTAACTTCAGCTTGTTCAAGTAAGTTTTGAAAAAAAAAAAAACTGGATGCTGATTGGTTGCTCTGCAGATCCGCACCAGATTTTACAATCTTCAGTTTTAGTAAATCAACCTCACAGTGACATTTCATAAAGTTCTATTGGTCGGCGTGCGGTGGCTGCGCTGAAGAAAAGTACTGTATGCAGAATTCCTTCTCAGGGCACAGATCTATTGTGGCAAAGTGGCCCCATGTTTAGGTGCCACTGAAAATGCATTTTGCGACTGCAGTGTGATTTGAGATCGCAGGCAGAATCACCACACAAGATCCCAAAACAACAGATATGAATGGAGCCTGAGTGTTTATAGTGGGGGCATCAAACTCAATTTCATTGCGGGCCCCATCAACATTATGAATGCCCTCAAAGGGCTGGTTGTATCTGTAAGACTAGATGTCCAGAGCAGGGTTGCACCCCGCCCCCCCCCCCCTTACATCAGGAGTCAAGTCCCCCCCCTTCCTTACATTACAGTACACCCCTCTAACCTTATGCTGCTGCTGGGGAAGCAGAAAGTGCAGGGTCTGGAGGAGGACCAGAGGAGGGATGGAGTCAGCTGCTGGAGTCTGCTGAATGCTGAGTCCAGGGGAGATGGAGAGGAGGGTATTCTGTTGCTGCATAGAGAGGTGCAGGATCTGTAGGGGGAGTTCTGTCTTCCTCTCTGCCCATGACTGCTGAGACAAGGTGGGGGCAGAAACGAGGGGGGGGGGGGTGCAGCAGCTGCAGGAGAAGTGCAAGGGCCACATGAAATGGCCTGGAGGGCCATGTTGTGTTTGACACATATGGTTTTCAGTCTGGGTCTCAGTTTTTCTGGCACAGTCAGGACAATGAGATGGACTACGGGAATAACTTGTTCTTCAGGACCCGAGAAACTGAAAGCTGTTCTTTCCTTTCTATTATTGAAGTCAGCCAAACAAACAAAGATTATCTGCTATTTGTGTTTCTGATTTACGTCGTCTCTCAGAATAGCTCTTTATATGATGTATCAATAAACACAAAACATTTCATTTTGCTGTAGAATTCATTACAAGGAAACTTTGTTGCTTTAAAAGCTGAATTCCAGGCAGATAAAAAAAGATACAAATGTAACTCTGTACTCATTATTGCATTACTAAGGCTGGGCTCGCATCTATGCTGGTGGTTCTCGCTGCGGGTCTGCACCTGTTTCCGCAGCTGAAACCACCTTACACAGAAAAATGCACTGGATGCGTGCAGGTGCCAATAATCCTAATGGCACGCCACACGCACTGGATATCGCTTCCGCTTTGGGAACCCCGCTGCACTTGCAGTTCCCATGTGGACTGCGATTTCTAAAATGCTGCAGGGACCTTTTATACTGTGTTTCAGGTGGCACAGCAGCCCATTCAAATGAATGAGCTGCTGTTCCTGCGCAAAACCTAGCTCACAGAGCCACATTTGTGTGAAGCTAACCAAAAGGTAATTTTAGACATGTGTCCAAATTTCCCCTGCCTCTGAAGCCCAATCCACGTTTGAATCGCGCTCCAGAGGCTACTGACAGGTGGTGAGGAAGTGATGCAACTCCTCTTCACCACCTGTATTAACCCTATTTTGCATTGCATGTGGTTGCGGGGTATTTGCGGCGTTTCCTAATTTACTTGCTACATGACAGGTCAACTTTGCCATGGGCACAAAGCGAAGCAAACATCCCTGTCCACTGAACCTTTAAGCGAGTGCTCCTAATCTCAGCTTGTTACCTGTATAGAAGACACCTGGGAGGCAGAGATCTTGCTGATTGTTAGAGGATCAAATACTTATTTCACTCATTAAAATGCAAATCAATTTATAACTTTTTTTGAAATGTGTTTTTCTGGTTATTTTTGATGTTATTCTGTGTCTTACTGTTAAAATAAACCTACCATTAAAATTATAGACTGACATTTATTTGTCAGTGGGCAAACATACAAAATCAGCAGGGGATCAAATACTTTTTTCCCTCAGTGTATGAGATTTAGAGTAAGCCATAATAACGTCACAATTTGTCTATTCCCGGCAGAGGGGCCGGAGGAGATGACATATACATAGACTGTATGGAAAACATGTAAATGGCCATTGTCACAGTGATTTATAGAAGGAATCCCGGGCTATATATTGAGGAGACGTAGGAAGTATCCAGGCTTTTCCTAACATAAGCATCTCCGGCTTCCATTGACTACAGAAGGACTATATTAGCTCTCAGGAGACAGAGGTAAATACATTAGATGGATATCGTGTATATTTGTAGTGTTCTATATAGGAAGGGAACATGCACACATAGAGGGGAATTTACTAAGACTGGAGAAGCCAGAATATGGAGCAGCTGTGCATCACAACCAATCAGCTTTCAGGTTTTATCACCAAAGTTTAATTGAACAAGCTGAAGTTAGAAGCTGATTGGTCACCAGATTCTGTCTGCTCCACTTTTAGTAAATAACCCCAACACTGTATATATTTTATATCGTTCCCCACAATCGGTTGGTGTGGAGGTTGAGCAAGCAGGGACTAAAGAATGTTTGTACTGTACATGGGATAAAGACTAGTCACATAAAGAATGACAAAAGCTACTAATATATTCCTAGTTAGTTAAAAGAGGAAGTAAAGTGCTGTTTTTTTTGTTTTTCTGACCTGCAAAATTAAAGGCATAATGTGCTAGTATGCATCACATACTAGCACATTATGTTAAACTTACCTGAAAATGAAGCCCTCATCGTCTCACTGGAGCCCACATCCATCTTCGCCCGTCTTCCTTCCGGGTCCGCGGGCTCCGGCTATGTGAGTGGCCAGAGCCGCGTGACGTCACTCCCACACATGCGCCTGGCAGCCGCCGGTCACAGCACAGGGTTCTGAAGTAATGGCATGGGTGGCCGTTTCTTCAGAGAGCATGCGCTGATGATGTAATCAGCTGCATATATCATTAAATATCTACTAAACAGCGCAAGTTTAGGAGACATTTACAGTTCCTATAGGTAAGACTTATTATAGATATACCTATAATTACAAATAATACACAGAAGTTTCCTCTTTATAGTCAGCCATTGTGTGCCACAAGGATCATTTTGGGCTCAGTTTTCTTTTTTTTTTTTTTTCTATTTATGACCAGGTGGATGAAAAACACAGTCATATGACACTAAATAATGAAGAGTTATTGCAATTCACCGATATAGTAATGTATTACAAAAGAGCTTTGAAAAAATCTGCAGCTGAGTGGTAAAATTTATGGCTGACAAATGCACGACTATGCAGTGAAGCTGCAGTATTATCCCTATACAAGAAATAGATTGTTAGGGAAAGAAAAAGCCGGGGGAGAACTTGCAGCTTATGCAGCCATACTCAATGCTCATCAATAGGTGCAAAAACAAATATCAATTGGATATATATAAAAGGTGATAACATATGAGAGTTAAGTATAGTACTGACCTTGTATAAATTATTCTGAAGATTAGACCAGAAAACATATCCTAGAAAAATATCCTAGAGATAATTTCATATGTCATAAGTGTGTTTATAGAAGAAATCTTAATATATACTGTACTGTAATATGGTCTATCTATCTATCTATCTATCTATCTATCTATCTATCTATCTATCTATCTATCTATCTATCTATCTATCTATCTATCTATCTATCTATCTATCTATCTATCTATCTATCTATCTATCTATCGTGTGCACCCCAAAGCTCAAAGAAAAATACTGTATGCCCCTGTTTGCCCATCTGTATATATACTGACTGTGTCAGGAAGGCAGAGTGTGGTGTCTGTAGTTTTTTATTATTCTATTTTTTTATTGTTTTTTTATTATTTTTTTTTATTATTATATTTTTTATTGTTTTTTTATTATTATTTTTCTTTTACAAAATTGTTAGGAGCCCCATTAAGGGCTTTGGTGAAATATCAGGAGTCTAAACAGGGGGAATCTGTGCCGCATGGGGTTGATTAGAGTGTGCCCAGGCACACCTGGCACACTTTGTGTGCACGCCTATGCTATCTATCTATCTATCTATCTTTCCACTTAAACAATTCTCATGGGTTGGTGTCTTATCAATTATCTAATCTAATATATCAATCTCTTTTTCATTTAAACAATTCTCATGGCTTGGCATTTTTGCGTCTATCTATTATCTACTCTATCTCTCTATCTATCTATCTATCTATCTATCTATCTATCTATCTATCTATCTATCTATCTATCTATCTATCTATCTATCTATCTATCTATCTATCTATCTATCTATCTATCTATCTTTCAGAGATTGGTGTCAGTAGTTTTTTATTATTCTATTTTTTTTATTATTATTTATTCTATTTTTTATTTTATTTTTTTTAGTATTATTTTTTTTATTATTTTATTTTATATTGTTTTTTAATTACTATTTTTCTTTTACAAAATTGTTAGGAGCCCCATTAGGGGCTTTGGTGAAATATCAGGAGTCTAAACAGGGGGAATCTGTGCCACATGGGGTTGATTAGGGTGTGCCCAGGCACACCTGGCACACTTTGTGCGCACGCCTATCTATCTATCTATCTATCTATCTATCTATCTATCTATCTATCTATCTATCTATCTATCTATCTATCTATCTATCTATCTTTCATCTTTTATTTTTTTATTTTTTTTTTTATTTTTTTCTTACAATTTTTAAGGAGCCCTATTGGGGGGGGGGGGCTTTGGTGAAATATCAGAGGTCTAAACAGACCCATGATGTCTCACTTTTGAGATAGAGAAAAGGACTGAGGACAGAGATTCCCCAATCCCTTTCTCTGCAGCCTCAGCTGCACTAAACAGTGAATGAATGGGAAGTGCTCTTTGCTGAGCGGCTTCCTGTTCATTCACAAACTGAAGCATACCAAACACAGTTTATTATGATTCATTTATGAATGAACACAGTGAGTGATCAGTACCATATGTTCATTCAGAAAAAGGAGGGCCAATAAATGACATATGTGTGCCCGCAGCAGCAGCAGCCGGTAGGTGAGGAGAGGAGGGAAGGTGGCAGTGCTGTTGGGGGAGAGAAGGGCCTGGCATCAGGGGGAATCTGCGCCACGCAGGGTGATTGGGGTTTGCCCAGGCACCCTCTGTTAGCATGCCTTTGCCTGCTCACCACCTATTGTTTGCCCCATACATGAACAGCAATGCAATGCATGTGATTGCAGCATGGTCCAATTCACTTGAATGAATTGCAATTGGCGGTTGTACTGCCCATCGAACACAACAGGGGGATACTTTTTGGTACTTAAGCATACCTCCCAACTTTTTGAGATGAGGGACACCTATCAGCAAAAGTATGCAGGTATAGGACACACCCCTTGCCACGCCCCCTTAAAGGAGAATTGTATTACAAATAACAAGATTGGTTAAACTCAAAGTGATTTTTTTTACCACTATTATTCCTTTATATTGGCTTTTGGAATTTACAAATGTAGCAATTTAGAAATCAGATGAAAGGTTTAGCACTGGGAAACACTTTTTGATAGATAAAAAGTGCATTTTATACACATCTATATAGATCAGACCAAAATGAGGGACGAATGAGGGACATTGCTCCAAATCAGGGACAGTCCCTTGAAATCAGGGACAGTTGGGAGCTATGCATAAGTACATTCCCATCTGCTGCCTTTGCAGCATAAGAAAGGGTGGTAAAAACACGTGTTTTTAACGCCACCCAACCGCAAAGGCTAAACAAGCCCCGTACACATTTTTTAGAATATAAATAACACTTTCCAAACAGCATGTTGAAGAAGCAGAGAGAGAAGTGGTTGTAATTATTGCCGTTGTTCTATTCATTCGGGGAGATTGAGTTACAAAAGTGTAGCTGTGCCGGGCTGGACGCCTAATGATTTCTCAGTGTAATGAGCTGTTATGACGGCTGATTCATGACTCTGGAATGCAGTTCCTGTATGATCCCACTCTACGTTGGAGGGAAAAATGATTTTATTCTCTCGCTAAGGCTTTGAGATTGGAAATACATAGACAATGGTGACCGATATAGAATAAGACCTTTCCGCTTAAAACTTGTATTTCCGTTATGTGGTTGGAGGTGGCCAGGCTGAATCAGCCATTGATTCTTCTATATCCTGAGAAATCGAGATTTTTTTTTTTTTTCCTCTAGGTCCGCAGCTCCACCTGCCTGCACAAGCTATTGCAAGCCGTGGTTTGTCTGTTACTTTGCATTAACAGAGCTAAGAGAATATAGAGGCTGCCATTGAGATTTGAAACTGCTAGTTGTCAGACTCACATGCAGATTGAATGGCTTTGATCATTTTTGGGTCGCTATTGGGGGACTAAACTGAGCACCACAAACAAAAACCACTTACGTACCGGAAGAATTTCCCCCTTAATGACCAGGCCATTTTTTGCGATGCGGCACGGCGTCGCTTTAACTGACAATTGCGTGGTCGTTCGATGCTGTACCCAAACAAAATGTTTTTTTCCCCCCACACACAGAGCTTTCTTTTGGTGATATTTGATCACCTCTGCGGTATTTATTTTTTGTGCTATAAACAATAAAAAAAAACATAAATTTTGAAAAAAAAATAACAATATTTTATAGTATTTGCTATAATAAATATCCAAAAAAAAATGTAAAAAAAGAAATTTCTTCATCAGTTTAGGCCGATATATATTCTTCTACATATATCTGGTAAAAAAAAAATCGCAATAAGCGTATATTGATTGGTTTGTGCAAAAGTTATCGCATCTACAAAATAGGGGATAGATATATGGCATTTTTATTATTATTATTTTTTTTACTAGTAATGGCGGCGATCTGCGATTTTTATCAGGACTGCGTTATTATGGCGGACACATCGGACACTTTTGACACATTTTTGGAACCATTGACATTTATACAGCAATCAGTGCTATAAAAATTACTGTGTAAATGTCACTGATAGGGAAGTGGCTAACACTAGGGGGGCGATCAAGGGGTGAAATTTGTTCCCTGCTAGGTGTTTCTAACTGTATGGGGATGTGACTTACTAGAGGAGGAGCCAGACTGCTGTTCCTACTTAGTAGGAACAGAAGATCTGTCTCTCCTTTCAGAATCCACACATCCCCGTTTCCGGCTCTCGTGCTCGCCACACGCATCGTGTCCCCCCGCTGTGCAGCAGGCGTGCGCGCCTGCTAGAGCTGTTTAAAGGGCCGACGTACAGCTACGTGGTTATTTAAGTGTTATTTCATTGGTTATTTAAGTATTAAGTGGTTAATAATTTTTTTTATTAATTAACATTAAACTCACCCATCCATGTCTCCATGCTTTATTTTGCTGAGAAATCACTTTGAAAAACACCCTTCAAGCATTTCTAGCTGCGGCCATCTTGAGTAAGGGCAGATAATTCATGTAGCATTTACTTTCTAGAATGCATTTGCCCTTAGTTCAGGCATGCAGGCAGGAGGATATGCTTAGCTGAGAAAGCCCCTCCTCCACTCCTTTAGATGAAAAAAAAAAAATCCATGAAGACTCTTGGGATGTATGTAGGGTTGCCCCCTTTTCTTCAAGCCGAGTCCGAGCACTTTTTGTTAAAACAAATTCTTTTTTTATTTTTATATGCAAACAACATTAAAACAATACAAAGTATACACGCAAAAGCACACTAAACCAGGCATATCCCAACAAAACAAAACAAAACAAAAAAGCCTGAACACTTAAAGTGTAAGTAAACCCTCCTATTGTTTTCAGCCAAGGAAGCTGCCATCTTTGCCTCTGTTTAATCTACAACTGCCATGATGCTTCACATGTGATCAGTTATGACACCAGCCATTGGATGGCTTGACAGTTTGGTTGAGAGCACAACCAATGGGAGCGTTACATTTCCGGCACGTGCCGGAAATGAAACAGTTTTATGGATGGGTTTACTTTCGCTTTAAGCAGCCTGGGGCACTTTTGGGTGCCCCAAGGAGAAGGAGAGTAGTAATGCAGTGCGCATAGCGTGCCGTAGCGGAAATTGGGTGTAGCCAAATTGCTCTTGCTGGCATCATTGCCCAGGGATGCCAAACCTTCCCCTAGACAGATGCCTGCAGCTCCCGGACGGCAACAGATTTGTGTGTGACTATCTTGGTTACTTGGGGAGCCACAGCCCAGTCTGAATAATGTTTCCGGGTTTCAGTGTGCTTGAAACCCGGACACATGATTCAAAACCCGGACTGTCCGGGCAAATCCTGGACAGGTGGCAACTCTAGATGTATGACATCATCTTGGCCTAGTGCAGAAACTATAATTGTAAAAACAAAAAAGCTTAAAACAAGTAAATATAATATACCTTCCTGTAAATTCATCAAGGCTAGAAGAATAAGGATTAAAAATAGTTAATGCTGATTAATTTATTTGCTTGTTCCTAGAGCAGGGACAGACAAGGTAGGTTTCATTATAGGTAGAAGTAGGCTTCATTTAACATACCAGTATGTTTTGTTTGTTTTTTAACTATAGGTTTTGATTCATTTTAAAAAAAAAGGTAATACAAGTGATGTACAGAGTACAAGGGACACAAAGACAGCAAGGTCTACAACAGACCAGTTATGTAAAACATTGTTTTCAACAATCAGGCAAATGATGTAAAGAAAAGGTAACGTCATCTGATGTCAGCAATATATATAATGTTTCAGGCAGTGGTATGAGAAATAATTTGGATCCATGGGCTCCACGTTTGACTATATTTGTACAGGGAACTCTTTCTAAGGGCTATACCTTTTTCATAATTATATGTGAGATTTACAAGAACTACAAGCTCAGAGAGGTTGGGTGCTTGTTCGGACCTCCAAAGTCTGGTGAGAAGCGTCTTAGCGGATATAAGAATCAGCACCAGTGGTGGCTGGTGGTTTTTTTTTTGGAGGGGGGCGGCAAACAGCCCCCCCCTCGTGCCGCCCGTGGAGCTGCACTAACACACTACCCCACCATTGCCCACTGTCCTTACTGGATGCGGACGGTGAGAGCGTGGGGGGCTCGGGGAAAGCTGCTCTGTTGTCCTCTCCTGGTGCAGATTCGGGGGTTTCTGCTCTCTGCTCCTCCCGACGCTAGGCGTCCAATAGGATCGCCAGACGTTACATAGTTACATAGTTAGTCAGGTTGAAAAAAGACACAAGTCCATCCAGTTCAACCATAAAAAAAAAAAAATAAATAAAAAATCGTACAATTCAATATACCCAATACTATACCCACAGTTGATCCAGAGGAAGGCAAAAAACCCCAGCAGAGCATGCTCCAATTTGCTACAGCAGGGGAAAAAATTCCTTCCTGATCCCAGAGAGGCAATCGGATTTTCCCTGGATCAACTTTACCTATAAATGTCAGTACCCAGTTATATTATGTACATTTAGGAAAGTATCCAGGCCTTTCTTAAAGCAATCTACTGAGCTGGCCAGAACCACCTCTGGAGGGAGTCTATTCCACATTTTCACAGCTCTTACTGTGAAGAAACCTTTCCGTATTTGGAGATGAAATCTCTTTTCCTCCAGTCGTAAAGAGTGCCCCCTTGTCCTCTGTGTTGACCGTAAAGTAAATAACTCAACACCAAATTCACTATATGGACCCCTTATATATTTGAACATGTTGATCATATACCCCCTTATTCTCCTCTTCTCAAGAGTGAACAATCTTTCCTCATAGCTGAGCTCCTCCATGCCTCTTATCAGTTTGGTTGCCCTTCTCTGCACTTTCTCCAGTTCCCCGATATCCTTTTTGAGAACTGGTGCCCAAAACTGAACTGCATATTCCAGATGAGGTCTTACTAATGATTTGAACAGGGGGGCAAAATGATATCTCTCTCTGGAGTCCATACCTCTCCTAATACAAGAAAGGACTTTGCTCGCTTTGGAAACCGCAGCTTGGCATTGCATGCTTATATTGAGCTTATGATCCACCAAAACCCCCAGATACTTCTCCACTATGGATTCCCCCAATTGTACTCCCCCTAGTATGTATGATGTATATTCTTAGCCCCCAAGTGCATAACTTTACATTTCTCAACATTAAACCTCATCTGCCACATAGTCACCCAATTAGACAGAGCATTGAGGTTGGCTTGTAAATTGGAGACATCCTGTAAGGACGTTATTCCACTGCATAGCTTAGTGTCACCTGCAAAGACAGAAATGTTACTTTTGACACCAGACCCTACATCATTTATAAAGATATTAAAGAGTAAGGGTCCCAACACTGAACCTTGGGGTACACCACTGATAACCTTAGACCATTCAGAGTAAGAATCATTAACCACTACTCTCTGAATTCTGTCTTTTAGCCAGTTTTCTATCCATTTACAAACTGATATTTCCAAGCCTGTAGACTTTAACTTACACATGAGCCGTGTGCGGGGAACTGTATCGATCGCTTTTGCAAAATCCAAGTATACCATGTCCACAGCCACCCCTCTGTCCAAGGTTTTACTTACCTCTTCATAAAAATAAATCAGGTTTGTCTGACAACTTCTGTCTTTCATGAACCCATGCTGTCTGTTGCTTAAAATGTTTTTTTCCAGCAAGAACTCGTCTATGTGGTCTTTTATTAAACTCTCCAGTATCTTCCCAACTATAGAAGTTAAACTAACAGGTCTATAGTTATTTGGTAAAGACTTTGATCCCTTTTTAAATATAGGCACCACATTGGCCCTGCGCCAATCCAGTGGTACCATTCCTGTCATTAATGAGTCCCTAAAAATGAGATACAATGGCTTTGAAATTACAGAGCTCAATTCTTTTAGGATCCGTGGGTGGATGCCATCAGGTCCAGGGGCTTTATCCACCTTTATTCTGTCTAAATATTTCTGGACCATATCCCTTTTGAGCCATTGTGGATCATTGGGGGCTGTGTCAATACCACCCCCATTATGGACATGAGCTTCCCCATGCTCTTTTGTATACGTTTTGGCTAATCGGGAGACAGGTTTAATACCTGCTTCCCGATTGGCCCGGGAGGAGGATCAGTGTTGCAACAGCGAATTTTCATTCACTGTTGCAACACACCTGGGTGGGCTCCAGATGCAATGCTCTTCATCCCGAGTCCACCCTATTTTGAAGCCTATTAGAGCCTATGGATTTAATCAGTGCTTCAAAAAAATACCTGGCTGCTGTAATTCATATGTTTGGTGACCCGAAAGGGGCCGGACACATGAATAGGGGGTGACCGCGACACTATGCATTAATCTAGCTATTATGCATATAGGGGGTGGCGAGGATAGGGGTGGATGGCGCCTGGGCACCCCTAATGGACGGGCCGCCCTTGATCAGCACTATGATACTGCGAAAGCTTGTGGGGAAGCGTTCTATACCTAAGTGAAGTAAATCTAGTGCTGGGTTGGACTTGGTCAGTATTTCAGTGACTTGGGGTATTAGCTGGAAAACTTTGTTCCAGTAGCTGGTTAGTCTCTTGCATAATTAGAGTATGTGTTGAAGGGTACAGGATGTCCACATCCTCTTCAGCATAGTGGGGAGGTGTTGGGATAGAACTTTGCTAAGCGGTATGGGGTGAGATACCATCTGGATAGGACTTTTTGATATAGTTCCCAATGGTTAACGCAGTGGGTGACACTCTAGGAGTAATGTATAGCTATTTTCCATTGGTTATCAGTGAAAGTTTGATGGAAGTCATGTTCCCACTGAGTCATGGGGGTAGTTTTGGAGATTGTTTCCTTACATTGGAGAATAGAACAATGGGATTCCTTTGGTATTAGAATTAAGGCTCTTGAGAAACCTCCAAGCATCATGATGCACATGTATGGAGGGTTTGGGATGGGCTTTCATGAACGTGGTCACCCTCGTGTAAGAAAAAAGGTCTTTTGGTGAGATGTGGTACATGCTTATTAACTCATCCATGGATTTGAGTTGCGACCCCTGGAATAGGTCTTCTACCCATTGGATGCCTGCACTCCGCCACTGTTTTGTAGAAAGATGTGCGATGAGGAATTCTATGGTGGAAAGGGGCGTGAGGATTGATACCAGTATATTTTTGAGCTGATGGAGGGAACCGACACATAACCAAAGAGCAGGGGTGTGCCACCAATGGAGCAAAACGAGGAGCACACCTCAGGTAGAACCTGGTAAGGGATGGCACTAAGGCCCAGAGTGTCCATACTGCACAAGCCATCCTTGCTGAAGATCAGTACTATTGCCCTTTATGCACAGAGCAGCATTACTGAGCTGGTTGCTAGGATGCTGGTGGCTGGGCTTCACAGTGTCATTGGTTGATATGGTGCAGGCGGCCGCCTACACCAAAACTACCAATGATGCTGTACATCCAAGCTGCCTATATTCTAACAGCCAATGATACTGTGGCCCAGCTGCCAGCATCCTAGAAACCGATGATGTACACAATATTATTGATTGCTAGGATGCTGGGGGGCAGAGCCACAGTGTCATTGGTTAATGTGCCAGTGCCCTAGCAACCAAAAGGAGGGGCAGCAGCAAAAATGGGGCGGCATCCAGAGTGTGCATGGGGCAGTACTGGCTCTCAAATGTTTCCAGGAGGAGGGGGGCTCAAAAACAGCGACCTCATGCAGCTAATTACCTTGGCCAGGGACAGCATACAAACCACACAAGAAAGGTCCCTAATAGAGCTCAAACCTTGGATCCCCATGTTGCAAATCAACGCATGCTTACCACTAAGCCATTGTGCAATGTAAAGTGTATGCATTATCAGTTTAGGGGTGTAAATGTATTGTGTGTTATGGTTTAAGGTAATGTTGGGTAGAGTAGGAAAGGGTTAAAACCCATATCAGTTAATATTTTGTTTTCTGTGTTCCATTGCAGAGATTTCCCTTCACATTTTTCCCCAGAGACGCAAAAATAAGTGAGAGGAAATCTCAACAATGAAAGGGGAATTCTTCTCGTAGACAGCTTTCACCGTAACAGTCCTCCTCATTGGAAGATTTCCCCTCAACTCCTATTCTGTAAAATTTTGGATATCCCATCATTTTCTCTGAATAGTTACCAAGAGAAAAAGAGAGGATCAGGCCCCGTCACACTACTCTGTAGCAAAATATGTATTTTTACCGTGATTTTGCTGTTTCAGATGCGTTTCCTGTGCATTTTTTAAGTTGCCTGCACCTGTGATAAATGGACATGTGACTGAAAAATGCACCAAATTTGTGAAATTTCTGTTCATTTCAATAGGAAGCTGCGTTTTTGGTGTGGTTTTCAAAACAGTGCCAAAGATGCAGCATGCAGGACTTCTCAAAACGCACTGCACCTGTAATCCCATTGGATTTAAAGGGAAACATTTTTCTTGCGTTTTTCTTGCAAGGTAAAAACACAGGAATAAACGTATAGATTGTAAGCTGTAAGGAGCTGGGCCCTCTGATCCCTCCTGTATTGATTTGTATTGTAACTGTACTGTCTGCCCTCATGTTGTAAAGCACTGCGCAAACTGCTGGCGCTATATAAATCTTGTATAATAATAATAATAAAAAGGCCCCTTTCACGCATGCAGACCGTTCATTTCATCAGTTCAGTCATGTTTTTTTAAAGAAAAAGTGGATGAAGTTTACATGAGTTTTTCATTAGTTGCTCATTATTTTCTCAACAGGGTTTTACATCCACTACCAATGCAAAAACTGACCGTTTACATACGTTTTCCGTCCATTCCATTTTTTTAATGGAACATAAAAGAGGGCTTTGATCAGTTTCAAAAAACAGATGTTGACGGATGCGGATGTAAACTGATCTAAATAGTGAATCATCTGTTTACATCAGTTTTTCCATAGAGATGCATTGATGTACATCTTCATCAGTCAACGGATGGATGAAAAACAGACAAATGGTCCATATGTGTGAAAGGGGACAATATTCTCATCACTAAGGACACAGACCGCAATAACAATCTATAGATACAGCGCCTTGAAAAGTATTCACACCCCTTGAAATTTTATACATTTTGTCACCAAAAACGTAAATGTATTTTATTGGGATTTTATGTGATAGACCAACACAAAGTGGCACATACTGTATTTATTGGCGTATAACACTCACTTTTTCACCATGAAAATCGGCTGCAAATAGCGTGTGCGTGTTATACGCCAATACTTCAATTTCAGCTGCCTCGGAGGCAACGGGGGACGGGACGAGTGCCGTCAGATTACATACAGTGAGAATCTCCTGTTTACTTGGCGGCCTCTGTAATAGGAAGTCAATAGATGGCAATGGCGAGGCTGCTGCATTTATGGCAATGGCGAGGCTGCTGCATTTATGGCAATGGCGAGGCTGCTGCATTGATGGCAATGGCGAGGCTGCTGCATTGATGGCAATGGTGAGGCTGCTGCATTGATGGCAATGGTGAGGCTGCATTGATGTGGACTAATAAGGCTGCATTGATGGCACTTGTGAGGCTGCAGCTGGGCATTAATCAGGCTGCATTGATGGCACTTGTAAGGCTGCAGATGGGCACTGACCCTTATTTTGCTTCAAAGTTTCTTATTTAAAATGTAAGTTTTTTCCTGAAACTTCCCTCTTAAAATGAATGTGCGTGTTATACGCCGGTGCATGTTATACGCCTGTGCATGTTATACGCCTGTGCGTGTTATACGCCTGTGCGTGTTATACGTAGATAAATACGGTAATTGGGAAGTGGAAGGAAAATGATAAATGGTTTTCAAAATTCTTTACAAATAAATATGTGAAAAGTGTGGGGTACATTTGTTTTCAGCCCCCCGGAGTCAATACTTTGTAGAACCTCCTTTCTCTGCAATTACAGCTACAAGTCTTTTTGGGGATGTCTCTACCAGCTTTGCACATTAGAGAGGGACAATTTTGCCCATTCTTCTTTGCAAAATAGCTCAAGCTCTGTCAGATCTGTCCGTGAACAGCAATTTTCAAGTCTTGCCACAGATTCTCAATTGGATTTAGGTCTGGACTTTGACTGGGCCATTCTAATGCCGCGTACACACAAGCTGATTTTTCGACCGGACTGGTCCGACGGACTGAGTTCAGCGGACAATCCGACCGTGTGTGGGCTTCATCGGACCTGCAACTGACTTTTTCAGGCGAAAATCAGATGGACTTTAGATTTGGAACATGCTTCAAATCTTTCCGACGGACTCGAATCCGGTCGAAAAATCCGCTCGTCTGTATGCGAGGACAAAAACTAACGCTAGGGCAGCTATTGGCTACTGGCTATAAACTTCATTATTTTAGTCCGGTCGTACGTCATCACGTAGTACCGTGGCCCGCGCCCCATTGTGAAAGGGTTCTTACTGCTACAGGGCCGCCTCGCTGCGCAGGATCATGTTACATGATACATGATCCTGCACTTCCAGGTATTGGGTGCGAGGGCGTGTCGCCAGCTTCTCACTCCCGGTGTGATTTTACAGAGTGGGAGCTGATCAGAGGGTCCTTTCGATGTCCGCTGGCACCTGCTGATTATTCGGTAAACAGGCAGAATGCCAGTCTGCCCATGTAAATAAGGCAGATCGCCGTTCTGTCAGTACAGAATGCATGGATCCTGTGTTCCTGTAAAGCAGAAACACCGATCCATGCCTTCCCCTAGTAAAAGCACCTCCCCCACTAAAACTGAATCACCAGCTAGGCACACATTTAACCCTTTGATCGCCCCTGATGTTAACCCCTTCCGAGCCAGTGTCTTTAGTACAGTGACAGTGCGTATTTTTTTTAGCACCGATCACTGCAATAATGTCACTGGTCCCCAAAAAAGTGTCAGTTAGGTGTCCAATTTGTCGGCGGCAATATCGCAGTCCCGCTATAAGTCGCTGATTGCCGCCATTACGAGTAAAAAAGAAAAATTCCATAAATCTACCCCATAGTTTGTAGCTACGATAACTTTTGCACAAAACAATCAATATACGCTTATTGGGATTTTTTTTGCCAAAAATATGTAGCAGAATACCTATTGGACTAAATTGATGACGAAATTTGATTTTTGTACATTTTTTTATTGATTAATTAAATAATAATAATTAAATTAATTAATATTTATTTGTTTTATAGCAGAAAGTGAAAAATATTGTTTTTTTCTTTTTCAAAATTGTCGGTCGTTTTTAGTTTATAGCGCAAAAAATAAAAACCACAGAGGTGATCGAATACCACCAAAAGAAAGCTCTATTTGTGGGTAAAAAAGGACATCAAGTTTGTTTTGGTGCAATGTCTCACTCCTGCGCAATTATCAGTTAAAGCGACGCAGTGCCCTATCGCAAAAAAATGCTCTAGCCATTAAGGGGGCAAATTCTTCCGGGTAGCAAAAGTAGTTAACTGACAATTGTTCTGACGTACAAGGCTGTGCCCAAATAAAATTTATGCCCCTTTTTCCCACAAATAGAGCTTTCTTTTGGTGGTATTTGATCACCTCTGCGGTTTTTATTTTTTGTGCTATAAACAAAAAAAGACTGACAATTAAAAAAAAAAAATATATATATATATATATATTTTACTTTCTGCTATAAAACATACCCAATAAAAAATCAAATGTATTCATCAATTTAGGCCAATTTGTACTCTGCTACATATTTTTGGTAAAAAATATCATACCATAGACATACATTTTAATTGGATACATTGTCGCACGATTGCGCAATTGCCGTACCGCAAAAAATGGCTTGGTCATGAAGGGGGGGAAAACGAGGCTTTAATATCACTTTAATCTTTTATTGAAAGGGTAGTTGACGCTTGGAATAAACCTCCAGCAGAGGTAGTGATACAGTCAACCGTAAATGGCTTCAAACATGCTTGGGGCAAACATAGATCTATACTCCGATAATAAAGTTAATGAAAAAAAAAAACAAAAAACCCCAAAAACAAAACAGAAAAAAAACATGGAAATGAAGAAATCCTGGACTGCAGCACTCTGAAGAAAGACATCTTTATTTGTAAATCGTTAAAATCTAACAAAAGCCATCTCACCGGAACAGTGCGTAGCAGTAGCTAACGCGTTTCACATCGATAGATGCTTACTCATATCAGCTATGAGTAAGCATCTATCGATGTGAAATGCGTTAGCTACTGCTACGCACTGTTCCTGTGAGATGGCTTTTGTTGGATTTTAACGATTTACAAATAAAGATGTCTTTCTTCAGAGTGCTGCCGCCCAGGATTTCTTCATTTCCGTAGACTTGTGCAAAGCTTGCACCTGAAACTAATCCCAGAGGGTGGTAGCACTCAAACGAGTTTCGGAGGCTTGGCGAGCGGCATATCCTATGCAGAAAAAAAAAAAAAATGGGCCGAATTAGGCCCCTTTCACACTGCCACAATTTGAATTTGGGGAGACTTAGGCCCCTTTCACACTGCCACGCGATTTTGCAACTCGCATCAAAGTCGGACCAAAGTAGTGCAGGGACTACTTTGAAGTCGGTGCAACTTGAAGTCGCACAGATATGAATGGTACTCATTGGAAATCAAGGGGTGCAAGTCCCAAGTCGCAGGACAAATTGCACAAGTGTGAAAGGGGCCTTAATGAACTACTAGTCTTTTTTCTGCCTTCACTTTTCTATGTTTCTATGTTACTTTATGATGAAAATGTATGTCTGCACCGGATTGAAATTGAGTAGAGATACAAAGATAAAAACCTGACGCTGAACTTTAAGGAAATATATTATTTTTAATTTTCCAGTCTATGTGCACGGTAGTGAAAGGGTTAAAGCACAGGCGGTGGTAACGGATAGAGACGGGGCTTCATAGCGATTATACTGCGGACATTCACATCTGCATTACACATCACATCTTGCTTCATTACTCATGACATCTGCCATTATAGTCAGGGGAAAGGACGTCTACAGCTGAACCTGAACCCAGCCAGTTCATCCACCCACTGACAGCTGGTCCTCACATCGCACACAGCTGGGGAAGTATCCAGTAACTGACTACGCACTGATGAGCCTCAAGAGGGGGAAACAGGTGTTAGAGGGACCATGACTTGTGCATGTGTTCAATGTTTAGATGGAAACATAGAAGAGTGATGGCAGAAAAAGAGTGAAGTGAACCCCTGGATCTGCCCCTGCTCCCCTCCGTGTGAAAGGAGCCTTAGCTCACTCATTGGGGTTGATTTACTAAAGGCAAATAGTCTGTGTGCTTTGCAAAGTGCAGTTGCTCCAGAGCTTAACAAATAAGCAGAAGCACTGCTGACTTCCACCATCCAATCATAAGCAAGCAAAAATGCATTTTTAAAAAATTTTCCTTGCACGTGATTGGCAGTGGCGGCCGCTCCATGCGGGGGGTGCAGGGGCGCTGCCCCCCTAATCTATCCGCTTGCCGACCAGTGCACAATGATATACGTCGGCACAATGGCACGGCTGCGCAAATGGGTGTACAGGTACGTCCCCTTTAAAGAGGAAGTAAAGCCTAAAAAAAAAAAAAAATACACCCTGCAAGGCAAAGTCATAATGAGCTAGTATGCTACGCATACTAGCTCATTATGAACAACTTACCTCAGATCGAAGCCCCCGAAGCGACCCTCGTTCGCCTCCTCCGCCGTCGCCATCTATACCGGAGTAACTTCTGGGTATCGCGGCTCCGGCACTGTGACTGGCTGGAGCCGCCGCGATGACGTCACTCCGGCGCATGCGCGCGGGTGCCATCAGTGACGGCATGTTCGCCTTCACTAACGGCATGCTCAGTGCACCTGCACCGTTGTCTACGGCGCGCATGCGCCGTAGACAGCTGTGCCCGGTTTTTGTAAAATATCTCCTTAACAGTGTAGGTTAAGGAGATATTTCTTGCGCCTACAGGTAAGCCTTAATCTAGGCTTACCTGTAGGTTAAAGTGGTCCCAGAGGGTTTACAACCACTTTAAGATGCGGCATTGTGGGCACGCGCGCGCCCACCGTGTGCTCCGTGCCCGTGGGTCCCGTGGACTCGATGTCCGCTGGTGTCCCGCGATCGTGTCACTGTCACGGAGTGGCAGAACGGGGAGATGCCTCCCCATTCTGCCTAGTGACATGACAGAGATCTACTGCTCCCTGTCATCTGGAGCAGTGATCGCTGTCATGTGACTTGAAGACCACCCCCCCCACAGTTAGAATCACTCCCTAGGACACACTTAACCCCTTGATCGCCCCCTAGTGTTTAACCCCTTCCCTGCCAGTGCCATTTACACAATAATCAGTGCATTTTTATAGCACTAATCGCTGTATAAATGACAATGGTCCCAAAATAGTGTCAAAAGTGTCCGATGTGTCCGCCATAATGTCGCGGTCACAATAAAAATCGCAGATCCATTAGTAATTAAAAAAAAATGTAACAATAAAAATGCCATAAATCTATCCCCTATTTTGTAGACGCTATAACTGCGCAAACCAATCAATATACGCTTATTGTGATTTTTAAAACCAAAAATATGTAGAAGAATACATATCGGCCTAAACTGAGAAAGAAATTCGTTTTTTTATATATTTTTTGGGGATATTTATTATAGCAAAAAGTAAAAAAATATTGCTTTTTTTTTTTTCAAAATTGTCGCTCTTTTTTTGTTTATAGCGCAAAAAATAAAAACCGCAGAGGTGATCAAAT
Source organism: Lithobates clamitans (assembly GCA_037952925.1). Lineage (NCBI taxonomy): Eukaryota > Metazoa > Chordata > Amphibia > Anura > Ranidae > Lithobates > Lithobates clamitans. The sequence goes on along the minus strand of JBBGZY010000692.1, from coordinate 646,492 downwards.
ACCACCAAAAGAAAGCTCTATTTGTGGGAAAAAAAGGACGTCAATTTTGTTTGGGTGCAAAGTCATATGACCGCGCAATTGTCAGTTAAAGCGACGCAGTGCCTTATCGGAAAAAGTGCTTTGGTCAGGAAGGGGGTAAATTCTTCCGCGGCTGTAGTGGCTATGTGTTCGACACCTAATCTACATGCATGGATTCCAATGGTTTTTTTTTGGGTTTTTTTGAAGCACATGATTAGAGCCTGAGGCTATAATTGGCTTCAAAAAAGGGTGGGCTGGGGGTGCAGAGAAGGATGTCCGCTCTACTCTAATGCCCCGTACACACGGTCGGATTTTCCGATGGAAAATGTCCGATCGGAGCGTGTTGTCGGAAATTCCGACCGTGTGTGGGCTCCATCGGACATTTTCCATCGGATTTTCCGACACACAAAGTTGGAGAGCAGGAGATAAAATTTTCCGACAACAAAATCCGTTGTCGGAAATTCCGATCGTGTGTACACAAAGCCGACGGACAAAGTGCCACGCATGCTCAGAATAAATAAAGAGATGAAAGCTATTGGCCACTGCCCCGTTTATAGTCCCGACGTACGTGTTTTACGTCACCGCGTTTAGAACGATCGGATTTTCCGACAACTTTGTGTGACCGTGTGTATGCAAGACAAGTTTGAGCCAACATCCGTCGGAAAAAATCCTAGGATTTTGTTGTCGGAATGTCCGAACAAAGTCCGACCGTGTGTACGGGGCATTAGAAGGATGTCAGCTCTCCCTGACTCTGGAGGTCTCCAATAGGCTTCTGGAGGCCTGGGACCTTGCTACAGTAGTATTATAGTCATTATCTACCAGGGTTCATCATAGACTTGCTTGGGGTTCCTTGATCTGTGGCTGAATGATCTCCCATGTGATGGTGCCTGCCTAATTCCAAGGTCAACACCAGTTTGCAGACTGGCAGCAGCATGACACCAATGATATTTTTAGCTGTCTGAAAGGGTGGAATTCTGTAAGGAGGGAACTCTTCCCATTGATCACCAATATAAAGGGCATTTTCCCTAATGACGCCCTATGAATTGGTTTTAGAAGGGTTCACTGGGACCCAAATATTATCTAAAAGGGTTCCCCCGGGGTACAAAATTTTAGAAAGGCTGATATAAAATGTCAATTGCAGTTATAGTACTGAGTCTGCCAGGGCTCCTGATATCTCATCCAAGATAGCGGCATGCAGCAGGAATGTCAGGACTTGTAGCTGTCTACATCAGTGTTTCTCAACTCCAGTCCTCAAGGCACCCCAACAGGTCATGTTTTCAGGATTTCCCTGAGATGAAACAGTTGTGGTAATTACTAAGGCAGTGAAACTGATCAAATCACCTGTGCAAAATAATGGTAAGCCTGAAAACATGACCTGTTGGGGCGCCTTGAGGACTGGAGTTGAAAAACACTGGTCTACATAAGGGGGGCATTTGAAAAGTGTGTTGAGCACCTTTATATTGGTTTTGTTGAACTTGACCCCCAAAATCCAAGTGTGGTCATGATACAGACTAGTGTAAAGTAGGGTACACACCATAAGAAAATCGGGAAAACGATCGTCCGGTTTTCCTCAATGATTCACAACAAGTCGTACGACAAAGGCATTTTTTTGTTATTTATTGTTTCTGGTCATGTGCAGTCTTTCGTATCTTATTTTTCTCATAGGAAAACAGTGCACATTAAACGAAAATCCCTTGTTCTGTTCATGTACAAGAAAAATTGTGGTATTTGTCCCTTCTGAAATTTTCATTTCCAAAGTTTGTACGGTCGTACCTCATACTGAATTTTTCTTCCAATTTTCTTAGTGTGTACCCTACTTTAGACTTTTAAAAACAGTAGTAATAAAGGATGTATTTCTGGGACACATCTCCTTAACCGCTAAAGCCTAGTACACATGGGTCGAATGTCGAGCGGCATCGGCTGGTTTCTATTGTCGTGTGCACGGCAGCCGGTCCATCAGAAGCCGGCCACTCAGCCAGGTTTTGTCAAAGAGTTATGACCGAAAAAGGTCTGCCGACCGGCTCCCGGTTGGCCAATGGTGGGGAGGCATCCCCCTGTCAGAACACAATAGCACAGCAGGGGCGATCGCTGTATTAACATCGGATTGTTAGTACAGTGGCTCCGACCTGAGCTGTCAGTTTTTTTGTTTTTCGTTCAACCGAGCATAGTAGTGTGTACTAGGCTTAAAGTGGTTGTGAAGTCAAATAAATATTACTGCCAGCCCCTCTGTTCTACTAAGTGATCCTACACTGTGTGCATGTTTGTATAAAACTGTGTCTGTAAATACCTTATTTCACATTGTTTCTGGCCAGTCACGTGACCTCCGGCCGCTCTCCTCCCCCCCATTTAAGGGCAATACCGGGAGGGTCAGAGATCCCCCTCTGACGTCAGCCGAGAGGTCACTTGATTGATGTGCTCTCCGCTCAGCCCCTCCCGCTGTAGCCCTTAGATTGGGGGAGGAGAGTGGCCGGAGGTCATGTGACCGGCCAGAAACGATCGGAAATAAGGTATTTACAGTGACAATTTTATACAAACATGTACATAGTGTAGGATCGCTTAGTAGAGCAGAGGGGCTGGCAGTAATATTTATTTAACTTTACTTCCAGCTACTGATAGTGGCAGGAGGGAGTAGGGAGGGAGGCAGTTTACACACACATGGGAGCTTACAGGCAGGGAGGGAGGAGGAGAGCAGCGGGATGACGAAGGCGTGTAACCTGACCATGGTAATCATGGATCAGCAGCCATGATTACCGTGATCAGCACACTAAGGGGGACACAGGAACAGGCAGGATTAACCAGGTTTTTTACAACATAGAGAGGGACAAATTAGACAGCACAAGCACTGTCCTGTTTAACCTGCTATAAGGGAACAGGATCTTTTTTTTTTTTTTTCTTAAGGTTACAACCTCTTTAACTCTTGTACAATATCTGATGAGGACGTTATGTTAAGAAAAGCCTTCATTTGTGTAATTTCACCCTGTGATTACAGAAGACAAGTGATCTTACTGTCTTTTATTACAATGTTTACCTTTCATGATTCTCAGTTATGCTATACACTTCCCTTCCTTGGCTCTTTTCCCGAACGTGTCAGAAGTGAATTATAATGGAAATCTAAGTTCAAATGATAATATTACAACTACAAAAGAAGTAGTTTGCCAACACTGTGCTTGCCAGAAAAAGAAACGCATTTAAAATATGTTTATACTCATGTAAATATTATTATTATTATTATTAATAAAAATAAAGCTAAAAATAGACATAGAATAGTAATAATAAATAAATCAATAAATAATATGAATGATAAATAGGTAAGTGCTGCATGCTCTTTCAAATATGTGTGGAAGCCAAATGACAAAACCAAGGCACATCTGTAAAGTATGGTCTTCCTTTAATCTATGAGAGTACTAGCATTGTGATATAAAGTCATACTAAAATAAAGTGATTTAACAAATGAAAAGATTAAATTAATAATTGTGTGTTACAGCGTAGAACAGTCAAGTATTTTACATGGTTACTTTCAATGATTTTCCTTTTTATAAATAATTTTTTGATAGCTTGCAATGTGTCTTTGCCCCTTTTAGAAAATGTAACTACTCAATTCCCTAGCACAGTCCCATTTTCCAGGTAAATAACATGCTTAAAACATGTTAAAATTGAATTCCCAAATGTAAAAATCCTCCCTTGCAGTGGGGCTGCCCCATGCTGCATGGGTTGATTGCTAGGGGACCAGAAAAAGGTGTTAAAATGATCATAACCCCTAATCCTGCATGTCCCTCTGTGCTGCTAGACCAGCCCCACAGCCTCTTCTCCCCTACAATTTTTACTCCTTCACGATAAGCTGGGTGGCCGCTGGCTGAGAGGAGCGCCAGCCTATGTGACTTCCAGCCAGCCTTTCTCCTCTCACTTCCCTGCTGTGCTGCTGGAGTGGCTGTGTGCCTGATCCCCCGCTTCACGTGCACCACCTTACAAAAGGGCCCCAACGATAGCCAGCTAATATTAACAATTAGGTGCCAGTTACTTTGTAGCTATTTCCAGAGGTACCCATCTTAGGAACATGTACACTCGTCCACTCTTAGGGTCACTCTTTGACATTACTTTTGAAAAGCTATTGCCAAGTGTTACAATGAGGCTTTTCTTTGTGCCATTCATGCTTTCACTCCAGTGTGTGCATACAAATTTTGGGAAATCCATAGGTACAGATTGAAAAACATTTAAAGCTTAATTGTAGAAAGCCTACTCATGTATTTTCTCTCCCCCGACACCTGACACTCTCATCCAATACTTCTCGAGCTTGAAAATGTGGGTGGGGCCTTGATGTTCTCATGTACAGTGCCGTTTTTTCCCTTTTATTGGTTGAACTAGATGGACTTGTGTCTTTTTTCAACCAGACTTTGAAAGACTTTATGCAAGGCACCCTGGTCCTGCATCGGTTGTGATAATATTGGAAGAGGCTTGGCTACATGCCCGGTGAAGAAGAGGGGCTAGTTGGGACCAGTCGCCTTACAGCAGGGAGGATTTGGTTCAATAGTTCTGCCTACTTCATGCTCCCTGGACTAAATGGGAATTTGAGTCTTAGTATACTGGGAGGGGAGCTACCAAAGGGGATTTTTTTAAGCCGACTAAAGTTCAGTTTTAATGGTCAACATAGGTATATGGAGGAAGAAGCTCCTTCTGCTGCAGCTGAATGAGTGGCAGACTATGACCTCACAAGAGGTCAATGATACATTAAGCCATCGATGAAGGTTTCTCAAATAAGGCAAATGCCGGGGGGTGATCAGGATAGCAGGGACTATAGATTCTGTATTGCTATCGAAGGGTGATTTCATGCTTTGTATGATCCATGTCTAGTAACGGACTATAAACAATTAATTCATCACCAACATTTTGGTAAATATTTGTTAGCAACCTGCTTTACTGTTCCACTCTTCATTTTTATTCAGAGGTTGAAGCCTAAAAGCTTCTAACCCAGCAATCAATTCCCATGTCTCTTGTGTATCTGCCATCCTGTAATGCCGCGTACACACGAGCGGACTTTTCGACCGGACTGGTCCGACGGTCTATCCGACTGACTTTCGGCGGACTTTCCCAACGAACGGACTTGCCTACACACGATCAAACCAAAGTCCGACGGATTCGTACGTGATGACGTACGACCGGACTAAAATAAGGAAGTTGATAGCCAGTAGCCAATAGCTGCCCTAGCGTCGGTTTTTGTCCGTCGGACTAGCATACAGACAAGCGGATTTTTCGACCGGACTCGAGTCCGCCGGATAGATTTGAAACATGTTTTATTTCTAGGTCTGTCTGACTTTTGGGGAAAAAAAGTCCGCTGGAGCCCACACACGATCGAATTGTCCGACAGAGTCCGGTCCGCCGGACCAAGTCTGCCGGAAAGTCCGCTCGTGTGTACGCGGCATTATGGTCTTTTTTTTTTTTTTTTTACCAGGTTTACTTTATCTAAGTACATTTCTCTTTTTTCTGTTTTTTTCTTCATTTTATGGCCATGCTCGCTCCACGCTCTTGACAGGTACTAATGCAATGCATTGAGGTATCTACCACTTGGGAAATGATAGAAGGAACAACATTTTATTGTAAAGAGATATCGGTAATTCTTGGAAAAATTAATGGAAAGCTAAAGGGTTAAAAGCTTTTTTTTTCCATTTAAGCTCCCAGGCAAGTGAAATGAATGGAGATGATACAGTAGATCATTATCCGTCCCCCGTGGGTGAAAGTCAATGACCTCAAAGCCATCCTACGACATGGATGTGTCACTAAGCTGACCGGGGTGACATATTTGTGTATTCAGTTCTGTTGCTTCATCGACAGGACTCAAACACAAACTTCTTGTTTGCTTCACATTTCTAGAATCAGCATAACCTGCAATTTACCCCTAGAACAGAATCTTTTCCAGATGACCATGTACAAATACTGCATTGTGTTATGTATGCATCATCCACCCCAGTGCTGCCATCCCAGCCCAAAGCTGGAACAGTGACACAATCACAGCGGAAGGCAGAGGGTGACTTTTTTTACTAATAATTACTCATCTGTTTAATGGAAGCTTATAAATAATATAATCTGTAGATCCTTTTCAGTGTTTTGCATCAGTCAGCTTTATACTGTCAAGTGGTGCAATGTACTAGAAAAAAGACGAACAAATATTAAAAAAAATCAGTGATGTCAATTTTAGGTGAGGCTAAACCCCAAAAATAAAATGTCATGTAAGCTTTACCATAATAATGCCATTTCATACATTGCTTTAATCCTTCTAAGTCTCTGTTTTTTTTCACGAGAATAATACCTGGTGATCCTGCCATGACTGCCTTTTGTTCTTGTTACCAGTGGCGGCTGGTGGTATATTTTTTTGGGGGGGGGGGTGGCAATCCCTCCGCCACCACCCCCTGGTTGGTCGATTGGTCCCAGCACTTACCCCAACTAGGTCTTGGGCTTCCTCCGGGCAGCGGGCCTCTGCGTCTCCTCCTTGGCTTCATGGTGGCACGACTTGCCCTCCTCCTCCTCGGCAGTCACTAGGACCGTTTCTCCTCTCGGCCAATCGGGTCCCGCTTCCTGAGCCGGGATTGGCCGGGAGGAGAAGCAGGAAGACATGAGCGAATATTCATTCGCTATTGTCACACAATTGGGTGGGCTCGGGGCTCAGTGCACTTTTGAAGCCAATTCGAGCCTCACTCTGCACATGCTCAGTTTGGTTTTGTTTTGTTTTTTTCCTTGGGAGGGTGCATGTGATCAGCACTGGGCCAATCAGCACTGTCCAGACAGAGGGTCAGGGGTCCTGTAACCTCACAGGACGGTCAGAGGTAAATGAAAACTCCTCCTACAAGATTTAACCAAACACAGATAGAAGTCACAAGACTGCTCTATACTGCTGATGAGAAAAAGGTATTTAGCAGTTTATATTTACTAAAACTATTGCATTTCCATGTTCTGTGTACTGTGGGAGACCAGATATAGTGAATGCAGGGTCCTGGGTTTAGTAACACTTTAAAGGTCTTGTCCTTCCCCCGGCCTGCAACTGGACAGTGAAAGGAGAAGCAGCTGACTGATGATTTCCTCTGTCACTCTGCTCTCTCCTCTTATCAGCATGCTCTTTGTTAGCACACTTTGGCTCCTTGTGCTGCTTTTTCCTCTCTCAAGAAGAAGGCAGAATAACGCTAGGTAAATTCAGGCATGTATTCTGCTTGCATTAAAAAAAAAAACACATATAGTGATTTATTACTGAATGCAGAGCTTCATTGTATTTCTTTATATGTGCCTTTAGAGTTTCAACCACATGCCAACCAGCGCACGACGATATACGTCGGCACAATGGCACGGCTGGGCAAATGACAGGTACGTCCCCTTTAAAAAGTAGTATTGTGGGCGCTAGCGCGCCGTGACCACGGGTCCCGCGGACTCAATGTCCGCCAGGTGCCCGCGATCATGTCACGGAGCAGAAGAACGGGGAGATGCCTTTGTAAACAAGGCATTTCTCTGTTCTGCCTAGTGACATGACAGGGATCTACTGCTCCCAGTGATCGGGAGCAGTGATGTCATGTCAGTAGTAGTAGCCCACCCCCCCCACAGTTAGAATCACTCCCTAGGACACACTTAACCCCTTGATCGCCCCCTAGTGTTTAACCCCTTCCCTGCCAGTGTCATTTACACAGTAATCTGTGCATTTTTATAGCACCGATCGCTGCATAAATGACAATGATCCCAAAATAGTGTCAAAAGTGTCCGATGTGTCCGCCATAAAGTTACAGTCACGATAAAAATCGCAGATCGCCGCCATTACTAATAAAAAAAAAAATATTTTAAAAATGCCATAAAACTATCCCCTATTTTGTAGACGCTATAACTTTTGCGCAAACCAATCAATATACGCTTATTGCAATTTTTTTTACCAAAGATATGTAGAAGAATACGTATCGGCCCAAACTGAGGAAAAAATGTGTTTTTTTATATATTTTTGGGGGATATTTAGTATAGCAAAAAGTCAAAAATATTGCTTTTTTTTTTCAAAATTGTTGCTCTTTTTTTGTTTATAGCGCAAAAAATAAACCAAACACAGAGGTGATTAAATACCACCAAAAGAAAGCTCTATTTGTGGGGAAAAAAGGACGTCAATTTTGTTACGGAGCCACATCACACGACCGTGCAATTGTCAGTTAAAGCGACGCCGAATCGCAAAAAGTGCTCTGGTTAGGAAGGGGGTAAATCCTTCCAGGGCTGAAGTGGTTAAAGAGCTTTAAAACATCTATTTCTGGAGAAATACGCCTTTAGTGGTTCTGTGCAGTGTTCTGTGCCAGTTACAGCCTATCATAGACACAGAAGATAAGAGTTCCTTTAGTCATCAGTTGTCTGGGGAAAATCCTACTGCAATGTACTTTACTGTTTCCTTGTATTATTGGGGTATTGTCGTCTGGAAAAAATCCCACTATAATGAACTTTACTGCTTCCTTGTATTTTTGGGGTACAATTGTCTGGGGAAAATCCCACTATAATGGGGTATTGTCTTTGTCAGGTGCCAGCTATGAAAGAAGGTTTCTGTGTTTTAATATTTCCTCATATTTCTGTTCTATTGTCTTCCTTAAGATGGAGAACACCTTATAAGAGGGAGAACAAATATTGCACATCCAGTGCAATCCAGAGACTATCAAGGTTTACTTCTTCTTTTCTTTTTCTTTTTTAAATTCAAACCAAATTTTCTAGCCTTTACTCTCAAATACAAAGAAGATGGAAATAATAGCTACCTAACAAAACAATTAAATACAAATAAAATCAAATCAGTTTCTTAAGAATACCATTTAAAGGTGTATAGGATGGAAGAAAAGTTATATAAAATAAAGATTTTCAAAACTTTTTGTTTTACAAATTTTGATTATTTTTTTCAAGTTTTAAAGTAAAAGAGTAAACAGTAGGTATAGACACAGTAAAATAGTGCAAAGAACACGGCAAAAGAAGGCTCTCTAAATAGAAATTTTCAAAACTTTTTGTAATAGAAGTGAAAACAAATTATTCAGTATTCATTAAGAATAAAAACCTTGAAGCCCAAATCCAGTTTTTGTAAATCCATAAAAACAAATCAGTCCATTGGAAGCTTTGGCTGCTATACTCACCCGAACTTCAGCACAGCCCCAACCAGCCCCCGCAACGCCCCCCCAATCCCCCCCCCCCCCCCCCGCAGACTGACTCTCCAACTCCTGGCCATCACTACTCCTCTTCCTAGTTGAATAATGACCAGTTCCCATCTGCAGTTGGGAAAATTTACCCTTGACTTTGATAGGAATCTCTTTTTAAAAAAAAAAAAATCTTTTGCCTAAATATACATACATATTGGCCTAAAATGAGAAAAAAAAAATTTTTATATATATATTTTTGGGAGATATTTATTGCAGCAAAAAGTAAAAAAAATAGCTTTTTTTCAAAATTGTCGCTCTTTTTTTGTTTATAGCGCAAAAAACCGCAGAGGTGATCAAATACCACCAAAAGAAAGCTCTATTTGTGGTAAAAAAAAGGCAGTCAGTTTTGTTTGGGTGTAACGTCGCACGACCGCGCAATTGTCAGTTAAAGCGACGCAGTGCCGAATCGCAAAAAATGCTCTGGTCAGGAAGGGGGTAAATTCTTCTGGGGCTGAAGTGGTTAAAGAGCTTAAAAACATCTATATCTGGAAAAATACGCCTTTAGTGGTTCTGTGCAGCATTCCGTGCCAGTTACAGCCTATCATAGACACAGAAGATAAGAGTTTCTTTAGTCATCAGTTGTCTGGGGAAAATCCTAATGCAATGTACTTTACTGTTTCCTTGTATTTTTTGGGTACTATTGTCTGGAAAAGATCCCACTATGATGTACTTTACCATTTCCTTGTATTTTTGGGGTATTGTCGTCTGGAAAAAAATTCCACTATAATGAGCTTTACTGCTTCCTTGTATTTTTGGGGTACAATCGTCTGGGGAAAACCCCACTATAATGGGGTATTGTCTTTGTCAGATGCCAGCTATGAAAGGTTTCTGTGTTTTAATATTTCCTCATATTTCTGTTCTATTGTCTTCCTTAAGATGGAGAACACCTTAAGAGAGAACAAATATTGCACATCCAGTGCAATCCAGAGACTATCAAGGTTTACTTCCTCTTCTTCTTTTCTTTTTCTTTTTTTTAATTCAGACCAAATTTTCTAGCCTTTACTCTCAAATACAGAGAAGATGGAAATAATAGCTACCTAACAAAACAATTAAATACAAATAAAATCAAATCAGTTTCTTAAGAATACCATTTAAAGGTGTATAGGATGGAAGAAAAGTTATATAAAATAAAGATTTTCAAAACTTTTTGTTTTACAAATTTTGATTATTTTTTTCAAGTTTTACAGTAAAAGAGTAAACAGTAGGTATAGACACAGTAAAATAGTGCAAAGAACGCGGCAAAAGAAGGCTCTCTAAATAGAAATTTTCAAAACTTTATGTAATAGAAGTGCAAACAAATTATTCAGTATTCAGTAAGAATAAAAACCTTGAAGCCCAATTCCAGTTTTTGCAATTCCATAAAAACAAATCAGTCCATTGGAAGCTCTGGCTGCTATACTCACCTGAACTTCGGCACAGCCCCCCCCCCCCCCCCCCCGCAGACTCACTCACCAACTCCTGGCCATCACTACTCCTCTTCCCAGTTGAATAATGCCCAGTTCCCCTCTGCAGTTGGGAAAATTGACCCTTGACTTTGATAGGAATAGTCAATCTCTTTAAAAAAAAAAATTTTTTGCCTAAATTTTAATTTTTTCTGTCAAACTTTCCGGTATATAATCCTAAATGGATTTTTCAGGGAATAGTCTCTCCCTCTCCTCTGGCACCTTTCCTTCCCTGCTCAAACATGCACTGGTTACCCCCATACTTAAAAAACCCTCACTAGACCCCACCTGTTTGAAAAAGTTAAGACCCATCTGCCTGCTCACATTTGCCTCCAAGCTCATCGAACGTCTTGTCCATGACCGAATGAGTCGCTACCTCACGAACAACAACCTTCTTGACCTCCTACAGTGCGGCTTCCGTCCACAACATTCCACTGAAACTGCCCTACTAAAACTCACCAATGACTAACTAACTGATAAAACCAATGGCCATTACTCCATACTCCTACTCTTAGACCTCTCTGCTGCCTTCGACACAGTTGACCACCTGCTCCTCCTCAGCAAACTACACTCCCTTGGCCTCTGTGATTCTGCTTTATCCTGGTTCTCCTCCGATCTATGTCAGCGCACTTTCAATGTCACTTACAACTCCATCTCCTCCGCTCGTCTTCCTCTCTCTGTTGGTGTACCCCAAGGCTTTGTCCTTGGGCCCCTCCTATTCTCGCTCTATACCTCTTCTCTGGACCTGTTGATAACCTCCCATGGCTTCCAATACCACCTCTACACCGATGACACCCAGATCTATCTCTCCACTCCTCAACTCACCCCCTCGATCTCCTCACGGATCTCAAACTTACTGAATGACATATCGGTATGGATGTCACACCACTTCCTCAAACTCAATCTTTCTAAAACTGGGCTTGTTATATTTCCTCCTTCCCAATCCCGTCCCCCCCATGACTTTACCATTAAGATCAACAGCACAACCATTGGTCCCTCCACACATGCCAGGGTGCTGGGTGTAATTCTTGACTCTGACCTCTCCTTCAGCCCCCACATCCAATCACTGGCTAAATCCTGCTGCCTTAAAGTGGTTGTAAATCCTGGTTTAAAAAAAAAAACCCTGCAAGACAAAGGCATAATGAGCTAGTATGCATAGCATAGCATAGCATACTAGCTCATTATGAATTACTTACTCGAGAACAAAGCCCCCGCAGCCGTCCTCGTCTCCCCCTCTGGCCGGCGACAGCTTTCCCGGGGGTTACTTCCGTGTATCGCGGCTCTGGCGCTGTGATTGCCCGGAGCCGCGAAGACGTCACTCCCGCGCATGTGCGTGGGAGCCGCCGGTAACGGCACACAGACTGAAGCAACGGCACATACGTGCGACAGGGGATGTCTCCTAAACCGTGCAGGTTTAGGAGATATCCTGGGTATCTATAGCTACAGGAAAGCCTTATTATAGGCTTACCTGTAGCATAAAGTTGTTGTAAAGGGTTTACAACCACTTTAACCTCCGCAACATCTCCAGAATTCGACCCTTCCTGACTAATGACACCACAAAACAACGTATTCACTCCTTGATTATTTCCTGCCTTGACTACTGCAACTCTCTCCTTAGTGGCCTACCCTTACGCAGGCTATCCCCCCTTCAGTCTATTATGAATGCTGCTGCTAGACTAATACACCTCACTAATTGATCCGTGACTGCTGCCCCTCTCTGCCAATCCCTTCACTGGCTTCCCCTACCCCACCATGTATAATTCAAAATGCTTACCACAACATACAAGGCTATCCACAACATCTCCCCCAGCTACATCACCAACCTCATCTGCAGATATCGCCCAAATCGTCCCCTCCGCTCCTCCCAGGAACTCCCGCTCTCTAGCTCCCTTGTTACCTCCTCTCATGCTCGTCTTCAAGACTTCTCCAGAGCCTCTCCCATCCTCTGGAACTCCCTGCCCCGGTATGTTCGATCAGCAACTAACCTGTCCACCTTTAGGAGATCCCTGAAAACTCACTTATTCAGGGAAGCCTATCCCACACCCACCTAACAACTGTCCCCGAGCCACCCCCATCACATCATATCCTGCATCTATTACCTTTTGTACCACCACCCCCTCCCTTTAGAATGTAAGTTCAGGGCCCTCCTGTCCCTTCTGTATTAATTACTTAAAGAGAACCACCGAAAAAAGGGGGGCTGGAGGTTGCCAATCCCAAATACAATATGTAAAGGAGCGATTGTCCCCCAGATAAATGATAGGACTTTTCAGGCAACAAGAAAAAGGGGATCTAAGCAAGAATTAAATAAAAGTTACATTTTATTGGTATATAGGGGAAAATATAAAATTATTCAGGTGCAGACACCAAAGAAAATGAAGTGGGTTAAAAACAACAACATGTATACAAAACTGTTTCGTTAATGCGTGGTAATTGTAGACATTCAGCCCGACGCGTTTCAGGAAGCATGGGGTCCCTTCATCAGGGGCGTTCAAGATAAGGCAGAGTTACCATAGCATATTCTGTATTGAACTCTACTGTAATTGTGCTATCCTCCCCTCTACATTGTAAAGCGCTGCATAAACTGTTGGCGCTATATAAATCTCGATAATAATAATAAAATGATTTTTCAGGAAATAGGTTCTCTCCTATCATCATTTCTATAACACCCTAAGAACCCCAGAATCTTCATGGAGACCCTACGTCCCAGGGTGGGCTAGCGTTACCAAATTTGTGACTATATTATTATGCCTCTCAACTTGTCTACATACACTGGTGGCTTTTCACCCAATTAAATAATGCTGCCACAGTGGCTGAAGCAACCTTAGTTTCCTCTTATAAAGCCATGACTATTTTAATCTATTGGAGAATTGTCCAGGCCACTGAGGGTACGGATATGTTAAAAGTTTCCCGAAAAATCAATGAGCATTGCCTATCCCTAGTACATGACTCCCAGTCCTCATCCTCCATCTCACCTAATCATCCAATCTGGTTTAAACCAACCTTTCCTAATTTTTTCAACCTGCCTGATGCCTGTCTCTGGGCACTGAAATGGTTGAAATATATACACCAGTTATATGACCAGGGCCCGCTCAAAATTTAGGGTTCCAAATTCTTGGCATTTTAGATACCTCCAATTAAATGTGGCCATGGCTCAATTAAGTCTTGGGGGGGGGTAAAATTTCACAATTCTACCCTAGAAAAAGCTTTGTTACAACCTGAGCATGCGGGGCTGATCTCCTTTGTTGTACAGTACAGAACAAACTCACTGGGCTGCAGACTTTGAAAGACCATTGGTCATCTGACATCCCAGACCTCTCAATGAAAAATGGGAAGAGCTTCTTCATACTTCTTCATACTTATTTTGTCATACCATCTCAGCCAGAGACAGAATTATTCAGTTGCACATTTTTTACAGGATTTATTGCACATCACTCCGGCTATTTCAGATGCCGTAAATGTTCTGGGGATCTGCTTCACACGCTCTGGAATTGTGATGAAATAAGACCTTTCTGGTCTGATGTAACCCATTTTATAGCCTCAAATTTCAGTCTTCCTAATGTGTGCAATCCACAATGGTGCCTATTGGGGATATTGGAGGAGGTTGATTTAAGTTCCTATCAAAAGTTCCTACGCTTTTTATTGTTTTCCGCTAAGAACATAGTTGTACTACAGTGGATACATTCTACAATTGTTCCTCTTAATCAATTGGTCTGATCAATCAGGTATTGCCAACTTACAAGCTCACTTACGAGGCAAGGGGGTGCCCACATAAATTTGCTAAAATTTGAGACCAATGGATAGAACTTTTCGATACCTAGGTATAACCCTTAGCCCTGATATATAAGTAGAGGAGTGGTTTATTGGTCTTTATTATATGGAATGCATATTTTATTCCCTTTTTGTTGCCTGTGCCATATTCTTTATAACACCTAGGTGCTTATCTTAAGGAAATTTAAATGTTGGTGCTCTGTCTACTTTTGACTTTTCGTTTGCTTTTGGTTTTTGTTCTACAGTATGTTCTGCCCATTTTGGGAATGGTTCTACTACTGATATCCCTGCCTTCTCTGGGAATTTATAGAATTTTTTCTCACAATGTATTGCTGCTCTTTTAAACGTAGGGAACAATGTCTGATTGTTGACTATCTACTTATATATTGTGGATTGTCTGTAATTTGTTTCGTTTGATGAAAATACCAAGCAAAACAGTTAAAAGAAAAATAAAAGGACACCTAAATGACAAATATCCATACTTCATCCTTCACCCAAGGAAAGAGATGATCCAAGGAAGCTGTTCTTCACAGCTAGTTTGGATTCCCCGTTTTGCGGCACTTGAAGGATAAAGGGAAGAACCTGATTGGCCACTTTGAGAAACAAAACACCTGTCATCGGTTGCTTTAATGTATGGGTCTTACTTTTTCTTTCACAAGAGCAGTCACGAGAGAAGACCACAAGCTGAGCTGGAAAATGTAACAGTCAACAGAAAACGGTGGTGGCTTATGTGAGACTTTGCTGGGAACTCTCTATTCCCTTTTACTGACAGTTAAATGATAACGTGTTGTTCTTTTTGTTTTTTTTTTCATCTTGAGTCTATAAGCTAACATTTCTCTGCAAGGTTATCGCAGACAAATATTGGTTTGTAAACACTTAGCGGTCATTATTTAGACCGTTTTTAGACGTTTGTATTGTAATGGCAATGTATACACTGTTAGCACTATTTGCCTTTACATATACAATATATACATAAACAGGTCATGGAGAGTGACTCACTAAGTGAATTAAATGACTGTAACTTTCCAACCATTATTGTGAAATGGGGCAATTCATGACACTTCTTCCGTTAACGTCTATGTAAACCCTAACAAGGTCCTTCTCTTGTTTGCTCTCTTTGGGTCTGTTAACCGATTCAGCCCCGGAAGATTTTACGCCCTTCCTGACCAGAGCACTTTTTGCGATTCGGCACTGCGTCGCTTTAACTGACAATTGCGCGGTCGTGCGACATTGCACCCAAATAAAATTGATGTCCTTTTTTTCCCCAGCAAATAGAGCTTTCTTTTGGTGGTATTTGATCACCTCTGCGGTTTTTATTTTTTGTGCTATAAACAAAAAAAGAGCGTCAATTTTGAAAAAAACGCAATATTTTTTACTTTTTGCTATAATAAATACCCCCCAAAAATATATAAAAAAAATATTTTTTCCTCAGTTAAGGCCAATATGTATTCTACATATTTTTGGTAAAAAAATATCGCAATAAGCATACAGTGGGGATGGAAAGTATTCAGACCCCCTTAAATGTTTCACTCTTTGTTATATTGCCACCCCCATCAAATCATTCTTTGCAGCTATTACCTTTTGCACCACCACCCCCTCCCTTTAGAATGTAAGCTCTACGAGCCGGGCCCTCCTGTACCTTTTGTATTGAACTGTACTGTAATTGTGTTGTCCCCCTTATACATTGTAAAGCGCTGTGTAAACTGTTGGCGCTATATAAATCTCGTATAATAATAATAATATTGCAACCATTTGCTAAAATCATTTAAGTTCATTTTTTTCCTCATTAATGTACACACAGCACCCCATATTGACAGAAAAACA
Source organism: Lithobates clamitans (assembly GCA_037952925.1). Classification (NCBI taxonomy): domain Eukaryota; kingdom Metazoa; phylum Chordata; class Amphibia; order Anura; family Ranidae; genus Lithobates; species Lithobates clamitans. The sequence continues at coordinate 630,261 of JBBGZY010000692.1, read as the reverse complement.
CAGAATTGTTGACATTTTTGCAGATTTATTAAAAAAGAAAAACTGAAATAACACATTGTCCTAAGTATTCAGACCCTTTGCTCAGTATTTAGTAGAAGCACCCTTTTGATCTAATACAGCCATGAGTCTTTTTGGGAAAGATGCAACAAGTTTTTTTCACACCTGGATTTGGGGATCCTCTGCCATTCCTCCTTGCAGATCCTCTCTAGTTCTGTCAGGTTGGATGGTAAACGTTGGTGGACAGCCATTTTTAGGTCTCTTCAGAGATGCTCAATTGGGTTTAAGTCAGGGCTCTGGCTGGGCCATTCAAGAACAGTCACGGAGCTGTTGTGAAGCCACTCCTTCATTATTTTAGCTGTGTGCTTAGGGTCATTGTCTTGTTGGAAGGTAAACCTTCGGCCCAGTCTGAGGTCCTGAGCACTCTGGAGAAGGTTTTCGTCCAGGATAGCCCTGTACTTGGCCGCATTCATCTTTCCCTCGATTGCAACCAGTTGTCCTATCCCTACAGCTGAAAAATACCCTCACAGCATGATGCTGCCACCACCATGCTTCACTGTTGGGACTGTATTGGACAGGTAATGAGCAGTGCCTCATTTTCTCCACACATACCGCTTAGAATTAAGGCCAAAAAGTTCTATCTTGGTCTCATCAGACCAGAGAATCTTATTTCTCACCATCTTGGAGTCCTTCAGGTGTTTTTTTAGCAAACTCCATGCGGGCTTTCATGTGTCTTGCACTGAGGAGAGGCTTCCGTCGGGCCACTCTACCATAAAAGCCCCGACTAATGGAGGGCTGCAGTGATGGTTGACTTTCTACAACTTTCTCCCATCTCCCGACTACATCTCTGGAGCTCAGCTGCAGTGATCTTTGGGTTCTTCTTTACCTCTCTCACCAAGGCTCTTCTCCCCCGATAGCTCAGTTTGGCCGGACGGCCAGCTCTAGGAAGGGTTCTGGTCGTCCCAAACGTCTTCCATTAAAGGATTATGGAGGCCACTGTGCTCTTAGGAACCTTAAGTGCAGCAGACTTTTTTTTGTAAGCTTGGCCAGATCTGTGCCTTGCCACAATTCTGTCTCTGAGCTCTTCAGGCAGTTCCTTTGACCTCATGATTCTCATTTGCTCTGACATGCACTGTGAGCTGTAAGGTCTTATATAGACAGGTGTGTGGCTTTCCTAATCAAGTCCAATCAGTATAATCAAACACAGCTGGACTCAAATGAAGGTGTAGAACCATCTCAAGGATGATCAGAAGAAATGGACAGCACCTGAGTTAAATATATGAGTGTCACAGCAAAGGGTCTGAATACTTAGGACCATGTGATATTTCAGTTTTTCTTTTTTAATAAATCAATTCTGTGTTTTTCTGTCAATATGGGGTGCTGTGTGTACATTAATGAGGAAAAAAAATGAACTTAAATGATTTTAGCAAATGGCTGCAATATAACAAAGAGTGAAAAATTTAAGGGGGTCTGAATACTTTCCGTCCCCACTGTATATTGATTGGTTGGCGCATAAGTTATAGCGTCTACAAAATAGGGGATAGTTTTATAGCATTTTTATTATAAATTTTTTTTTACTAGTAATGGTGGCGATCTGCGATTTTTATCATGACTGCCACATTATGGCGGACACGTCAGACAATTTTGACCCATTTTTGGGACCATAGGCATTAATACAGCGATCAGTGTAATTAAAAATGCATTGATTACTGTAAAAATGTCAGTGGCAGTGAAGGGGTTAACACTAGGGGTCAGTGAAGGGGTTAAGTGTGTCCTAGTTTGTGTTCTGACTGAAGGGGGGAGGGGACTGTGCAGGGAAGATAACAGATCATCTGTTCATACTCTGTATGGACAGACGATCCATCTGTTCTCCCCTCAGAGAACCAGAAACTGTGTGTTTACACACACAGTTCCGGGTTCTCCGTGTCTCAGCGGTCATCGCGGGAGCCCATCGGTGATCGAGACCGCCGGGCACTCGCATCAGCTTGGGGGGGAGAGCGGGGGGCCACAGGGCAAAGCGACGTTACATAACGTTGTTTCGCCCAGCTGTGCCATTCTGCCGCAGTATAACTGCAGCGGCTGGTCGGCATGTGGTTAAGTTTACCATAATAAAAGTGTTTGATAAGTGCAAAAAAGTAGCTGTTGATCCTACTTGAAATCCAGTAAGTTTGCAAGTTCCTGCAGAGTTACCTTTGTATATTTATATATATTATATATTATATTATATTATATATATTTGTTACCCCAACATTTCATATTCCTGATATGTGCCTGCTGTACCATGTACTTGTATGAGAAAGTATCCTGTTCTCTCTGTATTGCTTCCTTTGCGTGAAATACCTGAGTTCCTACCAGTCCCTCGGCTTTTCTATTCAAAACCAACCACTCTAAGAAGGAGAGCACAGCGTGGTCAGTTCTCTAGCTATGCTGGGAACTCAGCCTGCTCTCATCTAATGAACAGACTTGTCCTGACACGCTCCCCACCCCCTACAGCCTGTCACTGGGAAGATCAGTGTGTTGCTTCTTCTCCTCCCCACCGTCTCTTTTGCAGCTGAGAACAGAGGGAATGAGATCACTTATCCTTTCTTGTATTAGGAGAGGTATGGACTCCAGAGAGAGAGATATCATTTTGCCCCTGTACAAATCATTAGTAAGACCCCATCTGGAATATGCAGTTCAGTTTTGGGCACCAGTTCTCAAAAAGGATATCAGGGAACTGGAGAAAGTGCAGAGAAGGGCGCACAAACTGTTAAGAGGCATGGAGGAGCTCAGCTATGAGGAAAGATTAGAGCAGTTATGGCGAACCTATTTATTCCCTTTTTGTTGCCTGTGTCATATTCTTTATCACACCTAGGTGCTTATCTTAAGGAAATTTAAACATTGGTGCTCTGTCTACTTTTGACTTTTCGTTTGCTTTCTGTTTTTGTTCTACAGTATGTTCTGCTCATTTTGGGAATCGTTCTACTACTGATATCCCTGCCTTCTCGGGGAATTTATAGAATTTTTTCTCACAAAATATTGTTGCTCTTTTCAACGTAGGGAACAATGTTGACTATCTACTTATATATTGTGGATTGTCTGTAATTTGTTTCCACTGTATTTCGTTTGATAAAAATATCAAGCAAAACAGTTAAAAAGAATAAAATAAACTCTTGGTAACGGGACTTCCTAATCAGAAATTGCAGACATTAGAGGTTGATGAGTTTTTAAAAAATTTGGGCTGGACCGCTAGGCTGGCCACAAACAGTTTGAATCTCAGCCGGTTCAGCAGGAGCCAGCCAAAATTCTAACCAACATTCTAACCAATAATGGGCAGACTGAATGGACCAAGTTGATCAATCGATCAACTTGGGTACAACCAGCCTGCCGGATTTGCTTGGGATTATCACAAGCGGCTACTATAGCGATAATCACTGTCTTCTCCTGGCGGGGACGGCTTCCCCCACCGGGAGAAGACAATTGTTTGGCAGGAGGGATTCCCCTGTCAACACTCTCTTGGCCCCTTATGCCGTGTACACACGGACGGACTTTTCGTCATCAAAGGTCCGATGGTCTATCCGACGTACTTTCAATGGACTTTTGACGGACTTTTGAACAAACGGACTTGCCTACACACGATCACACCAAAGTCTGACAGATTCGTACGTGATGACGTATGACCGGACTAAAATAAGGAAGTTGGTAGCCAATAGCTGCCCTAGCGTTGGTTTTCGTCCGGCGGACTAGCATACAGATGAGCGGATTTATCGACCGGACTCGAGTCCGTCAGAAAGATTTGAAACATGTTCCAAATCTAAAGTCCGTCTGATTTTCAACCGAAAAAGTCCGCTGCAGGTCCGATGAAGCCTACACACGGTTGGATTGTCCAACGGATTCGTCCCGTCGGACCAGTCTGGTCGAAAAGTCCGCCTGTGTGTACACGGCATTAGTTCACTGGAACTAAGGGGCCAAACCCAACCCCTGAGAAACTACTCTACAACATAATCCCCCCTCCACCAAATGATTTGGACCAGTGCTCTAAGCAAGGTCCCTAAAGACACGGATGAGCGAGTTTGGGGTGGAGGACCTTGACTGGCTTGAACAGAGCCCTGACCTCAACCCTTAGAACACCTTTGGGATGAATTCGAGCGGAGACTGCGAGCCAAGTCTTCTCGTCACAGTTACATCCACGTCTAAAGCACCGGGTTGGTTAGAGTGGTGTCTCACCTTGAAAATGTCCACACTCCTGAATTAGTTCAGGGATGCCTGCTGTCACATTTCTGCACACCAGCGGGGAAATGTTTTATCCTCCAGCTTTGAGCGAAACTTCAAGTACATACAGTAGGTGTACACATTTACAGTTATTATTCATATTCATTTTTAATCTGCTGGTGCTGATGGAGGAAGAAGAAAGTCCTCCTGCTCACTTTGCGGAAGCTCTCTCCTTGCTTCTTGAACTCTTCTTGGGTTGAAGAAGCAGGGAGTGAGATATTTTACACTGATGGCCAGTTAGGTGCTCAGATTGCACCTTCATAAACCGGCCATTTGTGTAACAGTGAATGAAGCGAAGTGCCGTGTGCTGAGGAGCCGAGAACATGTCCTCTGCTGCTCCTCATCTCAACTACATACACTAGTAAACAGGTGAGATAAGCCATGATCATCATGATCGCAACGTACCTCTCCTTCATAAAAGGACACCTAAATGACAACTATCCATACTTCATCCTTCACCCAATGAAAAAAATGATCCAAGGAAGCTGTTCTTCACAGCTAGTTTGGATTTCACGTTTTGCTGCACTTGAAAGATAAAGGGAAGAACCTGATTGGCCACTTTGAGAAACAAAACACCTGTCATCGGTTGCTTTAATGTATGCGTCTTCCTTTTTCTTTCACAAGAGCAGTCACGAGAGAAGACCACAAGCTGAGCTGGAAAATGTAACAGTCAACAGAAAACGGTGGTGGCTTACGTGAGACTTTACTGGGAACTCTCTATTCCCTTTTACTGACAGTTAAATAACGTTTTCTTTTTTTTGCTTTTTGTTTTTTTTTTTCATCTTGGGTCTATAAGCTAACATTTCTCTGCAAGGTTATCGCAGACAAATATTGGTTTGTAAACACTTAGCGGTCATTATTTAGACCTCCAGCGGACGTTTGTATTGTAATGGCAATGTATACACTGTTAGCACTATTTGCTTTTACATATACAATATATACATAAACAGGTCATGGACAGAGAGTGATTCACTAAGTGGATTAAATGACTGTAACTTTCCAACCATTATCGTGAAATGGGGCAATTCATGACACTTCCGTTAACGTCTATGTAAACCCTAACAATGATCTTCTCTTATTTGCTCCCTTTGGGTCTGTTAGGTTTACCATTAAAAGTGTTTGATAAATGCAAAAAAGTAGCTGTTGATCCTTCTGGAAGTCCAGTAAGTTTGCAAGTTCCTGCAGAGTTATCTTAAAGCATTTGTTACCCCAACATTTCATATTCCTGATATGTGGCTGCTGTACCATGTACTTGTATGAGAACGTATCCTGTTCTCTCTGTATTGCTTCCTTTGTGTGAAATCCCCGGTGTTCCTGCCAGTCCCTCTGCTTTCCTATTAAAAACTGCCCACTCTAATGCCGCGTACACACGATCGGACATTCCGACAACAAAATCCATGTTTTTTTTCCGAAGGATGTTGCCTCAAACTTGTCTTGCATACACACGGTCACACAAATGTTGTCGGAAATTCCGACCGTCAAGAACGCGGTGACGTACAATACGTATGACAAGACAAGAAAATTGAAGTTCAATAGCCAGTGCGGCTCTTCTGCTTGATTCCGAGCATGCGTGGAATTTTGTGCGTCTACACATGATCGGAATTTCCGACAACGGATTTTGTTGTCGGAAAATTTGAGATCCAGATCTCAAATTTTGTTTGTTGGAAATTCAAATGGAAAATGTCCAATGGAGCCTACACACGGTCTGAATTTCCGACAACAAGTGAATTTTTTCCCAAAAAAGTGCGCTTATAAGACCGCTGCGCATATACGGTGAAAAAAAAAGTATTGCAATGACCGCCATTTTATTCTCTAGGGTGTTAGAAAAAAAAAACAATATATAATGTTTAGGGGTTCTAATTAATTTTCTAGCAAAAAAAACTGTTTTAAACATGTAAACACCTAAAATCCAAAACGAGGCTGGTCATTAAGTGGCTAATGACACTGGCAGGGAAGGGGTTAACATCAGGGGCGATCAAAGGGTTAAATGTGTGCCTAGGGAATGCTTGCTAACTGTGGGGGGAGGTGCTTTTACTACTGGAAGACATGGATCGGTGTTTCAGCTTCACAGAAACACAGGATCCGTGTCTTCTGTACTCACAGAATGACAGTCTGCCTTGTTTACATAGGCAGACTGTCATTCTGTCAGAGTAATGAACGATCGGTGGGTCCCGGTGGACATCGGGTCTACGGAACCCGCTGATCAGCTCCCACTGTGTAAAATCCCACAGTGGAAGCGAGCCGGCGGTGGCGCGCGCTCGCGCCCAAAACCCGGAAGTGCAGAATCACGTATATATATAAGTGATTCTGCAAAGAGCTGCCGCCCTAAATCTGCTATGGGGGTGATCCTGAACCGGTTAAAGAAGTTAGAGATTAAAGACCTTTGTATTAGAGTTATAGGGTAAAGCCTCGTACACACAATCGGATTTTCGGCAGGGAATTGCGTGATGACAGACTGTTTGCCTAAAATCCGACCATTAGTACGCTCCATCAGACAATTGTTGGCCAACTTTTGGCCAACAAATGTTGGATGGCAGGCTAGTAAATTTTTGGCGGACAACGGTCTGTTGTCAGATTTTGGTATCGTTTGTACACAAGTCCGTCACACAAAAGTCCAAAGTACAAACACGCATGCTCGGAATCGATGCTCACCAAACACAAAGTTAGCAGAAGATGCCCAAAGGGTGGCGATCAAGAGCTGAAATTCCACGTAGTACGTCGCTAAGTTCGTGTTTGTTGGACGACAATTGTGTATTGTCTGTATGCAAGACAAGATCCAGGCACACGCCCTTCGGAACAAAAGTCTGACGCTTTGTTGGCCAACAATCCGATCGTGTGGACCAGGCTTAGGTGTGTGCAAGAGCATTATTCGTTTTGTTATTATACTACTACAGCTATAACTTTAACCCAAATCACTAGTCTCTGCCTAACTCTGCTGACAACTCCCCTGTCCTAGATTTGGACGCACTTTGTGTGAAGGTCAATGACAGAAATTTGGCACATTTTAAACTGCCGGTTGCTAAAAAGAGAATTAGCCTGAAGCCAAATCATAATTTTCAGTATGTGCCCCAAAGATTTGAAGTAACGCCATCGGCTGTTTACATTCGGGTTACCAAGCAACAATAAGCCGGTAACTATTCCTGTGTCCCTCAGGGAACGGCCTGGCCTTTGTGTAGGGTACAGGTCACCTGACATCTGCTGTGGAGATCTGTTGCATTGTAATTACGGGCTTATTTCATGAAACTATGTGCAAAGTATAGCAACCAATTAGATTTCATTTTCCTGTCATGAAGTAGCTTAAGAGCTTTTACGTTTGTTGTTTATTACACTTTTACTGCATAAAAGCATTAAAGTGATTGTAAAGTCGTGTTTTTTTTTAAATAACAAACATGTTACATTCACCTTCTCTGAGCAGTTGGTTTTGCACAGAGCAGCCCCGATCTCTTCTCGGGTCCCTCTTTGCTGCTCCTCCCTCCTTTTGAGTGCCCCCACAGTCAGCATTTGCTATGGGGGCACCGGAGCCGAGTCACAGCTCCCTGTGTCCATTCAGACACACAGCCCCGGTCCTTTTCTCTCCCCTGATTGGCTGACTGACTGACTTTGACAGCCGCAGGAGCTAATGGCGCTGCTGCTGTGTCTCAGCCAATCAGGAGTGTCCTGGACAGTGGCGGCTGGTGCTTAAAATGTTGTTTTTTTTGGGGGGGGGGGCGCAAAATTTTTTTGAAAAAAATTCATAAATTGCAGCCACTGTGACATCAAGCACTGCCACTGTGCCCATAAAACGCTGCCACTGTGCCCAAACGCTGCCACTGTGCCCATCAAATGCTGCCACTGTGCCCATTAAACGCTGCCACTGTGCCATCAAACGCAGTCACTGTGCCATCAAACGCTGCCACTGTGCCCAAACACTGCCACTGTGCCATCAAACGCTGCCACTGTGCCCAAACGCTGCCACTGTGCCAAATACTGCCACTGTGTCATCAAATGCTGCCACTGTGCCCATCAAACGCTGCCACTGTGCCATCAAACACAGCCTCTGTGCCCATCAAACGCTGCCACTGTGCCCATTAAAGGCTGCCACTGTGCCATCAAACGCTGCCACTGTGCCAAATACTGCCACTGTGCCATCAAATGCTGCCAGTGTGCCCATCATATAATGCCAGTGTGCCCATCAAATGCTGCCAGTGTGCCATCAAATGCTGCCAGTGTGCCCATCATATGCTGCCAGTGTGCCCATCAAATGCTGCCAGTGTGCCCATCATATGCTGCCAGTGTGTCCATCAAATGCTGCCAGTCTGCCCATCACATGCTGCCAGTCTGCCCATCATATGCTGACACCCCGCTCACCCCCCAATGCTGCCACTGTGCCAAACGCTACCACTGTGCCATCAAATGTTGTCAGTGTGCCCATCATATACTGCCATTGTGACCATCAAATCCTGCCAGTGTGCCCATCATATGCTGCCAGTGTGCCCATCATATGCTGCCAGTGTGTCCATCAAATGCTGCCAGTTTGCCCATCAAATGCTGCCAGTGTACCCATCATATGCTGCCAGTGTGTCCATCAAATGCTGCCAGTCTGCCCATCACATGCTGCCAGTCTGCCCATCATATGCTGACACCCCGCTCACAACCCCCCCCCCCCACGGATGGATCGCAGGAACCCCGCTACCAACACCCCCCCCCCACAGGCAAGTGTGGTGACGCTTGAGGAGTATCTGTGAGTGCCAAGCTAGTAACCCAGCAGAGAAGCGGGGGTGGCGCTTGAGGAAGATACTGACTGAGAAGGTTGGAAGAGCTCAGGAGATCCAGTGGCAGTGGATCAGCAAGTCTAGTGAGAGAGACTGGGGGCTCAGTTGAGTGAAGACCTACAAGAAGTGATTGTAGAGGAAGTAAAGAAGTTTGTTACAACTTGTGTTAGAAACTGTTATAAGACTGTGGCATAGGAGACAGCGAGCCTACTCGTGCAGATGTGGTGTCCGGCTGGGTGCCTTTCCCTGCATGGCTGTCTATCCATAGAAGTCTCGGAGTCTACTAATTAACATTGCAACTACTAAAAAATGTCCTGGCCCTAACCCGCTCTCCCACAGTTCTGTTCAGAAAATAAATCTCCTTGCATCCAAGAAGTGTCTGGCACCCATTGATCCTACCTTTAATTACACACACCATGCCTTGTAACCCACTCTACATAGAAGGATGTCAGCTGTCCCTAACTCTGAAGGTTCTCATTAGACCAAAAGGGGCACAGGACCGCGCTACAAACATATATATATATATATATATATATATATATATATATATATATATATATATATATATATACAAAAACATCAAGAATGGTTTCTGCCCCTCCTTCAGTTACTAACACATTTAAATGACCAATCAGTGAATAATCACACAAAATGTCAGCAGGTGTAATGCTGACAGAAGGAGGGCAGGAAGTAATACCTAATATAACACCTAGTAAAATAAAATAGAGTAATCCCATGTTGATATATATGTAATAGAGAAGAAAAATACATCTGTAGAAAAATATTTTAAAAATATATGCATAGTAATATACACATACATCAAAAAAAGAAGGGGAAAGCTATTTGAGGACCAGACCTACATCGTAACGGTGATTCATTCCCTTGCGTATTCTGGTTTGGAGATTGAATATCCACCAAACCTCACGTAGCAAAAGTTGGCGGTGTGTATCCCCGCCACAAGAAAACAATTTAACTCTTTCCAAACCTATAAAGGAAAAAAGATGCCATATTCCCACCATGTTCATACTTAAAATGTTTCAATACTTTTTTTTTTTTTACAAGAAAAAAATGTTTCAATACTTTAGATCGATTTTTGTCACTGTTATAAGATGCCCCATGGAAATGTTCACTAACTCTTGCTCTTAATGGTCTAGAACAGTGATGGCGAACCTTGGCACCCCACGTGTTTTGGAATTACGTTTCCCATGATGCTCATGCACTCTGCAGTGTAGTTGAACATCGTGGGAAATGTAGTTCCAAAACATCTGGGGTGCCAAGGTTCGCCATCACTGGTCTAGAAGTACAGCCTACATATTGTTTATTGCATTTGCTGCACTCGACAGGATAGACCACGGTGTCCGTGCCACAGTTTATATAATCACAGATGGAAAATTCTCGTCCAGTGACACGCGAAACAACTGTCCTATGCTGTCTTGAGTGTCTACTGCAAAAGCGACATGTGTTGTTACCACAAATGTACAATCCCACAGTGCTAAGCCAGGTTTTATTGTGTCAGCCAGACTCAAAGAGACTGGGAGGCAGAGTATTACCTAATATTTTGGCACGGTGGCTTGAAAATCTACAGCCTGTCATAATGATTGGTGCCAAATCATTATCTGTGGAGAGTATAGGTAAGTGTTTTTATATAATATTTTTAATTTCGTGGAGTTCCAAGGAGAAGGCGGTAACAATATGGACCAGACTCCTCTCCCTGGTACTCGCGTCAACTTTACTCGTTTTAACTCTCCCACAGTCAGCATTCTCCAAAAGTATATGTCTATTTTTCTCTGAGGCCAGACAGGCTGCTCTAGCAACATTCGATTTGTCATATTGCCGTAACTGAAGCCTTGATGTAATAATGTTAGATTCTTTATTAAAAGCTTCTTCAGTAGAGCAGTTGCGTCTGGCCCTAGTAAACTGCCCTATCGTAATCAATCGCTTGGTGTGTGCGGGATGACAACTTGAAACCAAATGTAGCGAGTTGCCCATTATGGGTAGTTACGATACCCTGGACAGCATCATTAACCTTATGTCTAAAAAATGTATAGTATCATTATGGCTGCCAAAACTAAATTCCAAATTAAAGGAATTATCGTTAACCCAAGATACAAAGGAGGCACAATCAAGAGAGGAACTATTCCAAATTAGGAGCAGATCCTCTAAGTATCGACCGTACCATAGGATAGAACCTGCGCATGGGTTGGTAACAGAGAAGAGAAAATTCCTATCCCACCAACCCATGTACAGGTTTACCAAGGACGGTGAGAAACGTGCCCCCATGGAGGCCACCCTACACTGCAAGTAAAAAACCCGGTCGAACATGAAATAATTGCGGGTAAGAAGGAAATCAACTGCCATAACCAGAAACTCTCTAAGTGCTACAGCATACATACTATTGTCAGAAACCATGAATCACACTTGTTTAATAATAAAAGAAAATAGAACAAACTTAGTCAAAACATAGCCAGAGTTTAGGAACCGGAACGGTTAGTCAGACAAGCCAAACATCAGGGAGCCGGAGATGAGCGTAGTAAAACAGCAAGCAGGATCTGGAGCCAGAAGGGATGTCAGCCAAGCAAGTCTTTAACAGGAATTCAGGAGATAGTCTCTGTGATGTTGACCAAGGCGAAGGCAGAGCTCCTCTGGACTGGACGGCTTAAGCAGGAAGCACTGATGACAGCTCAGAGAAGGAAGGGCTGAGCCCCGCCCTGACAACTATATTGTGTCAATTGGTATCAGGGAGCTTTGATTGCAAGGTCACGAATTTACTATCTAATGTAAGTCACTGGTAACTGTTTTTCAACTCTACCTCCTGTATATGTTTCAATACTGATGAGGTATTCTTGATATAACCCGGCAGCCTAGTGACCAATGGCTGGCCTAGTTTTTAAAACTGGGAGCCAATACCTGCAACGATCGGTCTCTTCTGTATAGTAGTAACATTCTTATGTAGTTTGGGCATGTGATGGAAAATGGGAATCTTGGGAAAGTCCACACCCATGTCAAGCAAGTGGCATAACTGTTGCTTAAAGTCACTGTTCCACTGAAACATTTTCACCTGGGTCAGTGATTCAGCAAAAAACATTGCAAAAATATTTCAGTCTGATCACTGGGGGTAGAGGAGACTAAGAAATTGCTTCCTCCTGCCTGCAGCAGACTGATGACATCATTCTCTCAGACTGCACCTCTCAGCCTAGGCACAATCACCTGCTTTTTAATGTTACAAGTGATACGGTGGCTTTATAGTGTGATGTGATGGAGGTTTATTCATCCAGACTTCTATACAGTATATTATTACTATTATTAATATTATTATACAGGATTTATTTAGCGCCAACAGTTTACACAACACTTTACAACAAAAAGGGGGACAGTACAATTACATTACATTACTTTTTGAGATGGAAACGAGGGACACCATTTAGCAAAAGTGGGCATAGGATAGACCCCCTGCCACTCTCCCTTAAAGAAGAATTATACAAAATAAATGATTAGTTAAACCCCCAAGTGCTCTTTTTTTACCACTACTATTTCTGTATACTGGCTTTTGAAATTTAAAAATGCAGTAATTTAGAAATTGGATGAAAGGTTTAGCACTGGGAAACACTTTTTGAAAGATAAATAGTGCATTTTCTATATAGATAACTATATAGATCAGACCAAAATGAGGGACAAATGAGAAGGAAAGAGGGACAGAGGGACTTTGTTCTAAATCAGGGATAGTCCCTCAAAATCAAGAACAGTTGGGAGCTATGCAATTACAATACAGTACAATACAGAAGGAATAGGAGGACATATAGTGCCTTGAAAAAGTATTCACATTTTGTCATGTTACAACCAAAAACGTAAATGTATTTTATTGGGATTTTATGTGATAGACCAACACAAAGTGACACATCATTGTGAAGTGGAAGGAAAATGATACATTTTTTACAAATAAATATGTGAAAATTGTGGGGGGATTTGTATTCCGCCCCCTGAATGAATACTTTGCAGAACCGCCTTTCACTGCAATTACGGCTGCAAGTCTTTTTGGGGATGTCTCTACCAGCTTTGCACATCTAGAGAGTGACATTTTTGCCCAATCTTCTTTGCAAAATAGCTCAGCTCTGTCAGATTGGATGGAGAGTGTCTGTGAACAGCAATTTTCAAGTCTTGTCACAGATTCTCAATTGGATTTAGGTCTGGACTTTGACTGGACCATTCTAACACATGAATATGCTTTGATCTAAACCATTCCATTGTAGCTCTGGCTGTATGTTTAGGATCGTTGTCCTGCTAGAAGGTGAACCTCCACCCCAGTCTCAAGTCTTTACAGACTCTATTCTGCCACACATAGCGTTTTGCTTTTAGGCCAAAAAGTTACATTTTGGTCTCATCTGACAAGAGTACCTTCTTCCACATGTTTGCTGTGACCCCCACATGGCTTCTCACAAACTACAAACACAACTTCTTATGGCTTTCTTTCAACAATGGCTTTCTTCTTCCATAAAGGCCAGATTTGTGGAGAGCACGACTAATAGTTGTCCTGTGGATTCTCCCACCTGAGCTGCGGATCTCTGCAGCTCCTCCAGAGTTACCATGGACCTCTTGGCTGCTTTTCTGATTAATGCTCTCCTTGCCCGGCCTGTCCGTTTAGGTGGACGGCCATGTCTTGGTAGGTTTGCAGTTGTGCCATACTCCATACTCCATTTCCATTTTCAGATGATAGATTGAGCAGTGCTCTGTGAGATATTCAAAGCTTGGGATATTTTTTTATAACCTAACCCTGCTTTAAACTTCTCCACAACTTTATCCCTGACCTGTCTGGTGTGTTCCTTGGCCTACGTGATGCTGTTTGTTCACTTATGCCGTGTACACACGGTCTGACTTTTCGGCTACAAAAGTCCGACAGCCCGTCCGACGGACTTTTGGCAGACTTGCGGCAGACTTTCTAACGACCGGACTTGCCTACATACGATCACACTAAAGTCCGATGGATTCGTACGTGATGACGTACACCGGACTAAAATAAGGAAGTTGATAGCCAGTAGCCAATAGCTGCCCTAGCGTGGGTTTTTGTCCGTCAGACTAGCATACCGACGAGCGGATTTCTGGGTCCGGCGGAGTTACGACATAAAGATTTGAAACATGTTTCAAATCTAAAGTCCGTCAGATTTGCGGCTGGAAAAGTCCGCTGAAAGTCCGGGGAAGCCCACACACGATCGGATTGTCAGCCGGCTTTAGTCCGTCGGCGTCCGTCGGACTTTTGTAGACGAAAAGTCAGACCGTAATTCGTAATTTACGAATTAGGTGACTTCTGAAGGCAATTGGTTCCACCAGATTTTAGTTAGGGGTATCAGAGTAAAGGGGGCTGAATACAAATGCACACCACACTTTTCACGTATTTATTTGAAAAAAAAATGTGAAAAAAAAAACATTTATTATTTTCCTTCCACTTCACAATTATATGTTGGTCTAGCACATAAAATCCCAATAAAATACATGTACGTTTTTGGTTGTAATTTCAAGGGGGGGAATACTTTTTCAATGCACTGTATACTGTCAGTATACTAGCAGGTCCAATTTAACATGCATAGTTGGATTATCTGAGTGTTCAAGCACAGGGAACAATCATATTTGTACACTTTATCTATTTTATAGCTGTTGCTTTCCACATCTCATTCATCAACTAATAATATTTACATTTCACATACATTTAGTCGGGTTCTTTGGTGTATGTCCTGGAAGGTCTTGTGGAAAAGGCCGATAAGTGTAAACATTCTACATTTTGCTTCTTATCGTTAGCTGATAAGGCAGATAAATAAAGGTATTTGGGTAACAATGAAAAGCAGAGCATTGCTTATCGAGCCAGGGCAGTGCCAGAGACATATCTGATCTAAGATGGCCTGTCTGTCAGGACAAATATCACATAGTGTTGTGTAAGCTGCAGCTTGCAGGTATATATATGTGCTGCCAGAAATTGTCCATTTCGCAGAGATTGATCACTTGTTGACAATGCAAATGCCCAAACAAATGTGGAAATAGTAGGAATAAAATTAGCAGCATTTTTGCTTGCATGTGATTGGATGATGGAAGTCAGCAGAGCTTCTTCTCATTTACTAAGCTCTGGAGCAAATTTCTTTTGCAGAATGCAACTGTACTTGCAATGTGCAGAGTCCATTCGCCTTTAGTAAATCAACCCCATTGTCACTGACATAATTGATAGTTTGCTTTTGCACTAAGACAGAAATTCTTAGAAACAGGAGAGTTCTAAATATAAATACTTACATAGAGAATATGTGTCAAAAACTAAATTTCCCAGTTATTTTAAACATTTCTTGCGAATTTTGCTATTGTCACCAGGCAGGCTGAGTAGGTTCAAGAATTCAACCAGCCTGCACGCTATGCACTGGACATGATGCAAGGCAAAAGGGTGAGAAACGCACAAAGGAAAACAAATAAGAAAGCCGGTAATTAGTTTTCTAACATATGTTTCAGATCTCGAAAAAGTTTTAAAAAACAATATAAAGACCAGACCACTGTAAGTGCTTGTGAACATGGGCGTTGTTTTCCCATTTTGAAACACATGTCAAACTCAGCAAATTCCCATCGACTTCAGAGGTGGAAAAGCGTACATGACATTTCAGAGTCCAGCGTTTTTCTGCACTTGATCAATGGCAGTCACCGTAAGAGTTTTCTATGGGACCTGTTCACGTTTTACTGCTGCTTTCAGGTCTAGCAAGGTCCCGGGCCCCCTTCAGTCTGATGAGAACCTACAGGGCCAGAGATAGCAAACATCTTTCTGTATATGGTGGATTGTGAGGCATAGTGGGTGCAAGATGGATAAAGGGCCAGGACACCCTTAAGTAGTTGCAAGTTCAATTAGCACACTCCGGGACTTCAATAGGAAGACAGCCGGGCAAGGAAGGGCCTCCAGCAAGACGCCACATCTGCACATGCAGGAATGCTGTCTCCTATGGCAATAGTCTTCAGCAGTTCCTAACAAAAAGCGTAACAGTTCTTTTGCCTTCTCTACAACTTCTCCTTGTAGTTCTTCAGCACACTGAGCTCCCAGTCTCTCACTAGACCCTCTGATTCACTGCCACTGAATCCCTTAAGCTTCTGCAATCACAAAAGTGAGTTCACCGCTCAAATTTTTGTAAATATTTTATTCTATCTTTTCATGTGACAACACTGAAGAAATGACACTTTGCTACAATGTAAAGTAGTGAGTGTACAGCTTGTATAACAGTGTAAATTTGCTGTCCCCTCAAAATAACTCAACACACAGCCATTAATGTGCCATTAACCGCTGACAACAAAAGTGAGTACACCCCTAAGTGAAAATGTCCAAGTTGGGCCCAAAGTTTTAATATTTTGTGTGGCCACCATTATTTTCCAGCACTGCCTTAACCCTCTTGGGCATGGAGTTCACCAGAGCTTCACAGGTTGCCACTGGAGTCCTCTTCCACTCCTCCATGATGACATCACAGAGCTGGTGGATGTTAGAGACCTTGCACTCCTCTACCTCCCATTTGAGGATGCCCCACAGATGCTCAATAGGGTTTAGGTCGGGGAACATGCTTGGCCAGTCCATCACCTTTACCCTCAGCTTCTTTAGCAAGGCAGTGGTTGTCTTGGAGGTGTGTTTGGGGCCGTTATCATGTTGGAATACTGCCCTGTGGCCCAGTCTCTGAAGGGAGGGGATCATGCTCTGCTTCAGTATGTCACAGTACATGTTGGCATTCATGGTTCCCTCAATGAACTGTAGCTTCCCAGTGCTGGCAGCACTCATGCAGCCCCAGACCATGACACTCCCACCACCATGCTTGACTGTAGACAAGACACACTTGTCTTTGTACTCCTCACCTGGTTGCCGCCGCACATTCTTGACACCATCTGAACCAAATAAGTTTATCTTTCTCTCATCAGACCACAGGAAATGGTTCCAGTAATCCATATCCTTAGTCTGCTTGTCTTCAGCAAACTGTTTGGCGGCTTTTGTGCACATCATCTTTAGAAGAGGCTTCCTTCTGGGACGACAGCCATGCAGACCAATTTGATGCAGTGTGCGGCGTATGGTCTGAGCACTGACAGGCTGACCCCCACCCCTTCAACCTCTGCAGCAATGCTGGCAGCACTCATATGTCTATTTCCCAAAGACAACCTCTGGATATGACGCTGAGCACGTGCACTCAATTTCTATGGTCGACCATGTTGAGGCCTGTTCTGAGTGGAACCTGTCCTGTTAAACTGCTGTATGGTCTTGGCCACCGTGCTGCAGCTCAGTTTCAGGGTCTTGGCAATCTTCTTATAGCCTAGGCCATCTTTATGTAGAGCAACAATTCTCTTTTTCAGATCCTCAGAGAGTTATTTGCCATGAGGTGCCATGTTGAACTTCCAGTGACCAGTATGAGAGAGTGAGAGCGATAACACCAAATTAAACACACCTGCTCCCCATTCACACCTGAGACCTTGTAACATGAGTCACATGACTCCGGGAACAGAAAATGGCTAATTGGGACCAATTTGGACATTTTCACTTAGGGGTGTACTGACTTTTGTTGCCAGCAGTTTAGACATTAATGGCTGTGTGTTGAGTTACTTTGAGGGGACAGCAAATTTACACTGTTATACAAGCTGTACACTCACTACTTTACATTGTAGCAAAGTGTAATTTCTTCAGTGTTGTCACATGAAAAGATAGAATAAAATATTTACAATAATGTGAGGGGTGTACTCACTTTTGTGAGATACTGTGTGTGTGTGATTATATGTCAGTATTATATTGTATATCCCTGTATGTTGAGGTCGTTCAGGTGCTTATCTTATAGTTTTTTGAAACTATTGATGTCCCCCCGCTGAGACCACTGCCTGTGGAATGGAATTCCACATCCTTGCCGCTCTTACAGTAAAGAACCCTCTATGCAGTTTAAGGTTAAACCTCTTTTCTTCTAATTTTAATGAGTGGCCACGTGTCTTGTTAAACTCCTTTCCGCGAAAAAAGAAGAGAACAAGTTCAGTGCTCACAACCTTTCCTCATAACTAATATCCTCCAGACCCTTTATTAGCTTTGTTGCCCTTCTTTGTACTCGCTCCATTTCCAGTACATCCTTCCTGAGGACTGGTGCCCAGAACTGGACAGCATATTCTAGGTGCGGCCTTATGCAAGAATTGGATTATACAGCATATGTTTATTATAACTGTGCAAGTTCACCATAAATGTTTTATATTTGCCTTATTATTTAGTTTCACTTATATTTTATGAGGGTGATTCTTGAGCCAACAGCCAAATATGAGAGGTTTTCCAAATGCTTCCCTGTCAAGTGTCTGACTTCATGCTGATAACATGCATCATCTGCCAGCTCCTGAGTGTGCATTGTCATTAGTTTTAGTTGTATTAGTGGAAAGTTTAAAAAAACATAAAAAAATTTGGAAAAAAAAGCGTAAAACCCATAATAAAAAAGGCAGCGCGCGACCTTTAACTCCTTCATGATGAAGGTATAACAAATCTTAAAGTGTTACTAAACCCACAACAGTAAAATCAGTCTGTATATGCATTAAAACATGCTTGTTAGACACACGGTGGAACTTAAGGGTCAGTCCTCCGGCATTGTGTAAAAAGGCTGTCTGACCACTGACTCCAGTCTACTTCCTGATAGAACAGAGCAATAGGGGACAAGCAGCACATGCTCAGTTTGGTGTGTATTGCTAGAGAGCAGTGGTGGCTGGTGCTATATTATTTGGGGGGGAGGAGCCGGCTGGTGTGATTATTCGCAAATGGAAGAAACATAAAATAACTGTCAATCTCCCTCGGTCTGGGACTCCATGCAAGATCTCACCTCGTGGAGTTTCAATGATCCTGAGAATGGTGAGGAATCAGCCCAGAACTACACGGGAGAATCTCGTCAATGATCTCAAGGCAGCTGGGACCATAGTCACCAAGAAACAATTGGTAACACACTACGCCGTGAAGGACTGAAATCCTACAGCGGCCGCAAAGGTCCCTCATATGCATGAGGCCTAAGAAACAGCGAACAGCGTTCACCCATAGCTGAAATTTTAGATTTTTGGTGGAATGGTCCCTGAATGACTCTTTTATATATATATCAGATTTAAGTTTTTTGACTGCTTTAAAGAATGTGGATCATCAGTGTTTGCTCATAGTGGTATTTATGAGCGGAATAGTTCACATAGCTATACACAAGCTTACATCTGTGTGTGATGATCAAGGTCCCTCACTATCCATATTGTCATCTCACTTTATGAGACAGTTAGAGAAATGTCAGGGGTTATGGGATTAATCATTTACTTGATTTACAAGTGACCTTTTTTTTATTTGTGAGCGTAGGCAAGTTTTTTCAGCAACGCAATTAAATAGCATAGGGGCACATCTGCTTAACAGATTTACATATCCTAATGTTGCTACATATAACCATGCAGTATATGACAGGGTATGAGTATCCTGGTTGACTATTACCCAAGTAGTACTAAATATGTATATATAAAAAAAGTGTATATACACAGTATCTCACAAAAGTGAGTACACCGCTCACATTTTGGTAAATATTTTATTCTATCTTTTCATGTGACAACACTGAAGAAATGACACTTTACTACAATGTAAAGTAGTGAGTGTACACCCCGGTGCGCTTGCAGGACGGGAAAAAAAGTCCAGCATCTTTGGGGCGCTCCTAAACCGCCCCCGCCATTGAAATCAATGGGCACCGCTGCCGAAGCACCTGTAAAGCACTTCGGCATTGGCGCTAGCGGGAGTTAAAAGCGCCCCGCTAGTGCCGCTATAACAGCGGTAAAACGTTGTTAAAATTAGCTGCGCTTTACCGCTAAGGCCCCCGCCCCAGTCTGAAAGTAGCCTAAGAGCCCTTTCACACTGGGGCGGTTTGCAGGTGTTTTTGCGCTAAAAATAGCGCCTGCAAACCGACCTAAAACTGCCTCTACTGTTTCTTCAGTGTGAAAGCCTGGGAGCTTTCACACTGAAGTGGTGAAGCGGTGCGCTGGCAAAAAAACAACTGCAAACCGCATCTTTGGAGCGGTGAAGGAGCGGTGTATTCACCGCTCCATTACCGCTCCTGCCCATTGAAATCAATGGGGCAGCGCAGCTATACTGCAGCAATACCGGCGCTATGCGAGCGGTTTTAACCCTTTTTCAGCCACCAGCGGGGGTTAAAACCGCACCGCTAGCGGCCGAATACCGCCGCAAAAACTATGGTAAAGCAGCGCTAAAAATAGCGCTGTTTTACCGCCGATGCCCCCACCGCCCCAGTGTGAAAGGGGCCTTAGATGCACTTTAAGACAATGTGCACCTATAAATATAGGATAAGAACTAGGGATTATAACAGTGCCCAGTATATAGTCACAGACAATTATTTTTATAATAAAAATTTACATTTTATTAAATAGAAAATAGTAAAGAAAACACAATACATAGGTGCATAAAATACAGAGTGTTACAAATACTTGGTACTGGCCAAAGTGTCAATGACAATTACTAGTAGCAATCCCTACATGTTTCACCAATCATTGGCTTCTTCAGGGTAATATGTCATTGCCAGCATACGGTGATGGCTCTATTGAACAATAAATACAGAAAAGCAAATAATTACCATATAACATAGCAATATGTAAAAAAACATATGAACATGATTGATTAATACATTAATCGTACAACATGGCTCCTAAATCCACCCTCCAATGGTTAACCAAACCACCTACCTCCACATGTCACCAGACGGGCGAGGCAAACCCCAAACCATCCAAAGGCAACAAAAGGGACACAGCAAGGGTAGCTGCAGGGTGCATGCAGGGAAAAAGTGAGATTAGAAAAGGGAAGAACAATAAATTCGTAATGGTGGACAATTATAGTTTACTCAAATGGGCTAACATAGCCTCCATACTTACAAAAGCTTTGTAGAAGAGAATAAGAAACACAGGCTAGGGGGCGCCAAAGGTGTTCACAATTTATGGAAATAGAGAAAATCAGGTGGCCAAAAGGCCCTGTATAAAAAGTGAAAAAACAAATTGGAAAAAAAACTAATTGATCAGGGGAGAAAAAGAAAGAAAAACCAAGAACCTAATAATAATCAATAAAGAAAACCAAAAAAGGGGGAATAAGGAGACATTAAAGGAAGCAAGAAAAGATTAAAGTCCTGCTAAATAACCAAAGATATATACACTCACATATAGGCACATACACGTGCCTATATGCACACAAGCGCCCACATAGTGAGTGAAATAGAGCGTTGATCACCCTATGTACTATATATACCAATTCTAAATTAGTGTCAGTGTCTCAGCACAGCTTCGGGCCTAACGAGGCCGGAATTGCACAGAAGCAGTGTAGATCAATGAGAAACATCAACAGAAAAAAGCATAGTTCAGAGCAGGGCTTAGGAAGTCAAAATAGAAAAGTATAACAGGAAATGAAAAACGTAAAAAAAATTCCACCGTAAGTTCAAGGAATATGAGAATGATAATATCACCTGAATATCCTCAAGTACCAGCGTGGACATACAGCTGGTAATAGCGGCCCCTATATAGCCTATGACACCAGATTGACTGAGCATTGTACTTTTTCCAAACTGAGAGTACAGCGGTAGCCGTCTGTTCTCAGAATCCCCGTCTCTGATTAAAACTTGAGCGGGGCCGTCTGTACGCAGCAGAAGGGCTCTCCTTTGGATAATTTACTTGTGTGAGTAAATTTAAGCCTAACAAGAGACTTTTTTTCAGCAAGCATAGAAAAACATGTCAAATGAAACTAAGAGCGCCACCTGCTGGCTTAAAGTGAAATTACACAATATTTATATGGGATATTTCATATGTATCAGATTAAAAAGACAACAGTTTTTTAAATCTACTTTTTCTGGCTCTGACTGTAGTTAAAAAAAAATAAAACAAATACCCAAAACCATTGTACAGATTAGGAGATCAGCTGACAAGTGCGTGGGAGGTTTTCTGTCACTGCTGCGAGGATGGTGCACTCTGTTCATTCTTCAGATAAGAGTTATAAAACAAGGCGCAGTGTCACATCAAATAGGAGATTATTGCAAAGGGCAAACACAAAAGTTTATCCTCTGTAAATATCCGATATCAAACAGCTGCTGCATTATTTTCTATGTGTGCGGGGTGGAGAGGTGAGGAGCAGATGTGCGTCGGATCCACCTCTGTAAAATTGAATGGGAGTTGTGAAGTTCTGAATCATTGAAACAACAAATATCACCTTCCCAGCTTGTCCTGAGCTGCTGATCCATTGCCGCTTCATGTGATAAGTGTTTTATTATCTCCTACTCATTGCTACAGCTGTACCGCGTGTCATTTTTTATACCCTATTCTGGTCACACATTTGGCGTCAATTTTTTTTTTTTGATTTAACGATACCAAAAAAGTCTACAGTATACATACACTGAACAGCCATAACAATATAACCATAGTTACATAGTAGGTGAGGTTGAAAAAAAGACACAAGTCCATCAAGTCCAACCTATGTGTGTGATTATATGTCAGTATTACATTATATATCCCTGTATGTTGCAGTCATTCAGGTGCTTATCTAATAGTTTCTTGAAACTATCGATGATCCCCGCTGAGACCACCGCCTGTGGAAGGGAATTCCACATCCTTTCTGCTCTTACAGTAAAGAACCCTCTACGTAGTTTAAGGTTAAACCTCTTTTCTTCTAATTTTAATGAGTGGCCACCAGTCTTGTTAAACTCTCTTCTGCGAAAAAGTTTTATCCCTATTGTGGGGTCACCAGTACGGTATTTGTATATTAAAATCATATCCCCTCTCAAGCGTCTCTTCTTTCCTCAACCTTTCCTCATAACTAAGATCCTCCAGACCCTTTATTAGCTTTGTTGCCCTTCTTTGTACTCGCTCCATTTCCAGTACATCCTTCCTGAGGACTGGTGCCCAGAACTGGACAGCATACTCCAGGTGCGGCCGGACCAGAGTCTTGTAGAGCGGGAGAATTATCGTTTTATCTCTGGAGTTGATCCCCCTTTTTTAATGCCAATATTCTGTTTGCTTTGTTAGCAGCAGCTTGGCATTGCTGAGCCTATCATCTACTAGGACTCCCAGGTCCTTTTCCATCCTAGATTCCCCCAGAGGTTCTCCCCCCAGTGTATAGATTGCATTCATATTTTTGCCACCCAAATGCATTATTTTACATTTTTCTACATTGAATCTCATCTGCCATGTAGTTGCCCACCCCATTCATTTGGTCAGGTCTTTTTGCAAGGTTTCCACATCCTGCGGAGAAGTTATTGCCCTGCTTAGTTGACAGGTAAATAACATTGATTAAGGGTTTGAGCGACTTTGACAAAGGGCCAAATTTTAATGGTTAGACGACTGGGTCAGAACAACTCCAAAACTGTGGCTCTTTCTAGTCTGTTCCCGTTCTGCAGTGGTAAAACTCTGTGCAAACTATATATGTAGTGTAATCCAGCACTGTCACTTTAAATAAGGCAATACTAATGGAAGGGAGCGAGCTGCTGCAGGCACCTGATAGCTTAGCCACAGCTAATAAAGTGCAAAAATTGTATAATAAATAGTGCTACCCTGCTTAGATATGTGCAAAAAATGACTGTGAATGTTGTGCAAAAGCAAATAATATGTGAAAATAATCCCATAAAAATAGAGCAAACCAAACATAGATATACACTTGAGACACCTGCCCTTACACGCACATGAACTTTAATGTCATCCCAGTCTTCGTCTGTAGGGTTCAATACTGAGTTGGCCCACCCTTTGCAGCTATAACAGCTTCAACTCTTCTGGTAAGGCTGTCCACAAGGTTTAGGAGTGTGTCTATGGGAATGTTTGACCATTCTTCCAGAAGCACATTTGTGAGGTCAGGCACTGATGTTGGACGAGAAGGCCTGGCTCGCAGTCTCCGCTCTAATTCATCCCAAAGGTGTTCTGTCGGGTTGAGGTCAGAACTCTGTGCAGGCCAAGTCAAGTTCCTCCACCCCAAACTCGCTCATCCATGTCTTTATGGACCTTGCTTTGTGCACTGGTGTGCAGTAATGTTGGAACAGGAAGGGGCCATCCCCAAACTGTTCCCACAAAGTTGGGAGCATGAAATTGTCCAAAATATCTTGGTATGCTGAAACCTTAAGAGTTCCCTTCACTAGAACTAAAGGGCCAAGCCCAACCCCTGAAAAACAACCCCACACCATAATCCCCCCTCCACCAAATGATTTGGATGATGTGCACAAAGCAAGGTCCATAAAGACATGGATGAGCGAGTTTGGGGTGGAGGAACTTGACTGGCCTGCACAGAGTCCTGACTGTGGGAGGAATGCAGGTTGAAGCTTTGCTACAAGATGGTCCTTTCTAGGGGAACATCGCGCAATGTTTAAGTAGGTATAGTTCAACCACATTATTAACTTGCACTGCCATACGCTGTGATGCATTGTTAAATCCTGTCACATTTTTTTTCTTTCTATTAAATTTTGGGTGGCAGCATGCTATAATTCATTACAGCACACTGGAACACATAGGCTCGGTTCACACTGGGACACAGTACACAGTGCACACAGTACAATGGAACCGTTCTAATCGGAGCGACGCAAGTCGCTCCAACTTAGAAAAAGATTCCTGTACTACTTTGGGGGCGACTTGGGGCGACTTGCATAGTCGTGCCGCCCCTGGTGTGAACCGAGCCATAGGGGTTTGTTTACTAAACTGGAACACTCAGAATCTGGTGCAGCTGTGTATGGTATCCAATCAGCTACTAACTTCGGCTTGTTCAATTAAGCTTTGACAAAAAGCCTGGAAGCCGATTGGTTTCTATGCAGAGCTACAACAGGTTTTGCACTAGGGTTGCCACCTTTTCTTCAAGCCAAACCCGAACACTTTAGCGGCCTGGGACATCCCAATGAGAGTAGTAATGCGGTGCACAAATCGCCACAGCAAACAGTGGGTGTGGCCAAATTGTTCTTGCTGACATCATCACCCTGCCCCCCCCGGTGATGCCGAAACTGCCTCCAGACAGCCACCCGCAGCTTCCAGACAGCAACAGATTTGTGTGTGACTATCTTGGTTATATGGGGAGCCAAAGCCCGGTCTGAAAAATGTGTCTGGGTTTCAGGCCACCCGAAACCCGGACACGTTTCAAAACACGGACTGTCCGGGTGAATCCCGGACAGGTGGCAAACCTAAGCTGCTACCTGTAAGCAAGACAAAGTTGCCTTTATAGTTTAACAAGTGTTGGTGAAGGGATTGGATTTGCCATTTTGATTGAACATTTTTTCAATAAAGCAATGTGTGTTGTACTCAGTTGAAGTGTGCCACTTAGTGACTATCTTGTAGAGTTTATCTTTCCTTTGTGGTATGTCTGTTTGGGGGGTAGGGCTTATATTGCAGCCACCACCAGACAATCACGCTAGGTCTTATTTTCGGGGGAAACAGGGTATGAGGCCTCTCGGCGGTTGGGACTTGGCGCAGAGAGGCCGCATATTTACATACTAATTAGCAGTAAGAGCTTTGCCAAGACCGCGCACCCTGCGCACTCCCGGCATGGTTACCGGAGGCTAAAGGAAAGCTTCTTGCGATCGGGAGATTTCCAATCAAGTGGTAGCCAATCACCGCGGTCATTTGATCATAAACCCCGCCCCGCCTCCTAGCATCTGAAGTCCATTGAAGGCCCGCAAAGGGGTTAAAGAGGAGCTCCAGTCTTGTTAAAAAGCTACACATGCTGTAACTGCTGACTTAAAGTGGTGTTCCGGCCGAAATTATACTTTTTAAATAAAAACACCCCTATAATACACAAGCTTAATGTATTCTAGTAAAGTTAGTCTGTAAACTAAGGTCTGTTTTGTTAGTTTATAGCAGTAGTTTGATATTTTATAAACTTACAGCAGGCCGTGGCCATCTTAAGTCTGGGCATCTGAAGCCAGACTGTATTTCTTCCTGGATCTCATCCTTGCAGATCTCGCACATACTCAGTGCAGCACAAGCAGTGTAATAGGTTTCAGGTCAGGTTTCCATAGCAACGGCAGTGTCAGAGGAAGTTGCCGGCCCGTTCCCAGAAGGCATTTCAAACAGGAAATGATGCGCTGGGCCGCGGCCAGGTAGGAGGAAGTGAAAAATGAATACAGCAGATATACAGTAAATGCTGACAAAAAGAAATTTACTAGCACAGAGATCCAGCGCTGTCATCACGCTGGGCCGGTTCTTTGCTAGTCTTCAGGTCCCCGGCGCTGCCATGATGACTTTGGGAAAACATCTTTGCCTTCCTGCTGGTTCCCAGCCAGCTCCCCGCTGCACATGTGGGAGACACGCTGTGTTATGTAAATGGTCCCGCAGCCTCCTGGGACCAGTGATGTGTCCCAGGAGGTTGCGGGAGGGGACTTGGGATCACCTAGGTGATCTCAGGAGAAGTTGGAGTGGGTACCTGCCAGAAAGAGGTACCCTAAAAAACAAAAAGTGCCAAACCTAGGTACAAAGGGGGGAGGAGGGGCCAAACTTCCATTCAGCTTGCCTAGTGGGAGCGAGTACTTGCCAGGAATAGGTACCCATAGCGCTCCAACTGTCCCTGATTTCGAGGGACTGTCTCTGATTTGGAACAAAGTCCCTCCTCCGTCTCTTTTTCCTCCTCATTTGTCCCTCATTTTGGTCTGATCTATATACTTTTATATAAAATGCACTTTTTTATCTTTCAAAAAGCGTTTCCCAGCGCTAAACCTTTCATCCAATTTCTAAATTGCTGCATTTGTAATTCTCCTTTAAGGGGGCGTGGTAGGGGGGGTGTGTCCTATGCCTACATACTTTTTCTAACTGGTGTTCTTCGTTCCCATCTCAAAAGGTTGGGAGGTATGGGTACCCCCTCCCTGAGAAAAGTTCAGAGGAAGGGGGAGGAGCATGGGCGGAACTTCCCCTTTTCAAGAGAAGTTCTGCTTTAAGATTTTATTTGCTTTAAAAATTCAATTCTATACACAGGTCATATTCCGATCTTGAGGGAGAATTAACCTCATATGTTTTCCGCCCTACTATACATAACACACATACTAATGTACTAAAACTACTCTAAATTTATTACAGATTAGACGTGATGTACATGTTGAAGGCCATTCTTTCATTATAATTTAATTTACCATGTCTTTATGGTTATTATCTAATGTTCTATATTTTATCTTAAAAATGTTTTTATTTATCATTTTATTTTATTTTTTTTATTATTATTCTTGCTTACTAGTTATTCATATATTTGCTATTCATACACTGTAACTTGATGTAATTTTTAATAAGCTTGTATTATTATATATATTCTTCAATAAACTTTTTCTTGGAAAAAAAAAAAATTCAATTCTGGCGTGAATGGACTTTTTCAAACAAAAACCACATACGCTGTTAGAAATTTTTGTTCAAGAAAAAGTTTTCAACCTGGTCCTTTAAATTTTCTCATGCAGTTAAACACGAACGTGAATTTGACCCCACTGATGACTAAAAAAAAAAAAAAAAAAAAAAATGAATGTTCTTAACCACTTGCCAATTGTATAACTTACATATACGGCGGCAAGGTGACTCTGCTAGTACGTGATCCGACATGTCTGGGTAGGGGGTGCGCATGCACGCCACCGCCGGCCGGCCGGCGAGATGTACCATTAAGGCCTCTTTCACACGGGACGGATCCATGATGATCCTCCCCGTGAACATCCGCTTGCTCAGCGGGGATCGCTACGCCGATCCCCGCTGAGCAGGCAGATGACAGGTCTGTCTCTGCTCACTGTGCCACGACGGACCTGTCAGAGCGCCGCTCTCCCCTATGGGGGGATCGGATGATGATGGATCGTAGAGTCCGCTGTCACCCAATCCAATCCGAAAACGGATGGAAAAGTAGGTTTTTCCTCCGTTAAACTTTTTTCGGATCGGAGCGGGTCGGATGTCAGCGGACATGTCACCGCTGACATCCGACGCTCCATAGAGGTCTATGAGGGGTCCGCTCAGGTCCGCCTAAAAAACTGACAGTCGGACCTGAACGGATCGTTCGTGTGAAAGGGGCCTTAGGATCAGTTCTAGTGCCATCATTTGTATGCTGCTGTTGTCATCCATTGTTATGCTAATGATAGTTAGCTATTTACTGGAAGACCTAGATAACTGCTAAGAAGTACAGCTGTAATGGATGTTACTGGCAATAATTCAGCAGTGATGGTCATCCAATACACTTGCAGCTATGTCTATCCATGCAGAACTTCAAGAAACAATTAAAAAGAAATTGAACTAAAATGCACTGACCTAGAGACATAGGGGTTGATTTACTAAAGGCAAATAGACATTTTGCAAAGTGCAGTTGCTCCAGAGCTTAGTAAACGAGGTAAAGCTTCACTTTGCAAAGAATACCCAATCAAGTGCAAGGAAAATAAAAAAAACTGCATTTTTGCTTGCACATGATTGGATGATGGAAGTCAGCAGAGTTTCTGTTCATTTAATAAGCTCTGGAGCAACTGCTCTTGTATAGCTCCCAACTGTCACTGATTTCGAGGGACTGTCCCTGATTTGGAGCAATGTCCTTTGTTCTTCCGAGAAAGTTCCCCTCGGCGGATAAGGACCCCCCTGTACTGCGCAGGCGCAGCGCTTGCGCAGTACGAGCCGGCGGAAATAGCCGAAGCCGAATAGTTGTAAGTCAGCTGTACACGGCGCCTGTAAGAAGGCCCCTCGCGGGCTCGCTACGCTCGCCACGCTTCGGGCACGGCCTCGCTCCGCTCGGCACTTTTTTATTCTCCCTCTAGGTCCACTTGGATGGTGGGGCTTGAACCTGGACCCAGGGCTCAGGTGCCGTGTACAGCGAATTGAAGGTTTTCAGCGTCGACTATTTTCGGCGGCTCCTTAGTGGTTGGTACTGCACAAGCTTTTTTACAGGATGTTATCTGGTGTTATTAATATCACCGTTATTTATTTATTTTTCATGAATTGTATTTATTTTACATATATTTCAGATCACATATTTTCCAGCACTTTGCACTTTATAGCACATTAGTGTGTTTGGGTTCATATCACCTGGAGTATTTATTTTTATTTTTATTGATTTGTATTTACCTTTATTTTTTATCGATTTGCATTATTCTTTTTATTTTAATATATGTTGTACATTTTTGAACAGCGCCAATTCCCCCATAATAGAATCAATATACACTTGTTGGAATTTTTTTACCAGAAGTATGTAGCAGAATATTGGCCTAAATTGATGAAGAAATTAGATTTTTTTTTTTAAATGTATTGGATATCTTTTATAGCAAAAAGATTTTTTTTTTCTTGTTTACAGCGCAAAAAAAAAAAAAACCCGCAGAGGTGATCAAATACCACCAAAAAGCTCTATTTGTGGGGGGGGGGGACATACATTTTCTTTGGGTACAGCTTCGCACGGCCACGCAATTGTCAGTTGAAATAACGCAGTGCCGTAGCGCAAAAAAAATGGCCTGGGCATTAAGGGCGGTAAAACATTCCGGGGCTGAAGTGGTTAAAAGAAGGTAAAAAAAAACTTCATGGCAGGATCAACTGGTTACAAAAAAAATGATGTCACATGGTGGATTCAGAAAAACAAAGACTTTTGTGTTCATGGTAGTGACAGAGCGCGTCATATATGTCATTTTGGATTCTCTCCCTGGTTCCACTTTAAGTGTTGTCGACTCATTTGGAATAATGGGAAGAGCAGTGATATGATTGGTCTGTGCTGAGTTCAGAGTTGATGCTGATTTGGCAGGGATTCCGATGATCTGCAGGCAGGTAGTACATAACATCTTATAAATAACCCAGAATTCTGACATGAATTGTATCCAGCATTAAAAACAGGATGCTCTGACACACATTACTAATAAACAGCACAAGACAAAGGGAACCAGGTCCCACCTTAACAAACTTTGTTTATATATGACATTTCCGGGGTTTGTCTGCAGACTGGGAGCTGCCGCTATTAACCACGGAAGGATTTGCCCCCTTAATGACCAGGCCGTTTTTAGCGATAAGGCACTGCGTCACTTTAACTGACAATTGCGCAGTCGTGCGACGTTGCACCCAAACAAAATTTACGTCCTTTTTTCCCCACAAATAGAGCTTTCTTTAATCACCTCTGCGGTTTTTATATTCTTTGCGCTAAAAACAAAAAAAGACCAACAATATAAAAAAAATATATATATATATATATATATATAAAAAAAAACTAATTTATTCATCAGTTTATATATATTCTACATATTTTTGGTAAAAAAAAAATCACAATAGGTAGACATGTGCACAGCCAAAAAATTTGTTCATTTTCGTTTCATTAGTTTATTATTTTTTTTTCGTTTTTCGGGTCATTTGTTATGATCGCGATTCGTAAATTCGTAAATTCGTAAATGCGTTCATTCATACATTCGTACATTCGTACATTCGTTCATTTGTACATTCGTAAATTCGTAAAATCGTACATTTGTAAATGAGAAAATTCGGAAATTTGTAAATTCGAAATAGTAACTAACTATTAAATTATAGGTATTGTAATTTCCTTTCAAATTTGACTGTCAGTGAACGTAACAAATACCAATTTATCCAAAGTTACAAATTATCCAAAACGTATGCTGCATCTAAACTGATGGAACGGAACAAATTAATAAAAAATAATAATAATAAAACGTTGTTATTATTACTATTGTTATTTATTATTATTAATTAATTACGTTCCATTCCGTTTTTTTCGGATCATTCATAACTTCGGATAAATTTGTATGTGTTACGTTCACTAACAGCCAAATTTGAAAGGAAATTACAATACCTATAATTTAAAAGTTACTAGTAATTACTAATAGTTAAGTTATTATTAGTTAACTATTATTTCAGATTTCCGAATTTTCGAATTTACAAATTTACGAATTCACTAATTTACGAATGCCCGAATTTACAAATGTCCAATTTTATCGAAATTAACGAATATTCGGAAAAAATTCGTTAAACGGGTTTTCGTTAATTCGTATATTCCCGAATTAACGAATTTGTCGAAATTCGTTAAGAAAAGAATTCGGAACGAAACGAATTGCACATGCCTAACAATAGGCGTATATTGATTGATTTGCGCAAAAGTTATCGCGTCTACAAACTATGGGATAGATTTAGGGACTTTTTTTGTTTTGTTTTTATGGGTAATGGCGGCGAGCTGTGATTTTTAGCAGAACTGCGACATTGCGGCGGACAAATCTGACCCTAAGTGACACTTTTTGAGGACCAGTGACATTATTACAGTGATCAGTGCTATAAAAATGCACTGATCAATGTAAAAAATGACACTGGCAGGGAAGGGGTTAACATTAGGGGGCGATCAAGGGGTTAAGTGTGTGGGGGGGGCTCACTGGGACATGACAGAGATCACTTGGTTAATCAGCACATATTCTGCCATCACAGCGACTACATGGGGCGGATTTACTAAAGGCAAATATACTGTGAACTTTGCAAGTGCGGTTGCTGCAGCTCTTAATAAATGAAGGGAAGCTTCACTTTGCAAAGAATAACCAATTACATGCAAGGAAAAAAAAAAAAAAGAACGATGGAGGTCAGCAGAGTTTCCCCTCATTTACTACGCTCTGGAGCAACTGCATTTGCAAAGTGCACAGACTATTACAGTCTATTTGCCTTTAGTAAATCAACCCCTCTGCATTCAAATTTTCAGTATGCTGTTGCATAGATTTTTACTTAGTATGTAATGTTCTTTAGGCTGGATTCACACCATTGCTTTGATACAATGTGCATGTTATTGTGCGAATTGTGCAAATTACTGCAACATGCAGCAATACACCCTACTTGGATCGGTACATTATAGAGCCATTCATTCTGAATTGCACCTCAATGTACCTGCACTACATACTCATAGTTTACAACTGTCCCTGATTTGGAAGAACTGTCCCTGATTTGGAGCAATGTCCCTCTGTCCCTCATTCCTCCTCATTTGTCCCTCATTTTGGTCTGATCTATATAGTTGTATATAAAATGCACTTTTTATCTATCAAAAAGTGTTTTCCAGCGCTAAAACTTTCATCAGATCTCTAAATTGCTGCATTTGTAAATTCCAAAAGCCAATATAAAGCAATAGAAGTGGTAAAAAAAGCACTTGTGGGTTTAACCAATCTTGTTTTTTTTTTTTTGAACAATTCTCCTTTAAGGGGGCGTGGCAAGGGGTGTGTCCTATGACTGCATACTTTTACTGATAGGTGTCCCTCATTCGCATCTCAAAAAGATGGGAGGTATGCACACTACCTTGCATTGTAATGCTGTGAGGTTAATTTACTAAAAATGGAAAGTGCAAAATATAGTGCAGCTGAGCATGGTGGCCAATCAACTTCTCCAATTAACCCCCCTGGCGGTATTCCCGAGTCCGGCTCGGGGTGGATTTTCAATACCAAAAGCGGTATCCCCGAGCCAGTCTCGGGATCCATGTAGAGGATACTTACCTTGTCCCCTGGATCCTGCGTTGTCTCCCCGCTGTGATCGGCGACCCACCTTGTCTCGCTCGATTCACAGTGCCGAGCTCTGTTCCCTGCGAGCGTTGCGACGCACGGGGATGGAGTTCGGCGCCAAATTCAAAAAGTTAAACACACACAATACATACAGTATACTGTAATCTTACAGATTACAGTACTGAATCAAATAATTACACATCCCCTTTGTCCCTAGTGGTCTGTCCAGTGTCCTGCATGCAGTTTTATGTGATATATACTGTTCTTTCTGCCTGGAAACTGTAGATTGTCCATAGCTACCAAAACTGTCCCTTTACATCAAAAGTGGCTTTAGAGCAGCTAGAAAACAGCGATAATAAATTAGAATCACTCGCAGAATTGAGCGATAGTGATTTGTGGGGAGATCCGTCATCAAAAAACTAAAAGTAACGAAAGCGACAATTCTGCAACTGAGCAAATTTCAGTGTTTTTGATTTGATTACATTATTGAATAATTTTTATTATTATTATATTATTATTTGTTATAATTATTTATAGTTATTTATTATATTATAATTTTTTATTTCGTTTTTCAAACTTTATCATACCCGGGATGTCTACTAGACTCTGGTTCGGACAGATTTAAGTGAATTATTCCTAAGAATTACAGGCCTACAATATAAAACGCCAAATTTCTGTAAATAATAATAATTTTACCGCTTTTACAGCTCTGCTGACTTCCATCATCCAATTATGTGCAAGCAAAAATGCAGTTTTTTTTTTTTCTAATTTTCCTTGCACGTTATTGGGTATTCTTTGCGAAGAAAACTTGACCTCGTTTACTAAGCTCTGGAGCAACTGCACTTTAGGCCTATTTGCCTTTAATAAATCAACCCCAGAGTGTGCGCGTTACCTCAACACACTAGAGTGGACAGGTGTCAAGAGACTCTTAATTCTTGTACCCATAACCCAAGGGGCACTATGGGGTTGATTTACTAAAGGCAAATAGACGGTGTACTTTGCAAAGTGCAGTTGCTCTCTGCAAGAGCAGTTGCTCCACGGCTTAGTAAATGAGGTGAAGCTTCACTTTGCAATGAGTATCCAATCAAGTGCAAGGAAAATAAAAAAAAACAGCATTTTTGCTTGAACGTGATTGGATGATGGAAGTCAGCAGAGTTTCTGCTCATTTACTAAGCTCCTGCAGAGTGCACAGACTATTTTCCTTTAATAAATCAACCCCTATGACTGTGCTGTGCCTTCATGTAAAAAGAAGGGTGAGTTTATCTCGTGTAATCAGAGTCAAAGAGTTTATTGTTGAAATCAGTTTAGATAAGGTAAAATCATAAAATCTGAGGATGAGGCAATCGTGTCATTAAAACAGTGTGGAAAAATAACTGATGGAAAAAGTGATAACATAATATTAACTCAGAAAAAAATGTAGACAGACAACACAACCCTGTCTGGCAGGGCAGGAGACCTGATCTTTCTCTGCTGTAGTTTAATGCTTGAATTTTGAAAAATAAATGTCATTATGTATTAGTAAGTACAGAACGACCAGTGGCAGCTGGTACTCCATTTTTTGGGGGAGGCAACAAACAAACCACCCGCCACCCGGGTGGACAGTCAACCAGTCAAAGCCCCCATCCCTTGACCAGCCCCCCCCCCCCTCCCCGGCTTTATTCTGCGTCTCCTCCTCCTCGGCAACTTCACTCTGCGCCTCCTCCTCCTTGGTGGCTTCCTCCTCCACCCTGCGTCGCTTCTTCCTCGGCGACCAATGAGATCGCTTATCCTCTCGGCCAATCGGGTCTTAAGCCCTGTTTCCTGATTGTCCGGGAGGAGAATCAGGAAAACAATAGGTAATATTAATTCGCTATTGTCACACAACTGGATGGGCTCTGGGCGCAGTGCTCTGCACCCCCGAGAGCCCACACTTTTTTGAAGCCAATTAGAGCCTCAGGCTCTAACCATGTACTTAAAAAAAAAACCCATTGAGATCCATGCGTCTGGCGCCTTGCATGTAGTTTAGGGGCTGGGCGCATGGACGGGCCACCACTGAGAATGACATTGAATTGTGTTATTTTTTTTAATCTGCTCTGGAGTTTATCTTTAGGAAACCAAAGTTTTTAGCCACCCTCTGACCTGTCTCTCTAGATCTCAAGCCTCTCTATTGGCCAATAAAGGCCACCTATCACATTTATTAAACGGCGAGACACTGGGAAGAGAGAGGGCAGAACAGAGCACACTTTTGTTAGAATTAACCTGTTGAAAAGGGCTGCACAAACTGTCGGTTCTAAATAAATCTTGTATTATAATAATAATAGTAATAACAATTAGGGCCATGGGCATTATCTCTTTTAATAGGTCTTGATTAAAGTTTTGGAAGATACATGGGATAGGTGGAGGGCTCTATGCATTTTCAAGAAGCCAGAAGTATACTTTAACAAGGACATTTTTAATTCTTTTATTCAATGCCATCAACTTTCAATGGAAAGCTGAACTTCTTAAATTATTTTCCATCTCCGTGACTTGGTGTATGTGGGTGGGGTTCCAGGTCTGCTCACCTGCTGTACCTATTGAAAGGGGTTCTTACCATCCTCTTGGATTATTTTTACTTACTGTATATTACATTAGCAGAATGTAAATAGAGTAGCTGGAATACCCAAAGGCACACGGGACCCCTCTATGCTTCTATATGGGAAAGAACAGGAAGAATGCAAGCAAGGTCAGCATATTTGGCAGGGAGATATTGCCATTGGAGCATTCAAGACATATAAGAATCCAGGGGCTGAATGAGCCCACCTGATCCTGCCATGTTTCCCAACTGGCACTCTCTCTATGAGGTGCATATATACACCTTGTATTTCTGTGGATTTCCTCCAGGTCTCTAGTTTCCTCCCACAATCCAAGAGCATATTGATAGGTAAGCCTACCCTTCCTGGTTCTGGAACAATTGTGTTGTGTGTTTGAGAAAACATTTTAGTTTCTTGGGGGCAGACGATTTCTGGGTGGTTATACGATATGTACTTTGTAAAGTCCTACAGTATACAGTGTATGAAAAAATCGACGTGTTTGACTGTGATAGAGACAGCCGGTGGCAAGTTCCTCGTGGGCGGGACTAATGTAGAAGGTTGGATGTTTTCTGTGGAATGGTGCAGAGTTTGTCAAACGTTGGAGGTAAATCAACAGATAAAATAAAGATGGTGATAAGTTAGATGGGCAGCATTATTACTTTTTGCTTCCTTCATACCTCTACAATTATATCGCTCCTCTAGGTGTTCAGCACCAGGACTAGTATAAGCATCTCTATGTACACTGGTTAACAGTAGAAAAGGCATGAGTTTTCATGTATGTGTGATAAGACAAGCAATACATTTTACAGCAGGAGTCATAACATTCGCGATTGGTCAGATTTGTGCTATATAGTTCTGTTTTTTGACCTTGTAGTCGAGCTGATTAACTGTACAGCTAATTCAGCGATTCACTATCAGATCTTTCTGTCAACTTAACCTGTCAACTCACACATGTTAATAAGCATTACGGATTATTTTTATTTGTTAAAATTAACTTGTTGATGATTTTTCTTTTTTTTATTTCAAAATATAGTTAGTTTATGATATTTGATCCTGATTTTCTACTGCCCCTGAGCCTGTTTTGAAAGCTGGCTACATATATATATATATATTGAAATTATGCTCTGGAGAGCTGATTGGAGGGAAGAGACACACCTCCTTCACACAGCATACAGGAACACAGCTGAGGCTGTCAATCACAGGCTGTGCCCTATCCTGTCAACTTTTTTCTCTTGGGTTCAGGAAAACTTGTCAGAAGTGATTCATGCTGATAGCAGAGGAAAGAAGCAGCGGATAGAAATGACACTTAGTGCTCTTAGTTGGGACAAGTACACACTACAGAGCAGGCCCGGACTGGGCCCAAAAAAAGGCCCGGGCATTTTAGATTGAGCAGCCGGCGCTGGGGGGGGGGTTGGAGTCGTTCATGGAGGGGGGGGGTCTGAGCAGTTGGCTTGAGGTTTCAGTATAAACTATTTTTAAATTATTACTCACAAAGCCAGGTACAAATTATTACTCACAGAGCCAGGTACAAATTATTACTCACAGAGCCAGTAATAAATTATTACTCACAGAGCCAGGTGGTACACATTATTACTCACAGAGCCAGGTACAAATATTACTCACAGAGCCAGGTATTAATGGATCATAGTTACCATTAAGGAAAGGAGCACTCTCTTGCCCTGGAGCATCAGATCGAACCCCTTCACAGGCGGGAAGAGGAGTGGGTGTGTACTGCTTTCCCTTTCCCCTGAAGCGCCTAGTCGGCTTTCATGTGCAGCCCCCGGTCACCTGGTAACCAGGACGCAAGGAGAGGAGGAGGGACAGAGAAGTCGAGGCTACCACCTCCCCTATGGGGGGCGGGTCTCATACCTGCCCCCCCCGCACTTGAAAGCCAGCAAGGTGCTGCGGCCGCATATAGGGAAGTTGGTGGCCTCGGCTTCTCTATCCCTCCTCCTCTCCTTGCGTCCTGGTTGCCAGGTGACCGGGGGCTGCAGGGCACATGCGCCGCGAACTGTGGCTTTCAGCCATGCACATCGTCCCACGGCCGGCCCTGCCAGCTTCTACATGCGGCCTGGCAGCCCAGCGGCCCTCGGCCCACCGGGCAAGCGCCCGGTCTGCCCTATGGCCAGTCCGGGCCTGCTACAAAGGGACATGCTTTGTTCATATTTTATGTCTGAGGTTTAAATCTGTGATGAGCTTTTCACTTTTTTAAATTTTTTGGCTAATTTTTGTGTGTTTTCAACAGGTCAACAGCATTGCGGCTGAACAATGAATAGCTCAGAAAATGATACCAACCCCTACAAGTGTATGTTTGATGAAGATTTCAAGTATGTTCTGCTTCCGGTGTCCTACGGAATTGTGCTCTGCGTTGGGCTTATTCTCAACATCCTGGCCCTTTACATCTTTCTGTTCCGGCTTAGGCCCTGGAATGCTTCCACCACATACATGTTTAACCTGGTTATCTCGGACCTTCTGTACGTCATCTCCCTGCCCCTGCTGATCTACTATTATTCCCAGGGCGATGACTGGCCATTTGGTGAAGCTTTGTGCAAAATCGTCAAGTTTCTCTTCTACAACAACATGTATTGCAGCATCTTCTTCTTGCTTTGCATCAGTATCCACCGATTCATTGGGATCTGCTTCCCTATGAAGTCGTTGAGTTGGTTAAAGGTTCGAAACGCTCGCATTATATCTGTCGTGGTCTGGGTCTTCATTGCGGCTTTCCAGTCCCCAATATTGTATTTTGTGACCACGAGCACAAAGGGAGATACCACCACCTGCCACGACACCTCTAGTGTGGATTTATTTGATACTTTCGTGGTCTACAGCTCGGTCAGCTTGGCTTTGCTCTTCTGTGTCCCATTTGTTATCATCCTCATCTGCTATGCTTTGATGACCCGGGCGCTCATGCAGCCCTCAGCAGCTTCTTCTGACACTTCAAACTCCAAGAAGAAGTCAATTAAGATGATCATTATTGTGCTTCTCACATTCATCATCTGCTTCTTACCTTTTCACGTGAACCGAACCTTGTACTATTACTTTAGAAAATTAGACCTTGACTGTAATACGTTGAACACAATCAACATGGCCTACAAAGTGACAAGACCGCTGGCTAGCGCTAACAGCTGTCTGGATCCCATCTTGTACTTTCTTGCCGGACAAACTGCGCGAAGGAATATTATTTCTAGGAGTGGGCTCACCAAAGTTAAAAGCAAGTTCTCAGCCTATGTACGAAATAATAACTTAAGCTCAGCCACGAACAGTAATGCTGCAGAGAACAGCTTTACCCCCATTTCTTCCCACATGTCCCCAGCCCCCAGTCCTAGCCCAACCGTAATCACCAAGATGTAAGTGGCCAAGTCCACCTGTTTTTTTTTTTGGCACTGAATTGGGGGAACCTAGAAGATCTTGTTTGTTAAACGGGACCATTAAAGTGTATCTAAACCCAAATTTTCAGTAAAAGTAATAATGCTCATTTTGGGTTGATTGTAATATATTAAAATTATCTATTTATTGAAAAAGAATGTTCATAAGAAACAAATCATTAGCATGGATTGTGTGAGTGGGTGTAGGCATGGGTGACAGTGACTATGGATAATATGGATAAAATACAATACTTAACTATGCTCACAATTCAGATACAGCCAGTGAAAACAATATAATACAACAATAAACAACCCTTCCATGCCAAAATCAGTTTGTCTAGTATAGGGGTCTCCAAACTTTCTAAACAAAGGGCCAGTTTACTGCCCTCTAGACTTTGGCGGAGCAGGACTGTGGCCAATGGGAGTATAAAATGGTGTCAGTGGAAAGAAAAGTGCCCCATTGATGGTGTCAGTGAGAAGAATAGTGTCCCATTTTCGGTGTCAGCAGAAGAATAGTGTCCCATTTTCGGTGTCAGCAGAAGAATAGTCCCTCATCGATCATGTCTTTGGCCTCATTCACACGAGGCGAATCCGCTGAGCGGAGTCCACCAGCTCAGCAGGAGATCTCTCCGTTGATCTCCGCAGATGACAGGTCCGTCTCTGCTCACTGAGCGGGGAGCGTTCTGTCAGAGCGCCGCTGATTCCCATGGAGAGCTCCAAGGGGTCTCAAAGCAACACATACTGTAGGCACGTATGTTTACTGGCTAAACCTTGTGAACATTACTGGAATGAGTGATGAGCTAGGCAGAGACATTTAATTATGGAGTGGAGACCATAGTGGAAACCTGAACAGTTTCAGAATTCTGTATACAGGTGATTGACAGCCGGAGCCTGGAGCCGGTTCACATATATGTAGGCCGGCCGCGGTCCATTTATAAAAAGGAGTGCTGTGCATTTTTCAGTCCAGTTCTGGTGCAATTTCAAGTAAAAATTTGAACCTGAATCACACCTGAACCGGTGAACAAAACTGCACCGGGCACCTTTTAAAAAACGCCGGGAAACTATGGGCGGACGTATGTGAACTGAGCCTAAAGGTTTTACCTTTTACATACTTCCGGACCGCCCACTGTCGATATATGCCGCTACTTTGAGGTTAAATACCACTGTTATGGCAGCAGATAACCCCATAACCCCAGTGTTTTTTATTCACGGCGGGCATTCCGCTTTGGGATAAAAGTGGCCTCCGTGGCGGGTTGGCCGCGAAATCACTATTATCGGCGATGGGAGAGGTGACACCCCCCATCCCGCTGCATCCCGGTCATCTCCGCCGCTTACCGGAGCCGTCGGTAGCGGCGGAGGAGATCAGATCCTTACCCCTGATGGGCAGGAAGTCGAATGAGGGAATGATGGCCCCCACTCAACTCTGTGCCATTGGATGACGGTAGCAACGTCAAACGTCACTACCGCCCAATGGCCTTAAAGGGACTTTTTTTTTTTTTTTTAATAATGTTTGGGGGTTCTAAGTAATTTTCTAGCAAAAAAAAAAGATTTTTACTTGTAAACACCAAGTATAAAAAAATAGGTTTGGTCCTTAAGTGGTTAAGGTACTTGTCTTTTTTGTTTTTCTAAAGGAGTGTTCGGACGGCAGACTAAATTCTATAAAAAGTAAATAATTAAATGTGCATTTGTTGCATCAATTATTTGTTAACAGTTTTTGATTGGTTCAAATCCTGAAACCGTTTTCCCCCTCAGGTCTGTGTATCCGCTGGGAAGGTTGCTTCCATTTTCATGTCTCCAGCACTGAAAGTGGGAAATATATATCAGCATTGACACAAATAGCAATAAAAACATATTAGCAGGTTGTACAGGAGTTAGAACCTCCGTTTCTTTTGTATTTCCCTCACTTCCCTGTGTGTCACGATTTCATCAGTACAGGAAATGAGGGGAAATCGGCATACTAGGGACCCAAACAGAAATAAAAATTAATTTATCCAGAAACTAAAATAAACAAATGCACACAATAAGCCATCAAAAGTGTGCAAAAAAAAAAATAATCAAGTTACATGCAGCCTGTTCATTTTGTGTTTATCTCTCACTTAGAGCATTTCAAAAGAATGCAATATTTACGAAAGGCAAATCCACTCTGCAATACAAGTGCACTTGAAAGTGCAATTGCTGTAGATCTGAGGGGGACATGCAAGGAAAATTAAAAAACAGCATTTTTGCTCGCACATGATTGGATGATAAAATCAGCAGAGCTTCCCCTCATTTCAGATCTTCCCCTCAGATCTACAGTGACTGCACTTCCAATGCAGAGTGGATTTTCCTTTAGTAAATCATCCCCTATGTTCTGTTTATGTCAGGACTATCTCTTTACTGACATTATACTGACACATAGGCATAGCACCCAACTGTCCCTGATTTCGAGGGATTGTCCCTGATTTGGGGCAATGTCCCTCTGTCCCTCATTCCTCCTCATTTGTCCCTCATTTTGGTCTGATCTATATAGATGTATATAAAATGCACTTTTTATCTATCAAAAAGTGTTTTCCAGTGCTAAACCTTTCATCTGATTTCTAAATTGCTGCATTTTTAAAATCCAAAATCCAATATAAAGGAATAGTATTGGTAAAAAAAAAAAGCACTTGTGGGTTTAACCAATCTTGTTTTTTGTACAATTCTCCTTTAAGGGGGCGTGGCAAGGGGTGTGTCCTATGTCTGCATACTTTTGCTGATAGGTGTCCCTCATTCCCATCTCAAAAAGTTGGGAAGTATGCATAGGGGTTGATTTACTAAAGGCAAATCCACTTTGCACTAGAAGTGCACTTTGGAAGTGCAGTCACTGTAGATCTCAGGGGAAGATCTGAAATGAGGGGAAGCTCTGCTGATTTTATCATCCCATCATGAGCCAGCTAAAATGCTGTTTTTTATTTTCCTTGCATGTCCCCCTCGGATCTACAGCGACTGCACTTCCAAGTGCACTTGTAGTGCAAAGTGGATTTGCCGTTAGTAAATCAACCCCCGTAGGGGTTGATTTACTAACGGCAAATAGAGTGTGCACTTTGCAAAGTGCAATTGCACTCTGCAAGTGCAGTTTCTCCAGAGCTTAGTAAATGAGATAAAGCTTCACTTTGCAAAGAATACCCAATCATGTGCAAGGAAAATTTTTTTTAAAAACAGCATTTTTACTTGCATATGATTGGATGATGTAAATCCTCATTTTCTAAGTTCTGGAGCAACTACTTTGCAAAGTGCACAATCTATTTTTCTTTAGTAAATCAACCCCTATGTGTCAGATACATAAATCCTTTAGTCATCTTTTCATGTTAAACATGCCCTGCAGCAGGGATGACTTATAAAGACTGGAGGGAAAGAATATAAAAGCACACCCTTCTGTTGCTAATCAGATGCTTGCACTTTAGCCATGTTTTTAAAATACTGAATAGTTCCTTAGGAAATACTTTTATATCTTGCCGTATTCATTTTCTCAGACGATCTTTTTCTAAGGCTGGCCATACCGCAGGCTGAATAAAATAAATTCATCAAACAGATCCGTCCATCCACGATTTTTTAAGATATCTATCTATCTATCTATCTATCTATCTATCTATCTATCTATCTATCTATCTATCTATCTATCTATCTATCTATCTATCTATCTATCTATCTATCTATCTATCTATCTATCTATCTATCTATCTATCTCTATAGATAGATAGATATACTATATATAGATATTTTTATATATAGATATATAGATCTATATATATCTATATAGATAGATATACTATATATAGATATTTATATATATATATATATATATATATATATATATATATATATATATATATATATATATATATATATATATAGATCTATATATATCTATATATCTGTATATATATATATATATATATAGATATATGTATATATTTATAGATATCTATATATAGATCTATAGATATCTATATACATATCTATATATACATTTAAAACATGTACAGTATATATACTGTGTGTGTGTATATATATATATATATATATATATATATATATATATATATATATATATATAAAACAAATTCTTCCATCCCTGCTATACACTATACTGTATGTATAGAATGGTTTCTCTACTGCCTATAGTCCTTCTTTGAATGTTTCCATTGTTTTATCAGTCTGGGAGCAATATGGCTGAATGTCTCCTTGTTCATATGCCACTGAATATTGAGGGTTCTTCTGTGGAACTGTGGTGTACAGAAACATCCTGTGTAAAAGTGTACATTGTACTAAACAATATTATATTTTATAAATATAGATGTTTTATTCTCTAATTCAAGAAGTCTTTAGAATAGTTAATTTATTATAATCTACTTTATTTTGTAGCTAAAGAAACGTTTTGTTTTGAGATATGAAAATGACCTATATCATTTTTGTAATAAACATTTAAATGGAAAAGTGGTCTGCTTGTTTTCTTTTTAAAAAAATTTTGTAAAAGTATTTTACATGCTTAACCACATGCCGACCAGCGCATGACGATGTACGTCGGCACAATGGCATGACTGGGCAAATGGGCGTACGGGTACATCCCCTTTAAATTGCGGCACGATCACGCATACTGTGTGACTGTGCCCGCGGGTCCCGCAGACTCCATGTCCGCCGGTGTCCCGCGATTGTGTCACGGAGCCACAGAACGGGGAGATCCCTATGTAAGAAGGCAATTCCCTGTTCTGCCTAGTGACATGACAGGGATCTACTGCTCCCAGTGATCGGGAGCAGTGATCGCTGTCATGTCAGTGGTAGTAGCCCATCCCCCCCACAGTTAGAATCACTCCCTAGGACACACTTAACCCTTGATCGCTCCCTAGTGTTTAACCCCTTCCCTGCCAGTGCCATTTACACAGTAATCAGTGCATTTTTATAGCACTGATCGCTGTATAAATGACAAGGGTCCAAAAATAGTGTCAAAAGTGTCCGATGTGTCCGCCGCAATGTCGCAGTCACGATAAAAATCACAGATCGCCGCCATTACTAATAAAAAAAATAAATAATAAAAATGCCATAAATCTATCCCCTATTTTGTAGACGCTATTACTTTTGCACAAACCAATCAATATACGCTTATTGCAATTTTTTAGACCGAAAATATGTAGAAGAATACATATCGGCCTAAATTGAGGAAAAAAAATTGTTTTTTTATATATTTTTTGAGGATATTTATTATAGCAAAAAGTAAAAAATATTGCTTTTTTTTTCAAAATTGTCGCTCTTTTTTTTTTTATAGCGCAAAATATAAAAACCGCAGAGGTGATCAAATACCACCAAAAGAAAGCTCTATTTGTGGGAAAAAAAGGATGTCAATTTTGTTTCTGTACAGCGCCGCACGACTGTGCAATTGTCAGTTAAAACGACGCAGTGCCGAATCGCAAAAAGTGTTCTGGTCAGGAACCAAACCTTTCTAACCCCAATGATAACAGTCCAATAGCAGTCCAGCAAAGCTTGCAGCATGGATATACGGTTTTAATTGTGTCCAGTGCTTCTTGTGTGCTCCTGGGAAATTCAGTTTTGTTACCCACACCAGGTCCTTGACTTGACATCCCACAATTGGCAATCCTAAAATATATGGTGCTTAATCTTAGATACTGTAATAAATATCCATAGTCGCGGGATCAAATTCTGACATTTGGAGGTTGGATTCTTC
This sequence comes from Lithobates clamitans, assembly GCA_037952925.1. Lineage (NCBI taxonomy): Eukaryota > Metazoa > Chordata > Amphibia > Anura > Ranidae > Lithobates > Lithobates clamitans. Next base: position 586,227 of record JBBGZY010000692.1, on the reverse strand, counting down.
GATAAAAAAATACAAATATGTGCATATGAAAAAGTGCATGTTTAGTGTACATTCATGAGAGGTCTAAAGGTACCTGTCCATCATACCTACCTATAGTGCCAAAAGTATGTGCATACCCATAATTAGAGTGCAGGTGTTTCCAGTGAAGGACACTTTTAATTCTACAACATTCAAAGACATCTTAGGCAGTCGTGCCATTCCAACCTGTTGAAAACTATTTAGGGAAAGTACTTTATCTGTTCTACTATGACTGTGCTCAAAGCCAACTTCATAAAGACATGGTTTGACCAGTTTGATGTGGAGGAACTTGAGTAGGCTACACAGAACCCTGACCTCAATTCTATTGAACACCATTGGGAACACCATTGGGATAATTCAAAATGATGATTGCAAGCCAGGTCTTCTTGTCCAGCATCAACTCCCAACCTCACAAATGCTGTTATTGCTGAATAGGCACAATTGACCATTTTCCAAGATCTTTCGGAAAGCCTTCTCAGAAGCTACAAAGGGCGAAGGATCCAAAAACATTTTACTATATAGCAGGGGTCTCCAAACTTTATAAACAACGGGCCAGTTTATTGTCCTTCAGACTTTAGTGGGGCCGGACTGTGGCCAGTGGTGGTGGAAATTTTCCTGGCATCAGTAGGAGTAAACATTGCAACATTTGGTGTTAGGGGGAGGAGCAGTGCCCTATCATTGGGAGGAATAGAGCAGTGCCCCATTATTGGTGTGTGGGAGATTTAGTGCTTCATTGTTGGTGTCATTTGGCAGAAAAGGGTCTCAAATCAGTGGGAGGAGTTGTGTCTCAAGGGCCGGATAAAGGCAGGAAAAGGGCCGCATTCGGCCCCAGGGCCACAGTTTGTAGACCACTGCTATTTAGTATAGGAAACAAGTTATAAATATAATGAAGCATTCTTTATTATATTTATAACTTGTTTCCTATACTAAATAGCAGTGGTCTCCAAACTGTGGCCCTGGGGCCGAATGCGGCCCTTTGCCTGCCAGTTAGGTTTGGTCAATAATTGGATAGTACTGCGTCATATCAGAACTATACTCAAGGACCTCTACTATCCCTTAAGCCCCTTTCACACAGGCTTTCCAATCAGGTCCGCCTGTCAGTTTTTCAGGTGGACCCGATTGGATCTTGCAGTCTCCCCTATGGAGCGGTGGATGTCGGCACCATCTGAGCCGATCCTGCCCGCAAAATCCAGATGGATGGTGGTCCTATTTTCAATCTGTCTGGCGGATCGCATCAGATACGATCAGATGAAAATGGACAGGCGGTCCGTTTCCACCCAATTTCCCCATAGAGGAGAGTGGGACTGTGTCTGTGTCCGCTTTGTACAATGAGTGGAGACGGACCGGTCATCCGCCTGCTCAGCGGGAATCAGGGGAGCAATCTCCCGCTGAGCAAGTGAAAACTGCAAGACAGAGGTGCCGTATGAAAGGGGCCATAGAGTTACACATGCTTAGCAGGAAAAGCTATGTTATGGAACTTAAATAATGCTAAAGGTATAGGCGTCCGCAGGTAGGGGCAAGGTGGGTCAAGTACCCCCCCCCCAGAATCAGGGATCGGATCTTAAATTCAGCACAGTGGTGTCGCTATGGGGGTGTGGGCAGCCAGTGGGGTGACACCATCAAGGTGCTGTCAAGCTTCCCCATTAGTGTAGTGTGACTTTCCCTGCTGTTTTCCCTGCTCAGTCCAACAGAGAACTCAGTGGCGCTGTGTCAGGAGAAAGGTGAGCTGCGGGCTGTCAAAGGTTTCCCCCGCTCGCCCCCCCCCCCCTTCTCCTGTCAGGGAGAAGAGACGGCGGCTCTCACCAGGTTCCCCGCCCAGCTTCCTGCCCGCTCCGTTCCTTCCCTATTGGCCATAACTGAAGGCCAATCAAAGGAGACTAAGAGAGGAGAGCATCATGGGACATGTAGTCCCAAAGATTGGCGGCCCCATTTTCAACAGAAAGGAGGCTACAGCTCAATCAAGAGAGAGATTGAGAGACTGCAGCCTGGAAAAAAGCTGAGGGAGTGAGTACTACAGGAAAAAGAAGGAGGCGTGTGCTGGGCAGAAGCCAGAGAGAGAGAGCCACGCTGCCCAGTTACACCAGAGAGAGAGCCACGCTGCCCAGCGCCACCAGAGAGAGCCACGCTACCCAGTGCCACCAGAGAGATTCCCACTACCCAGCGTCACCAGAGAGAGAGCCACGCTACCCAGCACCAGAGAGAGATCCATGCTACCCAGTGCCAGAGAGAGAGTCACACTACCCAAAGCCACCAGAGAGAGAAAGACTGAGCCACTGCCAGGGTACAGACATGCTACACTACTGACCAGAATCTCCCTCGGGGAACCCAGAGTGATCGATCGTTCAGCCGGAGGGATCACTGCTGTAGTTTTGCTGAGTCTGGTAAGAGGGCCTGTTGGCCATTATCCATTACTCATCCTAGGGACTGTACTACGTCTGCAATCTCTGACCATGATAATGTGATAATGACATTGTCAAAAAGGGGCGGTGCATGGATGATCCTAAAATGATGCCCTCCCCTGAAAAAAGTTCTGCGGACGCCCATGGCTACAGGGCTTATTTGTGCCAACAAACCATTCAACTAGAGTTGCCACCTCATCCTTTTAAACCGGAACACATATGAATTACACAGGTTCTGGGGCTAGTTTAATGCAGCTAAGGCACCAAGTGAGTTTAATTACCACCTTAATCAGCCACAGAACCCGTGTAATTAATTTGTGTTTGGGTTTAAAGGGATGAGGTGGCAACCCTACATTCAATGCATCATTACATTACATCATAAGAACAGTCTGAACTACATAAATCCGTAGCACGCTATCCTGCTGCTGAAGCCTATCTTTTTCAGGTTCTGCAGGTGTTGTATCTAGAAAGATTTTCCGCACACCTTATCTTTTGCAAAAAGCAGTTAACTGAGCAACTATGAACTTCCTGTTCATGTCTGACTTTCTATCCATGACTTTGGGTTTGAGGTCCATATTGAATTTACGTCAAATGCAGATCAGCAAAATCTCATTGATAATAATGAGCAATAGGCATGGCAGTTCAGAGGTTGTGCCTGACACGCTATGGGGTTGATTTACTACTTGCAGTGCAAAGTGGATTTGCCATTAGTAAATAACCCCCTTTGTGTTCCATTTGTTTGGACTGCAGGCAAAGCAGGTCAAACCCAACCTTTTCTTGTCAAGCACTGGGGTTGATTTACTAAAGACAAATAGACTCTGCACATTGCGAGGGTGAGAGCTTAGTAAATGCAATTAAGTTTCACTCTGTAAAGAATACCCAATCACGTGCAAGAAAAAAAAAACAAAAAACTGCATTTTGTTTCACTTGATTGGATAATGGAAATCAGCAGAGCTTCACTACATTCACTCAGCTTTGAAGAAAATGAGTGCAACTGCACTTGCAAAGTTCACAGACTATTTGCCTTTAGTAAATCAACTACACTGTGTTTTCCATTTAACCAAATGGAAAACACAGTGCTTGACTATACTGCCCATCAACAGGAACCCAAAGGAAGTTGATACTGGAAGATTTTCATTTCACTGATGCTGGAGCAGATGGCTCTGAATTATCTAATAGGTGAAGGGCCACAAGCCCAAGGTGTCTCATTAGTACTAGACCAGGATGCAAATGCCCCCCTACCCTCAAGCTAGGGTGACCGAATGTCCCTGGTTTCCGGGGACAGACCCCGGACTGAGGACACTGTCCCCGGACCAAGTCTGTCCCCGGTTTTGTCCCTGGATTTGATTTGAACAGGGGCCCAGGTACACCTTTTCAATTGCTTGGTAACACATTTAACACAAACGATAACACTAATGCGCATGGGGGATTAGGGTGTGCCTGCGTACACCCGGCACACCCTGTGCGCACGCCTATGGGCCCAGGCAATTTCAAAGACAGTCAGAGCAGAATTAAAAAAACTGAATTCTGAATTACACACTCCGCCGCTCCTACTAGCTGAGGGGGGTGTATTTTTTCCATTATCGGTGTCCCTTTCTGATGATCATGTTCTGGTCGAAACAGAGGGACTATTTTTTTCAGTTTCGGGTGTATGCCCATTCTGCTCGTGCTCACATGTTCTTCTGCCTTGGCTCAAGTTCCGACCAGCCGCCTGCCTGCCTATCTCCTTGCCTTCCCTGGTGGAGTGATCTTCCTCTGCCCAGCTCCGCTCCCCACCCAGTAGTAGCTGGGGGCCTGGAGAGTGAGACTTGAGAGGCTTTGAGGCGGGCAGCAGCAACAGGCAGAGAGAGGCAGCTGAGCTCAGCTGACAGTGTTCATCAGCAGGAACAGAGGGGAAGCGAATCTGATCGTTGGGCTACCAGTGCCTTTAAGGCTTCAACACATGCTTTGGGGGTGTCTGTGAATAGACTACATTGCACTGTGTCCATCTCTCTGGCATAATGGATGGTATCAGCAGTATGCAGCAGGCACTCTATCATGGCTCTGGCTGGCAGTGCACTGTCACATGTTTTCACATAACATGGCTGCTGGGTGCTGATTTTGTTAACTTATTGGTCATAAATTACCAAAATCAGCACCCGGCAGCCATGTTATGTGACACACTGTGACAGAGCCAGCCAGAGCCATGATAGAGTGCCTGCTGCCTGTGTGTTATCATGATGCTGATGATCTTAACTAGTTGCCGACCGCCCCATAGCAGATTTACTGCTATAGGGCGGTCGCGCTGCGCAGGATTATGTATATATATATATACGTGATCCTGCATTTCTTGGCATCCGAGCCGATCAGCGGGTCCGGCGGACTCGATGTCCGCCAGTACCCGCTGATCGTTCTGTACACAGGCAGAACAGCGGTCTGCCTATGTAAACAAGGCAGATTGCCATTCTGTCAGTATGGAAGACATTGATCTTGTGTTCCTGCAAAGCAGGGACAGGGATCTATGCCTTCCCCTAGTAAAAGCACCTCCCCTACAGTGAGAAAACACTTGTTAGGCACACATTTAACCCTTTGATTGCCCTAGATGTTAACTTAGTCTGCCGCAATATCGCAGTCCCTGATTGCTGCCATTACTAGTAAAAAAATAAAATATGTCCCCGGATTTCATTTGAAATATCTGGTCACCCAAGCCCAGTCCTGCCCTGAACTAGTTAACATTAACCTTACAGTGTTGTCAATCTACCAAAGGAATCCTGCAGGCAAGAAAAAAAATGCAATGATGACCTCATCAATGTAATGCATAGGATGGTAACGAATCTGTATTATATATCTGCAGTGGAGAAAACGGAGGTCAGGGATCTGGATATGGTGTGTGGCTGGGGGTCATGGAACTGGTTCAACAGCATTACAACTTTTTCAACAGGTAAAACACATCACACCAATGTTTGACCTGTATACTTGCTCCAGACCTGCATCTGTCTTGCTTGCTGTGAACGCCCAGGGTGCTGGCTCAAGAAGTTCATTTCTGCTTGTCGTCATGGAACACTGATGAAAAGAAGCTGCATTCCAATGCTCACTTCTTCCAAAGGCTCTTTACTAAACTGTCTAAATTACAACTGCATCCATATTGGAAGTGAAGTCCTTGGGCAGGAACAATATGGATGCAGTTGCAATTTTGACAAATGAATATAGACCCTTTGGAAGAAGTGAACATTGGAGTGGGCCTTCTATGCATCAATGGTACAGTCATAGTTACAAAGTTAGGTTGAAAAAAGACACGAGTACATCTAGTCCAGGGGTTCTTAGCCTGGGGTCCATGGACCCCTAAGTGGTCCATGGATGGGTTTCAGGGGGTCCATGAGGGTCAGAATAAAAAAAAACATTGACATTCACTATACAGCCCTCCCACTTTCCCCAATCAATGGTTTCCAATTAAAAGAAAGAAAGAAAATGCACCCTGCCATTGCTTATAAAGCTGACCATTAAGCATGTCTTGACTCGTTGTTGGCCCATGTTTACCATTTAAAGAGAAGGTCCAGCCCCCCCATGAAAAAATTAAAAGTCAGCAGCTACAACTACTGTAGCTGCTGACTTTTAATATTAGGACACTTACCTGTCCTGGAATACAGCGATGTAGGCACCCCAGCCGATGTTTCCATTGGCTCTCGGGTGCTCCCACCACCATTCACTGTAAGGGAAACGGCAGTGAAGCCTTGCGGCTTCACAGCTGGTTCCCTTCTGCACATATACTAAGCTCACTGCGCTTTGTGAATGGCCTGGTGGCGGGGGAAGGAGGATGGGGGACAAACAGCTGCGGCGTGAAGTGGGAGTGGGTACCTGTCAAAACCAGGTACCTGTTCCCCCTTCCCCCCCAAATGTGGCACCGAAGGGGAAGAGGCAGATAAGCGGAGCTTCCACTTTTGGGTGGAGCTCCGCTTTAACTTATATTACCGCTCTCTGCACAACCGTCATCTTGTGCCACTCCCTAATAGCAGGTGCTAATTGTCATTTTCTAGCAGCAGCAGATTTGGGTAGAATTAAAACGGTTTTGTTTAATTTGCACAATATGTTTATATTTCATTTTTCTTTTTTTTTTTTTTTTTTGATAAATTAAAATTTTGTGGTAAGTAAGATGTAATCCATGGGGACCATGTTTTCTCAAATCTGTCTATATTATCACAAACAATAGCAGCAAGTATTTCATTGGACATAAACCAATTCATTTTGTTCCTGACCGAAGTGGAGTTTGGAGTAGAAGACCACCGTGCTTTTGCCAATGTTTGTTTTAGCAGCAGTGACTTTTTCTATTGAGTGGCCATTATTTTTTGCATGAAAAGGAGAAAGTTTTTGTTAAGGTTGTTTACTCACACTTTGTGTATGTCATATACTGTATGTATGAGGCAATCAAATCTCAATAAAATAAAGTACATATATATTTATTGTATGCAAAGTTGTGTTTATGAGGGGGGGGGGTCCATAGCTTTCAATAGATTCCTAAATGGGTCAGTGACTAAAAAAAGGCACCACTGGTAGTTTATTCAATAGAAAAAAAAAGTAAAGAAAACCTCCACATACCGACCCAATACCCACAGTCAGTGAAGGCTGGTGTTTTTTTTTTTGGGGGGGGGGGTGGTGGCAAACAACACCGCACTCCCCCCAGTCACTGTCTTCCGGTCGGTCCGGCACTTACACCATCTAAGTGGCGGGCTGCGGCGCCGGTGTCCTCTCCGTCTCCTCTCTCCTCCTCTCCTCCTGCGACCCCGGTGTCCTCCAGCACGATGGACGGTGGCGGTTGCGGACTGGGGCTCCTCTCCGTCTCCTCTCTCCTCCTGAGGCTCCGGTGTCTTCCAGCATGGCAGGGTGGCAGTCAACGGCTCCGCTGTCCTCTCCGTCTCCTCTCTCCTCCTCTCCTCCTGCGACTCCGGTGTCCTCCAGCACGGTGGACGGTGGCGGTTGCGGACTGGGGCTCTTCTCCGTCTCCTCTCTCCTCCTGAGGCTCCAGTGTCTTCCAGCACGGCAGGGTGGCAGTCAGCGGCTCCGCTGTCCTCTCCGTCTCCTCTCTCCTCATCCTAGGCTCTAGCCGTGCAATAGGATCGCCTGACTTTTTGTCCAACTGGGGAAACGGGTCTTACGACCCAAATGACCCACTTCCTGATTGGCGGGAAGGAGATTTAGTGTGAATATAGCGAATATTCATTCACTATCGGCACACAACTGGGTGGGCTCGGAGCGCAGTGCTCTGCCCCCCGAGCCCACCCTTTTTTGAAGCCTATTAGAGCCTCTGGCTCTAAACACGTGCTTCAAAAAAACACACACCCCCCCATTGAAATCCATAGTCCAGTGCCCTGCATGTAGATCAGGGGGCTGGACACATGGCTAGTGGGGGCGGTGCCCGTGCGCCCCTAATGGATGGGCCGCCACTGCCCACAGTTGATCCAGAGGAAGGCATAAACCCCCTATAATGCGTAGTTAGAATAAGCTTCATATTTGCATAGATGGTTTGCCTTCTACATATATTAAAGCGGAGTTCTGGACAAATGTTTTTTTTTTTGTTTTTTTTTTATTGATCCAAGCATCATTCATTTTTTAAATAAAAAAAACTATTATACGTGGTTAATTGTGGATCTTTCTAAAATATAAATTTACTACTTACAATTTTCTGCCTCCTGTTGTGGCCGTTGCCATCATGATTGTAGGCATGTGAAGCCCAATCGATATCTCTTCCTGGATAAGCCTTGGAGAGGTGCATGCTGGTTAACCGGCATGCAGCTCTCGATCTTGCGCATGCGGGATTCACCGACGAGCGCAGCACCGATTTTTTCTAAAGTTGCCATAACAACGGGTGGCAACGGAGGAAGGTATGTTATGGCAACATAGATAAACACATCTCGGCACTGTGATCCGCCTTAAATTGTGTCATTTCCTGTCAGGAAATAACGCAATTTTTGATCACAGTACTGCCCACAGACTCCTGGGAAATGATAACACATCATTTCCCAGGAGCACAGGCGAGGCAGGAAGTGGCGAGGAGCTACGCGGACCAGGAAGTGGCAGATTAGGAGGACTACCTAGCAACAGGGCCATTCTGGTAAGTAAAAAAACATTTTTTCCTCCAAATGTTTTTTTATAGGTTTAGAGGAGTCTGATTCTGAAAAAAAAAAATTTTAGGGTGGAACTTCGTTTTAACAAATGTCCTTTAGATTGTAAGCTCCATGAGCAGGGCCCTCCTATTCCTTCTGTATTGAACTGTATTGTAATTGTACTGTCCCCCTTTATATTGTAAATTGCCGCGTAAAATGTTGGCGTTAAAAAATCATGTATTTTAATAATAATAATAATTTATAAAAAATATATAAATATAATAATAATAATACTGTAATAATAATATAATACGACCTCTGCTTTTTATTGGGTCCAGCTCATTAGCAGGATTAACTCTTGGAAACCTGTCTGTTGTGTGCAGTATAAGTGAGATTTACATTATGGGAAGACACCTTTACTGGAAAAGTTCATTTTACTAAAGAAAGCTGCCAAGCCAGTTGAACAGCTAAAATGTCACCCACCTCTCCAGTTTCTGTTGCTTTTCATTCCTTTTTTATAAATGTGCTATTGTGTTACATTCCTGCCTTTCTCTTTCTTTTCTCAATGTTTCAAGTGACTCCATTAGCGTGTGGGAACCAAACCCGTTCTCATTGGCACACATAGAACTTTAGCCCTTACTCTCTGAAGAATTTGTATCTAGAACAACTACTGTAAATAAATAGTATGAAAAGATTAAAAGGGAATCGTGGCACCACAGATGTTACTTAATAGAGGGAGAGGCATTGTTAGCATCTCAAAGATCAGCAGTTGGGCCCCATCAGCAACCTTCCTAGGTATAGAGTTGCTTTACTGAATATGCATGCATTGTACAATGGTTCAAGTTTCAAACACAAAAGTAAACATATTACATACTAACAGCAGAGCACTTGGGATGTTGAGTCCCATTCACACCTGCGTATTCCAGGAACGGGCGCAGAAACCCATATTTCCACGCACGTTCCTGGGAACACATGCAAAACATGTGTTGCGCTTGCGATGCCATTAACTGTTAATGGCACACCAAATGCAGCTAGCAGCTACGTGTTTTGTCACGTGACAAACGCACTACAAATGTGTGCAAAATGCACAATAATAAAAATGAGAGAAGCTTGATGCCCAAATAGGTGTAGGAGCTTCTTTGTCGTTTTTGTCGTTCATAGGGCAGCCCATTCAAGTTATTACTGGGCTGCCCGATGTGCATTGTGGGAAAAAACACGTGCAGAACACATGAAAATGCGCCCAAAAAAAAAAAATACACACAGGAACGCCAGGTGTGAATGCGGCAAACGTTGGATTACTCTTGTACTGGAGAACAAAAAAAAATTATCCTGGCCTTTTAGAAGGTTAGCGGCTCTACTGTTGTATTTGGTGCTAAAATGGGTCAGTGAGTCAGGGATCGCTCAAAGCTGGCACCCATAAATTTTCCTTGCATATGATTGGGTACTCTTTGTAAGGTAAAGCTCCACCTCATTTACTAAGCTCTTGAGCAACTGCACTTACAGAGTGCACAGTCTATTTGACTTCAGTAAATCAACCCCTATGGGTTGGCTGTTACATTGGGGTTCATTTACTAAAGCTAGAGAGAAACCATTCAGCTTCCAGGTTTTATTGCTAAATTTTAAAGTGATTGTAAAGTCTCATTTTTAAAAAAATTAACAAACAAACATCCTCTGTTGCAGTGGATTTGCACAGAGCAGCCCCGGATCCTCCTCTTCGTGTGTCCCTCTTCTGTGCTCCTGGCCCTTCCCTCCTGTTGAGTGCCCCCACAGCAAGCAGCTTGCTATGGGGACAACTGAGCCGAGCTGCAGCTCTGTGTATGCATTCAGACACGGAGCTGTGATTCAGCTCCACCCCCTCTCTCCTGATTGGCTAACTGACTTTGATTGACAGCAGCGGGAGCCAATGGCTCAGCCAATCAGGAGGGAGAGACAGCTGAGGGACTGGTGGACATCATTGGATAGAGATGGGGCTCAGGTAAGTATTAGGGGGGCTGGGGGAGCTGCTGCACACAGAAGGTTTTTTATCTTCATGCATAGAATGAATGCATGAAGATAAAAAATCCTTCTGACTTTACAACCCCTTTAATTAAATAAGCTGAGGTTAGAAGCTTATTGGTTTCTCTGCAGAATTGTGACTAATTTTGCCCTCTCTAGCTTTGGTAAATAAACCCCATTGATATAAACAATGTCCTTCTTGGGTTTAATTTACCAAAGGCAAATTGACTGTGCACGTTCTAAGTGCAGTTGCGCTCTGCAAGGGCATTTGCTCCAGAGCTTAGTAAATTAGGTGAGGCTTCACTTTGCAAAGAATACCCAATCACATGCAAGGAAAATAAAACAGCAGTTTGGTCGGCACATGATTGGATGATGGAAGTCAGAAGAGCTTCCCCTCATTTCCTAAGCTCTGTAGCAAATGCCCTTGCAAATGCACTTTCAAAGTGCACAGTCTATTTGCCTTTAGTAAATCAACCCCCTTGTGTCTGATATCGTATCTCAACAGTTGTTATTAAAGTGTATCAAACCCCAAAATAAAACCTTTTTTTTAAGTTTATGATATTGTAGAAAAGGGTTAAACCTTGTGAATTTATTTTTTGCTGTCTGGTACCATAGGGGAAATTTCCCTTCATTACCTGTCATCAAAACACAACAGGAAGTTAGTGGAAATCTCCTAAAGTAATGGGAACTCCCCCCTCCTTTAGACAGGTGTCCCCATTGGAAGATTTCCCTTCACCACTTGTTCTGTGGACAACTCTGAACTTTTAGATTTTCCCCTCATTTTCTGGTCAACAGTACAAATGGAGGGGTGAATCTCTCCAGTAATAAAAATCCCCAGTAGCAAAATTTGACAGAGGGTCTAACCCTTCCCCACTTTATAGTTCTCCCATCAGCAACGCTGACACAGTGCACTTTAGTTACACTTCAAGTTTCGTTTCGGTTTCAAAGGTAGGTGATTTATTCATAATTTTGATAAATTTATGTCTACTGATGCATAGCACCTGGTTTCAGAACCTCCTTTGTTTCTTATAGCTTTATTTATGAGACGAAATAAAAATTTAAAAGGTTCGCTTTATTGTGCCACACTCCTAACATAATAAACCATTCACAGGCACTTTTCGTATATACAGTATCTCACAAAAGTGAGTACACCCCTCACATTTCAAAAAATATTTTATTTTATCTTTTCATGTGACAACACTGAGGAAATGACACTTTGCTACAATGTAAAGTAGTGAGTGTACAGCTTGTATAACAGTGTAAATTTGCTGTCCCCTCAAAATAACTCAACACACAGCCAATAATGTCTAAACCACTGGAAACAAAAGTGAGTACACCCCTAAGTGAAAATGTCCAAATTGGGCCCAAAGTGTCAATATTTTGTGTGGCCACAATTATTTTCAGGAACTACCTTAACCCTCTTGGGCATGGAGTTTACCAGAGTTTCACAAGTTGTCACTGGAGTCCTCTTCCACTCCTCCATGATGACATCACAGAGCTGGTGGATGTTAGAGACCTTGCGCTCCTCCACCTTCTGTTTGAGGATGTCCCACAGATGCTCAATAGGGTTTAGGTCTGGAGACATGCTTGGCCAGTCCATCACCTTTACCCTCAGCTTCTTTAGCAAGGCAGTAGTCATCTTGGAGGTGTGTTTGGGGTCGTTATTATGTTGGAATACTGCCCTGCAGCCCAATCTCTGAAGGGAAGGGAAGGAATCATGCTCTGCTTCAGTATGTCACAGTACATGTTGGCATTCATGGTTCCCTCAACGAACTGTAGCTCCCCAGTGCCGGCAGCACTTATACAGCCCCAGACCATGACACTCCCACCACCATGCTTGACTGTAGGCAAGACACACTTGTCTTTGTACTCCTCACCTGGTTGACACCATTTGAACCAGTCTGGTTGTCTGGTTAGTCTGCTTGTCTTCAGCAAACTGTTTGCAGGCTTTCTTGTGCATCATCTTTAGAAGAGGCTTCCTTTTGGGATGACAGCCATGCAGACCAATTTAATGCAGTGTGCAGCGTATTGTCTGAGCACTGACAGGCTGACCCCCACCCCTTCAACCTCTGCAGCAATGCTGGCAGCACTCATAGGTATATTTCCCAAAGACAACCTCTGGATATGACGCTTAGCATGTGCACTCAACTTCTTTGGTTGACCATGGTGAGGCCTGTTCTGAGTGGAACCTGTCCTGTTAAACCGCTGTATTGTCTTGACCACCATGCTGCAGCTCAGTTTCAGGGTCTTGGCACTCTTATAGCCTAAGCCATCTTTATGTAGAGCAACAATTCTTTTTTTCAGATCCTCAGAGAGTTCTTTGCCGTGAGGTGCCATGTTGAACTTCCAGTGACCAGTATGAGAGAGTGAGAGTGATAACACAAAATTTAACACACCTGCCCGCCATTCACACCTGAGACCTTGTAACACTAATGAGTCACATGACACCAGGGAGGAAAAATGGCTAATTGGGCCCAATTTGGACATTTTTCACTTAGGGGTGTACTGGGGCTGTGTGTTGAGTTATTTTGAGGGGACAGCAAATTTACACTGTTATACAAGCTGTACACTCACTACTTTACATTGTAGAAAAGTGTCATTTCTTCAGTGTTGTCACATATAAAAAAAGATAAACTGGTAATAGAAAAGATATAAAAAAATATTTACAAAAAATGTGAGGGGTGTACTCACTTTTGTGAGATACTGTATATCTAGGTGGGAATTTTGAGGCATGCCTACCCCAATTAATAAAATACTGTTTTATCAATTATTATTTTTTTTCACTTGAATTTTATTGGAAATGATAAGAAACATAGACACTTACATAATGCAAAAAAAAAAAAAAAAGAAAAACATGATAACAGGTATAGATTCAAAGGGAGTTACCCTCCGTAAGTATTGAACATTAAGCAATGATGTAATGATAAAGAAAATAACCAAGCAACATTAAATTGTAAGGTGGAGAAAAATCAAAGCCATGTTTAAGATTGCGATATGCTTCATGTCCTAAAAGAGGGCCCTTCAGCTGGGAACCACAGAACTAAAGACAATATCATCGTCCAAGGGACTAATAAGGGGTACTGCGCTTTCCTGTAAGCAAAAGGCCCATTCTGAAGTGGAGAGGATCAGAAATAAGAGATGAAGAGATAGAGGAGAGAGAGGGGAGGGAAGAAAAAAAAAGGGGGAGTGAAAGGGAGGCCATCTCTGTCCTGGAGGCTCGCTACAGAAATATAAGTGCACCGTTATAGATTACAGTTCCAAGAATGCATAGGCAGTTGTGTTGATGGAAAATAATCTAAGGAGGGCTGCCAGGTACATAGGAATTTATCATTGGTATCAGTTAGGATTGCTGTCAAGTTTACATTCAGTAGGGTACTGTCTACCTGACTTTTCACTTTGCAAAGTTGAGAATCTGTGTCTTCCACGCTTCTGCAATCGCCTGTTTCGTGGCCGAGAATATATGGGTCACAAGAGCGCGTTCACATTTGGTAGAGCCTGTAACGATATCACATACGGGACAAGAAAAGCTGTAGCTAGCTGCCATCTTGTGTGGAAGTAGCCATGACTGTTTGGCTAACCATGTAACCTTACAGAAAACTCTGAACTCCCTCCTACCTCCTCCCTTGGGAATTCAAAGCTTTTTAAGTTCTACAGAAAAGGTTATCTCAACAGAGAAAACAGAACCAGGTTAGGTCAGTAGAAAACATATGTTGTAAGGGCCGTGTTCAGGCCTGTCGTAAAACTGTCACCCTCTCCATTCAGAGACCTAACAGGCCCCGGTTGTAAATTGTCTGAATACACCTCCAACTTATAAGTATGAAATTTCAGCATGTTTCATAACTTCTGACTTAGTAATAGCACAGCCATAATCTGGACATATTTAGTTTCCTCAGATATAATGGAACGTTTCAAGTCCAGACACCCCTATGTCAGGTCATATGGGAAACCCCTGGGACTACTTATTCCTCCAAAGCAGGCTATACATTATAGATATTGCATGTTTAGACTTGTTTTGAAGGAAATCTCAAGTTGAGTAATAATATGGATAATATGGATATTTGGAGTCTGTAAACACTATAGATGCAGATATATGAATATGTATTACAAAATCTACCTGGGACGTGGTCATGAGTGTAGACACCTCCCAGCAACCAACCCCTAAACAAGATGACCAGACGATTGGTTACTGGTCACTGTCAACACCCCCTTTGATTTGACAGAAAAGAGGAGATGCCAAGACAATGGGCAGTTCTCCTTTTACCATCCAAGAAGAAACATCTGCCAAGTCGAGAACCGATTACCTAGCTCATCGATCGAACTCTGATCCCTCGGACATTAATTGCAAGTATTCTTTCTTCCCAATTCTACCTTATGCTTTGTGGCTTTATATTGTCTTTATTTTTTGAAACATCTTTTTTCTGTAAATATTTAATTTGCATCAACCTTGACCTTTTCATAATAAACCCTTATGTTGAAAAGTGTTAATCTTGTCTCTAAAGCTCTTAATGCAAGCTATAAACGAACCTGCCTCTTGAAGGGCGCTACTGTTGTAGAGTAAGACTCTGAGCAGACCTGTCTGTGGTGGCAGTGTGTGTGGCAGACGCTTATTCTAAAATTACAATTGGTATTGCAAAATTATGAGTCTCCCCCAGCTCGGTCTTTTAAACGGGGGTGGTGGCAGTTAAAGGGTTAATTGTGTAATTAGCCCAGTGACAATCACTCTCAGGCTGCTCGCACCTAGATTGTGGTCCCGCAAGCTGGAAAATCTTTGTGCTGGGCACAGCTGAGAGTGGCATTGTTACGTAAGTGACAGCGTGGTGTGAGGTTGGCCGGTCCTTTGTCGCGAGTTAGCGAGGAGGGCAGGGATCTGACACCCGCGTTCGTCACAGAGCCTTCTACTGGTTTGTGTAGAAGCGCCTCCCAAGGGTCTTTTTGTACATTTATGTGTAATACCGAATTGACCATGCTGTAGACCCTTATCTACAATCGTTTGACCTTTGGGCATGTCCACCATATATGCTTCATATCACCTAGGTCTGAACATCCCCTAAAGCAGTGGTTCTCAACCTGGGGGTCGGGGCCCCCTCGGGGGTCAAATGATGATTTGCCAGGGGTCACCAAATCTTGAGCTGTTCCTGAAGCCCGTGCTGCTCTCCCAGCCTTTCCGCGGCCACCCAGCAGGGCTGTCCCTAGAGCCTGTGGCCGCCCAGCTGGGCTGTCCCTGGAGCCCGCAGCCGCCCACTCAGCCTCTTCGCAGCCGCCCATTCAGTTCACAGCATGGCTGGGGGGCAGAGACTAGAGGTCAGCTGACTGGTGAGGAATGTGAAGTGGGAGGGGCTGGAGGAGACCCTATCTCCTGATTTTGGCATAGGTGTCACTGCTGCGAGACACCACAACATTGGAGACACAGTGAAGCCGGAGACACAGTGAGTGACACTACCTGTGATTATAGTTGCCATTAAAAGTCCCCACTACAGTTCTCAGATCAGCAGATGACCTTGATCAAGAGCACTTAAGTTGGCTGATCAGAACTCCCCCAGCACTACCACTCATCCCAACTACTTGCCAGCACTGCCACTCATCCCACTCCCTCCACCAAGAAGTAGGAGAAGGAATAAAAATAGAGAATACATGGAAGGGAGAGGAAAAGAAGGGAAGGAACAAAGAAAAAGGGAGAGAAAGAATAAGAGAAAGAACAAGAAAGCTGGCTAGAGAGAGGGATGGGGGGGCAAGAAATTGGCATAGAGAGAAATAAAAGGGAAAGAAAGGAGAACAAAGAGAAAGAGTGCTACATCCTAAATATACCATAAGGGGTTTTAATACTGTACGAGTGGAAGGGACTCGGGGAGCGCTAAATGTCCGTGGGTTAGGGGCGCAAATTACTTGTCTTTCCTTGCATGCTGACAACCCACACTACGAAAATAATTTTACTGTTAGGGGTCCCCACAACTTGGGAAATTTTATCAAGGGGTCACGGCACTAGCAAGGTTGAGAACCACTGCCCTAAAGCATTTGGGAGGGTAGGTAGGGAGACATTTAGCAATTCTAGCTGGAGTAGCTAAGCAGTTTTATTACCAAATTTTAAAAGAAATCCTCACAATTTATAAAATGATGATATAAGATATTAGAAGACCCAGTCTAACTAACGTATTTCCAATAATCATGTATACAATTACTGTAATTGCATTAATATTTGTTTATCCGAAGTTTCTCCAAAACATTTTCTATTCTTTTATCTCTAACTTAGCCAAAATCTGAATGGAAAAGATATGCAAACGCCAAGTTTATACTAAACTATTTGAATAGCTCAGCTGCCATTTTGAGGTCTTAAGAGTAGGTATTTTGCAGTGCAGTATGGGTAATCTCTGTTTAAACAAGCATGTTCATCCAAGACTCAACAAGGATGATGTGAGAACAAGGCTTGTCATTTGCATTGCATTACCCAGAATCCTTTGCGGATTAAGCATTGGATCATTTCTGACAGATGAATTTGGGTTGTGGTAGCCATGAATGTCAAATCTGTTTTGCAATATGTACACAGGCTTGTATTGCATGTAGTTTCAGAAATACTATCAAAATGAATGTAAAAGTCATTGATTCAAGCAGACCCTTCCAGCTCTTTGCACATTACGGATAGTATTACTATTAACCCCCTGAGCTTACAAAATTGCATACAACTTTTTTTTTATTTAAATAGAACTGCAGGCAACATTTTTTTTTCATTTTGGATAGAGCAAGGGACGGATATAACCCCTGTCAGATTTTTTTGTGTCCCATTGGGGAGATTTACATTCACTTCCTGTCCCATAGCCAAACAGGAAGTGATAAGAAATCCCTGTAAATTAAGGGAACTCTTTGTGGACGCCCAGGTCACCGGAAATAGTATCCCCATTTGAAGAGTTCCCCTCTTTTACTTTTTCTGGGGACAAATCCAAATTTGGGATTATCTTTTACTTTCATTTCCAATGATAATGATAAATAGGACAAATAGAGAGGGGGGGATCTCCCTAACGGGGGCACAGACAGCAATAAAAATGGACAGGGGTTCTAATCCATCTCCACTCTACTAAACTAAAAAAAAAGTTTTGCCTTTAGTTAAATTTAAATTTTGGGTGTGTTATGCACGCCATAGGCTTTCAATAAAATTAAAAAAAATATATATACTCTAAATTCTGTAACATTTTTTGCTCTCTTTCCCCTGACTTCCATAATTGCTCACAATTCTGTGCATGTGCCCCTAACTCTGGCCAGGAAATCATATTTTTTATATGTTGCCACATTGTATGATTCCCGGGCTTGGCCACTGGGTAGCCATGCATGGGATTGGCGGTGTATCATCAATGGGGGCCAGCTAAGAGAACAAGGAAGTGGCTGAATCCCTATATGCCCTTAGTGAAGATGGCAGCTCGGGACAGAAATGGCACTCGGAAGTTGACCGGAATGTAAGATAACGCAAGCTTGCATTGGAAGGTGAATAGTTTTCCCCAGCTACAGCACTGTATACACATGCAAGGGATTGGTGGTAAAACATCAACGGAGTCCGGCTTAGAAAATAAGGAAGTGGTTGGATCCCCAGATGCCCTTAGTGAAGATGGCGGCTCAGGAAAGAAAAGGCATTTGGATGTTGACTGGAATGTAAGATCATGTAAACCTGCATGGGAAGGTGAATATTTTTCCCCACACGCAAGAGATTGGCGGTGTATCATCAATGGAGGCAGGCTTAGAAAACAAGAAAGTGGCTGTATCCCCAGATGCCCTTGGTAAAGATGGTGGCTGTGGAAAGAAGAGGCACTTGAAAGTTGACCAGAATGTAAATTAATATAAGCTTGCATGGAAAGGTGAATATTGTTTTCAAATTATGATATAATAATATTTCTGGCTGTGCCTTTTATATGATTTAAGAGATGAAAATTCACTTTAAGGAAACAATACCTATACAGTATGTAACAAACGGTCTTATGTCTACAAGCGATGCAACCTAATCCATAACAATTTAAAAATTATAAATATGGACACACAATAAGCAAAAATTCCACCAAATGAAAAATGAAAATACTTTATTATCATATGAAAAAACATATAAAAGAATTCTGTATAACAGCGCCCTTTCAATTATATCAAAAAGATAAGTAGAAAATACTGTAGATGAGCCAATAGGAGTTGATGTTTCAATTCCCATAGTAAATTGGCACTATTGATGTTAAGATTGGTGTGGTGAAAAGAGAGAGGGTAGTTGTGCCATCAGGATCATTGGATCACCCCTCCTTTTGGTTCGCACCAGAACACCGCAAACAGGCAAACAAGCAAAAAGTTCTAGCGAACATGCAAACTATTAAAGTCCATGGGACACAAACATGAAAAATCAAAAGTGCTAATTTTAAAGGCTTTTATATGCAAGTTATTGTCATAAAAAAGTGTATGGGGACCCGGGTCCTGCCCTGGGGGACATGTACCAATGCAAAAAAAGTTTTTAAAATGAATTTAAATGTTTTTAAAGGAGCAGTGATTTTAATCTCTTCAACATTTGGCCCTTCCCCCCTTCCTGCCCAGACCAATTTTCAGCTTTCAGCGCTGTTGCATTTTGAATGACACTTGCACGGTCATGCAACACTGTACAAAATGTTTATAATTTTTTTCCCCATGAATAGAGCTTTCTTTTGGTGGTATTTGATCACCACTGGGGCTTTTATTTTTTTGTGCTACAAATAAAAAAAGACCGAAAATTTTGAAAAAAAAAAGTTTCTCTTTGTTTCTGTTACAAAATTTTGCAAATGAGTAAGTTTTCTCCTTCACTGATGGGCACTGATGAGGCAGTACTGATTGGCACTGATGAGATGGCACTGATGATGAGGCACTTATATGCAGCACTGATAGGCACTGATAGGCGGCACTGATAAGCAGCACTGACGGGCACTGATATGCAGCACTGATGGACACTGATAGGTGGCACTGATGGGCACTCATAGGTGGCACTGATGGGCACTGATATGTGGCACTGGGCACTGATAGGAGGCACTGATGGACACTGATAGTTGACACTGATAGGTGGCACTGGTGGGCACTGATGGGCACTGATAGGTGGCACTGGTGGGCACTGATGGACACTGATAGATGGCACTGATCAGGAGGCACTGGCAGACATCACTGATGGACACTGAGTGCCATCCCTTTTGGAAATTGATTGGCATACATGGTGGTCCTGGGTGGGCTTCCCTGGTGATCCTGGGTTGGCATCTCTGGTGGTCCTGGATGGGCATCCTCGGGGGGGCTGCACTAATAATCAATCAGCACAGACTCCCCTCTGTCAGGAGAGCAGCCGATCGGCTCTCCTCTACTCGTGTCTGTCAGTGCAAGTGGAGCAAAAGCCGATAAACGGCTCTTCCTAGTTACACTGTGATCAGCTGTGATTGGACACAGCTGATCAAGTGGTAAAGAGCCTACGTCAGAGGCTCTTTACAAAGGTTGGAGATGCGGTGTGTCAGACTGACAAAGCACACCACCCATCGCCACGCTGCATGCCCCCGCGGGCAGGCACTGGCTTGTTATCCTTCTGGACGTCATATGACACCCAGTCAGGATAACTGAACCACTTCCTGGCTGTCATTCTGCTATAGGCTGGGCGGGAAGTGGTTAATGATGCTTAAAGTAAAACAATAAAAATTAAATATTTCTATAAATATCGTGCCTTGGGGTCCCCTTAGTCTGCCTGTAAAGTGGTGCATCTGTACAATGTATAGAACATGCCACGGCATTTCTCGCGGCTGTAATGCATTGTCGGCTCCCGGCAATATAGGTTAAAGAAAATGGCATTGGAGTCGTCCCCCCCCCCCCCCCCCCCAGTACATACAAGGCCCTTTGGGTCCTTGGGAATAGATTTTAAGAGGAAGCCCATGCCAAAATTTAAAAACAAATTGGTGTGGGGTCCCCACTAAAATCCATACCAGAACCTTATCCAAGCATACAGCCTGGCAGGTCAGGAAAAGGGGGGAGGGGCAAGCGATGGCCCCCCCTCCTGAACCATACCAGGCCACATGCCCTCAACATGGGGGGTGGTTGCTTTGGGGCAGGGGGACATGTTGATGGGGACAAGGGCCCCTTCCCGACAACCCTGGACTGTGGTTGTTGGGGTCTGCAGGCAGGGGGCTTATCGGAATCTGTAACCACTCTAACCTCCCTGGCAGTATGATTATTTCAGATTTTTGATGCTGAAAGCGGTACAATTATTTTGCATGAAAATTTGGCGTTTTATAATGCAGGCCTGTAATTTTTAGGAATAACTCACTTAAATCTGTCTAAACAAGAGTCTAGTAGACATGCCGGGTATGATAAAGTTTGAAAAACGAAATAAAAAATTATAATAAATAATTATAAAAAATTATAACAAATAATAATATAATAATATTAAAAATTATTCAATAATGTAATCAAATCAAAAACACTGAAATTTGCTTAGTTGCAGAAATGTCGCTTTCGCTACTTTTCAGTGTTTAATGACGGATTTCCCCACAAATCACTATCGCTTAATTCTGCAAGTGATTCTAATTTATTATTGCTGTTTTCTAGCTGGTCTAAAAGCACTTTTGACGTAAACGACATTTTTTGGTTGCTATAGACAATCTCTAGTTTACAGGCAGAAAGAACAGTATATATAATATAAAACTGCATGCAGGACACTGGAGAAACCACTAGGGACAAAGGGGATGTGTAATTTTTTTATACAGTACTGTAATCTGTACCTATACTGTGTTTTTTATTTTTTGAATTTGGCGCCGAACTCCGTCCTGTGCGTTGCAACGCTCGCAAGAAAACAGAGCTCAGCACTGTGAATCGATCGAGACACGGCGGCTCGCCGATCACAGCGGGGAGACATCGCAGGATCCAGGGGACAAGGTAAGTAACCTCTACATGGATCCTGCGATGCGATCCCAAGTCTGGCTCAGGGTTACCGCTTTTGGTATTGAAAATTCACCCCGAGCCAGACTCGGGAATACCGCCAGGGGGGTTAAGAAGGTTAACAAAGGATTTGTCAAAAACTGTCTCTTGTGGTTTTTTACTTTTCGACACTTTTTTGGTGAATGGGTAGGGGTACGATGTACTTGATACTCCTTCACATGGAGGGGGCAGGATCTGGGGGCCCCTTGTTAAAGGGGGCTTCCAGATTCCGATAAGCCCCCGCCCACAGACCCCGACTACCACAGCCCAGGGTTGCCGGGAAGAGGCCCTTTTCCTCAAAAACATGGGGACAAGCTTTAGGGTGCCCCCCAAAGCACCCTCCCCATGTTGAGGGCAAGCGGCCGGGTATGGTTCAGGATGAGGGGCGCTTGCTCATCCCCCCCCCCTTTCCTGGCCTGCCAGGCTGCATGCTCGGATAAGGGTCAAGTATGGGTTTTGGGGGGGACCACACGTTTTTTTTTTTAAATTTTGGAGTGGTGTTCCCCTTAAAATCCATACCAGACCTTAAGGGCCCGGTGTGGATTTTGGGGGGACCCCATGTCATTTTTTTTCTTAATTCTGTCATAGAGTTCCCATTAACCACTTCAATACACTATTATATACTCTGCACTGCACTGCACCATATACTCTGCACTGCATTATATACTATGCACTACACTGGATTATATACTCTGCACTACACGGTATTATATACTCTGCACTGCACTGTGTTATATACTCTGCACTGCACTATATACCCTGCACTGCACTGTGTTATATACTTTGCACTACACTGCACTATATACTCTGCACTGCACTATATACTCTGTACAACACTGTATTATATACTCTGCACTACATGGTATTATATACTCTGCACTACATGGTATTATATACTCTGCACTACATGGTATTATATACTCTGCACTGCACTGTGCTATATACTCTGCACTGCACCCTGCCTTTGGCCAATCATGGCTCTCACTGTACATCACGCTGTGATTGGCCAAAGCATACAGGTCAGGTGCATGCTTTGGCCAATCAGCAGCCATCAATGCACTGCGATCTCACAGTGCATTATGGTGCACTCGTTGGCGGGCGAACGTCCCGCGAGCGCCCCATACTTATGTTCGACTTGAACATCGGGCCCATCCCTAATTACATTAAATAATATTAAATGATTACAGTGCAGCAGAGGTAGCATATACAGCAAGTTATCAGCTCACAAGATTTCTGGTGGGATCAACAGGTATTTTTTGCACTTATCAAACATACAGTATATAACAAATAGTATATTTAACAGACAAAAAGGGCATAAATAAAGGTAATTGCTAGGGTTTACAGCAAAAATTGAGTACTGTCCGTGATACTTTTTTTATTTGCACTAGCATACAACTTTTCAGGACAAGCTTTCGGGGTGTGTCCCCTTCTTCAAGGTCCATGCACTAATATGGCTACAATCAAATCTAGTATGGTTTACAGCAACAAAGACAAATCTACTCTGAATCTATACCATTTTTAAGTAGAGGAATCTGAGAACTCACTGAGATATCCAGCTGATACAAACATTTTTTCTAGGCTCCAAGCAGTTTTATTGTTATCTAATACGGAGATGACATCTTTTCTCCAGCCAGTTCTACGAATGATAAGTATTTTATAAACCACAGCAGGAAATTCTCCCAAACCGTAGACCATAAACTGCACCATCTGTCAGTGCTAAGTGGAAGTGGTCCTGATTGCTTTGCTGATGTAAACCAAGCTAATGATGTTTAGTTGTAAGATAAACTATCCCCGTCTGTGTGTGTAATTAGAGGAAATCTAAAATAAACATCTTTTTAATATGTGGGAAAGAAGAATGTAATAGACTGACATGGATACTGATATACGGAGAAGACATTTTATCACCCCAAAGTTTACCCTCTTCAGATCTTCCTAGGTTCCTGAAAACCCAATGGAAGAAAGAGAACCCTTTCATGGATCTACCAGGCCATGGGAGAAGCCATCCATGAAGATCCTCCAATACATTTGCAGTGCTAACCTCTGAAAGGGCCGCTGATTTGTTTCCCACAGGCGTAGCGGCAGCCAGGCAAACAGCAACATTGACTCCTTTGGCTCAGTACATAGTCTAGTCGTTGCCTTTTTAACCAACTAGACCAATGACAGAGGGCGGAATGCTCTCACCTTCTGGGATGACGTCACGTGACGTTGTCCCAGTCTCACCGCGCTTGTGTGCCCAACAGGGCACGTGGCAATCGTGGGCATGCTGTGTCCCGGTGCATGGCACAACCTTGATCTCAGTAAAGACCTGATAACGAGGCTTTTTACCCATGTGGTCAGCTGTGCCCAATCACAGCTTATCACATGTAAACAAGGAAACACCGGTTATCGACTTTCCTCTCCTCTCCTCACACTGATGGAGTGTGAGGAGAGGAGAGCCGATCAGCGGCATCGCCTCACAGGGGAGACCTGCACAGGTAATCAGGGCACTGATTATCAGTGCAGCCCCAACAGTGTCCAGCAGTGATGCCAGTCAGTACCCAACAGTGATGCCAATCTGTGCCCATCAGTGATGCCAGTCAGTGCTGCCTTTCAGTGCCCATCAGTGCCTGCTCATCAGTGCTGCCCATCAGTGCCTGCTCATCAGTACTGCCCATCAGTGCCTGCTCATCAGTGCCACCTATCAGTGCCGCCTATCAGTGCTGCATACCAGTGCCACCTATCAGTTCCCATCAGTGCTGCAATTATAGTGCCTCCTCATCAGTGCCACCTCATCGGTGCCCTTCAGTGCCTTCTCATCAGTGCCTGCTCATCAGTGGTGCCCATCAGTGCAGCCTATTAGTGCTGCATATCAGTGCCACCTATCAGTGCCCATCAGTGCTGCAATTATAGTGCCACATCATTGGTGCCCTTCAGTGCCTTCTCATCAGTGCCTACTCATCAGTTCTGCATATCAGTGCCACCTATCAGTGCCCATCAGTGCTGCAATTATAGTGCCTCCTCATCATTGCCCTTCAGTGTCATCTCATCAGTGCTCATCATGAGCTTCAGTGCCACCTCATCAGTGCCGCCTCATCAATGTCCTTTAGTGCCATCTCATTAGTGCTGCCTCATCAGTGCAGCCTATCTGTGTCCATCAGTGAAGAAGAAAAATGAAGCCGTAGGAGATAAGGTGAACAACACTGGGCACCATAAGCAATGTTCCAGGCCAAGCAAGCCTTAATATTAGTGTAGCACTACCCCCCGAAGGGGCTGCTGGTAACTGGCATTCCTACTATACTGTACATGTGGGGTTTATTTCATTCCGAATTGAGATTCGGACACTTTTTTCGATATTCGGAAATTTGAATTACAATAGTATTTAAAACGAATCTGAAATAACGAATCAAAATTTCAGACAAAATTTGAATTCAAATAGTTTTCAAATCAAATTCAAATAGTTTTCAAATCAAATTCGAATTTCCACAAAAAAATGATTAGAATAGAAAAAAAAGGAATAGGATAGAAAAGAATAGAATAGAAAATAAAATAAAAGAACAGAATAAAACAGAATAGATAATAAAGGAATAGAATAGAATAAAAGATAGAATAGAATAAAATAGAAAAAATAAAAACCATCTTCTTAAATTCGAAATTTAAGTAGAATAGAAAAAAAAGCAATAAAATAGAAAAGATAGAATAGAATATAAAATAAAAGAACAGAATAAAACAGAGTAGATAATAAAGGAATAGAATAGAATAGAATAAGAGATAGAATAGAATAAAATAGAAAAAATAAAACCATCTTCTAAAATTCGAAATTTAAGTAGAATAAATTTGAATTTGAAGAGAATAGAAAAGAATATAATGGCAAATAAAAGAATAGAACAAAAACAATAGAATAGAATAGAAAGAATATAACCATCTTCTGAAATTCGAATAGAATGAATTTGAATAGAATAGAAAGAAAATAACCATCTTCTGAAATTCGAATAAAATGAATTTGAATAGAATAGAGAAGTATAGAAGAGAATAGAAAATAAAAGAATAGAATAGAATAGAATAGACAATAAAAAAGAATAGAATAGATAGAATATAACAATATAACCGTTTTCCAAAATTCAAATAGAATAAATTTGAATTCAAATAGAATTCAAATAGAATAGAATAGAAAAGCATAAAAAAGAGTATAATAAAAAAGCAGAGAACAGAATAGAAAATAAAAGAATAGAATAGAAAAAAACAATAGAATAGAATGGAATAGAAAGAATATAACCATTTTTCAAAATTTGAATTTCAAATAGAATAAATTTGATTTGAATGTAATTCGAATAGAATTCAATTCAACTTGGAATGCAATTCGAATGGAATTAGAAAAATTAGAATTGATTTGAATTTGAATAAATGAAACAAATTCAGAAAACGAATTAAAAGGAATAAACTAATTTAACAAAACAAATTTAAATGTAAATAACGAATCGAAACAAAGTGAATATTTTTCGTTCTGCACATGTCTATCTCTTACTCCTATACAGCCAGGCAACATGCATTCTCCACTTGTATCCAGACACAAGAAGCCAGTCCCTGAGTCCTGACCTCAACCCGATAGAACACCTTTGGGATGAATTAGAGTGGAGACTGTGAGCCAGGCCTTCTCATCATACATGTGTCTGACCTCACAAATGTGCTTCTAGAAGAATGGTCAAGCATTCCCATAGACACACTCCTAAACCTTGTGGACGGCCTTCCCAGAAGAGATGAAGCTGTTGTAGCTGCAAAGCGTGGGCCAACTCAATAATGAACCCTACGGACTACAGTAAGACTGGGATGCCATTAAAGTTCATGTATGTGTAAAGGCAGGTGTCACAATACTTTTGACAATATAGTGTATATCATCTTTGGATGTAAAATTTTTCACTGTTGTGTTTGCAGCTTTTTATAGGTCTAACACAAGCGCAGTTTTTCTTTGTTTTTTTTTGCACAATAAACGATAGGGCTGGGCGAAAACCAAACATGACATTCTGAATCAAATCTGGAGGGAAATACAATTTCATATCAAACATTGTGCCCATTGTGCCTATTGGACATTTGTTGTCCCTATAAATCTCCTCTCAATGATTGGTTAGTTTCTTGCCCTTGGTGCCAGGAAGTTTGCCTAAATCTTGCGCATTTGGATACCCGGTAATTGCAAGTTATTGGAAAAATATCAGGGAACTCTAGAGCATTGTGTCCCTCAACATATCTCCTGCATTACCATAAGTGGTGTGGGTGGAATGGGGTGGGTGGTGAAATATCAACGCCTATCCAAATAAGAAATGATATGCCTATCAGCATCCAGAGCACCAACCACAGGGGTTGGTTACTAAAGTCAAACAGGGTGTTCACTTTGCAAGGGAATGTGCCCCAGAGCTTAGTGAATGTGGTGCAAAAAATGTCCCAATCACGTGAAAGGTAAAAAAAACAAAAAAACAGCCATTTTGGTTGTACATTATTGGATGATGGAAGTTGGCAGTGCTTCACCCCATTCACTAAGCTCTGGAGAGGATCCCCTTGCAAAGTGAACAGTCTATTTTCCTTCAGTAAATGAACCTTAAAAGCTTTTGCTATGGTTGTGCTCAGTAACTGGAAAAATATCAAGGGGGAGAATTCTGGGTTATTGTCTTCTGCATGACCCTGTGTTGTGTATGTGTGAATGGGGGGGGAGGGGTTGGGGGTGAACTTTTTAGCCTATTTAAATGGGCAATTACACTCACAGGCGACTTTATTAGGTGCACCTTACTAGCACCGGGTTGGACCCGCTTTTGCCTTCAGAACTGCCTTCATTCTTGGTGGCATAGATTCACTGAGGTGTTGGAAACATTCCTCAGAAGTTTTGATCCATATTGACATGATGGCATCACTCAGTTACTGCAGATTTGTCAGCTGCACATCCATGATGCCAATCTCATGTTCCACCACATCCCAAAGGAGCTCTATTGGATTGAGATCTGGTGACTGTGGAGGCCATTGGAGTACAGGGACCTCATTGTCCAGTGGTGAGATGATTGGAGCTTTGTGACATGGTGCATTATCCTGCTGGAAGGAGCCATCAGAAGATGGTACACTGTATTCATAAAGGGATGGACATGGTCAGCAACAATACTCAGGTAGGCCGTGGTGGTTAGCGATGCTCAATTGGTACTAAGGGGCCCAAAGTGTGCCAATAAATAATCCCCCCACACCATTACATCACCACCAGCCTGAACCATTGATACAAGTCGGGATGGATCCATACTTTCATGTTGTTTACACCAAATTCTGACCCTACCATCTGAATGTCACAGCTGAAATCGAGACTCATCAGACCAGGCAACATTTTTCCAATCTTCTATTGTCCAAGTTTGCTGAGCCTGTGCTAATTGTAGCCTCAGTTTCCTGTTCTTAGCTGACAGGAGTGGCACCCGGTGTGGTCTTCTGCTGCTGTAGTCCATGTGCTTTAAGGTTTGATGTGTTGCTATTCTGCATGCCTTGGTTGTAATGAGTGGTTATTTGAGTTAAGCCTCGTACACACGATCGGATTTTCCACAGACAAAACCTCAGACTTTTGTCCAAAGGGCATTAGCCAGGAACATACAAACGGCAAGGAATTGTCGGCCAACAAACAAAAACATAGTGACGTACTACGTGGTTTTTCAGCTCTTTAGTGCCACCCTTTGGGCTCCTTCTAATCATTTTGTGTTTGGTGAGTGTTGATTCGTGCATTTCATTTTGCACTTTTCATTTTGCACTTTTCATTTTGTGCTTTTCAGTTCGATTCTGAACGGCCGTTCATCAACCAGACATGTGAATCGGAGGAGATAACGTGTTATTTATTATTGGCCTTGGAGTTATTGCTTTGACCCAAGTCCAGTCCAGGAACAGGAGGAAGATTTCTTGGACCAAAAATTGGTTGCTTTATTAGTCGTGACGAATTATGTCATATGCCTTTGTTGCGGGAGCTCCAGGAGAATAATCCGGATGATTTTTGGAATTATCTCCGGATGACGGACCCCTGCTTTCGCCAACTCTTGGCATTGGTGACCCCCTATATTAAGAAGCAGGACACATGAATGAAGCTTTTATTTATTTTTTTGGTTAAATAATGATTTGACTTGTTATATTTTCTATATTTTTGGATGCATAGAATACACTTTTTGGTTAAGTTCTATTGGCAGATAACATGTCTAAATTTATTTATTTTCTTTTTTTAATGCACAATAAAATAATTGTGGAGAATAATACTTGGCTATGTGTTTTACTTCAAATGACAGTTTGGGAGTAGGCAGTTACATTTAAAAAATATAATGTAAAATTGACAAGAGACACCAACATAGTTGTATCTTTGATCTTAAAAACTTCGGGATAATGATGTTGTGGTAAAAAAAATAAATAAATAAATAAAATGACAAGCATAATAATATTATTCTTGATATCACTAGAAAAAAAAAGCCTTTGAAAATTTGTTTGCAATAACTCCATCAGTATCACCAGCAAAGCAGCTTCATTATTATCCCATTATAGAAGAAGAGAATTGTGCTCTGCATTTCGAGATTTCATAATTTGTCACGTCATGAATGTTAATTCTCCATTACGAACGCTAGTTTACAAGACCGACCGCTTCCGGCTCGTCCTTGCTTCCGAGCATGCGTGTTTGTATTTTGGACTTTTGTCCGGCGGACTTCTGTACACAGGCTCGGAAAATCCGACAACAGACGTTTGTCCGTGGAAAATTTTAAAGCCTGCCGTCCAACATTTGTCTGCGGAAAATCCGACAACAATTGTCCGATGGAGCGTACAAACGGTTGGATTTTCCGCCAACAGCCTGTCATCACACAATTCCCGTCGGAAAATCCGTTCGTGTGTACGAGGCTTTACTGTTGCCTTTCTATCCTCTGGAACCAGTCTGCCCATTCTCCTCTGACCTCTGACATCAACAAGGCATTTGTGTAAACAAAACTGCCGCTCACTGGATATTTTCTCTTTTTCGGATTATTCTCTGTAAACCCGAGAGATGGTTGTGTGTGCAAATCCCAATAGATCAGCAGTTTTTGAAATACTCAGACCAGCCCGTCTGGTACCAACAACCATGCCACATTCAAAGTCACTTAAATCCCCTTTTCTTCCCCATTCTGATGCTCGGTTTGAACTTCAGTAAGTTGCCTTCACCACATCTAGATGCCTAAATGCATTGAGTTGCTGCCATGTGATTGGCTGATTAGCAATTTGTGTTACCAAGCAATTGAACAGGTGTACCTAATAAAGTGGCCGGTGAGTGTATATGCCTATTGGACACCAAGAAAAGCATATATACGTAAATGAAAAAAAAAATGTAAGAATTCAGACACTATTGATGAAAAGACATGAAAATGTGACCTTAGGCTAGTAAAATATCCCCTGTTTTGTTAGGGCTTATTTTTTTTTCCGCCCTTACACTTGCTTTCCCTTAATCTCCAATATCATATACTTAACTTACCTGGCGTCATGCACTTCCTAAGCAATTACTGTTTTGCATTAACAACGAGAATATCCACATTAGAGACATTTTCCAACACCGGGCTAGATTAGTTGTCACAGAAACTTTGAGAGGTAATTAGCGCCTCTGTGTACCGAACGCCTATCGGCAAATATTGACAGGAGCGGATGGCACATGCAGCGATCCGGCTACGCACCCGATGACCCTCCTGCTCAAGAGTACAACACGAGGGCCATTATCTTAGTCTGGAATTTATCATCCCTTATCAAAGAAAGATCAAGATAATTATCATGAACCCGTGTGATGGAAAAGCATTACAGAATAAAGTGTATTTCCTTTCATTTGTTTATAAAGGATCTGCTACAATTTGTGACAACGAGTGATGCAGAAAAGACAATGAATCTCCTTTAAATAATGGAATTTATGAATGTGTCTTGTAAATAGTAAAATCTGCTACAGATATATACTAGTGCCCTCTAGTGGCCGACGTATCAAGGACAATGGCAATATGATGATAGAGAGATTTACAGTGGCTATAAAAAAGTCTACACACCCCTGATAAAATGTCAGGTTTCTGTGATGTAAAAAAAATGAGACAAAGATAAATCATTTCAGAACTTTTTCCACCTTTAATGTGACCTATAAACTGTACAACTCAATTGAAAAACAAACTGAAATCTTTTTTTAGAGAAAAAAATAAAAAATTCAATAATATGGTTGCATAAGTGTGCACACCCTCTTATAACTGGGGATGTACAGTAGCTGTGTTCAGAATTAAGCACTCACATTCAAACTCATGTTAAATAGGAGTCAGTACACACCAGCCATCATTTAAAGTGCCTTTGATTAACTCCAAATAAAGTTCAGCTGTTCTAGTAGGTCTTTCCTGACATTTTCTTAGTCGCATCCTACAGCAAAAGCCATGGTCCACAGAGAGCTTCCAAAGCATCAGAGGGAATCTCATTGTTAAAAGGTATCAGTCAGGAGAAGGGTACAAAAGAATTTCCAAGGCATTAGATATACCATGGAAAACAGTGAAGACAGTCCTCATCAAGTGGAGAAAATATGGCACAACAGTGACATTACAAAGAACCTGGACGTCCCTCCAAAATTGGTGAACAGAGGTGTGAGGAGAGACTACAGGCACCCGCTGAAGAACCATGCAAAGAAGGTTCCAGAGACCATCCAGAGACGGTTGAAGATGGATGTACCTTCTATACCACCTAATATCTCTATTTTTTATGGAATATCTCTGAAATGATGTAAGATCTAAAGTTAAAACCACTTGATCTTACCGGACCTAATGAATATCTATTAGCCTGAATGATTTTTGGTCAGAAAATTGCATGTGGGGGGGCCAACCCGTCCATATGTACCACCACCTAATATCTCTATTGTTATGTGGAATATCTCTGAAATTATGTGAGATCTAACGTTAAAACCACTTGATCTTACCGGATCTAATGAATATCTATTAGCCTGAAAAATTTTTGGACAGAAAATTGCATGTGGGGGGGGCTAACTCGTCCATATGTACCACCTTATATTCAGGGCTGGACTGGGATAAAAATTTGGCCCTGGACTTCATCCAGACCGGCCCACTTTATTTGTGCAAACAAGCACAAAAACAGTATATAAACTATACGCAATTGTGCAAAAAAACATAAGTAGCATAACATAAGGAGTCCTCACTAACCTCTTTTACTATTTCACTTATTCTCCTCTGTATTTTTCTCATCTTTCTCACATCACTGTGTGAAGTTGAGGGCGAACCAAGAAAGACATTACTTTGACAGGCTGTCACTGAAACCAGCCCACTGAGCCATCGGCCCACCGGGAAACTCCCTGTAGTACTGATGGCCAGTACAGGCCTGCTTATATCTCTATTAAGTGATTAATGAGGGGGGCTGGCCCCCCCCTTATCAAATTTTCTGGCCAAAAATCATTCAGGCTAATAGATATTCGTTAGATCCGGTAAGATCAAGAGGTTTTAACGTTAGATCTCACATAATTAGAGACTTATTAACCACTTCAGCCCCAGAAGGATTTACCCCCCTTCCTGACCAGAGCGTTATTTGCGATTCGGCACTGCGTCGCTTTAACTGACAATTGCGCGGTCGTGCGACGTGGCTCCCAAACAAAATTGACGTTCTTTTTTTTCCCACAAATAGAGCTTTCTTTTGGTGGTATTTGATCGCCTCTGCGATTTTTATTTCTTGCGCTATAAACAAAATAAGAGCGACAATTTTGAAAAAAAGGCATTATTTTTTACATTTTGCTATAATAAATATCCCCCAAAAATATATAAAAAAACCATTTTTTTTCTTCAGTTTAGGCCGATCGTATTCTTCTACATATTTTTGGTAAAAAAAAAATCGCAATAAGCGTTTATTAATTGGTTTGCGTAAACGTTATAGTGTTTACTAAATAGGGGATAGTTTTATGGCATTTTTATTAATAATTTTTTTTTTTACTAGTAATGGCGGCGATCAGCGATTTTTATTGTGAGTGCGACGTTATGGCGGACATGTCGGACATTTTTGACACATTTTTGGGACCATTGTCATTTATACAGCGATCAGTGCGATTAAAAATGCACTGATTACTGTGTAAATGACACTGGCAGTGAAGGGGTTAACCACTAGGGGGCGGGGAGGGGTTAAGTGTGTCCTAGGGAGTGATTACTAACTGTAGGGGGGATGGGCTGTGTGGGTGACGTCACTGATCTCTGCTCCGATGACAGGGAGCAGAGATCGAGTGACACTTGTCACTAGGCAGAACGGGGAGATGCTGTTTACAACGGCATCTCCCCGTTCATCCGCTCCGTGAGGCGATCGCGGGTCTCCCCGCGGCGATCGAGTCCGCGGCACCCGCGACCCGACTCACGGAGCTCCCGGCCGGCGCGCACGCACGGGCACGGCGGGAAATTCAAATGGACGTACAGGTACGCCCATTTGCCCAGCCGTGCCGCTCTGCCGACGTACATCGGCGTGCGCCGGTCGGCAAGCGGTTAAGTGATTAATGAGGGGGGCTGGCCCCCCCTTATCAAATTTTCTGGCCAAAAATCATTCAGGCTAATAGATATTCGTTAGATCCGGTAGAATCAAGTGGTTGTAACGTTAGATCTCACATCATTTCAGAGATATTCCACATCTCCCGCAAGGTAACCCCCCCCAGGAAAGCTCTTCTCCTAGGGGGTTATCTGATGCGGGGGTAGGGGGGGGAGCCGAGAGAGCCGCTGGGGGACCCCAGAAGAGGATGTTCGGGGTCACTCTGTGCAAAACGAGCTGCACAGTGGAGGTAAGTATGATATGTTTGTTATTTTACACAAAACAAAAAACGAACCCTTACAATCACTTTAAGAATGAATGGCTTTGTAAAGGGCATTGTGTTTCTGTGCCTTGCGGGAAAGGGTGCGAATTTTTTTTTTTGCGTGCGTTCCCCCAACGCACAAACGTGAACATAACCTAAGCTGCTCACTACAAACCATCATTTGCTCTTTGCATCATGCATAGATATTGTTTTTTGCTCTCCTAGCTAAGTTCAATTCATAAAGCAGCACAAAAAAAAACTGAGATCGCGGTATACAGAGGCAGAATGGTAAACAAGGCGGATCCCCGTTCTGACAGGGGACATCTCAGAGATCTGCTGCTCCCAGTGATCGGGAACAGCGATCGCTGTCACGTCCCAGTAAACCCATCCCTCCACACAGTTAGAACACACCTAAGGGAACACAGTTAACCCCTTGATCGCCCCTCATGCCCCGTACACACGATCGGAAATGCCGCCAGCAAAAGTCCGATGTGAGCTGTTGGTCGGAAATTGCGACCGTGTGTATGCTCCATCGGACTTTTGCTGGCGGGAATTCCCGCCAGCAAAAGATTGAGAGCATGTTCTCAATTTTTCGGTCGGAAAAAGTTCCTATCCGAAAATGCGTTCATCTGTATGCAATTCGGACGCCCCAAAAAAAACACACATGCTCGGAAACAATTCGACGCGTGCTTAGAAGCATTGAACTTCATTTTCTCGGCTCGTCGTAGTGTTGCATGTCACCGCGTTCTTGACGGTCGGAAGTTCAGAGAACTTTTGTGTGATCGTGTGTATGCAAGGCAAGCTTGAGCGGAATCCAAGATTTTTCCGATGGAAATTCCGCTCGTGTGTACGGGGCATTAGTGTTAACCCCTTCCCTGCCAGTGCCATTCTTACATCGATCAATGCATTTTTATAGCACTGATCAATGTAATATTGTCACTGGTCCCCAAAAAAGTGTAATTTGGGGTCAGATTTGTCCGCCGCAATGTCGCAGTCCTGCTAAAAAAAATCGCAGAGCGACGCCATTACTAGTAAAAAATAATAAAAAATAAAAGTCCCTAAATCTATCCCATAGTTTGTAGACGTGATAACTTTTGCGCAAACCAATCAATATAGGCCTATTGCGATTTTTTTTTTTTTCAAAATTGCCGCTCTTTGTTTAAAGCGCAAAAAATAAAAACTGCAGAGGTGATCAAATGCCACCAAAAGAAAGCTTTGTGGGAAAAAAAGGAAATCGATATTGTTTGGGTGCAATGTCGCACGCCCGCGAAATTGTCAGTTAAAGCGAAGCAGTGCCGTATCGCAAAAAAAAAATGGCCTGGTCATTAAGGAGGCAAATTCTTCCAGTCCTTAAGCGGTTAACTATTTGAAGCGACATTACCACCTGTGCTACTTTAGACGGCTTTCACACCGAGCCGCCCATAGCGTCGGCGGTAAAACGCCACTAATTTAGCGGCGTTTTACTGTCGGATTTGCGGCGCATTTTGGCTGCTAGCGGGGGTGCTTTTACCCCCCGCTAGCGGCCGAGAAAGGGTTGAAAACTCCCGCAATGCGCCACAACGGCGGCGTTTTGCCGCCGGTATCCAAGCGCTGCCCCATTAATTTCACTGGGGAGCAGCGGTGGAGGAGCGGTAAACACACCGCTCCTTCACCGCTCCAAAGAAGCTGCTGGCAGGACTTTTCCTGACGTCCTGCCAGCGCACCGATCGGGTGTGAAAACCCTCGGGCTTTCACACTGAAGACAATGGAACAGCTGTTTGAGGGCGGATTGCAGGCGCTATTTTTAACGCTATAGCGCCCTCGCTGTGAAAGGGGTCTCCCCTTCCTCTCTGCGGCGCCCGAATTATCACTGTGGGCACCCAGCTGTGGCTTCACAGCCGGACACGCACTGCGCATGCGCGAGTCATGCTGCGCACTGTGACTGGCCGGGCAATCATCTGGGACCTGTGACGTGTCCCAGATGATTGCTGAGGGGGGGGGTTGAGAAGTGAACTTCCTTCCGGCGCCGTGGTGCCCCGGGAGGATGTAGGAGCTGAATCCCTCTAAAAAGTGGGTATCCCCCCTCCCCCAAAAAAATGACATGTCAAATGTGGCATGTCAGGGGGGTCACGCGCACTTAAAGCGGAAGTTCCATTTTTGGGTGGAACTCCGCTTTAACTGGAAATTGCGTGGTCATGCAATTCTGTACAAAAACAACATTTTTATTATTTGTTTTCTTACAAATAGAGCTTTCCTTTAGTGTTATTTGATCACCATTGGGTTTTTATTTTTTATTACATAGACGAAAAAAGACCAAACATTTTGAAAAAAAAAAAACAAAACCAATATTTTTTACTTTTTGCTATAAAACATCCAATTAAAAAAAAAAAAAATCGAATTTCTTCATAATTTTAGGACAAAATGTATTCTGCTACATGTCTTTGGTAAAGAAAAAAAAATCCCAATAAGTGTATATTGATTGGTTTATGGCGTCTACAAATGGTGGCATAAACACTGGAATTTTTATTTATTTTATTTTTTTAAGCTAGTAATGGTGGTGATCAGCGACTTATAGTGGGACTGTGCGGCGGGACATTAACTGAAACTGAGTGGGAACTGACTGATACTGACATCACTAGTGACACTAATATATTGATCATTGATAATACTGTATACTGTCACTGTACTAAGGACACTGGCTAGGAAGGGGTTTACATCTAGGGGCAAGGAAAGGGTTAACTGTGTGCCTAACAATGTGCAATGTGTCTAATATGTGCTGCTTTTACTAGTAGATGTGGCTGATTTACAGGCACATCTCTGCTCCATGTACAGAGCCCTGTGTTGTTAGTAAACACAGGGCTCTATACTGTGATTCGCTAAGCCAATCAGCAGGTTCCGGCCATAAATCGTTGGCTGGGACCTGCTAACTGACTTGTGCTGTAGCGCATCACAGATGGGGCGGCAGGCATGCACACGCCCCCCCCCCCCCTACCCAGAAATGTACGTGATCGGGCGCAGAGCCTCTGCCCCCATCGTTGTATATGCATAGCTCCCAACTGTCCCTGATTTTGAGGGATTGTCCCTGATTTGGAGCAATGTTCCTCTGTCCCTTATTCCTCCTCATTTGTCCCTCATTTTGGTCTGATCTATATAGCTGTATAAAAAAAAAATGCACTTTTTATCTATCAATCTATTTCTCAGCGCTAAAGCTTTCATCTGATTTCTAAATTACTGCATTTGTAAATTCCAAAAGCCAATAAAAAGGAATAGTAGTGGTAAAAAAAAGCACTTGTGGGTTTAAACCGAGCATGTCCAAAGTCCGGCCCGCGGGCCAATCGCGGCCCGCGGTCCAGTTTTGAACAGGCCGCCTGGTTATCTAAACATATATATCTTTTGTGGCCCCCGACGATCTCCCAGCGCCGGGGCCACAAAAGATATATAGTCTGGCTGCCTCGGAGGGAGGAGGTGGGACGAAGAGAAGTATTTCCTGTTTACACGGCAGCCTCTGTACTAGGAAGTCCCTTCTCCGGCGTTGCGATTGGACGACTGTTCTGTCCATTAAAGGAGGCGGGACTTTCACTTAAAGAAGCCGCTGTGTAAACAGGAGATTCTCCTGTAGGATATCTTTGGCGCTCGTCCTGCCCCCTCCATGTCCCCTCCAAGGCTGCACTGATGGCAATGGTGAGTGCATTCCTGGAAATGATGGGTGCTGCTGCATTCCTGGCAATGATGGGCGCTGCATTTCTTGCAATGCGGAGTGCAATTCTTGCAATGGTGAGTGCATTCCTGGCAATGATGGGTGCTGCATTTCTTGCAATGGTCAGTGCTGCATTCCTGGCAATGGTGAGTGCATTCCTGGCAATGATGGGTGCTGCATTCCTCGCTATGATTGGTGCTGCATTCCTGGCAATGATAGGTGCTGCATTCCTGGCAATGGTGAGTGCATTCCTGGCAATGATGGGTGCTGCATTCCTGGCAATGATAGGTGCTGCATTCCTGGCAATGGTGGGTGCATTCCTGGCAATGATGGGTGCTGCATTCCTGGCAATGATGGGTGCTGCATTCCTGGCAATGGTGGGTGCATTCCTGGCAATGGTGGGTGCATTCCTGGCAATGGTGAGTGCATTCCTGGCAATGATGGGTGCTGCATTCCTGACAATGATGGGTGCTGCATTACTGGCAATGGTGGGTGCATTCCTTGCAATGGTGGGTGCATTCCTGGCAATTGTTGGTGCTGCATTCCTGGCAATTGTTGGTGCTGCATTCCTAGCAATGGTGGGTTCTGCATTCGTGGCGATTGGGGGTCTGCAGATGGGCCCTGACCCTTATTTTGCTTCACAGTTCTTTATTTAAAATTTAAGTTTTTTTTCCTGAAACTTCCCTCTTAAAGTGAAGGTGTGTGTTATACGCCGATAAATACGGTATATCCAAATAACACGCCCGAGCTCATCTCTTTACTCACACACAGCCACAAAGGCAAGAGAATTCTTGTTGGACAGTGCTCGAATGAACACACTTAGACCGAATTTTAATGGTTCAAAGAATGTCAGGCAAAATGGTCGGCCCTCATGCATGTTCACTTCATCAAATCTGGCCCTCTTTGAAAAACGTTTGGACACCCCTGGTTTAACCAATCTTGTTTTTTGTACAATTCTCCTTTAAGGGGGCGTGGCAAGGGGTGTGTCCTATGCCTGCATACTTTTGCTGATAGGTGTCCCTCATTCCCATCTCAAAAAGTTGGGAGGTATGGTATATGTGCATGGGGCAGTCCACAAGTAGTTAAACGCGGAGTTAGGCTTCATTTGTGTTGACTTGTTTTTCACTTATTGCAGATATAAGCCATATAGAAAGACCCAAACGTTGAATTCACTTCTTTTGCATGCAAATAGGTACGCTCCTGACTCTAACTTGGGATCAGCCTATTGCAGTCTATGTACACCAGAGGATGGGGCTCTAGACCTCTGTACAGATGGTGGGGTTCTTGACATCTGATGTAAGGGGGGGTTGGGGTGATCTGGACATCTAGTCTTACAGATTAGGGATGTGCAATAAAGAAAAGAAGATATCCCCCGTGGGGTTTTAAAGCAGCAAAAAATTGTGAAAATAATAAGCTGTTACTTAAAAAGGTTTTTTATTTTGTGGGACTTAACCGTGATGGTTAAAATAAGAGCTGTGCTACAGGAGATAACACAAATGAAGCATGGCACAAGTTTATACAATGTTCAAGCGCTATAATAGGATAATAATCCTAACGCGTTGCGACCCCGTTGGGTCATCTTCAGAGGATTGAGGCGCTGTAACAAAATTTACGTATTAGAGTTCATGGATGTAACCATAAAAATGTAATATAATATATATATGTTTAACAGTATAATTACCAATCACATTGTGTTTGAACAGTTACTCCTGAGCCTATAATTCTCCGACGTCTCCCCCACCGGGTCCCGGCAGGGGTCCCCGGCCGTCCGCCACGTCAGCAGGGGGAAAAAAGGGGGGGCTAATCGTCCGTGCGTGTCTTACAAGGAGTCACACCAAGTGGATATTTCCCAAAACCAGGGAGGGGCGTGGGGGCAAGCGAGCGAGACCTGCAGTCAAAGCATCGAACAACAGACAACAATACCATCAGTGCATTAGGTTTAGCACGGATAGAAATATATGTATCATTATCACTTTTTAAAAGAAAGATAACTCTGTTTATAATTTATTTAATGTTTTGTTTAATGTTGTCTGTCCTTTTTGGGGTCAGCAGTGTATGGATATTATGTGTCAATCACCATACCTAGTGTGTACCAGATACTAGATCCTGCTAAACTTCGCAGGAAAAGAATGTGCACTAATTGGAAAATCTTATGTTCGAAAGAAAAAAAAAAGGAAAAACATTAATAGTGCCGTATCCTGTGTAATGAACAATGTGAATTATATGTGCA
This sequence comes from Lithobates clamitans, assembly GCA_037952925.1. Lineage (NCBI taxonomy): Eukaryota > Metazoa > Chordata > Amphibia > Anura > Ranidae > Lithobates > Lithobates clamitans. Next base: position 547,121 of record JBBGZY010000692.1, on the reverse strand, counting down.
TCATAAAGCTGAACCCCAACCCTCAAATCGAACACAAGCATGTATGGTAGAAATTGGGGTGGGGATAAGTGGCAGGTCCCTGGGATTTAGGACAGTTCATTAAATCAAGCGGAGAAATCCTGGAGCACAGACGTAAATCTCATAGTGGCATCAATCCCTATCTTCGATAGACTCTTCCAATATTCAACCAGGTAAAAGAGTAATGTAAAATGCCCTTACCGGACGTGGTGGACTCACAAGCCGTTGGCGATGAGTCATACGGGCTTGCACCGTTAAGTACGGTAAGGCAACCACACCAGAAGGATCCTGGAAGGGTCCCCAATCCTGAGCGATACCCCGGACTCGTCCTCCAGCAATCACTTGGGTCTCAGGCAATTGAGACAGGGGAAACAGGAGAAAGAAGGCTCCACATAGTGTAAATTCAGGATTACCAGGAGATTTTATTGTATAAATAAAAATTCAAGTAAAAGTAAAGTTCTTACAGACGTAAAAAATGTGTTTAGCGCAGTAGACAGATGGTTAAGGTAGCGTCCTACACCCGACGCGTTTCGTCTGAAAAGACATCAACCCCACTTCTTTCTCCTGTTTCCCCTGTCTCAATTGCCTGAGACCCAAGTGATTGCTGGAGGACGAGTCCGGGGTATCGCTCAGGATTGGGGACCCTTCCAGGATCCTTCTGGTGTGGATCAAGAACAGCTGTTGCCTTACCGTACTTAACGGTGCAAGCCCGTATGACTCATCGCCAACGGCTTGTGAGTCCACCATGTCCGGTAAGGGCATTTTGCATTACTCTTTTACCTGGTTGAATATTGGAAGAGTCTATCGAAGATAGGGATTGATGCCACTATGAGATTTACGTCTGTGCTCCAGGATTTCTCCGCTTGACTTAATGAACTGTCCTAAATCCCAGGGACCTGCCACTTATCCCCACCCCAATTTCTACCATACATGCTTGTGTTCGATTTGAGGGTTGGGGCTCAGCTTTATGATGCACATATAATTCACATTGTTCATTACACAGGATAGGGCACTATTAATGTTTTTCCTTTTTTTTTTCTTTCGAACATAAGATTTTCCAATTAGTGCACATTCTTTTCCTGCGAAGTTTAGCAGGATCTAGTATCTGGTACACACTAGGTATGGTGATTGACACATTATAGCGATACACTTTTTCGTTCTTATATTATCTTTACAATTAGTCTAATTGGTGGTGTTGGCTGCTTGTTGTTTATTTGTTCATTTGGTTGGCGCAGCAGATTTTCTTAGTTTTATTTTAGTGTATGGATATTCCCATAGTGGTGATGGTAAAAAGGGGGGGGGGGGGGGATTAACAAGGGTAGATGTGACTACATGTAGATATCAGTATGTCAGAGTATGTAATGTAATGAGTAAATAGTGATATCTATGTGTTAGCCGTGAAATAAGTGGCAAGGTAAAGTGAAGATAAAGGAATGTAAAGAAAGAGGCGAATGTGGGGAGAACATGTGTGGAAAGAAGGGGACGGACGGACTAGGGATGTGCAATTCGTTTCTTTCCGAATTCGTTTTTTAACGAATTTCGATAAATTCGTTAATTCGCGAATATCCGAATTAACGAAAACCCGTTTAACGAATTTTTTCCGAATATTCGGAAATTCGATAAAATTGGACATTCGTAAATTCGGGCATTCGTACATTAGTAAATTAGTGAATTCGTAAATTTGTAAATTCGAAAATTCGGAAATCTGAAATAATAGTTAACTAATAATAACTTAACTATTAGTAATTACGAGTAACTTTTAAATTATAGGTATTGTAATTTCCTTTCAAATTTGGCTGTTAGTGAACGTTATGAATGATCCAAAAAAACGGAATGGAACGTAATGAATTAATAATAATAAATAACAATAATAATAATAACAACGTTTTATTATTATTGTTTATTATTAATTTGTTCCGTTCCATTTGTTTAGATGCAGCATTTGTTTTGGATAATTCATAACTTCGGATAAATTCGTATTTGTTACGTTCACTGACAGTCAAATTTGAAAGGAAATTACAATACCTATAATTTAATACTTAGTTACTATTTCAGAATTTTGAATTTTCGGGTTTTTGGATTTTCAAACTTCGAATTTACAAATTTTCGAATTTTCGAATGTACGATTTTACGAATGTACGAATTTACGAATGTACAAATGTAAAAATGTACGAATGTACAAATGTTCGAATTTACGAATGTACAAATGTAAAAATGTACGAATGAACGAATGTTTGAATTTACGAATGTACGAATGTACGAATGAACGCATTTACGAATGTACGAATGAACGCATTTACGAATGAACGAATTTACGAATCGCGATCATAACGAATGACCCGAAAAACGAAAAAAAAAATAATAAACTAATGAAACGAAAACGAAAATGAACGAATTTTTTGGCTGTGCACATGTCTATTACAGATACAACCTTTGAGGACAACCATAATGCTGATGCGGCCTGCAATAAAATTGAGTTTCACAGCCCTGAGCTAGATGATGTTGGATGTCCTCCAGCTAGGAAATGAGGCTCTATATCACTTGCTGCATCTTCTAATGTACAATGTGGGAAGCTCACAGTGTGCAGTGAAATCAGATTAAGCAATTGTAGTCCAGGAGAGGAGCCGGTGTTCTGCCGACAAAGTTCCGCTCGGCGGATAAGGACCCCCCTAGGATCCGTTGGAAATAGCCGAAGGTGAATAGGTGAAAATCAGCTGTACACGGCGCCTGTAAGAGGGCCCCTTGTGGGCTCGCTTCGCTCGCCACGTTTCGGGCAAGGCCTCCCTTCGCTCGGCTATTTTTTATTCCCCCTCTAGGTCCACTTGGATGTTGGGGAAGGAACCTGGACCCAGAGCGCAGGCGCCGTGTACAGCTGATTGAAGATTTTGAGCTTCGGCTATCTCCAGTGGCTCATAGTAGTTCGTACTGCGCAGGCGCTGCGCCTGCGCAGTACAGGGGGGGTCCTTATCCGCCGAGGGAGCTTTCTCGGCAAGACACCGGTAAAACTGTGCAAGAATTCTTACATGACAAAACACTTTCTCTTCGTTCTCCGTTATCAGGGGAACTTTTTGACCTTTGAATGACCGTGAGAGAGGCCAAGAATTCTGAACACCTTCTAATACTCGGTGTCACCTCCTGAGAGTGACAGCGATAGACTCTGGAGGGAAGCCAGGAACTATGGGAGATTTAGAGTTTAGTGTCAGGGAGGTGAGGACAGAATCCCGTTTATATATAATATATAATATAATATATAATTATAATATATACCGTATATTATATAGACATCCATGTGATGGCCAAAATTAGATGACAATGACCGCCTTCCAGTAAGTGGTGCTTATGTTCAGGCTCTCCATTCTTGTCACCAAAGGTCATCATGACATCAACATCTTACTTTATTCTCTCTTCTGTTATTTAACCACTTGCTTACTGGGCACCTAAACCCCCCTTCCTGCCCAGACCAATTTTCAGCTTTTAGCGCTGTCACTCTTTGAATGACAATTGCGCAGTCGTACATCGCTGTACCCAAATGAATTTTTTTTTTCATTTTTTCCCACAAATAGAGCTTTCTTTTGGTGTTATTTGATCACCTCTGGGGTTTTCATTTTTTGTTAAAAAAAATAAAAAAGATGGATTTTTAAAAAAAAAATACAAAACCGTTTTATATTTTGTAAATACATTTTGAAAACAGGTAATTTTTCTCCTTCATTGATGTACGCTGATGAGGCTGCACTGATGGGCACTGATAGGCTGCATTGATGGGCACTGATAAGGCGGCACTGATGGGCACTAATAGGTGGCACTGGTGGGCACTGATAGGTGGCATTGGTGGCCACTGATGGGCGGCACTGAAGGGCACTGATAGGTGGCACTGAAGGGCACTAATAGGTGGCACTGATAGCTGGCACTGATAGGTGGCAGTGATGGGCACTGATGGGTGGCAGTGATGGGCACTGATCGGCAATGGTAGGTGACACTGATAGGCAGTACTGGTGGGTGGCACTGATTGGCACCACTGGTGGGCATTGATAGGTGGCACTCGTGGGCATTGATAGGTGGCACTGATTGCTGACACTTCTGCACTGGAGGGCACTGATTCATGGCACTGGCAAGTGACACTGGAAGGAGGTATTAGAGGGCACAGATGAGGCCTCTTCATCCCATGCTTTGCAAGGATGAGAAACAAAGAGATTGTTCTCTCTGTACAGAGCTCTGTGTTGATTGTCAACACAGCGCTCCAGACTGTAATTGGACACAGCCTACCAGCAGGTCCCGGCTTTGAATCATTGGCCCGGACTTGCTGACGGGCTCCCGCTGTGTACAATCACACAGGAACCAGGCAGCGACATACAGCTCAGTTGCTTTGCTTGTGTAGGCTGCCTGTCCACAGGACATAGCAGGCAGGCAGTCCACAAGTGGTTAAAGTGGTTAAAGCCATTGGCACCCTCTGCTTCTCATGCATTTTGCCACAAGGTTACACCTTCTTTAGCGTTGACAATTTACACAGTGCTTTCTGTTTTTTAAATTCACATCAGTCCCTGCCTTCAAAGAGCTAACAATCTAAGATCTCTATAATACATGCTTACATGCAGCCAATTTAGACAGGAGCCAATGAACCTACCAGCATGTCTGTAGTGTGGGAGGAAACCTGCCCAAGTACAGGGAGAACATGCAAACTCTATGCAGACAGTGTCCTAGCTGGGATTTGAACTGGGAACCCCAATGCTGCAAGGCACCGTTGACCAAAATGTCCCAATTTTTAAGCCAAAACTCCACTTTAGCCAATTTCTTCCAACCATTGATGGACCTTTGGAGCGGTGGTGTAGGACCTGGCTGTAACCCAGGAGGAGATACGTATAGGTTATGGACTACTACCCTGTTTCCCCGAAAATAAGACCTAGCGTGATTGTTGGTGATGGCTGCAATATAAGCCCTACCCCCCAGATAAACCCTAGTTAAAGTCCTTGTAGGTCTTATTTTCACGGTAGGGCTTATTTTCGGGGAAACAGGGTAGGGCTTATTTGGGGGGTAGGGCTTATATTGCAGCCATCACTGGCAATCACGCTAGGTCTTATTTTCGGGGAAACAGGGTATATGGCCCCATATAAGTTTAATAAAGTGTAATGCATATGTTTTTCTCTGTTGCAGAAACTCCAACAGGAATGAAGACATTTGTAAATATGCAAAGCTATTCTCCAGGCTAATATATAATACAGAAATGAATGCACCTCTGTAATCATTAATACATTATTAACCACTTTAGCTCCAGAAAATGTACTCCCCCACTTCATGACCAGGCCATTTTTTGCGATACGACACTGCTTTACTTTCACTGACAATTGCGCGGTCGTGCGACGCTGTACCCCAAAAAATGTATGTAATCACCCCCCCCAGAATTACAGCTTCCTTTTGGTGGTATTTAACCGGTTCAGCCCCAGAAGATTTGAACCCCTTCCTGACCAGAGCACTTTTTGCGATTCGGCACTGCGTCGCTTTAACTCACAATTGCGCAGTCGTTGCGACGTTACACCCAAACAAAATTGACGTCCTTTTTTTCCCACAAATAGAGCTTTCTTTTGGTGGTATTTGATCACCTCTGCGGTTTTTATTTTTTTGCGCTATAAACAAAAACAGAGCGTCAATTTTGTAAAAAACGAATTATTGTTGACTTTTTGCTATAATAAATATCCCCCAAAATATATAAAAAAAAAAAATTTTTTTCCTCAGTTTAGGCTGATATGTATTCTTCTACATATTTTTGTTAAAAAAAAAATCGCAATAAGCGTATATTGATTGGTTTACGCAAAAGTTATAGCGTCTACAAAATAGGGGATAGTTTTATGACGTTTTTGTTTTTCATTTTTTTTTTTATTAGTATTGGCGGTGATCTGCGATTTTTATCGGGACTGAGACATTATGGCGGACCCATCGGACACTTTTGACACTATTTCGGGACCATTGTCATTTATACAGCAATCAGTGCTATAAAAATGCACTGATTATTGTGTAAATGACACTGGCAGGGAAGGGGTTAAACACTAGGGGGCGATCAAGGGGTTAAGTGTGTCCTAGGGAGTGATTCTAACTGTGGGGGGCGGGTGGGCTTCCACTGACATGACAGTGATCACCGCTCTCGATGACAAAGAGCAGTGATCTCTGCCATGACACAAGCCAGAAAGGGGAAATGCCTTGTTTACATAGGCACTTCCCCGTTCTGAGGCTCCGTGACACGAATCGCCACAAGACCGGCGGACATCGAGTCTGCCGGTCCTGCGGGCATGGTCACGTTGTACGCGGCGGGCGCGCGCCTCTTAAAGGGGACATACAGGTACTCCCATTAGCCCACCGCTGCCATTGTGCCGATGTATATCGGTGTGCAGCAGTCGGCAAGCGGTTAATCACCTCTGCGTTTTTTATTTTTTGCGCTATAAACAAGAAAAGGCCGACAATTTTGAAAAAAACAAAAACAATATTTTTTACTTTCTGCTATAAAACATATCCAATAAAAAAAATTTAAAAAATCTAATTTTTTTCATCAATTTAGTCCAACAAAAAATGCCAATAAGCGTATATTGATTGGTTTGTGCAAAAGTTAGCGTCTACAAAATATGGGTTATTTTTATTTATTTATTTTTACTAGTAATGGCGGCGCTCAGCGACCTATAGTTTTATAATATTCTAGGAGCAGAGCCTTTAAACTGTGGCCTCCCAGCATGCCTGGGCTCTGGCCGGAGGGCCCCAGAACCCCCCGCCTATACCAGGTATACCATTGTCAGAGTTCCTGGACATATTAGGCATGGAGAGCAGAACTCAGTGTTGTCTGATATAAGATTAGCCCTCCCAACAGATATGTTTAGAAGGAGAGCTGCGATTTATAGAATACTTTGGACTCCTGGTGTGAGGGGGGGCTCCGCTGGGGACTCCTGGTGTGTGGGGGGGCTCCGCTGGGGACTCCTGGTGTGAGGGGGGCTCCGCTGGGGACATCTGATGTGAGGGGGGGCTCCGCTAGGGACATCTGATGTAAGGGTGGCTCCGCTGGGGACATCTGATGTAAGGGGGGCTCCGCTGGGGACATCTGATGTAAGGGGGGGCTGCACCTGATGCAAGGACGGACTCAGCTGGGACATCTGACGCAAGGACGGACGGCTGGTGGCAGGCGACATGGCAGGTGACACGCTCAGGGGTCCCACTGATTCAGCATTATGGTGAGTTGAATGATTTCATTTTATATTACAATGTAATAATAGAAATAATGCACTTCAATCATCCTGACGCCATAACAACCATGCTTCTAAACCCTTCCATCTTATACTACTTTATATTTATATTTTTATACAGTGAGTTGCCCTGCAGTACATTTGGGAACAATTGGGGTTCTTGTTCTCCTCTTTCTTTCTCCCAGTTGCCATGCTGCCCCCCCATGCCTGACCTCGGCCCTCCGGTTGGGTCCTTGGCCTCTTCAGCTCCCGGGGGAGATGCCCTCCGCCGACCCCTGCATGGGTTCTGTGTCAGTAGCCTTGGTCTCATTAGTAAGTATGGGATGATCGGTTTTGGCTTCTTGCTTTTAACCAATCATAACCGATACTCTAATTACTTTTATCTGTTTTTACAGACAGCAGTTATGCACATCAGCCCCTGATGAAGTGAGGAAAGCTCGCGAAACGCGTCGGGTTAGAGATGTACTATGCATACCTGTATTACATGTATTACTATTATATTATGGCTATGTTTTAGGATTACCATGCAATGTTGCTGTTTTATGAACCTGTTCACCCATGCTCATGTCCTATTATGGATTATACTGTTGTTTTCAATAAAATACTTGTACCTTTACATCTGTTTACCCTCTGATCACCATTTACACCTCATTTAAAGTCCCATGGGCGCCATTCGTATTTTTCTGTTTCTGTTATTAGGGATGGAGGTGTTTTATGTTAGGGGTCAGCTCCCAGACATTTTCTTTGTAATTTGTACCCAGGTGGAAGACACCTAATTGCCCCGTCTGATGCTGATCCTAGATCTTATGGGTTACAGTGGTTCGGCCGTTACCGAACCTCTATGATGATGTCATTATACCCTTACTTTCATTACGTTTGTAATTGACCATGTACTTGTAGACCCAGCTCCTTCACTGCGCCCATGCTTGGGTTTAGCGGTCTGTTCATCCTCCGGGAGCTGCGATGCATAAATGGGGATTCATTTCCCCAGCTGTCCCCATCTCTCTGTTTTCTCCGGAGGGGCGGGGCCACCAGTGCATCGGCGTCATGCCTTTCCACGCCCACCTGGGGATGCCTGCAACTCAGCGGTATCCCCCTTCAGGCTGGGCGGGATGTGTCATCCAGGCGGTGGCTGGGGATCGCGAGTGCCTGCCTTTTTTTTGGCGGTTGCGTTGCGGTCTCCTTTGCTCCGCCTGACGCATGACGCTAGGGGCGGAGAACTCGGCGGATGTCCGGGTATAAGACGGGGGGGTGTCAGTATGGCAAACTTTTTCCTCACCATCTTTCACCAACACCTAGTCGGGACGCTTCACTAGACTGGTAGGCATTTTATTTACATACTTCAACTTCAACATTTATACTCGCATCCCACAGTGTACTTATCCGCACTTGCCATGTCTCATTGACTCTCCCCATTACACACTTTTCACTTCCTCCTCCCTTTCACATGTAAGTCCTTTTCCAGTTCATCACATCTTCTATATGTTTTGTCCTTTCTCTCACTGCACTCCATTTCCCCCCACTTTTCCCACTTTCTTTCCTTTCTTTTCCTCTGGTCCTGCTCCCTTTTTCTTTCTTCTTCTTTTTCTTTTCCTCATTTCTGCCACCTTTCACCTCACTTCCCCCTGTTTTCTCCTTTTCTTCTCCCCCTTTTTTCTTTCCTTTCTTTTTTATTTCTTCACTCTGCACCCTTCTTCCTCTCTCTGTTCTGCGGGACACCCTATGCATACTATGCAAGTAGCATATACTTTATACTTTTATGACAATACCATTGTTATTATCTTTGACCCTATTTACTAGCATACTTTGCATTTGATGCCATTATGTATATCCCATGCTTCTAAACCCTTCCATCTGATACTACTTTATATTTATATTTTTATACAGTAAGTTGCCCTGCAGTACATTTGGGAACAATTGGGGTTCTTGTTCTCCTCTTTCTTTCTCCCACTTGCCATGCTGCCCCCCCATGCCTGACCTCGGCCCTCCGGTTGGGTCCTCGGCCTCTTCAGCTCCCGGGGGAATTGCCCTCCGCCGACCCCTGCATGGGTTCTGTGTCAGTAGCCTTGGTCTCATTAGTAAGTATGGGATGATCGGTTTTGGCTTCTTGCTTTTAACCAATCATAACCGATACTCTAATTACTTTTATCTGTTTTTACAGACAGCAGTTATGCACATCAGCCCCTGATGAAGTGAGGAAAGCTCGCGTCGGGTTAGAGATGTACTATGCATACCTGTATTACATGTATTACTATTATATTATGGCTATGTTTTAGGATTACCATGCAATGTTGCTGTTTTATGAACCTGTTCACCCATGCTCATGTCCTATTATGGATTATACTGTTGTTTTCAATAAAATACTTGTACCTTTACATCTGTTTACCCTCTGATCACCATTTACACCTCATTTAAAGTCCCATGGGCGCCATTCGTATTTTTCTGTTTCTGTTATTAGGGATGGAGGTGTTTTATGTTAGGGGTCAGCTCCCAGACATTTTCTTTGTAACAACCATGGTGCCAGGATGATTGAAGTGCTAACACCAGGTGTTTGGAGTATCTTTATCTGCTGATTGTTAAACTTTCTAGAATACACATATTTCCATTGTTGTGTAGGATCTGGGGCTGCTGTCCCTCCATCCCTCCCCCCCCTTTCCCTCTCCATCCCTCTCCCCCCCTTTCTCTCTCCATCCCTCATTCATCTCAGACTCTAACCACACCCCCTTTGAGCCATGCCCATTTAAGACACGGCCACTATTTTGCGTAAACCGCGCCCATCTTTCGCATTTTTGCTTTTTCCCTTTGGCACGCCCACAAATGCATGCCCCCACCCCCTAATTAAAACAAGACTCCGCCTACAGCCAAAAAAGTGTCCCTAAAAATTTTTTTCAATGTTGGCAACTATGTGACGGGTCACCGACTCTGACGAAACACCGGCTATTGCCTTCAACAAAGATGGCGCCAGAAGAATGATGACATCACTTCTTTTCCGGGAATCAAAGTCAGTGTTTCTCAACTCTAGTCCTCAAGGCGCCCCAACAGGTCATGTTTTCAGGCTTCCCATTATTTTCCACAGGTGATTTGATCAGTTTCACTGCTATAGTAATTACCACAGCCATTTCATCTGAGGGAAATCTTGAAAACATGACCTGTTGGGGTGCTTTGAGGACTGGAGTTGAGAAACACTGCTCTAAGTTGTAAACAAGGAAGTGAAGGGAGAGGCGGGGCTGTGAACGGACATCCAATCATGTCTCAGCAAGGAGGAGCGAACTCTTCTTCCGGGACCAGTGGGAGTGTAGTGGGCGGGGCTAATGCCTCTCACCAAACTGCTGAGGAACTACTAGTCTCAGCATTACCACATGTCTCATCCGGGCCCAGGAGGGGGAGGAGTTCCCGGATGTTGTGTCCTGGAGGGGAATTCTCTATTATATGACCTGAGAGAGAGTCCTCCACTAGCATGCTACAGAACACCTCCCCCACCATCTCTGTATACAACCCCTCCCCCACCTCTGTACACAACCCCTCCCCCACCCTTGTACACAACCCCTCTCCCACCTCTCTACACAACTATACAACCAATCACCTGTCCAAGATCTACAAGTTACTGACCCCCCAATTTATGGATTGGTGATTGTCCATCAAGTCCTGAGATTTACACAGCTCCGTCATACAGCACACAGACTCTGAAAATCACACCCAACTTTTGCTGCGGCATATACACCCCAAATATACATCCCATACATCCATCCCATACATCACATACAAGCATGTGGGCTGGATGCGAGAGTTGGATCAGAAGGGTGAATGTGCCAGGACAGGTAGATGTGTCTCATCTCTGCTTCCTTTCCCCACTCTGCATATCACGAATATCTTAGATGAGAAGAGGGTACAGTGGTGGGGAAAATGAGCAGGAGGGTACAGCGGTGGGACAGATGAGAAGAGGGTTACAGTGGTGGGACAGGTGATCAGGGGGGTTCAGTGTTGGGCAGTGTTGCCAACCACCCGTAGATTTACGGGCAGCCCGTAAATTTGAACCCTTTTTCAGGGGGCCCGTGAAAGTCCTTTACGGGCACTGGTGCCCGTAAAAATGATGGCTGCGATCCGATCACGCAACGGCGCATGCGCCGTTCCGACGCCGGCCGGGCTCGGGAAAGCTCGTACGCGCTCGGCTGGGCGGTGCATGCGCAGTAACTTAATTGCGCCACCTGGCGCCATTTTCAAATCCATCGAGAGAGACCACGGCGGCCAGCCAGGCGACTCTGTCCTCTCAGGCAGTGCATGACTGCACTGCACACTCGTCATAGGCGGAGCGGAGGTACCGAAGGAGAGTGAAGCTGTAGGGAGGAGGCTACTGTGAGGATGTAGTATGTCTGCAGCAGCCTCTGTCCACCTCCTGTAGTATGCCCGCAGTCTCTTTCCACCTCCTGTAGTATGCCCGCAGTCTCTTTCCACCTCCTGTAGTATGCCCGCAGTCTCTTTCCACCTCCTGTAGTATGCCCGCAGTCTCTTTCCACCTCCTGTAGTATGCCCGCAGTCTCTTTCCACCTCCTGTAGTATGTCCACAGTCTCTTTCCACCTCCTGTAGTATGTCTGCAGTCTCTTTCCACCTCCTGTAGTATGTCCGCAGTCTCTTTCCACCTCCTGTTGTATGTCCGCAGCCTGTGTCTACCTCCTGTAGTATGCCCGCAGTCTCTTTCCACCTCCTGTAGTATGTCCGCAGTCTTTTTTCACCTCCTGTAGTATGCCCGCAGTCTTTTTTTCACCTCCTGTAGTATGCCCACAGTCTCTTTCCACCTCCTGTAGTATGTCCACAGTCTCTTTCCACCTCCTGTAGTATGTCCGAAGTCTCTTTCCACCTCCTGTAGTATGTCCGCAGTCTCTTTCCACCTCCTGTAGTATGTCCGCAGTCTCTTTCCACCTCCTGTATGTCCGCAGTCTCTTTCCACCTCCTGTAGTATGTCCTCAGTCTCTGTCCACCTCCTGTAGTATGTCCGCAGCCTTTGTCCACCTCCTGTAGTATGTCTGCAGCCTTTGTCCACCTCCTGTAGTATGTCTGCAGTCTTTGTCCACCTCCTGTAGTATGTCCGCAGTCTCTTTCCACCTCCTGTATTATGTCCTCAGTCTCTTTCCACCTCCTGTAGTATGTCCGCAGCCTCTGTCCACCTCCTGTAGTATGTCCGCAGCCTCTGTCCACCTCCTGTATCATGTTTGCAGTCTCTGTCCACCTCCTGTAGTATGTCCGCAGCCTCTGTCCACCTACTGTAGTATGTCCGCAGCCTTTGTCCACCTCCTGTAGTATGTCTGCAGCCTTTGTCCACCTCCTGTAGTATGTCTGCAGCCTTTGTCCACCTCCTGTAGTATGTCCGCAGCCTCTGTCCACCTCCTGTATCATGTCCGCAGCCTCTGTCCACCTCCTGTAGTATGTCCGCAGCCTCTGTCCACCTCCTGTATCATGTCCGCAGCCTCTGTCAACCTCCTGTAGTATGTCTGCAGCCTTTGTCCACCTTCTGTATCATGTCCGCAGCCTCTGTCCTCCTGTATCATGTTCGCAGCCTCTAACCATCTCTTGTCTTTTATCATGTCTGCAGTCTCTGAGAGGATCCTAGAAAGGAGTCAAGAGTGGGAGCGCCGCCGGGATGGGGGTTACGGGAAGAGACAAACATGTGTGGACTGTGGAGAGGAGACTATAGAATAGCCGCCAAGCTGGAGCCGTCTGACTGAGCCCTGCAAGGTGCACCTGAGGTCAGTGACAGCGCCGCCAGGCCAGTCTGGGGGGTCACTAATGTAAGGGTGGAGTGAATACAATAATGTAAGGGGGCACTGATATAAAGGTTCCCCCCTATATTGGTAACCCCCCTTACCTTAGTGTATTCACTCTGCGGAAGGTGGTCTCTGGTTACCATCCTGCACACTCTGATGTAAGGGGGAACTCTCTGCTGGCCGGGTTATAATAACCTGATCCTATTCTTTTGATCCTATTAGTACCACGGTCAGGCAGCTAGACTATTTACAGTTAGTGCAGTGGGTCCTGCTCACAGTGTTCAGCTAAACCTACAAGTTAGTGGGGTGCGTCCACCTCACAGTGTTCAGCTAAAGCTACCTGCAGAAGGTTGGTGGTGTTCTCATACTACAGGCAGGCAGTTGATTTTGCTAGCTGCAGTATCCGTACATATATATATATATATATATATATATATATATATATATATAGATATATATATATATCTATATATATATATATATATATATATATATATATATATATATATATCCCAGCTTAGTGCAGCTACAGGCCATTAGTATGTCTGGAAGGCCAAGAAGGAGAGGCAGACAGTCACAAGCCAATAAGAGAGGGCAAGCAGGCTCTGTGTCTAGTGCTGGTCGTGGAGACGGTGCATCCTCATCAGCACGTGGCCATGGGACACGCTTGGCCTTTTTTTCGGCAGCTGGCCGTGTTGAGCCGCAATATGCGGAAGACTTGGTCGAGTGGATGACCAAGCCGTCCTCATCCTCCTCATCCTCTGTCACCCATGCCCAGGGTGCTTTGCCTGGCAAAGCAGCGGCCTCTTCCCTCGGCTCAATGTCATCAGTGACTCCTTCCCTAGCTCCACCATGTCCTCCTGAGGAGTCCCTCGAACTGTTTGACCACAGTGTTGGGTACATGCTCCAGGAGGATGCCCAGCGTTTGGAAGGCTCTGATGATGATACTGAGCTCGATGAAGGCAGTAACATGAGCACGGACAGAAGGGGTGCCCAAGAAGGACAGCAATCTGGCAGTCATGCTCCCCCTGCAGCAGCATACTGCCAGGTTTGCTCCAGTGATGGGGAGGGAGGGGATGATGAGGTCACTGACTCAACGTGGGTGCCTGATAGGAGAGAGGAGGAGGAGGAGGAGGCAGCACATCACCAACGAGGCAGGATGCCCTCCAGGGGCCAGCCTAAGGGCAGCACATTTACTGCATCACACCCCAAAGCTCCACATGTGCAGGGCGCTGCAGTCTCTGCGCGTTATTCAAAAAGTTCTTTGGTGTGGGCCTTTTTTGAGACGAGTGCATCAGATCGCACCGCTGCTATTTGCAACATATGTCTCAAGCGTATCTCACGTGGCCAAAACATCTCCCGCTTGGGTACCACATGCTTGACCAGACATATGTTGACCTGCCATGCAGTTCGTTGGCAAGCGTATCTAAAAGACCCACACCAAAGAACAAAGAGGACCTCTCCTTGCTCCTCATCAGCTGAGATTTCCAACCCCACTAGACCTCCAGTCCTCTCTGAGACCTGCACTGAGAGTAATGAAGGTGTAGAATTAGGTGTGTCACAGCCAAGTACTTGTGGGCAATCTGCTTTTGGTACACCGACGTCAGATTGTACCAGGCAAATTTCCCTGCCCCAGCTGCTGCACCGCCGAAAAAAGTTTGCTCCCAGCCATCCACATGCCCAGCGGTTGAATGCTAGCTTGGCAAAATTGCTAGCACTTCAACTGCTGCCTTTTCACTTGGTAGACTCTGCCCCCTTCCGTGAGTTTGTGGAATGTGCGGTTCCTCAGTGGCAGGTACCCAAACGCCACTTTTTCTCAAGGAAGGCGATTCCGGCTCTCTACCGGCATGTGGAAGGCAATGTCCATGCCTCGCTGGACAGGGCGGTCAGCGGTAAGGTGCATATTACCGCTGACTCATGGTCCAGCAGGCATGGACAGGGACGTTACCTAAGTTTCACGGCGCATTGGGTGACTCTGCTGGCAGCTGGGAAGGATGCAGGACAAGGTGCAGTAGTGTTGGAGGTTGTTCCGCCACCACGCCTCCAAAATGCTAATGATTGTGACACACCTCTCTCCTCCACCCCCTCCTCTTCTTCTTCCTCCATGGCCTCTTCCTCGGAACCAGCGGTGTTTCGTAGTCGTTCAAGGGGCTACGCAAGTACGCAGGCCAAAAGATGCCATGCGGTGCTTGAGCTGGTGTGCTTGGGGGACAGGAGCCACACTGGGGCAGAGGTTCTGTCAGCTCTGCAGGGGCAGGTTCAGAGGTGGTTGACGCCACGCCAACTTAAGGCAGGAATGGTGGTTTGCGACAATGGCACCAACCTCCTCTCTGCCCTCCGACAGGGACAAATGACCCATGTGCCCTGTTTGGCTCAAGTCCTTAACTTGGTGGTGCAGCGGTTCTTGGGCAGGTACCCGGGCTTACAGGATGTCCTGAGGCAGGCCAGGAAAGTTTGTGTGCATTTCCGCCGGTCATATAATGCCAGTGCTCGGCTGACGGACCTCCAAAAGGAGTTTAACCTGCCCAAGAACCGCCTAATCTGTGACATGCCCACCAGGTGGAACTCAACGTTGGCCATGCTGCAGCGGCTGCACACGCAGCAGAGGGCCATCAATGAGTACCTGTGCGACTATGGCACCAGGACAGGGTCAGGGGAGCTTGGTTTTTTTTCCCCACGCCAGTGGGCCATGATCAGGGATGCATGCACTGTCCTGTCACCATTTGAGGAGGCCACGAGGATGGTGAGCAGTGACAGTGCATGCATCAGTGACACTGTCCCCCTTGTCCACCTGTTGGAGCACACGCTGCGTGGAATAATGGACAGGGCACTTGAGGCAGAACAGAGGCAGGAAGAGGAGGACTTCCTTAGCTCTCAAGGCCCCCTTTATCCAGACAGTGTTCCTGCGTGCCCGCCGATCACACAGGAAGAGGAGGAGGAGGAGGAGGAGGAGGAAGATTGTGTCAGTATGGAGGTGGAGCCTGCCACTCAGCATCAGCAGCAGTCTTTAAGGGATCAGTCCCAAGAAACACATCGACTTGTACGTGGCTGGGAGGAGGTAGCTGCGGACGTTGTCGTCCTTAGTGACCCAGAGGACTCCGGACCGAATGCCTCAGCAAACCTACGCTGCATGGCCTCCCTGATCCTGCAAAGCCTGCGTAAGGATCCTCGTATTTGTGGTATCAAGGAGAAGGACCAATACTGGCTGGCAACCCTCCTTGATCCACGTTACAAGGGTAAGGTTGCGGACCTTATCTTGCCATCGCAGAGGGAGCAGAGGATGAAACATCTTCGGGAGGCCTTGCAGAAAGGTCTGTGCAACGCGTTCCCAGAGACTGGGAGGTTACAAACTCCTGTTTCTGGATAACGTGTTGCTGAGGCTTCGGTCAGTCAAAGAAGGAGCGGTGGAGAAGGTGGCCGTCTGACCGATGCGTTCAGACAATTTTTTGGTCCGCAGCCCCAAGGTATGATCGGTTCCAGCAACCATCGCCAGCATCTGTTTTACATGGTGCAGGAATACCTAGGGGCAAGATCAGACTTGGACACCTTTCCCACCGAAAATCCTCTGGGTTACTGGGTCTTGAGGATGGATCACTGGCCAGAGCTTGCACAGTATGCAATTGAGCTACTGGCCTGTCCTGCATCCAGCGTTCTTTTGGAACGCACATTCAGTGCTGCTGGAGGCGTGGTAACCGATCACAGGGTGCGTCTGTCCACCGACTCGGTCGATCGACTGACCTTCATAAAAATGAATCAGTCTTGGATCACCACCAGCTACCAAGCACCTGATGCTGATGTAACCGAATAATTTTTTTTGAAATCTCAGATCCCTTCAAAGACTGCCTATGCTGATGCTGAGTGACTATCCCTGAGTAATTATCCTCTTCCTCCTCAATCATCACGCTGATAGCTTGTAAGAACATTTTTGGTTCTGGGCGCCACCACCAGTGCCTAAGGCACAATTTTTCAGCCCCTGTTTAACAGGGGCGTGTAATTACAATTTTTGATGCAATACTTTGCAGCAGGGCTCGTTCCTGCGTTCCAACTAGAGTGTCTGTGAGGGGTTGCAGTGTTGTGGCACCAGCACCAGTGCCTAAGGCCCAATTTTTCTGCCCCTGTCTAACAGGGGAGTGTAATTACAATTTTTGATGCAATACTTTTCAGCAGGGCTCGTTCCTGCGTTCCAACTAGAGTGTCTGTGAGGGGTTGCAGTGTTGTGGCACCAGCACAGTGCCTAAGGCCCAATTTTTCAGCCCTTGTTTAACAGGGGCGTGTAATTACAATTTTTGATGCAATACTTTGCAGCAGGGCTCGTTCCTGCGTTCCAACTAGAGTGTCTGTGAGGGGTTGCAGTGTTGTGGCACCAGCACCAGTGCCTAAGGCCTAATTTTTCAGCTCCTGTTCAACAGGGGCATGTAATTACAATTCTTGATCTAATATTTCACAGCAGGGCCCTGTGAGGGCTTACAGTGTTGTGGCCACAGCAACACCTAAGGCCCAAATTTCTGCTGAGTATATAGGGCAGGACCCTACTTTCAAACATCTAACTTACAAACGACTCCTACTTGCAAACGGAAGGAGACAACAGGAAGTGAGATGAAATCTACCCCTAGGAAGGGAAATTCTCTCCTGTAAGAGTTAATATGGGAAAACAATTTCTCCTTTCCACTGATGCTTTCCAATCCTTGTTCCACAAAAAAACCCAAATTTTCAAAAAACATTTTTCATTGGGACAAAAAGTGAGGTGAAATCTTCTGAAGAGGAGGAAAGAAAGCAAAACAAATGTCACAGGGGTGATAACCCTTCCCTATGTTTTCCAAAAAGCTTAAAAAAGATTTTTTGGCTGGAGCTAAACACGTTAAAAATGTACCCGTTCAAAATTACAAAGAGATTCTACTTAACAACAAACCTACAGTCCCTGTCTTGTTTGCACCGCCTGTATACTGATGTTCAGAGTATATAGGGCCTGGTGGCCCCACACCTTTCCTTATTTTAATTTGGGTGCGGGGTTCCCCTTAATATCCATACAAGACCCAAAGGGCCTGGTAATGGACTGGGGGGTACCCATGCCGTTTGTCTCACTGATTTTCATCCATATTGGCAGGACCCGACATTACATTAAACCCGCAAGCAGTTTTAAATGAGATTTTTTCCTTTGAAAATTACATTTGGTGCAGGGACTGTTCTAAACACGGGAAACACGCGCCACTTTACAGGCATACTCTAGACACCCCCCAGGTACGATATTTAAAGGAATATTTCACTTTTTTTTTTTTTACTTTAAGCATCATTAAAATCACTGCTCCCGAAAAAACGTCCGTTTTTAAAAGTTTTTTTTGCATTGATACATGTCCCCTGGGGTAGGACCCGGGTCCCCAAACCCTTTTTAGGACAATACCATGCAAATTAGCCTTTAAAATGAGCACTTTTGATTTCGAAAGTTCGAGTCCCATAGAAGTCAATGGGGTTCTAACGTTCGTGCGAACTTTCGGTCCGTTCGCAGGTTCTGGTGCGAACCGAACCGGGGGGTGTTCGGCTCATCCCTACCCACTGGCTGGCAATAATTGCATGAAAAATGTGTCCTTATTTAAC
This sequence comes from Lithobates clamitans, assembly GCA_037952925.1. NCBI lineage: Eukaryota > Metazoa > Chordata > Amphibia > Anura > Ranidae > Lithobates > Lithobates clamitans. The sequence continues at coordinate 528,534 of JBBGZY010000692.1, read as the reverse complement.
CCCTTCCCGCCGAGCGTACGCAGATGGCATACTCGGCTTACAGGGGTTATACCAGGATGATGCCCACAGCTGCAGGCATCATCCCGGTACTGTTTTTTAGAGCCGGCGATCTGCTATCCAGGTATAACAACCGATGCGGCTAAAAGCCGCTCGGCTGTTATACCGGAGAAGCAGGAGGGGGCGTCCCCCCTCCCACCGCTCTTACCGGGTCTCCCGTTCCGGGAGGTCCGATTACCAATCTGCCGCCTCCGGCGGCTAGTGACAGTCTGGAATGAAGCCGTGAGCAGCTTCGTTCCAGCCTCCTAATTGTAAACACAGAAGCGACGTCATGACGTCACTTCCCGTTTACTCGGCTGCCAATGGCGCCGGTTTTAAAAAAAATACAGTATTTAGAATCGCTGAAAACGGCGACCTGAATACTTTGAAGTGCAAAGGAGGGATCGGGGGTCTTTTAGACCCCCGATTCCTCCATAAAGAGTACCTGTCACCACCTATTGCTGTCACAAGGAATGTAAACATCCCTTGTGACAGTAATAGGTGGTGACAGGTACTCTTTATGGAGGAATCGGGGGTCTAAAAGACCCCCGATCCCTCCTTTGCACTTCAAAGTATTCAGGTCGCCGTTTTCAGCGATTCTAAATACTGTATTTTTTTTAAAACCGGCGCCATTGGCAGGCGAGTAAACAGGAAGTGATCAAAATTTATACCGCCGGCATAGCGCTCAGTGAAGCGCTCTCCTATGGGACACACGTGTGGGCGTGCTCCCGAGTCCTGCTTCTGCCTCTATTGACACAGAAAGCAGGACTCGCCTCCCCCCGCGCCATTGGATTAGATTGACAGCAGCGGAAGCCAATGGCTGCGCTGCTATCAATCTATCCAATCAGGACATGAGACACCAGCTAGAGCGGGGAGAAGAAAACCGTGTTCAGGTAAGTAAAAGGGAAGCACTGGGGGGCTGCAGCACTACAGAAGGTTTTTCACCTTAATGCATAGAACGCATTAAGGTGAAAAACCACCAGGGTTTACAACCCCTTTAAGGACAGGTGTGCCTGGAGGAAGCCCACCCCCCGCTTCTGACACTTTTTGTTTACAAGTTAAAATCTGTAAATTCAGCAAAAATGTTTGCTAGAAAATTACTTAGAACCTCCCAACATTATATATTTTTTGTTAGCAAAGACCCTAGAGAATAAAATGGCATTCAATGCAATTTTTCATGTCACACAGTATTTGCGCAGCGTTTTTTTTGCTGCCATTTTTTTGGAAAAAATACACTTTAACCACTTCAGCCCCGGAAGGATTTACCCCCTTAATGACCAGGCCATTTTTTTGCGATTCGGCACTGCGTTGCTTTAACTGACGCTTGCGCGGTCGTGCAATGTTGTACCCAAACAAAATTGACATCCTTTTTTTCCCACAAATAGAGCTTTCTTTTGGTGGTATTTGATCACCTCTGCGGTATTTATTTTTTGCCTTATAAACAAAAAAAGAGTGGCAATTTTGAAAAATAAAAAGCAATATTTTTTACTTTTTGCTATAATAAATATCCCCAAAAAAAGATATAAAAAAGACAAATTTCTTCCTCAGTTTAGGCCGATATGTATTCTTCTACATATTTTCGGTAAAAAAAAAAAAAAAATCACAAAAAAGCGTATATTGATTGGTTTGCGCAAAAAGTAAAGCATCTACAAAATAGGGGATAGATTTATGACATTTTACTATTTTCTTTTTCTAGTAATGGTGGTGATCAGCGATTTTTAGACAGGACTGCGACATTGCGGCGGACAGATCGGACACTTTTGACACTTTTTTGGGACCAGTGACATTTGTACAGCGATCAGTGCTATAAAAATGCACTGATTACTGTATAAATGACACTGGCAGGGAAGGAGTTTACACTAGTGGTGATCAAGGGGTTAAATGTGTTCCCTGGGAGGTGTTTCTAACTGTGGGGGGAGTGTACTGACTGGGGGGAGGAGAGAGATCGCTGCTCCTGATCACTAGGAACAGATGATCTCTCTCTACTCCCCTGTCAGAACGGGGATCTGTTTGTTTACATTGACAGATCCCCGTTCTGGCTCTCTGTTTGGCTTAACAAAAACAGCAATATTTCAAAATGGTACTCTAATAACACATACAGTCTTTGATTTCAGAAATATGTTTACAGTTCAAATTCAAATGGAATTTGATGTAAAATTTTATTCATATTTTTATTCAAATTTCAGAAACTTACTTTCGTTATTTGGAGCATTCAGTAAACTTTGTTTATACTGTAATTCCGGTATTCAGATATATCAGAATCTCCGAATAATGAAAAGCTCATCTGAATATTTATTTGGAACAGTCTAACTACACGTCTGTCTAAATTTGAATTTGAAAATGAATTTGAATTCGAAATGGAAAAATTTTGCAAAAGGTACAGTAAGGTATAAAAGTAAAATCAGGTGATGATTCCTACTTAGGCTGCTTTATAGAACATAATAGAATAGAATAGAATAGAATATCATATAAAGGAATATAATATCACAGAACAGAATAACAGAATCTAATGGAATAAAAGATAAAAGAATAGAATGGAATAAAACAGAATAGAATTGAAAATAAAGAAATAGAATAGAAAAAAATTGAATAGAATAAATTTGAATAGCATAGAATAAATTTAGAATATGAAATAAAAGAATAGACTTAAACAGAACAGATTGGAATTTAATAGAAAATAATACAACATAAAACAAAAGAAAAGAATATGAAAGAATGGAGTAAAATAGAATAGATTAGGATTGAATAGAATAAAATAGAACGAATATAGCCGTCTTCCGAAATTCAAATTTTTTATTTCAAATTTTGGAAGATGGCTATATTCATTCTATTATATTCGATTCTATTCTATTATAATTTCTTTTTCTATTCCATTCTGTTTTAATCTATTATATTTCTTTATTTTCTATTCTATTTTTGTTATTCTATTCTGTTCTATTATTTTCCATTAAATTCTTCTATTTTTTATTCTATTCTATTTTTTTTATTTTCTATTGTCTTCTACTCTATTCTGTCTATTCTATACTATCCTATTCTGTTTTGTTCTATTCTATTCTTATCTATTCTATCCTATTATTTTCTATTATATTCTATAAAGCAGCCTATGTAGAAATGATCTTATTTCACTTTTATTCCTTTCTGCATTTATTGCCATATGTTTCCATTTCAAATTCAAAGTCATTTTTGAATTCCAATAAAAATTCATTTTCAAATTCAAATAATTTGTTTAGTTATAATTAATTTTGGATTCATTGAAATTTATTACTATTGGATACATTCAAACATCCAAATTACAAAAATTAAGTCTGAATTTCAATTTGTAACGAAACAAACAGCACATGTCTAATACTTCATTAAATGTATATATTTTTTTCTTTAATGCAGCCAGTGGAAGTACCTAAATATGACTGCATTGTGCTGCAATGCTCATGTGCTACTAAGGAAAATGCTGATAGGAGATGAGCTCCTCATTGTGCTACTTCTCCTTTCACTGTCCTGTCACAGGCTCGGGAAGGGACAAGACCTGTAAGGGTTTCCTAACTGCAGCAGAGAAAAGTCAGATCCTCTGCATTGTCAAATAGGATTGTGGTGTGTGGCAGCGCTGTGTAAATTTCACAGATGTATGCATGAAAATGCAAATACTTTGGCAGGTAAAATACAGGGGCATAACTACGAATCATGGGGCTCTATAGCAAAATTTTGATGAGGCCCCCTGGCTGACACTTGCCAACTGTGATATTGCTTAAAATAAAGTATGTCAAAATCTAGGACAGGCTGCAGGAGAGTTGTCAGCATAGTCAGACAACTACAGACCGGTGCCTTGGATAAAAGTTACATAGTAGGTAAGGTTGAAAAAAGACACAAGTCCATCCAATGTGGTTATAGTTGGGGTAGTAAAAATATATATTCATGTAGCAACTACCCCAAATTTCCAGAGGCCTGGAGGTGACCCCCAGAGGTAGGGGGGGGGGGGGCGACATACTTCCTCAGGGTGCAGGTTACTAGACATAGTGGGTGATGTACAAGGTAGAAATTGGGCGCCAGTCACTTTTATGCTTGAACAAAGAGAAGTTTATCTCTCACAACAGGAAAAATGTGTGTAGCAAGATCCCAGGCCTCCTTTAGTCTAATGAGAACCTCCAGGGCCAAGAGCTGTTGACATCCTTCTGTGTAGAGTGGGTTACAAGGCATAGTGGGTGTAATACAAGATAGATTCACGGGCGCCAGACTCTTCTTCTACAATCGCTTCTTGCAGGTTCTCAACCCACTGAGCTCCCAGTCTCTCTCTCTATAGACCCGCTGATTCACTGCCACTGAATCCCTTGAGCTCTTCCAATCTTCACTTTAGTATCTTCCTCAAGCGTCACCCCCGCTTCTCTGGCCTGCTCGGTCCCTGGCTTGACACACACGGCTGCTCTGCAAGGGTCACCTCCACTGGCTGGGTCCCTGGCTTGATACCCACTGAAGTTTCCTGATTCTTAACCGTCCCCGGTTGGTGAGAATACTGCTCCAGTACTTGCTTTAGCCACTCACAGTGGTCCCTGGTAATAAGGTGGATGGTCCCGTACTGGCGACAGCTTCCCTTCTACCCCCCAAACACGACAGGTTCTCCGGCCAGCAGAACCGTCACTTTTGGTTGGACTGCAAGCCGCAGTCCCAACCCTGCGCTGCTCTCTTGCTTCTGGATAGGCCCTCAGACAGCCTAGCAGCCAGATGTCCCCGGGATAGCCCTCAGGCTCTGGCCTAGCAGCCTGGGCAATACAACACACGGCCACCCAGATAGCCATCCAGGATGCACAGGACAGGGATTTAAGAAAACCCCTGCCCATTGGCTGAGATACCCTATACACGCCTCATCTGTCCTTGCTTTGCCCTTGTCTTAACTAATGTCACCAGATACCTGGCCACCTAGCGGCAGAAGAGAGAAGTGCAGCAATTCCAAATTTAGGGTGAACTCAATTGATCCCTAACAATGAGCCAAGGTAACTACACCTGGCAGGTAAATTTAGGAGCAGCCCTGCCTAAACATCAGGGCATACTTCCAACTTTTTGAGATGGGAATGAGGGACACCTATCAGCAAAAGTATGCAGGCATAGGACACACCCCTTGCCACACCCCCTTAAAGGAGAATTGTACAAAAAAACAAGGTTGGTTAAACCCACAAGTGCTTTTTTTACCACTACTATTCCTTTATATTGGCTTTTGCAATCTACAAATGCAGCAATTTAGAAATCAGATGAAAGGTTTAGCGATGGAAAACACTTTTTGATAGATAAAAAGTGCATTTTATATACAGCTATATAGATCAGACCAAAATAAGGGACAAATGAGGAGAATGAGGGACGTTGCTCCAAATCAGGAACAGTCCCTCAAAATCAGGGACAGTTGGGAACTATGATCAGGGTGCTACATGTGGGAGAGATGGGATAGGGCACAGGACACCCTTAGTCAAAAAAAAAGTAACGATCAGCAGCTAGGCAGATTGGCACGAACCTTTAAGATGAACCAGCACATCTGTACTTTGTAGAATAGGTTGATCTCCTATAGTAATTGAACTTAACTCATGCAGGAACTCTATGGATGATTCCATCTTGACGATTTCCTAGGCTCTCCGTGGATCCCCGGTCTATGCAAGAGTCACCTCTGGTACTTCATCTCAGGTCTCCATCCTTTCCTTCATGCTTTCAGGTAGTTAGCAGGCTCCCCTCTGTGGAATCTCGGACACCTGGATAGGCCTTAAACAGACCTAGCAGCCAGTAGGACTCCGGGATAGGCCTCAGGCTTCAGGCCTAGCAGCCAAGAGCTGTTCCACACACACACCCACCCAGACCGCAGTCTTGGCGGAGAAGACCTAAATCACCTGACTTCTTCCAAATAAAAAGCTTCTCCCAACATTCATAGCGGCCACGTGAAAAAAATTTGAGTGTAGGGGGCGCTATATATACATAGTATTTGCTAGCTAGTTAGTAGGGATGAGCCGAACACCCCCCTGTTCGGTTCGCACCAGAACATGCGAACAGGAAAAAAGTTTGTTCGAACACGCGAACACCGTTAAAGTCTATGGGACACGAACATGAATAATCAAAAGTGCTAATTTTAAAGGCTAATATGCAAGTTATTGTCATAAAAAGTGTTTGGGGACCCGGGTCCTGCCCCAGGGGACATGGATCAATGCAAAAAAAAATTTAAAAAACGGACGTTTTTTCAGGAGCAGTGATTTTAATAATGCTTAAAGTCAAACAATAAAAGTGTAATATCCCTTTAAATTTCGTACCTGGGGGGTGTCTATAGTATGCCTGTAAAGGGGCGCATGTTTCCTGTGTTTAGAACAGTCTGACAGCAAAATGACATTTTGAAGGAAAAAACTCATTTAAAACTACCGCGACTATTGCATTGCCGACAATACACATAGAAGTTCATTGATAAAAACGGCATGGGAATTCCCCAAAGGGGAACCCCGAACCAAAATTTAAAAAAAAAAAAGACGTAGGAGTCCCCCTAAATTCCATACCAGGCCCTTCAGGTCTGATATGGATATTAAGGGGAACCCCGGCCAAAATTTAAAAAAAAAAATGACATGGGGTTCCCCCTAAATTCCATACCAGACCCTTCAGGTCTGGTATGGATTTTAAGGGGAACCCCGCGCCAAAAAAAAAAAAAAAAAACGGCGTGGGGTCCCCCAAAAAATCCATACCAGACCCTTATCCGAGCACGAACCTGGCAGGCCGCAGGAAAAGAGGGGGGGACGAGAGTGCGGCCCCCCCCTCCTGAACCGTACCAGGCCACATGCCCTCAACATTGGGAGGGTGCTTTGGGGTAGCCCCCCCAAAACACCTTGTCCCCATGTTGATGAGGACAAGGGCCTCATCCCCACAACCCTGGCCGGTGGTTGTGGGGGTCTGCGGGCGGGGGGCTTATCGGAATCTGGAAGCCCCCTTTAACAAGGGGACCCCCAGATCCCGGCCCCCCCCTGTGTGAAATGGTAAGGGGGTACAAAAGTACCCCTACCATTTCACTAAAAAACTGTCAAAAATGTTAAAAATGACAAGAGACAGTTTTTGACAATTCCTTTATTTAAATACTTCTTCTTTCTTCTATCTTCCTTCATCTTCTGGTTCTTCTGGTTCTTCTGGTTCTTCCTCCGGCGTTCTCGTCCAGCATCTCCTGGTTATGATTTTAAATATACACTTTCTAATTGGTTGGTACATATATTACTAACTAGCTACCCTGTTTCCCCGAAAATAAGACCTAGCTTGATTGTCGGTGATGGCTGCAATATAAGCCCTACCTCCCAAATAAGCCCTACCCTGTTTCCCCAAAAATAAGCCCTACCCTGAAAAGAAGACCTACAAGGACTTTAACTAGGGCTTATTTGGGGGGGTAGGGCTTATATTGCAGCCATCACCGACAATCAAGCTAGGTCTTATTTTCGGCCAAACAGGGTAGCAAATACTATGTATATATAGCGCCCCCTACACTCAAATTTTTTCACTTACCATTAGGAGCACACCACTCTTTGAGGGGAGCAGCAATCTATTTTTCTTTTTAGTTTTTATTAGTTTGGCGCAGAGTTTTTTCACTTAAACCTCTGCTTGGCTGAGAAATGTTTGTTTATTCATAACCTGAATTCACTGTAGCTCATCATATTAATGTCAACAGTGCCACCTACTGACAAAAAGGAGAAGCCACAGCTAAACAGGATTACAAAGAAAGCCATTTGACCACTAAACACTACAAATTAACCAGGCTGGCTACCACCCAGCACAACTAAATTTACCTGTAGCCCTGCTTTGAGACAAGGGTGCTACATTTATTCATATATATAGATAGATAGATAGATAGATAGATAGATAGATAGATAGATAGATAGATAGATAGATAGATAGATAGATAGATATAGATTTAGATATCTATAGATATATATAAAACCAAAAGTATTGGGACGCCTGCCTTTACACGCACATGAACTTTAATGGCATCCCAGTCTTATGCCCCGTACACACGGTCGGATCTTCCGACAGAAAATATGTGATAGGACCTTGTTGTCGAAAATTCCGACCGTGTGTGGGCTCCATCACACATTTTCCATCGGAATTTCCGACACACAAAGTTTGAGAGCAGGCTATAAAATTTTCCGACAACAAAATCCATTGTCGAAAATTCCGATCGTGTGTACACAAATCCGACGCACAAAGTGCCACGCATGCTCAGAATAAATTAAGAGACAAAAGCTACTGGCTACTGCCCCGTTTATAGTCCCGACGTACGTGTTTTACGTCACCGCGTTCAGAACGATCGGATTTTCGGACAACTTTGTGTGACCGTGTGTATGCAAGACAAGTTTGAGCCAACATCCTTCGGAAAAAATCTATGGATTTTGTTGTCGGAATGTCCGATCAATGTCTGACCCTGTGTACAGGGCATTAGTCTGTAGGGTTCAATATTGAGTTGGCCCACCCTTTGCTATACCAGCTTCAACCCTTCTGGGAAGGCTGTCCACAAGGTTTAGGAGTGTGTCTATGGGAATGTTTGACCATTCTTCCAGAAGCGCATTTGTAAGGTCAGGCACTGATGTTGGACGAGAAGGCCTGGCTCGCAGTCTCCGCTCTAATTCATCCCAAAGGTGTTCTAATCGGGTTGAGGTCAGGACTCTGTGTAGGCCAGTCAAGTTCCTCCACCGCAAACTCGCTCATCCATGTCTTTATGGACTTTTCTTTGTGCACTGGTCCAAATCAGTGAAGAAAATACTATGGGGCTGATTTACTAAAGGCAAAAAAAAAGACTGTGCACTCTGCAAAGTGCAGTTGCTCCAGAGCTTAGTAAATGAGCAGAAGCTCTGCTGACTTCCATCCAATCATGTGCAAGCAAAAATTCATTTTTTTAAAATTTTCTTTGCACTTGATTGGGTACTCTTTGCACAGTGAGGATTTACCTAATTTACTAAGCTCTGGAGCAACTGCATTTTGCAAAGTGCACAGTCTATTTGTCTTTAGTAAATCAACCCCAATGTCTTGCTGGTGGGCTACCATCAATATGCATGTACCACTGTTTCCATAGAACAGTGATGGTGAACCTTGGCACCCCAGATGTTTTGGAACTACATTTCCCATGATGCTTAACTACACTGCAGAGTGGTTGAGCATCATGGGAAATGTAGTTCCAAAACATCTGGGGTGCCAAGGTTCCCCATCACTGCCATAGAATGTTGTAAAAAGGTAAGCCTTTACGACTACATGATTTTGTAAAGGACACAGTGCTTAATCTCTCCACTAGATGGCATCAGCTTCAAGAAAACAGAGGAGGTCATCGGCAAGAGGGATTTGCAGCCTCCCTTGATGGGAAAACCAAGTTCTGTATGCATGTTCCTGATCACACATGCATTATAAATATATTAGACAATCTTCGAGATGTAGCTTATTTCAAAATAAAAGAGGCGCATCATTACCAGGTTAAAATGAGGTAATGATATCCCATCACCCCAAAATTTTAATCACTTAAAGAAATCATGAAAATGGCTAGAAAATATCACATACATAAAGGTTTTTTTTTTAGAAATATATATATTTTTTTCATTTTGGATAGGGAAGAATTAGAACCTCTGTGTCCCTGTTGGGTGATTTATTCTCTCTGTTTGCCAGAAAGTGCAGAAAGATCCAAAGTTTTACAGTTGTCACCAGCACAGGAAGTAGGGATACATCTTCCAATGAGGACATTAACGCCCCCCCCCCCCCCCCGGCTTTGGAGAGATTTTCTCTTACTCCCTATTGTATCTCTGTAACAGAAAGTGGAATGAAAGTATGGGGGCTTTAACCATTCCCTACTCAATACAAAATGAAAATGTTATGGCTTGAGTTACACTTTAAATTCCCTCTACTTACTGATATTTTGCAATGTATATAGTAAAGGGTGATTTAACCCAAGAACAAAACTGTAATATATAGCAGCTTACAGTCCTTAGATTTGGTAGCTGCATTAGTGTTCTTTTTTTATCACACAATAATATTTTCAGCAATTACAGAAAATACCTGTTGATTCTGCTAGAAATGCATTGTCCTTGTCACTTCCTGTGAGCTTCACTGAAGGTTACCTTCCTTCTTAGCTATATTCTGTAAACTACCAATTGCCCTGCACCCCCCCCCCCCCCCCTCCATGTAATGAAGATGAAGAGCTATGAACATGTTTGTAATCCAGGAGAGCAGCCTAGAGTGACAACCATGGCTCCCTCCATAGATATAGTGGAGGAAAAACGTAGCCACCCGGGGACAGAAGATGTGCTATTTTCAGATTACGAGGTAAAAAGAAAGCAAAAGAAGCTTAAAAAAATATAAAAAATAAAACAAGAACAGACACACAACAAGGTCCTAGTAAGCAGAAATATATTATATATTTTTGGATTTTGATACACTTTAACCGGTTCCCGCCCAGCCTATTGGAGAATGATAGCCGGGTGGCTTCGATCTGGGTGGACCGTGGACGTCATATGACGTCCTCCCGGATTGGCCTGATGAATGATCAGTATACCAGCCCGCTGCCGGTACCATGTGACCGCTGTCAGGGCCGGATTAACATAGGGGCTGATGGAGCTGCAGCTCCAGGCCCCTGCCTTAAAACCGGCCCGCCCAGTCAGCAGTAAAAGGCCGATTTTCTCCTGTTCATAAACTTCTATGGGACAGGAGAAGCTGTGTGTAAATGTAGGGGTGTCTGGCTGTACCTGTGTTTGCTCACTGTGTTTATTACATTGTCACAGTGCACAGTTCCCCCCTACACAAATGGGAGAGGCTGAGTCGGCTCTGCCCCTCCCCTCCCCTCTCTCACTCTGTGAAGTCTGTGGCTGTGTAGTGAAGAAGGAGCCGTGTGGGTGGGAAATTATGAACAGAACAGCGGCAGATATCTGAGTGATGAGCCTCCAGGGACCATCCAAATGTGAGCTCAGTGACTCTGATCTCCCTTCCCCTCCTTTTTAACTTATTCCTCCAGCAGTAGCTCTTATAGCTGCAGCCAAAGTGTTTAGAATTGTGTCTTCAGCCTGTGGTAGTACTCGGTCCCTTGTGCTTTTAGGAAGGGTTCACACTGGTTTGCTGTGTTTTGGCCCATTGCTGGTGTATCCACAGTTTTCCTGCGTTTTACTCACAGTCCTATCAATTTCTATTAGGTTGTGTGTTTTTTTTCTGAAAGTGCACCAAAATTCCTGCGTGCTGCATCTTATCTTTGGCGCATTGTCAGAAAATGCAGCAAAAACCTGCAACCTGATATATATCAATAGGACTGCAGCTAAAACTGCAGATACACAAGCAGTGCGGCCGACTGCAGCACACCAGTGTGAGCCCAAAGGCTTGTACACACAACCCCCCTCTGTAGAACTTGGTCTGATCAATACTCCTGGCATACACACACACACGACCATACCATCCCAGCTCAGGAGGGGTAGGGGCTCCAGGGATTTGATTGACTATGCAGGCCCTGTCCCTCCTATCTGTCCGGGCAGAGTCCTGGAGGCAGTGGCAGGCTGCTGGTGGCAAGTGCCACACTGTATCTGGTTGCATGCTGCTGGTGGCAAGTGGCACACTGTGTCTGGTGGCACACCGTATCTGGTGGCAGGCTGCTGGTGGCAAGTAGCACACCGTATCTGGTGGCAGGCTGCTGGTGGCAAGTGGCACATCATATCTGGTGGCCGGCTGCTGGTGGCAAGTAGCACACTGTATCTGGTGACAGGCTGCTGGTGGCAAATGGCACACTGTATCTGGTGACAGGCTGCTTGTGGCAAGTGGCACACTGTATCTGTTGGCAAGTGGCACACTGTATCTGGTGGCATGCTGCTGGTGGCAAGTGGCACACTGTATCTGGTGGCAGGCTGTGGGTGCCAAGTAGCACACCGTATCTGGTGGCAGGCTGCTGGTGGCAAGTGGCACACTGTATCTGGTGGCAGGCTGCTGTTGGCAAGTGACACACTGTGTCTGGTGGCAGGCTTCTGTTGGCAAGTGGCACCCTGTGTCTGGTGGCAGGCTGCTGTTGGCAAGTGGCACCCTGTGTCTGGTGGCAGGCTGTGGGTGGCAAGTAGCACACTGTATCTGGTGGCAGGCTGCTGGTGGCAAGTGGCACACTGTATCTGGTGGCAAGTGGCACACTGTATCTGGTGGCATGCTGCTGGTGGCAAGTGGCACACTGTATCTGGTGGCAAGTGGCACACTGTATCTGGTGACAGGCTGCTTGTGGCAAGTGGCACACTGTATCTGGTGGCAAGTGGCACACTGTATCTGGTGGCATGCTGCTGGTGGCAAGTGGCACACTGTATCTGGTGGCAAGTGGCACACTGTATCTGGTGGCAGGCTGTGGGTGGCAAGTAGCACACCAAATCTGGTGGCAGGCTGCTGGTGGCAAGTGGCACACTGTATCTGGTGGCAAGTGGCACACTGTATCTGGTGGCATGCTGCTTGTGGCAAGTGGCACACTGTTTCTGGTGGCAGGCTGCTGTTGGCAAGTGGCACACTGTATCTGGTGGCAGGCTTCTGTTGGCAAGTGGCACACCATGTCTGATGGCAGGCTGCTGGTGACAAGTGGCACACTCTATCTGGTGGCAAGTGGCACACCGTATCTGGTGGCATGCTGCTGGTGGCAAGTGGCACACTGTATCTGGTGGCATGCTGCTGGTGGCAAGTGGCACACTGTGTCTGGTAGCAGGTTGTGGGTGGCAAGTAGCACACCATATCTGGTGGCAGGCTGCTGGTGGCACACTGTATCTGGTGGCATGCTGCTTGTGGCAAGTGGCACACTGTATCTGGTGGCAGGCTGCTGTTGGCAAGTGGCACACCATATCTGGTGGCAGGCTGCTGGTGGCAAGTGGCACAGTGTATCTGGTGGCAAGTGGCACACCGTATCTGGTGGCATGCTGCTGGTGGCAAGTGGCACACTGTGTCTGCTAGCAGGTTGTGGGTGGCAAGTAGCACACCATATCTGGTGGCAGGCTGCTGGTGGCACACTGTATCTGGTGGCATGCTGCTTGTGGCAAGTGGCACACTGTATCTGGTGGCAGGCTGCTGTTGGCAAGTGGCACACCATATCTGGTGGCAGGCTGCTGGTGGCAAGTGGCACAGTGTATCTGGTGGCAAGTGGCACACCGTATCTGGTGGCAGGCTGCTGGTGGAAAGTGGCAAACTGTATCTGGTGGGCACACCATATCTGGTGGCAGTCTGCTGGTGGCAAGTGGCACAGTGTATCTGGTGGCAAGTGGCACACCGTATCTGGTGGCAGGCTGCTGGTGGAAAGTGGCAAACTGTATCTGGTGGGCACACCATATCTGGTGGCAGTCTGCTGGTGGCAAGTGGCACAGTGTATCTGGTGGCAAGTGGCACACCGTATCTGGTGGCAGGCTGCGGGTGTTAAGTGGCACACTGCATCTGATGGCAGGCTATGGGTGGCATCTGGCGGCAAGCGATGGTGGCAAGTGACATGCTGCATCTGGTGGCAAGTGACAAGCTCAGGTTCCTTCCCACTGATTCTGCATGATGGTGAGTTGATCTATTTCACTATATATTACAATGTAGTAATAGAAATAATGGAATTTGATCATCCTGACGCCATATCAAGCATAGTGTCAGGATGATTTTAAGTGCTAACACCAGCCATTTGCCTAAAAAATCACCCCCCGCCACCTATTTCCCCATCAACCCCGAGACTACATCCCCCCTCATCTTTTTTTTGGGAATGGGGGATGTCCCTATATGGCAGTTTGGAAATGTGGTCGCCCTAAGTTGCTGTTAGTGAGAGACCGCATAACAGGTGGTATTGTTGGTATTGCTGCTGCTTAGAGGCTGCATGGCTGATATTACTGGTGAGAGTAGATTTAATTTGTTTTAGCAAAAAATGTTTGCATTTTCATTTTGTTTCCATAAAAAGGCCCACCAAAATCCTCAGCACCAGGCCCATGATGCTCTTAATCTGGCCCTGACCGCTGTAACCAATCACAGCAGATCACATGACAGTTGTAAACAATAGATGGCTTCCTTTCAAGCCATCCATTGTGTACAATTCTGTTGCTAGCTGTGATTGGTCAGAGTGATCACATGGTACAGACTGGGCCAATCACGACCCATCTGTGCCATGTGATCAGCTGTGACCAATCACAGCTAACCACACCAAAACAAACTGAATAAATAAATTTCATTCAGTAAAATGCTTGAATAAAGCAATGAAATTCATTGCTATATGCAATCATAATGTGTAAATATATATATATATATATATATATATATATATATATATATATATATATATATATATATATATATATATATATACTACTATATACTAGTATATATAGTAGCGATATAGTAGTGATATACTACTATATATACTACTACTACTACTATATATACTACTATATCACTTCCCCAGAGTAGTCCAATGTTACTATGGTTACATTGTATTGCTCGGTCAAAGTGTGTTATAAAAAAGAAATTGTAAGAAAAAGAAAAAAATATATTAAAAAATAGAACAAAAATGTGAAAAAAAATATATTTTTTCTTCTATTTTTCCATACTGTCACCAATCATTGTCCCTGATCACCGCTACACCAGTTATATGATGACGCTGTACTGCACTAGTGACAGTATGTAAAAAAAGAAAAAAAAACTCTTAATTTTCCCAAAAATTATGACAAAAAAAACCAACTTCAAAAAACTCGCCATGCCTCTTACTAAATACCTTGGGCTGTCTACTTTCCAAAAAGGGGTCATTTTGGGGCGGGGGTATTTCTTCTGTCTTAACATTTTAGGGCCTCGAGAAATGAGGCCGTCGGTACATCAGGATTGATCAATTTTCAGATATATCCCATAGTTTGTGGACTCTATAACCTTCCTACAGACTCAATAATATACACCGATTTGGGTTATTTTCACCATAGAAATGTAGCAGAATACATTTTGGGCTAAATTAATGTCGAAAGATTATTTATGTGCAAATGTTTTTAACAGAAACGTAGAAAACTTTTTTTTTCAAAATTTTTGGTCTTTTTTTGTTTATTTAGCAAAAAATAAAAATCCAAGTGGTGATTAAATATCACCAGAAGAAAGCTCTATTTGTGTGAACAAAATGATACAAATTTTGTTTGGGTACAGTGTTGCATGACTGCGCAATTGTCATTCAAAGTGTGACAAAGTGTGCTCAAAGCTGAAAATTGGCCTGGCAGGAAGGGGGTAAAAGTGCCCAGTATTGAAGTGGTGAAGCAGACATTTGGGTTTCAGCCCCCCATACTCACCCCTGCTCCCCTCTCTGTACCAGTTTTTTTTTTTTTAAACCCTTAGGCTGGATTCACACTTCTCCATTCCTGTGTATTACATTAATGCGTGTTGTGTCACACGTTAATGTATATTTCGTTAAAGAGCCAAATCATTTTTGATGGGCTGCCAACACACAGGAACCGTCCAAGAAACAGACATGCAGCATTTGCCTTATGCAGTGCACCACGATGCGGTTGCGGTGTGCTGCAATGCATGGGCAATGGAGCTGAGTTGCCTTGGGTTACCATTCAAAATGAATAACACCAGAATGCACTAATACAAATAAGGGTTGATTTACTAAAACTGGAAAGTGTAAAATCAGGTGCAGCTCTGCATAGAAGCAAATCAGCTTCCAGGTTTTGTTTTACCAAAGCTTTTTGCTCCTTTTTGCTTTTGCTTTTTGCTCCTGTTCAAATCATTAGTAAAACCTCATCTGGAATATGCAGTTCAGTTTTGGGCTCCAGTTCTCAAAAAGGATATCGGGGAATTGGAGAAAGTGCAGAGAAGGGCAACCAAACTGATAAGAGGCATGGAGGAGCTCAGCTATGAGGAAAGATTAGAGGAACTGAAATTGTTCACTCTTGAGAAGAGGAGATTAAGGGGGGATATGATCAACATGTACAAATATTTAAGAGGTCCATATAGTGAACTTGGTGTTGAGTTATTCACTTTACGGTCAACACAGAGGACAAGGGGGCACTCTTTATGACTGGAGGAAAAGAGATTTCATCTCCAAATACGGAAAGGTTTCTTCACAGTAAGAGCTGTGAAAATGTGGAATAGACTCCCTCCAGAGGTGGTTCTGGCCAGCTCAGTAGATTGCTTTAAGAAAGGCCTGGATACTTTCCTAAATGTACATAATATAACTGGGTACTAACATTTAAAGGTAAAGTTGATCCAGGGAAAATCCGATTGCCTCTTGGGGGATCAGGAAGGAATTTTTTCCCCTGCCGTAGCAAATTGGAGCATGCCCGCTGGGGTTTTTTGCCTTCCTCTGGATCAACTGTGGGTATAGTATTGGGTATATTGGATTGTACAATATTTTTTTATTTGTTTTTTTTGTTTTTGTTTTTTGTTTTTGTTTTTTGTTATTTTTGTAAGGTTGAACTGGATGGACTTGTGTCTTTTTTCAACCTGGCTAACTATGTAACTATGTAACTATGTAAGTTGAAGTTAGAAGCTGATTGGCTACCATGCACAGCTGCACAAGATTTTGCACTGTCAAAATCTGAGAAGAGACGCTTGAGAGGGGATATGATTTCAATTTACAAATACCGGACTGGTGACCCCTCAATAGGGATAAAACTTTTTCGCAGAAGAGAGTTTACCAAGACTCGTGGCCACTCATTAAAATTAGAAGAAAAGAGGTTTAATCTTAAACTACGTAGAGGGTTCTTTACTGTAAGAGCGGCAAGGATGTGGAATTCCCTTCCACAGGCGGTGGTCTCAGCGGGGAGCATTGATAGCTTCAAGAAACTATTAGATAAGCACCTGAATGACCACAACATACAGGGATATACAATGCAATACTGACACATAATCACACACATAGGTTGGACTTGATGGACTTGTGTCTTTTTTCAACCTCACCTACTATGTATCACTATGTATACTATGTATAAGTTTTAGTAAATCGACCCCATAATGTGTCTTACCGTGCATTGCCGTAATGTGTGTGTTGTCCCAACACACCCAATCGCAAAAATGTTTTTCAGCCTGTAGGCAGGTTGCCTACTGTGTTCATTTTAGCTAGGCTTGTGTAGCTGCCCATTTTAAGGGGAAGGGATTAATACTGCTTTGCATTCCCCGCTAACATTAACAGTTTTTTGGGGGTTTGGCTACCTGTCCTGTGATATAGAAAAGGCAGACGTTCGGGTCCCAAGAGAGAGCGGAGTAGCAGGCTACAGAATAGGAACCTTGCAGGACTTGCTGAAACTTGTAGTTCATCGACGGAGAACTGGCCTCCATGAATACACCCAAGCCATGGAGTTCTTCATCCAATTAATGCCAGTTATAGACTTCACCCATAAGGACTTTAGCTGTACAGGTATGCTGGGGCAGCCACAATTAGAGTTAGTTAGGGAAAGGACATTTTGCCATGTTTTGTATGCTATGCTGAACTTTCAGTAAAAGTTGTTTTGCCACACAAAGCTTGGTCTAAAGCTACTCAAGGGGTGCATGTGGGGTCCTGGCACATCTCCCTATGGAACCCAGGTCTAAACTTAGCACACTGGGGACTGTGAAACATCACTACAACTAAAGGTTAACGTGCAGTCAAATTGCTATGAGTAACCAAAGTTTAATTTGCATTCAGTTCTTGGCATGGCACCTGGTTAGGTGACAGGTCTTCCAGTAGGGAGTTGGTCCGTGTTATAGCCTCCTTTCCTAGCTGTCTGTCTCCATTGGTCTCCAGGAGGTGACTAGCGTTACGGAGATCCATGACCTGTTCACTAGGCATGGAGAGGCAAGAGATAAGTTGAGCATGTTTAAGGTCAGCGGGACCCCTTAAGGGATGCCACCTTTTCTTCAAGTCAAACCTGAACACTTTAGCGGTGCACAGCAATTATATAGTATAGACTATACATATATTTTGCAATTAAATAACATTTCTAATCATATTAAATGAATCACAAGAGTCCCCCTTTACATCAGAATCCACAGAGTTCCCCTTTTATATCTGAACTCACAGAGTTCCCTTACACTGTAAGGGGGGGGGGGGGCACTGCAGACTCTGATGTTAGGGAGAACTCTGGGGACTCTAACATAAGAGATGCTCTAGGTACCCTGATTTCAGGGGGGGCGCTGAGAACTCTGATGTACAGAGAGAACTCTGATGTAAGGAGGAACACTGTGGCCTCTGGTGTAAAGGGGAACTCTGATGTAAGGGGTGCTCTGAGAACCCATATTTACCTTAGTGTACTTACTCAGAGACAGGATAGAGAAGAGGGGAGACTTCAGTCACAGACAGGGATGGATGGTGACCGCATTCACCCTTGACGGTCAACACCTCTCATCAGATGTATTTGAGGCTACTGGACTTCACATTTCTCACCCCCACTTTCATTTTCTGAGCCACAGCGCCGGAGATTGTAGTGTGGGCAGACACAGAGGGGTAGGGGCGGTTGGAAGAGGTGCAGATCGAGCCCTCTCTCCTCTCCTGTCTGTGTGTTTTGTGGGGGGGGGGGATTGATAGTGCTGGCTTTGGGCAGTGTGAAAGAGTGTAACACAGACTCTCGGCTTACACAACTGCAGCCACCAACCCTGCTGGGAAGCCATAGTCCGGTCTGAATAATGTGTCCGAGTTTGAGGTGGTCTGAAACCCGGATGCATGAGTCCAAACCTGAACTGTCCGGGTGAATAAACTCACAGAGTGGAAATCCTAGACCCCATTCTGTTTTTGGGAGTGAGGCAACAGAGGTACGCTGACTGATGGAGTGGGCAGAGGCTCTGCCTGTTCCTCCTAATGCAACACATACACCCGTTCAAGTGTGTAGGACAATGTACATTTTCAGAAGATCCCTGCATACAACACTACACATAAGTGGCTCGTCTTTGAGTTGGGGGACTGCCCTAATATCTTTGTTTCACATAATCGTGGCCCTCGCCTGGTCCCGGGCATTGGGGAGCACGCCTTCAGGCAAGATGGTAACTCTTGTTCTAGAATGAGTGACCCTGGTCATTGCCTGGTGTAGCCAAAAGAACCGACCCCAGGGTAGACTTAGTCCCAGGCATTGGGGAGCACGCCTTCGGGCAAGATGTTAACCCTTGTTCTAGAATGAGTGACCCTGGTCATTGCCTGGTGTAGCCAAAAGAACTCACCCCAGGGTAGACCTACAGTGTGACCCAGACTTGGCGCCCGATGAGTTAACAGGGAACATGGAGGACGGGTAGGGTTGCCACCTCATCCCTTTAAACCCGAACACAAATAAATTACACAGGTTCTGAGGCTAATTAAATGCAGATAAGGCACCAAGTGAGTTTAATTACCACCTTAATCAGCCTCAGAACCTGTGTAATTAATATGTGTTCAGGTTTAAAAGGGATGAGGTGGCAACCCTAAGGACAGGACAAACAGCACCACCTTACCCTTACAAACCTTCAATAAATGCTTTCTCCATGATGTTGATATTATAATGCCAGCCCATACCATTGTGACCCCCCCGGGGTGTGTCCATGACTCAGAGCTCACAGGAAGTGGAATCAATGACACTGGCCATCATTCAACCTACCAGAAGACTGGCAGCCGGTGGCTAAAGCAAAGATTCTGTGGGGGACATCGTTTTCATTTTTAAAATGCCCAGGCAAAAAAAAAAATCTAAACTGTAAACTAAAGTAAAAAATAACCGCTAATGCCTTGTGGGCTCTGGTGTACAGGGAATGGTGGGTTTTACCACTTAGCCAGCTGAAAGCAGCAGGTGAATGTATGTAATGGCCCACACCAGCTGGCTATGGTGCTCCTGCTAATGACAGCCTCAGTTGTAAATTACTACATTTATTTCACGCCTTTCAAAATGCATGTTTGTTAACTTCATTTGGGATTTGATAATGACTCACAACTGGAATCTTCCAACTCCATTTGGGAATTAATATTGGATCACACAAGAAGCTTTTCTTTTTTTTTGGAAAGGGTTTGTTGTTCTTCTGAAACTGGACTCATGCATTGCTTAGCGAAATCCAAAACGGTGAAAACGATATTTTCCCTTGGAGGATGGACAGATTAGATGTTGTATAGTGCAAATGTAGAAAATGACTTAATTCCTCTTATCTTCCGCATACACTTACTAAGATTGTTGTATTCAAAGTATTCTAAACTTAGTGTACACTTCCCTAGTTATCACTTCTCTTACATAAACATCTACCACCAGAAGGGTCAACAATCTATTTACTAGTGACCATCATTTGATACAAACATCAGACTTGGGGGCACACCCTAAAAATCGTGCTGCTATAAGACCGCAAACAGAACAAAATAGATTACAGCGACCACATACAAAAATGACATTAAGGCCCCTTTCACACGGACGGATAGAATTGTGCTTTTAGCTGCGTTTTCTACCGCAGCTAAATGCACACAATGCTTTCCTATGGCCCCATTCACACACTGCATTTAGCTGCATTTTCATTACATGCAGTTTGGTGCGGATAGAAAAAAATAGAATTGACTGTGTCCAGGAGCGAATCCACTTAAAAATAGTAGACTTCGATGCTGCCTGCCCCTTCCTGGGGCCTTCTGGCAGTACAAACAAAACATCAGTTTTCCGAATCTGAGCAGTTGCCTTTAGATAAACTACATCTCTCACTACATCCAGGGAATGTAATGACTTTTTTTCCGTAGAACGAGGTTCTGGAAAAAAATTAAGGCAGACCAATATCCTGGTTCAAATGAAAACCTGAGACTACCTTAGGTAGAAAGGTTGGATGAGGATGTAACACCACCTTGTCCTTGTGAATAATTAAATATGGCTCTTTACAAGAGCCAACTCTGATACCTATTTAGCAGAGAACATAGCAACCAGAAAAAACTATTTTCTTGTCATAAGGACTAAGGGAATATGGCGTAATGGCTTAAAAGGCTGTTTTTTGCAATACCGACAAAACCAAATTCAAGTCCCATGGACACAAGGGTGACTTAACTGGTGGATTAATACGCGTTATCCCCTGCATAAAGGCCCGGACCAAAGATTGCGCAGCAAGCGGTCTTTGAAACAATACCGATAAGGCCGACACCTGACTCTTGATAGTACTCAAGGCCAGCTTAATTTCTACCCCCAATTGCAGAAAGGCAAGGATTCTACTTATGACATACTTCCGAAGATGCCAACCCTTGGATTTGCACCAAGAAACATATGCCCTCCAGACTCTATAATATATGACTCTGGAAGCCGGTTTCCTTGCATTAATCAGGGTAGATACCACTGACCCTGAAAGCCCCCGATTCTTTAGAATGTGGGTTTAAACAGCCAAACCATTAAATTTAGAGTTTTTAAGGAAGGGTGGAATACTGGTCCGTGCGAGAGCAGGTCTGGACGTGGAGGAAGGGACCATGGGTCCCCTACTGCTATCTTTACGATATCTGCATACCAGGATCTTCTGGGCCATGCTGAGGCTACAAGAACCACCGGCTTCTCTTCCTCCTTGATCCTGCGAAGAAGCCATGGTAGCAGCTGAACAGGAGGGAACGCATAAATCAGTGAAAATTGATCCCAAGGAGTTACCAACGTATCCGTCCCATATGCAAGTAGATCCCTTGTCCTTAACACAAAGTTGTCCAATTTCTTGTTGAACCTGGATGCCAATAGATCTACGTCCGGGGTTCCCCATCTTTGGCATATAGCCAGGAAGATGTCGGGGTGAAGAGACCACTCCCCTAGAAAAAATTGCTGGCGACTTAAGAAGTCTGCCTGCCAATTCTCTATTCCTGGAATGAAGACTTCCGATAGGCAAGGTACATGCCTCTCTGCCCAAGCCAGAATATGATTCACCTCACTCTGGGCTGCGCGATTCCTGGTGCCCCCTTAGTGATTGATATAGGCCACTGCTATGGCATTGTCGGATTGAATCCTGACAGGACAATCCTGCAACCTGAACGTCCAGGCATGCCGCCTGAATTTCTAGGATGTTGATGGGCAAGGTCCTCTCGGTTTCAGACCACTTCCCCTGGACCGTGGTCTCTTCCAGGACTGCTCCCCAACCCGAAAGGCTGGCATCTGTTGTTACCACCTTCCAGGTAACTGGTAAGAAGGATTTCCCCTTCTGCAGATTTTTGGTCACCAACCACCAACTGAGGCTCTGGGGCACCCTTGGGGTCAGAGACATTGGGAAGTCCAGAACTTGAACCTTCATGTTCCAAGCGGATAGGATACTGTTTTGCAACAGTCTCAAATGAAATTGGGCATAGAGAAAGGCTTTGAATGAAGCCACCATCTTCCCTAACAACCTCATACAAAGGGGATGGAGGAATTTTTCTTCGTCTTGGCTACCTGGACCAGTTCCCTTATGGCGCTAATCATTGCCTGGGGCATAAACACTCTCTTCTGGGCTGTGTCTATGACCAGACCTAAGTACTCCAGCCTTTTTACTGGCCACAGGGATGACTTCTCTAGGTTGAGAATCCAACCCAGGTATTGCAGATACTTGACTGTGCTGACCACGCTTTGGTCCAAGTGGGCTACCGACTGATCTACCAGCAGCAGATTGTTCCAGGTATTCCATTACTGTTATACCCTGAGCCCTTAGTCTGACCAGAAGTTGGACCAGAACCTCTGTAAACACTTGGGGTGCCGTAGCCAAACCGAAGGGCAGGGCTACAAACTGGAAATGGTGCCGCTCTACTTCGAACCGTAGGCACATGCAGATATGCATCTTTGATGTTGATTGATGCTAGAAGTTCTAATCCCCGTAGGGTGAAGACTACTGACTGGATTGACTCCATGTGAAAGGAGCGGATATTTAGGAATTGATTTAGACCCTTGGGATCTAGAATGGATCTGACATCTCCATTTGGGTTTGGTACCATGAAGAGATTTGAATAAAACCCCATGTCCTGCTCTTCTGGGGGATCTCTATGATCACCCCTTGAGACACCAACTGGTCTAGTGCCTTAAACAAAGACTTTCTTTTCCTTGGATCTTTGGGAATGCTTGATCTCAGAAACCGAGGCGGTGGAAACTCTCCAAACTCTAGTTTGTAGCCTAGAGATACTGTGGAGATGACCCATCTGTCCTGGATCTCTTCCTGCCAAGTGCCTGAGAACTGCAGAAGCCTTCCCCCCACTAGAGCGAGCGGGGGCGCCCCTTCATAAGGAGGCCTTGGGACTGCTTAGTAGGTTTCCGCCCCCAGGACTTCTTCTGTCCCTGGGCTTGACTTTGAGGTTTACCTCTTGAACCTGACCGCGTAGGCCGTCGCGACTGCCTAGAGACTGTTGCCCCTGGCCCTGGGGAGGAAGCACGTTTAAATGAAGGACGTCTACTCCTTCTTTTAACTGGTAAAAGATCTTTTAGAGATTGACAAATGCCTATCGCTGCTACTGCAGGTTGAGTTACTGCACCTGCCACAGTAAAAGAGGTTTTCAGCAAAGACTCCAGCCTTTTATCTGTTGGATCCCTAAACATCTGAACATTGTCCACTGGACAAGTAATGCCCCGTACACACGGCTGGACTTGCGAACGGTCTGAACTCTGTCGGCATTTCCGACGGAGAGATTTAGAACATGTTCTATATCTGAGTCCGTCGGAAATGCCGACAGAAAAAGTCCGATGGGGCATACACACGATCGGAATGTCCGACCGAAAGCTCCCATCAGACATTTCCTGTCGGGAAGTCCGGCCCTGTGTACGCGGAATTAGACTTTTATTCACACAGCAGCGTCAACTGCTGGCACATTCTACTTCTTGGTGAATTTTTCTTCCACGGGATAAAGTGCCGAATACTTTTTAGGAGGGAGAAAATGCTTATCTGGGTGATCCCAATCAGCATATATAAGCTGCTCCAGCCATGGATGGACAGGAAAGGCATGCAGAGCCTGCGGGGTTTTAGAGAACCCAAAGAGAAAATGGGGCTTGCGGCCGACTCGGTTAAGGGCAACTTAAACGCAGAACGAACCATTTCTGTAAGGGATTGCACCAGCAATTTCTCAGATTGCGAGGCTGAAAAGGGTTCTTTTACCGTTGATTCCTCAGAAGAGGAATCATCAGTCTGTCCCTCTTCCTGGTCCCCTGAGGGAGACTCATTCTCCTCTGGCCACTGCTGCTCCCTTGCTTGAGGGGCGGGGGAGGGAGATATACTGCGTTTCCTCCCACTCTGGGAAGAAGATGTGAATAAAGCAGCCAATCTCTCTTCCAACCCTACCAAAGCTAAAGACAAACCAGAACCCGCGAACGGACCGAAAGTTCGCACGAACGTTAGAACCCCATTGACGTCTATGGGACTCGAACGTTCGAAATCAAAAGTGCTCATTTTAAAGGCTAATTTGCATGGTATTGTCCTACAAAGGGTTTGGGGACCCGGGTCCTACCCCAGGGGACATGTATCAATGCAAAAAAAACTTTTAAAAACGGCCGTTTTTTCGGGAGCAGTGATTTTAATGATGCTTAAAGTAAAAAAAAAAAAGTGAAATATTCCTTTAAATATCGTACCTGGGGGGTGTCTATAGTATGCCTGTAAAGTGACGCGTGTTTCCCATGTTTAGAACAGTCCCTGCACCAAATGTCATTTTTAAAGGAAAAAATCTTATTTAAAACTGCTTGCGGGTTTAATGTCATGTCGGGTCATGGCAATATGGATGAAAATCAGTGAGACAAACGGCATGGGTACCCCCCAGTCCATTACCAGGCCCTTTGGGTCTTGTATGGATATTAAGGGGAACCCCGCACCGAAATTAAAATAAGGAAAGGTGTGGGGCCACCAGGCCCTATATACTCTGAACAGCAGTATACAGGTGGTGCAAACAAGACAGGGACTGTAGGTTTGTTGTTAAGTAGAATCTGTTTGTAATTTTGAACATTTTTAACGTGTTTAGCTCCAGCCAAAAAATCTTTTCTAAGCTTTTTGGAAAACATAGGGAAGGGTTATCACCCCTGTGACATTTGTTTTGCTGTCTTTCCTCCTCTTCAGAAGATTTCACCTCACTTTTTTGTCCCAATGAAAAATGTTTTTTGAAAATTTGGTTTTTTTTGTGGAACAAGGATTGGAAAGCATCAGTGGAAAGGAGAAATTTTTTTCCCATATTAACTCTTACAGGAGAGAATTTCCCTTCCTAGGGGTAGATTTCATCTCACTTCCTGTTGTCTCCTTCCGTTTGTAAGTAGGAGTCGTTTGTAAGTTAGATGTTTGAAAGTAGGGTCCTGCCCTATATACTCAGCAGAAATTTGGGCCTTAGGTGTTGCTGTGGCCACAACACTGTAAGCCCTCACAGGGCCCTGCTGTGAAATATTAGATCAAGAATTGTAATTACATGCCCCTGTTGAACAGGAGCTGAAAAATTAGGCCTTAGGCACTGGTGCTGGTGCCACAACACTGCAACCCCTCACAGACACTCTAGTTGGAACGCAGGAACGAGCCCTGCTGCAAAGTATTGCATCAAAAATTGTAATTACACGCCCCTGTTAGACAGGGGCAGAAAAATTGGGCCTTAGGCACTGGTGCTGGTGCCACAACACTGCAACCCCTCACAGACACTCTAGTTGTAACGCAGGAACGAGCCCTGCTGCAAAGTATTGCATCAAAAATTGTAATTACACGCCCCTGTTAGACAGGGGCAGAAAAATTGGGCCTTAGGCACTGGTGCTGGTGCCACAACACTGCAACCCCTCACAGACACTCTAGTTGGAATGCAGAACGAGCCCTGCTGCAAAGTATTACATCAAAAATTGTAATTACACGCCCCTGTTAAACAGGGGCTGAAAAATTGTGCCTTAGGCACTGGTGGTGGCGCCCAGAACCAAAAATGTTCTTACAAGCTATCAGCGTGATGATTGAGGAGGAAGAGGATAATTACTCAGGGATAGTCACTCAGCATCAGCATAGGCAGTCTTTGAAGGGATCTGAGATTTCAAAAAAAATTATTCGGTTACATCTGCATCAGGTGCTTGGTAGCTGGTGGTGATCCAAGACTGATTCATTTTTATGAAGGTCAGCCGATCGACCGAGTCGGTGGACAGACGCACCCTGTGATCGGTTACCACGCCTCCAGCAGCACTGAATGTGCGTTCCGAAAGAACGCTGGATGCAGGACAGGCCAGTAGCTCAATTGCATACTGTGCAAGCTCTGGCCAGTGATCCATCCTCAAGACCCAGTAACCCAGAGGATTTTCGGTGGGAAAGGTGTCCAAGTCTGATCTTGCCCCTAGATATTCCTGCACCATGTAAAACAGACGCTGGCGATGGTTGCTGGAACCGATCATACCTTGGGGCTGCGGACCAAAAAATTGTCTGAACGCATCGGTCAGACGGCCACCTTCTCCACCGCTCCTTCTTTGACTGACCGAAGCCTCAGCAACACGTTGTCCAGAAACAGGAGTTTGTAACCTCCCAGTCTCTGGGAACGCGTTGCACAGACCTTTCTGCAAGGCCTCCCGAAGATGTTTCATCCTCTGCTCCCTCTGCGATGGCAAGATAAGGTCCGCAACCTTACCCTTGTAACGTGGATCAAGGAGGGTTGCCAGCCAGTATTGGTCCTTCTCCTTGATACCACGAATACGAGGATCCTTACGCAGGCTTTGCAGGATCAGGGAGGCCATGCAGCGTAGGTTTGCTGAGGCATTCGGTCCGGAGTCCTCTGGGTCACTAAGGACAACAACGTCCGCAGCCACCTCCTCCCAGCCACGTACAAGTCCATGTGTTCCTTGGGACTGATCCCTTAAAGACTGCTGCTGATGCTGAGTGCCAGGCTCCACCTCCATACTGACACAATCTTCGTCCTCCTCCTCCTCCTCCTCCTCCTCCTCCTCGTCCTCTTCCTGTGTGATCGGCGGGCACGCAGGAACACTGTCTGGATAAAGGGGGCCTTGAGAGCTAAGGAATTCCTCCTCTTCCTGCCTCTGTTCTGCCTCAAGTGCCCTGTCCATTATTCCACGCAGCGTGTGCTCCAACAGGTGGACAAGGGGGACAGTGTCACTGATGCATGCACTGTCACTGCTCACCATCCTCGTGGCCTCCTCGAATGGTGACAGGACAGTGCATGCATCCCTGATCATGGCCCACTGGCGTGGGGAAAAAAAACCAAGCTCCCCTGACCCTGTCCTGGTGCCATAGTCGCACAGGTACTCATTGATGGCCCTCTGCTGCGTGTGCAGCCGCTGCAGCATGGCCAACGTTGAGTTCCACCTGGTGGGCATGTCACAGATTAGGCGGTTCTTGGGCAGGTTAAACTCCTTTTGGAGGTCCGTCAGCCGAGCACTGGCATTATATGACCGGCGGAAATGCACACAGACTTTCCTGGCCTGCCTCAGGACATCCTGTAAGCCCGGGTACCTGCCCAAGAACCGCTGCACCACCAAGTTAAGGACGTGAGCCAAACAGGGCACATGGGTCATTTGTCCCTGTCGGAGGGCAGAGAGGAGGTTGGTGCCATTGTCGCAAACCACCATTCCTGCCTTAAGTTGGCGTGGCGTCAACCACCTCTGAACCTGCCCCTGCAGAGCTGACAGAACCTCTGCCCCAGTGTGGCTCCTGTCCCCCAAGCACACCAGCTCAAGCACCGCATGGCATCTTTTGGCCTGCGTACTTGCGTAGCCCCTTGAACGCCTACGGAGCACCGCTGGTTCCGAGGAAGAGGCCATGGAGGAAGAAGAAGAGGAGGGGGTGGAGGAGAGAGGTGTGTCACAATCAGCATTTTGGAGGCGTGGTGGCGGAACAACCTCCAACACTACCGCACCTTGTCCTGCATCCTTCCCAGCTGCCAGCAGAGTCACCCAATGCGCCGTGAAACTTAGGTAACGTCCCTGTCCATGCCTGCTGGACCATGAGTCAACGGTAATATGCACCTTACCGCTGACCGCCCTGTCCAGCGAGGCATGGACATTGCCTTCCACATGCCGGTAGAGAGCCGGAATCGCCTTCCGTGAGAAAAAGTGGCGTTTGGGTACCTGCCACTGAGGAACCGCACATTCCACAAACTCACGGAAGGGGGCAGAGTCTACCAACTGAAAAGGCAGCAGTTGAAGTGCTAGCAATTTTGCCAAGCTAGCATTCAACCGCTGGGCATGTGGATGGTTGGGAGCAAACTTCTTTCGGCGGTGCAGCAGCTGGGGCAGGGAAATTTGCCTGGTACAATCTGACGTCGGTGTACCAAAAGCAGATTGCCCACAAGTACTTGGCTGTGACACACCTAATTCTACACCTTCATTCCTCTCACTGCAGGTCTCAGAGAGGACTGAAGGTCTAGTGGGGTTGGAAATCTCAGCTGATGAGGAGCAAGGAGAGATCCTCTTTGTTCTTTGGTGTGGGTCTTTTAGATACGCTTGCCAACGAACTGCATGGCAGGTCAACATATGTCTGGTCAAGCATGTGGTACCCAAGCGGGAGATGTTTTGGCCATGCGAGATACGCTTGAGACATATGTTGCAAATAGCAGCGGTGCGATCTGATGCACTCGTCTCAAAAAAGGCCCACACCAAAGAACTTTTTGAATAACGCGCAGAGACTGCAGCGCCCTGCACATGTGGAGCTTTGGGGTGTGATGCAGTCAATGTGCTGCCCTTAGGCTGGCCCCTGGAGGGCATCCTGCCTCGTTGGTGATGTGCCGCCTCCTCCTCCTCCTCCTCCTCTCTCCTATCAGGCACCCACGTTGAGTCAGTGACCTCATCATCCCTTCCCTCCTCATCACTGGAGCAAACCTGGCAGTATGCTGCAGCAGGGGGAGCATGACTGCCAGATTGCTGTCCTTCTTGGGCACCCCCTCTGTCCGTGCTCATGTTACTGCCTTCATCGAGCTCAGTATCATCATCAGAGCCTTCCAAACGCTGGGCATCCTCCTGGAGCATGTACCCAACACTGTGGTCAAACAGTTCGAGGGAATCCTCATGAGGACATGGTGGAGCTAGGGAAGGAGTCACTGATGACATTGAGCTGAGGGAAGAGGCCGCTGCTTTGCCAGACAAAGCACCCTGGGCATGGGTGAGAGAGGATGAGGAGGATGAGGACGGCTTGGTCATCCACTCGACCAAGTCTTCCGCATGTTGCGGCTCAACACGGCCAGCTGCCGAAAAAAAGGCCAAGCGTGTCCCATGGCCACGTGCTGATGAGGATGCACCGTCTCCACGACCAGCACTAGACACAGAGCCTGCTTGCCCTCTCTTATTGGCTTGTGACTGTCTGCCTCTCCTTCTTGGTCTTCCAGACATACTAATGGCCTGTAGCTGCACTAAGCTGGGATAGAACACCTGTAATTTTCTTCAGGTAGCTTTATATACTGTAACCAGACAAGCCTGCCTGTCAGTAGGAAGATAACAGGAACGGATCTAGCTGAACACTGTGAGCAGGACGCACTGCACTAAATGTAAATAGCAGGAACGGATCTAGCTGAACACTGTGAGCAGGACGCACTGCACTAAATGTAAATAGCAGGAACGGATCTAGCTGAACACTGTGAGCAGGACGCACTGCACTAAATGTAAATAGCAGGAACGGATCTAGCTGAACACTGTGAGCAGGACGCACTGCACTAAATGTAAATAGCAGGAACGGATCTAGCTGAACACTGTGAGCAGGACGCACTGCACTAAATGTAAATAGTCTAGAAGATAACAGGAACGGATCTAGCTGAACACTGTGAGCAGGACGCACTGCACTAAATGTAAATGGCAGGAACGGATCTAGCTGAACACTGTGAGCAGGACGCACTGCACTAAATGTAAATAGCAGGAACGGATCTAGCTGAACACTGTGAGCAGGACGCACTGCACTAAATGTAAATAGCAGGAACGGATCTAGCTGAACACTGTGAGCAGGACGCACTGCACTAAATGTAAATAGCAGGAACGGATCTAGCTGAACACTGTGAGCAGGACGCACTGCACTAAATGTAAATAGCAGGAACGGATCTAGCTGAACACTGTGAGCAGGACGCACTGCACTAAATGTAAATAGCAGGAACGGATCTAGCTGAACACTGTGAGCAGGACGCACTGCACTAAATGTAAATAGCAGGAACGGATCTAGCTGAACACTGTGAGCAGGACGCACTGCACTAAATGTAAATAGCAGGAACGGATCTAGCTGAACACTGTGAGCAGGACGCACTGCACTAAATGTAAATAGCAGGAATGGATCTAGCTGAACACTGTGAGCAGGACGCACTGCACTAAATGTAAATAACAGGAACGGATCTAGCTGAACACTGTGAGCAGGACGCACTGCACTAAATGTAAATAGTCTAGATAGAAGATAACAGGAACGGATCTAGCTAAACTGAATACAGTGTATATATATATATGCAACACCTGGGATGCATATATATACACAATACACTGTAAGTGCAGCTAACTGACTGACTGTTCTGCCTAATCTATCTAACTCAAATCAAATGACACTGTCTCTCTCTCTCTCTATCTCTTAGCACACCGGAACACACACTACACAGGGCCGCCGTGCAGGCGGCCTTATATAGTGTGGGGCGTGTACTAAATCCCCTGAGCCATAATTGGCCAAAGCCACCCTGGCTTTGGCCAATTACAGCTCTCTCTACTGACGGCGCTGTGATTGGCCAAGCATGCGGGTCATAGTGCATGCTTGGCCAATCATCAGCCAGCAATGCACTGCGATGCCGCAGTGAATTATGGGCCGTGACGAATTTGGCGCGAACGGCCCATATCGTTCGCAATTCGGCGAACGACCGAACAGCCGATGTTCGAGTCGAACATGGGTTCGACTCGAACACGAAGCTCATCCCTATCAGTAACATAGACAGGGGCTGAAATGCTGGAAACAGCTGCAACACCTGACAGTCCCCAATGGCTCAGCCTGGCCAGCCACATCTGGTCTTTCCGGGGAGGGTGGCACCGTGGAGGCATGACTAGCATCCTCAGAGCCTGATGGTGATGCCTTTGGAGCCTTTTTTGTGGGGTTTGTACCCGCCTTTTTGGAAGGCATAGTCCTAAGCACAAAAGCAGAGGTACTCACAAAAGACCGCATCCACTGCTGAACTATAGTCCAGCAATTCAATGCTGCTATTAATGTTCAGTCTGATGCTGAGCAAAATGTGTCCCTGGGAATGCCTGTATAGACCAGCTTACATGCCACCCAAATCGCTGCTGTATCCCTCCGTCAATCAGATGCTCCCTGAGACAGAGGCTTTATAAACTGGGCCGCCCCGCACCTGCGCTGTGTAAACAAAGTGGACGCTAAGCCACGCACGGCCCCCGCGCTAAGCCACGGCCCCCCTTCCCCTCTCCGGAAGGGAGAGCCATCCATGACCCCCGAGGGGGGAGGAACAAGAGCCGCATGCCGTCCAAGGATCAGAAGAGCGCTGACCCCCGAGGAGGGGGTGGGGGAGACCACATGCTGCCGTGCTCTGCGTTGCTATGGGGACACCCCAGCAAAACCCCCCCCCTCCAATATCATCCCTGTGGCTGAGACCGTACCCTGGAGGAAGCCAGCTACACAAGCCTGCTGACACAGAGCAATACACTGAGGAGCATGGGTCAGGTACGTGCTTTCACACCCTCTAGTGGCGATTTTTAGGCATGACAACATTTGCTCAAGAAGAAATCCATAGGTGAACTAAGTTCCTTAGAAATCTTCACTTACCTTTCCCACTGCTGGTAATCAGACAGACCCAATCTTCACACATCACTGCGGGCTGTGTCAAAAGACCTTCAAGGACCGGGTCCCTTTTTTAATAGGGGTTCCACTCCCCTGGACCTGTATAGCACCCTGCTAGAAAAAAACGTTGGTATTTAACGCATAACCAAAGAACTGGGTCCCAGGGTCCAGCCCTCCAAGGCATTACAGGCAAAACCTCGGTCTTCTTCTCCGAGGCCCGGGTACTATCCAGTTTGGCCTCAATGGCACTTTGAATGGATCTGGTTGCATAGCTTGCTTGGTCCAGTAAGGATCCTTCATAGCACTTCTTTAACCGTGACCAACACCTTAGACACTAGCGAAAAAACTGAGGTACTCCCTGTATGGGAGGGGTTATATAGGGGGGACTTCCTGTCTTTGATGTGCCAGTGTGCATCACCTGAAGGTGGCGTATAAACCACATAGTTATTATTATGGCTGCTCTGTGTCCCGTGATGTACGAAAAAGAAATGAACTTTTTCACGATATTCTAATTTTTCGAGTATCACCTGTACAGGCTTGTGAATCAGAAGGGACAATGCTTATAGCCATGCGTCTTCTCATCCCCACATGAGAGTGACAACAATGCTGCACTGCTCTCAGGAACAGTGCAGCATCGTTGTCACACCATCACAGGTAGCTGAATTAGGTGGACTTCACTGGCAGGATTTACAGGTGATTGTGTGATTAAGAAAAAAACTGTAAGAGCGGATACACCTATAAGTGCTGCAGCATATATTTTTGTTTTAATTAGGTGGTTATAGTTCTACCACAATAAGCTGGGAGGCTGCATCCTTATGTTCCACAATATCCTGAGACTCCACAAGGCCCCAGCCTTCTGCCCCATTACCATTGGCTGTTCCAGTTTGTGTATATAAAAGGATCACCTCCAATAAGACCCGAGACCAGTGATGGTGAACCTTGGCACCCCCAGATGTTTTCGAACTGCATTTCCCATGATGCTCAACTACACTGCAGAGTGCATGAGCATCATGGGAAATGTAGTTCCAAAACATCTGGGGGTGCCAAGGTTCTCCATCACTAGGCTAGACAGATTCCACACACCTCATATATAGATATAGTCCAAAGTAATTTAATAAATTCTGTATATAAAAAGCAGAGCAGAACCCGTGTGGTCCTCATATTCAAATAAACAATCCTTTGGTTCCGGCTCCCAATAAAATGCAATCTAGAACGTTCAGTCTTTAAATAAAGCCCATTCTCTGTAATAAAGGGTGCTAGGAGTTGGCTGTTTCTGCCGGCTCAAACCCTTTACGTTCCATTTCAGCCTTGTACTTCAGATAATCTCTTCTCTTATCAAAGTATTTAATCTGGAAAAAAAAGAGCGAAAAATATCAGTCAATATTTTATCCGGCTACAGACCCTGGAAGAGCTGGAGCTCCCCACAAATTCTGTACAATGTAGCAGCTGAGGACCACTTCAGATCCAGAAGATTTACAACCCCCCCACGTGACCAGGCCATTTTTTTGTGATACGGCTCTGCGTTACTTGAACTGACGATTGTGCGGTCGTGTGACGCTGTACCCAAATAAAATGTACACTGAGAAACTGGTTTGAGAGTGTTTTGCAAGACAAGCAAATTTTTTTTTAACCGGTTCAATACAGGGCAATTTCACCCCCTTCCTTCTCAGGCCAATTTTTAGTTTTCAGCACTGTCGCACTTTGAACGTCAATTGCGCGGTCGTGCGACGTTGTACCCAAAAGAAATTGACGTCCTTTTTTTCACCACAAAGAGCTTTTTTTTGGTGGTATTTGATCACCTCTGCGGTTTTTATTTTTTGCGCTATAAACAAAAGTAGAGCGACAACTTAGAAAAAAAACCACAATATTTTTTACTTTTTGCTATAATAAATATCCCAGTTTTTTTTTTAAAAAACACATTTTTTCCTCAGTTTTGGCCGATACGTATTCTTCTACATATTTTTGGTAAAAAAAATCGCAATAACCGTATATTTGCGCAAAAGTTATAGCGTCTGGTTTGCGCAAAAGTTATAGCGTCTACAAAATACGGGATAGATTTATGGCATTTTTAAAAAAAAAATATTTTTTGATTTTTTTTAGTGGCGATCGCGATTTTTTTTGGTGACTGCGACATTATGTCGGACACATCGGACACTTTTGACACATTTTTGGGACCAATCACATTTATACAGCGATCAGTGCTATAAAATTGCATTGATTACTGTGTAAATGTGACAGGCAGTGAAGGGGTTAACCACTAGGGGGCGGGGAGGGGTTAATATGTTTCCTAGGGAATGATTCTAACTGAAGGGGGAGGGGACGCACAAGGGGAGGAGACCGATCAGTGTTCCTCCGTTCTGGGAACACAGATCGCTCTCCTCAGAGCTGACAGGCTGTGGATCTGTGTGTCCACATGCCGGCCCGGTTAACGGCAATCGCGGTGCCCGGCGGACATCGCAGCCGCCGGGCACACGCACCGGGTCACGAGGAACGCGGCGGGCGCGCGCGCGCCCCCTAGACGGCCGGGAATCCCAGGACGTCATATGACGTCCACCCAGGATGGGAGATCCCATCTGTGGACGTCATATGACTATGGGCGGGTAGGGAAGTGGTTAATAAATTCTGACTTAAAATACCAGCGACATCTTGATATGCAAATAGCGTCACGTTTGAGTATAAAAGAGAAGAAAGGCGCCTCTAAGTTTAGTAATATGGTTACATTTAATGAAGGTACAACATATTGCTACACTTAGAGGCGCCTCTCTTCTCTTTTATACTCTGGAGCTCTAGTTGGATTCTTCTTCTAATCTCCTTGTGGAGGCTTCCATTTGTGAATGGACATTTTATGGTTACACAATCTATCATATTGCTACAATCTTTTTATATGGACTATAAACTGAAGAACCTATGAATAAATGGTTGTGGAACAAATCATTTGAGTTTCCATTATTTCTTATGGGGAAATTTGCTTTGATATACAAGTGCTTTGGATTACAAGCATGCTTCCGAAACAAATTATGCTCACAATCCAATATTTTACTGTATGTCTTTTTTTTTGTTGTTTTGCCACAAATAGAGCTTTCTTTTGGTGGTATTTGATCACCTCTGCGGTTTTCATTTTTTGCGCTTTAAACAAAAAAGCCTGACAATTATAAAACAAAGAAACTATATTTTTTACTTTCTGCTATAAAACATTCCCAATAAAAAAAATGAAGAAATTAAATTTCTTCATAAATTTAGGCCAATATGTATTCTGCTACATGTTTTTGGTAAAAAAAAAAAAAAAAACTCGGTAAGCGTATATAACAAAAGTTATAACTTCTTCAAGCTATGGAAAATATATATATATTTTTTTATCATTTTTTTTTAATAGTAATGGCGGCAATCAGTGACTAAAGCCTCGTGTGATTGTGTGATGACAGGCTGTTGTCGGTAAATCCGACCGTTTGTACGCTCCATCGGACAATTGTTGTCAGATTTTCCGCGGACAAATGTTGGATGGCAGGCTTTAAAATTTTCCGTGGACAACGGTCTGTTGTCGGATTTTCCGAGCGTGGTAACAAAAGTCCGTCGGACAAAAGTCCAGAGTGCAAACACGCATGACATCATATGACCACCACCCAGAGCGACCGCTCTCACGTGCCCCCGCGGCGGCCCGCTGTGTTGCTAGGACGTAGCGCGACATGGGCCGCGGCTCTTTAACCATGTGATCGGCTGTGACCAATCACAGCCGGTCACATGTAAACACGGAGATGCCGGTAATCGGCTCTCCTCGCCTCACACTGCCAGAGTGTGAGGAGAGGAGAGCCGATCAGTGGCATCTCCTCACAGGGGACAGCTAGGTATGTAATCAGGGAACTGATTACAATTAAGTGCCCATTAGTGCCAGCAATGATTGCCCACCACTGCCAGCAATCAGTGCCAACTAGTGCCCACAAGTGCCACCAATCTGTGCCCACAAGTGATGCCAGTCAGTGCTGGCTATTAGTGCTGCCCATCAATGCTCATTACTGCTGCCCACCAATGCCCATCAGTGCCGCCCATCCATGCTGCCTATCTGTGCCCACCATTGCCGCCTATCTGTGCTCACCAGTGCCACCCATCAGTGCCGCCTATCGGTGCTCATCAGTGCCCATAAGTGCAGCATATTCGTGCCTCCTCGTCAGTGCCGCCTCATCAGTATCCATCAGTGCAGCCTATCAGTGCCGCCTCATCAGCGCCCATCATTGAAGGAGAAAAATTACTTATTTGCAAAATTTGCTCACCAGTGCCACCCATTAGTGCCGCCTATCGGTGCTCATCAGTGCCCATAAGTGCAGCCAGTGCCACCCATCAGTGCCGCCTATCGGTGCTCATCAGTGCCCATAAGTGCAGCATATTCGTGTCTCCTCATCAGTGCCGCCTCATCAGTATCCATCAGTGCAGCCTATCAGTGCCGCCTCATCAGCGCCCATCATTGAAGGAGAAAAATTACTTATTTGCAAAATTTACCGACAGAAACTAAAAAAAACTTTTTTTTTTTTAAATTTTTGGTCTTTTTTTTGGAAAAACAAACAAACCTAAGAGTGATTAAATACCACCAAAAGAAAGCTCTACTTGCGTGAAGAAAATATAAATATTTCATATGGGTACAGTGTAGCATGACCATTGTCATTTAAAGTGTGACAGTGCTAAAAGCTGAAAAATGACCTGGGCAGGAAGTGGGTGTAAGTGCCCGGTATTGGGGTGGTTAAGCCTAAAAAAGGGCAGAATCACCGTTCTGGAACTGCTTGCATACAGTGCATGTAGTTGTAGGACGATGGTGGCGTGGCCCTATTCACACAAATGGGTTGTGTTTGGTGGGCAGTACTGACTGTCGAGGGCGACAGGGGGTTTCATTTTTGCCGCAGCATATCTACAGCCCTTAGTGGCAGCATGTCATGTAGGTGGGTGGTCAAGGGATGGTAAAGCCGCAGCTCAATCGCTGTTTGGAAAACGAGCCCTTAATAAAGGATCAAACCTGTATTATGATTGTATCTTGATTTGTCTATTCAGCCTCCTTTATACAGGCGTCCAATATAAGTGGTTTTGTCTCCATTGTCCACCTAAACAAGCGCATGCAGCTGCTCAGGGCTGTACACATGTGCAGTTGTGATGCTTTCCTTCATGGCGAGGCAAGAATTAGACATGTGCACTGACAAAAAAATAGTTTGCTTTTGTTTAGTTGTTTTTTTGCTTTTTTCGAAAATTCGGAATTTGGAAATTGTAGGAATTTCCGAATTTCAGATTTCCGAATTTTTAATTTTCGGATTTTCGGATTTCCGAATTACGAATTTTCGGATTTCCAAATTTCAATTTTTCGGATTTCTGAATTTCGGATTTTCGGAATTCGGAAATTCATAAGTTCGAAAATCTGAAAAAAAGAAAGAAAATCAGTAAAATTCGGAATAATAACTAACTATTAAATTATAGGTATTGGAATTTCCTTTCAAATTCGGCTGTTGGTGAACGTAATGAATACGAATTTATCCGAAGTTACGAATTATCTGAAATAACGAATGCCGCATCTAAACAAATGGAACGGAACAAATTAAAAATAAATAATAATAATAATAAAAAGGTTTTATTATTATTGTTTATTATTATTAGATCGTTACTTTAGTTTAGATGCGGCATTCGTTATTTTAGATAATTTGTGACTTCGGATAAATTCGTATTCGTTACGTTCACCAACAGCCAAATTTGAAAGGAAATTCCAATACCTATAATTTACGTAATATTTATTATTAGTTATTATTTCAGATTTTCGGGTTTTTGAATTTTCAGATTTTCATTCTTTTGAATTTTCAGATTTTCATTCTTATTCTTGGATTTTCAAATTTCCAAATTTTTGAATTTTTAAATTTATGAAATTTCGAATATTCCAATTTCCGAAATGTTCCAATTTACAAAAATTTCCAATTTCCGAAATTACGAATTTCGAATCTTCAGAAATTCGTAAATTCGAAATTCGTAAATTCGTAATTT
Source organism: Lithobates clamitans (assembly GCA_037952925.1). Classification (NCBI taxonomy): domain Eukaryota; kingdom Metazoa; phylum Chordata; class Amphibia; order Anura; family Ranidae; genus Lithobates; species Lithobates clamitans. Next base: position 490,956 of record JBBGZY010000692.1, on the reverse strand, counting down.
CTAAAATTCGAAATTCGGAAATTCATCATTTCGGAAATTCGTCATTTTCGGAAATTGAAAAATTCGGAAATTCGGAATTAACTAATTTTTCAAAATTCGTTAAAAAAACGAATTCGGAACTAGACGAATTGCGCATGTCTAGCAAGAATAATGTTGCTTGTAGAGTTTGGCAGGTGCGGTGCAATCACTTCTATTCCAATTTGCCTATGGTGGTGTTTACAGAGCACATCAGGAAGGATCTGAGAAATCCAGTGCATCCTCTAGGTATACCCACCCTGATCACATTTCTGGGGGTGTCTTCTATATGCAGGTTTATACATTGAAAGCAATTCACAAATTAACCTTTTCCCCAAAGGCACACTTACCTTGATTCTGGGAAGGGGGGAGTGCAAAGCCTTACATGCACTGGCCCCCCCTGCTCAGTAATACACTATATTACCAAAAGTATTGGGGCGCCTGCCTTTACACGCACATGAACTTTAATGGCATCCCAGTCTTAGTCCGTAGGGTTCAATATTGAGTTGGCAATTTTTTTTATTTGAGAATCTTGCAAACAAGAAACACATTCCAACTTTTTTTATACAAAGATACAAAAAATAAATATTATATATATATATATATATATATATATACATACATACCAGTATATATATATATATTTTTATGTATAACATATATTCGACTAAACATAATAATAAAGGCTTACTTCAACCTATAATATATGAACAAAAGGTTTTTTTTCCTCAACCAAGAGAAATATCACTGTATTATATTATACTATATATATATCACTAAATAGCACAGACATCTTCAAAAATTCTACACATTACTCAACTTGATTAACATTCAGACCAAGAAACATAGATTATCATGTGTATGTAGCCTTTATTCAAAATTATGTTTATTCTTGAAAATCTAAGGGAGTGTCTAGAGAGAAAACAGGGAAAGAACCCAACACCCAGAGATCAGCAAACAGCAGCTACAGGCCTAATATTCCTCCATGCCTTTATCCAGACCCTTTGCCGCCATCTGTCTTTCTCGAGACCCAGAATTTTCCCTACCTCACCAAGAATCTCACACACCACCACTGGAACAGGAAGGACTTTCTGCCGAAGGGATACCTGACACCGTGCATTCCAGGTGTAATATCGGACTAGAAAAAGAGTGTCCAAATCAAATCCCTTGCGATTCTGCAATGCTCCATACCCCCACTCAGCATAAGACATGCTAGGCAGGAAAGGAATATTCAGAGCCCTCCCCACCTTTTTATAGACTTCTATACTGAAAGGGCACTGAAGCAAGAAGTGGTCCATGGTTTCCACTTCACCCTGACTCTCCACTCTTGGACAACCACGATTGTCCAAAGAGTGGCACTTCACAGTCCCCCTCACATAGAGCCTACCGTGGAAAGCGAGCCAGGCCTGGTCCCTAAATTTCAAGGGAATCCACTCAGAATTTATTAAACGTAAACCCTCCCTCATAATATGACCTGGGCAATCCCTTAAGGCCAGTGGCACATGAAAGACAATACCCACGATCTCCACTGTCACATGCCACCGTTTAAGAATTTTCAGGCACAGGGCAACATAAGCCGGGAGCTTACCATGCTTGATCCTTAGGCTTTTCACTGGCCCGCCACTCTCCCAACAGCCCAGAAAAGGTCTAAACCAGATCTGGAAAATACCAACCCATCCAGGCGGTCTCTCTGCTGGCATGTTACCAAAATTGTGTTTCAAAAACATCAGAGAGAAGAACACAACCGTGTTGACCATCCCTAGGCCACCCTTCCACCTAGATAGATAAGTCACATTCCGCTTCACAAGATTCAGCCTGTTCCCCCATAATAATTGGAAGAAACAACTATAAATCCTGGTATAGCAAGACTCTGGCAAGATGCAAACAAAGCTGACATACAGAAAGGTAGGAATCAGGTAGGTCTTAATCAAGTCCACCCTTTCCCTCAAGGAGATCCGCCACCCTTTCCAGCATTTCACCTTGACATCAGCATCATTCAGCCTGGCTTCCCAATTTGACTTACTGTAATCATCAGGGCCAAACTCGATGCCTAATACTTTTACTTTCTGCTGAGGCCTCAGGAAGGTGTCCGAAAGTGCAAAGCTCTCCCCTCCCTCGCTCATCTAAAAAACGTCACTTTTATCACGGTTGACCTTGGAGCCTGATGCCTCAGAATACAGCTCTATAACTGAAACCACCTCCTGCGTCCCAGAGATAAAGACAGAAACGTCATCAGCATAGGCTACAACCCTCAAGGGCGGCTCACCAGTAATGCCCACTGGCACCCCGCACAACGGTTCGCTCTCTAGCCTTCTAAAGAAGGGGTCGATTGCGAACACGTATAGTAAAGTGCTCAGCGGACACCCCTGGCGCACCCCCGATCCAACCCCAAAGGGCTGTACAATCCAACCGTTAACAAGCATGAAGCTCTCTGCCTCTCAGTATAAAGTCTTAAGCCATCCAATAAACCCACCCTCCAGGCCATACTTGTCAAGGAGAAGCCAGAGGTACTCATGATTGACACGATCAAAAGCCTTCCCCTGATCCAGTGCCAGCAAATACTTTCCCCAGCCTTCAGCCCTGCAACGTTCCAGAGCCTCCCGGACAGCTAACACCGCTGATAAAGTGCTTCTGCCCTAGACCGAACAGTGTTGCTGACGAGAAAGCAATCTGTCTGCTACTGACGACAAGCGCCAGAAAATTATCTTCGCCAGAATCTTTCTATCGACATTGAGAAGGCTAATGGGGCGCCAATTCTCAATCATCGAGGGATCCTTGCCTTTTGGCAATAGAATCACAGCAGATTGTCTCATGGAGGGAGTGAACCCTCCTGCAGACAGCCGTTAAATACCTCCATAAGATAAGGTACCAAGCTGGATTTGAAAGTCTTATAAAATTCAGCCGTCAATCCGTCTGGCCCAGGGGTTTTCTTAACAGCCAGACCATCTATAGCTTTGACTACCTCTTCTGCTGTGATTCCCCCTGTCAAACTTGCCAGCGGAATGTGATTTCCCAGACCTGGTGTAGAATCCAAAAACTCAACATCGTGGCCGGTTCAAGGTACTTCTCCCCCAGAAGATCCACATAAAAAGACCTAGAGACCTCCAGGATCCCTGACCTGGATTTCGTCAAAGAGCCCATACTATCCTTTAGCCCACCAACCGTCTTAACTGCTGCACTTTGTTTGCAGTTCTGATAAGGGTCGGGCGAGTGATATTTCCGTAGTCCCTTTCCAGAACCAAAGAAGTGTGCCGGTCATACTGATACTTCCTAAGGAGAAGTTTCACCTCAGGGATTGCCCCAGAATCTCCACCACTCGAGACAAGGTGATCAAGTTTTCTCTGCAGCTGCTGGTAGGCAAGGTACTTACCAAGCTGTTTCCTTTTTCCTATGGCCTTGAAAAACCCACTAATCCGGCTTTTGGCAAGCTTCCACCATCCGACTTACTGCTGCAGAAATCCAGCATGGTTACCTGAGCCTGAAAAAAATCCTCAAAAGATTGTCTTACCTCCTTGGCATCCAGCAGAGCCAAATTCATCCTCCAAATACCCTTTCCTTTAGGTGGCATATCTGAAGCACTGAGAATAACAGACAGCAAAAGGTGATCAGAGAACTCCACCATACGACACTCAGGAGCCGAAAAGGCAGAGTCCCCCTTTAAAAATCCTGCTCTCACAACTGCCACGCTTAAATGTGTACCCCGTGCTGTCTGGGCAACGCTTAATATGCGCATCTTCCAGACCTGCTTCCCTGGCTATCGTATTAAGAAAAATGCTATCATTTCTCAGGCTGTCAGTGGAGCCTTTCCTGTCTTTGAGCCTAGTAACGGTATTAAAATCACCTCCAAAGACAACTTGCCGAGATGTAAAAAGGAAAGGTTTAATCTTTGTAAAGAGGCATTTCCTCTCCCATCTAGTTTGTGGTCCATAAATATTTATTAACCACAGATCATGCCCCTTCACAGAGACGTCAAGGACCATACACCTTCCAATCCCTACCTCGATAACCCGCCGACACGTTACCATGCCAGTAAAAAGTACTGCAACTCCGCTGTAAGGCTTAGCCGCAAGAGACCAGAAGGAGTGCCCAAGCCTCCACTCCCAGGTGGACATCGGCAAGGCTATTTAGCCGGGTCTCTTGCAAAAATAAAATATCAGCATCCATCTCACTGAGCAAAAATAAGGCCATATTACGAGCCCTTACAGATTTAATGCTGGCAACATTAATCGTTGCCACCTTTATCGAAGTGGGAACTGCCATCAGGATGATTGAGGTAGGCGTTTCTTAGCCTGAGCTCCCTCCTCTTTTACTGGAGACCTTGACCTCTTTAGGGAACACTCTACCTCATCCTCCTCCATCTGAGACACGGAATTAGAAGACTCCTCCTCCCCCTCAGATAAGGACCCAAACTTGTCTCCCAGCGGTAGATCATCTACCTCTAAAGATGAAACCAAGGTGGCAGAGGTCAGGACTACCTTATTCCTCCTTCTCCCCACCTTGGTCCACTCTCTTCCTGAAACATTACCCTGAAAGGCCTCGTCTACATTATTAGCAGTGGCAACTTCCCCCTTCTTCACCTTAGAACCTCCGCTAGAGGTTTTACGCTGCCTTAGGGAAGGCCCTGATGAAGCTGCCACCTCAGATCTGCACCTTTGGCAGCCTCAGCCAATCTAGATGACTTATTTACATTTGGAACACTGGGCACCTGAAACACTGGGGTAGAACACACAACAGAAGTACACACGGACACAGTAGGGAGCACAGACTGGGGAGCAGACACAAGAGGGGTCACACCTTCAGGTTGGGAAACTGACACCTGGGGGGCCCTCAGGACTAGCTGAAACAGCTCCACCAACCCCTTGCTGCCCCCCACATACCCCCTCAACATATCCAACACATGCTTGAATATTTGGAGCTGGAAATAAACTGTGTGTTCAGGTCAAAGATGGAGGTAGGAGCAGACTAAATTTCTGGTACATCAGCAGTTATTTTTTTACATTATGGGAAACAGGATGAGTATTCAGCTACATTGGGTTATGCTGCTGCTTCTAGGAGATTGGACACTGGCAAAAAAAAATCTGTAAAGACAGCCCAGTATGACCCTCGAATTCCAAGCAAGCCTCAGGTTTTTGCTAGTGTCCTAAAGAAAAAGATGTCCTCTTTCCTCTGAGAGACAAAAAACCTTTTCTTTTTATCAAGATTTGATTTCCATCTTACAAGTTTCTTCAGAACCATAAGGGACTCACTTTGCAGCTGTCACGTACCTGAGAGGAGAATGAAATGACGAGATTGGCCTCTCTTGTATCCCCAAAGCAGGCCCCACTGGAAGTGAAACAAAGGGCACCGAGGGACAGGAGGAACACGAGTGCCTGCAGATGTAGATCAAGTGACTTGCAGCAGGAGATGCAGTTCCAAGGAAACATCAGGTCAGGAGCAATAACCGTGCACATTAGTTCAGCCGAGGTTAAAGTGGTTGTAAATGATCATCTTGTAAAAAAACCCACTCAGTTTGAAATAGAACTGAAATGCAAAACATGTTTGTATATATTAAAAAAGATATATAAATATCTTTGTTTACCCTTTTTTTTTTATAAGTGATTACCTTCCTTCTGTTCTCAGCTGCAAAAGAGCTGGGGGAAGGAGAAACAGCAGCACACTGAGCTTCCCAGTGAATTGCTGTGCAGCAGGGGGCCTGTCAGGACAAGTCTGATCATTGGAGGAGAGCATACTGAGCCATAAATGGGGGGAACATAAACTGATGTAGGACCCCACATTTCCATATTAGGAATACATAGCGATATGCGTTTTTTCTGCATATAAGAGACGAGGGGAAGCGACCAATTAATTTTACCCAGATAGATATATGGGGACATAGAGGATATCATGTGGCCTAATTTGATATTGTCTTTATGTTCTCCACTTATCCATAATCCCTGTTTGGTTTTTTCTTGGGATAATGGAACCTGGGAATCCCTATTCCCAATTTTTTTTGTCCTTGCTGAAGCGAAGAAAATATTTCATATTCGCTATAGAGACAGGCTTTAGGTCTTATTTTTTGTGGCATAGATGCGCACTGGCGAATTAGTTTAAACATTCAAGTTGGGTTCACACGTTTTGGAGAAAGTTTTCTTGTGAGAAAGGAAACTTCTTTCCGATAGGGAACTTTTCAACATAGGGGAGATAGTACCATTTGATATTTTTATTAAAATAATGTGCCAAACTCTGAGACTGTGAGGAACACCCAGACTTGCACTGTTTTAATTGTTCATATTTTATTATTTATTTTCCATTTTTACATTTTTTATGTTGTTTTCTGCCCACATCTCGAGGAGTGGATAAATGTTTGTTGTGGCACCTGTGATTATCATAATTATCCTTGTGGCGACAACTTCAGAAAAAGTGGGGACTGGGGGAAATTTCTTCCAAACACTGTATATGGCCATGTATTTGTCCATCCCGGAAAGGGCATATGCCCTCTTTAAAAATGGCGATAATGACAGCATGTTTTCAGCTGTCAAAATAGGATATGCCACTTTAGATAGAAGGTTTTTTACTATGAACACCATCATAGGGGTCGAGATGGGATGGAGAGGATTAGTGCCAAACAAATGGAATCCTTTTCATATATATATAACCAAGCCACAGATCCATCCGTGCGAGAGAAGGGCATTTTTGCCCTCTTTCAAAATGGCGATCATGATCGCGGGACACCTTGAGCTCGGATGGGGGCGTTTCTATCTATCTGGTAGGATACTTATAGGTGGTGAGTCAGCACGCCGCCCGTGCCCCTGGAAGACGAAACGGCGTAGGGAGGAGCGACGTGCTGACGTCACCACGATCCTCGCTGATCCTGGAAGACACGGGCAGCAGTGTGCAGCCGGCCGGCAATTTTATATGCGATTACTATTTCTACTACCATGTGAGTGTGATTCTTTTTTTTAATTTTAAATAAAGTGTTAAACTTGTTACGCTATGGGAGCCTTTGTCACTTATTTTTCATGACAATCGAGTGACCATTCGCCACACAGAGGACTCCCATCCTAAAGGTTTATGAGTGTCACCTTCCGGGTCCATACCCGAGGCTGGGGTTATACAGCCATACGCCTGCTTGATCTCCCGAAAAGAGATCTTTGGAGTCGGTAAGGGGACATCTTTCTACATAGGTGGAGGAGTTTTTTTCTATCATCACTGAACCCTGGGTGTTTTAATCATATGCTATACACCATTCGGATGTTCACCACTCTCTTCCTGGCATTAATCCTGCTTCTATAAGAACTATATACTTTTGTGCACTTTGCAGATTGGACTTTATGTTGCTTATTAAGTTTTTGGTTATTACTGTGTGGGTCAAGTCATCACTGCTATAATTCACGCATAGAAATAGATATTTGTCAATATGCATTCACTATTTCATTTGTTTTATGTCACTTATTGTAGCGCAGCCTTTAAATTTTGATTTGTATAACAGACACTCAAACGGGTCTAGAAGCCAGGATCAGAGACAGAAGCGTGGTCACAGGATTAGCCAGGGATTAGCCATAACATGCTAGTATACTTCGCATACTAGTGCATTATGACAGACTTACCTGAAAACGAAGCCTTCCAGTGGTGTGCTGTCACCACTGAAGACGCTTTAATCTCCACCCGGTCTCCTTTCCCAGTTTGCGGGCTTAAGCAACATGAATGGGCAAGTCTGATATGAGGTCACTCCCGTGCATGGGAGTTGCTGTTTACGGCATGGCTCTGAAGGAACAGCATTTTAAGGGCATTTAAAGGAGGGGTTCCTAAGAAAATCATTGCTTGGGGTATCTGGGTCTAATTTTAATCATGACCCTGTCGAACATTTTGCTTCTCATTGGCAAACTCCTGTTTCTCCACTCCCACGTTCAGACTCTGCAGTTCAGCAGCCATCTGACCCTTGTTTTTGCATAAGAGTCTCGGCCCTAATTGTATTCTCCTTTAAATTCAACTCCAGATCCTTGCTTACACAGGGTTAAATCTGTGGAGCAACCAAGTTGTGAGGAGCACAAGGAAGGAATGTGATTCAAAGGTGGACATTAAAAAGACTCTATCACTTTGCCCTGTATGGAGTCTCTTTAAAGTAGAAGTATATCTTAAAGCGGGGGTCCACCTATCTATCGTTTTTTTTTTTTTTGCGTTCATTCACAAACTTTTCTTCTCAGCATTACATACTCACATATTATGTGTAATATGTCCGCCTGTGTCAGATTTCGTCAGAAAGAATAACTTATATCCCAGCATTCACCGCTCATTCCCGCACATGCTCAGTGGCATCCTGGGAAGCCTGAGACTAGCTCCCAGGAGTCTGGGAGAGGCTAGAAACACGCCTACTCCCACCAGGAAGTGCAAAGAAGAATAGAAAAATAAAAGGTAATTACGGCGATTTAAATTTTTTTAAACGGCATGTCAACATCCAGGCAAGGAAGAGAATACATACAGATATTGTTCAAAATTTGGGTGGAACCCAGCTTTAATTAATATGGTCTTACAAACTGGCTAATCTTAATGTAATGTATATATACTGTACATTACTAGTGAGCTTCAAAGTGTTTCTGATGTTTGAGGCATGCACTTTTCAATCAATACCAGACCCTTATCCGAGCACGCAGCCCAGTCGGTCAGGAAAGGGAGTGGGGACGGGCGAGCAGCCCCCCCTCCTGAGCCATACCAGGCCGCATGCCCTCAACATGTGGGGTGGGTGCTTTGGGGGAGGGGGCGCCCTGCGGCCCCCCCACCCCAAAGCACCTTGTCCCCATGTTGATGAGGACAAGGGCCTCTTCCCGACAACCCTGGCCGTTGGTTGTCGGGGTCTGCGGGCGGAGGGATTATCGGAATCCGGGAGCCCCCTTAATAAGGGGGCCCCCAGATCCCAGCCCCCCACCCTATGTGAATGAGTATGGGGTACATGGTACCCCTACCCATTCACCTAGGGAAAAAGTGTCAATAAAAAAAACACTACACAGGTTTTTAAAGTAATTTATTAGACAGCTCCGGGGGTCTTCTTCCGGCTTCGGGGGTCCTCTTCCGACTTCGGGGGTCTTCTTCAGGCTTCGGGGGTATTCTTCCGACTTCGGGGGTCTCTCCGGTTCCTCTCTGCTCTTCTAAGGCTCCATGCACACTGGCTTAAAGAGAAAGTAAACCCTGGTGGGTTTTACTTCCTCTTTATTTCCCTGCAAAGGTAAAGCATAATGGGCTACCATGCATCGCATAGTAGCCCATTATGTGTCACTTACATGAAAACAAAGCCTGCGATGTCACCGCTGTCCCCGCTGGCTGGAAGCGTCCATCTTCAGCCCTCTTCTTTCCAGGGGGCGCGGACTCCGACTCTGTGACTGTCCGGAGTCGCAATGGTGTCACTCCCGCGCATGCGCACGGGAGCCGCCAGTCGCGGCATGATCTCTTTAGAAACGTCACAATCGTGCCCTTTCTAAAGTGCGCATGCGCCGAAGACGCAAGCGCAAGCGAATATTGTAAAAATCTCCTAAACCGTGCAGGTTTAGGAGATATTTCCAGCACCTACAGGTAAGCCTTAATATAGGCTTACCAGTAGGTAAAAGTGGTTGTACAGAGTTTACAAACAGTTTAACCACTTCAGCCCCGGAAGATTTTACCCCCTTCCTGACCAGAGCACTTTTTACACTTTGGCACTGCGTCGCTATAACTGACAATTGCGCGGCCATGCAATGCTGTACCCAAACAAAATTTGTGTCCTTTTTTTTCCCCCACAAATAGAGATTTCTTTTGGTGATATTTGATCACCTCTGCGGTTTTTATTTTTTCTGCTATAAACAAAAAAACTGTGACAATTTTGAAAAAAACAATATTTTTAACTTTTTGCTATAATAATTATCCCCAATTTAAAAAAAACAAACAAATTTCTTCATCAGTTTAGGCTGATATGTATTCTTCTACATATTTTTGGTAAAAAAAATCACAATATCTGTATATTGATTGGTTTGCACAAAAGTTATAGTGTCTACAAACTATGGGAAAGATTTTTTGGCGTTTTTAATTATTTTAATTTTTTTACTAGTAATGGAGGTGATCTGCATTTTTTAGCGGTATTGCGACATTGCGATGGACAGATCGGAGACTTTTGACACATTTTTGGGACCAGTGTCATTTATAGAGCAATCAATGGTATAAATACGCACTGATTACTGTATAAATGTCACTGGCAGGGAAGGGGTTAACACTAGGGGGCAATCAAGGGGTTAACTGTGTGTTCCCTCACTGTGTTCTAACTGTGTGGGGATGGGACTAACTAGGAGAGATGACAGATCGCTGTCCCTTTGTAGGAACACATGATCTGTCTTCTCTCCTCTGGAAAACACTGGCAAACCCGAAGAGCCTGGTATGGACTGGGGGGGGGGAACCTACGCCATTTTTAAAAACATTTTTCTATTGCTGGGACATCGCCGGCATTCTTTTCTTTACATTCATCTGTCAGTGGGGAAGCCCCACTGACAGATGAAGACCATTGGTTGTTAAGGACGCGGGCGTCCGTCTTCCCGGCCTGCTGCTTAACAACCAGCTATTTCTTCACACAGAAATCGAACTGGTCCATCGTTTTTTTTACCGATCTGAATTCTAATCTTTCTGAAAAGTTGGAATTCATTAGAAAACAAATTAACAAAACTAATTTTAACGGATTTCAATGAAATGTGTTACTATTTCATTGGGTGATTCGGATACATGTGAATCTCCGAATAACCAAAAATTTGTCCGAATTTGTATTCGGACCAAAATGAATTGCACATGTCTAATTTATACTCTGTTTAGCTGGGGCTACTGCAACTGGCGGGTTTTGCTTGGGCACCTGAGCAAGCTTCTCAGGTGCCCAAGCAAAACCCGCCAGTTGCAGTAGCCCCAGCTAAACAGAGTATAAATTAGACATGTGCAATTCATTAAAATAGGGCGATTATTCTTCAAGGACTGCTATCACTTTAAAGTGGACCTCTCCCTCCTTTGCCAAAAATTCAGATCAGCTACTGTATGTATGCTGATATGAAATCATTTTACAGTCTTTTCCAAAAATAAAAATAGCACTACCTTCTTCAGAGGTTGACATTTTATTTTTTTAGGCATTTATAAAGTGCTGACGATTACACAGCACTTTACATATTGTACATTGACATCAGTCAGTGCTCTGCATTAGATGGTGTCATCAATCAGAGCAGAGCAAAGGAAGTGAGTAGTGTTATGCCTCGTACACACGATCGGATTGTTGGCCAACAAAACCGTGGAATTTTGTCCGAAGGGCATTGGCCCAAACTTGTCTTGCATACACACGGCCACACAAATGTTGGCCAACAATTACAAATGAAGTGACGTACTACGTTGCTTTTTAGCTCTTTAGCCCCACCCTTTGGGCTCCTTCTGCTAATTTCGTGTTTGTAGAAGTTTGGTGAGTGTTGATTTGCGCTTTTCATTTCGCACTTTTCATTTAGCGCTTTTCATTTCACACTTTTCATTTCACGCTTTTCAGTTTGTTTCTGAACGGCCGTTCGCCAACCAGCCATGTTGCGGAATCAGAGGAAATAGTGTATAATTTATTATTGGCCTTGGAGTTATTGCTTTGAAATTATTTTTTGGTTGAATAATAATGATTTGATTTGGTATATTTTCTATATTTTTGGATGCATAGAATGCACTTTTTGGTTAAGTTCTATTGGCAGATAGCATGTCTAATTTTATTTGTTTTCTTTTTTTAATGCATAATAAAAAAATAGTGGAGAATAATACTTGGCTATGTGTTTTACTTCAAATGACAGTTTGGGAGTAGGCAGTTACATTAAAAAAAATACAATGTAAAATTAACAAGGGACACCAACATAGTTGGATCTTAAAAATGGTGATAATGGTGTTGTGGTAACTTGCCCCCCAAAAAAAAAAAAAAAAGCATAATAATATTATTCTTGATATCACTAGAAAAAAAGCCTTTGAAAATTTGTTTGCAATAACTCCATCAGTATCACCAGCAAAGCAGCTTCATTATTATCCCATCAAAGAAGAAGAGAATTGTGCGCTGCATTTCGAGATTTCATAATTTGCCACGTCACAAATGTTAATTCTCCATTACAAACGCTAGTTTACAAGACCGACCGCTTCTGGCTCGTCCTTGCTTCTGAGCATGCGTGTTTGTACTTTGGATTTTTGTCCGAAGGACTTGTGTACACACGCTCAGAAAATCCAACAACAGACATTTGTCCGCGGAAAATTTTAAAACATGCTAGCCAACATTTGTCCGTGGAGAATCCGACAATTGTCCGATGGAGCATACACAGGGTCGGATTTTCCGCCAACAGCATGTCATCACACATTTCCCGTCGGAAAATCTGATTGTGTGCACAAGGCTTAAGCCTTGCTCTGCCTCCGCTGTTTGCTTATGTGTGACTGTGGTGATCTGCTAAGCTGTTTCTTACTGCGGGTCCGTGCTAACGGAAGGTCTGAAAGGGGCACAACTTAAAGCAGGGCTTCACCCAAAAGGGGAAGTTCAGCTTTAACGCCTCCTCCCCTGCTCCAGGTAAAGAAATGGCACTTTTGGGGAGTGGGGGGGGGGATGTGCAGTTACCTGATTTTCGCCTTGACGATCGAAAGTGGAAGTTCTCCTCCCCCTTCTCTCCTCGTAGTCTTCTGGGGCACATGATAAGTCCCAGAAGACAACGGGACCATTCACAATATGCAGCACAGTGGGCATCCGGTTGGGAAGCCAAAAGCTGTCATAGCCAGGTGCCCACAGCTACCATGCCGGTGCCAGGGACAGATGACAGGAGATAAAAATGTCTGGGGTGAGCCCACCGCTAAAACGTAAGACAGGTGAGTGGCTGTTTATTAAAAGTAAGCATGTACAGTTTTTGTAGCTGCTGACTTTTAATTTTTACACAGGAGACTGGAGCTCCTCTGTAACTAAGGGGGCAAATACCACCACTGTGGCACAACAACCCCCCTGCCAGCATCTGTGGCTGCCGGTGGTGCCAGTACTAAATTGCTTGTTCAGTCTATGGGGTAAAAAATAAGCAAAAATACTTACCTTACCACCATATGGCTGGTTCCATGAAGCCACTCCGCTTCACTGCCCGTGGCCTCTCAGATGTCATCACTTACAATGCAGGATCAACAGTCCTAAGGATGCTGAAGGACCATCCATGTATCAGAAGCAGAGGGACTGGAGAAGAACATTAGCTCTTGGGGAAATTGAGGAATGAGATAAATTATTCCTTTACATGAAACCTCACCTTGTTTCAAAGAGTGTTTAAACCTTAGGGGGTCAGCAAATACTATTTTTTTTTTATTGCTGACGGAAGTTCAACTTTCTGGCACAAATATCAGGAATAGTAGATTTTTATCCCATTGAAGGTTACAAAATAGTTTTTCACTTTCATGAACACACAAGAAGGTTCTAATTTACACTCCAAGGAGGAATTGGCACAGCATGGATTAAACACCATAGCCTGTCATTGAGGCAACGGCGTCGCTGTGGGTAGAGAATGAAAAGTCAGACAGCGGACTTCAAATGCAGAAAAACAAAACTCGTGTGGGAAGGGTAATTATTCGGTGAATGGTTGAAACAGCAAAGGAGAGATGTTGTGGTTCAGCATAATCCGGGGATAATGTGCTTTGTCAGCTCAATGCCCAGGGAAAATAGTTTTATAGCTGCTAGGGTGCCGTCATGGCCATCTTATGATTTCTGGCCCATATTTTCTTTTCTTTTTTTTTTTTATGCATTTGCTTTCAACAAAGCAATCCAACATCCTTTTGCAGCCTTGTAGGCTGCCTGTAGGCTGTCCCTGATTTCGAGGGACTGTCCCTGATTTGGAGCAATGTCCCTCTGTCCCTCTTTCCTCCTCATTTGTCTCTCATTTTGATCTGATCTATATAGTTGTATATAAAAAGCAAAATTTATCTTTCAAAAAGTGTTTCCCAGTGCTAAACCTTTCATCCAATTTCTAAATTGATGCATTAGTAAATTTTAAGAGCCAATATAAAGGAATAGTAGTGGTAAAAAAAAAGCCCTTGTGGATTTAATTAACCTTTTTTTTTTGTTAATTCACCTTTAAGGGGGTGTGGTGGGGGCGTGTCCTATGCCTACATACCTTTGGTACTAGGTGTCCCTCATTCCCATCTCAAAATGTTGGGAGGTATGATTTATGCATCATTCAAAGTTGTTGAGTTGGTTCCTCCATGCTCTACCACACCTGCTTTTTCACCTCTTCATACTCATAGACAGTAGTGTATTTAGGTTTTGTGCTGCCCTAGGCCTGACTAAATTCATGCACCCCCTAATTTCAATATGACCCACCCCTTCCTTACAAGGCCACACCCAGTCTGGGTGTGGCCTGAAATTTTCGGGTGGGGACATAACCTCGAGTTCTGAGGGTCGGGGGGGGTCAATGGATTCCCTTAATTTGCATAGATTTCCTCTCACTTCCTGTTTGGCTGTGGGGCAGGAAGTGATAGGAAATCTCTGCAATGGGACAGGGTTGGTAAAAAATAAACTGACGGGTTATAACCCTCCCTTAATCTATCCAAAATGAAAAAAACAAGTGTTGGCTATAGTTCTACTTTAAACACAAATTTCTGATCATTTTATGGAGAGGACTAAGAAGATATAACCATGCCAATGGTGCAGCAGAAATCATATAGCACAGTGAGAAAGGTTTGTGGTCCAGGATGAGAGGACAGTCAAAATTAGAAGCCCTCCCCACAGTTGCGGAATGCCAGCCGCCCGCATACCGGAAGCAGTGAGGCTGCTCTATGGGGGCGCTAGACTAATTTGCCTCTCAGCCCAGTCCACCCCATAAGACTGGTGCTACACTAACAGTGTAGCGCAAGCCTGCGGGGACCTTGCTGCCCCCCTGCAAAGTGCTGCCCTAGGCCTGGGCCTTGTTGGCCTAGGCCAGGATACAGCGTATCTAAACCTTTTTGGAAATGCTGCCATTATTTTGCAAATAGCATACTGGACTTCCTTTCCTAGGGTGAAAACGTTCACTCACTTCGTGGTTGACACCCAGGCTGGTCTTTAAACATACAGTATCTTCCTATACAGAGCATTTCCTGTTTATCAGTGAACCCTGGGCTGCAGAGAAGGAGATTGATGAATTTATGACCACAATCCCTTTCTGTGCATGAAAGGTGAAATGTCAGGGGTCTTTTTATTTCTAAAAATACCATACTAATAAAAAAAATTAAAAGAAAAAAAAATGTAAAAAAATATAGAAAGAATAAAAAAAGGAAAAAATCTTCATTCACATGGTCACAGAGGGCTGAAAAACATCAAGAAGCAGCATACTTCTGCAGAAGGTGTGTCTAAAAAGTTTGGTGAATGGTATCGGAAAATAAACAAATTACCTTTATTGACCTTCAAAATAATCGGCATCCTTCACAACACACTTTTGGCCACGTATATAAAGCTGCTGGGAACTGTCAGCAAAGGCATCTTTAGGAAACGATCGCAGAACTTCACGTGTTCTTGGATTGCTGCCACGTCTGCAAAACATGCGCCTTTCATGATGCTCTTCAGGACAGAAAGAAGGCTGGGGATCAGGGAAGTACGGTGGATGATCGAGAACAGGTACGCCAGTAGGGTTGCCACCTTATCCCTTAAAACTCGAACACATATGAATTACACTCTCAGGCGAATTTAAAGCAGATAAGCCACCAAGTGAATTTAATTACTACCTTAATCAGCCACAGAACCCGTGTAATTCATATGTGTTTGTGTTTAAAGGGATGAGGTGGCAACTCTATACGCCACACTGAGACAAGAATTGGCGCACAGGTCTTATCCCCTGTGATGATGGCTCGCTGAAAGGATGGGTCCTGGTCACACATGATAATGAAATCTCCAGAGGTTTCCATTTGTTTTGCTTTCTGTTTGTTGGTCAGTTTGTGCAGCACAAACCAGGAACAGATCTTCAGCTTACCCAAATCTTTGCGGATGATGATGCACACTGTTTCTTTGCTAATGCCCAATCCCTCCGCCATCAATCGTAGAGTCAGTCGCTGATCTTGTGGCGGTATTTGTCTAACTTGCTCGATCATGTCTGGGTTCTGCTTGCTGCCATGAGCAGAAAATGCGTTTGCCACTGGTTCAAACGCTTTCGAGATGGGAAGGAAACTTTGAAGAAGGCTTCAGAGCCGAAACACGTCAGCATATACCATGTACCTGTGCCTATGTAGTAAATAAAGTCGCCAGTCTCTCTGACTAAACACAACTGAGGATGAGCCACTTTTGGGTCAGCCGTTGACAAGCAGAACCCCAGAGATGATTGAGCGAGTGCGACAAATGCTGACATAAGATCAGCAACTAACTCAACGGTTGGTGGCGGAGGAATTGGGCATTAGCAAGGACACGGTGTGCACCATCGTCTGCAAAGATTTGGATAGGCAGGAGATCTGTTCCCGGTTTGTGCCGTACAAGCTAACATATGAACAGAAAGCAAAATAGATGAAAACCTCTGGAGATTTCATTACCATACGTGACCAGGATCCATCCTTACTGCAAACCATCGTCACAGGGGATGAGGCCTGTGTGCCAATTCTTGGCTCAGTGCGGTGTACCTATCCTTGATCATCTACTGTACTTCCCTGATCTGGCGCCTACGGACTTCTTTCTGTTTCGCCACCTGCAGAGCATCATGAAAGGTTTTGTAGATATGGCGACAATCCAAGAATGTGTGACAACAGTTCTGCGATCGTGTCCTACAGAGGCCTTTGCTGACAGTTTCCAGAAGCTTTATGAACATTGCCAAAAGTGTGTTGTGAGGGATGACGATTATTTTGAAGACCAATAAAGGTAATTTGTTTGTATCATCTGTTTTGTTTGTTTTCTGATACCATTCACTGAACTTTTTAGACACACCTCATAACTCACCTCTATCCAAAACTAAAGTGTTTCCTTAACATAACATTTTGTCTCCCTTGAGTATAGCTCCTTTTCTATCCTTCAGCTGCTTAGAATATCAGTGGTTCTCAACCTCGTCCTCAAGTACCCCAAACGGGCCATGTTTTCAGGTTTTTCTTTACTTTGCACAGCTGCTTTAAATCAATATCAATGACATGGTATTGATGAGAGCTATTTTATCTAAGGGAAGTTCCGAAAACATGGCGGTACTTGAGGACTGAGATTGAGAACCACTGATTAGCATGTCAATCACCCCTGACCAAAATGCAGCTTGAATTTGAAGATACCCAGAAAATGAATGACAAATACAACAATCGTGTTCTACAATATGTGCTCAAAACTGTGTGGCTACAAAGCAACAAGTTTCTGAAGAAATCTGATATCGGCCAACACAACACATAGGGAATGTCAAACAGTTACAATAAGTCTTTGTTTTCAAATTGCTGTTCAGCATATTAGATGTTCTGATGGACTCACTCTCTCTGGCCCATCTGAGGAGGGCTGTGTCTGAATCTTGTATTCCTTCCAGCAGTTCACACATGTCAAAGATCAGCGGGCCACCGTTGAATTTGAATTAAAAGATGTCATTGTTCAAGATACAGTATTAACAGTGTGCATGGCTCATTGCAATTATAGTCAGTTCTGGATGTAAAAAAATGCTGTACAGACTTGGATAATATATTTGCAAAACATGAGAATGTTACACAGGATCTCTAGATGAAAAATGTCATTTCATGCAGTTCTAATGGTCACCGCTGAGATTTTATTATTTTCTCTGGAATCAATACTTTCTTAAAAGTGGTTAAAGTAGAACTATAGGCAAAACTTTTTTTTTTCATTTTGGATAGAGCAAGGAAGGGTTATAACCCCAGTCAGATTTTTTTACACCATATCTGTGTCCAATTGTAGCGATTTCCCTTCACTTCCTGTCCCATATCCAAACAGGAAGTGAAAGGAAATCCCTTCAAATTAAGGGAGTTCCTTGGGGACCCCAAGGTCATCAGAGCTGGTGCCCCCCATTGGAAGATTACCCCTCTATTACTGGGGACAACTCAAAATTTGAGTTTTTATTATACTTTCATTTTCTATGATAATGGTAAACAGGACAAATAGAGAAGGGGATCTCCTTTATAGGAGCACGAAGAGCAATAAAAACTGACAAGCATGCTAATCCTTCTGCATGCCTTTGCCTTTAGTTATACTTTAAATACATAGGTAATGATGATCAGTATATAGAGAACATGTGCTTCCCAGCCTAATGCTGGCCATACACTATACGAAAAATCGGCCGAAAAATCGTTCGTATAGACACTTCGTTCGTTTTTCGGCAAGTTAATGGGCACAAATCGATAATCGTTTGTGACGTTTTTGTGGGAAAAAAATGAACAGGAAGTTTGGAAAATTTCTGCCGAATGTACGATAAATTGCAAGGTTAATGTGTTTCCCGTCCGAACTGTCTGCGCTAGGTATATGTAAAAAAACGAACAAAAAATTATTTATTCATGTCCACTGAACAATTTATCGGTCATTACATGATGGCACGATCGTTTGCGGTCACGGTCGAACGTTCGTTTTTCGAAAATGTGTTCGGCCGATTTTCTGTATAGTGTATGGCCAGCATAAGTTTTCTTGGAGTAAAGAAAATACCTGGTACCTCCAGGGGTAAAAGCAATTCCTCTTTTACTCCACCTTTGGCCATTAAAAATTCAACCTTGAGCTCCAGGCAAGTTACATTGTCTGTCTGAGATGATGCTATTTAATAAGCTGCAGGCAGGAGAAATTATTTTCCCAGTCTCCTCTTTCCCAGTAATTAAACTGCATCATTGTAACTCTAGAAAACATTTTATGTGTGCTGAGGGGACTAATGCTTTCATATTGGAGATACAGAGTGTTGCTCACATGAGTGAAGTGTTATAAGATATTTCACTCACATGTACAGTATGTGGCTATAGCAATCCTGTGTTTTATGGGCAACTTCCCTGAGGCTGATGCATCTATTGTTTTATTGAGCCCATCCATGACATTGTTAGGTCTCTTGTTTCATAGAACCTCTCCCTGAGATTGTTGTGTACATCAATTTGGTTGAGCTCCCCTTTCTGAGGTCGATGAATCTCTCACTCAGTTGAACCTGCTTTTGAGGTCTCTAGGTCTCCTAATTTGTTGAGATCCTCACTGTGGATGAAACATATTCTAGGTGGTTGAAGATCATCCTTGAGAATAATGGGTCTCCCATTTGTTTCTGTCTAACTCTGAGCTTGATAGGTCTCTTAGGTGGTTTAGCCCCTTTCCAGAGGTTGATAGGTCTCTCATTTTGCTAATCCCTTAACCTGAGCATTATGGAATTCTCTTTTGATTCAGCCATTTCCATGACAGTGATAGGACTCTTGATTGATTGAGTTCTTTTCCTGTGGGTTATAGAACTCCCATTTGGTTAAGCAACTCCTCACCCTGAGGTTGATAGGGCTTTTGTTTGCCTGAGCCCCTTTGCTGAGGCTATGAAGTATTTTCTTTGGCTGAGAGCCTGAGCAAAGAAAGTATGACAAAATGTTACGTTGTGGTGTATATAATGACTAGTAACCAGTATAGAGTAATCCTACAATGCTGGTGACTTCCAGGATCAAAGTGCAGTAATAACCCATAGTAACCACTTCAGACAGACCATTGTAAGATGATTTCTAAATGGTTGCCATGTGTCACTGCAGATTACAGATGCTTCTTTGTATCACTAGACAAATCTGCCAGAGTTTAGCAATGTCCAGAAATAAGAATTTATTTGCTCTCTGTGATTAATTACACTCACAGCGGTATAATGTAATCTTCTGCAAGGCCACTAATTGACAGTTATATATTACTTGGTACTACATTTATCACTGATAATACCAGTAATATAATTCTGACAATAATGGGAGAGCTTATTTCTGTAAGACACAGAGATTAAATATCATATATTACAAAGATATTATGACCCTCCATTCATCATCTGATGTTATCTTCTTGTGTGTTGTGATGCTTTCAAAATATTCAAAGCCCAACTACAGGCTTTGACCCCCCCCCCCCCCCTGATCCCGAGGACTCCCTTTGCCTCCAGCAGCCACGCTCACACTTGGCACTGATATTTGTGCCAAATGGCCTATTTTAGCTGGATTGTGACATTTGGCAGATTGATGAGCGATCTTCAGCTAGTCTTTGATTCACTTGTGACCTGACCTGCTATGTTTGCCTTCTTATGTATGAGCCGGCTTGCCTTTGACCTGTCTTTAGATTTCAGTGTATCTGTTGTGACCTTGGTTTTTTGTTTGTATCCTTCTTCCTAATTTGGGTACCTCATTGACCGCGGGGAAGTGACCTTGGCCTTATGTTCTTGTACCTCATTGTCCAGCTCTTGATGACCCTTGGCTTGTGTTCTGGCTTTGCTCCTGTCTTCTAATAGAGAGTCATCATGTTCTGGTCATCAGTGATCTGTGCCCTGCAACCAATAGTTGGAGCCTGCTCCCTAAGGTCTCTTCATTGGCCCTCATGCCACTTGTGTCCTCACATCTCTTGTCAACACTGGTTGAACAGGAGGTGCAAGAGAAGCCCCCTCTCCACCTCGATCTCCACCAGATATGTGGCAACAGCTCTGCATAAAGATATATGTGCCATTTTCTGCAGGTAGAGTGTGATGGCAGGGCAGCATGGTAATGTTCCCTTGGGATGGGTCTATGACCCCCTGCGCTCACAGTATGTCCTCAGTTTTTTAGTTGCGTGGTGCTGGACATCATTCAACCCAGAAAGTTGAGGACATATTGTGTCACAAAATTGTAAGCCAGTTTCAGCCAGCCATCTTTTACGATTTGCGTAGAATGGAAAGGTTTGGAACCTCTATCAGGCTTGAATTGCTGTCTCCCTATTAGAGAGATTTCACTACACTTTATGCCTATCCAAACATGCAATAAAGGAAATCTACTCAAATGAAAGAAAGTAATAAAGAAAGTAATAAAAACCTGAGAGAGGATGCAACATATTCCCACTATCCGAAACTACTGCACCAGTGTGCTCTGGGAACTGCAAGAACCAAGTACTCTACAAACATTGATTTTTTTGTAAGTCAACACTTAAATTGTCAGTCCACCCAAAGATGATAGCTCATACTATATATACTTGGGGTGTGGTGGACCGAGCCAATCACTGGCTTCCTATATGACTTGGAATCTTTAACAGTGATATCTCCATGCTATAATTCCTAAATGCATATTATAAAACCAAGGAACACAAGAACAGAGAACGCATCAGGGTATTTCAGTCCTATCAAAGTTTCTGTTAGTAAAAAGTTATCTACACCAGTAATTGAGCCTGAGTGGGAACTGCATTGTATAGCTGTTATGTATTGTTTAATTCCCTTCAGTCATTTGAATTATGCACTGAACTTTAGTTGGAGCCATAAGCATGTTTTTACGTTTATAATATTTAGACAGCTGGATCTTCAGGGGTTGTGCATCCCATGGAATACTGAGATCCTGCTGTACCCACCATCTGGAAGGAGTAATACAAAAGGCCAATAAGTCAACTATCCCATACAGGTTCATTAATGTTTATTGCAGTTATTATTATTGTGTGCACATTCCTTCTCTGCAGAGAGGAACACACAAACACATCACAGAGTGATTGTTCTGAGCATGACAAACTATGATACCCATGGCTATTCTATTCTTATAGTCATAAAGGCAGATAAACTCTTGTTACTTAATGGGACACTCTATTTTAAACTTTTTGCCAGGTAGGATAAGCAGTCATGGAGTGGTCAAACAACAAAAAGTTCTCTATAAAGCGCTTAGGACATGAATCAATTCATGATGGTTCTTGTAAAAAAAAGCCAACCAGCTGTGGTGTGATAATCGATAAGAGTATTTATCAGGTACCAAAGAGAGACAGAAGTTTGGTCTATGAGGAAAGAGGTCAAGACATGGGGTCAGGGCAGATGTCAGACAAAAATGTAATCCAAAGTACAAGCCAAAGTCAGATTTCAAGGAGGAAATACAAATTGGGCACTGGTTAAAAGTTCCCTACATAGGTGATTCTTGATGGTTAAATGTAATATCAGCAGTCCAAGCAGATCATCACATGCCCGATGAAGGGGTCCTGTGTGGCTTTGAAACTCTGCACTACATTGTTTGCACTACACACTTTCTTCAATAAAAAAAGTTTGGACGTAATTGAAGATCCTTGGTGTGCTGGATAATATTTACATTCTGTCGTGTATGCTCCAGGATCTAGCTGGTGGTCGCTGCAGAGCTCAATCCAGGAATGTGTGCAATGGGAATATGGACACTCTACACTCTATAGTGGGGGTCAGCAACCTGTAGATTGTGATCAACCAGTAGTATGGGTTTGCTGACCCGTCATTTCAGAGCATCAAACAGAGTGCAATGCAGAGGGACTACGTGTAAAGTTGGAACTGTAGTAGGGAGCAGAAGCTGCATAAGCTGATGCCTCCTCTGTAGTGCTGGCTCCTGTCCCATGCGTAGTGATGTCAGATGCACTCCATCTCTTATTCCAGCTAGCGGTCTCCAAACTGGTGCCAGCAGCAGGAAAGAAGAGATCTTAAGGTCAGTGTAAAGCAATACACTGGGCATAATAGTATAGGGCTGCTTTCACACTGATGTGCTGCGGTTTGCACACACCAAGGATGCAGTGCAGTGTACCTATAGCTTTTCTCTGGGTTTGCTGCACTTAGCGATAGACTTCTATTATATCCTGTGGGTTTGCTGCACTTTCTAAATTCAGGAGCTTTGATAAGCTTTCAGAAAGTGCACCACACCTGCAGGATATAATAGAAGTCTATGGCATAGCGCAACTAATTCAAGAAAAGTCGCAGATGCACTGCACTGCATCCATAGTGCAGGTAAACTGCAGAATATCAGTGTGAAAGCAGCCTTATAGGGGGCTCAGAGCAGTACGGGTTTACATTTGAAGTTTGGGGGGGTGGTAAAACCCCATACTTAAGATGTGTTCTTACGACCCCCGCCCCAACCGCATCCCCTTTAGCTGCAGTGGGCAGGGGTGTACACATGTTGCAGCTGTAGAAAGAGTTATATGCCCTGTCATGGTTGGTGGGTGTAGCACCTGCCAAGAATGACCCATTAAAGTGAATAAGGTCACTCTGCAAGTGCCCTGCAACCTTGTGCAGTACAGCAAACAAGGGGTTAAAGCAGGCAGCATTGTGTTGCTTTCTCAACACCTGCTTTAACACCTTGGACCCCGCAGAAGCATGCAGTTGCAGGGCACTTGCAGAGTAGCC
Source organism: Lithobates clamitans (assembly GCA_037952925.1). NCBI lineage: Eukaryota > Metazoa > Chordata > Amphibia > Anura > Ranidae > Lithobates > Lithobates clamitans. The sequence goes on along the minus strand of JBBGZY010000692.1, from coordinate 467,737 downwards.
CCATTTTTCTTGAATGGGTTGCAATGGGCAAGCGGTAGCACCCACCAAAAGCAATGGGGGGTTTCATTCCTGCCGCGGCATTTGTACACCTTTAGCTGCTGCCTCATGCATGATGCATGACCATAGGCTTGCGCACAGGGTGTGCCGGTGGTGCCTGGGCACACCCTAAACACCCCTTGCCATGCTGATTTCCCCTGCTACCCCTGCTTCTTCCCTCCTCTCCTCTGAGGAGCGGGGAAGGGGTTGGTACATATATCATTATCAGCCTTTTCTGAATAAACACAGTGAGTGATCTGTACCGGTCCCTCCTATCTTCATTCTTATCTGAAGCATATGTAGCGGTACCCCCATGAGGGCTGCTAATAGACTCTGTACCCCACTGATTACCTCAACTCTGCAAATCCTCCATTACCTCTGACACCTTTGGGTTCAGTCATCTTACCAACTATATTAATAAGGAGAGACTCATACAGTATCAATGAAACAGTTAAAGTTTGTTTACTGTATTAGTGGTAACATAGAAATATTTATATCTCAACACTGTAAGATAACAAAAAGACACATTTACAAATACTTTATCTATACTTATGAAAAAGGCAACATAGTGATCCAAGTTCCTTCAACTGTAAATGAACACAGATATTAACCCAATAACAGACACCTATGTGAACAGGTCAGCAGGAGGGTAGAGAGCTGGCACTGTATCTTCTATGTCAGGCTCCTCCCTTCTGTCTCCTCAACCTATAGGCCATTAAAACTTGCACAACATAAAGAAAACAATATGCAGACTAGTATATTCAAATTGGCTGGTTCCCTTTAAATGAAGTCCATTGAAATTAAAGCATATGAGGAAAAGAATAACAAAAAGTAAAAGGGTATTCCTTGACATCCAGATGTCTTCAGCTAGCCTTGTTGTAATGTAACTAAGGTAATCCTTGATAATAGGATATAGCAAATGTGGCAGAACTTTAAGATATCCTTGTTGTATTGTAACTTCCTCTCATATGATCCTAATAGTGTTATCCAGTGCAGCTACAGGAATCAATAATGTGAACAAGGCATAGATGTCTGCTTTCAGTGTTCGTTATAGCATAAGAACTGACTTCCAGTGGAACTTCAAGTACCACCATGCTGAACTGTGTGAATGATGTCTGAAAGCAGTGTCTTATAACAACAAGATAGGCTTTGCCCGCTTACCACACTTGAACTCAGATACAGCTGGCAACGATGTAGGTGATGAAGACTCTATCAGGAACTCTCTCTGTATCCTGGCTCTGGGAAATGGTGCCCGCTATTGGATTTGGATCTGAACTGCAGGCATCTCTGGATGACCTATAACACCCTCTGGTCCGCTGCAGGGGAGAGGCAATGCTGTCCACAGAGGTCCTCTGGGTATAGCTGAATGGGTCCCTGTTGTGAAGGCCACAAATCGACAGCAGCTCACTGTCACACAGACTTCCTGCTGGCAGAGTCAAACAGCGTCCCAAGAGAAAGATCTAGGCCACGCCAGCCCTTTTATATCCTTTCCCAGCAGTCTGTTCTGTCCACTCAGCATTCTGTTAATTGTAGTTCAGATCACTCCAGCTGGCATTGAAACTTCAGCATTCCGAACTACACATCCCACGATGCTTTGCTCTGAATTTTGTCCCAAGAAAAGGAAATGACACATAGAGTCCAGCAAACACTAGAGGGAGCCAACCCCACATTAATAACGCAACAAAAATGTCTCTGAATTGTAGGCATAACAGCTAGCTCCTGGCTACACATAGTAAACTATGTTTAATGCAGGCTGCAGAGAAAGGGACTGAAGAATCTCTGTCCTCAGTTTCTTTCTCTCTCTCAAAAGTGAGACATCAAGGGTCTGTTTAGACCAGTGGTCTCAAACTGGTGGCCCTCCAGCTGCTGCACAACTACAAGTCCCATCATGCCTTTACCTGAGGGAGTCATGCTTGCAACTGGCAGGCTTGCCTCATGGGACTTGTAAATTTGCAACAGTTGGAGGGCTGCCAGTTTGAGACCCCTGGTTTAGACCCTTGATTTTTCAGCAAAGCCTGTAAAAAAATGAATAAAAAATATTGTAAAACATAATTTATTAATAATTAAAATAAAACACTACTGGCAAACACCCAACCCAAAGGACAAACTTAAGACACACATGAAGCTACTGTAATCACCCACTAACCATGTCCACATACATCCAGAGATATATACAAAATACATCCTACATATGTCTTTCTTCAATCTCATGTTACAAGACCTGCATTTCGGTACTTCAACTGCACATATATCAGACTTCCCTCAGAGGTCTGTTATCGGTCAATTATGGCCCAATTAAAGGCTTAGGTTGGGTCATTAACCTCTTCCACAAATATTCCAGTATGGAAGTGATTGTCAATATTAGCTGGGACATTCTGTTCCTGTGTATCTCTTAACTGTTTCATCAATGATTAAGATTACTGTAAAGACTTTCTAATCTTTAATAAAATACATTTTTTGGAAAAAAAACAAAAACTACTGGCACCATCAACTGCCCTACTGACACCAATCTTTGATCTGCTGACAAACAAACAATGGATGGTGGGGATCAGTGCCCCACCCCCCACCCCCCACCCCTGCGGGAGAAGGACAGCGGCAATCAGTATCAGTGGGAGGCCGATGCTGCTCCTCGCTCCAGCTTGCCGAGGGAAGAGCCGGGGCCGTTGCTTCTCCTCCCAGGCCTAAGACTTGCTGGCCAATCGGGTCTCAGGACCCGCTTGCTGATTGGCCGGAAGGAGAAGCAGGAAGATATTAGCGAATTTCACACAAGTGGGTGATGCCCTGCTCCCCGAGCACACCCTTTTTTAAAGCCAATTAGAGCCTCAGGCTCTAATCATTTGCTTAAAAAAAACCCAAAACATTGAAATCCATGCATCCGGCGCACTGCATGTAGATTAGGGACTGGGTATGGATGGGCCGCCACTGTTTTCTACCCATTCAGAGTCTTTTCTTTGCATGAGCAGACTCAACCTCTTGAGTCACCACAAAGTGGGGGAAACCCTAACATCACCCTTACAGGTACATCAATAATATTGACTATTTTTCTTTGAAACAGTTGTAGATTTACAAAAACTGTAAGTGCCGGGTCACACAGGGGCGGCTTCAAAGTCGTCCGACTCTGAAGCCGCCCCACACAGTGCGACCTCAGTGTGGCTTGTAAGCAACTTCTTTAATAGATGTCAATGCAGGCTGCTCTGAAGTCGCCCCAAAGTAGTACAGGAACCTTTTTCTAAGTCGGAGCGACTTGAGTCATACCTATTAGAACGGTTCCATTGCACTGAATGGAGCGCAACTTGTCAGGCGGCTAAGTCGCCTGACAAGTCGCCCCTGTGTGAACCGGGACTTACAGGGTTATGCAACTACTTCAGTAGTGGAGTTCTTTTTGAAAGGCATTAAGTGGATTGACAGTTCAATTTTGCCGCAGGTGGTACTGGAGCCAGACAATAGAAATCTATTGCAGCAATGAAATAATTAAGTTTTCCCAAAGTCATTTATGATTATTATAGGAAATCTTATTTCAAGCAACAGAGAGACATCACTGAGTAATATGTATTAAATTGTGTTTCTGTTTTTCTATAGAGGATTACACAACCAAAATGTATTGTAGCAACATACTGTTACTTATGTTTCCTTGATTGATTATAGAAAAATATGAATTAAAAGGATTCTCCATCTTCAAAGAATTATGGCCTCGCATCAAGTCATTGTCAAGCAAAACACAAATGTCAGTACTGCCTTTAAATAATATGTTGTTACTTTAAAAGGAATGTACACTTGTTTTGTACATATTTTGCTGGCAGAAGAATTAATTATAAAAACACATGTAAAGTTCTAACATTTACACATTTAGACGTGTACATTTCTGTAATGCTTTCACATATGTAAACATTTTCTTCCATTCCTCTAGCTCAGTTTTAAATTCCAACATACACTATATTGTCAAAAGTATTGGGACACCTGCCTTTACACACACATGAACTTTACTGGCATCCCAGTCTTATGCCCCGTACACACGGTCGGATTTTCCGATGGAAAATGTCCGATCGGAGCGTGTTGTCGGAAATTCCGACCGTGTGTGGGCTCCATCGGACATTTTCCATCTGATTTTCCGACACACAAAGTTGGAGAGCAGGAGATAAAATTTTCCGACAACAAAATCCGTTGTCGGAAATTCCGACTGTGTGTACACAAATCCGACGGACAAAGTGCCACGCATGCTCAAAATAAATAAAGAGATGAAAGCTATTGGCCACTGCCCCGTTTATAGTCCCGACGTACGTGTTTTACGTCACCGCGTTTAAAACGATCGGATTTTCCGACAACTTTGTGTGACCGTGTGTATGCAAGACAAGTTTGAGCCAACATCCGTCGGAAAAAATCCTAGGATTTTGTTGTCGGAATGTCCGAACAAAGTCCGACCGTGTGTACGGGGCATAAGTCCGTAGGGTTCAATATGGAGTTGGCCCACCCATTGCAGCTATAACAGCATAAAATCTTCTGGGAAGGCTGTCCATAAGGTTTAGGAGTGTGTCTATGGGAATGTTTGACCATTCTTCCAGAAGTGCATTTGTGAGGTCAGGCACTGATGATTGGCGAGAAGGCCTGGCTTACAGTCTCTTCTCTAATTCATCCCAAAGCTGTTCTATCGGTTGAGGTCAGGACTGTGCAGGCCAGTCAGGTTCCTCCACCCCAAACTCGCTCATCCATGTTTTTATGGACCTTGCTTTATACACTGGTGCACAGTCATGTTGGAACAGGAAGGGGTCATCCCCAAACTGTTCCCACAAAGTTGGGAGCATGAAATTGTCCAAAATGTCTTGGTATGCTGACGCCTTAAGAGTTCCCTTCACTGGAACTAAGGGGCCAAGCCCAACCCCTGAAAAACAACATGGGCTTGACAACAGTATGAATAGGCTAGAAGCGGACTGGACCTTGGTATTTTTTTCCAGTGTGGTTACAAGTATAGGCCTTGTCAGCAGCTGGTTTGGTCTAGTCTATTCACATTGTTGTCAATTAAGCCCTGAGGAAGGGAGTGCCCCAGGACCCCCCAAAACACGTTGGCAACTTTTTGACTAATCAGACTAAAGTTGTATCTGGACCTCTTATCAGTGGTGTGGCACTCCAAATTGAAATCTTTTAAGAGGGGGCAGATGTCCACTTTAAGGAGTACTGGAACACAAATACATAACATCATATTTGCAGGTTCTTTGCTATCATTGCCTAATATAGGTGATGATATTTATGTGACAGATCCTTCTTGTGGTTGGGGAGGTCCATAGTTTTACATTTTATGAATCTATATGGATATAATAAAGGTGATTTTATTTTATCTATGGACCGCACTCTAGATTAACCACTTCAGCTTTGGAAGGTTTACCCCCATTTATGACCAGGCCACTGTGTTACCTTAATTGACAATTGTGCGGTCGTGTGATGCTGTATCCAATAAAAATTGATGTCCTTTTTTTCCCCAAAAAAATAGAGCTTTCTTTAGGTGGTATTTGATCACCTCTGCAGTTTTTATTTTGTGCGCTATAAACACAAAAATCTGACAATTTTGAAAAAAACACAATATTTTTTACTTTCTGCTAAAAAACACACCCAAAAAAAAAAGTAAAAAATCTAATTTCTTCATCAGTTTAGGCCAATATCTACATGTTTTTGGTAAAAAAAAAAAAAAAAATCCCAATAAACGTATATTAATTGGTTTGCCCAAAAGTTACAGCGTCTACAAACTATGGGATATTTTTATAGAATTTTTTTTTTTTTTTTTGCTAGCAATGGCTGCGATCAGCGACTTATAGCGGGACTGTGACATTGTGGTGGACAAACCAGACACCTAACTGAGACTTTTGACACTTTTTGGGGGACCAGTGACACCAATACAATCATCAGTGCTAAAGATATGCACTGTTACTGTACTAATGGCACTGGCAGAGAAGGAGTTAAAGGATATGAAAAGGTTTGTTTAAAAAAAACAACCTCCTCTGTGCAGTTGGTTTTGCACAGAGTGTCCCTGATCCTCCTTTTCTGGGGTCCCTCAGTGGCGCTCCTGGCTTCTTCTCTTTTGAGTGCCCCATCGGAGAGCCGCTCTCCCTCGTGCACTCGAGCAGGCACATTACCATGTCCGGCTGCTACGTCCATTGACACAGACAGCAGGACTCGGCCATACCCCCCTGCTCCCTCATAGGATTTGACTGAAAGCAGCGGGAGACAATGGCTGCACTGCTATCAATTTATCCAATCAGGACCCGAGGCACTGGCTGGAGCTGGTGTGCTCGTCCCCGTCGCTGGAAAAACCGGGTTTAGGTAAGTAAAAGGGGGGCTCTGGGGGGCTGCTGCATCACAGGAGGTTTTTCACTTGAATGCATAGAGGTGAAAAATCTCAAGGGTTTGCAACCCCTTTAACATCAGGGGCGATCAAAGGGTTAAGTGTTCTCCTAGGGGGTGCTTTCTAACTGTGTGGGGGTTGCTCTAACTGGATGAAGACAGAAATCCGTGTTCCTGCTTAGCAGGAACACAAGACCTCCATCTTCTTAACTGTCAGAATGGCGATCTGCCTCTCTGGGGAACGATCGCGGTGGCTCGGCGGACATCTGTGTCCAATCAGCGCGCGATCGTGCCTCCGGCGGCGCAGTGGAGTGCCACCCAGCAGCTATTGTATGAAATCAAGTACAGGTATGTGATTTCGAGCAATAGAGCCGACCTGCCGCAGTAAATATGCGGTAGGCGGTCAGCAAGTTGTTAACCACTTCCTGCCCACCGGCCGTCAAATGATGGCTGGGCGGCACGGCTCTCGTTCTGGGTGGACGTCATATGACATCCCTCCAGAACGACCACTCTTGCGCGCCCGTGGGGGCGCACATCACATCGATCGTTGGTGTGGTGTGTCAGTCTGACACACCGCTACACCAATCTCGGTAAAGAGCCTCTGACGGAGGCTCTTTACCACGTGATCAGCCGTGTCCAATCACGGCTGATCACGATGTAGCCAGAAAGAGCCATTGATCAGCTTTTCCTCACTCGCGTCTGGCAGACGCGAGGAGAGGAGAGCCGATCGACTGCTCTTCTGACAAGGGGGGCCTGTGCTGCTTGTTTATCAGTGCAGCCCCCCCTCGGATGCCCACCCAGGACCACCAGGATGCCGCCAGGACCACAAGGGATTGCCACCACACTGGACCACCAGGTATACCACCCTAGACCACCAGGGAAATGCCAATCAGTGCCCAGGCAGCGGCGAATCAGTCCATCCCCAATGCCTGCCAGTGCCAGTGCCATCAGTGATGCCTATCAATGCCATCTATCAGTGCCACATATCAGTTCCCAGTATCAGTACCCAGCAGTGCCGCCTATCAGTGCCACCCATAAGTACCCATCAGTGCAGCCTTTCAGTGCCCATCAGTGTCGCCTATCAGTGCCCACCAGTGCCACCCATGAGTGCCCATCAGTGCCGCCAATTAATGCCCATCAGTGCCACCCATCAGTGTCGCCTACTAGTGCCCATCGTCAGTGCCCATCAGTGCCACCTCATTGGTGCCGCCTTATCAGTGCCTGTCAGTGAAGGAGAAAACTTACTTATTTACAAAATTGTATAACAGAAACAAAAGAAAACTTTTTTTTTTTTCAAAATGTTAGGTCTTTTTTTATTTGTTTAACAAAAAATAAAAAACGCAGAGGTGATCAAATACCACCAAAAGAAAGCTCTATTTGTGTGAACAAAATGCAAAAAATTCTGTTTGTGTACAGTGTAGCATGACCGCGCAATTGTCATTTAAACAGCGACAGCGCTGAAAGCTGAAATTGGCTTGGGCAGGAAGGGGGTGTAAGTGCCTGGTATTGAAGTAGTTAAAGAAGAATTCCAGCAGGTATGGCATTTTATACATAGTTACAATCTAACTATGTATAAACAATACCTGTGGGATCCCTCGAAGTTGGAAGTCACTTTAGCAGACTCCAGTACTCCAGTGATCACCACTAGCTTTTGGGTCCCATGCCGAGCGGCTGTCCCTGCTGCATTCTGAACACAGGAGTTCAGCTACTCGGCATGGGTGCCATTCAGACATTACTTAGCAATTTCCCAATAACAGAAGATGGAGAGGCAGAGCTCTGATGTCACCAGAACAGAAGGTAAGGGGAAAAAAAAGTTTGGGCTATAAATGCACTTTAACTACTGTTTATTCAAAGATTCAGGTGTTTGCTTTAGTCATATTTGATTGGCTCAATAACTTAAAAGAAATGTGCTTCTTCATTTGGCCACAGTTACACAAGACACAAGGGCCTTATCTACATCACCTCGCGTCTTTTCAATGAGCTCCTCGCCAATAATTCTCCTTTTGTTACAAAGCTGCTGTTTAAGCAAACAATGCATTGCACAAAACCTTGACAGGATACATCCATTAGATAGCGCTTACGAAACTATACAGGCAAACAAAATGTTTTAAGTGCTTGGTAACGTGCTCTTCAAAATGCTTTATTAATGTCAAACAACAGGTGATGAATAGTGTGACTGTGATCCTAGGCAGCCTGAAAGACCTACGGTTTTCGTTTTGGATACGTGGAAGAAGGATTAGGACTATGATCTTGTTGTTGCCTGTCTGCGTTGGGTAGATTTGACCTCACTTCCTGATGGGTATCAGTAGGGCCAAGATAAGGAGGGGGGGGGCGGAAGGGGCGGATGCCCCGGGCGGAACCATTTACTGGAGGAAGGGGGGGTGCAGTAGAAGTGTTGGTGTACCGGCCCCGCTACATAGATAAAAACAGCATGTGCCGAGTGCGCTCCTGTACCCGACACAAGTCTGAGACCAGCCCCACCCCGTCCCTCACTTCCCTATCAGGCGGAGTAATCTCTGCCCAACAGGCGCTTCCTAGTCCCGGCCGGCCTCTCAGTGACGTCGCACCGGCCGGGACTAGGAAGCGTGGGATGGGAAACAAGCAGGGAGTGCTGCCGTCCGCTGGAGCTATGACATAGGAGTGCGATCAAGGAGGAGGAACCAAGCAGGGCATCATCACACAAGTAAGCAGATTGCCATCTGAGGGGAGTTTGCTTAATTAGCAATGGTATTGGTAATATGCAGCAGGAAGGGGGTTAATGCCAGGGGCGTTGCTAGGTGGCAAAAAGACCAGGGGCTTCAGCCCGAAGTCCAAGGCTGGCACGGGGAGGGGGGGTGGCAGTGGCGTAGGGTATTTTGGCTGGCCGGTGGGGTTGTGTGGTGGGGGGTAAGGTCACTTGCTGGTTGCTGCCTGGCTTACCAGTGCCCATCAATGCTGACCACTAAACTCATCTGCCTGACACACTGATCTACCTACCTGACATACACACACTGACCTACCTCCCTGACATACACACACTGACCTACCTACCTGACATACATACACTGACCTACCTGACATACATACACTGATCTTCTTACCTGACATACACTGACCTACCTGACATATATACACTGACCTACCTACCTGATATACATACACTGACATACCTACTTGATATACATACACTGACCTACCTACCTGACATACACTGATCTACCTACCTGATAAACATACACTGACCTACCTACCTGACATACACTGACCTACCTACCTGATATACATACACTGACCTACCTACCTGACATACACTGACCTACCTGACATACACTGACCTACCTACCTGATATACATACATTGACCTACCTACCTGACATACACACACTGACCTACCTACCTGACATACACTGACCTACCTGATATACATATACTGACCTACCTACCTGACATACACTGACCTACCTGACATACACTGACCTACCTACCTGATATACATACACTGACCTACCTGCCTGATATACATACACTGACCAACCTACCTGACATACACTGACCTACCTGACATACATACACTGATGTGGCGCAGTGGCCGCATTGTAATTCCTGCCTTCTGGAGCCTGCAGCGCCTATGATGGACGTCATACGTCCCGCGGTTCCATCATAGGCACTGCAGGCTCCCGAAGGCGGGACCTGCTATGTCACTCAGCCGCACTCGGCCGCACTCGGGATCAGATCGGTCCCCGCTTGGTGGCGGTGCTCAGGGCTAACAAGACTATGCATGCCTGAGACCCGGGGATCTTCGAGGACCCATTCAGCTCCAGCCCCCCCCCCCACCAAAGATACTGGTTAATGCACTGTCACTGATGCAGCACAAAGGGGTTAATTAACTGCCACTGTCCGCTAATGCATCAGTGACAGTGCATTAACCCCCTTCCTGCTGCAATACCATTGCTAATTAACCACTTGCCAACCTGCCGCAGGTGGCAGCTACAGGCACCGGGACGTACCCAAACGTTGTTGCCTGTTTCGGGTGCATGCTCCCCCCACCTACTCCCCTGTAATTGTACACAGAGAGAGTCTGTCAGCAGATCACAGCCAATCATTCATGGCTGGGAGCTGCTGATCGGCTGTGTCCAATCACAGCCTAGAGCTCTGTGTTGACAATCAACACAGCGCTCTGTACAAAGGGAACGATCACTTCTTTTCTGTGCAAAACAGGGAAAATAAACAAATCAATCAGTAGTAAAAAGCAGCACACATTACACATTGTTAGACGCACCATTAACCCATTGATTGCCCTTAGATGTTAACCCCTTCCCAGCCAGTGTCACCCGACTTTGAAGCCGCACAGCACAACATCAGCGCAGCTTGCAAACGACTTCTTTAATAGAAGTCAATGCAAGCTGCTCTAAAGTTGCCCCCAAGTAGTGCAGGGACGTTTTTCTAAGTCGGAGCGACTTGAGTCGCTGGAATTTTCCTGAAATTAGAGAACCTGGATGAATAAAATGGTGGTAGTTGCAATATTTAGAGCCGCCTTTCACCATAAAGCCCTTTGCTAACTCTTAAAGCCAATAGCAAGCTCACAGCTGTGAGCTTGCTTTAACCACTTGTCTACCCCACCTTTTAAAAACGTACATTGGCAGATAAGTGGGTAAAGCCCAACGTTAAGCAACTAGAAAATGATCCCTTGCACCTGCACCTATGCTGCAAGGGCTAATTGCTCATTTACCCTAGGTTCACACCTATGCATTTTTTAGTGCGTTCTGCCGCTCCTAAACTCTAAACTCCTAAGCTGTACTGCAGCGCTTGTGAGTTCAATATCCATTTTTTTGCTCTTTTTATTAATAAAGCATACTTCCCTATACGGTTTTTTGGCGCCCCTCTCTCTCTCTTTCCCCTTTCTCTTTTCACATTGCTTGAGTTCCCAGCCCAGAAGAGAAGGCAGCCCAGCCCAGAAATTGTATTTATTTGGATCCTGTCCACACCTCCGGGTTGTTTCTATTATTGTTTCCTCTTGTTACAATTTGTTACAGTGTGTTACATAGTATTTATATTTGGGATAGCATAACACTATGGTCCAACACTTGTACAGTAGGTACAATGCTATCTGTCAGATAGAGACTTGGGGGTCAATTCACTAAGAGTTAAATAACAAAATATGGCGGTAAAAATAACGCTTGCGGTAAACCCGTTTTATAAGTGCATTTGACTAAGAATTTTGCGTTAAATACCAAATGTGGTATTTGTTCGATTTAGTGGTAATTACCACATTATTTAATGGGGTAATTTATCGCATTTAGCTGGTGTCTAAGGAGCGGGCCTGGAAGCCAACCACCATGTCCTTAACCACTTCGCATCCCGGCTATTGTCAAATGACATCAGCAGGAGGAATCTACCCATCCTGGGCGGGTGTCATATGACGTCCTGGGCTTCCCGGCCATCTAGGGGGCATGTGCGCGCCCACCATGTCACTCGGGAGCCGCTGCACGTGCCCGGCAGCCGCGATGTCCGCCGGGCACCCGAGATTGCCGGTAACAGATCCACGTCCTGTCAGGGGAGAGGAGACCGATCGTGTGTTCCCAGTACAGAGGAACTCCCCTTGTGAGTCCCCTCCCCCTTCAGTTAGAATCACTCCCTAGGTAACACAGTTAACCCCTTGATCGCCCCCTAGTGTTAACCCCTTCCCTGCCAGTGACATTTATACAGTAATCAGTGCATTTTTATAGCAATGATCACTGTATAAATGTGAATGGTCCCAAAATAGTGTCAAAAGTGTCCGTTGCCGCAATGTCACAGTCACGATAAAAATCGCAGATCGCCGCCATTACTAGTGAAAAAAAAATAGTAAAAATGCCATAAATCTATCCCTTATTTTGTAGACGCTATAACTTTTGCGCAAACCAATCATTTTTTTTTTTTACCAAAAATATGTAGAAGAATACATATCTAAACTGAGAAAATATATATATATTTTTTTTTAAATTGGGATATTTATTATACTGTAGCAAAAATTTAAAAATATTGTGTTTTTTTAAAACTTGTCACTCTTCTTTTGTTTATAGCGCAAGAAAACCACAGAGGTGATCAAATACCACAAAAAGAAAGCTCTATTTCTGGGAAATAAATGTCATTTGGTTACAGTGTTGCATGACCGCGCAATTGCCATTCAAAATGCGACAGCGCTGAAAACGGAAAATTGGCCTGGGCAGGAAGGGGGTGAAAATGCCCTGTATTGAAGTGGTTAACAACAGCTGACTTATCAGCTGTCAGCAAGTTCCCTGCCAACAGCTGAATGTAAAAAAAACATGCAATTAAAAAGTATGAAAAAAAAACAGCGTGGGGTCACCCCCCATGCATACCATCTGTAGCATGTATGGAACATGCTGCAGCAAAAATAACATTTCTAAAAAAAATAAAAATGAATGAAATTACATTTAAATTGCCAGCAATAGAAAAATGTTTAACAAACAGTGTGGGGTCCCCCCCAGTTCATACCAGGCCCTTCAGGTCTGGCCAACAGTGGTAATGTTATAAATATTATTGAACTGTTATATTCACACGTAACAGGGGAAAGAAAGTGGAGAAAGATCCACAGCAGGGCAGAATAAAACTGCTCTCATTTTCTCATCATTTTACAGTTATTGTCTCATTCGCTTAAGTTTGAGACTGGTAACACCTGCAGTAGGCAGTCGGCCTTCATGGACGGCGGAGCGGCGTGATTGGTGATGGATTTTGATCGGGGGACCCCCATTTCCTCCTTTTCTGACCTGCCAGGCTGCATGCTGGGACAAGGGTCTGGTATAGATTTGGGGGGCCAAACGGTTTTTGTTTTTTAATGGTCGGCGTGTTTTATTTTTACATTCAGTTGATGAGTCATCCATCCGTTGTTAAGGACGCAGCGGCCTGCTTTCCAGCCCGCTTCTTAGCAACCAGCTATTTTTTAAAAAACAGCATGTGATACCACCAGCAAAACCCTGGTGGTAAATATCGCATGTTTTTCTTACTCTCTGGTCTGTTTGCGAATTGGACTTCAGAGCTTTTTAATTTATATAATTTTGCGTTAAAAACACCATAATCATTTTTTTTTTTTTCTGGATTTAACTTTATTTACCGCATGCAATAAAAACACATTAGAAGCCCAGACATCAACAAAGTACCTTTACAAAGTACATTTATTTTCTTCTGATGTGGTCGTGCCAGTCATGTGATGCAATGTGCCTTCTTCCAATGCATTCCTGATGTCAACCTTGTGCTCGGCATTGAGTTGATGCCCCTTCAGCTGGCAGGGTCATGTGTTTATAGTATGTCCTCAGTCTCTCAGGTTGAAGACATCCTGTGGTGAAAGCAGTACTGAAGGAGGCAGCTCTGGATTGAAGGTAAGTTTGGCAGTCTGAGCTGCCTTTTCATTTTGTACACTTCCCAGGGGCCCATTATCAGGGGCGGCCCGTCCATTAAGGGCGCATGGGCACCGCCCCCCCCCTCCCTATTCCATCCCCCATGCAGGACGCCGGATGCATGAATTCCAATGGGGGGGGGGTTGAAGCACATGATTAGAGCCAGAGGCTCTAATAGACTTCAAAAAGGGTGGGCTCGAGACGCAGAGCACTGCACTCCAAGCGCACCCAGTTGTGTGACAATAGCGAATGAGTTTTCGCTATTTTCACACTGAATCTCCTCCCCGCCAAACAGGAAGCGGGTCTGAGACCTGTTTCCCAATTGGCTGAAAGGAGAAGCGTTCCAATTGACTGCCGAGGAGGAGGAAGGGGATGGAAGCCGCCGAGCAGGCCCATGATGCCCGCGGAGGAGAGAAGGGGAAGCCGCCCGTGATGCCCGCCGCCCGTGGAGGAGAGAAGGGGAAGCCGCCCATGATGCCCGCCGCCCGTGGAGGAGAGAAGGGGAAGCCGCCCGTAATGCCCGCTGCCCGTGGAGGAGAGAAGGGGAAGCCGCCCTTGATGTCTGCTGCCTGATAGATGGGGTAAGTGCTCCGGACCCGACCAACCAGACCGGGGGGGGGGGTGGCTGTGGGTGCACTGTTTGCCGCCCCCCCCCCCCCCAAAAAAAAAAAAAATTTACCACCAGCTGCTACTGCCCCTAATAATATAGGAAAATGTGCCCAGAGTTGAGCTCTAAGACAGAAATTGCTGTTAAGAAGTACTCCTCTTGAGTTTTCTGGGTTTCCTGTTCCCTCTCCCTCTCTCTTGAATACTCAGAAATAAATCTACAAAACCTACTCTAGACTTGTGTCCATCTTGTGTTTAATCATCTCCAATGATTCAGCACTGAGAGAGGATGTGCCCAGAAACATTTAATCAAGTAGATGGACTTGGGCATTATGAGTGCCCAGCTAGACAGTCTGAAGGGGTCACCCCACCCACAATCCTGGGGGTAGCAGTGTTAAACCTGGAGCCCAGCTGCTGGTGGTTCTGGAACACACTCCTTGCATCCTCTCACATGCAGAAAGCCTAATTAAAAAAAAGATATATCAGGACTAAGAAGAAGGCTCTTAGTGATCAATGAGATATAAAACTGTCAGGATGTGTTTAGCCATACGCAAAAATGAATGGGAGGAAGTTACCCAGCACAGGATTCCAGAAGTACATTCCTACTGCCCTCTACAGATGTGTGTGCTTCTTCTGCAGGGGATTACACAAAACTCAAATTAGTTTATTTATATTACAGGTAATTATATATCACTGTCATTTTACACAGCACTATACACATATATTGTACATTCACATCAGTTCCCTGCCCTCAAGGAGCTTACAATCTAAGATCCCTAACTCACAATCAATATACATATACATACTAGGGCCAATTTATCTAGGAGCCAATTAACCTACCAGCATGTCTTTGTAGTGTGGGAAGAAATCGGAGTCCTCTGGGGAAATCCACACAGGCACAGGGAGAACATGCAAACTTAAGGCAGGTAGTGCCGTGGTTGGAATTCGAACCAGCAACCACTAGTGGTGCTAGGTGGAAGTGCTAACTACTTAGCCATTGTGTTTCTCCAACTGTATGAATATGGGATCGTAGACAGAACTTTTTTTGTTTTAATAAATAAACATTCTTGACTGTGTGGTTTTGAATAGGCCGCGACCCTTTATTATCGGTATAATAAATCAATTTATTATCAATAACTTCAATAAAAGTAACTAATTCATTTTATTGATTAAATTAAGCACTATTCATATCTTATTAATTCAACATCTTATATCACCATAACTGTAGCTCAGCTATATAAGCCCGAGCTACAACTTTACTCAAACATAACATCCCATTTTCAAAGAAATGGACAAATAGTTCAAATATAACATTTTCTTCAAATAAAAGGACCAACCTCAACCTTCTCTGAATCTTCTTGCTGTCTGCCTGTTTAATGACACATCCTCTCCTTTATATAGGTACCTGCTCGTGTCACAGGAGTGTTTTTTGGGCAAATCTCAGTTCATCCTCCAATCAGTGCTAAGTATATATATTTTAATATATACTGTATATTTACAAACCGTGCGCTGCGCTTGGGTAACCCAAAAAAATATTATCCAACCCTGTGCATATTGGTGCAATAATATTAAATACAAGCATGAAATTAATAAATAGTGAAAATCAATATGAATAAACAATGGAAAAAGGGGGACACTCAGAGAGGTAAAGTGAAAGGGCTGCGCACCCCACAAGATACATTTTTTTTTTCTTGCTCCCTGCACACGCATGGAACCACCTATGAACCCCAATCCACATGGGCCCTGCCCACAGTTAGTGGAATTTGCTATTTCTTTTCAGCACTTTGGGAATATGTAATTCCTCTTGTTCTTACTTTCAAATTAGCATTGCTGTTACTTTACCCTAGGTGCGGTGCATACACTTCCCACCCTCCTCTGGTTGCTTGGGGGCAGCTGGTTGGTGACCCCTTGTAAGGCAAGTCGAGTCGATACCCGCTCTCTGGGGGGTTGGCCCACCGTCTGGAGGGCAGAGGAGAAAGGGGAGGGGACCGTCTTATCACATCATGGTCATCTATAGCAAGCAACTTGACTGGTAACTATGCAAAATATGAAGATGCTCATGTATATATACAAACGTAATTTATTCCATATTCTATGCTTTTTGAAAGATGGTGATATATGTTCACATTGTTACAGCTGTTAATCATCTGTCCTCTGAAGAAGACCCATTGGGGTCGAAACGTGTCAGGACTTCGATAAGAAACCTTGATCTTGTTGTCTTGTATATACTGTATTGTATGAGATACCAGATTGTATGTTCTTTATACTGGATTGTATACTGTTGCCGGCTTATTTTAAACAATTTTTGTACTACAGCCCATGTCTTGACTTACAATGTCAGAAACTACTAATACTTTTTATAGCCTTTGTACCAATAAAAATTATATTTGATCATCCCATCACTTTTTTTGAAGTGTATATTACTGGCTGCATTAAACCCCAGTTCAGGGGCAATATGAATAAACAGTTAAGTGTATACGAAAAACAAGTGCTTATTACACCATAAATAGTGCCTTAATAAATAAAAGAAAGTGCTTAGTGCTCAATATAAGGCATCCTGCCTATCTTAATAAATAAATTAAAAAATATATAAAAGAGGTGGAAAAAGTTCTCTTTAGCACTCTAAAAAGTGCGCGCAAATAAAGTCCAACAGTGATAACAAATCAGTGCGTGCAGGTGGTGTCCAGCTGTGATATCAATCAATCATCATGCCGAAGACATCCTGAGTGCTGCAAAACATGCTCCGGTGCACCTCTGTGGCCCCCTTAAGCTAATGTGCTCACCTCAGAGCGTGTGACCCAGCTGTTACCCTGAGTCAAAAACGCTTTGGAGCCACCCCCTGGGCTCATTCACTGTATCTGATACACTCCTCCAGCTGGGAACAATGTGGCTCCATACATATGAATAAAAAAGAAACTATATAGTGTAATATAGTCAAAATACTTTAATAAAAGAAAACGCTCCCCACAGCGGGGTACTCACATGGCACTGGTGCGTCAGTGCACCATTCTAAAACAGCTTTCAGTATAAAAAATCCACTGGATGTCTGGTGCGGTATGCTATACTGGGACAGCGCTGGTGTAAGGTCCGTGTTAGTCTCTCCATCCTGGCCCCTCCCCTACGCGTCTTCGACACAGGGATCACGTGTCTTCATCATACTGTATATATATTTTTTTTTTTCTTAAGCATGTCGCGACCGGCTCAAATACATATACGGCGGCAGGTTGGTTTTCCTGCGTGAATCAGCGTATATGTACGGCGGCTCCTTTAAGAGCCATAGCAGATGTGCGCGCCCGCTACACAGCGGGGGGGACCCAATGCGCCTGGCTGGCAGGCGCGATCTAGAACGGGGATTTGTGTGTGTAAATACACAAATCCCTATTCTGACAGGGCAGGAGAGACAGATCGTCTGTTCAGCGATCTGGCTCCTCCTCTTGTCAGTCCCATCCCCTCACAGTTAGAACACACCTAGGGAACACACTTAACCCCTTGATCGCCCGCTAGTGTTAACCCCTTCCCTGCCAGTGACATTTATACAGTAATCAGTGCTTTGATCGCTGTATAAATGTCAATGGTCCCAAAGAAGTGTCAAAAGTGTCCGATCTGTCTGCCACAATGTCGCAGTCCTGCTAAAAATTGCCACAATTACTAGTAAAAAAAAAAGTAATAAAAATGCCATAAAAATGCCATAAATCTATCCCCTATTTTGTAGACGCTATAACTTTTGCGCAAACCAATCAATATTACGCTTATTGCAATATTTTTTTTACCAAAAATATGTAGAAGAATACTTGGCTTAAACTGATGAAGAATTTTTTTTATTTTTTATTTTTTGGGGATATTTATTATAGCAAAAAGTAAAAAATATAGTTTTTTTTCAAAACTGTCACTCGTTCTTTGTTTATAGCGCAAAAAATAAAAACCGCAGAGGTGATCAAATACCACCAAAATAAAGCTCTATTTGTGTGAAAGAAAAAAAAGTAAATTTTTTTTGGGTACAACGTCGCATGACTGCGCAATTGACAGTTAAAGCGACGCAGTGCTGTATCGCAAAAAATGGCCTGGTCATAAAGGTGGAAATTCTTCCGGTCCTTAAGTTGTTAATCTTAACACATTTTTGTCTGTCACGATCCCATAGGTGGTAGGGGTGGGGACATTTTATGCCCCACCCTTCACCTTTATTCTGACTTCAACACAGTTACTGATTGGATGTCGTTAGTAGCTCACAGATTTTTTTGACCCATTGCCTGGAATTTCTTGTTTTTTTTTTTTTAGAAACAATGTGCACTTACACATTCTTTCTACATATAATCCTTTTGGACCATGACAATTTTTTTACAAGATAAATAAAATGTTGCTCAATAAGTGGTACAAATGTAATCTGCCTCTTTGAATATGGGGATTTTAATAATACAATTATAGCCCAGTACTCAGCTGGCAGGAGAGGAGCAGCTGCAGTCTTATGCCCTGTACACACGGTCGGACATTGATTGGACATTCCGACAACAAAATCCTAGGATTTTTTCCGACGGATGTTGGCTCATACTTGTCTTGCATACACACGGTCACACAAAGTTGTCGGAATATCCGATCGTTCTGAACGCCGTGACGTAAAACACGTACGTCGGGACTATAAACAAGGCAGTAGCCAATAGCTTTCATCTCTTTATTTATTCTGAGCATGCGTGGCACTTTGTGCGTTGGACTAGCATACAGACTAACGGCTTTTTCGACCGGACTCGAGTCCGTCGGAAAGATTTGTAACATGTTCCAAATCTAAAGTCCATCTGATTTTCGACAGAAAAAGTCCGCTGAAGGTCCAATGAAACCCACACACACACTCAGTCCTAAGGTGCGAAATGCGTCAGCTTACCTGTACTTTCTGCATGACAGTTATTTTGATGATCCCATTTTTTCAATAAAGTGAAGTTTTTTGACTACATCCGGTGTGCGGCATCCAAATCTTCTCCTCCATTCAAGCCTGCGAAACCCATACACGGTCGGATTGTCCGACGGATTTGTTCTGTCGGACCAGTCCGGTCGAAAAGTCCGGTCGTGTGTACACGGCATTACTCTGTCCGCTGCTGTTTCTGTGTGTGTGCTCACAAAGAACAGTTAATTAGTTACAGTTAAATCCACCCTCCATCCACTAGATGGAGCCCAGGGACATAGATAGCAAGAGACTCTGAAGAGAAACGTGAAGAATTGTGGTGAGTGTAGTTCACTAATGATAGCAGTCCATATTCCCACTGCACACGTTCCTGGAATGAGCTCTTAAAGGCACCGGGTGCTGTAGCGACCACCAGCTGGATACTGGAGCATACATGACAGAATGTAAATATTCACCAGCACACTAAGGATCTTCAGTTGCATCCAAACAATTTTTATTGAAGAAAGATCACATCAAAAACAGTGTAGTGCAACGTTTCGGAGCCGTGCAGGACCCCTTTGTCAGGCATGTGATGAAAGGAGCAGTAGTAGTTTTCCTGGGCTGAGAAAGGAAGAGTAATAATTCAGAAAAATTGGTCCATCCTCGAACAAGATAGGGTACTGGGTCTTGTGCTTCCCCTGCGCCCGCAATTTATATATAGGAAAGGCCCCAACTTTACAAGACTACTTAGCACCAGGAGTAGTGGATCCACCCACACAGACTGAAAGTAAATTGTTTACCTTTCTGTCAGGCTTCCATACCTGCAGCCATTATACTGCTTGTAGACATTCAAAGAAAAATATAAAAAAAGGTAAAGAGTTTACAGCTAAGGCTACTAATAAATTATACAGCTTTAAGGACCTTATCACTTACTCCACAGTCGCCATTGTTTACATGCTAGAGTGCGACTGTGGTTTACAACATATAGGGAGGACCTCCAGGCCCCTACATGTGCGTATAGGCGAGCATGTAAAGATATATCAAAAAGGGACTTGTAACCAGGGCCGTCTTTTCGCATGGGCACGCTGGGCAGTTGCCCGGGGGGCCCCACTTGCCTGGGGGGCCCCACCTGCCCAGCGACCCCAGCCAAGCATCATTCAGATGTCACAAAGTTCGCTGCCCCATTGTGCCAGTGCTGTGCAGTGCCGCTCCTGCCTGATTGACGGTATATCCAGGATAACATGTATGTAAATAGGAAGCGATCGCTAGACTGAGCTGGAAGTTGATGCTTATCCCTGACCCACGTGATTGGCCCTGGGAATTCCTAATTAGCAGGCTGGCCGAGATTATAAATCGGCGGGTTGCTGACGAAGTCCCGCTCACAGGACGTAACGCGTACGGAAAGGAATCACGTGACGTCACCCGTGGCAATGGTTTATACACCAGACACTAGGTGTTAGTGCCATGCTTGTAAGTTTTTATACTACTTTTTAAATAAAAGCATTCCTTTACAGAGAGCACTATATATCTCCCTTTGTTTTATGTGGAATATCCGTTCGGAGTTCCGGCATTTGGCAATAAGGTGACTAGGATTTGGATTGCCTGACGCATGCATATACTGAAGTTGGTGGTTCCCTCGTGGATCGATTTGGAATTTACCCTTTATGGGAAGGCGTAATTGACCTATCTGTTCATTCAGGGGATCAGAGGTGAGCGGCTAGTGATACCAATGGTGGAGGTTCTGCACGTTGTCACCGACATGAATATGATTCACGAGTGGTCACCTCTTGGGGAACTTTAATACATGAATATATTTCATTTATTTAATGTCATAGCTCTGCGCTAAGGTTGTGAAAAGCCTAGTACACACAGGCTAAATGCTGGATGACATCGGCCAGTTCAATAAAAACCCGGCCAACCTTCGGCCCTTGTGTTTGGCAGCCGATCCGACAGAACCCGGCCGTTCGCTGCGTCCCAACTTTTCTGGAACTGGGATCGAATTGGGAAATTAATAAAAGCTGACCATTGTAAGCACCCCTGTCAGTGTTAAATGGTTCGCCTCGGCCCTCTAACTGCTACATATGCAGGACAGCTTGTTCTGTTGAAAAACAACAGACCTACTGGTGGAATGAGGATCAAAGGGGAAAAATTAAGGAAAGGACGCCTAAACAAGATAACAAATGCAGTTGCCACATCCATGAACTGGTCAGCTGCAATATAATAAATGTTTGCTTTTGGGTTTAATAGGACTTTATTTGATGAACTCAAAAATCTTAACTTCATGATTAATTTCTCTAAACCAACCCTGCTACCTTTCACTATCTTGTTCAACTTCCAAAGTGCTGCCCTTAACCCGCGACCCTTTTGGACGTGAATGAGATGTACTGTATCTTCTTGTTGATGTGAAAAGCTTATGAAAGGGATCTGGGCAAACAATGAATGAATCTGGACCCCGCCACAGTGACACAGACCACCACTAATAACAGAGTGCTGTGTTATTACAGCAAACCACGCTAATGATAGGGTGTTCTGTCATAACACAGATATAAACTAGCGGAAACAAGCGGTTCCATCTGAAGGACGAGCCAGGAACCAGAGCCAAACACTGTATCCCTCGCATCTGCCTTTGTCAGACGGGATATTAGCAATCTGTGCCTTGTCTTTGCTCAATGTTAATTGTCATTGAAAACATCATTAAAGGGACCCTGTTTCTTAGATCACCAACATAACCTAAAGCTACTTCTTATAGCCTATCATGCACTACAACCTCCACCTAAACCCTAAGCAGACGGCAATTAAAGTTTAAAAAATCACCCAACAAAATGTGTACTTCTGAAATATGCCATGCTAAAACGCAAATGACTATATAGTAATAATAATAGTAGTAATAATAGTAATAATAATAGTATCTAGTGCTTCAAATCCAATGCTTTATACCCATACACCTACTATATATCATCAATTGAAATAATACATAACGACATGTACCACGTGAATAAAATAAATCAACAAATTGTGTATCCCATTCACCACTTGACCTCCGGAAGGTTTTAACTTCTTCATGACCAGAGCATTTTTTGCTATTCAACGCTGTGCTATTTTAACTGGCAAGTGCACGGTCATGCAACACTGTACACAAATAAAATTGATATCATTTTTTTTTCACACACATAGAGCTTTCTTTTGGTGGTATTTGATCACCAGTGGTTTTTTTATTTTGTGCTATATAAACAAGTGAAGACCGAACATTTTGAAAATAAAAACAATATTTTCTACTTTCTATTATAAAACATACCCAATAAAATTTCTTCATAAATTTAGGACAAAATGTAAATATGAAATCTTTCATATTAAACAAGGAAAGCCCACAGAAACCATGGAGTTATTTCTGGTGCCAATATGGCGGCATACTACATTGATTTACATTATATCCTCTGTGGATATTGAATAATTTATTTAAAATAATGTTTTTGTGCCTACTGCTCAGCTTGTCTTTTAATGTGTGTGTTTTCACTTAAGCCTGGGTATGCCCAATAGGCTTTGTTTTGTATTCCAATTTATATTCTTACAATAAAAAGAGTCAGAATCAGTGCCATAGCGATACATCCAGAAACATGTTCACAGAGACAGAATCAGTACCATAGTGATACATTTAAAAACATATCTCCAGAGACAGAATCGGGAGTTCCAATCCTTCTGTTACACTGTGCGATGTTACTGTTATGCAGAACTGTATTTGACCACAAGATGGCAATGCTCCACAACGTAGTTATTATACAACCCATGCAGGAATGCTGAGGACGCTGGGACTTGTATGTTGTAAGCAGGATTCTTTCATGCAGATTAGCTGAAACTGAACTACACAGTCCAAGAGGACTGGTAAAGGGGCCGGAGCACTTAAAAAGGAAAAAGGTGTAGATGTGTAGGTGGTAGAGGTAGACTGTGTTAGACGTGAAAGAGAAAGCAGAGTGGATCAACAAAGCCCTAGGTTGGATTGGGGTGAGCCTGAAAGTTGCCAAAGCCACCAGAGAACTGATCATCCTGAGTAGACAGGTTAGCAGTGCTTGCTGGCAGATGGACTGGATCATCGCCATCTTCACAGCCATACCTGATTAGAACAACTGGAAGGTCATTATTTCTCCCTGCTTCGCTATAGGATCAGGGGAAAGGGTTCCTAACCCATACAATGCTGCCATAGGTTCAATTGTGTCTGCTGTATCCAGTTGCTTGAGCACAGACACTATAAACCATCCAGTGCTACACTTACCACACTTAACTGCCTATATTAACGCTGTCTGCAGGATATCAGAGACTACCCCTGTCCCCGTCCCTTTCAGGCAAGATTCCTGACCTGCACCACGTCCTTCCTCCCAGGTTCAAGCCATCCATCGAAGGGACTAGCTTCTAAGTTCCAGTTTCCATTTAAAGGGACACACTTGTGCCAAATTCCACCCACCCCCCCTCTTTGTGCTAAAACAACCCCTTTTTGCCATCTGATGTCCTTCAATGTGACTCTTCACACTAGCCTTGCTTATAAAAGTGGAGCTCTGTTGGCTACTTTTCCCTCTCTTGGATAACTCAGTTTCTTCTCAAAGAGACTACGTCCCTTTTGTGCAATATTTTATCATGGATACAAGATAGTTTACATTTTTTGGGGCTGTATGCAATATGTGCAAATAGAGATCACACAAATACTTTTAAGTATAACATTTATTAAGTAAGGATAGATACAGAAAATAAATAATAGAAAATATAGCAAGACTACTAACTAAAGATGCTGTTTCCGCCACAGGTCCCTCCATGATGGCATGGCCGATAACCAGATCAGACGCAAGCTAAATGGCAGTTCTGAGGTAAGACCGTTATTACAAGTTCTAGCTGTAGTATATACAGTATAGGACTTCAATTTAAGGAAATGGTCAACCCACCCCCATCCGAGCAAAATGACCTTCTAAGGAATGTAGCACATTCATGAACAGAGAACAGTGGGCTTGCTTGTCCATATAGTCAGTTTACAATGACATCCCTATAGCTTGATGTCATTTATGGTAACTAGACTTTGGAGGCTTGCTTTCTTAGGTATTGTAATGCCGCGTACACATGACCGGTCTTGCCTACACGCGGTCAATCCAAAGTTCGACCAAAGTCCGACTGTCAAGAATGCGGTTACGTACAATACGTACGACGGGACTAGAAAAAGGAAGTGCAATAGCCAGTAGCCAATAGCTTCCGTCTCGTACTCGCTTCAGAGCATGCGTCATGCGTCAGAGCAAACTAGAAACCAAGTTTTTGGTTTGACATACACTTTGATATATATTGTTCCTGCAGTACTGCAACAATGGATGAAGCCAGTCTAAAGCTGGCCATACATGGATCAAAGTTTAGCCAGTTCAGCAGGGACCATCCAAATTTTGATCAATATATGGTCACTGTGGTTGAACAGAAGTCGAACTACCAATCAACTTCTGTTCAACCACCCCATTGGAAAAAAAACGCTCCATCGGTGCGCAAGGCAATA
Organism: Lithobates clamitans; assembly: GCA_037952925.1. Lineage (NCBI taxonomy): Eukaryota > Metazoa > Chordata > Amphibia > Anura > Ranidae > Lithobates > Lithobates clamitans. The sequence goes on along the minus strand of JBBGZY010000692.1, from coordinate 443,004 downwards.
GACTGCAGCGCTGATTTGTGTATTCTGATGGCAGGGAAGTCTCCCAACTGTCAGAATACAAAGACACAGAAAGATGATTCCCCTATCCATCTTGAATGTGTGGATAGGGAAATCAGGCAAGTTTTTTTGGTTCAGCCCATCGGTTCAATGAAAAAAACGGACTCATCAATGGCCAGCCTTACAATGATACCTATGCAGATAAAACTGATGTGAGACAGGAAGGAACATATGCCATTTTTCTACATACTCATTCTTTCCTAATGTAGACCTTAATTTGGCAGCAAGACTCAAGATTCACAAAATAACATGGTTTTCTATTTTTACCTTTATTTATTTTTAAGCCTAGTACTATTTTAATCTGATTAATATTGTTTTTAGCACAAGCGTCTCTCCTTCTGACATATGTGTGATCGATGGTGATTACTTTCAGGGAGTTACACTTGCGGTTTGTAATTGTGTATTGTTTTTTCAGCTTTTCATTTTTTGCATTGTGAGTTAAAGTGACGCTATAACCTTCCCAGTTCTTGCTCATGCCCCCTTCCCAGCACTGCCAGTCAAGGAGCTACTGCTTCCTGGAAGGGAGGTGAAGAGCTTCCAAGAAGTCTACAGAGTTGCACAGCTAGTCACCCAGCCGGCGCCAAAACCCACTGCTGTTACTTAGCATGACTGCTGAGGTGCAATAAGCCCAGGTCCCATCCGACTTACATGACCACTTAACATACCTTACCCCTTCTTCCCATCCAATAAAAAACCACATACAACCATTAACGTTGGAAAGGGCAAGGCCACAGCTTTATTTTAACTCAAACATACAGCAGATATTTAAACCGTGCCAGTCACAGTTGCACTGTGAGCACTCAAAAATACAAAAATAAAAGGGAGATGAAGGAGGGGCCTGTCCTTACCATAAGTGCCGGACTGGCCGTTAATCTCCCAATTACCAACAGTGCATAAAAAAGGTTGCATATTTGCTGGCAAGGTCACCAAAACCGCAACACGCTGTGACATACCATACATTAGGGCGGGAGGGTGGGCAGCTCTTCCATGCTTCCGTCCGAAAAGGACCATAATCCCCTGGGGTGACGAACTCCTGAGCTCAGGCCCAACCCTTTGTCCCCCCTGTGCCAATCCTGGGATAGCCAAAAATTACTTTAACTCCTCCCTGGCCATGCCCCCATCAGTCAGGGCTCTCTTTCCCTAGAAGGCTCAAGAGGCCTTCATGTGAGTCAATGATTTACATCAAGCTAATCTTTTTTTACACACATACACTACATTACCAAAAGTTTGTGGAAACCTGACCATCACAACAAGCTATATGAGCTTTTTCCTCACCCTATTCCAAAAAAATGTGTACATTGCTATGGAGTTGTCCCCCCACCCACCATAACAGCCTCCAGGCTTTCCACGAGATTTTGCAGCATGTCTGTCAGAATTTGTGCCTAATCAACCTAAAGAACATTTGTGAGGTCAGGTACAGATGTTGGTTGCAGGGCAGCCATCAGAAATTTTTGGGCCCCTTACACAGCCCCCCCCCCCCCCGCAATCCTGTATATATGTCAGCCCCCCTCATACCTGTATATATGTCAGCGCCCCCCCCCCCCACACCTGTATATATGTCAGCTCTAGGGTTGCCACATCATCCCTTTAATCCAGGACATATATGAATTACACAGGTTCTGAGGCTGATTTAATGCAGAATAGGCACCAAGTGAGTTTAATTACCACCTTAATCAGCCACAGAACCTGTGTAATTAATGTGTGTCCTGGATTAAAGGGATGATGTGGCAACCCTAGTCAGCCCCCCACACACACCTGTATACAGTAGTGTATTTAGGTTTTGTGCTGCCCTAGGCCTGACTAAATTCATGCACCCCCTAATTTCAATATGACCCACCCCTTCCTTACAAGGCCACACCCTTGCTGTTTACGACCCGCCCTGAAATTTTCGAGTGGGGACACAACCTCGAGTTCTAAGGGCCGGGGGGGGGGGTCAATGGATTCCCTTAATTTGCATAGATTTCCTCTCACTTCCTGTTTGGCTGTGGGGCAGGAAGTGATAGGAAATCTCTGCAGTGGGACAGGGTTGGTAAAAAAATAAACTGACGAGTTATAACCCTCCCTTAATCTATCCAAAATGAAAAAAACAAGTGTTGGCTATAGTTCTACTTTAAGCACAAATTTCTGATCATTTTATGGAGAGGACTAAGAAGATATAACCATGCTAATGGTGCAGCAGAAAACATATAGCGGCGGGCCCCCCCCCCCCCCACAGTTGTGGAATGCCAGCCGCCCGCATACCGGAAGCAGTGAGGCTGCTTTATGGGAGCGCTAGACTAATTTGCCTCTCAGCCCAGTCCGCCCCATAAGACTGGTGCTACACTAACAGTTTAGCGCAAGCCGGCGGGGACTCTTTCGCTGCTGCCCCCCTGCAAAGTGCTGCCCTAGGCCTGAGCCTTGTTGGCCTAGGCCAGGATACAGCGTTGGTCAGCCCCCCACACACACCTGTATATATGTCAGCGCCCCCCACACACCTGTATATATGTCAGCGCCCTCCACACACCTGTATATATGTCAGCGCCCCCCCACACACCTGTATATATGTCAGCGCCCCACCCACCCATATATATGTGTCAGCCCCCCACACACACCTGTATATATGTCAGCGCCCCCCCACACACCTGTATATATGTCAGCGCCCCCCCACACACCTGTAAATATGCCAGCCCCCCCACACCTGTAAATATGCCAGCCCCCCCACACACCTGTGTATATGGCAGCCCCTCACATACACAAACCTGTAAACACACAAGGCTCTGGCCCTTCCCTGTACACAGACAGCCCCCCTCCCTTTCCCTCACAGCCCCTACTTGTAAAGAAGATCTTCCTACCTAGTCCCAGCCTGTTTTCACAAAGCTGACATGTTGCTGAGAAGCTCAGTACAAATCACACGAGGGGTGCACATACACATAGCAGCCAGAGGTGGCAGTAAAGAGCTCGATGTCTGAGCTCAGTGACATGAAAACAGCAGAAGCTGTGAAATTGTTTCTGCAATGCACAACACAGCTGCCTTCTTCTGGTCCGGGCGGGCCCCTTACAGTTGTGACGGCTGTACCCCCCTGATGACGGCCCTGGTTGGATGAGTGAATCAGGCTCGCGGTTAGTGTTTAAATTCATCCCAAAGATGTTCAGTAGGGTGTTGAGGTCAGAAGGCTGTGCAAGACACTTGGGTTTCCCTACACCAGTGGTCTGCAAACTGTGGCCCTTGCTTGCCTTTATCCGGGCCTTGGGACACCAATGATGGACAAAACAGTGGTGTAATGGTTAGCACTTTCACCTAGCAGCAAAAGGGTCGCTGGTTTGAATCCCAACCACCACACTACCTGCCTGGAGTTTGCATGTTCTCCCTGTGCCTGCATGAGTTTTCCTCCCACACTCCAAAGACATGCTGGTAGGTTAATTGCATCCTGTCTAAATTGGTCCTAGTATATGTATGTATGTATGTATGTATGTATGAATGTGAGATAGGGACCTTAGATTGTAAGCTCCTTGAAGGCAGGGACTTATGTGAATGTACAATGTATATGAAGAGTGTTGCATAAATTGACGGTGTTATATAAGTACCTGAAATAAATATCGCATCATTCCTCCCACAGACACCAACGATGCCATGCCTCACATAGACACCAACGATGGGGCACTGTTCCTACCTTGAATACGAACAAGGCACCATTCCTCCCACAAACACCAATGATTAGGCACCATTCTTCCCATAAACACTAATTCCTCCTACTGATACCAACAATAGGGCACTATTCCTTGTACTAAAACCAATGATGGGGCACTGTTTTTTCTGACTGACACTGGGGTGTTTTCTACTCCCATTGATCACAGTCTGGCCCCTCTAAAGCCTCAAGGATAGTAAACTGGCCCTTTGTTCAGGAAGCTTGGAGACCCCTGCTCTACACCAAACTCATCAAACCATATCATTATGGATGTGGCTTTGTGCAAAGGGGCACAGTTATGTTGGACCAAAAAGGACCTTCCAAAAACTGTTGTCACAAATTTGGAAGTGCATAGCTGTCTAAAATGTCTTGTAACATTACTAGTATGCTTCACTGAGAAACACCTTAACTCAGTTAAATGGAGAGGAGTCCACATACTTTCAGGCGTATAGGTAGGTGTTATGGTCAGGTGTTGCCAACATTTGCCTATACTGTATATCTATAAATACATTGAAAAAAAATTGTACGTGTCCTTTAAATATACACTCATGACCTGTCATAATGAATAACCTCAACAGCACCCTAGCAACATCTTTACACTAAGCTTTATCTCCAGACTTCCCAAACATCTTCTAAGTGCACAATGGGCCCCAATTAGCCAGTCATAAGATAGATGCACGTCGATTGATTTGAGGAAAAAAAAAATTGTTATTGATAAGTCATGAAGGTTTCCTCACAAGCTGTTTAATAGCCTCATAGCATGTGTTCCTCTAGAAAAGTACATTGTGTGTTTCCATCAGCTATGTTTTGAATAGTCAGTCATATTAGGTGAATGACTGTTAAACACTATGGTGTACAATAGGTAATCTTTATGGTATGCAATCCATCAAACAGACACCATAAAAATTTCATAGTGGAATTGATTGGGGACCATATGTTGGGCTGTAGATGCTGTGGATGCTGCGGGCTGTATATATGTTGGTAAATGGCAAATCAAAACAGTGGAAGTTATGTAAATATACTTAAAGATCGCCATTAAAATCAACCTGGCCTGGGCTACAACACTTCAACAATAATGTAATCCTGTGGGTATAATTGAGAAAAAGGCGCCACTACTCAAAATACCGCCACTGCGCCTCTGGATAGATACAGAGTATTTGGAAGCTGCCACTTAAAAGGATAAAATATAAAAGCTGAATTTTAACTACTGGTCAATTTGGGATAATGACACAAAGTCAAAATAGCCGCTAGTACTTTTAAATGACTTTTTTTCCTTTTAGAAATTGCATTTTGTGCAGGGACTGTTCTAAACATGGGAAAAAAGCGCCACTTTACAGGCATACTATAGACACCCCCCCAAGTACGAAATTTAAAGGAATATTTCACCTTTATTGTTTCACTTTAAGCATCATTAAAATCACTGCTCCCGAAAAAAAAGTCTGTTTTTAAAACTTTTTTTGTATTGATACATGTCCCCTGGGGCAGGACCCGGGTCCCCAAACACTTTTCATGACAATACCATAAAATTAGCACTTTTGATTTCTCCCATAGACAATTCATTACAGCCACGAGTACTTTTGAATGACTTTTTTTCCTTTAGAAATGTCATTTTATGCAGGGACTGTTCTAAACACGGAAAAATGTGCCACTTTACAGGCATACTATAGACACCCCCCAGGTATGAAATTTAAAGGAATATTTTACCGTTATTGTTTCATTTTAAGCATTCTTAAAATCACTGCTCCCAACAAAACGGCCATTTTTAAGACTTTTTTTTGCATTGATTTTGCACATGTCCCCTGGGGCAGGACCCAGGTCCCCAAACACTTTTTATGACAATAACTTGCATATTAACCCTTAAAATTAGCACTTTTGAATTTTCACGGTCGTTTCCCATGTAGACTTTAACGTTGTTCGCGCGTTCAAACAAATTTTTTGCCTGTTCGTGTGTTCTGCTGCGAACCGAACCGGGGGGTGTTCGGCTCATCCCCAATAAAGATACTCCAAACACCTGGTGTTAGCACTTCAATCATCCTGGCACCATGGTTGTTATGGTGTCAAGATGATTGAAGCCCATTATTTGTATTATTACATTGTAGTATAAAATAAAATCATTCAACTCACCATAATGCAGAATCAGTGGGAGCCCTGAGCGTGTCACCTGCCGCGTCACCTGCCACCAGATGCCATCAGGTGTCCCCAGCGGAGTCTGTCCTTACATCAGGTGCCCCCAGCGGTGTCCATCCTTACATCAGGTGCCCCCAGCGGAGTCCGTCCTTACATCAGTTGCCCCCCAGTGAAGTCCGTCCTTACATCAGGTGCCCCCAGCGGAGTCCCTCCTTACATCAGGTGCCCCCAGCGGAGTCCCTCCATACATCAGGTGCCCCCAGCAGAGTCCCTCCTTACATCAGGTGCCCCAGCGAAGTCCCTCTATACATCAGGTGCCCCCAGCGGAGTCCCTCCTTACATCAGGTGCCCCCAGCGGAGTCTCTCCTTACATCAGATGTCCCCAGCGGAGTCCCTCCTTACATCAGGTGCCCCCCAGCGGAGTCCCTCCTTACATCAGGTGCTCCCAGCGGAGTCCGTCCTTACATCTGTGTCCCCGTCAGTGGAGTCCCTCCTTACATTTGTGTCCCCGTCAGTGAAATCCCTCTTTACATCTGTGTCCCCATCAGCGGAGCCCCTCCATACATCTGTGTCCCGTCAGCGGAGCCCCTCCTTACATCTGTGTTCCCGTCAGCGGAGCCCCTCCTTACATCTGTGTCCCCGTCAGCGGAGCCCCCTCCTTACATCTGTGTCCCCGTCAGCGGAGTCCCTCCTTACATCTGTGTCCCCGTCAGCAGAGCAACAGGGTCCTCCTCACATCTGTGTCCCCGTCAGTACAGCCCTCCTTCAAGCTGTCTCTGTCTCTCCCCAGCTAGTTCCTGGCTTTCTCCGTGTGTTCAGTGGAGAGGGGAGGAGCCTCCCCTCTCCACTGAACACAAGGGGATTAGTCTTCATGGGGGCCATCTTTTTGTAGACTATGGGAAGTGACTCTCACACTAAGAACAAAGCACCCGGCCAGGCGCCGGGCAGATGCTGCTCGGCGCGATGGATTGTGCCGCAAAGCAGCTCCAAACCCCGCCAATGAAGCGCCGCGTCTGCAATCTCGTGATTGCATAGACGTGGCACTTCAGATAGTGCACTGTGTCCGGCGCCCAAACACAGTGCACTTAAGAAATGTTTTTTTCTTTTTCCTTTTTAAAGGGCCATGTTTAAAAAAAAAATGTTTTATTTTTTTGTGACTGCCTGGGGGGGCCGCCACTGATAGGGGTCTTTTCAAGCATACCTATAGAAGATATAGGGTACTGAAGTATGTCGCACACAGGCGCACACAAATTAAAGGTTTGACATGTTGGGTATCTATTTACACGGTATAAACTCATCTTTTATTTTTTTACCAAAAATGTGGGTAGCTTATTGTGTTTGCTTGTCCTAAAATTTACTTAAGTGTGTTTTTTACTGAGATTTGCAGTAATTTATCAAGAAATTAAAAGTCTCTTTTGGGAGGGGGGGGGCTTCAGAATTTTCTGCCTATAGGCTCTTGATATGTAAATCCGGCCCTGGGGTAGCACTACACTTCCCTACTCTGCGCAAAACTGGAAACCAAGTTTTCGGTTTGAAATACACTTTGATATATATTGTTCCTGCAGTACTGCAACAATTGATGAAAAGTCTAAAGCTGGCCATACATGGATCAAAGTTTAGCCGGTTCAGCAGGGACCATACAAATTTTGAACAATATATGGCCACTATGGTTGAAAAGAAGTTGAACTACCAATCAACTTCTGTTCAACCACCCTGTTGGGAAAAAAACGATCGATCAGTGCTGCAGGCAATACACTGCAGCACTGATTTGTGCATTCTGATGGCAGGGAAGTCTCCCAACTGTCAGAATACAAAGACACAAAAAGATGATTCCCCTATCCATCTTGAATGTGTAGATGGGGAAATCAGGCCAGTTTTTTTGGTTCAGCCCATTAGTTGAATGAAAAAAACTGACTCATCAATGGCTAGCCTTATGCCCTGTACACACGATTGGACTTTCTGCCAACAAAACCTTGGATTTTTGTTTGAAGGATGTTGGCTCAAACTTGACTTGCATACACACAGTCACACAAATGTTGGCCAACAATTACAAACGTGGGAACGTGGTGACGTGCAAGACGTACAACGAGCCGAGAAACAGGAAGTCCATTAGCCAGTGTGGCTCCTTCTGCTTGATTCTGAGCATGCGTGAACTTTTGTGCATCGGACTTGTGTACACACGATCGGACTTTCCGACAACAAAGTTATGTTGGCGGAAAATTTGAGAACCTGCTAGCAAACATTTGTTGGCGGAAAGTCCGACAACAAATGTTCTATGGAGCATACACACAGTCGGACTTTCCAACAACAAGCTCACATCGAACATTTCCCATCGGAAAATCCGACCGTGTGTACACCGCATTACAATGATACCTACGCAGATCAAACTGTGAGACAGGAAGGAACATATGCCATTTTTCTACATACTCATTCTTTCTAAATGTAGACTTAATTTGGCAGCAAGACTCAAGACTCACAAAATAACATGGTTTTCTATTTTTACCTTTATTTCATTTTAAGCCTAGTACTATTTTAATCTGATCAATATTGTTTTTAGCACAAGCGTCTCTCCTTCTGACATATGTGTGATCGATGGTGATTACTTTCAGGGAGTTACACTTGCGGTTTGTAATTGTGTATTGTTTTTTCAGCTTTTCATTTTTTGCATTGTGAGTTAAAGTGACGCTATAACTTTCCCAGTTCTTGCTCATGCCCCCTTCCCAGCACTGCCAGTCAAGGAGCTACTGCTTCCTGGAAAGGAGTTGAAGAGCTTTCAAGAAGTCTACAGAGTTGCACAGCTAGTCACCTAGCCGGCGCCAAAACCCACTGCTGTTACTTAGCATGTGAGTCAATGATTTACATCAAGATAATCTTTTTTTACACACATACACTACATCACCAAAAGTTTGTGGAAACCTGACCATCACAACAAGCTATATGGGCTTTTTCATCACCCTATTCTAAAAAAATGTGTACATTGCTATGGAGTTGTCCCCCCACCCACCATAACAGCCTCCAGGCTTTCCACGAGATTTTGCAGCATGTCTGTCAGAATTTGTGCCTAATCAACCTAAAGAACATTTGTGAGGTCAGGTACAGATGTTGGATGAGTGAATCAGGCTCGCGGTTAGTGTTTTAATTCATCCCAAAGATATTCAGTAGGGTGTTGAGGTCAGAAGGCTGTGCAAGACACTTGGGTTTCCCTACACCAGTGGTCTCCAAACTGTGGCCCTTGCTTGCCTTTATCCGGCCCTTGGGACACCAATGATGGGCAGCACAGTGGTGTAACGGTTAGGACTTTCACCTAGCAGCAAAAGGGTCGCTGGTTTGAATCCCAACCACGACACTACCTGCCTGGAGTTTGCATGTTCTCCCTGTGCCTGCATCGGGTTCTTCCCACACCCCAAAGACATGCTGGTAGGTTATTTGTCCTAGTATATGTATGAATGTGAGTTAGGGATCTTAGATTGTAAGCTCCTAGAAGGCAGGGACTTGAATGTACGGTACAATGTATATGAAGAACGTTGCATAAATTGACAGTGCTATATAAGTACCTGAAAAAAAAATCGCATCATTCCTCCCATAGACACCAACGATGGGGCACCATTACTACCTTGAATACGAACAATGGGGCACCATTCCTCCCACAGACACCAATGATTAGGCACCATTCTTACCATAGACACTAATTCCTCCTATTGATACCAACAATAGGGCACTATTCCTTGTACTAAAACCAATGATGGGGCATTGTTTACTCTCACGGACACTTGGGTGTTTTCTACAGTCTGGCCCCTCTAAACCTTCAATGACAATAAACTGGCCCTTTGTTCAGGAAGCTTGGAGACCCCTGCTCTACACCAAACTCATCAAACCATATCATTATGGACCTGGCTTTGTGCAAAGGGGCACAGTTATGTTGGACCAGAAAGGACCTTCCAAAAACTGTTGTCACAAGTTTGGAAGTGCATAGCTGTCTAAAATGTCTTGTAACATTACTAGTATGCTTCACTGAAAACACCTTAACTCAGTTAATTGGAGAGGAGTCCACATACTTTCAGGCGTATAGGTAGGTTTTCTGGTCAGGTGTTGCCAACATTTGCCTATACTGTATATCTATAAATACATTGAAAAAAAATTGTACGTGTCCTTTAAATATACACTCATGACCTGTCATAATGAATAACCTCAACAGCACCCTAGCAACATCTTTACACTAAGCTTTATCTCCAGACCTCCCAAACATCTTCTAAGTGCACAATGGGCTCCAATTAGCCAGTCATAAGATAGATGCACGTCGATTGATTTGGGGAAAAACAATAGTTATTGATAAGTCATGAAGGTTTCCTCACAAGCTATCTAATAGCCTCATAGCATGTATTCCTCCAGAAAAGTACATTGTGTGTTTCCATCAGCTATGTTTTGAATAGTCAGTCATATTAGGTGAATGACTGTTAAACGCTATGGTGTACAATAGGTAATCTTTATGATATGCAATCCATCAAACAGACACCATAAAAATTTCATAGTGGAATTGATTGGGGACCATATGTTGGGCTGTAGATGCTGTGGATGCTGCGGGCTGTATATATGTTGGTAAATGGCAAATCAAAACAGTGGAAGTTATGTAAATATACCTAAAGATCGCCATTAAAATCAACCTGGCCTGGGCTACAACACTTCAAAAGTAGTGGCAAAGCTAAAGATCAATGCCTTGTGGCTCTTAAGGAACCAGTGATAGCCCTCAGATCAATCCACGTTTAGCTATGGAGATTTTCACATCCTAGGCCCAGGTTGTACCCGGGGTCTTGACTTCTTCCCAAATTGAGATTAAGCCTCCCCCTCCCAGGGGGCCATATTCACCCTAATCACATCATCAAGCTTAGCTTAGGGCTGGTTCACATCTGCACTCTACATTTTTTGGTGCATTGCATTTAATGCTGTATACACAGGGGCGGACTTTTCGACCGAACTGGTCCGACGGGACAAATCCGTCGGACAATCCGACCGTGTGTGGGCTTCATCGGACCTGCAGCGGACTTCATCGGTCGAAAATCAGACCGACTTTAAATTTGGAACATGTTCCAAATCGTTCCGCCGGAACTCCGCCTGACCCAGTTCCTATCAAGAAATCCGCTCGTCTGTATGCTAGTCCGACGGAGGAAAACCGACGCTAGGGCAGCTATTGGCTACGGGCAATGAACTTCCTTATTTTAGTCCGGTCGTATGTCATCACGAACAAATCCGTCAGACTTTGGTGTGATCGTGTGTAGCCAAGTCCGTTTGTTCGAAAGTAAGTTGGAAGTCCGTCAAAAGTCTGTCGAAAGTCCGTCGGAAAGACCGTCGGACCTTTGATGCGGAAACGTCCGCCAGTGCGTACGCGGCATTTTTGACATGCTACCATTGAACTCTCTAGAACGTGCATTTTGATGAAAGCACATCAAAGATGCAGCATGCAGGACTTTTTTTAATGCACTAAACCTAAAACACACATAAAATGCACAGGTGTGAACAGGACCTTGAAAAGTATAGTAAGTAAAGTAAGTAAAGTAAACAAAACTCCTCTTTTAGGTCTGTGCAGGCTGCTTCAATTGGACCAGGTGATGGAAATCTGATGATGTTACCAATGGTGTATAAAAATGTCATGGTTTCAAGAATAAGAGCTTTGATATTTTTTTGTGGAAGCTTTAGAAAATCATGGCTTATTACAGGTCGAAATATAGGGGTCCTACTAATACCATGGTTTTCTATAGCACAGATGATTTGTGTAGCACTTACAGTGCCTTGAAACTATTCCTACCGTTGAAATTTTCTACATTTTGTCATGTTACAGCCAAAAACGTAAATGTATTTTATTGAGATTTTATGTGATAGACCAACATAAAGTGGCACATAATTGTGAAGTGGAAGGAAAATGATCAATGGTTTTTAAATTTTGTTACAAATAAATATGTGAAAAGTGTGGTGTACATTTGTATTCAGCCCCCCTGAGTCAATAATTTGTAGAATCTCCTTTCACTGCAATTACAATGCAATCACTACCAGCTTTGCACATCTAGAGAGTGACATTTTTGCCCATTCTTTCTTGCAAAATATCTCAAGCTCTGTCAGATTGGATGGAGAGTGTCTGTGAACACCAATTTACAAGTCTTGCCTAAGATTCTCAATTGGATTTAGGTCTGGACTTTGACTGGACTATTCAAACACATGAATATGCTTTGATCTAAACCATTCCATTGTAGCTCTGGTTGTATGTTTAGGGTCGTTGTCCTGCTGGAAGGTGAACCTTCGCCCCAGTCTCAAGTCTTTTGCAGACTCTAATGCCGTGTACACACGAACGGACTTTTCGACAGACTAGGTCCAACAGTCTTTCCGACGGACTTTGCAGCGTAGGTCCGCCGGACTTTCAAACGAACGGACTTGGACACACACGATCACACCAAAGTCCGACAGATTCGTACGTGATGACGTACGACTGGACTAAAATAAAGAAGTTGATAGCCAATAGCCAATAGCTGCCCTAGCGTCGTTTTTAGTCCGTCAGACTAGCAATACAGACGAGCGGATTTTTCGACCGGACTCGACTCCGTCAGAAAGATTTGAAACATGTTTTACTTCTAGGTCTGTCTGACTTTTGGGGAAAAAAAGTCCGCTGGAGCCCACACACGATCGAATTGTACGAATGAGTCCAGTCCGCCGGACCAAGTCTGCCAACTTCCCTGTCCCTGCTGAAGAAAAGCATCCCCACAACATGAAGCTGACACCACCATGTTTCACGGTGGGGATGATGTGTTCAGGGTGACGTGCAGTGTTAGTTTTCTGCCACAAATAGCCAGGGCCGGACTGGCCTACCGGGATACCGGGAAATATCCCGGTAGGCTGGCTGCACTAAGCACCGCTGGGGCCGCTCGCTGCCTGTGTCAGCAATCTAAAGAGCAGCGGCGGCCGCCGCAGTATGCTGTGGCTGTGTCACTGTCTGTGTATCCTCCGTTCCGGCGCGCCGCTCAGCACATTCATCATCTAGAGCAGTGTTTCCCTAGAGTAATATCCTCTGCCTGTGTGCCTGAGGGGGAGGAGCAGGAGAACGCCGTGCTGCTTCAGCACCGCCCACTAACTGCACGAGGAGAAATAGAAGTGAATGGCCGGCCAGCTGCA